>CM037586.1:121827278-124227278 GCA_021018995.1 Chloranthus sessilifolius
AGCCAGGGGAATAAACTTGGAAAAAGATGAGCTCCGTACATGGTCACACATCTGAAGCACCTTTGTGAGTGCAGGGGTCATAAAAATTGACCAAAACGAGGCAACTCAGAACCCCACACAAAAAAGCCGCCATCCACGAGTCCAATCCCCGAATCATCCCCCCTGAAATAGAACTAGACCTTGCCTCATTGTTGCAGTTTGAGGAAGAGGTACCCTTGCCAGTCCAATCACTGATCCTAAACCATCCCAAGCCCATGTTAACCTTCGAAGACCAGGTTCAAGATGAAATGGTAGTAACTATAATGAAAGTTGACCCTTAAAAGCCATCTCAATCAGCTTCCTCCAAGGGTGCGACAACCCAGATAAGATATTGGGCTTCAATGCCCTTAACTCTGGAAGCTTCTGGTGGCTTGAAGTTCAGCACCAGCTGCCCAAAAAAAAATAATGTATAAAAAGTGGGAATAACCCTTGGAAAACAGCACCATGCATATACAAAGACCCGCCTTACTAAGGGCCAATCTCTAAAGAAAAGAAAAATCCTAAAAAAATACAAAAAATATAAAATCTCAAAATATTGTCTTTTAAAATTCTTCAAAAAGTAATAAAAATGATGTCTTAAAAGAAAAACCCGTCCAACATTAAATCGACCTCTTTCCTGTAGAAATACAAGGAGAGGTAGGAGTCGCGGATCTGGATGAGGAGGTCCCAGCGGAGGATCTTCCCAATGAGCTCCTTGAGCAATACGACAATTTTGAGAATGGCCCTACCATAATTATTGAAGAGGCCGAGGAGGTCAATATGGGGATTGAGGAAGATCTTAAAATCACCAAGATCGGAACGTTGCTGTCTCCCAAGGGAAGAAAAGGAATGATTGATTTCCTTCGATCATACCAAGATGTTTTTGCATGGTCAAGCAAGAGTTGCCACTATATCCAGATGCTAAGCCTGTTAAGCAAAAGTTGAGGCGTCTTAAGCCAAAGTGGATGTTGAAAGTAAAGGATGAGGTCATCAACCAGTACAATGTCGGTTTCCTCATGGTCTCAAAATACCCGCAGTGGTTAGCCAACATCGTGCCAGTGTCGAAGAAAGTTGAAAGGTTCGCATGTGCATAGACTTCTGAAATCTTAGCAAGGCGAGCCTGAAAGACGACTTCCCTTTGCTACACGACATGGGATGATCTCGCTCATGGATGGGTTTTCAGGGTACAATCAGATCAAAATTTCAGAAGCAGACTAAGAAAAGATTGTGACAGCCCGAATTTCGGCATCCCGAAATCCGTGCCATCAGCACGACCTTCAAGGCCGTGCCCTGGGTCCTTTACAACACATTGATATATACAAGCCAAAACTGAAATTGAAGAACACGTAGCTACCCTAAATCGAAATCTCAAAACAATATATTTGGTCTCGCAAGGCTGTCCTTGTCCCATGCCAATTCATGGACATAAGGACATACCCAAAACTTAAATGATAATTATTCATCCTAGATATTTTATCAAGAGACAGAAATTAAAACATTCGAAATAAAGAGGCTCGATATACCAAGCCATACATAGTACTCTCTCAACTCACTCTCAGAGTATGCAGCGGGTTTCCTAGAAGAATTCCTCAGGAGGAGGTTCTGACTCTTCTGTGGCCACGAACACCGAGGCCCTTGGATTAACTTCTCCAAGTCTTTCTTTGCGCTTAGTCCCGGACTGACGATAGTCTAAGGGTGAGCTACATCCTAGCTCCGTAGGGAAAACAAAAGAACATATAGATCAACCTTCACACATATGTCAGCAACTTAAAAAGCATAGAATTTTCAAGAAGTCACTTATGGACAATAATTTGAGTAACAGGAATAACCCAATAATTTCCGACCACTACTTAGCATAGTTTTGTTTAATCTCCTTATTAGTTTGGTTGTGAATTTGGCCTAATCACTTAAATCTTAACTTAAGTAGTCCTCGAGCAATATAGCATCGAGCCCCGATGGAATACCCGCCATCGTTCTAACTAGACAGCTTGTTATATGTATTCCACGAATACTTGAGCCCCTTTCTCATAGGCGGCGGGGTCTATTCTCAATCTACATATGTGCTATAAATTCACTATCCTCGTGTGGGCCGTGGGTATCCCGCCACGCTTGTGGGATATTCTAATCAACCTTAAATAATAAAAATATCAATGTGCTTTACATATAGTTATTCACCGTGATTGTGCTAAATATATTACATTAGGCCTTATCACGTTACCTTTGTTTCTCTGTTAGTTTTCTTACGCATCTCTGGGATGCCCCATGCTTCTATTTCACCCTTCTTTGATTTAACCACTTGATTTTTCGTCCCCTGGGGACCTCAGGATTTTTCGCATTGCAACACACACACACACCCTTATCATGAGGGTTCATGGAATATATAACTATTTAAATAGACTATACTACGCATATGAGTTCACAGAATAATGCACATGTTTCAAGAATATTCCCTACCTCGACGAATCTTAAGGCACGCCTGCTCGTAGAGGGTTATAATGCATCAACCTACATTTTAAAAAATAGTTTTAGAACAATCTAAAGTCATTGGGGTGTGTGACTCCCAAGTTTCTTACATTTGAAAACCAAGATCTGAGTGGTCACCAGACCTCGCTCATGTGACCATTTATACTCACTCGGCGGTCTCTTGACCTCGCTCGGCGGTTAAATCGAGGTCGCTCGGCGGTTAAATCGAGCTTCGAATTATACTCGGACCTCGCCGGCGAGCTCCCCTTTAGTTTTAGGGACCGCTCGAGCGAGCCCAGAGTCATATTTTTCTCTGTTCATCCTCGCTCGAGCGAGCCTTTTTGGACCGCTTGAGCGAGGAACACTGATTTGTCCCTCGATCAGATCGAGAACAGATTTCCATCCATCCTTTAACCTTAATCTCATACAAAGCAACATTTATCCAACATTCTTCCTACTATTCAAAACATTCCTAGGCATATATCATATTTTTAACGTACCTCCGACGATGAGTCACGCACAGGTTCGATTTATAATTCGAAACTCCACTAGACTAACTGGCCTCCCTGGTTCTTCCTCCAGTCCTTTCCTCTAATCTCCTTTGCCGACCTAAGTCTCGACGAACCCTAGTTCTCTACTAGGCTCTTTTCTTCTTTCTCTTTATATTCTCCTTCTCTCTATTTAGGTTAGAATAGAGTTACGTAAGGGCTCCTCTCTCTCCTTCACTTTTATATCTATAATTTTAGGGATATACTAGTGTGTTTCCCACGTACACACTTAATGTATTTGGGCCGTTTTGGTCTCCTTGTGAAACACATATACCTATGTGTGTATGCATGCCGTGCACTCATCTAAAAAATCTGCAGTTGTGACAAAGATAGTGTTCATCACTTTGTGATACACTTTCTGTTACCAAGTCATGTCGTTCGGGTTAAAGAATGCTGACACAAATTATTAGAGGGCGATGGCTGCACTGTTCCACGATATGATGCATCGAGAAATTGAGGTATATGTCGACGACATGATAACCAAGTCTCAGGAGAGAGGTGATCATCTGGTGAACCTCCAAAAGGTGTTTGAAAGACTGAGAAAGTACAGGCTACGTTTAAACCCTCATAAATGCACATTCGGTGCCATGTCAGAAAAGCTATTGGGCTTCATCATCAGCAGGAGAGGCATCGAGGTTGACCCAATCAAAGTGAAAGCCATCGTCGAAATGCCTCCACCATCTATAGAGAAAGAGGTCAAACATTTCTTAGGAAGAATACAGTATATCAGTCGCTTCATTGCACAGTTAACTCCTATCTACACGGTGATCTTCAAATTACTGAGAAAAGATTCTCCCGTTGAATGGAACAATGATTGTCAAGTAGCATTCGATAATATCAAAGGTTGTCTCATCAATCCTCCAGTTTTGATACCCTTAGTACCTGGGAGGCCACTCCTAATGCACCTCTCAACGAAAAAATTCTCGATGGGATGTGTCCTAGGGCAACACGACGAAATCGAAAGAATAGAGCATGCCATTTACTACATGAGCAAGAAGTTTACTGATTACGAGACACGCTATTCTCATTTGGAGAAAGCATGTCTAGCTCTCGTTTGTGCTACATAGAGGCTTTGTCACTACATGCTCTCTCAGTCAGTTCTCCTCCGAGCTCGAATGGAACCCTTGAAGTACTTGTTTGACAAGTTGGCTCTTACTAGCCGAACTGCACGCTGACAACTTCTCTTATCAGAGTTTGAGACCACATATGTCACATAGAAGTCAATCAAGGGGCAAACACTCGCTGATCATCTTGCAGAAAATCTTTTACCTGATTACGAACCGTTGATAACTGAATTCCCTGATGAGGACAACTTGTTCATGACAAAGGATGATACATAAGAAATAGAGGAGTCTTGGGTAAAGTACATCGACGAGGCATCAAATGTCAAAGGTTAAGGAGTCGGCATTGTTCTAATCTTGCCGAAAGGGTCCCACATACATGCCTCCATCAAACTTAGTTGGAGACGTCTTTTGGCCGTTTCCAATGAAATTTTTTATTATTTTTAATGCTATTTTTTTTTCCCAGACATCATATTGCCCAGTAATACACAGCCATAACCTACAAATAATATAAAATAAATAATTATTCTATTTTAAATCATACATATTAAACATGAAAATGATTGAACTAAAATTAGCCAAACCCATTTAATGCATTTCTGAATACAAGAAGTCATTTGATCAGGTTCCTATTGCCTCTCTTTCTCTCTTCAAGTCAAACGTATAAAAAATTTCTTTGTAATTATACATCGATATTTCTCAAACAATTATGTGTTCTACTTTTACTTCACTTCTTTGATTTGGATTTCTTCAACTTCTCTCTCTTATCATCCATGCTACTCCAGGCGTAATCTCTCGGAATCACAAACAGATCCACCTTAGCCACTAGATTTTCTTATTTGAATCGGCTAGAAGCAGAGTTCTTCGCAGATTCATCCTTGGGTCGCTTCAATCATGAGTTCCATGTTGATTGCTCGGTCATATGCTCCTACGAAAAACTCTATAAGTGCCTTGGACTTGAGAGTGATGTGAAGAACTGCTCGGTTGCCTGGAGGTCAACAAATTTTGTACATGTGACCATAACTCTTACAATGGGTACTACCGAAATCGCTACCTGATAAAGAAAATGCAAAATCTGATTTACCTAATTCTTTGAAAATGAAACAATGTACTACACGATTAAATCAAATTATAACAAGACCAAACAAATGGTTGCCAGATTCATGACCAGTTTCCTTTACATGGTTCAAAGTTCATTACACTCTAGTGAAATTAACAAATAGGGTACAGTAGCTAAACATCCTGTTAAACCTATACCTAGTTGAAGAGTATTTTATGTTGAGAATGATAATCAATAGAGGACTTATCTAAAGAGTCCTCATCTAATAGAGGACTGTATTAAACACCACAATCCATATTTATACATGAGCATTTTTTCTAATAACAACAGCCTACAATAACACTAAATACAAAGCAGGCACTAGGAAAGATAACCTGATCGAGTATGTTCTTGCTTCTGAGCGCATCATGCATCTGATGTTGTAGCAGCTATTCAAGGAGCAACTGCTGGGCTTGAGATCACAACAAGCCAAGCTGATTCAACTATCAGGCCATTTTTTGATCGTTGTATTGTTGTGTGCTTAGCTACCAAAATTTCTATCCTTAAATGTTCATAAAAGGAGAAAATAACAAATAGTTAAAAGAAAATATTAGTTGATATAATAGTGTTAATGACATAAAAGAAAAGATCCCGAATCCAAAATCCAACAGAATAAAGAAAAAACAACGCACATTTTCAACACTCGAAAGGATAAATAGAAAATTTTCATCTTCATCTCTATGCTTTCTTTCAACAATTAACAAAAGAAATAACAACCAATTTAAACAAATAGATAATCAGCTAAAAGGACAAGGCATACTTATCAATCTACATCCCTATATGAGTATTCTAATATCCAAGGTGGCAATGGGTGGTAATCGAATGAAGGTGTATGATTCAGCACATCTCCTTGGACCTCACGTCATTCCTAAGAAGTCCCTTTGATGCTTTTTAAGACATTTTCCTAGGTGTTTTAAGGTAATATATAACAATATAACTGCCTACATTTTGTATCCCCATATTCCCTGTTTTTATTCCATTATTGTAATTCTTAACTAGGAAAAGTGCAACTTGTTTGTGTCAATTCATCTCATTTGGATAACAACCTCATCTTGAGCAAGTTGAATTTAAGCTGTGAAGTTTCAAATTTTGAAGTATATTAAGTAGAAGATTGTTACTTATAACTTATAAGAATGATTTTTTCTTTTTTACATTGTATGCTTTTTTATAGTATGTACGGAAAATTATGAGGATGATTATTGGTTTTTTACATTATAAGTTTTCTAGGGAATCTGCTGGAAATTCGTTATGGCATATCATAATATGAACTTTTCCATATGGCATATCATAATATGAACTAAAATCAGCAAAAAAATCGCTGACTATTTGAGGATTCAGACCATCTGATCATTATACTTAATATGGATCGCTGCTTATATCTACCATAGGAGGCCATATTAAACTGCTACAATTGAGAGGTATGAATCCTCTGCTGGTAGTTATTTTTCTACTGAGTTCAGCTCAAGTGAATAATGAGCACCATATGCCATGGCACTGCTTAAAAATAGGATGGTGGGGCTGTTATCTCAACGAGATGGCGAGGAGAGTCAATCTCATAACAATAATATACAAAAAAACAACATATATATATATATATATATATAAAGCGCAATTTGGATGATATAAACAATGCATATCCAATTGAGTAAGTAACCAATACCTTCGTCCATGACGATAGTGGAGGAGAATCGCAACCCCTCTTCTTGCAAACAATTTGCCTTAGCATCAAAACATGACATATAAAGAACAATGAAAGGAACACCTTGGGTGTGGAAAAGAAGTTGGATACAATAGTGAGTTTCCAACTTGTCGATGATGGATATAAAATATGAAAGCCATCTTGGGTTGCCAAGTACCATCGATAAGATAGAATACATCATATCATAAATCACAAAAATTAATTATAAAGTAGCACTAGCTCAAAACACGTAGAAGTATTAACTATAAAATTGTTCAATAATTTGCCCGAAACCGAAAGTTTGACCGAAATTTTGCCTGATATTTTGGTTCTTCGAAAAAAAAAAATTCGGCTTGGGCCTCAAAATTTCGATTTCGGGCAAGACCAAAACTAAAACAAAACCCAAATTTTTGATCCTTGCTCTTAGGTATAGAGAACTAAAATAAAAAATAAAAAAAGAGATTTGTGGCTATAATGTTGATAATCTTTAGGTTATGAAGCTTATACATGCGAGGCCCTAAAAGCAATTCGACATAACTTTTCAACTTAAAAATTTGGCAGTTATGACATCTTCTAGCTTACCTGCTCACCTACATTTAGATGGATGGCTGCTACTCCACATAGCAATTGCTCCAAAAAAATTTGTGCATTAGTGTTGAATCTAGGAAGCGATCTCAGCTTCCATGCTGCAATACGAGAAACACAACAACTGAGCCATACATATATGATCATCTTTAAAGAGTACTCACAACAACTAAGCCACACATATTCTGTCACCATAATATTACATATAAAGAAAATCTCTCAACTAGGAAACCATGTTTCCCAGGACATAAAGAAACTTATAAAAGAATGAAAGCAACACCTTGGGTACTAAAAAGAAGTCGATTTCATTTATTTGATTTTTTTCCCACCCGCCTAAAGGAACAAAACAAAATACAATAAAAATTGATAATGATGATGACGATGATGATGATCATTCACAGGTAAAAATAATCAGATTAATGCGAGCACACTTCTAGTTAAGATAACACTCACTTTTTAGGCCACATACCAGTCCAAGTTTTCTAACTTGCAGACTACCATTCGAAGATGGTAGACCATCATTTGGATTTTGAACTACACTCAGACCAAAGCACCACTATTAGAGGAATCGAACCATTGATCCTTCTACCTTAATATGACATATAAAAGTACTCCAATTGAAAGATATGAATCTTCTGTTGGTAGTATTTTCAGGCTGAGTTCAGTTCAAATGATGCCCTATCATTTGAATAGCTTGGATTGGTTTGAAATGTGCACCATATGTTGCCACATGGCTTAAAAGTAGGATGGTGGGGGTTATCTCAAGGAGACATATTGTTGATAATAATGTATGAAAAAAAAATATCTCAGCAATTTGGATGATATGAAGAAGGCATATTAAAATGGATAGCACATAATAAATCAATACCTTCATCCATGGAGATAGCTGTAGAGAATGGTGACATATGATACTAGAACGATATGATGTAGAAAGAAACCCATACGCTTGCAAACAATTTTCCCGAATTGATCCATTGCTCAATTATTTCCATATGCGACTTTGTGACTACACTTAGTTGCAACAGCCATGAAAAAAGCCTACTACAGGGATACATAGTGAGTTTCCATCTCGATGATAGAAAATACTGATGCCATGCTGGACTGCCAAATACCATACATTTGATAAAATATTTCATATGAGAAAACATACAAAATAAATGATTAGGTTCTAAACTTAAGACTATTAACTATAAAATTGGTCATGTTACAATTATTATCAGGCCAGGCCGAAAAACTAGTCAATTTTCATAATAAATAGAGTTTTACAAGATTCCATTAATGCAGCCAAACTGATTGAGTAGGCTATTAATACAAATTTGAAATTTTGATAAAGATGACAATTTCACTTGGATCATTGACTCATTTGTCATTTCACTAGGATCTCTAAAAGTAATATTAAAAAAATCATGGTAGGCGGAATAGCCAATATTGAATTAAAGGCTTTAATCTAGGATGAAACACTTCTTACCTACTAAATTTAGTGGAAACTAGGTACTGCTGCAGATTTTAAAAGCTTCAAAATCTCTTAAAGCAAACTCTTGACTATTGTCCACTGATCAGAAGCTTTGTGCATTGGCCAGATTAAAATCCTGAAAGAGTCAGTCTCCGGTGTAAAGAAAATAAATAAATAAATACATAGATAATAGAGATTAAGGGGGCAATGTCACTAGCATCTTAAGGTTATCGAGCTTATATATGTCAGGGCCCAATTATATGAAATTTAGCTTTTGGTAGGATTCAGTATCTAAAAGGTTATAAGCTCGACAATCTATTCATTAAAAGAAAACCCAAGAAAATTATATTGCCGTCACACATTTCAGACTATTTTGCAGAAAGTAGAAGACTCTGAAGGGAATAAGAAAAACCTTTCAACATAACAATTCATACATAAAAATTTGCACATAATATACATATTCATTTGATGAATTTGAAAAAAAGAAAAAAAAAACTGGTATTTAGCTTCCCAGCGATTGTGGCTCCACAAGTTTCTGTAGTTCATTTTTGTCTAGTTGAGGGTATCTTTATTCATAAGTAATAACTTAAATTTTTAAGACAAGATTTTGACAGTTTTGCTATTAAAGCCTACCACCAAATTTAGTTGCAGTAGTCATGAGCGTAGACCTTGAGTCCGTCTGAGTTGCAGATATCTTTGATGGATGGAATATAATCAATATATTGATACCTTGTTGGACTGATGGAAAATTTAAAATAAGGAAACAGTAAATATATAACAATAACAATAAAGCTTATTAGTTTTTAGAAACTAATAACGTCGTAATTGGACTTACTCGCAAGCCAAAAAATTCAGCAATATCATAATAAGTAGAGCTTTACAGAGTTTTTTGGACCCATGCAAAGTGAGTAGGAAACTAAAGGAAAAAATCAACAATTTGATAAAAGATCGGAGTTTGGATGTGACACTTGGACCTGCCCTTACTAGGTTAATTTTGTTCAATTTTGACTCGAGCAAAATTTTATTGAACGAAATATTGTAAAATTATAAAAATCTTGGATATGATAAAAACCGAAGTATTTCTTGTTTATTGTAGAATTATATTCAATGTGCAGTATTTTTTAGAAGTTTGTTCACAAAGAGTGAATTTATAAAATACAAAATTGCAAAGGAGTAGTAGATTGGGGCTTACTTTATAAAAATCTTAAAATCATTTACCTTTACAAAGAAGCTCACTCTCTCATTCTTTATGGCCTCTGCAGATTTCATTACCTAAAAGATTATATTCAGTGTATTTATAAAAGAAATATGCAGACCATTGACCTTTATAACTAAACTCACTATGTAACTGTTTATGGCCTCTGTGGTCTTCTCTGTAGTTGATGACAATCTGAATGATGATGAGCCTTCAAATAGATAGTAGAATGAGTCTTATTTTCCAGTGGTCACGTCCAGCTAACTTTCTCCATTGTTATTTTTTGCTTCCGTGACAACAAGATTTATGGTTCAAATAGCAGTTTTCATTACCAGAAAAATTGCTTCATAATCAGAGATCATAATTGCACCAAAGAAAAACAAGAAAAATAGTTGGCCATCTACTCACGGATATTGCCCACCAGCAATTTTAGTTATGTATTCCATGAGCATCCAAACACATTGAAGCAGAGGTTTTTTTTATAAGTGTTACCAAAATATGTAGAAAACTTAGTTTAGAATCTAACCAAAGTTTTGTTATTAAGGGGAAGACTTATATGGCCCATTTCATTTTGATCCTTTTATAAAAATCGCACTAAAATATTCATAGTGAAACCAATCTTTGGAGGTGAAATATGTTGAATGAAGTAATGAGTTGCATCCAAAAATAATATCAACCATATTATTAAGGGGAAGGCTTGTATGGGCCATTTCATCTTGATCCTTCTATAAAAATCATAGTAAAATAAATCTTTCAACGTAAAATAATGCTGAATGAACTGCTTTGATCTTGGATGAAAGACTTCTTAACCACTGAATCCAATGAAAAGTTTATTGTGATAAATTTTTGGGAGCCTAAAAAATCCATTGTAGCCAACTCTTTATAGTATTAATTAAGAATGAGAAAGGAGACATAAAGTTTACTGTGATAGCTATACCTTCGTTTAAGAATGCTGACACCTTTGTTTAAGAATTCTATTCAATGTAGGACCTATTCATAATTTGTTGGCAATGTGCATGCTAATATAAAAAAATATGCATCACCATTGAACTCTATAAACTTGCTCTCTGTAGCACTATTTATGACTATGTAGATTTCTATATAATTGATGAGAATCTTACTAATAATGGCGTCAACCTAACATTATCCATTGTTCTGTTGCTTTCATGAGTGGTAGATTTAAAGTTCAAATAGCAGTTTTCATTACCGAAAAAATTGAATTATAATCAAATACTGTAAGCATACCTCTATTTGAAACACGAAAAATAGTTCATCTAAAAATTATATTGAACAATTCATGGTAAAATAAATCTTTGGAGATGGAATACCCTATTCCGAATGAAATGCTTTAATCTTGAATGAAAAACTTCTTAGCTACTAAATCTAGTGAAAATCTTGTACTGTTGTAGATTTTTAACAGCTTCAAAATTCATTAATGAGAGCTGTTTACTTTTACATCATTCTGAAGCTCAAAACTGCATTGGCCAGATTGAAATTCAGAGAAGAGTATATCTCCGAAAAGAAAAATAAAATAAAAAAACTTTTTGGGTGCCACATGGAGCACAGGTGGACAGTTTAGATCGATATTAAAAAAAAAAAATCGAAAAATAAATTTTAAACCCACAAGTCAAAGTTTGACGGCTTTTATTGGTCCACATTTCACAGCTCAAAATATACACGGTGGACATGAGTTTTTAATTTATTTTTTTTCAAAAATGATCTAAGCAATGCACCCAAGGTCCACGTGACACCCAAAAAGTATTTTGGGTGCCACGTGGAGCTCCATGTGGAAGGTTGGAGGACGAAGGCCTTTTCCTATATATATATATATATATATATATATATATATATATATATATATATATAAACTAGTGGGCCCTGCACGTGCAGGCAACTTATTCATAATTCTAATTCTATAAAGAAGAAACATTAATTTGATCTTAAAAACTGCTTAAAGCAGATTGGTCTGAAGCAGAAAATAAGAAAATTACAACCCCTAACTTGCGTTAAAAGTGATTAATCTGAAGCAAACTTTATCGAATCATGCACAATATATGAAAAAATGAAGAAACTGATAAACTATTAGATTCATAAGCTGATTTGGATTAGACAATGGATTGATTTGCTGAAGACCATAAACCAGGCAAAAACTGTTTGAAATGGTTTAAATGACCATATTTTTTAACTGGAAAATGAAATCAATAGGCAAAAACTATCAAAAACCTACTTAAATTTTGCAGGTTACACTCTAATAATCCTTTAATTAAACTTACCAGAAAATGAACAGAATGGACGAAAACTACCAGAATAAGCCCTAGCTTTCGCTGATGCTCTGAGAGAAGAAACCCCAGGTTTCTTTGGTGCTCCCCGAGGAGAAACCCTAGCTTCGTTGGCCCTCTGCGAGAGAGAAAAGTAGTTTTGTTGGTGATTTGGCACTCAAAATCCTCCAGATCGAGCTTGTTTTTGGTTATTAGAACTCAAAATCCTTCCATTAGGAGATTGATTAGGGTTCCATGATTTCAAAGACCAGAGAGAACGAAGGAGAAAAGGTTTCAACTTTTTATCATTTTCTTTTCATATTTATTTCTCATATTTCCAATTTATGTTTTTTATTATTACATCACCTTTGTTGTAGTTGGTATATGCTAGAGCAGCAAATTTAGGTGATTTTAATCCCTACACCATTGGAAAGGGAACATGCTTCATCTTTGGCAAAGAAAATTTATAACACTAATGTGATAGCCCGATTTTCGTTACTCAAAAATCTGCCATCAGCGCGACCCTCGAGGTCATGCACCTTAAATCTAAGCGGAACATCACATATCGATTAAAAGTCAACAATTTAAATTACCAAAGCTTCAAATTAATTAAGTCTCCATGTTTCAATAAGGTCTAGCAACTAACAGACTGTTCCAGTCTCATGCCAATTCAAGAGCAGAGGAACTACCTTGACCCATAAATGATAATCTTATCACCTTCGATAGTTTGCCAAAAGAAAAGTATAGTATTTAATTACATTTAAAAGAAAGGACTTGACATGCCAAGCCACGAGTACTCTCTACTCACCACTTCTAAACGTAAAGCACCTCTAAAAGAATTCCTCGGGAGGAGGTTCTAACTCTTCTCGTCTGAAATCCGAACCCTTAGGATCAACGTCTCTCGAAACCTGTTCTTGAGTGTTGCACTGCGAATATAGTCTAAGGGGTGAGCTACATCCTAGCTCAATAGGGAAACGTAAAGAACATATAGATTAATTCTGACATATATGTTGTGCAGTAAAAGAAAAGTATAGTTTATCTGCTATCACTATCTGGAAGGGCAATCGAAATAACTGAAGGAAAAGGTGAACACCACTACTTACTTTACATGGTTTTATTCTTTCTCATCTTACTCGTTTAGTTGTGATTCCGGCCTAATAACTTAACTCTTTAACTTAAATAGTCCCCGAGCAATATAGCATCGAGCCCCGATGGAATACCCACCATCGTCGTATAACTAGACAATTATCAATTTTGCATTCCCTGGGAATACTGCCCCAAGCCCCTTTCTCCTAGGTGGCGGGGTCTACTATTAAATCTACATCCCTGGGATGTGCTACTGTGTACGGATTAACATTGCGGTCCACGGATATTCCCCGAGTCGCAGGGTATCCCGCCACGTCGGTGGGGTATTCTAAACAAAGCTTAAATAACAAAAATATCATGTGTGCCTTACATATTGTTATTCACCGTGATTGTGCTAATTTTTAATATATTAGGCCTTATCACTTTCTTTTCCCCATCGATCTCATCTGCACTTCGGATGCTACCGATATGTTGTATCATGTAGGTATTCATCTTGTAGTTCTTAAGGCCCCTTGGGACCTCTGGCTTCATTTTCTGAAGTCAACACACGCACGCTCTATTTATGTGACATGATGAGATACTTAGTTTAGCAATTAAATCTGTACTACACATATGCGAAACTGAACAATGTACATGTTTCGATAAGGTTCCCTACCTCAAGGCAAAACCCAGTGGTCCCTTCTCGTAGTGATGACACGTCTCGATCTCACGTCAATCTACATTTCATGCGAAAAGACATGCCTTAGAATGGTCATTAGTGGTCACTAGCACTCCTTGAGCGCATAGTTCACATGAGGTATATTTGTATACATAAAAGAATTAAATTTTAGTTTTGGTGTATCGCTCGAGCGGTTGCTTAGCCTCGCTCGAGCGACCTCTTAACCTCGCTCGAGCGGTTGCGAAGCCTCGCTCGAGCGGCCTCTTATCCTCGCTCACGCGGTTAAAACAAGGTGTCAGATTACCTCGCTCGAGCGAGCCTATTCTTTCAATATGGGTCTCGCTCGAGCGAGCCCAGAACGCACTATTCCCAGGTTATATATTCTGTCCTCGCTCGAGCGAGACGTTTAGATCGCTCGAGCGAGGGCGGAAACATTTACTTCGTGATTTTTATGCAAGAAATCTATTCTATTTCCTTAAATCTTAAATAAAATTAATCGGCCATTGCCCCTAAACATTGTAGGTTATCATTAAGACATACCTAAGCACTTCTCAAGCATTATCTCTTACCTAAATCGGTGGATCTCGTAGTCGGCTCGATCCAACGTTCGAATCCCTGTTAGAAACGAAGAGATCTCTACGGTTCTGGTTCGACCTTCTCTCCAGGTCTTCCACCGGTTTACACTCCAACCAGGCCTTAGCCTTTCCTCCCTACAAGTCTCTCTTTTCTCTTTCTCTATCTTCCTCCTCTCTATTTAGGTTAAAATGATGTTACGTAGGGGAGATACTTCTCTCCACTTTCACTTATATAGTGAAAGGAAAGGAAAAATATAATATGTTATACACATATACACACCGTGTGTATATGTTGACCTGTGTTTCCTTATGAACCACACATACACGCATGCGTATGTGGCATATTTATCGATTCAAAATCTGGGGTTGTTACATTCTCCCCACCTTATAAGATTTTCGCCCTCAAAAATCGATCATGACCTAAGGTAATGTGTCTACATATTTTACGGTTGTGTCCTTGATTAACTCATTACTCATTTATTAGATAGTCGTATGGTCCAATGACCCGAAAAGATCTATTTAACGCTTACAAGTGTTTGTACAATCAATAATACAATCACCTGAAATGGCCTTAGGAGTTTAGAACCTGATAACGATCATTATTAGAATTTAAAAGATGTTCATATCACACTACGCATGAAAACTTTTGTCATGTTCTATAGTCATTCTATCAGCTCATCTAATCAAAACATGTATATATATATAACAAAAATTTAGTGCCCACTAATTATAATTGGTGACAATCATGTCACAGCAGTATCAACCATTCACCATACAAACAAATTTTTTTTTTTTTTTTTTTTTTTTTTTTACAAAAAAAAAAAATATCCATAGCGACCTAGTCGTCACCCTCCTCGTACTCATCGTCTTCATCGCCGGTGTCCCATTCCTCTCCGTGATCGCCTCCCTCGCCTCTCACCAACGGTCTCACCAAAGATGGGTGGCACCTCTCAGAGTGGTCCTAGTCACTGGGCTGAACTAGATGTCCCAAAAATGGCATCCCTCATCGCCGCAACCCGTTGTCAGTACGTCTGCGGATAAGCTTGACCCATGAGGTCAATAAGAAGTGCCTCCTGGAACCGCTGATGTAGTCGGGTCTCCCATACTTGTTGGAGAATCTCTCCTAACACACCGGAGTCGGTGGCATGCAGATGTGGTGGAGGTGGTTGTTGTTGTGGTGCTTTGTTTCGCGATGGTGGCGATCGGGTCGCCATTCGCTTCCTTGGTTGGGGATTAGGGCTTGAAGAAGCCATTAGATTGATAGATAAAAAATGAAAGGAGTATGGGGAAGGTAGAAATTTTTACCTAGGAAGTGGTTTGGACGGTTCGGATTTTTTTTTTTTCAAATCCAGCTTGGATCGGACGGAAATTACTTGAGGGTGAAAACCCTAGCTCTTCGCTCGACAGCAACTCCTCGCGTGAAGAAGAAATGTGTGTTCAGCAATCTGTCCCATATATATAGTCTGTCCTCGCTCGAGCGGTCGTTAGTTATCGCTCGAGCGATCACAGAACATTTACTGGCATATAATTTGGCCTCGCTCGAGCGGCTTGGAGTCCTCGCTCGAACGACCAATACACCTCGCTCGAGCGGTCACTATTGATCGCTCGAGCGAGCCCAAAACATGTGATGTTTGTTATTTTATGTAGATCACGCTCGAGCGACTGTGAAGTATCGCTCGAGCGAGCCCATCAGCTGATTTGCTCATCCATAAGCTCGTACCTTGTCTTCTTCCGTCCTTACGTTCGCATGAGGGGTCCGTCGTAACAAACAGTTTAGGCTAGAAAAATATTAAAATTTATACTTGAAATTAAAGTGTTATGTGACGTCACCATTTACAAACAATTCTAATTGACCCTCTCAAACAACTTGGGGTATTGTTCTTTGACATCAGCCTCCCGTTCCCATGTTGCTTCTTCGGTCGGATGATTCTTCCATCGAACAAGTACTAAGGGAATGATTTTCGTGCGTAGTACTTGGTCCTTTCTATCCAGCACCTCTGCCGGCTCTTCTATCATACTCATGTCTTCACACATCTCTAGTGATTGACCCTCCAAAATGTGGGAAGGATCATTCACATATTTCCTGAGCATAGAAACGTGGAAAACGTTATGTACTCGATCGAACACCGGAGGTAAGCCAATGCGATATGCAACTTCGCCAACTCGGCCCAAAACTTCGAATGGTCCAAGATATCGTGGACTCAATTTCCCCCTCTTTCCAAATCTCATCACGCCCTTCATAGGCGATACCTTGACAAACACGTGTTCTCCCACCTTATAATCGACGCTGGTCCGCTTGATATCAGCATAGCTTTTCTGTCTGCTTTGAGCCGACTTAAGCTTCTCCCTAATGATTCGGACGACTGTGGCATTCTCTTTCAGCAACTCGGGCCCTAAAACAAATTTTTCACCGGTTTCCTCCCAATTGATGGGTGATTTGCACCACCTTCCGTATAATGCTTCATATGGTGCCATTCCGATGCTTGTTTGGAAACTGTTATTATATGCAAATTTGATTAACGGTAAGTATTGATCCCACGATTCTTGCATTTCCAACATACAAGCTCTGAGCATGTCTTCTATTACTTGATTCACCGGCTCTGTTTGTCCATCTGATTGCGGATGGAAAGCTGAACTGAAATCTAATCGTGTCCCCATCCCTTCCTGAAACTTCTTCCAGAATTTTGATGTATATAACGGATCTCGATCGGAGACAATGCTACTTGGGATTCTGTGTAGGCGTACTATTTCTTTCATATAGAGTTCCGCTAGCTTTCCTGCTGTATACATTTTGTTGTAAGGTAGGAAGTGTGACTTGGTTAGTCGGTCCACGATTACCGGATGGCATTATATTTCCTTGCCGCGTAGTCCAACGATGAAATCCATAGATATTAATTCCCATTTCCATTACGGTATTGGCGGAGGTTGCAACAATCCTGCAGTGTCTATGATCAATCTTCACTTGTTGACACGCCAAACATCGTGAAACGATTCGCTACATCTTATTTTAAACCTCCACCGAATTCCTTTATCTTGGTACATTCTTGTGCTGCCTGGGTGTATCGCGTAACTTGATTTGTGTGACTCGTCAAGGATAGTTCGCTTTAGCTCAACATTGTCCGGAATACAGAGTCGGTTGAACAACAAGGAACCATGCTCCTTGATTGAGAAATCTGATCTGATGCCCTCGGTTACATCTTGACGACTCTTCATTAACACTGGGTCCCTCATCTGTAGCTCATGGATGTGCTCGAATATTACTGGTCTCACTGATATGTTAGCCAAAAAGGCCCCTGTGGCGCGTGGCTCAATATTTGCATCATACATCGAAAGATCTTCAAACAACTTCCATCTATGCATACCCCGAACCAAAGCGCCAATGTATGGACCCTTTCGACTTAGGGCATCGGCTACTATGTTAGCCTTACCTGGATGATACTGTATGAAACAGTCATAGTCCTTAAGAAACTCCATCCATCTGCGTTGTCTCATATTTAGTTCCTTCTGTGTGAACAAGTATCTGAGGCTTTTATGATCGGTGAAAATCTCGAAGGTCTCACCGTACAAATAGTGTCGCCAAATCTTCAACGCAAATATGACTGCTGCTAACTCTAGGTCATGTGTCGGATAGTTCTTCTCATGTTCTTTCAACTGTCTTAACCCGTAAGCTATCACTTTCTTGTGTTGGTTGAGCACGCAACCCAACCCATTGTACGAAGCATCATCAGACAATCGCGAATCCCCATCGCTCAAGGAATTGCTAATATCGGGGCTGAAGTGAGTCTCGCTTTGAGTTCTTGAAAACTCTTCTGCACGCCTCACTCCATTCGAATCTCACATCCTTCCTTGTCGGGCCTCGTGAGAGGTCCCGCTATTTTTGAAAACCCTCAACAAAAGCGTCCGATAGTAACTCCGCCAAATCAAGGAAACTACGATATCGTCCACCGCCTTAGGTCATTCCCAATGCACTACTACTTTGATTTTGGACGGATCCACTGTGACACCATGCTTGGAGACGATATGTCCCAAAAAGCTAACCTCTTCTAACCAAAACTCGCATTTATTGAGTTTGGCATAAAGTTTGTGCTGACGCAAAGTTTGTAGAGCGAGTCTTAGATGCTTCTCATGTTCTTCTTCTGACTTGGAATATATCAAAATGTCATCGACAAACACTACGATGTAAGAATCCAGATGTGGTTTAAACACCCGGTTCATTAAATCCATGAACGACGCGCATGCTTTGTCAACCCAAACGGCATCACTAAAAATTCGTAGTGTCCATACCTTGTTTTGAATGCAGTTTTCTGAATATCTTCGGCCCTAACTCTCAACTGATGGTATCCCGACCTGAGGTCGATCTTAGAGAAATACCTTGCTCCTTGCAGTTGATCGAACAAATCATCAATTCTAACGCGGGTATCGGTTCTTCACAGTTAGTTTGTTCAACTGTCGATAGTCAATGCATAAGCGCATTGACCCATCTTTCTTCTTTACAAATAAGACAGGTGCTCCCCAAGGAGACACACTTGGTCTTACAAACCCTTTATCCATAAGTTCCTGTAACTGTTCCTTCAATTCCTTCAACTTAGTAGGAGCCATTCGGTATGGTGCCTTTGAGACAGGTTCCATTCCTGGCGGTAAGTCGATAGCGAATTCCACCTCCCTCTCTGGAGGTAACCCTGGCAATTCATCTGGGAACACATCTTGAAACTCTTGCACCACTGCAATTTCCGAAATGACATTCTTCTCTTCCTTATCAGCCTTCAAGAATGCCAAGTAATCGTCGCAGCCCTTTCTGATCATTTTCTCGGCCCTTACCGCTGAGATCAGTGGCATAGATGACGACCTCACTCCTTGAAACCGAAATGATCTTCTTGTGTTGGGTCTGAAAATGACAACCTTGTTCTTGCATGTTGTCTTTGCGCCCAACGATCCATGCCAAAGATCACATCAAACCCCTGCATGTCCAGCAGTATCAATTTCGCTTCCAATTCATGCACCTCTAGGTCTCGAACTGCTATAATGACGAATTTGCAAGCTAACTCTGCGTTTATAAATTCTTCAGTCGGAATAGACACGGATAGGACGAAGTCCAACACCTCTGGAACAATCTTCATCCTCTTGGCAAATCGTGGGGTGACGAATGAGTGGGTAGACCCTGGGTCTATCAACACTCTAGCGTCATATCTAAAGACACATCCTTTCTCATACATGGTTAAAGTACCTATAGTACACATACATACATACAAAAATTTACACATCCTTTCACATCCCTAGTTCACGAATAACTTTAGTGTTTAGCAAAGAAACTACACTATTTCTATTGAATGCACCTCCTCTATCTAAAGGAATGAAATTTCTTAAATTTAAAAAGATTCTCACCTTGGATGACGTCATGCACGTTCCCTGCTTCCTGAGCAGTGACTGCATAGGCTCTCCCTTGCACGACCATTTTCCTTGCTTGAATTGGTCATGACATCGAAGCTGAAGTTGTCTTCTCCGTGTTTGCCTCAGGACAGTCCTTAATCACGTGGCCCATCTTGCCACATTTAAAACAACCTCGCATCCCTTGTCTGTAATCAGCTGTTTTGTGGGACTTGCCACACTTGGCACAAGTATCCCTTGGTGTTGAAGATGCAGCTCGTGAGAAGCCTTGTGTTATCGTAGCTCCATTAGAAATGGCAGGATTCTCATATCTCATCGGTCTCCCTAATGCCGGACATGGAAACTTTTGATATGTGCTCTGTTGTGTCAATCTCCCATATCCTGCTTGAAACGGTTGTTTCTGATTTTGTACTATGAATCTCGGATTTTTGTTTATTGGCTAGTAATTTCCAGTTCTGTTCTGATCCACGTTTGTTCTTCCCTGTTGTTCCCTTTGACGGTAGCGGTTGTTGTTCTCTTCTTCCACTACTAGCACCTTACTCATAACCTCTCCGTAAGTTTTCAGCTGAAATGGAGCAACTCCTCCTCGAATATCTGGCCTCAAACCCTGTTGAAACCTCTTTGTTCTTCAGAACCACATAGTCGGAAGCGAAACGAGCAAGTTTCATAAACTCCACTCCGTATTCCCTTACTGTCAGGTTTCTCTGTTGGAGTTGTAAAAATTGTACTTCCATCTTATTTCTCACCACTTCGGGGAAATACTGTTTATTGAATTCTTCCACGAATTCATTCCACGTCCATGGCGCATTTGGGGTCTCCTGAGCCCTAGTTCGCGACACAGACTTCCACCAAGGTCCGGCCTCCCCATCTAACATGCGGCCTAGCAGACGCTCTCATCTTCCGTGCAAGTGAGTACGTTGAAAAGCTTTTCCATCTCACTTAGCCAATTTTCAGAAGCCATAGTGTCTGCTGGCCCTGAAAAGTTAGGAGGTCTCACCCTCCAGAATTCCGTAAATGTTGAAGCAGCTAGGGGAGTTGGCACTACTGGAGATGTAGGTGGTGTCTGATTACCGTATTTTAGGTGACAGGATCCGCCATGGCAGCCGCCATGGTTTCCATAATGTGCATCATCCTCTGACGCTCCTCTCTCTCTTCATTCCTCTTCCTGATCCTATCTTGTTCTCTCAGATCTTGACCCTGACAGTCTTGATCATGAATTTCGGTCTGTTCTTTGTTCCCTTGACTACTACTCTCGGGAATTTCTCTTTCTCCCAACGGTACTGTGTTCGTTGGCGAGATGAACTCACCTCTACTGCGTAAGTTCCTATCATGACCACCCCTTGGTCGACCTCTCCTTCCCGAAGACATCACGACCTGCATATGAAATGAACTTTCGTTAGCAGAAGTCCCTATGCTCTGACAAAAGAATGATTGTCAGAATTTCTAGAAGAAACAGCTTTGATACCAACTGTGATAGCCCGATTTTTGTCACTCAAAAATCTGCCATCAGCACGACCCTCGAGGTCATGCACCTTAAATCTAAGCGGAACATCACATATCGATTAAAAGTCAACAATTTAAATTACCAAAGCTTCAAATTAATTAAGTCTCCATGTTTCAATAAGGTCTAGCAACTAACAGACTGTTCCAGTCTCATGCCAATTCAAGAGCAGAGGAACTACCTTGACCCATAAATGATAATCTTATCACCTTCGATAGTTTGCCAAAAGAAAAGTATAGTATTTAATTACATTTAAAAGAAAGGACTTGACATGCCAAGCCACGAGTACTCTCTACTCACCACTTCTAAACGTAAAGCACCTCTAAAAGAATTCCTCGGGAGGAGGTTCTAACTCTTCTCCGTCTGCGAAATCCGAACCCTTAGGATCAACGTCTCTCGAAACCTGTGTTGCTGCGAGTGTTGCACCTGCGACGTATAGTCTAAGGGGTGAGCTACATCCTAGCTCAATAGGGAAACGTAAAGAACATATAGATTAATTCTGACATATATGTTGTGCAGTAAAAGAAAAGTATAGTTTATCTGCTATCACTATCTGGAAGGGCAATCGAAATAACTGAAGGAAAAGGTGAACACCACTACTTACTTTACATGGTTTTATTCTTTCTCATCTTACTCGTTTAGTTGTGATTCCGGCCTAATAACTTAACTCTTTAACTTAAATAGTCCCCGAGCAATATAGCATCGAGCCCCGATGGAATACCCACCATCGTCGTCTAACTAGACAGTTATTAATTTTGCATTCCCTGGGAATACTGCCCCAAGCCCCTTTCTCCTAGGTGTGGGTCATCATAAATCTACATCCTCGGGATGTGCTATCAGTGGATTAACCGTGCATCGTCACGGATATTCTGCCGAGTCAGCCGTGGGTATCCCGCCACGTCGGTGGGGTATTCTAAACAAACCTTAAATAAAAAAAATATCAAGTGTGCCTTACATGTAGTTATTCACCGTGATTGTGCTAATTTTTAATATATTAGGCCTTATCACTTTACTTTCTTTTCCCCACTGATTCTCATCTGCACCCCTGGGATGCTACTGATATGTTGTATCATGTAGGTATTCATATTGTAGTTCTTGCGTCCCCCTTGGGACCTCTGGCTTCATTTTCTGAAGTCAACACACGCACGCTCTATTTATGTGACATGATGAGGTACTTAGTTTAGCAATTAAATCTGTACTACACATATGCGAAACTGAACAATGTACATGTTTCGATAAGGTTCCCTACCTCAAGGCAAAACCCAGTGGTCCCTTCTCGTAGTGATGACACGTCTCGATCTCACGTCAATCTATATTTCATGTGAAAAGGCATGCCTTAGAATGGTCATTAGTGGTCACTAGCACTCCTTGAGCGCATAGTTCACATGAGGTATATTTGTATACATAAAAGAATTAAATTTTAGTTTTGGTGTATCGCTCGAGCGGTTGCTTAGCCTCGCTCGAGCGACCTCTTAACCTCGCTCGAGCGGTCGCGAAGCCTCGCTCGCGCGGTTAAAATGAGGTGTCGGATTACCTCGCTCGAGCGAGCCTATTCTTTCAATATGGGTCTCGCTCGAGCGAGCCCAGAACGCACTATTCCCAGGTTATATATTCTGTCCTCGCTCGAGCGAGACGTTTAGATCGCTCGAGCGAGGGCGGAAACATTTACTTCGTGATTTTTATGCAAGAAATCTATTCTATTTCCTTAAATCTTAAATAAATTAATCGGCCATTGCCCCTAAACATTGTAGGTTATCATTAAGACATACCTAAGCACTTCTCAAGCATTATCTCTTACCTAAGGATCTCAAGTAGTGGCTCGATCCAACGTTCGAATCCCTGTTAGAAACGAAGAGATCTCTACGGTTCTGGTTCGACCTTCTCTCCAGGTCTTCCACCAGTTTACACTCCAACCAGGCCTTAGCCTTTCCTCCCTACAAGTCTCTCTTTTCTCTTTCTCTATCTTCCTCCTCTCTATTTAGGTTAAAATGATGTTACGTAGGGGAGATACTTCTCTCCACTTTCACTTATATAGTGAAAGGAAAGGAAAAATATAATATGTTATACACATATACACACCGTGTGTATATGTTGACCCAGGTTTCCTTATGAACCACACATACACGTGCATGGCATGTGGCTTATACGATTCCGAAAATCTAGGGTTGTTACAACTAAGGAGCATTTAGCTACCAAGAAAGGATTTGATGACCTTGGATATCCTCCAATATCCTGGGATAAAAATATTTTAGATGTTTTTCTTAAGGGTGTTTAATATTGTAATGAATCAAATTCTGTTACTTCTTTTTTTTTATGTGTACTTTAAATTTCATTACTTGTTTAAAGGATCTCTAGGAAGTTTGAAAAGGTCAAATGGCAATACTCAAGCTAGAATACTTATGCATGAAAAAACTAAAAAGGTTTTGTTTGCAGTCATCTGGACGGTGTTGAAAGAGAGGAAGAAGATGAAGTATCACCAACAAGGCTGCAGATCAAAATTCAATAGGCAACTTCCATAGTAAATCCTTCTATGATAACCGTCTACAATTTATAATAAGGCAACAGATGTTTCTATCATTAAGACCAGCTGACATTTGGGTTGCTTCACTCAATGGTTCAATTAGGCTGGATAATGATATAGCAGCAAAATTCAGAGGGCTGGATAGACTGCTGCAAAATTCATAGAGACCGATATAGTGCTCCAAAGTCTCAAATGATAGTAGAGACATTTATCACTTTAACAACGAAGAAAATTCCAGACTTAGCTTAGCCAATGAATGGGTGGAGGAGAATATCTTAATTGTAAATGAAGCAACCTAAATTAATGAGGTTTCTATAATCTGGCTTTATGTTAGCGCATGTGGTTCTTGAGTTTATGATTTCCAAATTTTTACAAGCTTTACTATATTTGCAAGAAGGAGATGAACCCATCATTGAAGTAAACAGAGGACACCTCAAACCTTTGACCTTTCATTCATGTAGTTACAAGGCCTTACAGTAGTTTAAAGCTTCCAATGATGAGGAAATCTATCTCAAAATTCAATTATAAAGAGTTTCGAGAAATTCGACCATTTTAAGAACTTCCAATGGGTCATTTTTGTCTTTACTAGACCCTTCCTCCTGTTGACCAAGTGCTACATCAATTTAAAGATTTGCTAGAAGTTCCCAGAGGTTCCTGCTGAGATATTGTCAAGCTCCGGATCATCACAAGAAACAACCTTACATGTGTATCTGAATGCATTCTCCCTATTCTCATATGTGTATGCTTGTGTGTGTGTGTGTATATATGTGTATCATAAGGCAAAATCAACTTCAATACACCATTAGATTATAGATAAAAATCAACTTCAATACGACACTCTATGATGTTTAGTCAATTAACACACTCCACACTCTAGTTCAGACACAAACGACAAAGGCAGGACCACACTCTATGAGGTTTATCTAGTTTGCACATACAACATTACGGTTTATGGAACTTTGGGACATTAAAAAATTCACCATTGACCATGGCCTGAAAGCAAAAGCAAAGAATAAATAGCTTACACCCTAACTAGTGATATGCCCTGTAGTCCTATACCATAAGTAACCACTCTTTCTTCCATAAGTTATATCTACATTTTTAACATCAGAAAATTCTTATCATTGCAGGAGATAAAAAAAGAAACATGCATCGATTAGGTCATTTAAATTTTTTTAAACATTAAACAGAAAAACCTAACAAAAAACTCAAAGGAGGCCCACACAAAAAAAATAATAAATATAAAATTTTAGAAACCAACATACCTATTTATGCATCTAAATCCCAGCCAGCCACCTCTACCTCTATCTATCCCATCCCCGTTCGATGTGAAGCCCTTGTGATCGGAAATTCCCTCATTGAATACCCTTATCATATTAACCTACTGGTAAATTACACAAAATTAGAGATTTCTTTAACTGGTATGAATATTGGAGATCATAAAACCCAAAAAAAAAACAATAAAGATAAAATTTCAGAAACCAACATACCTATTTATGCATCTAAGTCATTTTCATGTCATCTACATTAAACTATATACCATATAATTCTTAAGCACTCTACAGCTGCAAGAAGAGCTTACTTAGATTTAAGTTCTAACTCCGCACCAGCATAAACCAAGCTTTGATTCAAAATATTGTTGGCATCTTCCTCTGTTAATATTTTTTGAAGCTTTGATTCAAAATATTTTTTGAATGAATTAAAAAATGGATTTGGGTAGATTCAAACACAATAGAATATTATATTGAGTTTGTTTGTCAAACTCGATGGAACCAATTAGATTATATATCAATATATCACACATACATATGAAGTGCAAGGCAATACTATTATTATATGGGAAAGGACTTTGCTCTGAAAGCACTGCTTACAAAGTTTGAAATCAGTGAAACTAAGATTCTTTCACCAAACAGTGCCAGTAACTAACGGAGGTTGTCCCTCACATCTAACACACAGTTCGATTGCAAAAACTGTTGGTATTAGATTCAGTTAGACCTTCGCAAAGTCGATTTGACCTGAAGAACATTGTTTTGAAACAAAAATATGAATCAAAAGCGAGATCACAAAGAGCACATACAGTGAAAGAGATGCTTAGAAAGAGTATCATTAGGCATGTACTCGGCTACCAAAAGTCGTTCATTCCCTTCAGCACAGCAACCTATCAGATTCACCAATCTCCTATGCCGAACTTTTCCGACCCCGGCCACCTCCTCCTGAAATCATCAATAAATAAAATTAAATAAAAAAGAAACCAGAACTGCCTGTCTCACACACAAAAATAGATTACACTAAAATGCAAAAAATAAATAAATATAATAAAATTCAAAAAAAAAACAAAACAAAACAAAACTAACAGTAACTGTTTGAAACAGTCAAACAGATTATTACACTAAAATGCATAAACAACAGATAAAACAAATAACCAAATCTCACAATGAACTGCTGAGAATCAGGCCACGACTGTTTCGAAAATCGTTTGACGACAACCAATCTATTGTTCTCCAACTTTCCTCTGTAAACAACATTGGGAGCTTTCTCTCCACTCTCCGACACAATGAAATCGGAGTTGAAACCCTTCGTCGTCGTTCGAAGCTCAGCTAGATCGTATTCTTTAAATGCCGGTACTTGATCCTGCTCAGCTGGATCTGCATCAGCTTCAAAATTATAACAAAAAAAAAAATCAAATCCAAAATCATAATCTCAAAACCAATACATATATTAGAGATCAAAATACCTACATCAGGTTTCTCCGCTTGTAATGATTCTTCTTCAGGAGACTGAACATTGCTGGTCTTCGACTGCAAATAGCCCATACCGACACAAAATGCAAAACTCTAGAATGAATTGGAACCCGATATTTCCAAAGCTTTGATTCAAAATCTAGGGTTGATCGAGAGAGAGAGGTTAGGGTTTGTCGAGATCGAGAGAGACAGGATACGGTTTGTCAATCGATCAAGACAGGTTAGGGTTGGTCGAGATCGAGCAAGAGAGAGAGAGAGGCTAGGGTTTCGATGAGAAGAAGACGGGTTGAGAGAGGCATGTGAAATGAGAGGGCGGGGCATGCTTACTGATATAAACTGAAATGATAGGGGGGTGGTTGGGCCCTACGATATGGCACGTGAGCACTTAATGATAGTCACGTGATAGGAGGAGGATTTATTTAAACCACTGATTTAATTTAAAAAAAAACTATTTTAGGCAGTGGTATATTGCACCACTATTTTAAGCAGTGGCTTATTTTAATATTGCTGTAGTGGTTTCTTCCCCATTTTGACGTAGTGTAACTGAATTGCGTGCCAATTTCTCAGTGCTTAATTGCTTTGAGTCGTTCACCGACACAGTGAGCGGCCAGCTGACTTGCTCAAAGAGTTTCCTAGTTCTAACAAAGTTAGGACTAATTGTGCGCTTGGTGTAGGGTGCGCAATCTAATTAAGCGTCTCATCTGAAGCGTTCAATCGAGGAAGCTTGGGGGTCAAGGACTATAAGACTAGGTCGGGTGTAGGCCAATTGCGCGTCGATAGTGGGGCGCTCAATCCGATCGTGCGTCTCATGGTGGGCGCGTGATTGAGTCTCGAAGCGGTATGGGAAAGGAAGTCTGGTCTGAAAGGGAGACTGATTGTACATTTATGGTTTTATGTGCAATTGAATTGCGCGCGTGGTTTTAGGTGCATAATTCAGGGCTATTCGGGTTCGGGTCGGGTCTGAAATGCCAAACTATTATTTCAGTCTACATTTCAACTATATATTATTGTTTCACTATATAGTCTCCCTACGTTGGGATCTGAGCCACAGAGCTATTATTTCAGCCTGTATTCAGCCATGTACTATTGTTTCAGTGTATGGTTCCCACATTAGGATTAGGGAGTCTGAAATATCAAACTATTATTTCAGTCTATATTTTAACTATATACTATTATTTTAGTATATAGTCTCCCTACGTCAGGATCTGAGCCACAAAGCTATTATTTCAGCTTGTGTTCAACCATATACTATTGTTTCAGCATGTGGTCCTAATTAGGGTTATGAGGTTAAAGATTAACCGAACAGATTTGTACATTTCGAGAGGGCAAAATGGGGGTGTCTATCGATGCCCCTCTTCGGTGCGCTCTTGCAAAGTAAGAACGCGTCGAAGAAGTAGACACCCGTCATTCGAGCTGTCTTCTCGTTCCTCTTGAGAAATCATAAATGTGAACTAGGGATGCTGATATGACATGCTTAGCTTTCTTATCTATCAGCACAAGCTAAAATGGAACATTCAGGGGCCCAGTGGTAGCTGTCGAAAGGTGTATTCTATGTCGTGGATACCTAGGGGTGATCCCGTTGCGTATCGCGACCCACTGTCATAGACAATCGACAGGAAAAGTCAGCGTATCCTATTCCGTGGGTGCAAGGGGCATCCCGTCGTGTGGCGCGACCTGCTGCGAGTGACAGTCAAACGAAAAAGAGAATCACCATATCCTAATATGTGGGTGCAAGGGGCATCCCGTCGCATGTCACGACCTGCTGCAAGGGGCATCCCGTCGCATGTCACGACCTGCTGCAAGGGGCGGTCAAACAGAGGGGTATGATGCAGTCGAGGTACCGGGAGGCGTCATACAAATGTTCATAAATAAGGTCCAGGGACCAATAATAAATGTAATATAATGTCGAAGGCTTTGCAGGTCATGTCAGATTGGGCGCGCCATTGCTCACACCAATGTGCGTCAGGCATTCCTTTTCCAATAGGCGTTTGTAAGTTTTTATATTAAATATACTCATTATTTGGTTTCCCAGGGGAATGACCGGTTCGGGCTGGTAATTGAAGTGAATTTTGATAGGTAAGAGGTATTTCTCTTTATTATTATCTTGGTTTTTTTTTTGTTGCCTTTGTTGTTTTTTTTTTGGGGAAGTAAGAGATTTTTGGTTTTGGAGTAAAAGATTTTTGGTTTGAAGAGATTTTTTTTTTAAGTTTTGGGAATTTAACTTAAGATCAATTCAGTGGTAAATTAGCGAAAAACGTGGTTTCTGAGACATCGCTGAGCAGATCCACCGGTACGGGATTTGTGAACCCGACCGTTTGTGTGGTTGTCAAGACGACACTTGGCATGCCGAATACTCCATCTAACCTTCTCGACGAATACTGATGATTGTCTCTTATAGGAGGACTACAGTGATTTACGAGTTGAGAGAGATGGGTTTTGGAAAATATTTTGACTTAATCATAGCTAACTATATTTATAAGCAATATCGAATAAAAGGGAAGGGTGGTACTTACCTGGGGCTGATACTTACCTGAATTATGCGTAGCTTGTGTAGTCCATGATGGGACTGATGGGTTGTCGAGGTGATACCACGATAAGGCTGGTGGGATTTCTTCTTTTTTTTTTGTCCGCTGTGGCAAGGCTTGGTAGTCAATACTGTGATGTAGCGTCTTGGGGAGGTGATGTTGCGATGGGACTTGGGGATTCTTCCTTTCTTTGGATGCATGCTAGACGAGTCCTGGTGGGACGTGGGGATTCTAACAAGATGTTCGCGTTGGAACTTGGCATTGGTCGGATGCGATGGGAGGAGTCCTAGATCTTCATGCATTTCTGTTGCGACAGTGGTGTCTGGTGGCTATTTCGTAGCAAGCGATTCAGGAAGAGGGCTCTTTGCTTTAGTGATGGGACACAATCGAGCTTTCTCTCTTTTCATTATATGGCATGGCGGGTGTTGTTTGAGCTTTTTGGGTAGTGATGTTTGTGATGGAACGCCGGGAGGAGTCCCTCTGCTTTTGCAATGGGATGTTGGCTGAGCATAGTTAGCGATGGGACTTTTAGAAAGTTTGACTCCATGCGTTGTTTCGTGGCTGGGGTTTCAGGGAGGTGTGATTGGTGTCGGGGTTGTAGGACCAAATGAGGTTGCTATGTCGTGATGGGGCATGTTCGTGGTGAGATGAAGTCATAGTCGGCTCGCGAGGGGACATGTTCATGAATGTGTGGTGGGGTTGTGTCTGGATGTTTCGGGTAGTGATGTTTGTGAGGGACACTAGTAGGATATTTGTGCGATAGGTGTCTCGTTTCTTTCTTTGGTAGATCTTGGGTTATGTAAGATCATGTTGTGGCTGCGTTGTGATTGGCTTCATTTTTAGCTTCTCATGAGAGGATGTGTGGCTGTGTGATTGATTTATTGTGATGGGACTGGAAATTGAGGTGCTATCATGTGTGCGTGTCTTATCGTGATGGGAAGTGTGTGAGCAGCTGTCCCTTTTTCTTTTTCTCAAAACAGCCTGTGAGGCTACGCGATGGGATAGGAGGATTTTGATCGCGATATGATAAAAAGATAAGAATGTATAGATTTTGCCCAAAGTCAGGCATTGCGTGCCTGTTTTAGGTTGCTCAATATGATTGCCCATCTATTTTAGGGCGTGCGATCACAGGTTTGAAGGGTTGTTTACGCTTGTCTGAGTGTGCGCGTGATTGGATTATGCGCTCTACTGATTGCGCGTGATTGAGGTGTCACCAGGTCACTGTGTTGGCAACCTTTCGTATTGCGCTGCGTGAGGTGGTCGTTTGATGGGATTGCGTGGTTCATAATGAGCGCGTGATAGGAGCATCACCGGGTTAGTGTATGGGTGACCTTTCGTATTGCGCGGCATGAGTATGTCGTTTAATAAGTTTGCACGGTTTATAGTTGGCGCATGATCGGAGCGTCGCGCCGTAGGCGCGGACAATGGTTTCATTACACGTTCGGGTCGGTGCACGTGTTTTGGATTGAATGTAGTGTGCGTTGCACACGATCGAGTTAGGTGCATGTGTCTGGGCGCGTGACTAAGTCCGTACTCTATATAAGCGAGAGAGACTTCATTTGCTTTTCATTCATCGGTTTAGTCTCAAATTTTACCTTTCCTAGATCTCGTGTTCTAAAATTCATGTTTTAGTGATATCAGATGATCTAACCGTCCGATTGAGATATCGTTTCTTCCTATATTCGTAATTTTGCATGATCTTCGCCCTAAGGTGATGCTCAGGGACAACATTATTCTTGAAATGGGTGGTATTGGGAATGAGGACGCTAGTCTTCACATCGATCCCTTTTAGGAAGCAGTGAAGGCAGCGTTGGGGAGGCGGCGGCGGAGGAGGTAAAGATGGTGAAAGAGAAGGTGGTACGAGTGGAGGGATGTATTCCCAACCAATCCTCCACCTCTCCTTCTAAAGCCTCAGATTGGATGCTCCAAGTCTGGTGGTATTCTTTCTGAGGCCTCCGATTGGGCATTCTGCCCCTTGCTTTGTGTTGATTTCGATTTTTTAGTTTTCGTTTTGGGTTCTAAGTTAGGTTCTAAGTTTTTGTTGTGGGTTGTAAGTTCAGGAGGTATGTCTCCAGTGGTACTTGTAAAATTTTTTAAGTTATAAATAAAGAGGTATTTTTGTTTATTGTGTTTATTTATTTGTTTAAACTTATTTATGGATTAGTCTATCTGATTTGTTTGATTTAGTTTAGGATCTAACTTAGCTTAGAGTTTTTGAATTCATTCCGGATTTATTCCGAAATTAATTTGCTTCATTGAGTTTTGTTTAGAGAGTTTACTTAATTCTGTTGGGTTTGTTTGGGGCATTATTTTTTATTTCGTGGTCCCAACAAGTCAAGGTCTTACTTTAGAAAGTTTCCTTTTGTAGGGAATTTTTATTTTGTTTAAAGTTTAAGGTATTTTGTTTTGGTCTTCGGTTTAGTTTGAGATGATACTTGTTAAAAATGTAGGAATTTAGGGTTTAATCTGAAGTTTCTAGATGGGTGTTAAGTGTTTGAATCCTATTGGCTTGTTTGTTTTGCTTTGGGTTTGTGTTCCCTTGGAGGGGTAAGTGTTGCGTGATTATTGGTTTATTAGATTGTCATGGATGGGGTTTTTTTTTTTTTAGAGAGGGTATGTGCTTGGTTTGGATTTAATTAGATTGGAGGGGTTCAACGGCGTGACATTTGTCATTTTGTAATTTAGGAGGTATAGCTTTTATAAGTGTGAGCCAAAGGCTTTGGGTTTTTGTTTTGAATTTTTATTTTAAGCTTAGGATTAGAAGTTTTGGGGTATTTTTGGTTTGTACTTTAGGGAATTTCTTGTTAATGTCTTTTCTTCCTTTTTGTTTTTTATCCTGGGTATTGAACCCAAAGAGTTGTGATTATTAAGGATTATTAGGACTGGACGGGATTGGGAACGCAAGGTGATACTAGAGTTGGTGCTATCAATCCGACTCGAAGTGGTTTCCCGAATAAATCCGGATTCGAGCATTGCCTAAACGTGTGGATTTTGAGTTTTTTGTTTTAAGTTGTCTATTCAGAGGGTATGCCCTCGGTGTGTTTTATAATTATTTTATCTATTTATTAAGTGATTATGATTTAATTTCATTTGTGATAATTTATGTTTGGTTTATTTGGTAACTTATTTGACTTGTTTTGAGTGCGACGCTTATTTATTTAATATTGGTTCGATTTGGTTCCTTTATTTCGAATCTGGGGTATGTTGGGAGCATTTTTAGTTTAGTTTAGTTTAGTCTAAAATCGCATGCATAAGTGATGGGGGGCATTTTTTTCCCTTTTTTTTTTTTTTTTTTTTTTTGGTCTTAGTTGAAGTGTATAAATGATGTTGGGGGGCATTTTTCTTTTAGTTTGGGGTGTATATTTTTTAAGTCAGGAGCATTTTGGATTGGTCTTAACGAGGGCGTAGTTTGGGTTGGTAATTAGGGTAAAAAATTTCCTAATTTTGACCTGAGCCCGCTGCTCTTGGCATATTTTATGTTTGTGGGAAATTGTGCGCCTCACTCCGGGCGCATAAACAAATTGCGCGCCGGAATGGGAGCACACGTTTCAAAGAGTTGGAAGGTCATTAAGCGCCAGTGTCCGGTCGTTTAACCGAGTTAAACGCACAGTATGAGGCGTAGGATTAGGGCAGTGGCCGGTCACTATACGGGTGACCTTTGGGATTTACGCGCCGGTGTGTGGGCGCACAAGGTGATTACGCGTCTGGTAGGCTGCGCGCAATAAGATGGTCGGGTTAGTTTGAGCGGGCGATGGTTTGTTTATGCGCTCAAGATTAGTTGTTTGATCCGAATTAAGCGCGAGAACCGTGGTGCGTGATTCGGTCAAGCGTGTCGGTTGATGCGCGCGATTTGGGTATGTTCTATATATAGTTCAAAAATTTTCATTTTCACGCTATCTGTTTTTGTCTTTGATTCTCTAGTTTCCTTGTTTCCTTACGCTCTAGTTTTCGTATTTTTGTGGTATCTCGCGATCCGGTCGTCTGTTTCAAGCATTGTTTCTTTCATTCTCTTTAGTTTTTTGAGCTCTTTCTTCTAGGATGGAGGCTAAAGGTGGTGGTAAACACGATCTTACTATTTCTGAGTTGGAGAGGATGATGATGAGGGAGATAGGTGAGACGTCCGAAGCTCGGACCGATGTTGTTGTCGGGGAAGTGGAAGCAGGTGGCTACAGAGGAGGTATCGAAGGTTGACCAAGTGAAGGTCAGGGAGGAGGTACTCGAGATTGAGCAGGGTGTAGCTGAGGATGAGGGTGAGAGAGCTAAGGATGAGAGAGTTGAGGATGAGAGAACTGAGGATGAGAGAGCTAAGGAGCATCAGGACGAGGCTGAGGAGCACCGGGGTGAGGAGCGTCATGCTTGCAGACACTTCCCGCTAGAGGATTTCTTCGCTCGAGGTTGGGTAGGTACCCGTGAGCAAGAGTTCTTTTGATTTTTTTAGGCATTTAGGTTATGACATAGACTTATTAGGATCTGAAAACACTTTTAATTTATGTCGAACCTGCATTGATTATTGATTGTGTGCTCACTCATGCATCATGACCGTATCTAGAGATAGGTTATGTTTCTGTTTTGCTGTTCTTATCATATTTTGTGTGTTCGTTATGCATTGTTATTGTGTGTTTTAATATGCCTTATTTTCTTTTAGCTTCAGGTCTTTCGTCATAGGTATGTGTGTTAGTCTTATTTTTCTACTTGTGTTTCGTTCGATAGGATCCCCCGTAGCTAGCTATTAGCTCGGCATGGACCGAGTCTCATACTTGGTATCGTGCCTTGCTAGAGTTTCAGCAAGCTCGGTTGGTGTCTTTTAGTTTTGAGCAGATCCTGGAGCTGGAGCCCTTTCAGGTAGATCGTGGCCTGATCGCGGCGATCTTGGAGAGGTGGAGGGAGGAGCATCAGGCACTTCTCTTTCCAATTGGTATGTTATTGCCGACTTCAGACAACTAGGTTCGCATTATTGGCCTTCATTTTGAGGGTGAGCCGATCACAGGGCGGATGGCAGGAGTGTATTTGGAGGTGTATGAGGAGATTTTGGGTGTACCGTATAGATCGAGTGGATCAGGGCCAGGTGTAGTTCGGGTCACTTAGTTCTTTGACACATTTGTTAGTGGCTTCGTCCCTCCGAGGCATCATTCAGAGGTGAGGGTGTCTTATGAGGCACGTTGTGTGGTGGTAGCGGGTCGGGAGTCCGTAGTTGAGCCAGGGTTGGCTGCGGATAGGGTGCTTCGAGCATTCTTGATGCACTTCCTTGGTTCCATACTCTTTGCTTCTTTGACTCAAGGATGCGTCACCGGGTTATTTTTGCTGATTCTTAGGGACTTAGATCGGGTCCCTACCTACGCATGGGGTGCAGCTGCATTGGCGCATCTCTATGAGCAGCTTTATCGTCGGGGACGGGGCATCGCAACGATCAGAGGTTTCCTTCCCTTCCTCTAGGTGAGTTTTAGTTAATCAGTGTCATGGTGTCTTCAATTTTTTTTGTTCTTCTGGTCGTAGCAGCTATTCCACATTTCTTTTGTGTTGTTTTTTTTTTTAAGTTTTGGGCGTACGATGATTTTGCTTTTCTTCGTCCGAGGGTTCCGTTGGAGGTGAGGTTCAAGTTTTTGCGGATGCACGTGCAGAGGGAAGCATTGAGGGGTCGTCACTAGTCTTCTGATCTTTAGACTACACGGGGTCTTTTTGAGGACATGCATGCGGGGCAAGTATATATCATCGTGTTCTCATTTTGTTTTATTTTATTTTGGGCTCCTAGGATCTAAGGTTTCATTGACGGGTTGGCTTGCTTGTTTGGTTGTAGGTGATCTGGAGGCCCTACGAGGATGGGGAGGATGTTGCTGTGTCGGTGATTCAGTCTGGTCAGCCCTTCTTTGACGTGGACATGGTCCATTTTTTTTTAAAGGTGGAGAGGATCCACCTATCTCGAGTGGTGCGGCAGCTGAGACTCACTTAGGGAGTCCCTCCAGAGGTTTGCCACAGAGTGGCGAAGAGGATGATCGGCCCCCTGGCTAAAACTTTGTGGAGTGGATGACGCTTCAAATGGCAGATTTTAGAGCTGGGGGGACCAGGGTCATCGAGGAGCGTGATGAGGCAGACGTTCGGGAGTATGTGAAATGGTTTAGTGCTCTGGGTGGTGGGCACCTCTTCACACGTCCCTTCCATGGGAGCAGTTCTTTCGTGGTCGGCGGGCCTGAGTCGGCGTCGACATTGAGGGAGAGACTGGCCGCGTTGGAGCAGGGCCATCTCACAGCGAGTGTGCGGGGCGCATTAGATGCCCTTCACAGGGCGATGGAGCAGATGGGGTGTGCTCCTCGACCTGATGAGGAGATGTTGCGCTCCCTAGCCACCTCAGTTGCTCAGGCTAGGGGAGCAGAGGATGAGTTGGGGGCTCAGCTAGCGGTGACTCGATGGCTCCTAGTGAGTTGGTGTATTGGTTTAATTGCTTATGTATCACATTGACTTAGTCTTCCAGTCATTCTAATGTAGTTGTTGTGTCTCATTTTGTTTTGGCCAGTCTGAGAGGGAGGTTGAGGTTGTCGGTCATGTGGCGATGATCAGGTTGCTACGCGGTCAGCAGCTGGCCGACCGAGTGGTGGCCGCCAGCCTACGATCTAAGATTGACTGATTGGTACGTTTATATATGAACATGATTTTGTTAATTGTTAGCGTTGTGAGCTTGCCAACTGATGTGTTTATTGTTATTCGTAGAGAGCCGAGCTTGCTGCTGGAGGTCCCACTCCGGCATTTGATCCATCTTCAGTTGCCTCTTCTAGTCAGGAGGATCCAACGATGGCTCAGCTTCGGGCCGAGCTAGAGCACTGGGTAAGTTTCCTCAATCCTGCGACTCATTTGTATAATTATAGTAGTTCGTTGGGTGTTATTGTTTCGCTTTCTTAATAGTTTATTAACATTGTGTTGGTCTTTTAGCATCAGATTGCCGAGGACTTCCAGACGAGGGAGGCGACTGTTGCCTCTCTACGCTCTGAGAGTCAGGTATAGTTTCAGGTTTGGTGTAATTCAATTTAGATTATCTCATTTATTTTGTTTTGAAAGTCTTGTGTTGTTTGTTTGGTTTTGTGGGCAGGCTGTTCCGGACTCTACGCTTGAGGCTCCCCCTCAGCGGTCTGCTCCTATCCCTTCCCAGGAATGTTTTAATGGTTGTATTTATGGTTTATTCATCATTGTAATGTTTTCTGATCTAGTTTTTTGTATTTGTTGTAGTTGCCTATGTTTGTTGTTCCTTTCGTGCCGCCTGCTGATCCAGTGACCTCTACGATGGTTGAGCGACTTCTGGGGGAGAGGGCGGATCTGGTATGATTCTTTCCTTTTCAAAGTTTCTATGTTCATATATATATATATATATATATATGTATGTATGTATTGGTTTTCTTTGACTTGGTGTGGTAACGCAGGTACTTGAGCTTGAGGAGGCGCGTCTGAAGGTGACGCGAGCGCGCGCCACTCCTGAGGCAAGACGGATCCTTGGAGACGCTCCGAGTCGCGATGACCTATTCATTGATATGACGGTCGCGCAGAAGACTCAGATTGAGGAGTTGGAGGTGGCGCGTCGGACGACACAAGCAGAGATGCAGGCGTCCCTAGATGGGCTATAGTATCGTCTGATGAGGAGTGAGCGAGGAGTGCACAGGTTGGCTGTTTAGCACAATGGATTAAAGTCGTGGGCTACTGGTTCCTCGGCCGGGCAGTCTCATCACATGTCGCGCGATAGTGGCAGGGGTGATGCTCATGAGGATTCTGTGGTTTGTGAGGTTCTCGCGAGTTATCCTCCTCATTCTCGAGAGAGGCGTTCTGTTAGTCAGATGAGTGAAGGGGATTCTGTATCAACGCCGCACCATCTAGAGGTTCCGCGAACTTTGGGTGCCAGAATTGTGTGTTTAGAGGACCAGTCTGTTGACCTCTGAGCTGATGATACTGGGGACAACGATGATCGGCCATCCCAGCGGCAACGTAGGGAGTAGGGGTCTGTGTGTGTACATTTTTGTCCATTGTGTGTGCATTGTATATACAGGGGGGATGCCCCCGGTGACAAGTGTAAAAAAAAAGAAAAGAAAATTTTGATATATATATATATGGAGATTTTTGGTTTAGATGTACCTGATCGGCTCCTTTTCTTTTGATTACCTCTTACATTTGTCTTTCGCTTTTTAATTTTTTTAGCGCCGTCAACCGTCATCGAAACTTGGATGCTTCCTGAGTTGGCCTGGTGATGGTTGAAGGTTGCTTGGTATCTGCACATGTAAAGGTAATACTATCAATAATTTTTGTTCTCCCTCTTGCTATTTGTCAAGGAGGACGAGTATCTCAGACCGAGGTCTGATAGTAAAAGATGGATATATGGTCTCTCTTTTTTTTCTTCTTTTTTTTTCCTTTTTTTTTGAAATAGAAATAATGCAATAGGAAAAGCAAATAGCTAAGATAGAAATAATAAAAATAATAAATAATAAAAAAAGAAAAAATGCCTCAGTGTAGGAGCGTGGTAGGATTGACAGTATAGTATCTTCGGTAGCATTCTCCAGATGGTAACTTCATTATTCCTTATCTTCTTCGTAGACGAGTAGACGAGTTGACGAGCTTTAGAAGAGCACTTTGGGTCTATAAGAAGTCATGGATACTTGGTGATTTAGTTTTGAAGAAAAGTCTTATTAGTACAGTCATCGAGCTGGGGGGAGGTCATTTTGATTCGGTTAGTTGTGTACAGGGGTGGTCTACCTTTGGGTAGGGATCATCCTATCCCGTGGTTATTAAGGAGAAGTATGGTAGGTATAGTAAGTGATCGCATCAGTCATCATTCATCGGTTTTCGGCTTCATTCTTAAGAGTATCCTGTGATGCTTTCGATTCATTATCCAAAAATGAAAAAAAGTAAAAGAGGGGTGAGGCTAAGTGATGTGGGGAATAGTTTGTAACTAACGCTTTTCAAAAGGGATGAGTAACAATCTTTTTCTCAAATGGATACGGGGTTCCATGATTGAGTTGTTCGTCATATTTTGGTACCATCAAGATCTTACGTTCTAAGGTTAGCAGGAGTTTATCCTCCTCCCGCCACCTTGTGACGATATCTAGCAGTATGGGGACATCAGGGATGCCCTCGCAGCTTGCTTATACATTTTTAGTAAAGTTACCAGAGATGTCCTCACAGTCTGCTTATGCTTTCCTGAGCTCATTGACTTATTCATTCATCGTAATGCTCTCACTCAATTTTTTTGATATATTGTTGTTGCTTCTTAGTGTGCTTGATTTATGTGAGTTTTGAAAACAGATTTATAGCTGCTAAATTACAGTGGTTCTAGACTATATAAACAAATAAAGAAATATCAGCACAGTTAGAAGTGAATTAGCCTGCAAGATCAGGGCCAATTGTAGCAAGTTTTAAATGTAAGTGAGTAAAAGATCATCCACAGGGAATTGATTTAAAATTTAAGATAAACCTCCAGATCTGAGCTACCAGATCTGACCTCTGATCCTATCTATAAAGCACATAAGATGGGAGGTTGAATTTGTCACGTTAACTAAATGATAAAAGTAAAGATTAAACTAAATGATCCAGATCTGAGTTGGGGAAACGTTTGAGGTAAACTTATACAAAAAATGGAGAAGTAATCTCTAACTTTGATTTGGCCCTTGAAATCTAATGAAAATAACTGCAGCTCAACAGAGGTGATCCAATCTTCATCTGGCTACAAGCACAGATGTAAGAGAGATAAATCTAATTTAAGGATTAGGTTTAAGCTTATGGCTATGGTCTGTCCACTTTAATGGCCACAAACCCTCCAACAGTCTCTAATCCAAAGCCTTAGTTTAGAACAAGAAGCATCACTATAAATGCCGTGAGAGATTAGGTTACCAACACTAATTCTCACAGGATTAATGAATCAAGGGAAATTGTATGCAAAACAATGAATCTAAAGGAGTCTAATGTACTGAGGAGATCAGAGGGAACCCTTGACATGAGTCCAATGGAGAATGCATAGTTTACAGCAACCTTTTCAAATCCAATTGTTACAATTCTGAGCACTTAAAGACTCTCAGATTTGTAGTCTTGAATACAACTCTCTTTTGAATTACAGAAATGTCTCACAGCTCTCAAATGCAAGTACAAAGTAGGCTATTACAAGGATTACAGACAAAGTCAGTTCTGGTGGAAATGGGGGATTAGAAATGAAACTCAAAATCTGGATACCCAAATTGGGCAAATGGTTCGTCTATTTATAGTTTTCCCTAAGTCCAGCTTAGATGTGTATCAACCAATCAGAATTGGATAGATCTGTATCAACCAATAGGAGTCGAGCACAAGGATCCAGATCTATTTTGGCCAATCAGAACTGCTTGATCTGGTTCAGCCAATCAGGTGAAAAAGGCATCAATTCTGTTATGCATTTTGAAAGTCTGTTAGAGTTTCTAGAAGTTCCCGCCAAGTAATTTCATCTTTGGGTGCTCACGTGGGGTGGAATATGCCTTTGGTTCGTGCTCAAAATCTTCCGGAATGTCCTTGGGTTTTAAAACACATTGGGACGCGTGCAACAGATTACTGAATTGCCCTTGTTAATGCTGCAAATCTCCAAAATACCTTTTCGCAGAGCTTAAGGGTCTTTTCGTAAAGTGCTGTGACTTCTGAAGCTCTTTTCGCACAGATTGGAGACCTTTTCGAAAAGAACTGTAACTTCTGGAGATCTATTCGCAAAGCTTGGGAACCTTTTCGCAAAGTTCAATCTTCTCTTCGAGGAGTTGGATGCTCTTGACTACGCTGAGTTTTAGTCCTTTTCGCAGAGTTCAAGGTTCTTTCTGAAAGTGCGGGTTCTTTGAAAAGAACTCAGAGTGCATTTCTGTTGAATTGTTCCTGCTTAGCCTCTCTGGTCTTTGCCTCTTTACTTTAGACCTTTCAACAGCTGATGAGGTTGTTTCTTCACTTCCTTTCTTTGGACTGACATGGATTGTCATCTTTTTTACACTTTTAAGCTGCTTTTATGGTTAAGTCTGTCTTTATTGTTAGCTGCAACATAGGCACTTAAAACACTTATTTAGTTCTCTCAAGGGTCTATCAAGGCCCAGATTAAGGGGTGAAAAATAGTATTTTCTAGTTCTCAACATATATGTATTTTTAAAAGCATCCTGCTAGCGCAAGAATAGTGAGTTTTGATTGAACCTAGAATTTTTTATTTTTTTTTACTCTGACGTCTCCTCTAATGATAGGGGAGAGGGAAATGAGGATCGGGTGTTACTTATGATTTTGAAAGAGGTTAGGTAGGTCACTAGTCCTTCAATCAATTCGCCCAAATAAGAAAGTGGGCAATGAATTGGAGGTCATAAGGATATTCAGAGAATTGATGACGTACGACCAATGAATGGGTCGTGACAACTACAGGGGTGATAAGTATAAGTATTTAATCACAGGATGTGATGATCACAGGACTAAAGGTAGTATTTTCTAAGATACATCGCGTTCCAAGGGCTAGGGAGTTCTTCCCCATCTTGGTTCGTCAATTTGTATGCATTTTCAAGATATGCGGCTGTTATAGCGTAAGGGCCTTCCCAGTTCGATTTCAGTTTTCCTTTCGGATGGGCGTGCTTGAAAGGCATAATTTTCTTTAAGACTAATTCTCCAATATTAAAGGTTCGTTCGAGGACTTTCTTATCGTAAGCCCTGGCCACTCTCCTCTAATATACTTGAGTGTGATCAGCTGCCCTTAGACGTATTTCATTGAGCTGCTCTAGCTGCACGAGTAGGACAATTCTCCTCTCATCTAAGGATAGCTCATCATCAAGTTGAATCCATAAGGATGGTACTTGTATCTCGTATGATAGGACTGCCTCCATTCCGTAGGTAAGAAGGTAGAGAGTTTGGCTAGTGACCGTATGAATAGAGGTCCTATAGGCCCAGAGTGCTTCTGGTAGTCATTTAAGTTAGTCGGCTCTATTGCTTGTTTCTACTGTATGTTTCAAAATTTGAATCAGTGTTTTGTTTATAGCTTCTGCTTTTCCATTGCCTTGAGGGTAGAACGGTGATGAGTGGCGTAGATCGATACCGAACTTCTTGCATAACTTTTTTATCTTCTCTGTGATGAACTGCAGACCATTGTCTGTGACAAACATCCTGGGTACTCCAAACCTGGTGACAATATTCTGAATGATAAACCTTATGAGTGTCAAAGCGGTGATTCTGATATAGGATTCAGCTTCTGCGTATTTGGTGTAGTATTCGGTTGTCGTAAGTATGAACGCGTGCATGTGAGTGTTCTCAACTGTCTGTGAAAGGTCTGATGACATTGAAGGCCCACATTGAAAACGGCTGCGGCGAGGCCATAGTGTTCAATGCAATTGATGGAGTTTTAATGAGTACGTCGTGTTCTTGGCATTCCTTGCAGAATTGGACGTAGAGGTGGCAATGTCTTATCATTGTCGGCCAAAAGTAGGCTTGTCGTGTGATTTAATCGGTGAGTCTCTGCCTACCGGCGTGGGCGCCGCAAGCACTAGCGTGTGCTTCTCGAATGATGTATTGTCCTTCGGCGATTGTGACACATCATAGCAGTACTCCTTTGGTGAAGACTTCTTTGTATAGTTTTTCGCCGAGTATGCAGAATTGGGCATATCGATTCCTTATAGTCTTTCGTTCGATCTTCGTGGTGTATGGAGGGACATGTTGATGCTTCAAGAAGTTCCAGATATCAAAATACCATGGTTGTCTATCATTGGTTGGTGATTTTTCAAACCTGAACGTAGCAACTTCGGTTCCTGCCTTGACCTGATTTTCTGAAGTGATTGCTTCCTTTAGTCCTGTACTGGTGGGGAGAATCAGTAATTCTCTCCTAACGGTCCATGCTACCTCGTGAGCTGATACTGTCAGTTTTTTTATGAAGAAGGTTTTGGTACTTTGTCCGATGGGTATTTGGATGACCGAGGCCAACATGGCAAGGGATTCTGCGAGCTCATTTTCTAATCTAAGAATGTGCGTAAAAGAGATTCGTTCAAATTTCTTTACTAAATATTGAGCGATTTTTAGGTATGTCATTAGTCTCCTTTCCTTATTCTTTCATTCTCTTATAACTTGTGAGATTATGACCTTGAAATCACCGATGGTTTGCAACTGTTTAACACCTAATTGTAGTGCTGCTCGTAGTCCAGCTATGAAAGCTTCATGTTCTGCAACGTTATTATTGACAAGGAAATCTAGTTGAAAAGCCTTAGGTATGACAACTCCTTTCGGGCTTAGGAGGACTATCCCGTTGCCTTTTCCTTTGTGATTTAAAGCACCGTCAAAATAAATAGTCCATGAGGTCTTATTGGGCTCTTCGTTATGAATTGTGAGTAGGTCTTCATCGGGGAAATCAGCGTATATGGGCTCATCACTCGAGAGTAGGAGGTCTGCGAGATAATCAGTGATTGCTTGTCCTTTGATCGACTTCTGTGTGACGTAAGTGATATCGAATTCTTGCAATAGCATATGCTAACGAGCAATCTTTCCTGATGTTGCGGACTTTTCAAATACGTACTTCAGAGCGTCCATTCAAGCTAGTACTAGTATCTTATGTGCTTCGAAGTAGTATCATAAGTTGGTTGAGGCCCACACCAATGTGAGGCAGGTCTTCTCTATTAAAGTGTATTTTCGTTCGTACCCGACCATCATCCTACTAAGATAGTAGATAGCCTTCTCTCTCTTGCCGTCTTCTTCATATTGTCCAGAATTACTTCCATTGCTTTGTCGTTTACTGAGAGGTAGAGAATAAGGGGTCTGCTGGGGATTGGTGGTGATAGTATTGGCAGGTTAAGGAGGTACTTCTTGATGTTTTCAAAGGCTTGCTGACATTGGTCATCCCATTTATACTCAGTTCCTCCTTTAAGTAGTCTGTAGAAAGGATCGCATCTGTCTGAATGCTGGGAGATGAATCTCCTGATGAATTGCAATCTTCCTATTAGGTCTCGTAATTCTTTGATATTACTGGGAGGTGGCATCTCAAGGATGGATCGGACTTTTGTAGGATTGACTTCGATCCCTCACTTGCTGACTATAAAATCGAGTAATTTTTCAAAGGTGACTCCAAAGACACGTTTCTTTGGTTCATTTTTAACTAATATTTCTTGGCTCTTTGTAGCACCAGGCGAAGTGCTTTAATATGTCCTGCCCGCATTTGGGACTTCACTAATATGTCATCAACATAGGATTCTACACACTTATGCATTATGTCGTGAAAAATAACCATCATGGCATGTTGATACGTGGCTCCTGTATTTTTTAGCCCAAAAGGCATGACGACGTAATAGTAAGTTCCCCATGGTGTGGTAAAAGAATTCTTCTCTTAGTCAGACTCTGCTAATTTGATCTTATTATACCCAGAGAAACCGTCCATAAGGGATGGCATCTCATGTCCAGCGGTGTTGTCGACTAGAGTATCAATGTGTGGAAGTGAGAAGTCATCTTTTGGACATGCCTAGTTAAGGTTTTAGAAGCTAATGCAAACCCATACTTTGTCGTCTTTCTTAGGGACAGGTACTATATTGGCGTTCCATATGGGATAGAGGACGACTTGAATGAATTTGGTTTTGTGTAACTTATCAACTTCCTCTTTAACTTGAAGGGCTGTTTGTGGGTGCATCCTACGGAGTTTCTGCTTAACAGGTTTTGCATCAGGTTTCAAGATAAGGCGATGTTCTACTAAACTTGGGTCTAAACCAGGCATATCTTCGTAGGACCATGCAAAGGAGTCAAGGTGTTCTTGTAGGACTTGTACGATTCACTGACGTTCCTTGGAGTTGAGCGTCACGCTAATTAGTAACTTCATGAGTTTCTCTTTAGTGCCAAAGTTGATTTTTTTTATAGGTTCTGCAACAGCTTGGGTTTGCTCGTCGAAACGCTTAATAATCTGTTGGAAGTTTGGCGCCTCTTCAGTGATTGGTGTTCCTTCTTCATCTTCGGTAAGCTCATATACTGCGAAATTGCTACACTGGAGATTCGATTTTGCAAAAGGTAACCCTTCATCCGTATAATTTATGATCGAGAGATCTTTGATAAGGTGAAGGTCAAGGCTATTAATCCTTTTATCAAAGTCGCGAAGTATTTCATCTAGTATGATCACTGGTTTGTTGTTTAGCCTGGATACCTTACGTCCTCATACGGGAGATGGGATAGTAGTCTTAGGAAAAAAGTATCCTTATTGGTCGCAAACTTGATTCGAGACGAAGGGTTCCCTTTCTTTTTTGATTTTTTTAGATTTTATATTTTTAAATTTTTAGGGTTTTCTGCCTTTTTTATTTTTTTATTATTGATAGTAGGTATGGAACAGGATCGGTCGCCTCAAAAGGCGCCGGGAGATTTGCTTCCTCTAACTGAGGGAGCGAGACGCTGCCAGAGCCGTTCAGGCGATTCTTCGGGAAATGTGGATTTATTATGAATTTAGCATTTTTTTTTAGTCCTCATCTGATGAGATCTTTTGAATAAGCAACGCCGATGACAGCGGTATTGACGTTCGAATTTCCTCTATCACATTGATTACCTCATTTTCAAAGAAGCTCTGGAGATCCTAATCGATTGAACTATCCTCCTCTGAGGTATAATATGGTTGTTCTTCCTGTCAAGAATGACCTCCTAGGGGATCCTCAAGGGTGGTGAGCTCTTTCCCTTGAACTTCATAGTATGTTAGGATGAGCACACATGCTCGACAGTGAGGCTGAAATTGGTGAGAAATGCAAGGAGATCCCCAAGGGCATTCCCATCCTTCTGAGTTAGAGTCGAGGCTGGAATCAAACTCATCTTCTTGATCTAACAGCGCTTGAAGTCCTAGGTTAGCTTGCTCTGCTAACTCGAGTGCAGGGAGGTCTATCCAGTAGTCCTCGTTGTCACTCGGAGGAGGTTGTCATTCTTCCTCGAGAGATTTCCAGAATATTTGGAGTTGCAGCGCGTTTGGGGATGGAGGAGTGTCTAGTTCAAGTTCCTCTTCAAACTCTACGAGGGTGATGTGGGCATTTCCCCCCTGGTCAACTAGATGATTGTTGGGATTTTCTACTTCTTGGACAGGTAGCTGAGTTGGTGGGTCATCACTTGCTTCTGTTGTTACGAGATTGGGATCATTCGTTCCTACTATTGCGGGATGTCGGACCCAACTAGCGAAGTGCTCTAATATGCTGGTGCAGGCCCTATAGCGGGGTTATTATGGGTGAGCGATACAAGGAGAGTCCCACGGGCATTCCCATCCTCCAAGGCTGAGGCCGAGGCGGATGCTATGCGAGTTAAGATTTTCTTGTGGGGTGCCATCTTCTTCCCCTGTTAAGTGTAAGTGTTTTTCATCATCTTGCAAGGCAGCTATGTCGAAATCTTCATCATCGGCAGATTCCCAGTCTCCTACTTGCTGCTCGAGTTCTGGAGGTTCTTCCTTTCTCTCTTCTGTAAGCTCCTTAGTGTCAAACAAGGGTTCGACTCGTTCGAGCGGCTTATCAATATTGTCATTCAGATTGGTTAAATCGTTGAATGCATTCTTAGTCATTCACTCGATTTTCGCTTCTTGGGATTTAGTGAAGGACCCTTCCTTCTGCCTTGGTATGTCAGCTTTCTCGGTGGTCCCATAGACGAAGTGGTTGTATAGAGACCATTTTGGTGAGGTAGGAACTACTGTTGATGTTCGCAGGCGGACAATTCAGTATAGAAGTAACCCACACCCACTTAAACGCATGATCATGACGTGTTGCAGCGTCGATAAATATCAGCAGCTAGCGATTGCAAATCAACTAGGAATCATCCTAGGAAATTCCTCTTATTAATATTTATCCCCACCTTATCACATACACCGCATCACTAGAGTCCAACAGGACAGAATTGGTAGCCACTTATTCAACGGGAACCGAGAGGAACCCAGAAAAAATGCGCACCAATAGTAGGGTACGTTCGATCGCATATCAATGGGATAAATAAAATGAACTCGTATATTTTTGTTACAAATATTGATATAAAAATAATGAAATGGCTAACCCTAGTTATAAATTTTGTTTGTTTTAGTCATTTTAATTGTGTTCATTTCTTTTGTATCTAATTTTCGGAACCCTAATTGTTCCAGAAATCTTTGGACCGATCAATCAATTTGTATTTTCGAACGATCGATTCTAAACCGAATCGATTTTATATATTTTCTATTAATATTCGATCGATTATAATTGGTGGTCGATAGATTCTGAACTGAGTGACTTTGCATATTTTCGCTATATAGTCAATCGATCAATTCCAAGTTGTGATCAATCAATTATGCACCGAGACCAATCGATCGATTCTGAACCGAACAAAATGCCTAGACTGATCGATCGATTCTGAATTGAACCAAATGCCTTCCTTGCATTAAATTTTTGATCGATCGATTTATTATGTCCGATCGATCGATTCTGAACAGAACTAAATGAATTCGTTGTTCTAATTTCAATCAATCGATTTACAAAACCAATCGATTGATTATGACACAAATTGAATGACAAATTTATTTATGATTCCGGTCAATCGATTACAAATTTGATCGATCGATTTGCATCCGAACAGACCTAATAATTTTCCTCTATTTGCAACAGATCGATTCTTGTCCGAGCAAACATTAATTATTTACTTTATAATTTCACTTTATTCATGACCAAAACTTTAATGCATGTTAATCACAAGTAGATTTCGATCGATGGTCGTGATTTATGTAATTTTAAATTGCAATACCTTTCAATTTAAGTATTCAATTATAATAATCTATATATACCAATTTTATCGCTTCAACGTGACCTCTTCGATAGCATGAAAAGTTAAAAATTTTATGCCCTCGTAAAAAATGAACTCTGACCTCAATGTTCTCGAATTCACACTAATAACTACCATATTTTATACTTGTATTGGAGAGATATGCATATATATATATATATATATATATACATATACATAGCGAAATCTCGAATGTAAACATTTTCTTTAAGTAAGATAGTTCTATGTTTTCATCTAGTATATTGTAAGAGTTATGGATAATGTTAGGTCATATGTATGCGAGTGTATATGATCATGCCTTCGCTTGGGCATGGTGATTCGTTGAAATAGTATCGAAGTGAGGAATATATCGTATTCAATGTCTCACAACTCATAGTGGTATGGGACTGCGCAACCGTGGACCTTGAGGGTCTGTCGCGACGACACACACTCTGTAAAAAATGGAATCACCACCCGAAGCTTTTGGTGACCCGGGATACCTCAAAAATCAATATGTAAGCACCGAAGTGTAAAAATATGACTCTGATTTACCGATTTTTGCCAAAGGCTCTTGGGTAGGGGCTTCGATTATCGATTGGAAAGGTGTTAGGCACCCGATCAACCTGCTCGTAAGCGGTCTTTACTTATGGCCAAATGATAGACAAGAAACAAACTGAATGGTACTCCTCCTTGCCCAAAGGCACTACGATCCTATTTGAGCCCCTCACAATCATCCGAATTTCAGTAGCGTCACGGCTCATATTCTAGGATGGAAGGAAAGCCAAAGAAGGTAGAGGAATAGAGGGGAGAGCCGGAACTCTCGGACCCTTATAGCACAACGGTGGACCTTCGCGTGGGTGTACTTACAGTGAGTTTCCAATAGCAAATGGGTTATGGAAAGAGTTTGAACTTCCAAGGCTAGGGAGCAAGAGGGTAGGAAAGGTAGGCTTTGGAATTTTGAGGTTTAATGCTAGAAATGCAAGGAAGAAGTCACTCTAAAGGTTTCTCTCTTTAGAAATTGTTTCAAGCCCTTAAGCAAGGGGGGTGGCTCTCTATTTATAGAAAATGAGAGGATTAGTGAAGGGTTAGAGGGCTAATTGGGTTAGCAATTAGGTAATCCTAGATCTAAGGTTGTAACACCTTGTAGATTTTTCTGAGTCTGAGTACACCTGATAACCATGACTTGATGGTTAGTATATATAGACTGGGTCTCCTTGGAACGGGACCCAACAATCAGTTGGATTCCTTATGTGAGAAATAAAAAGTTGAACCCATATTTTAGGCCCAATGGATCAGCAGCCCAACTAATGTGACCCAATGGTAACGGGACTCAAACCAGACATGTCTGCACTTGAGGGTCGGAACCCATTAACCCAACCTGGCCCATGGGTTGAAACTAGTAGAACATCTGGCCCACAGGCTATAAAACCCCAATCTATGGCTTTCGAGTCAAGTATATGCACTTAAGTGGGTGTATTGGTTCCACACTTGAACCAATCACAATTTATTTAGCTCCCATGCACGCATAAGTTGTGCATGGGAATTGAGTGTCGAGCAATGGAAAATGAAGCCAAGCTTCTTCTTCCTCTCATACCGTCTCCGTCTTGAAGGAACTCATTTCACCGTCCGATCTCGCCGATTCCATCCGCTCGAATCGACCCTCGATATAGAGGGACCGTCCCATTATTCTTGAACCATGGGCCCAGTTGAACAAAGACCAAGAGATTCTAAAAAGAAGAAGTTACGCAGAGCGCAGAGACTTCACATGCGAGGAATCCGTTGCAGTAAACCCTCAAATCCGTGCTCCGTAAGTTATATTCTAGAATTAGAACTGGCTCGCGCAAGTGTTAGAGGTTAATGCGGTGGATTTTGGGAATCAGACATACAAGAGGCTTTGTAGCCAAAATCATGGATTATGATGCCTCGATCTGCATGCATGCATAATAACACTAGTCTGGAGGCTTAATTTGCATAAAGCTGGCCCGATAGGGTCGCATTCTAGCAATGCATGCGTCGAAACCCCATAAATTGGATTAATGACTAATTTGGGAATCAAATCCTTCAATTTTTGGGGGTTTCGGATCATGTCTCATGTGGATTAAATGTGATGGAAGTTTAGTTTTGCAAGACCTTGCGTTAGGGGACTCTATTACGCCTTTTAGACGAAGACTATACATGAATTTTGGGAATTTGAGGCTCATAGGACAAATACAATTCTAGCAAGTCTGTCAGGCTCGCCACGACGACATGGAGCCTCGCCATGGCGAGAAATGACCTGAAACCCTCACCGCGACAAGAATTCAAGCCTAAATCGCCTCGAGAAAAACTCGCCACTGCAAGAACCATTGATTCATGTGGCACCTGATCAGCTCGCCGCAGCAACCCTGTACCTTGCCATGGCGAGATGCTCTGTTTTAGTGAGGCTTAGGTCTGTGATCTCTTATGCCTTACCGAACCGTGTCTTACGAATAGCATAGTTGATTAACACATGAAGTATGTGCAATGTATGTCCTAGGCTATATATGAGGAACTTTTGAAGAGAATTTAGCTTTGATTCGTGCGTGTTTGTTCAAGAGATTCCAATATAAGGTAGGAAAAATACCTTGCAAATTATATGTTTCCTCGAAATCATATTTGTGTTGCGACTATCTAATGAGTTATATTTCCGCAGTGATATTTATATGAATCTCCAAACTCGTGAATGTGAGAATTTAATCTTTCTTTTTACACTCTCCTTGCATGATTTTGTACACGCATCTTGATCTCGCATTGTACTCAACTTGATGTGTTCTCATAGCTTGCTCTATCTATATGTACCCAATCTGTGTCTATGCAATATGATACCTATGTGTACCCAATTTGTGTCTATGTGATGTGATTTTGTGAGCATGTGTAATAAGGAGTGGAGCCTCCATGAAAGGGGTGGAGTCCCCGGGGTTACAACCCTGTGTCCTAATACTGGCTACTCAATTCCCTAATATGGGATGCTTTGTCATGTGATTTGTTTCTAAGTTGCATTAGTCATAAGGTGAGTGGAGTCTCCAAGAGAGGGGTGGAGTCCTCGGGGTTACGACCTCGTGTCCTAATATGGACTGCACTGTTCCCTACTACGGGATACTTACCCTGATGCCATATGATATGATATGTCTCAAACCATGCTATGTGATATGCTACGTTATGGTTCCATGCTATGTATTCTAAATTGTCTTGAATCCTTATTACATGTGTTCATACTTGTTTTCGTTGACATGCTTTGATTCGTGCTTCGACTTCTTGTCTCGATATGCATTTCATAAGCATATTTATTTCACCATCATGATTTGACTTGTTAAGGCTTTAGTAAATGCTTTGCTTTGAAACCGATATATTTTGATACAACACGAATTTCAGTTGTTTTTATTTATGCATCAAGAACGTGAATTAGAACAATAAGGCATGACTTGGTATGTTATTTTCTCTATTGAGCTTGGATGAAGCTCACCCCTTGATTATACGTCACAGCTGCAGAAGCTAATGTTGAATGTGATCTGGAGCGGGAGGACGATCCGGATTATAACCCAAAGGAAGAGGAGGACCAGCCTGAGGGGCATTTCCCCTAGCTGCTTGGGGCAGATTTTGGATAGTTCTTTTGGGTTTTTGATAAATGGTAAATGGGGCATGTAATTAAATACGATGATATATTTTGATCCACTATTTAGATGGAGGTCAGCCTTCATTGGTGGATATATAGTTTTTTGGATTTGTGCATATGGTAGATAGTTTTGTGGGTTGATTTTTGCCATGCGTTCTTACTATTGCTCTGTCATGCTTTCCATTTTGCGCGCTTTGCTTCCGTTTTTGCAAGCTTACCATTACGAGATGGCCTGATCCTTCCTACTGTGTCGTGTGTAGAAAGATCGAGCTGTCAAGAAGTGATGCATGTACTTCTATACTATAGTATCACTATAATTCGGGTCTTGTATGTGATCCGACGGCACGGGTTTTGAGGTAAGGAAATTCCAAGCTTTAAGTCTTATGGGCATACAGTATGACGTAGGTTAGGAACAATGGCATTAGGTTCAGCTATTAAGTTTTGAACTAGGACTTTAGCCTTAGGACTGATCTAAATTAGCGTTTGTTTGGTCATGACAGGTCAACATGCCGCCTAGAAGGGGAAGACCGAGGATTTTGCGCACCGATGGTGTGACTGATAATGAAGGGATTGCCACACCACTGAATGCATTTCCTCTAGGCAACAGCAATCGTGCCTCCGAAGTTGAAAACAATTTAGGCAATGCCTTAGATGGAGGAAACCAGGCTGTAAATAACATGGGTAATAACCAACAATTACTTGAAACCATGGTGAATACCATGGCAATTCTGGCTGAGAGAAGGTAGTCATCTGGCTTTCAAGATTTCCGAAGATTGAGACCGCCAAGTTTTTATGGTCAAGCTGACTCGATGGAGGCTGAAAAATGGTTAAATCAGATTGAGAAGTTACTGCAACGAGTTCGCTGTACAGAAGAGGAGAAGGTGAGTTGAGCTTCATTCCAACTCGAGGGTGAAGGGGACCCGTGGTGGAAATTAGTTTAGAGAACTCAAGCACCGGGAACACCGTGGACTTGGGCTGAATTTACCGAGGTCTTTAATAAAAAATATTTCCCGACCACAGAGAGACGTCATATGGAAATTTAGTTTGCCAATCTAGTGCAAGGGCAAATGAGTGTTCGTGAGTATGAGACTGAGTTCACCCGTTTATCACGGTTTGCACCAATGTTGGTAGCCACCAAGTTGATGAAAACGCAGAAGTTCGAGTATGGCCTCAAACCAGTCATCAGAGGGAGAATATCATTGTTCGAGCCAACCGCGTAAGAGAGCGTAGTGAGACTGGCCCTCATTGCGGAAAGAGACATAGAGGACATATATAGAGCAAGAGATGAGTAAGCAAGGATCATAAAGACTCAGAATCAAACGACGAACAAGGAGCAGGCCAGCAAGAGGCCGAGGTATTTGATGTCGCCGCCATCACAACCTGCCCCTACGGCATCAACGAGATCTCTTGATTCGGCAGCCTTGCCACCTCTACCTCGAGACCTCCAAGACCCTTCAATGCATCAAGCTTGACCAACACAAGTGTAGCAAGAACACAACCAACGGCTTCTCATGCCGCTTCCTCCTCACCATCAATTGTATGTGCAAAATGTGGGAAACCACATAAAACTGAGGAGTGTCGAAAATCCACAGGGTCCTGTTTTAAATGTGCACAAATGGGGCACCGCATCAGGGATTGTTCGGAAATGAAAGGCGTTGCAAACACTACAACGCCCAATCTAAGGTCTACACAGCCCACAATACAAGGCCGGGCATATGCAGTTTCCGCACATGATGCCCAAGCCGGCAATGAAGTCATTCAAGGTATGAGTTTCTTGATATTGTCAATTTAATTACTCTCATTTTAGATAAAGGAGGTGCATAGATAGAATAATCCCTACAATTATTGCACTGCATGCCATAACATGTAGTATATGTGACTAAATTTTATAATGACTGTTGAATCTAAGTGTCATCTGTTTGAGCAAGAAAAATGACATATGTAACGACAAGGCACTAGTGTTGGTAGACCCGGGGTCTACACACTCATTTATTACACCAAATTTCGTCGAGGAGATAGGCTTCACACCTGAGCCTTTAGTCTTTGTCTTAGCCATCTCTATACCAACGGGAAATTTGGTGAGTATGGATACCATGTGCCAATCAGTCATCGTCACCATGGCACATCGCCAAACAACAGCTGATCTGATCTTGCTCGAAATGCAAGGATTCAATGCAATCCTCGGCATGGATTGGCTAACCAAACTGCGAGCCAAGGTAGACTGCTTAGAGAAGGTTGTCACAGTCTACCCCAAGAGGGGTAGGCCATTCAAATTCATTGGCATCCGACCAGCCATCGTACCTTTCATATCCGTAATTTGAGCCAAACGACTGATTAGTAAAGGATGTCAGGGATACTTTGTGTTCATACTAGGACAAAAGGATCAGAAGGTTGACATTTCAGACATTTCAATTGCTTGTGAGTTTCTCGACGTTTTCCCTAAAGAGCTACCGGGTTTACCAACGGATAGAGAAGTCGAATTTATAATAGACATAGCTCCAAACATGGAACCAGTGTCAAAGGTTCCATATCGAATGGCACTAGCCGAGTTGAGAGAATTAAAGGAACAATGGCAAGAGTTACTCAATAGAGGATTTATTAGACCCAATGTGTCTCCATGGAGAGCACTGGTCTTGTTCGTCAAGGAGAAAGATGGGTCTATGCGACTGTGCATCGACTACTGACAATTAAACAAGTTGACCATAAAGAACCGATATCCTCTCCCAAGGATTGATGACCTCTTCAACCAGTTGCAACGAGTGAAATTTTTCTCTAAGATAGACCTACGATCTGGTTACCATCAGATGAAGCTGAGAGCTGAAGATGTTTCAAAGACGGCCTTTCGCACGAGATATGGTCATTACGAGTTTCTCGTAATGCCATTAGAATTGAAAAATGCACTAGCATCGTTCATGGACCTCATGAACCGAGTATTCAGGCCATATCTAGACCAGTGTGTGGTCGTCTTCATTGATGATATTCTCATATACTCGAAGACACAAGAGGATCATGAGCAACATTTGCGTCTAGTGGTGCAAATACTACGAGACTCTCAGTTATACGCAAAGCTCAGCAAATGTGAGTTTTGGTTGGAGCAAGTGAGCTTTTTGGGAGACATCATTTCGGAATTAGGTGTAAGGGTAGATCCATCCAAGATAGAACCTGTGTTAAAATGGGAACAACCCAGAACTGTCATCGAAATTCATAGTTTTCTGGGACTTGCAGGCTACTATTGCAGATTTGTCGAAGGATTCTCAAAAATCGTTGGACCACTCACGCAACTCACTAGAAAAAATGTCAAATTTGAGTGGACTGAAGTGTGTGAGAAGAGCTTTCAAGAGCTTAAGAAAAGACTGATCTCAACACCCGTGCTTACTATACCATATGGCAATGGAGGATTTGTCGTGTTCACCGATGCATCTCACACTAGATTAGGTTGCATGTTGAATCAGCATGAACGAGTGGTCACATATGGCTCAAGGCAGTTGAAAGACCATGAGAAGAATTACCCCACACATGACCTGGAATTAGCTGCTGTCATTTTTTCTTCGAAGATATGGAGGCACTACCTTTATGGTGAAACATTCAAAATCCTCACCGATCATAAAAGCCTTAAGTATCTCTTCACCCAAAGAGATCTGAATCTCAGACAAAGGATATGGATGGAATTTCTCAAGGATTACGACTACATCATTCAATATCATTCGGGGAAGCAAATGTGGTAGCTAATGCGCTTAGCCAAAAATCATCTACTCAGCTGTCACACCTTGTGGCCAAAATACACCGATGGAAATTACTTGAGGACTTAACCTCATATCTATCTACGTTTGAAGTAAAGGAATTGGGAGCACTTTTTGCCAATATAAACATCAAATCAACCCTCTTCGAAAGGATCAGAGAAAGCCAATTGAAAGACCCAAAACTTATGGCAATCAGCCAGGGTATAGACAATGGGAATCAACCAAAATTTTCGATTAAGGACGACGGTTCCTTACTGTTTAAAGGTCGATTATGTGTGTCGACCAATAGTCAATTACGGCATGAGATATTGGAAGAGGCCCATAGATCAGTATATGCCATATATCTGGGCAACACCAAAATGTACCACGACATGAAGAAAAACTTTTGGTGGAAGGGAATGAAGCCAGATGTCGCTGAGCACGTAGCAAGATGCTTGGTTTGTCAGCAGGTTAAAGTAGACCATAGACACCCCGCTGGTCTATTGCAGCCACTACTAGTACCCGAATGGAAATGGGAAAACATTTCTAAGGATTTTATACTCGGGCTGCCAAGAACACAAAAAGGATACAACGTAATTTGGGTAGTTGTCGACCGTTTGACCAAATCAACACACTTTCTACCCTACAGTACATGCTACACGGCCAACAAATTAGCCAAATTGTACTTGAAGGAGATAGTAAGACTTCAAGGCATACCCACAATCCTAGTATCGGACCGGCACCCACTCTATACATCTTAATTCTACCAACATTTTCAAGAGGGGATGGGGTCCAAACAAGAGTTCAGCTCAGCTTTTCACCCTCAGACCGATGAACAAATAGAAAGGGTGAATCGGGTTATTGAAGATATCTTGCGAGCTTGTATGTTAGATTTCAAAGGGTCGTGGGGTAAGCACCTGTCATTAGTTGAATTCGCCTACAACAACAGTTATCAGGCGAGCATCGGAATGGCTCCTTTTGAAGCCCTCTATGGGTGCCGATGTAAATCCTTGATAAATTGGGAAGAGAATGGCGAGCGAATATTATTGGGCTCGGAACTCATTGAAAGCACAAATGAGACCGTCCGTCTCATCCAAGAATGACTAAAAGTAGCCCAAAGTCGTCAGAAATGTTATGCGGATCTTAAAAGGTCAAGCGTGGAATTTTAGGTGACCTTGCACACAATGCTATTGGTTATGTCAGTTTACTGTGTTAGATTCTAAACATCATGCTCTCTGCAGGTTGGAGGTCATGTGTTTGTCAAGATCTCACCGACCAAGGGTGTGATGCGATTTGGCAAACGAGGGAAGCTCAGCCCTCGAGATATTTGCCCTTTAGAAATTTTGGGTGAAGTGGCCTATCGCATTGCTCTACCACCGCAGTTGTCTAGCATCCATAATGTGTTCCACTTGTCAATGATGAGGAAATATGTGAGAGACACGTCACACGTGTTGGACCACCAGCCGATAGAAATCCAAGAAGACTTAACACTAATTGAAGAACCTGTCAAAGTCTTGGACTGCAAGGAGCAGATTCTACGAACAAAACACATCCCACTTGTCCTAGTCCAATGGCGCAACCATTCTGACGCCGAAGCGATATGGGAACGTGAAATCGAAATCAGAGAGCAATACTCAAGATTGTTTCAATGAGATCAATCACTTGTGTATGTCATGGTAGTAAAATGTAAATGAGTTCATGTATGTGTAGACAGGACAAAGTCATAACGAAATCGGTACTAAATCTGTCAGTATCAAGTATGTGTATCTTCCAAATTCAATATACAGAACAGTTGTTCATAAATTTCGTCCGAAATATGATTCAAATACTTGTCAAATTTAATAGACCATTAGTCAAATGACTCGATAAACATGTAGAAATTACTCCCACATTATACTATTAATGACTAGCACAAGCCTGGACCATAAACAATAAGTCAAATTGGCATTATAAGCATAAATCAACCCCAAAATAGAAACTGTGTTTCTGTAAGGCTCGTCGCAGCGAGATTGGAGCCACGGCGAGGTCTTCAGATTTTGGGCTCGCCGCGGCAAGAACTTAAAGTCACTGCGGCGACTGAGAAAACTTTAAAGGGGGCCCGAGGAACCCTCAATTGTCATTTTCAAGATTTTTAAGCCTAGGTCCCTCTCTCGTTTCCTCTCCCACGTGAACTACGATCGTTTGCATTCGAATTCTTCGATCTTTCGTGCCAAAACTCTCCAAGCTCAAGGATCGACGAAAATGATCTTCGCCGACCCCAATTTCTATTGGATTTAACCCATCTTGCGAGGTAAACCACACAAAACCCTCTTTTCCCATCCATTTCCTTTCGCATGGAAACTAGAAAGAAGGCCACGACCAAAATCCCGATCTCTCGACCAAAACTCTCTACTAGTGCCAAGGGTAAGGCCCCGGCTAGCTCATAACCTCCACCGCCAAGCCTAGAACGACCAGCGGCATGGTGGGCTAATAAGACCTTTGAACCTGAATGGTTGTTTGACCCAGAATAATTTACCGACGATATGATAGTCTAGTCGATAGACCAAATCAGATGTGCCAACCTTGAACCCCTACTTCAACCCATCCAGCCCCATTATCACCCACGTCTGGTTAAACTATTTTACTAGCATTTCGAAGACACTAATACCTATGGAAATTTCACCACGAAAATTGACGGGCGTAAGTTTCACATGGGCCTATATGACATTGCTACAGCCATGCGCTGCAGCGCAAACTACGATAACACACAGGGTGTACAAATTCCCCAACCCAAAGAACCAAAATTTCATCAAATTACAGCTGGAATGCCAGGTGGTCTTCAGGCCTCTAGCCAATCCATTACCCGAACCCAACTACCCCATAGAATGTGGTTTTTGGATGTTGTATTCCACAATAATCTGTACCCCCTTTAGCATGAGAGAGAGAGAGACGGGACTCGTTACTTCAGGCACTATTTGCCGTACATGAAGATAGATGGTTTTTTGTGCCTCGAGTAGTGTACGAGGGTATAAAATATGCAAACAAGAAGTCACTGAGCACTGTTAATAAACCCTTGACTGCCTTGCCCTATGCCCGAATAATATCTTGACTCCTTGATGGTCATGAAGATGGTGACAATGAAGAACCATATGAGATACTGGCAGGTGAGGAAACTAGGATGGATAATGTGGACAAATTCTCATGGAAGCAATGGAATATGATCTTAAAGAGGTGCTGTTTGAGTGTGAGAAATAGAGCTCTGCGACAACCAGCTAGGGGTGTGCAACAAGAACCACCTGAACATGCCGCACCCGAACCCGCACAACCTATACCTACTCAGCCCCCTTAGCCACAGGGACAACAAGGTGAATTCCTTACAATGGTTGAGTTCTCTAGCCAAATGGAGTTGCAGCAGTTGCAAATTTCTCAACTCCTTGAAGCCCAAAATAGACAAAACCTGGAGCAGTTCGAAATCCTCCACCAAAACAATTATTTGATGCATCAGAGATTGGATTTCCATGAGGAAATCCTAACTCATTGGGTGGCGAACACGTACCGGACTGCCCATGCCCCGATTTTAGCTCAAGCATGTGGGTTCATCTCAGAGTACATGAAGAGCACAGCTCGTCAAAGAGCTGGTACCTCGGAGACCGGAGCTCAAAGCCGTGATGAGCAACCACCCGCATAATCGGCGGAACAACTAGGTGAGCAATTTTGATGTTTGAAATCAGTAGTGTACAAGTTATAACTGTAGAAAGTTTGAAGTTTCAATGCTTACGAAATTATTGTTGGTCACACAGAATGAATGAGATAGACAATTGTATTAACATGTCAACCTTGCTCAATAATAATCTCCTATATCATTTAAATACCAAAATCTCTTATAGAACCAACCCTAGTAACAACTGAATCATAGCCCTAATTACACTTGCACTTAGCTAAGTCGATTATGATTACAAAATTCGTTTGGGCGTGACATTACAAATGAAAGTATCTATAGTGGTTTACGTCTCCGTGTCGATTATATCCTATCAGCATCGTAGATTTTTGAATTTCGAACAACACAACCCCTATTTGTACGATGTAGCAAAATTTTAGTAGTCATAACCCTTTTGGCATGACAACATTTTTAATATAGAAGAGTATCCATTTAGCACTCAGTTAGGACACGTAAATCCATGTTAACAATTAGGGCATGTAAATCCCTATTAACAATTAGGGCATATAAATCTCAGTTAGGGCATGTAAATCCCTGTGAACAATTAGCTAGCTTGCTCCACGATAATTGCCAGAGATCAGTTATTCCCTAAAAAATTTTGTCATGAAGAATACATTCACATCCATCCTAGAAGCCTCGAACATTCACTACCTTGCACACTGTTATATATATAGAGACATTAATGTCACAATCAACTTCATCTGTTAGAGCACTGTCCAATCACTAATTCTCCATCCCCTTGTACAATCATCAATTTTCAAGGACGAAAATTCATTTAAGGGGGGGAGGATGTAACACCCTGCAGATTTTTCCGAGTCTGAGTGCACCTGATAATTGCGACTTGATGGTTAGTATATATCGACTGGGTCTCCTTGGAACGGGACCCAACAATAAGTTGGATTCCTTGAGTGAGAAACAACAAGTTGAACCCATATTTTAGGCCCAATGGGTTAGCAGCCCAACTAGTGTGGCCCAATGGTAACGAGACTCAAATCAGACATGTTGTCAGCACTTGAGGGTCGGAACACATTAACCCAACCTGGCCCATGGGTTGAATCCATTAGAACATCTGGCCCACAAGCTATAAAACCCTAATATATGGCCTTTGAGTCAAGTCTATGCACTCAAGTGGGGGTATTGGTTCCACACTTGAACCAACCCTAGTTTATTTAGCTCCCACGCACGCATAAGTTGTGCATGGGAATTGAGTGTCAAGCAAGGGAAAATGAAGCCGAGCTTCTTCTTCCTCTCATACCGTCTCTGTCTTGAAGGAACTCATTTCCCTGTCCGATCTCGTCGATTCCATCCACTCAAATCGACCCTCAATATAGAGAAACCGTCCCATTATTCTTGAACCACGAACTCAGTTGAACTAAGACCAAGACGTTCTAACAAGAGGAAGTTATGCGGAGCGCGGAGACTTCACATGTGAGAAAGTCGTTGTGATAAACCCTCAAATCCTTCCTCCGTAAGTTATTTTCTAGAATTAGAACTGGCTCGCGCAAGTGTTAGAGGTTCATGCGGTGGATTTTCGGAATCAGACATACAAGAGGCTTTGTAGCCAAAATCGTGAAGTCTGATGCCTCGATTTGCATGCATGCATAATAACACTAGTGTCTGGAGGTTTAATTTGCATAAAGCTGACCCGACAGGGTCGCATTCTAGAAATGCATGCCTCAAAACCCCATAAATTGGATTCATGACTAATTTGGGAATCAAATCCTTCGATTTCCAGGGGTTTCGAATCATGTCTCATGCGGATTAAATGTGATAGAAGTCTAGTTTTGCAAAACTATACATGAATTTTGGGGATTTGAGGCTTAGAGGACAAACAGAATTCTAGCAAGTCTATCAGGCTCGCCGCAGTGACATGGAGCCTCGCCGCGGCAAGAATTAAAGGCTAAATCGTCTCGGCAAAAACTCATCGCGGCGAGAACCATTGATTCATGTGGCACCTGATCAGCTCGCCGCTGCGACCCTGTATCTCGCTGTGGCTAGATGCTCTGTTTGGTGAGGCTTATTTTTGTGACCTCTTGTGCCTTACTAGGTCGTGTCTTATGAATAGCATAGTTTATTTAACACATGAAGTATGTGCAATGTATGTCCTAGGCTATATATGAAGAGCTTTTGAAGAGAATTTAGCTTCGATTTGTGCGTGTTTGTTCGCGATATTCCGATATAAGGTAGGGAATATACCTTGCAAATTATATGTTTCCTCAAAATCATGTTTTTGATGCGACTATCTAATGAGTTATATTTTCTCAGTGATATTTATATGAATCTCGAAACTTATGAATGTGAGGATTTAATCTTTCTTTTTACACACTCACCTTGTATGATTCTATATACGCATCTTGATCTCGCATTTTACTCGACTTGATGTGTTCTCGTTCTTAAAGCTTGCTCTATCGATATGTACCTGATCTGTGTCTATGCGATATGATACCTATGTGTACCCGATCTGTGTCTATGTGATGTGATAATGTGAGCACGTGCAATAAGGAGTGGAGCCTCCATGAGAGGGGTGGAGTCCCCGGGTTACAACCTTGTGTTCTACTACGGGCAGCTTAGTTCCCTCATATGGGATGCTTTGCCATGTGATTTGTTTCTGAGTTGTATTAGTCATAAGGGGAGTGGAGTCTACAAGAGAGGGGTGGGATCCCCGGGGTTACGACCTTGTGTCCTAATATGGACAGCACTATTCCCTACTACGGGATACTTACCCTGATGCCATATGATATGATATGTCTCAAACCATGCTATGTGATATGCTACATTATGGTTCCATACTATGTATTCTAAATTGTCTTGAATCCTTGTTACATGTGTTCATACTTGTTTCCGTTGAATGCTTTGATTCGTGTTTCGACTTCTTGTCTTGATATGCATTGCATAGCATATTTATTTTCCATCATGATTTGACTTTTTAAGACTTTAGTAAATGCTTTGCTTTGAAACCAATATATTTTGATACAACACGAATTTCAGTTGCTTTTATTTATGGATCAAGAACATGAATTAGAACGATATGGTGTGACTTAGCATGTTATTTTATCTATTGAGCTTGGATGAAGCCCACCCGTTGACTATACGTCACAGCTACAGGAGCTGATATTGAACGTGATCCGAAGCGGGAGGATGATCCGGATTATAACCTAGAGGAAGAGGAGGACCTGCCTGAGGGGCATTTCCCCTAGCTACTTGATGTGGATTTTGGATAGTTCTTTTGGATTTTTGATAAACGGTAAGTGGGGCGTGTAATTAAACACGACGATCTATTTTGATCCACTGTTTAGATGGAGGTCGGCCATCGGTGGATATATAGTTTTTTAGATTTGTGCATATGGTAGATAGTTTTGTGCATTTATTTTTGCCATGCGTTCTTACTATTGCTATTTCATGCTTTCCGTTTTGCGCACTTTGCTTCCGTTTTTCCAAGCTTACCATTAAGAGATGGCCCTATCCTTCCTACTGTGTCGTGTGTGGAAAGATCGAGCTATCAAGAAGTGATGCCTGTACTTCGATACTATAGTATCACTGTAATTTGGGTCTTGTATGTGATCCGACAGTGCGGGTTTTGAGATAAGGAAAACCCGGGCTGTCACAAAGGTTTTCTAGGGTTTTGGAAGCTTAGTTAGGTGGGAAACTGTTAGTCACTGGTTTTTACCATTTTCTACCCATTAAAACCTAGCTTTTATTGAGACCTTGAGCTGTTTATAATTGTTTTTAACTTGTTTTACAGTTTAGGAATAAATATGCAGCTATCCATGTTTATGCGCTAAGAAGAGGAGATTAGAGTAATCAAGAGCCTCCTTGTAACAACCCAAATTTTAGCACCCCAAAACCCGTGCCATCAGCACGATCCTCTAGACCATGCCCTATAGATACGCACGGAACATTGGCATAGCACGCAATAATAAAGAAAATAAACGCACAAGAACTGATACTGAAATAAATCTCTAGTTCTATACATATACCCAACATCAATAATCCAAAAGATGGTTCTAAACTCATGCCTCTACATGAGTAAAAGAACCCACCCAAACCATCAGTGACATCACTTAGTCACCCAAGATGGTTCGCCAAAAGAATATATCTATTTAATTATATTTCCCAATATAAATAAGGCTTGACATACCAAACCGCACAATATGCTCTCAAAACTCTCTCTATCAAGGTACACAGCGGAGTCTCCTAGAAGAAGTCCTCCGGAGGAGGTTCTAATTCGTCTCCGGGCACGTAGTCCAAATCCTCCGGATCAGCGTCTCCCGAATCCTCTACGGCTGTTAACAAAGGACCTGCGACGTATAGTCTAAAGGGTGAGCTATATCCTAGCACAATAGGGAACAACACAATGAACATATATGTCAAATCCTCACATATATTCCATGATATGCTTAGCATGATGTATTTATGAACTTTATTGAAAACAGTATAGAGAGTACATATGCATTGAAGTTTACTGGTGGTTTACATGTTATGTTTATTATCAATTGTTCATGAACCTCACTGAATAGGCTTAAAGAAACTTAAATCTTCAACTTAAGTAGTCTCCAAGCAATATAGCATCGAGCCCCGATGGAATACCCTTCATCGTCGTCTAAATAGGTAGTTGTTACGAATATATCACTTTGAATACTACCTAGGTCCCTTTCTCATAGGCGACGGGGTGCTATTGTGTACGGATAGACCATCGTACCGGTGTACTGATTGGCCGCCGTACCGGTCACGGATATCCTGTCGAGTCAGTCGTGGGTATCCCGCCACGTCGGTGGGGTATTCTGTTCAAACCTTAAATAATAAAAATATCATGTGTTTTATATATAATTATTCATCATGTAAATGTGCTACTCTATATCAATTAGGCCTTATCAGTCTTTGTTCAATCTTACTTTACAATCTCTCTTACATCCCTGGGATGTCTAAATAACTCGCATCACACTGATGCCTTTATCACTTTCTCATCCCTTGGAGATGTCTCATTTTCATCTGCTTACTTGGTGTCATACACACACCCACATATTGAAAGGATTATATGATTAAGCATGTTCATTTCATTGGTGTACCACACACACACACATGGCGATTATATAATTCATTTCATTTCTATATCACTACATACATGCTCTTGCAATTAAAGTACATGTTCAAGGTGTTCCCTACCTCAAGTCTCTTAAGGTCCAAGCATCAAGGTCCTACACGGCTCCTTATGCTTGTCTTCACACGTACCACCTATGATACACCATAACATATGCAACACATCAATAAAGATGTAATAGAGAAGGTCCGAGACCCTCCATGAACCCCAAGGTCCAATTAAGAAGTGAAGTTAAACTGTCAAAATCGATTAATCGATCTCCAAAATTGATTAATCGAAACCCTAAATCGATTAATCGAAATCCAAAATCGATTAATCGATCCCAAATCGATTAATCAAAAATCCCAAAGATAGTTAATCGATCCTTAAATCGAGTAGTCAAAAATCCAAAATCGATTAATCGATCCCAAATCGCTTAATCGAAAATCCAAAATCGATTAATCGATTTCCCAATTCGATTAGTCGATTTCCCCAAGCCTTACTTCTCCAACCACTGGAGGTACTCAGTCGATTAGTCGATTCTTAATCGATTAATCAAATTTCAAAATCAATTAATTAATTTCAAGATCGATTAATCGAACTCAGACATTTTTGCTTTTTTAACTTCCGAACCAAAATCGATTAATCGATTCTCCAAATCGATTAATCGATTCTCCAAATCGATTAATCGATTCTCCAAATCGATTAATCGATTTGGCCAGAACTCAACCCCTTTTCGGGCTATTCTTCTAAATCATTTTCTTTCTATTTTTCTTTCTTTTCTATCATTTAAATTTGATAATTTAACCCATCTTTCCTATAGCTAATGCACAATAAAGTACTCATTTAAATCTAGCAAAACTCACCTCAAATCAATCTCCTAAGTGATTAAATGGTTGATTTGAATGGTTAGGGTTCCAGCTTTTGCTCCAATTATTTTCAATCACGTTGAATCCGGCATTTATTGCTCGATCCCGTCTTAAATCCGAAACATGCCTCAACCTCCTTAGCATTTACCCTTCTCTACTCTCTCTCTCTCTCTCTCTCTCTCTCTCTCTTCTTAACTCCTCTCACCCACAAAACAAGAGAAATAACTTTTCTTTTAGGTTTTAAATCCTTATAACTCCTCTTGCTTAGGTGTTGAGCACATACACCATAGATAGGTGTACGTGACTCCCAACTAACACCATACACTATGCTTAAGGTCATACTACATCACAAAATACTTCCATTCTCAAGTCTACTGTTTGACCATCACTTGGTCAACCTACGACCAATCGGGTACGGATCCTCACTGTTTATCACTCAATTTTTGAGGATATTACAATCCTGCAGCTACACATTAGATGGCTGCTGCAGCACTGAGAAGAAGGAAGGATAGAACTGTTGTCAAAGCCTTTTGTTCCATCATTTTAGCTGGCATCTAAACAGCTACAGCACTGGTACAGATCAATGAGCAAAGTTGTTACAAAAGCAGTGTAGCACATCAGTCAGTTGGGTGCATAAAATGGCAAGCTACACCTTCAAGAGCAGACTAGATTCAACAAGGTTTGCATCTACTTGAGCAGGCTTTGAATATTCAAACAATTGCAGCAACTATGTGGATCATGCGTGGATCAGATCTTCAATGGAAAAAGCTCAAGCTTCAGCAAATGCAAAGCCATGTGGTTCAGCCCAACAAACTGCAACAGCAATATAGGAGAATGAATGCACACATGAGCTCCATTTTCAGTTGCAGCAGCCATCAAAAGGGTTCAGCATTACTTAAAGTAGTTGCACATTTCAGTAAGTGAACACTCTGGCATCAGCAGCACATGTATGGTTAAAGGATTCAAAGTATAGCTGCAGTAAAATGAAGCCCGAGCAAGGCAGCAAGACCATCCCTTGGGCTTCTCAAATGATTGAGAAAGTACACATTAGAACTGAGCTTGCTGCAGTTGTATAGGTTTCAGTAGAGTGGAGCTTGAGCAATTGCTGTAATTAAAGCATTTGAAGAGTGGATCTTGCACACATTCAGCAGCTTCCTAACCTCCAACATGCCGACAGTTCTTAAAGCCAGCAACCTGTCAAGTTTTATTGCACTTAAAGCCAGCATCCTATCAAAATGAGCCTTGCATCCTGTCAAGCTTTAAACTCCAGTTTCAACCAACCTATCAAAGACTGAAGCTCCCAAACTCAGTACCTATCGAGCAAATGTAGACACCCCATCCAAACATGTTGACTGGTTCAGCAACAGCAACTTACCAGCTCGCAACCTCTCGAGTTCCTAAAGCCCAGCTACATTGAACCTCTCGACATGCTAGCTATTGAACTTCATATCCTGTCGAGCTTTGGACTCCAGTTGTCCAACCTCTCGAAATGAATTGCACCCAACATCCTATCGACAGCATGAGATTACAACCTTATCTTCCAACCTGTCGAGCACTCCCAGCTCCCAAACCTCTCAACCTGTCGAGGTCTTGCACTCCAACTCCAGAACCTATCGAGTTCATCCACCATCCTCACGAAGGGTTGCTAAAGTTGTCTTCAACTTGTCGACACCTGCAGTCCACACCTTAAGAACATCCCATATCCTCTCGAATCCAAGTCAGATCCTCTCAACACCTTACCTGGAGCTGTTGTCCATTGAATCTCCAATCTCCAACCTATCGAATAGATAGTTTCCACTTTAGCAACTTCTCGAAATGATGCTGCACATGGGTATTTTTAGGAATTCCCAAGTACAAAAGAAGTCTGCACATGGGCAAGTTATTTGCAGAAATTTTATGGTGCAACTGGAGTATTTTTTGGTCAGCAAGGGCATTTTTGGGAACTCCAAAGCATAAGAGAAAATTTACATATGGACCAAACTATTTTTCAAATTAAGTGAGGGAATTCTTGGCGGGAAGCTTCAGCTGAGCACAACAGAACCAGATCTAGCTCTTCTCTTTGATTGGGCAGAATGCTAAGTACATGGATTAAGCATAAACTGAATTGGAAACTCTCTCCTCTGATTGGCTGCAATCTAAAGCACTTGGATCAATGCATTTATATAAATAAGGTTCCTTGCTGCTGTAATTCCTCAGCAAGGAAACCAAAGAATAGCTTTAATTCCTTGACTCATTTAGGTTTAGTTTTAGGCTTTTATTTTCCTTTTTTCCGTTTCCCCCTTCTCTCCCTAATCTAGCCTGTTCGATTAGATCTAGATTGTAGTTCAGATCTAGTTTCTAATTGTAAGTAAGTCTGTAAATTCATTGTGAAGAGCTCCGGATCATGCACAAACTGTAGGCTTAAGGCAGATCATTGTAAGTTTTGTTTAGTCAATGAAATGTTATTTTTAAAGTCCCATTAGATCTGTAATTTTTCTATTCAATTGCTTTAGATTTTTCCATATCTGATGCACCTATGGTTGCCTGAGCTTGTAGCCTTATAACCATAGTGCTTACAGTAATTTTCATGCTCTAATCTTCATCCTCACTGCTGGAATAAATCTCTAGGATGATCTATGACCATTCAAGTGGACGGATCATACCCATAGGATCAATCTAGAGGTAAAGGTGAACTTGGATCCTTCTTCTTTGTTCTTGTGCTTGTAGCCAAGTGAAAGATTGTAGCAGATCCGACTCTTGCACTGATTTCCAGATCTGTTTTCAGTGAAAAGATCTAGAATTATGCAGAGATTGCAGCCTTGTGAGCTTACGCATTGCAGCTGTTTGAAGCAATGACCAACTGAGTTTAGATCCCCAAATAATCTCTGATTTCTAGTGGTTCTCACTAGATCTACATGGATTATTTGATCCTATGGTTGTAAGTGCTTGTAACCTTACAAGCATAGTGGCTACAATGGTTTTAATGTTTCAATTTGAACCTTGGGATTGGATGAAGTCTATAAGATGATTTGTGACCATTTAAGTGGACAGCCTATACCCTTAATATCAATTCAAACCTTTGGTTTGGTTTGAATTCTTCTACCTTGCACTTGAGTTTGTAGCCAAGTGAAGGATAACTACAAATTCACATATCTTAATCTGATTTGCAATGAGAACTAGACCCTAAGTTGTCTATTTCTCCCCATTTTATATTTTATTTACTATCCATCTCCTTCAATCTTGTAGGACTAGTTTTATAATTCTGTTTTATAGATTAGAGATAATGACACCCGAAAAACTCTCTTTCTTCTTAGATTAGGCAAGAATTTTCAGATCTGTTGCCAGATCTGAAGGTCTATTATATTGCCTTCTAGGTTTTAGATCACTACTCCCTGTGGGACAAACTCTTACTTATTAAAACTTGCTACAAATGGACCCTATATCTTACAGGTCTAAGATATTTTAAAGTTGCTGATTCCATCCTCTATTTTACTTTAATTTTAATTTTGTTTTCACCACCAACAAATAAATCAGCACCTGAAAAATCCCGCAACAGAAATGAGTTTAATGGTAGATAATAGGGTGGGGCTTTAAATCTCTAAAGGGTCGCCAATAATTTTAATGGGGGTGCAACAGTCCTAAAGAAACCCACCCTAGACTTTGGGGTGGTCAACAAGTCCAACCCCAAAAGTGAAATTCGGACATTTTCCCCAAAAAATATTATAGCTAAGCCTAGTATGTATATTATGCATGCTAGGCTTAGGAACAGTGTCCCTAAGAAGTCCAGAGTCTGTTCTGGAGTTCAATTCTGGAGGAAAAAGGAAATTTTTGCCTAACGTGTACTATATACACGCTATGTAATTTCCTTCATTTCAGCACAAATTTCAAACTACCATAACTTTTGATATACAAGTCGGATTGAGATGATTCTTGGCTTGTTGGAAAGCTAAGAATATCCCCTTCCCAAAGTTCTAGGTCTCATCCTCAGTAGAGATCTTTGCAAAATTTGGCACTCCTCTTTCTATTCACTGCTTGGGAGGGTTCGAAATGGGTCTGAAAAGGGTTCTATGGGCGTTGATTCCTAAGGGTCTGAGAAAGGTTCCTATGGGTTTGGGATGATTCCTAAGGGTTTGAGAGATGCTTTCAAAAGATCGGGGGTACGCCTTGCTCGAAGTATGTATTGATCGAGCCTTGAGCCAGATGTGGGTGTCTAAAGATGCCCCTCTTTGGTATCTGATCACTAGTGATCGTATGTCAAGGAAAGAGATGTCCAAAGAGGCCCAAGGCAACACTCACGGGTCCACTGTATTCAAAGAAAACTTCAAATATCAAGAAAATAACAGGAAAAAACATAATTAAATGGAGAGTGACGTAAGCCCAACACTTGGAAAAACGTGCGTCACTCGAGAGTAGCGAATGTCCAACACTTGGGAAAACATCTGTTCCTCAAGGCTACCAGTCCTCATGTGCTTAGCGATATTACTGAGAAAACCCGTAATGGTGTATTTGAAAATTCACGATGTTTGAGATTCATTTCGAACAAGACTACCTCATGAGGGGGAGGGTGATCGACCCATACTTAAATATTAGCCTAAAGCAATGACGCGAAGATCCAAAATTTGTGCCTAATCTCATGAGGCACTGATTGCCCCATTTGATCTGCCATGGGTGCCCCTACGCGAAGTAGGGTTCGAGGTCTTTGAGCGAACTCATAGATCCCGAAGATACTTTAGCACAACTACCCGAGCGTAATGAATATTAATGTCGCAACACTTTTTGGGAGTGTGTGCCACTTTTGATAATGTGCCCTAGATCAGCATGACTTAGAGTACCCAATCTTCAAATAATACTAAACAGATCCAGCCAAAATTAGGTGTCTACCAAAGGAGGCACTCAATCTTGATCTCCGTTAACGATGATCTTACTATTGAATAATTATGCAAAAATATGCACTCATCAGAGGCAAATAAAAATAAAGGGGAATGGAAGGCCCGACCCAAAATCAATTAGGGTACTATTTACAAGAACAAACGACCATCCAATGGATACCTAGACGTAAGGTGTACACTTTACAGGGATATTGTATAAATATAGGTTTCAAAGCCTACACCCTAGAATGAGCCCTTCGGAATGCATATTTGAACATAGTTGTTCAATAGGTAATTTCTTTTTTGATAGGTTAGTCTTAACCAACGATTGACCTTTTCCTGAAGAATCTGAAGCTTAAGACACTTAAGTTCACTTGAATCCAAAAACGGAGCGCTCAGCTCAAATATTTAGCGGTTGAATCAACCCAATTGAAATATTGACTATCTGATCGGGATTGACGTCGTTGCTCCTACTTTAAAGTAGGATCCAAAGATATAAGGCGAACCTTAGAGTTAGGAAATTAATTTAGCACAGCTACGTTTTCGGTAAAATATTGATATTTTACCGCATTTGAAACACGCATGTGCGTAGCTATGCGTCAAAAAGTTCAAAGAAAATGCATATTTCTTTTTTTTCTTTTTCTAAGGATTGATTTTTCTATTTTTTTCTTGAATAGACCGACGTGAGTTGTGAGATGCTCCCTCTGCTCTGCCCATTGCCGAGAAGTTGTCTGCCTCAAGGCTTTGGGCCATTTGATATTCCTGCACACTCTCAAGAAAACGTCAGTCCCTTTTTTTTTTATATAGATAACGAATATGCATCCTAATTAATAAAAGAAGTAAACTTTTACCTACACATTTTTTTATTTGTTTTTTTCAAGACTTATATTTTTGGATTTTTTTTTTGGATTTTCTTTCTCTCTCTCTTGTTTGAGACAAAACTACGAGGCTGCAACTATGTACATGGAAGGGGTATATATTTTTTGGCTTTTTCAATTTTCTTATTTTTATTATTTTTTCTTTCTTTTCTTCTCTTTTTTTTGTTTGATGCCTTAACAATGAGGCGAGGTAACAGGTCCCATTTTGAGCATAGTCAAACCCGTTCATGAGATCGGACCTGAGTAAGGTTTAGAATTTTTCATGGTCAAAACATCCATCCCTCTAGATTGAATTAACCTTTTCTCCTTACCTCGGGTCATACATTTGACGATATAGTTTGAAGATACACCTGATCAGGACCCGATTTGAGCAAACATGAGCGGCCTAGTTGGGGACCAGATAATTTGTATGTAACCAAAGGAGCAATCGATTTTTCTTTCTTTTTCTTTCTTTTTCTTTTATAACCTTTTTTACTCATAGCGCCCAAGATGAATTTTTGCCATGCCTGTTATTGCTCTCTTTTTTACCCATAGCGCCCTTTCAGGTTTTCAATACATCCATAGGTTTTTTGTATTTTTATTTCAGGCGCCTTTTCAAGTTTTCACCTGGTCTGCACAAGCTCGCCCTTTTTACCCATTGCGCCCTTTCAAGTTTTCATCACATCCATTTTTCTTTGTGCTTGTATATTTTCATTTTCTTTTATTCTTTCTTTTTTTTCAAAAACAAAGACCACGACATGGACATCGATTCCGTCATAATCGGTTGGATGGAGTTCTGTGTTGTCTCTCAGTTTAACTCAGGCTAACTTAATGGATATTGTGATTGCTTGTAGAACTAAAAGAGGGCTTTCTCTCGGGATGAATTGTGGCCACGGGTTAAAAGGGGTGGGTTAGGAATTTTGAAGGTATTCTTGGGTTAAAACATTTCCTCGATCCGTAATACACTTCTTCCTTGAGAGATTTTTACGGTACATGCCCCATAATTTTTCTCTCTTTTCTTTTCCATTATTTTTATTCTTTTTGCTTTTTTCAGACACCCTTTTTTGGGATTTTGCTTTTCTAATTTTTTTGGATTTTGATGGTAACTCTTTTTCTCTTTTTTTATTTAGTATATACACTTTTTCTATTTTTGAGAGGGGTTAATGAAGGAAAGGCCATTAGCTCTAATGGGATAGCAAAGGGTATGAGCATTCAAGGACGCTTCTTGGCTACTAGGCTTTGAAATGATGGCCTCTTGTATGGGGTCCTTAAGCAGTCACGTATCCATCTTATCAATCTTACCTTATTGTGGGAGACTAGGAGTAGAATCGTCGCTCGTATCTTGTGTTGATCGACTCAAGAAAATGATCTCCGTCCATGGTGGCGAAGCGGAGCGCGTATCCAAGTAGCACTTCTCTGATGACGTAAGGTCCTTCCCAGTTGAGCATGAATTTACCTCTCGGATCAGCGTGGAGAGAAGGGAAGATTTTCTTAAGTACAGTGTCACCTACTTTCAAATCTCGAACGCGAACACGCTTATTTTAAGCACATGTGATCCTCCTCTAATAGGCCTGGGTGTGACACAAGGCTAGGAGCCCTTTCTCATTGATCAGGTTCAGTTCTTCGAGACGGGATCTTTCTCATTCGGCTTTCGGCAAATCAGACTCGATGAGGATACGGAGTGATGGTACTTCAATTTCAACAGGTAGTATGGCCTCACTTTCGTACACAAGGGAGAACGGTGTTGCCTCAGTTTCATACACAAGGGAGAATGGTGTTGCCCCTGTAGTGGTACGGATCAACGTTCGATAAGCCCATAGTACGAAAGGTAATAATTCGCTCCAATCTCGATAAGTGATGACCATCTTTTCAAGTACGGGCAACTATTTTATTCACTACTTTGACGGCTCCATTGGTTTACGACTGATATGGTGATGAGCGATGATGTTTGATCATGTACTGCTCGCATAAGGCTCGAATGTGCTTATTCGCAAAGTTAGTACCCTTATCTTGGGCATGCTGAATCGACATATGATGTTGTTCTTGATAAACTTCTCGACATGACTGGTAGTAATGTTTGTGTATGACGCTGCCTCTACCCATTTGGTAAAGTATTCAATGGTGACGAGGATGAACTAATGTCCGTTAGAAGCCTTTGGATTGACATTTTCGAGCGATGATGTTTGATCTTGTACTGCTCGCATAAGGCTCGAATGTGCTTATTCGCAAAGTTAGTACCCTTATCTTGGGCATGCTGAATCGACATATGATGTTGTTCTTGATAAACTTCTCGACATGACTGGTAGTAATGTTTGTGTATGACGCTGCCTCTACCCATTTGGTAAAGTATTCAATGGTGACGAGGATGAACTAATGTCCGCTAGAAGTCTTTGGATTGACATTTTCGACGACGTCGAGGCCCCATGTGGCAAATGGACATGGAGTGGTCATGCTATAGAGATCTATGGCTAAAGCATATATCAGACTGGAGTGTTCTTGGTGTTTATAGAACTTTTGAACATACTTACAACCATCAGTTTCCATGGTCGTTCAGAAATACCCTTGTCGTAGGATCTTTTTGGAGAGCATGTGTCCATTGAAGTGAGCCCCGCCTACTCCCTCGTGGATCTCTTTCATGATGTTGTCTGCCTCGCTTTCAGTTAGACATCTGAGTAGGATATTGTTATATGATTGTTTATAGAGTCACTCACCACAGATGACATAGTTTACCGCTAAACGTTGGATAGTCCGCCTATCCATCTTGGATGTACCTTCAGGGAATGCTCGAGTTTCGAAGAAATCCTTAATATTTGAGAACCATGGTAGCTCATCATCTGACTTTGTGGATCCCTCGATCGGGAGGCAAAAGGTTAGCTCATTTCTTTGTCTGATCATGATCGATTTCATTTCGATGCCATAGAGGATTTAGACCATTGATTCCAAGGTGGCCAGTGCATCGACAAAGTGATTTCTTGCTCGCAGGACATAGGAGAAAGTGACGTTGTTGAAGCACGCTATCAGATCCTCTAGGAGCTCGTGGTATGGGATTAACTTCTCATCCTTGGTTTTTCAGTCTCCATTGGTCTGGCTTATGATCAGTTATGAGTCACCAAACACCCTGAGATGAGTTACGTTTAGGTCGAGAGCTGCTTGTAGGCTAGCTGCGCAGGCTTCTTACTCGGTCATATTGTCAGTGTAGGGGAATTTGAGCTTGATAGAGACAGGTATGAAAGACCCTTTTGGCAAAATCAGAATAGCACCGACTCCTTGACCTTCGGCATTTGATGCCCCATCAAAGTGCATTACCCAGCAATCCTGTGCCTCTTCTGTGTCATCTTCTATCATGAATAAGATGTCCTGTTGTAATATTTTAGAGTGTGTTGATTATTATTGGTGATAAAATAAATTTAAATTAAAAAAAAAAGGTGAGAAGAAAGAGATGAAAATAGCAACTCAGACCTGCAAGAATCTAGGGCCTGTTGTAGCAAGTTTTGAAAGTAAGAGTTTGTCCCACAGAGAGTAGTGATCTAAAACCTAATAGGTTGTATAGTAGACCTCCAGATCTAGCTACATATCTGCCAATTTTAATCTAATCTAAGAAAGCAGGGAAAGAAAGAGAGTTTTTCGGGTGTCACTAGATCTAATTTACACAATAGAAATATAAACCTAGATCTACAAGATGATGGAAGATGAATGGTAAAATAAAATATAAAATGGGGAGAAATTAACAACTAGGGACTGGTTCTTATTGCAAAACAGATCAAGACTTGTGGATATGCAGCTATCCTTCACTTGTCACAAGTGCATGGTAGAAGAATCCACTCTAAACCAGCAGTTTGAATTGATCTTAAGTCTATGATCTGTCCACTTCAATGGTCACAGATCATCCTAGGGATTTCCTTTAATCCAAAGGCTTAAGGTAGAAGAATCCAATTTAGACCAGAGGTTTGAATTGATCTTAAGGCTATGATCTATCCACTTCAATGGTCACAAATCATCCTGGGGATTTCCTTCAATCCAAAGACTCTAATTAGAACATAAAAATCACTACAGATGTGGTGGATGCAAGGCTACAAGCTCAAGCATCCACAGGAATATTAAACCTAGGAAAATCAGTTGGCAATCAAGAGATCTAAAGGTTAAATGAATGGGCTATTCCCAAATACATAAATCCGATTGAGAATCTAATGGAACCAAAAGATATGTAGATTTAATTGAACTTTAAAACCAACAATTTATTGAATCAAAACAACTTATAACAGATTATTCTCATATCTATAGTCTGTGCATCAATCCACACATCTTCATACCGAAATTACAATTACAAACCAGATCTGAGCTACTACCTAGATCTAATCCAACAGGCTGGATTAGTGAGAGAAGGGGGAAGAGAAAAAAGAAAATAAAGCCTAAATCTAAACCTAAATGAGTCAAGGAGAACTAAGAGAATTTCCTAGTTTCCTTGTTGAAGAATTACAGCAGCAAGGATGCTTATTTATACATATGCAGTAATCCATGTGCTTTGAATTGCAGCCAATCAGAGGAGAGGAATTGATTTCAGTTTATGCTAATCCATGTGTTTAGCATTCCAACCAATCAGAGAGAAGAGAGAGATCTAGTTCTGTTATGCACAGCTGAAATGACTTGCTTCCCACAAAAAAATATTCCAGTTAGTTCGAAAAATAGTTTTGCCCATGTGCAGAGTTCTCTTATGCTTTAGAGTTCTCAAAAATGCCCCTGCTGACCAAAGATAACTCCAGTGATAGCCCTCACATAATCGTTGCAAATTAATTGGAACCAAGCTGCTGTGGATGCCCAAATTAATCTCAAAATCCATTAACTGCATTTGGAACCCAAGATAGCCCCCAAGTGGTCACTGATAACGGCTGATGACTGCTAGATCCCGAGCTTCACGCAGTTCAAAGAAGGGATCAAGAGGTTCAAAGCACAATGACAACTTCAACCATCTATTCGTGAGGTATACTTATCATCTCGACAGGTTGGCTGAAGGTGTAGATTTGAATTCAAGAGGTTGAAGCATCCAATCGATAGGTACTGAAGTGCAGCTGGAAACTCAGTAGCTTCAGGTGATAATTTGTGAGGATGGGAGTTGCTTTCGATAGGTTGGCTGGGGTTTTAAGCATGAGCTCGACAGGATGGCTGAAGGAGCTCCTTCCATTCGATAGGATGGATGGAGGTGATGTGTTTGAGAGGATGGGAATCTCATCAATTCGAGAGGATGACTGCAGCTTATATGTTGAGAGGTTGCTTCAGCATTTGTTCCAGCAGAAGTCAACGGGATGAAGAGTGTTCACGATGGGTTGGCTGAAAGCTGCACTTCAAGAGGATGGGTATTGGAGTGCTCGATGTCCATTCGAGAGGATGTTGAAGCAACCTCTTCAACCCTTCAACGGGTTCAACACTCTATCCCTTCGAGAGGTTGGTAGCTGCTGTTGCCAAGTGCTGAAGCTGCTCCTTTCATTCGATAGGTGGTTGAATGGAGTGACAAATCGTTCGTGAGGGAGCTGAGCTGCTCAGTACTCTTTTCTATTGTAGTTGCTTTAATATTCAGCTGCTGAACTGCTGTTGCCAAGTGCTGAAGCTGCTCCTTTCATTCAATAGGTGGTTGAATGGAGTGACGAATCCTTCGTGAGGGAGCTGAGCTGCTCAGTACTCTTTTCTATTGTAGTTGCTTTAATATTCAGCTGTCGAACTGCTGTTTGAGCTGTGTGCTGGGCTGGTTGAATCAATGCATGCTTGCATGGGTGCAGCTGCTACAGGTGGTGAACCATATTGCTGAAGTGCAGCTGCTATGATGTGTTCATCCATTGCTTCACTGAAAACCCACACTGCTACAGCTCTTGTGCTTAATGTGCACATAGCTTATTATGCTACTGTTATGCTCCAATGTGCAGCTGCTGCACTTGGACTTGTATGCTGAAGTGCTGCAGCTTAGGGTGTAAACTATTGAGAATGATGAACCCCAAGGCTGTTCTAATGTGCTGCTACTCAAAGGTGTCCACATGGCTGCTTTATACTTCAAGTGCTTCATTTTCCAACAAGTGCAGTTGCATTCTTCAGTTCAGTTCTAGTGTGCAACTAGTGAAGCTCTTGTGTTGTTTTGAATAAATCAACAATTTTGGCTTTGAAAGTTGCTTGAACCTTGAACCTCTTTGTTGTATAGCAGCAACTCTCCTTCAGGTGTGAACCCCACTGCTCTCAGTGGTTCTTATCTCCTCTTATTGGCACTTATTATATGAAAGACTGCACTATGGCTGCATATTCTTCCTAACTGCAAAATAATATTAAAAAGCAGTTATTAATTACTCTAAGTACTAACAAAGCTAGGTTTAAAGGGAATAAAATGGTATAAATCAGTGACTAACATGTCCTCATTAGGAAACTCGATTCTCAGAGGCTCATAGTCAGGTAAGGGATTCTCGGCAAGATGATCAGCGAGTGCTTGCCCCTTGATTGACTTTTGGGTGACATATATGATGTCGAACTCTGATAGAAGAAGTTGCCAATATGCAGTTCAGCCAATAAGAGTCGACTTTTCGAATAAGTACTTCAAAAGATCCATTCTCGCTAGAATGAGAACCCCCTGGGATATCAAGTAGTGTCGAAGCCTCTGTGTAGCCCATACGAGAGCCAGGCATGCTTTCTCCAGATGAGAATAGCGTGTCTCATAGTCAGTGGATTTCTTACTTAGTTAGTAAATGGCATGTTCTCTTCTTCCGTCTCATCATGTTGCCCTAGGACACATCCATCGAGAATTTCGTCGTTGTGAGATACATTAAGAGTGGCCTCCCGATTACTTATGGTACCAAAATTGGAGGATTGAGAAGGTAGCCTTTGATTTTGTCGAACGCTACCTGACAATCGTCGTTCCACTCAATTGGTGAGTCCTTCCTTAATAGTTTGAAGATCGGCGTGCAGATAAGAGTTAATTGTGCAATGAACCGACTGATGTACTATATTCTGCCCAAGAAACCCCTGACTTCTTTTTCTGTAGATGGTGGCGGCATTTCGACGATAGCTTTCACTTTCATCGGGTCAACTTTGATGCCTCTCCTGCTGACGATGAAGCCCAGTAGCTTCCTAACATGGCGTCGAATGCGCATTTTTAAGGATTTAGACATAGCCTGTATTTCCTCAGTCTTTCAAATAGCTTTCAAAAGTTTACCAGATGATCGCCTCTCTCCTGAGACTTGGCTACCATGTCGTCGACATACACCTCAATTTCTCAGTGCATTATATCGTGGAAAAGTGCTATCATGGCCCTTTGATCTGTTACCCCGACATTCTTTAATCTGAAAGAAATGACTCGGTAGCAGAAAGTTTCCCATAGAGTGATGAAAGGTGTCTTCTCTCGGTCCGCTTCTGCCATCTTGATCTGATTGTATCCAGAGAATCCGTCCATGAACGAGAGCATCCCATACCTTGCAATGTTATCGACCAAGATGTCGATGTGTGGCAACGAGAAGTCATCCTTTAGGCTCGCCTTGTTGAGATTTATGAAATCAATGCACATGCGAACCTTTTCATCTTTCTACGGTACTGGGACGATATTGGCTAGCCACTACAAGTATTTGGAGACCGTGAGAAACCCCATGTCGTACTATTTGATGACTTCATCCTTCACTTTCAATATCCACTACGGTCGGAGGTGTCTCAGCTTCTACTTGACTGACTCAACGTTGGGATATAACGGCAGCTCATGCTCGACCAAATTAGTATCCAAACCAGGCATATCCGCGAATGATCACACAAAGACGTCTTGGTATGACCAAAGGAAGTCAATCATGCATCTTCTTTCCTCGGGAGACAATGACGTTTCAATCTTAGTGATTCTAGGGACCTCCTTGGTTCCCAGATTGACATCTTCAGTCTCTTCAACGATCGTGGTAGGGCCATGCTCAAAATTGGCATACCGTTCAAGGAGCTCATTAGGAAGCTCCTTGATTAAGTTCTCGTCATCCAGATACGTGACTCCTACCTCTTCTTGTATTTTTACAGGAAAGAGGTCGGCTTCACGTCGGGCGGGTTCTTTATTTAAGGCATCATTTTCCTTGATTTTCTCAATAATTTTAAAAGACAATATTTTTAGAGTTTTTTATATTTTTTCTATTTTTTTATGGTTTTCCTTTTCTTCAGAGATGAGCCCTTGGCAAGGCGGGTCTCTATATACACATGGTATTGTCTACCAAGGGCACACCTCACTTTTTATAGGTTTTTTTTTTTTTGAGAAGCGGGTATAAAATTTCAGGCCATTCGAAGCTTCAAGAGTTAGGAGTATTAACGCCCAATTCCTTACCTGAGATATCGCACCTTTACCTAGTTGAGTGAAGGAGGGTGATTGGGATGGCTTTCGAGGGTCAGCCTTCATCATGTTTATCATTGGTTCATCTTGAACCTGATCCTCTTAGGTTAACACGGGCTTGGAATGATTCAGGATGGGTGGTTGTACAGGCATGGGTATCTCCTTCTCAAAAAGTGACAATGAGGCAAGGTCTATTTCAATTTCTGGAGGGATGATTTGGGGATTGGTTCGGTCGTAAGCCACCTGCTTATATGGGGTCAACTGTGTTGCCCCATTTTGGTCAATTTTCCTGACCCCTATGCTCACGAATGTGCTTCGGATGTGACGTATCGAGCGGGGTTCATCCTTCTGATCTATCTCCTTGGCTTTGGTTGTAGCAATGGTTCGGGCATTTTCCTTGGCCTCTTAGATTTCTTCTTTGATAGGCTTGTAGCCTAAGCTGAATCTGACATGTTGATCACCTTTTGCTCTGACTAGGTCCCTCCTGCCTTGGAATCGAGGGCCTAACCCTTTACCTCTCTGATAACCCCACTTTTGGAGCATTCCTATCGATGTAATCATTCCTCCTATTTTTTTAATGACTTTTTCAGGAGGTTTTGGTGCTACTGTTGATACATCTTATTGAAAACTATGACGGTCCGTGTCTCGGCTGTATGGGTCTAGCACCTCGAGATTTTCGATGATATGGGCCATCTTCTCTCTTTCCTCTCGTCCCTCACCTATGATGGTAATAACTTTCTCTTTGAAAATAAATTTGAGTTGTTGGTGTAGAGTGGCGGGTACTGCGCCAATTTCATACAGCCATAGGCGCCCTAGCAATAGGTTGAAAGAGGATTTGATGTCCATGACTTTGAATGGGATTGAGAAGGTCATTGGCCCAATGGTGAGCTCAAGATCGACTTCTCTTATCACCTCCCTCCTGGTATTATCAAACCCTCTTACACTTGTTCTGGTTGGCCTGAATGTGGAGGGATCAACCCCTATCTTGGTTGCAGTTTTGAGGGGGCATATATTCAATGTCGATCCGTTGTCTACCAGCACCAAAGGGATCACCAATTTTGCCATTTCCACTGTGATATTGAAGGGTTTAGAATGATTGCTTCCTTCACTAGGAAGATTGGCGTATGAGAAAGAGATGGCGTTGAGAGCCAATACATGCCCGATCATTTGCCCCACTTCATCTGGGGATACTTTATTTGATACATGAGCGTCTTTTAGTGCTCCCATTAGAGCTTGAAGTGAAGTGGAGACATCATGAATAAGTCCCATATGGGGATGAAAGTCAGTGCTCTTTTGAGTTGTGTTTCTAACACATGCTCTTTGCTTATCTTTTCCAATGGGTGCACCGTTAGAGGTTCCCTTCTCTCTTCTGGTTGGGTTGGCACCGGTATCTTAGGCTGTTTGGAGATTCTGCCTAAGTGGGTGACAAATTCAATTGCCCCTTCATTATTGCTGCTAGCATTAACATCCATTTGATCATAATTGAGCGAGACCTGATGGGGATCATATGATGGTCCGGGGATTTGGAATGGGATGGATGAGGGTGTCGAATATGATTAAACTGGCAAGGCTGGTGTGGCCATGTTGGGCTAAATGTGGTTGACTGGTACAGGAGGCGACTATACTAATGATGATGTGATAAGATTAGGCCAATTGTATTGGGTTTGCATTGGGGGTGAATATACTGGTGGCAATGTGGCAATACTGGGGCAGCTATATTGGGTTGGTGTTGGAGGTGAAGGTGGATCGGTTGATGATTGTACGGAAAAATTGGGCCATATGTGGTTGATGGGAGCTGATTCTAACGGGGCAGTAAAATTGGGCATCATATAATTGATGGGGGACGATGCTGGATGTGATTGGTATTACGAAGGTGGGGTCCAACTGGGTTGAATGTGGATAACAGGCGAGGACGTCGGGAGGTATAGCCTTAAACTTAAAGGTGTTGCTTGGGGTGTTGGGTTTAGGAAATAGTCGGCTAAATTCAGAGGCTCGACTACCCCTATGATTTCACTCCCCTGGCTCCATTACCTTGGTGTTTTGTAGCTGTACCCTATACTGATATATTCCGAGGGGTCGAGCTCTTCTATTTCTTCCTCCAGCATGTTGATGGTGGCCCTTAGGCCCATTACTCCCTGCGGGTGTGGAGGTCATGGCGCCTACAGTATATTGGTATGGGGGTTTGCCTGAGGAGGTGCTGGAGGGATTATCTTTCCTGCCTCTATCAAATCTTGTATCGCATGCTTTAACGGAAAGCATTGATCGGTTGGGTGACCTGGTCCCTTGTGGAAATTTCAATGTACATTAGGATCATAATTTCTCGGGATCGGATTCGATGGAGGTCGTAGTTGAAGCTGAGTGATCAAACCCTACTCGATCAGTAAAGGCAAGAGGACATTTAGGGATTGTCCTAAGGGAGTGAACACTTAGCTATATCAGGCCCTTCTCTACTCAGGGGTTTGCTGCCCCCAGGGGACATTATTCTGCCTTGGAGCCTAATTTATTGGTGATAGCGCTGGTTGTGCTGCCGCAAACCCAAATGGTACAATGTTGGTGCTGGACTGTGTGTTTATTTTTGTCTGAACATCTATCCTATTCTTCTCTCATTTCTTTACGCGACGAATTTATAAACCCCACTGGCCCCACTGGCCAGCTCTTTGTTCAAACACCCCTCTCTTATCGCATCTTCACAATAGTTGGCATTTCTGACCAGATCGGTAAAACTTGCTTGGTGTTGGTACACAAGAAAATCAGAGATAATGGGTAGGGCAGTTTTCAAGATCATCTCGATATGTTCATCATTAGGGATGCGGTTCTTTACTTGAGCGGCTAGGGCCCTCCATCTTCCCAGGTACTCGTTAAAGGCCTCCTCGGGTTTTTGTTTCAACCATGTTAGATTTGATTTGTGCGATTCTATATTTATGTTATAGACATATTGCTCTTGAAACAAATAGGTGAGGTCTTTTCATATTTTCAACATAGATGGTTCAATGGATGTGAACCACCTTAGAGCTAGACCCGTGAGGCTTTTATGGAACACTTTGATGAGGAGTCATTCATCTCTGCCGTATTGACACATGTCCCCACAGTACGATTTTAGATGGGCAATTAGGTTGCCCGTGCCATCATATTTATCGAAAGTATGCACTTTAAATTTGTGGGGTAATGGAACCTCAAAAAATAGGCATAAATCAAAAAATTTGGTAGCATGTATTTCAGCCCCCCCCCAATTTCATTAGCTATTTCTAGATTTTATCCATCTGCTCTTTCAATAGTTCTAACTCTCTGAACTATAGAGTTGGGGCTTCTCCCCTACTAGGCTGTCTCGATTCATTTTTGGTGGCCTGTTGGTTGGTGAGTGTGGGTGGTGGGGGATTAAAATTGGCAAATGCCCCATGTAAGCTCCACTATTTTGAACCTCATCCTCTTCATATTGTGGATCTGTATCAACATAAGGTGGAGGAAGGGTGAGGTTATCTTGCTGATTCTAAGTAGGCTGGATGGGTGCCTGGTGAGACAATTGTATGTAGGGGAAGCTTTGATGATGGGCTTGTGGGGCAATGGGATGAGTGAATTATGAATTTTGGAGGGATTGATTGGGTGCCTGATGAGGCCATTGCACATTTTGGGGGTTTGGTCGGGAAGTGAGTGAAGGGAAAAATTGGGGATGGCTAATGGTTTGAAGTGGGTTCCCATTTTGGGTTGGGAATGATGGTTGGTGTGGATGGGCATGGTTATGCCAGATTGGGGGGTTGGATGAGAAGTGTTCTCTATTTGAGGGGGAATGGGGACTTGTTGGGTGTAAGTGAAGGTGGGGAATTGTGGGAATTGTAGAGGTTCTGAAAATGTGACCCTCGGGTTTGGGCCTTGATGGGCTTGTGATTGGGTGTTGGGCCCTCGAGGCCCACTCGGATGACCCCATGGTTGGGCGGTGTAGACTATCGGGGGTTGGGTAGGATTGGTATTTTAGAAAAATGGGGTGTGTAGATTTTAGAGATTATGTTAGGGGTTTGATATTTGGGGTGGATTGGGAAGGCTTTGGGAAGCCTTCCAAGCTAACTAGACCCTCATCATGGACATGGGGTCGAGTATGGGGTTGGAGGTGGATGACCCTTCTAATGAAGGGGGTTTATGGAGAAAATTTGGCATGATTTGGGTGAATGAGGGAAAATTGGGTATTGAATTGGATGTGGATAGGAAAAAATTGGGTATTGGATTGGATGTGGATGGGGGAAAATTGAGTATTGGATTGGATGTGGATGGGGGAAAATTGAGTATGCTTTGGGTGGATTGGGGAAAATTTGGTGTGTGTTGGGAAAATGGAAAAGTAGGTGTTGTCGAATTCAAGTGTGCTTTGCTTATTGGTTGGTGTTGAAAATTAATTAAAAACCAAAAACAGAATAAAACAGGGGATGAATCAGCACAACTCGGAAATCCTAGACCTGCAAGATACAGGGTCCTTTGTAGCAAGTTTTGATAAGTAAGAGTTTGTCCCACAGGGAAAGGTGATCTAAGGCTCCAAGGGAGCCGTCTCTAGTAGTCCCTCCAGATCTGTCTACAGATCTGGCAGTCCTAAAAGGAGGGGAGTTTAAGGTTACTTATTCTAAGTATTCTAATAACTAAATTACAGAAAGGATTGGGAGGATGGATGGAATGAAGAAAATAATTATAAAAAGGTGAGAAATATGTTATTGAGCCAAGATCAGAGGAGTTTTTGTAACTCAGATTTAGATCTGATGTTATAGAAATCCTGTCCAGAGGCTACATTATCACCTCTGAGGAAAAAGGATCCAACCCATCTCAACTGTCATGACTCCACCCTTAGGGCTATAACCTGTCCACTTAAATGGTCACAGACTATCCCATAGGGGAGCCACTATCCAGGGATGGGTCAGAACATAACAATTAAATCATTGCAGGCACTATTTCATCCAGGCTACCAGCTCAGGAATCCATAGGGAACCTCAACCTCTAAAGTTCCATATGTGGGGCTAAGGCTGGAAAACCATGATAGCCCAGACACATAGAACCAGCAAGCGATTGAGTACAACCTTCGATCCAGCTGTCCATTGCTTGAGAGAGGCTACAATGGTCCAGTCACCAGCCTACAATCTCTATAACCAGATCAGATCCAACATCTGATGGCAGATCTATACAAATATGGGGGAGTCTGCCTCTGTACAATCCCTCACCAGGCTTCTACAAGCTCAGGTGAAAAGAAGAAGGATCCATCTTGGATCGGTGGATCAGAATCACCCTAAGGCTATAATCTGTCCACTTAAATGGTCACAGACTATCCCAGAGGTTATCCTCCTCACGGAGCCCAAAACAAAATAAGATTATCGCTGCTACCACCATGTTCACCAGGCTACCAGCTCAAGCTCCCATGGGGATTTCAGATCTAGTGGGGCTAAGGCTGGAAGACCATGATAGCCCAGACACACAGGTTACTTAGATCTGAGTGGCCCTTAAAATCAGTCATCCATTGCTTTGAAACACAGCCAAGGCAATGGGGGATCACAAGGCAGCAGCCTTGCACAGAGCATCTCACAAATTAACAGCAATCCCACAAAGTATAAATCCTATTACAAAACTTCCATTAATCTAACTCAAAAACATATACAAGACATAGCCAGCAATTGCTGGACTATGGAGAGAAGAAAAGAAAAAGAAAAAGAAAAACTACTTACTGCTAAGAAAGAAAGAGAAAAGAAAAAGTGATCTGAGATAGGTTCCCAGATACCTAAACCTAAGCTAGGCCTGGGTATATATAGCAGTGGGGTGGCGGCGCATTAGGGTTAGGAAACCCTAATTTTAATGATGCCACGTGGCCTTCTACTGATCCTTGGATGCATCAAGGCGTGTGCACGGAGATTTGAGTGTGGGAATGTGTGCCCTAATCATTGGAAATTTCTAGAATGCCCTCTGCTGAAGAGATGGAAGTTTAGGTTCAGAGCCTCGCTAGCTAGCTGTAGTTTTCCAGACTTGTCGCGTGGTAGCTCATTGCTCTTTGCTAGGATGATTTGACACTGAAGCTTCAGCCATCGCGAGGTTGCCTTGGTTTGCTCTTCAGGCAATCACGCGGTAGAGAGTTGAGCTCTCGCTGAGTTGGAGTTCACGAGGTTGAATAGAAAACACAGTCTCAAGCGTCGCGAGGTTGCAATTCAAGCAGTCGCAAGGTAGATTAGTCTTCGCTGGGCAGCAGCGCGAGAACTATGCGAGCTCTTTTCATTACTTGGACTTCGTGAGTTTCCTCGCGAGGTTCTTTTGAGTTCTGAACTGCACGAGGCTCTTTATCTTACTCAATCTTCGCGAGCTTGGCCTTGCCTTCCCCAGGATGCTTTCTTTCTTGAATGGCGCGAGGCGTTCTTCTTCCGAGAATTGTACCCGGGCGATTGCACATGAGACATCTGAGAAATCAAGCTCTCTCCTCAAATTGTCTTAAGCGAACTTAGCGAGATTGAGAGAAGTCTGCTTTGAACTGCACAACACTGAGCGCTGTTTTCTACCCTTGAGCTTCGCGAGAGCTGTGCGGAGTTGAGTTTCTGAAGCTCCTCAGTCATTCATCTGTGCGAGTGGTTGCTTGTAAAGCCTTGGGAGGCTCAGCTGATCTGTGCGAGGCTTCAAGGTTCATTCTTGCTGAGGGGCATCTGGTGCCAAAGCAGGCTCCATAACAGGATTCTTGGCCTTATTTCACTGCTGATTATTTCCTGAACAAAACACTTAAGACGAGTTTATTAGGTGGCTAAGGGTCTAATCAAAGGTTAAGTTAAGGGGTGAAAAGTGGTACTTTTTAGGTCTTAACACACCCCCAAACCTAATCTTTGCTAGTCCCTTAGCAAAGCTACATTAAATCTACTCTAGAAATTAAATGCCACTTTCGTAGGGAGCACGGATACATTTAGCATATGTACCAAGCCTTTTAAACCCCTAGGTGATCCCTAGTGGAGGAGTGAAGTCTCCTGAGGGTTTTCAGTGAAGACACCCACAAACTTCTCCAATGAAATAGTTAACTAAAGTGTAATGTCTTCCAATGAGCAGTTAAGGAATCATATTTAGTCTACTCATGAATCAGCATAAAAGAAGTTTAATTCATTGGTTGCACAGGAACTTAGACAGCATAATTCGCATGTTAGCACAGCATTTCCAAATAATTTGTGATCACAGAAAACTGCACAAATGCATGTCAGCACTGAGCTTATCCTTATGTCAGAAAATTAGGTTAAGGTCATACATAATATATTCAAGTTCAGACCCAAAAGAAAGCTTTTCAGGGCATACTCTCATCAAGGTTTGTTGAGGGGCTTAGTTTCTCACAGGCTCAAGAGCAGTTACATCCCCCAACTACGTTTGTAAGCATGAGCATAGGCAGAGTTCTTAAGTGCTGGCCTCATTGTCAGTTTCTCACCATAGATTGGATAATTCCTTATCTTCACATGACAGCTCACTCAATCTTTGGATCACAAGGGCTTTTAACTGGGTTGAAATGTGGCTTATGGAGTATGGTTAAAAAGAATGGAAGGTTTGAAAAGGGGTTCAAAAATTGAGAACTTGGTGGGTGCAGGAGGTGGTTCATGACTTCACCTTCTTGAATTCAACTCCCTTCATCTTCTTTGAGATTTTCAGATTTGAAGTGATCAATTTCTCTTCTTGATTTTGATTTTCCAATGAAGGTTCTTCTTGATGTCTCTCTTATTCCTCTTCATTATTATTTTTTTGTTTCTTTTTGCTAGAGTTTTCTTTTTTTTTTTTTTTTTTTTTGGCTTCTCAGAAATGCCACCATGTCCTCAGTTACCATTTTTCCAGAATAGATGCTTCTTCTCCATTCACCTAATGCTGACCATAGCTAGTCCATCTTCAACTCTTTCTCCTTTACCTTCTGAATTCTCAGAGTGAGGGTAGGTTGAATCAGGTGCATAGGTTCAGGTTCAAGTACTCAGGTGTATTTTGAAGAAATTAAGGATTTAAAGCTCAAAGGGGTATGGACAAGGGCAGTTGCTTTAGGATTGATCTTTCTAGGCTCAAACTGTCCAAGAGAAGGCCTTGATCCTTTCCTAGGTCTCATGAGTACTGTCAATTGTTTCAACTTGGAGTTACCTAACTTCTAGTGAGCACAGTGACTCAACCAGTCCTTAGAACTAGAAGAAATGCCTTAGTTACTCCTCAAAAAAAAAAAATTTGTAGGCCCAATTCTCACTGGTTATGGTCATCCTTTGAACTTTTAAGTATGTCCTCACCTTTTTCTCTCTCTAATGATTCACTAAGTGCAGATACAAGTGTGTTTCCTTGGTGAAATTATTACGGAAATGTGGAATATTAGAAGTCTATAGTGTTCAATGTTTGCATAAATTTTAAACTTCTTAATTTCATGATTCTTAAGTGGACAGAGGTCCATTTCCATATTGCTCAGATGAGTCTGCTGCACTTATGTTAATTGTTCCATTGGCAGGGTCTGCCTGCCATACCCCCAAACCTATGAGGAGCAGTGTCCTCACTGGTTCAAGGTCAAAGTGCAGCAGAGTTATTGCAACATAACAGAAAAGGAAAACAAAACACACAGACAAAGCAAGACAGGACAGATAGTGGGAAAGTCTATGAAATATTAAAACTGTACAAAATACAAGAGATCATCTGTAAAAGAAATAGAGGAAATCCTAGGTGCAATCTAATTAGAATTTGGATTAAAATTTATCCCAGCCCATCTTCCTTGCATGTTCTTGAAGGATAGCCTCTTCTTCTTTCTTCTTCGTTCCTCTCTCCTTTCGCTGAGTTTTGGGTATGGTAGGAGCCCGAACTCTCATTTTTCTCTTCTTTGGCTCAGGAGGGATCTCCGAAGATTGTACAGTGGGTGGCGCAGAGGGTTTAGTGGGGGATTTCCCTTTGTGGCCCGTACCTTTGGAGGCTTGCCCAGGCTGAGGCCGAGGTGGAATAGGAGTTGATTGGGCGGGAGGAGGCGCAGGAGGGGCAATGGGAGATTTGGCTGGAGTTGGCATTTGAGACAGGATAGGACCTTTCCCTTTTTCTGCTGGAGGGGGAGCCACAGGAGATGGAACTGGTAATTTCGCTGGAGGCACGGCAGGGCTCTTTCCTTTCGCGGACTTGCTCGGTGGTGGTGCCTCCTCGGGGGCTTCTTTGCCAATTTTCAAAGAGCGAGATGGGGGAGTGGTCTTCTTAGCAGCAACTTTCGGTCTCTGAGGATAGGAATGGGCGGCAGGGGCATCTGAAGGGGCAGCCACAGTAGGTTGGGCACTAGGATCCGTAGGTGGTGCCTCCTCGGAGTCAGAGTCAGAAGGAAAGAGCTCAGTAGGGTCCAATCCTAGGGCAGCAGCAGCCTGTCGGCGTTCTTCTTTGGAGAGGAGGCGCCCATGGGGATCATTCTGAGTGGAAGCTCGGGTGACCTTTGGAGGTGGGAATGGAGGGGCCGGCCGTTTGCCTTTTTGGGCTGCAGTGGCTCTCTTAGAAGTGGGCTTTTTTTGGGAAGGGGTGCGTTTCCTTTTGATAGCAGGAGAGGAAATAGGGGGGGGCACTGATGTAGGAGCAGGAGCTACCGTAGGGGTCTGGAGAAGCAACAGTGTTGTGGGTACTCTGAAGGCACTGCTAGGCATTGGAGAAAGGAGGAGCTACGAGTGGGGGCGGGGCGAGTTAGGGGAACAGACTGTGTAGGGGTTGGTATAGGGGTGGTGAAAGAAGAGGGGCCTGGATGTGTGGAAGAAGATGGGGCCTCAGGGGGAGCGGTGGTGATGGGGGTGGCTTGGATAGGTTGGGCCAGCAGGAAAGCAACTAGTTGTTCCAAGATTTCAATTTTCTTGTTAGCCCACAAGAGATTGGTATCCGCAAGCTCCTTACTGAGACGGGTGATCTCCTGAGCATTGTTCAATTTCTTCTCCAATAACCGGTTATGCTTTTTCACCCTCTTAGCATTGGCCTTTTCCATGTCAGCAGTTACTTTGTAGTAGGTTGCTGCAACCTTGTTCTCATTTGATGTCTCCATAATTGCCTCCCATCCTTTTGAAATATCGTGCAGCTGCTCGTTGTGAGCAAGCTTCAGATCACTAAGCTTCTGCAGCAAGGGGTATTCAATGGCTTGGCGGAGTTGGGCCATGCCATTGAGAACATCCCTCTTGATATAAGGATTGTCCCTCATGGCATGGAGGAGGGTGAAGTAGGGAGGGGTGTAGTAGGAGTGTCTGGGCAAGATTGGGAGAAATGAAGTGGAAGGAAGAGAGGGTGCTGGAGCCTGGGGGGAAGTGGGGGTTGTAGAAATGGTTTGGGGTGGTGCAGGTGGAATGGTCAATGAACTTAGGAGGGTGGGAGAAGGGGGGAATGGAAGGTATGGGTGGAAAATGAAATGAAGGGAGGGCAGCGGATGGGGATGGTTCAGGGGAAGGGAAGAAGGGTATGGTGAAGGGTTGAAATGGAAGGGAGGGGGGTGTAAATAGGGGGGGTGGAGTGAGATAGGTGGATGGGAAGGGAATGGGGTCTGTGGGGGTAGGAGTGTTGGTGAAGTGAGGGGAGGCGGTATTAGGTGGAAGGATAGGGAGAGAGGGAAAGGAGTGGTCGGGGATGGTATCGGGGAGGGAAGGATGGGCGAGTCAAGGGGTAGATGTGGGAACAGGGGAGGCAGAGGTGGAAGGGGTTTGTGTTGGTGGTGGGTTGGTCAATGTGTGAAGGGTGGATTGGAGGGTGGTTATGTCAGTTTGCATTTTGGCTTGGGTCTCTGTGGTGTTGGATAGTTGGGTTTGGAGGTCATGGATAAGGGAAAGGATATGAGTAAGGGAATCAGAGGTTGTATGAGGAGGGTAAGAAGGAATAGGTTGGAAAGGGAAGTGGGGCATGATGGAAAAAGTGGTAGGGGAATGGGGGGTCGGGTGAATGATGTGGTGAAGGGAGAGGAGACTCGGGGAGAGGGATGTCATGGGTGGGCAAGGTATCAAGCAAACTGGTCATGAAGGCTTGATACCCAGAGGTGGTGGCTACCTTGAAGTCCAGGTCATGGAGAGGTGGGTCTAAAGGTTGGTCATTAAGGGGTGTGGTTGTGGGAAGGGCAGGGGTAGTGTGAGAGGTTTTCTTTTTGAGGTAGGATATCAAGGGAGGGCTGTCAGGGTGAGGATCAGGGGCTATGGGAGAGAGTAGGGATGTTGATTGTGGTGGGGTGGGTGAAGGTGGAGTGGTGTCTTGGGGTACAGCACTTTCTACCCAGGTTCGGAGAATGGTTGGAGGGGGAAGGGAGAAAGGAGAGGAAAGAGGAGAAGTGAAAGATGGAATGGGTGAAGAAGGGAGAGGAGAGGCCAGAATAGTGGATGGAGGAATTGCTGCAGAAGCAGAGGTGACAGAAGCTCGCGCCACCTTCTTTGGGGCAAGGGTTGTTGCCTTCTTTTGGGGGGCAGGGGTGGCCGTAGCCACAACAGCTTCCTCTCTCTGCTCGGAGACCTCTTGAGCTTCAGTCTTCTTCTTCTTCTTCTGGGGATCCATTAAGCTTCTGCTGATCCCCCATTGTCTTTTAGCAAATGTGGTAGGAGTGAGGTCAGCAGATAACTCCCCCACAGGTATCTTGTATCCTCCCCTCAGAAGCAGTCTGGTGATGAGTCTTCCATAGGGGAGAGTGTGGCTCTTCTTTTGCAGTCCTAGCTTCACCATTGTATCCTTCATGGCCTTGAAGATCAATCAGGCAGCATTGAATCCATGGCCTAGAGAGAAGGAATACAGAGCATCAGCAATTGGTGTCCTCCTTTCTTGCTGATGGCCGGAGCAATGGATGTTCCTCCTCAAAACTTGATCAATGAACAGTAGTTTGGGCTCCAAATCTCTTCTTCTAATGGAGTCCCCTGTGGCCTTCAAGCCTCTGGTAATGGCATGGGCAATTGTGTCAATGGGGGCACTCACAGGGGCACCATAACCGCACTTGGGATCAAATCTGGTAGGGATGCCCAAGACTTCAGCGATCAACTCCAGGTTAATCAGCATCTCAAAGTTGTCAACTAATGCAAGGAGGCCTGGCTGCCCTTGTGTGTCGGGTCTGAGCCTAAGGTGTTGGTAGAAGAGTTGCACTAACCTAGGGTAGGCTAGGGCAGGAATTATTTGTAGCAAGGGGAACAGACCAGCCTTGCACAAGAACTCTGTGGCAGGTGCTGACAATGGCTCAGATTCAAAGAAAGAGATATAAAAAATGGCTTCATGCTCTAAGGGAATGGAAAGGAGGAACTCAGAGGGTGTAGAGTAATCAGATGTTGGTGCAGCCTGCTCCGGTACCACCCCCTTCCCTTTTTACAGAGCCGTAGAGGACTTGGCTTTCTTAGCTGTAGGCTCCACAGTGGCCTTGTCCCTGGCTCTCTTCACAGGTGCGCTTTTAGGAGCCATCCCGATTTTCTTGGTGAGTGTGGAGTTACAAATTTGAAAGGAAATACTAGGAGCTGAGTTTAGCCCTAAAAGTTAGGGTTCTATTTAATGGAACGCGCAAAGGATCTCCAAAGCTCTAAATAGGGGGTAACTATTAATGGGAGCTTGAAGAACAAAAATCCTGAAGTTCGAAATGAACAATGATCTGGAGATAGGGTGTGAAAGGAGAGAGGTGGAGAGGAGTGGGAGCTAGGGTTTCGCTGGTAAGAGAGGGAAGAGAAATCAGTAAGGAAAAGCAGCGCGGGGTGGGATTTAAATATCGCGAAGCTCGGCTCGCTTTAGAAACATCCATCCGCTGGTTGGGAATGAATGGGTCGCGAGATTAAATGTTCCTTGAAACTGCGCGATGCAGCCCACCCAATTCTTTGAAACTCGCGACAGCACAACAAAGTAATTCCTTATGAACTGTGCGAGATGGGAGCAAACTCATTATTCAGAACCCCGCGATGACTTAATCGAGGCAGAATTCACTCACCCCCCAGTCTGCTGTTTGACCCTTACCAAAGGGGTGGATTCTCTCACAGACTTACTTCCAGGGACACCCCTAGTCATTATAAAGCATTCATAATTCTTATACTCTCCAGGCGAGAAAATCACACGTCACGCAAAGCATTCAAATCATCATTCAATCACTTAAAATTATCACACAAGGGAAGTTGGTATCCAAGTAGGCATTAAAGCACTAAACTCAAATTCCAACAAGATTGCAAACTATTCCTACAATCTGTAAAGTACATAATATACAACAATGCACAGTTCTTATCATCAATTCAATGAAAGATCCCCTCCAGGTTCTGAGGATCCTTCACCAATCAAAAATTGGCCCTTGGGATTAACCACTGGTTGACTGGGCAACCTTCCCTCTTCTCTTTTGGCTAGGGTGTTCGCCAGTTGTCCCATCTTCTCCTCCATCTTCTTGATGCTCTGACCATGAGAGTTCACAGTCTGAGCCAAGGAACCCAAGTTTTGCAATGAAGCCAAGACTTGGTCCTCGAAAGAAGTATTTCTTGGTGGAGAAGGAGGTAGAACCAACTGATTTTGCTGCTGATGGGGCTGCTGGTGGTGCTGGAAGGTAGACCTTGGGGCATGCCCTTGATTGAATTGCTGCTGTGGCCTTTGTGGTAAAGCCAACATCTGCTGGGGCTGCATGTAGTTATCTTGCTTCCACCTCAGATTTGGGTGGTCTCTCCATTGGTAACCAGCATTTTGGTCTTTGGTATCCATATAGCTATTGTCACCCCAGTTATTGTTGCTAGCCATAAGACTGACAAACATTAATTCAGGAAATTGCCCTGCAGATGGGAATTCCTCCACTGTGTGCTGTGGGGACTGGCATATGAGACATGCCTCCGCCACATGAGCAGCCCTTCTGGGTTGCATCACAGTCAATAATTTATCAAACTTCATAGAGAGGTTTGCCATCTGCAGCCATAGGTCATCGTTCCCAGACACATCATAAATTTTTCCTTTGGATCCAGCAGCAGGCCCCACCTTTGACTCAGATTCCTGATGAGTTCTTGTCAGGGATGGCTTTTGAAAAGCATTCTCACTAATCACCTCAAACAATTCCCATGCCTCCTCAGCAGTCTTGTGCATGTAGGATCCACCACAAGAGGCATCAACCATATCTCTGTTTTTCTCATCAATCCCATTGTAGAAGCTTTGTACAAGCTGCCACTCAGGGATCTTGTGATGGGGGCATTGTTTGAGAATCTCTTTAAACCTATCCCAGGACTGGTTAAAATCCTCAGTTGGGGATTGAGAAAATGCAAGAATCTCTTTCCTCAACTTCCTAGTTTTGGTCTCAGGGAAGAACTTGGTTAGGAATCTGGTCTGCAGGTCTTTTCACGAAGCAATGCTATTGTTGGGAAGAGTGGCCAACCAGGTACTGGCCCTATCCTTCAGAGAGAAGGGAAAGAGTCTGAGCCTAGTAGCCTCAGGTCCCAAACCAGTGATATTAAAAGTGGTGCACAAGGTAAAGAACTGGTCAATATGCTTGTAAGGGTCTTTTTTGCTAAGCCCATGGAAAGCTGGAAGCATCTGGATGATTGAAGTTTTTATCTCATAATTCCCCTAAACATCAGGGAATTGAATGCTATAAGGGGAGTTGCAGTCATCCAGAGCATTCAACTCCTTGAGAGTTCTAGGGTGTTCTTCACCCATTATTGTTGTTGCAGATTTTTCTGAGGGCTCTCCTGTGGTGTGCCTGTCTCTTCTAAGTCTCCTTCCCCTTTCTATCTCAGGGTTTAGAGACTCTAAAGTAGGGCTGAGGGATCTCCTCCCTAGCATACAAGCACACCCACAGCAAGGAAAGCTTCTTGCAGGCACATTGCATAAGAATACTTATACACAAACAAATTTATCTAACTATTTTACAGCTATCCAAAGAATACATTTAAACTATCCTAGATACTGCTGGAAAAATTGTTTAAAAAGAAAGATAGACAGAGTTTTAGAGTCAGAGAGTTTGCAAACAGAGGTAGCTATGCTCCAATTGCATTCCAACTATCCTTCCTTCATTGCTCGATCTGCAAGAAAGATTCACAACTATATCAGCAGTATCAATTATTCACATGTATAAAGAATACTAAGAATACAAAAACTAAGGGTCTACTATTAGATCATCTTTCCGCGGCAGCGGCGCCAAAAACTTGTTGTCGAATTCAAGTGTGCTTTGCTTATTGGTTGGTGTTGAAAATTAATTAAAAACCAATAACAGAATAAAACAGGGGATGAATCAGCACAACTCAAAATCCTAGACACGCAAGATCTGAGGTCCTTTGTAGCAAGTTTTGATAAGTAAGAGTTTGTCCCACTGGGAAAGGTGATCTAAGGCACCAAGGGAGCCGTCTCTAGTAGTCCCTCCAGATCTGCTCTGGATCCTGGCGATCCCTAAAAGGAGGGGAGTTTAAGGTTACTTATTCTAAGTATTCTAATAACTAAATTACAGAAAGGATTGGGAGGATGGATGGAGTGAAGAAAATAATTATAAAAAGGTGAGAAATATGTTATTGAGCCAAGATCAGAGGAGTTTTTGTAACTCAGATTTAGATCTGATGTTATAGAAATCATGTCTAGAGGCTACATTATCACCTCTGAGGAAAAAGGATCCAACCCATCTCAACTGCCATGACTCCACCCCTAGGGCTATAACCTGTCCACTTAAATGGTCACAGACTATCCCATAGGGGAGCCACTATCCAGGGATGGGTCAGAACATAACAATTAAATCATTGCAGGCACTATTTCATCCAGGCTACCAGCTCAAGAATCCATAGGGAACCTCAACCTCTAAAGTTCCATGTGTGGGGCTAAGGCTGGAAAACCATGATAGCCCAGACACATGGAACCAGCAAGCGATTGAGTACAACCTTCGATCCAGCTGTCCATTGCTTGAGAGAGGCTACAATGGTCCAGTCACCACCCTACAATCTCTATAACCATATCAGATCCGGCATCTGATGGCAGATCTATACAAATATGGGAGAGTCTACCTCTGTACAATCCCTCACCAGGCTTCTACAAGCTCAGGTGAAAAGAAGAAGGATCCATCTTGGATCGGTGGATCAGAATCACCCTAAGGCTATAATCTGTCCACTTAAATGGTCACAGACTATCCCAGAGGTTATCCTCCTCACGGAGCCCAAAACAAAACAAGATTATCGCTGCTACCACCATGTTCACCAGGCTACCAGCTCAAGCTCCCATGGGGATTTCAGATCTAGTAGGTCCTGTGGTGGGGCTAAGGCTGGAAGACCATGATAGCCCAGACACACAAGTTACTTGGATCTGAGTAGCCCTTAAAATCAGTCCTCCATTGCTTTGAAACACAGCCAAGGTAATGGGAGATCACAAGGCAGCAGCCTTACACAGAGCATCTCACAAATTAACAACAAACCCACAAAGTATAAATCCTATTGCAAAACTTCCATTAATCTAACTCAAAAACATATACAAGTCATAGCCAGCAATTGCTGGACTATGGAGAGAAGAAAAGAAAAAGAAAAAGAAAAACTACTTACTGCTAAGAAAGAAAGAGAAAAGAAAAAGCGATCTGAGATAGGTTCCCAGATACCTAAACCTAAGCTAGGCCTGGTTATATATAGCAGTGGGGTGGCGGCGCATTAGGGTTAGGAAACCCTAATTTTAACGATGCCACGTGGCCTTCTACTGATCCTTGGATGCATCGGGGTGTGTGCACGGAGATTTGAGCGTGGGAATGTGTGCCCTAATCATTGGAAATTTCTAGAATGCCCTCTGCTGAAGAGATGGAAGTTTAGGTTCAGAGCCTCGCTAGCTAGCTGTAGTTTTCCAGACTTGTCGCGTGGTAGCTCATTGCTCTTCGCTAGGATGATTTGACACTGAAGCTTCAGCCGTCGCGAGGTTGCCTTGGTTTGCTCTTCAGGCAGTCACGCGGTAGAGAGTTGAGCTCTCGCTGAGTTGGAGTTCACGAGGTTGAATAGAAAACACAGTCTCAAGCGTCGCGAGGTTGCAATTCAAGCAGTCGCGCGGTAGATTAGTCTTCGCTGGGCAGCAGCGCGAGCTCTTTTCTTTACTTGGACTTCGCGAGTTACCTCGCGAGGTTCTTTTGAGTTCTGAATTGCGCGAGGCTCTTTATCTTACTCAATCTTCGCGAGCTTGGCCTTGCTTTCGCCAGGATGCTTTCTTTCATGAATGGCCTTGCGACATGAGGCGTTCTTCCTCACGAGAATTGTATCCCGCTGATTGCAGATTGCGAGAAATCTTCTGAAGCTCTCTCTCCTCAGCTGTCTTAAGCGAACTTAGCGAGATTGAGAGAAGTCTTCTTTGAACTGCACAACACTGAGCGTTGTGTTCTACCCTTGAGCTTCGCGAGAGCTACGCGGAGTTGAGTTTCTGAAGCTCCTCAGTCATTCATCTGTGCGAGTGGTTGCTTGTAAAGCCTTGCACAGAGCATCTCACAAATTAACAGCAATCCCACAAAGTATAAATCCTATTACAAAACTTATACAAGTCATAGCCATAGCCAGCACAGAGCATCTCACAAATTAGCAGCCTTGCACAGAGCATCTCACAAATTAACAGCAATCCCACAAAGTATAAATCCTATTACTAAACTTCCATTAATCTAACTCAAAAATATATACAAGTCATAGCCAGCAATTGCTGGACTATGGAGAGAAGAAAAGAAAAACTACTTACTGCTAAGAAAGAAAGAGAAAAGAAAAAGCGATCTGAGATAGGTTCCCAGATACCTAAACCTAAGCTAGGCCTGGGTATATATAGCAGTGGGGTGGCGGCGCATTAGAGTTAGAAAATCCTAATTTTAATGATGCCACGTGGCCTTCTACTGATCCTTGGATGCCTCGGGGAGTGTGCACGGAGATTTGAGCATGGGAATGCATGCCCTAATCATTGGAAATATCCAGAATGCCCTCTACTGAAGAGATGGAAGTTTAGGTTCAGAGCCTCGCTAGGTAGCTGTAGTTTTTCAGACTTGTCGCGTGGTAGCTCATTGCTCTTCGCTAGGATGATTTGACACTGAAGCTTCAGCCGTCGCGAGGTTGCCTTGGTTTGCTCTTCAGACAGTCGCGTGATAGAGAGTTGAGCTCTCGCTGAGTTGGAGTTCGCAAGGTTGAATAGAAAACATAGTCTCAAGCATCACGAGGTTGCAATTCAAGCAGTCGCGCGGTAGATTAGTCTTCGCTCGGCAGCAGCGCGAGAACTGCGCGAGCTCTTTTCTTTACTTGGACTTCGCGAGTTACCTCGCGAGGTTCTTTTGAGTACTGAACTGCGCGAGGCTCTTTATCTTACTCAATCTTCGCGAGCTTGGCCTTGCCTTCGCCAGGATGCTTTCTTTCTTGAATGGCGCGCGAACTGCGCGAGGTGTTCTTCCTCTGAGAATTGTATCCCGCGGCAACTGCGCGATAGCTGTGCGAGAAATCTTCTGAAGCTCTCTCTCCTCAGCTGTCTTAAGCGAACTTAGCGAGATTAAGAGAAGTCTCTGCTGAACTGCTGTGACACCGGGCTGTGTTCTACCTTGAGCTTCGAGAGCTGTGAGTTGAGTTTCTGAAGCTCCTCAGTCATTCATCTGCGCGAGAGGTTGCTTGTAAAGCCTTGGGAAGCTCAGCTGATCTGCGCGAGGCTTCAAGGTTCATTCTTGCTGAGGGGCATATGGTGCCAAAGCAGGCTCCACAACAGGATTCTTGGCCTTATTTCACTGCTGATTATTTCTTGAACAAAACACTTAAGACGAGTTTATTAGGTGGCTAAGGGTCTAATCAAAGGTTAAGTTAAGGGGTGAAAAGTGGTACTTTTCAGGTCTTAATAGTAGGTGTGTTTTGAGTGAAAGGGGAAATGGGTGTATTTTGGGTAGGTGGAAAAGACGATGTATTTTGAGAGGAGGGAAGAGTCGGTGTGTGTTGGGTGGATGTGGAGAAATGGGGTATAGGTTGGGTGCATGGAAAATTAGGAATGGTTTTGGTGAATGTGGGGGGGAAATTGGGCATGACCTGAGTTGGTGTGAAAAAATATGGTGTATTTGGATTGGTTGTGGGGGGGGGGGGGGATGGGGTAAATTTTGGGTGAATGTTAATGAAAACAAGGGTACGGATGTGGAAGGAAAATGGGATGGATTATGGGGTAGATTTTGAGTGGTGGTGGATGGAAAAATGGACCGAAGGGTCCAGTGGCATTTTAATCGGGATTGGTGGGTGAATCAAAGATGGGTATCTCCTCCATATGGGAATGTTATAGGGAATGTGATGGGGATGAATCAGGGTCGGCGTAAGCCAGATTGACTGTCCAAGACATGGCTTGGCAGCAGGTCGGGTGAGGCCCGAACACTTTCTTCCTCCTTCCCCTACGGGATGATGGAGGGTAAGGCGATGCCATTGTACCAGCACCACAATCTCTCTATTTTTTTAGATTTTTTATTTTTCTTAATGATTTTTATTTTATTTTTAGATAAAAACTTGAACCTTCTTATGGTGCTTTTTCGGAGCCTTGGAACTCCCATTTCGGGTGGCGTTCACACCCCTAATATCTCCCACGGCGGGATCCCGATGCGCTTCGGAAGAATCAAGGGGAACCCCTTAATCTATGTGAAGGCATGAAAATTCGTAGAACGACCCAATCCCTCAGAAGAGTCAATAAGAGGGCAGCCTCTTTTGATAGGAGAGGGTGTTTTGGGTGTCAAAGTGTGAGATTTATCGAGAGTACAAAAACTGTCAAGTGGGGGGTCCGAGAATTGTGGGAAAAGGCCTCAGATCCGGGCTGCCTGAGCCAGAATTAGCGTATATATTATATACGCTAGGCTAAAATTATAGAGATTTGGCTTAACGTTTATATTATACAGGCTAGGCTAAGACTCTGAAATCTTGGCTTAGTATGTATATTATACACGCAAGGCTAAAACTGAGGATTTTTGGCTTAGCTAGGCTAAAAATATATATATTTATATTTTAGACAGCAACAGCAGACCCGAGTTGGTCTATTTTTTTTAGTTTTCTGTAAGTTGTGCTTCCGGGGATTATTTTTTTCTTGTTATTTCGGGACGCTCCTCACCAGACCTAGGGATACAAGTTGTTTCGGTGTACTTTAATGCGCTTCCTCAAGGGTTTTAGGCTTTGTAACCATATCGGTCACCTGCCTAATAAACCTCTGGCACGAATGCCTTCTCAGATATTGGATGGAGTGGTTCCTTTCGAGATCGGATGCCGCTCTACCAGGAATCAGGACGAGTGTATTGCTACCTATTTCCCACCCTTTAAAATCTACCCACACAAAAAAAATGAATTAAGTCCCCCTCTTGGTTCAATTTTAAATTCAATCTTAAGGGAGTTTGCTTAAGTTCAAAAACAGGCGGTGACAATCTCGTGCCGCTTCTAGGTGTCAGCGTCCACTATTGGAATATGATCTATACTATCAAGTAACCCGCCAAATGACTAAGGTGTGTAAAGACGAAATCAGAAATGCTCAAGTAGGCCAGCCAAATGGCTAAAGCGTGTAAATGACAGAATAGTAGGGGTGAGTAAAAGGGTGCTCAAGCAGGCCCGCCAATTGGCTAAGGCGGTAAATGACAAAATCGTAAGGGTAAGTAAGAAAAAATGGAAAAAAAAAAGTTAGTGAAAAGAAAAATACATGCAACAAATGGGTCAAAACTTCAAGGAGAAACTCTACAAGTTATCCCCAGCGGAGTCGTCATCTGTGTAACCGTGGACCTTGCGGATCCGTCGCGACGATGCGCACTCTCTAAAAAAGGATGGAGTCGCCACCCGGAGGTTTTGGTGACCTGGGATACCTCAAAAATCAATATGTAAGCATCTAAATGTAAAAATATATTCTAATTTATCGATTTTTGCCAAAGGCTTTTAAGTTGGGGCTTCTGTTATCGATCGGGAAGGTGTTAGGCACCCTATCAACCGGCTCATAAGCAGTCTTTACTTATGATCAAATGATAGAAAAGAAACAAAATGAGCGGCACTACTCCTTGCCCGAAGGCACTATGATCCTATTTGAGCCCCCCGAAATCACCAAAATTTTGGCAATGTAACGGCTAAGATTTTAGGATGAAAGGAAAGCCAAAAAAGATAGAGGAATAGAGGGGAGAGTCGGAGCTCTCGGGCCCTTGTAACACAGTTGTGGACCTTTGTATGAGTATACTTCCGGTGAGCTTCCAATAGCAAATGGGTTATGAAAAGAGTTCAAACATCCAAGGCTAGGGAGCTAGAGAGTAGGATAGGTAGGCTAGGGGCTAGTTCTGTCTTAATCTCAAGGATTGATGGTGGAAAATGAGGTGTGAAGGGTGAACCTTGGTTCTGAAATTTTGAGGTTTAATGTTAGAAATGGGAATATGAAGTTACTCTAAAGGTTTATCTCTTTAAAAAAAATTTCAAGCCCTTAAGCAAGGGGGTGTGGCTGTCTATTTATAGAAAAGGAGAAGATTAGTGAAGGGTTAAAAGGCTAATTGGGTTAGCAATTAGGTAATCCTAGATCTAAGGTCTTCTAGAATTTTGGAAGCTTAGATAGGTGGGAAACGAGTTTAACGGTAGATGATAGGGTGGGGCTTTAAATGGCTAAAGGGTTACCAATAGAGTTAATGGGGGTGTAACAGTCCTAAAGAAACTCACCCTAGACTTTGAGGTGGTCAATAAGTCAAACCCTAAAAGTGAAATTCGAACATTTTCCCAAAAAATACTGTAACTGAGTCTAGCGTGTATATTATACACGCTAGGCTTAGGAACAGTGTCACTGAGAAGTCCAGAGCTCGTTTTAGAGCTTAATTCTAGAGGAAGAATGCAATTTTTGCCTAGCGTGTATGATATATACGCTAAGCCAATTTCAATCAAAAATTGGCATAGCATGTATAATATATACACTACTGTAATTTCCTTCATTTCTGCAAAAATTTCAAACCACCATAACTTCTTATATATAACTCGGATTGAGTAGATTCTTGGCTTGTTGGAAAGCTGAAAATATTCTTCCCAAAGGTATAGGGCTCAGCCCCAGCAGAGGTCTATACAAACTTTAACACTCCTCTTTCCATTCACTACTCGAGAGGGTTAGAAATGGGTCCAGAAGGGTTCTATGGGTTAGGGTTGATTCCTAAGAATCTGAGAAAGGTTTCTAAGGGTTTTGGGATGATTCCTAAGGATTTGGTAGATGCTTTAGAAGCTCGGGGGTACGCCTTGCTCAAAGTATATGTCGATCGAGCCTTAGGCCAGATGTGAGTGTCTACAAGGACATCATGACGAGTGTGGTGAGTACAGATTTAGTTTAATTTTTATATACGGTGACCCTATCACCCCCGAGTTTTAATATAATAGGATAAGATAAGAGTTATGATATGAGGTTCGACCCTTAGGCTTTAGTTGTAGTGAGGTCTCTTTTACGGTCACGTGATACTCAGAATGTAGGCGTCCATATATGGATGTAACACCTCTATAGTAGTATAGGCTTTCACACGAAGTACATCCAGATTATACAGAATATGTTCCTTGAGAAGCATGATTTAGTAAAGTTACCGCACTATAGCTCGTCCTAGATGTAAGCTGTAAGATTATGATATATATGAGTATGTTATGGTGGGTGTTATGTTATGGTGGTAAGCTACTATGGTGACCCTCACATGATAGTCTCAAGCAGTGACTCTGACACAAGTCGTATAGGATTTACTAGTATGTAGATACACTCATGCGATGAACAAACGTATGTATCATTGTAATAATAAGATATGTTATGTTTATAAGGTATAGTGAGGTACGTTAGGATATGAATGTATCTAGATCATGGTCTTGTATTTATGTTATGATATGAGTTCTATATTATGCACATGATTTTGTCATTCTTTCTTTCTAATTTCATTGTTATACTATTGTTATCACTCACGTGATGCACCCACAATGCACCTGAGTAGAATAGAGTGGATTGCTGGTATATCTACTGAGTTGCATGTTGTTTAGCAGCTCAACCCTCGTGGTATTTATCTATTTCAAGTGACTATATCGAAAGAGTGGATGCCGGCTATCCTGATCCTATCGGTACTGATGTCATTGACCGTGTACACAGAGTACCAGGAGCCCTGGGAGGGTGACGCAGCAGGTTATAAGGAGGACCTCGGTGCTGATTTTGATCCGACCGTCGATTACTGATAATACCAGATTTGGTACTAAGAACAGTTGTCCTGTTGAGACGATTTTATTTTCATTTCAGGCTTTTATCCCTTATTGTTAGATATTTATTATTTCTCTAATTTGTAGACATTTATTGGATTCAGTATTGTTTATTGCAAAAATTTCAAAATAACCTCTGAACTTACACACCGTCATCAATAACGCACCTAAATTATTGATAAAATCAAATAGGCACTCAAAGTACACTTAAATTCATCAACTAAACCCCTATCGTCACCTTCTGTTAATGATTGAACGAAAAATGCCGAGTTGGCATACAACTCAACAAAATAGCGTGCGTGGCACCCACGTGGCGCACACGCTATTTTGCTGAGTTGTATATCAACTCAGCGTTTTCCGTTCAATCATTAACAGAAGGTGGTGGTAGGGGTTTAGTTGATGAACTTAAGCGTACTTTGGGTATTTATTTGATATTATCAATAATTTATGTGCGTTATTGATAACGGAGTGAAAGTTCATGAGTTATTTTAAAAAATTTCCTTGTTTATTTCTTCCTGCCCTAAGTATCATCAATTATTAATGGCTTTCACAGATCTTATGGAACCATAATTACACGAGAACTTTGATTATGTGTATGTCCAATTACTGTATCTGAGATGTGTGTGAGTCATAACATGAAATTTTATGCCGTCGGGATGTGATAGAATTTTGGATCATGACATGCTTACTTTTGAAATGTGTGTTGCATGAAATTAAAATCTGATTGTGCGATGATATACATATGATCTCAACATCCATTGTATAGAAGATTGGGATAAAATTAATCTCCCTCTGTTGTTTCAAAGCAGACAATAGTTTTCGGCTTCCTCGTAGGGTTTCGTTGGGCGCAATTAGAGGTACAGTAACCTCTGACCTCCACTTATAAGACTAGTTTCGAATCTCCGTGTCGGAGCCACCGGTACTAGGTGTATCGATTCGGTCTAGTAACTAGTAATACGAGGGTGGGGCTTTGATGTGAGGTACTTGGTATCTATAGAGATCTACCACAAGAGAGGAGCAGAGCCAAGAATTTATGGGCATTTATAATCTAATAATAGAGGAACGATAGTATGTGCTTCTCCCTACTAAAGTTGGTAGTTCACCCCCTTTCAAGTTCAATTGGTGCACATGATCAGTTCTAGACCTTTCAATAAATGACAGATCTCTTGGATGGTTCTTAACACAAAATCTCCCTTGTTTGATCAAGCTAACCGTTTGATCAGTTGCTTATTGATGGAAACTTAATAATATTATGATCAATGGACAGTGCAAAATGTCCATCGATCAGATGAACGAAATCGATGAGCATTTTCTCTGTTTATTGGTGTGGATGGGAGCACCATAGACTATCTTAGTGAGTGGTTGGGTACACCATTGTGACTTCTCATTTACTAATTTAAATGTGGTATGGGTGATGAAATAGATGGTACTGAAGATATAATTTGATCCATATTCCGTATGATCATACAATGAGCTGTCTTGTCAGCTGTGAAGTGAGTGGACCTTTAGATTGGCACAGACTTAAAGTACATAGAAATCCGTGCACATCCCTAAATCCAACAAAGTGCCAGCTGACAAGACATCAGCTCATTTTCTAGGATGAATGTGCATTAACAAGCCGTTGGCATATATGAATATATGAATTCAACATAGGGAAAATCATGTTACAGTCTTCTATACATAATAAAATTTTATAAGCCATTTTTTCCTGCAAAGTGGTGAGCCTTCCCTTCGATCGAGACCGTCCAATTTGATGGGCTGTCTCTTAGATAGCCCGTAGCTAAAATCACTCCGATTAGATGTTCTTATTGATTTGATTGTCTAAGTTAGACGGTCATTAAAGTTCCAATTAACCGTTCAGTAAAAAAATTATCATTGATCAGATGGCTGCTGTCATTTGATGGATACAATTGAGGTAGGACCCAATCCATGATGTAGCTTATCAATTGATCAAGCACCTACCATCGGATTGTCTGCAAATTTACTCCAAGCAATTCACGAGAAACGCATCAATCCGATGGTTTAGATTTTCTATCAGAAGTATGAAATTTGAGTTAGGCCCATCCAAGTGCTAGCCTAAGGATTGAACAGTCTTGATCTGTTAGAATTATAAATAAAGAGGTGGGCAAAGAGACTCTTATATCACCTTAAATGACATTTGACTCTCACCCAATCAAGGTGACCTCTCAATTTCTCATTCAAATACCCTTATTTCACTTTATGGGTTGGTGCAACCGCTCTACGTTTCCATACATGCATGCTACTTGGGTCCCACAGCAAACCCTAGCCCAATGAATAGGACCAAACATCTACAGTAGCTCTGTCGCACTCACACGTTGTATGAAAGCCCACGTGTGCAACCCCTTAAACACCGTTGGTTGGGTCCTATTAGATGATAGAGTTGGCGTTTCACCCTGATCTTCCACTTAATGTATCTTGAGACAATGTCTCAATCAAACGGTTAATTTTTTATTTCACATGTCACATATCTCTAAAAAAATGTACCTTTTTATATAATACACCACGCTCAAACCTAATTTTAGGGCTAAATTTTGAGAATATTTGACATGTGGAATAAAAAATTGATTGTCTGATTGAGTCATGATCTCATGATCCATTGTGTGGAAGATAAGAGTGAAACACAATTTCCATTGTCTGATCCGACCCAATCCATGTGTTTAAGCCATAGTCATGATTAATGAGATGGTGAAAATGAAATAAAGTCTACATATCTAACACCATCCGGTCGTAACGTCTATTCATCAATGAGAATATGACTGTATAACAATCTCATACCGCACAATCAGCTACTCACCTCTTGGACTGTTGTCGTTCACTCAGATGCGATTTCCGATATATATAGGCCATCCATCCAACCGAAGAGACGGCGTATTGACTGAACGGTTCAGATCATTTATGGCAAGAGTGCTGGCAATCTAAGCTATATAAAACAAAGGGCAGTTTGATCATTTGGAGAAAAACAACATAGAGAACCCAACGATTGTGATCTCTTATCTGGAATTTATAGCATGTTTGACATAAATTCAAAAATTGCTAGCTAACTAACATATGTAGGATCTCAAAGGGCCGGGCTTCCCCCGGCCTGACATTGCCCATCCGCAAGGGGTCGGGTATGGGCTAAGGATAGGTAGGCTCAATGTAGAAATGGGCTGGCCCCACCCGGCCCTGCCTGATTAATGAACATGGCCGAATACGGGCTAGTTTTAGAAGTCCGTTTAAAAATTAGCCTGTTTAAGCCTGGTCTAAACCCTGTCCGAGTTTATCATAATCAGCCTCTTTAAGGCCCGTCCCGGCCCGCTCAAAGACCCTTAATCATTAATCACAATCATGAGGTGGGGAAATAAAGTCCACATATCTAACACCATCCGGTCATAAAGTCTATTAATCAATGAGAATATGTGCGTATAACGATCTCATACCGCACAATAAGCAACCCACCTCTTGGACGGTTGCCCGCTCGGTGCGATTTTCAACATATAGTTCATCAATCAAAGAGATGGCATATTGATTGAGCGGTTCAGATCATTTATGGCCAGGGATGGTATGGGGCAACAATCTAAGCTATGCAAAGCCAAGGGCAGTTTAGTCATTTGGAGAAAAACTAGATAGAGAAGCCAACGATTGTGATATCTGTAGAGGAGATAACGATTGAGTGTGAACAATAAAAAGCCCGCTGTCACAAGTAAGAGTGGTAAGATTCCAAAATCCAAATGATACCAAAGCCAGCTCATCCAATCAAAACTCTTCTTTGACAAATTTTGAATATTCCGGAGACAACGGATATAAATACTGAAACCCCACTCTCCTCCCAAGCACCAACAACACCAACAAAAAGAAATCAAACTGCAGAAAGGGTTCAAAGTTCGAAGATTCAGAAGAAATTAGAGACTTATAGAAGGAAAAAAAAAACATAAGAAGGTTCCATGAATCATGGGTCAAGTCATGTGACTATGGTCATGGGATTCGTGCATGGAATCTTCACTCATTAAACTAAGAGAGGAGAAGAAGAAGAAGAAGAAGAAGAAGAAGAAGAATAGATGGAGGCTTCTTTTTGTTTTCTCAGTCTAGAGTCTCTAATCTGGTGATAGTGAGATTTTCTGACAAGATTTGCTCACAGAGAAAAGTAACCTTTTTAAGTCTTTTTGGAATTAAAAAGTTATCTTTTTTACATCTTTTGAGCAGCTGATTCTTTGTATGGTTACTATGATTGGGTTAAGCAGAAGAAGAAGAGAAGTTAGAAGTGTTGGTTTTTTCTTCTGGGTCATCTTGGTTCTTCTTTTACAGTTCTTTTTGGGTCCTACAGTGGCGGATTCTAGATCTTCTCCTTCAACTTCGTTTGGAAGCCGGTATCTTAACTTGGCCCCTCTTCCTTCTCGTCCACCTAGAAGCCATGAAGGTGGTGATGCAGGAGATTTGCTTGGAGAAGAAAAAAGAAAGATCCAAACGGGTCCGAATCCTCTTCACAACAAATAGATAGATCATCGCGAGTTTCTTATCATCATCATAATTGTTATAGCCTTATTCCATCTATTTGGGTTCTTATCATCATCATAATTGTTACAGCCTTATTCCATCTATTTGGGGTTGGTCCTATTTCTACACTGTTTCTACAGTTCAAAGCTGAACTCTCTGTAACTTTGCAATCTTTGTATCTCTATTGTCCGGGTTTGTTATATGGACATTAATTGCCATTATGATTAGATGAACAAATTATTGCACCTTGTTTATGTTAATCTTTTCTTTTTTTTTCAATTGTGACTTCAATGTAAATGGCATTGTGGGCTTGCTTTAATTGGTTTCTACCAATTTCATGTGGGCAGTGGGCAGATGGCTATTGATGAATGTTTGTGGGGAGAATAATCATGGCAATGAAGGCAAGCTTAATGTTTCTGCAGTTTGTCTGTACCTTCTTCTGTTCAAATTCATGTGTTCAGTTAATGGCATTAGTGGGTTTTTATTTCATTAACAAAAATAAAGCATATATAGTTGTAGTTGTTTTTATTTATTTATTTAATTAATTTTGTTTCTTTTTCCTCACCGCATTGAACCCAACCTGTGAGAGAGAGAGAGAGAGAGAGAGAGAGAGAGAGAGAGATTGAACGGTTGGGGAGTTGGCGAAGTGGTCAAGGACAACCCCTCAGGAAGCGGTGAGTTCAAATCCACCCCTTATCGGCCATTTCGTGGGGATTTATTGATTCTAACTGATATATGTGATGTGAGGGTGTTGCACGAACCTGGGGACCTAGTCGTGAGCATTAAGGAGCCGAATACTTTCTATAAAGATAGAGAGAGAGCTTAACTAGGTGTATCTCACCAGGGAGATTGACAATATTACAACTTTGAGGTGGCAGATTCAATCCCAGCTTTTCTATGAAAAATAAAAAACGAGAGAGAAGATAGTTCTGTCATGTGCAATTTGTAGATGAAGCTTTTAATTAACTTAGGCTGAAAGTGGTAATTATTTAATTACAATTTACAAGTCGATGAAAGAAAACGCTACGGGTTGACGGTTTGACATATATTTATTAGGTAACTTTTATTTGCACCCTATGAAATGTAATCTCATCCTAGCCAAAAAGGTAATTTCACCTTTAAATCAAACAATTGAGATGATTTTTTATCCCAATCTTTCACTTTTTTTTCACTTGTATGACACTTGTGTGACGTAAAATCAAAAACTGAAGATCCATTGTGTAAAAGATAAGGACTAAAAAGACCTACTGCAGTAGTTGCATTGGTTAACTACTTAGGTTTACTCAAGATCGTGAGTTCGAGTAGCGACTCCCTAATATGCCATAAAAGGGTGCTCGGTTAGGTGCGGAAATCATGAATATTTGTGGCTGGTGGTGATGAGGGCATCTCTTGAGACTTGTGCCCCGTGGAATGAAAACATTGTTGTTTAATAGTATGCTCGTGATCTCAAGATGGATTGTGTAGAAGATTGAGAAGAAAGAGGATCTCCATAGACTAAATCAAACCACTGATCAATAGTTTTCAATTGGGTGAGATTTAATTTTTTATGAGTTGCAAATAATGATACCCATATTTATTTATTGATTCAATTTTAATATGATATTATGTTCAAGTTTCCACGAAATTAAATAAGGGCTAAAAGTGTGGTCGGAGTATACTTAGTTTGGAAAAAGTCTCTCTCTTTGACTTAAATGTGCCAACTCTTTCAAAGAGGATGCTGGTCGTGCGGGACCAACACGTTTTCTCATGCCGTGGTCTGGCTTTACGTGTATGATTTAAATGCATCATTAAATGTCATACATCCCCATATATAAATTTTTTATGTTGAAGGGTTACAAATATCTAGTGTTCTCTTTAACTTTCTTTTACATGGTTTTAAGATTTCATTTGAGTCCCATTTTCTTTTCCCAGTTGACCCAAAATGGGTCCTCAAATAGATAGATAAAGGTTGTGATGATGATGATGTTAAACCTAAAGGGTAGCTCTAAACGCACTCATGCGTTCTTTGAAAGCACTTACATCGGAGACCTAGCTCTAAGTGCGTGTTCTTTGCAACATCTGCGTCGGAGACCCCTGAAAACCCATTGATTGGGTCAAATGCTAGAGATAGTGTTTCCATGTGATCTTTCACACAAACGATCTTAAGATCATGTAATGCCTGTGCAAACTTACACCCAAAGAGGATTAGTGTTTGGCGTAGCACACTGAGAGGAGAACCGTACAAAGGATGAGAGCAAGCCTGGGTATTAGAAATTAACCATGACTTATTACTTCTACGTACAAGGGAAGAAGATACCAGTTGAGTTATCTCTCAATTGGTCACTTTTAGGGTCAGTTAAGAGGAAACTTGTGACAACCCGATTTTCGGCACCCCGAAACCCGTGCCATGAGCACGATCATCTTGACCGTGCCCCTTGACTAAGCACGGAACACTGATATATCAAGCAACAATAATGAACTGAAAATAATAACTAGAATTGCGAAGTAAATATCATTTTAAAAACCTCTCAAAAGACAATTTTGCCTTCATGCCCCTGCATGAATGGAGAACCGATCCTAACCATCGATGATTGCCAATCATCACAGATGGTTCACCCCAAAAGAATAATCCCATAATTTAATTACATTCTTTAACAAAAACAATGCTTGACATACCAAGCCGTACCAAATAAGCTCACAAAAACTCTCAAAGATGCACAACGGAGTCCTCTAGAAGAAGTCCTCAGGAGGTGGCTCCAACTCGTCACCAGGCGCAAGGTCCGACTCACCAAGGTCAACGTCCCCTGAAGCCTCAGCAGCTGTTAATAGTGGACCTGCGACGTATAGTCTAAGGGGTGAGCTACATCCTAGCTCAATAGGGAACAAACACAGCAAACATATAGATTAAAACCTCACATTTATTTCATGATATTCTAAGCATGATATAACTATGTAGATATTGAGAAAAATAGTTGAAAAGCTAGCAATTTATGATCACATTTTACTGGTAGTTTACACATGTCTTTTAATTACTCATGAATGATACTGACTAGGCCTAAAGCAAAACTTAACCTTTCAACTTAAGTAATCCCCGAGCAATATAGCATCGAGCCCCGATGAGATACCCTTCATCGTCATCTATATAGACAGTTTTAAACGTATTCCCTGGGAATACAATTAGTACTCAAGCCCCTTTCCCCTGGGGATCGGTGGCGGGGTTTCAAATATATCACAACATCCCTGGGATGTCCTTACTGTGTACGGATATACCTCCGCACTGGCCTACGGTTTCACCGCCGTATCGGTCACGGATATCCTATCAAACCTCAAATAATAAAAATATCAGGTGCTTTACATATAATTATTCACCGTGTAAGTGTGGTATCTCATATCAGTTAGACCCTATCAGACATTATTCAATCTTAGATACATCCCTGGGATGTATCTATTCACTTGCATCACACCTGATGCTCTTATTATTTCACTTCCTCATCCCCTGGGGATGGCTCATTATTAGATGCTCTTATTGATGTCACTCACACACACTTTTCACAAAACTTTAAGCAATAAAATAGTTTTCAATTTGATTCTATATCACTACATATATGCTATTACAAATTAAAGTACATGTTCAAGGTGTTCCCTACCTCAAGTCTCTGATAAATCACGCATCAAGGTCCCACGTGGCTCCTTGTGCCCATGATCATACGTACCACCTATGATACAACATAACACATGTAATACATCATTAAAGATGCAACAAGGAAGATCCAAGACCCTCCGAGAATCTTGAAGTCAAACTAAAAAGTCAACAAAAATTAAGTCAGTCGATTAATCGAACTCCAAAGTCGATTAATCGAATCCAATTCGATTAATCGGTTCCCAAAATCGATTAATCGAGATTCCAAATCGATTAATCGATTCTCAAAATCGATTAATCGAGATTCCCAATCGATTAATCGATTCTAAATCGATTAATCGAAATTCTCAACTCTTTCAGTTCGATTCTCAATTCGAGTAATCGAATTCCCAAAATCGATTAATCGATCCCAAATCGATTAATCGAAATCCGAAATCGATTAATCGAAATCCCAATTCGATTAGTCGATTTTCCCAAACCACTTTCCTCCAGCCACTGGAGGTTCCCAATCGATTAATCGACATCTAAATCGATTAATTGAAATCCAAAGTCGATTAATCGAATCTCAGCTCGATTAATCGAATTCGGGTTTCTTTGACTTTTCAACTTCTTGGCGAAAATCGATTAATCGAAACCCAATTTCGATTAATCGATTTGGCCAGATTCAGCCCCCTTTGGGCTGTTCTTCCAAATCTTTTGCCATATAATTTCTTTCTTTTTCTAAGCCTTTATCCTATGATTTAAACCATTCCTAACTACAATTAAGCTCCCATAACTTATGCATTTAATTCACAAAGATTTTACCTTCAATCAATCTCAAATTGATTGGATCTAGTGGTTAGAAAGGCTAGGGTTCCAGCTTTTAGCTCTAACGGAATCCCTCGCTTCGAATCCGGCCTTAAATGCTCGAATCCCCCTTCCAATCAGCTGCAATAACTCCTCTCTTTACTCCTCTCTCTCTCTCTCCTTAACTCTTTTTCAACAACCAAACAATTGATTTTAGGGTTATTAAACCCATTTATACTCCTTTTCCATGTGTTGAGCACATACACCCTATATAAGTGTATGCGACTCCTTATTCCGAATCACATTCCACACACTTATTCTATTCACACATCACATCCATTCATCACACCCCACGTCAAATAGTGAACTCCTACTTGGTCAAACCTATGACCAGTCGGGCATGAATCTCGAGGTCACTGTTTAACGCAAAATTTTTGGGATATTACAAAACCATTTTCAAATACCACGGTGTAGTCTTTGTTATTCACTGAAAAGTACCACTTTTCTCCTCTTAACCTAGCCTTTGTTGGACCTTGAAGCAGACTAATAACCATTTGTTAAGTGTGTTTTGTAGTTAGCAATAAAATGTGCAGCTTAATACAAACTCCTTACTTTTTGGCCCAAAAGAGAGAGAGAATACACTCAAAGATGACAGCTGAGACAAAGCCTGATGAAATACCTTGATAGTGCTTACCATGGTGACTCATTATTGCTGATCATCATTGACCAAAGTCTAGCAAATGAATGAAGTTAGCTGAGAAAGGAGAAGACTGTGACAGCAGCAAGTGCAATACATCAGAGCAGCAAAAGATAGACCTCGCAGAGTTGAGGAGCTTCCTCACGAAGCTAAAGATGCAGTGGAAGAGGCCCTTGCGCAGATGCGCCGCACAGTCAGGAGGACAGCTGAAATGACCTCGCGAAGATCTCGCAGGTTAAAACTCTCAGAATTTGCCCTCGCAAAGCTCTCACGGAGATCAAGCCTCAAAGCAATCGCGCGAAGAACCCAGTAAGTCCATATGTACACTGAACAGAATGTCACCTCGCATAGTTCTCGTGACGCCCTAGATGAGAGAGAGGCCCAAAATTCTCTTCGCACAGATCTCGCACACTCTGAAGCCTTACCATTGACTACGCGAGCACAAGAGCATAACTGTGCGAGTACTTAGCGAGAGAAAGAGATTTTGAAGCTCTACTGCGCGAGAAGTCTAGGCACTCCAGATAATCTCTGCGACAGCATTGCAGCGCAAAGGAACTGCGCGACGAATTGAAGATTCACTATGCGAGCAAGCACTTCCCACCAACCAAAGGCAACTCCGCGAAGGCAAAGCAGCTGCGCGAATTAGCTAAAAGCATATACCAGCCTCGTGAAGCACGGACTCTCCACTTCTCAGTTTTAACTGAAGGACTTTTTAGGAATTTTCCAAAGCTAGGGCACACTTCCCGAGGCACGAATTTTGAGGTGTATATCTCCAGAAATTCAAAGGTTAAAATAGTGTCACGTTTGCTGGAAAAATTGAGGTTAATCTCTTTAAAGCCAAGGCTGTTTTGACAGAGTATATAAGCTGTACTTAGAATTTATTATATTTATCTTTCCTTCATCCTCTGTCGGCTGAGAGCTCCAGCGGGCTAGGGTTAGGGTTTGATCACCTCTTTTTCCTATTTTTCTTCTCTCTTAGCTCAGCACTTGCTGGCTAATCCCCCTGTAAGCAACTATATTTTATTTTATTTCGGTCTTGTAATAGATTTTGTATACATTGGGATCGTGGATGAGCAGTTGTGTATAGGCTGCAGCCAGGAGACAGTTTATTGTAAGTTTTGCTGTTATCAATGAACTGCTGTTTTAATGCTTAATCAAATCTATAGATCTTATGGTTTCTTTATATGTCTATAGTATCCATGTATTTGGGACTAGTCCATTCAATTTCTAATAGATCTATTATTTATCATCTGATTTCCCTTGGTTTGATAGACACATGAAAAGCAATGATGGATCTGTAGTGAGATCTGGGGAGCTCAGAGCCTTGCGGACTATGGTGGTTGCAGCAGTTTACATATTCTTTCTCAGACCTCTGAGGTATGGACAGACCAATGGGATACCCTGTGACCATTGTAATGGACAGAGTATAGCCCTAAGGTTGTGTCCAGTCACATGTTTGAGGAGGATTCTTTTCCCCTGCATATGAGCTTCTAGAGCCTTGTGAGGAGGTTTGTACAGTAACTCGCTTCCCTCTATCTTACCTAATCGACATCAGATGTTAGATCTAGTCTCTTTGTAGTAATTACAATTTGAGGCTAAATCATTGCAGGCCTTTTATAGCAATGACCAGTTGAATCTAAAGTCTTATTCAACCTATTGCATGGTCCTTTTTGTGGGCATCAAGTACCGCTGGGCTTGGCAAAGCACTTAGAATCTTATGAGTTGGAATACCTATGGATGTTAGCCAGATATGTGTGCAGGTCTGGGGAGCTTGTAATACTGGCATTACATAGTGCTGCAATAGTATTCATGGCTAGAGCTGGTCCAGTGGCTGGGAAAATAATCAGTCCACTCTTTTGGATTAGACTAGCGAATTTCCAGTTTAACTAATGGGATTTGACAGACTCTATCGGATACCCTGTGACCATTATAGTGGACAAAGTATAACCCTAAGAGGGCCCCAAATGGCATGGGTTAAACTGGGAGCTTATACCTTGTTGAAGCTATTAGTAGCGTCTTAGCAAGGACCACTGCAGAGACAGACTAAATCTGAGTTACATTATTGCATCATTAACTCTAGCTCAATCTACTTACTTCTTACCAATTTTTGTATTTTATTTTGACACACTCCATCACCATCTTCTGTTTAACTATTTCTTTAGGGTAGGGCTGCACTTTATTTCCCTTCTTTAGTGTTAATTTAGTGTAGTCGTGACACCCAACTCTCGTCCTTTAGGATTGTCAGATCTGTAACCAGATCTGGAGGCCTACTATTATTGCCCAATTTGGGTTCTTGATCATTTTCTCTGTGGGAGAAACTCTTACTTATCAAAACTTGCTACAATGGACCATGTATCTTGCAGGACTGTGTGTATTTCAAACTTACTGTGCTGACACATCTCCAATTCCCCACTCTTGATTTATTCTCTTCACTATTCTTAATAAAATAGCAGCAAGAGTCTCGAAAGCATGAATCAACAATCTTTAAATATGTTACTAAGTTTGGGTGGCTGGTTTGGATTTAGGTATAAGGCTAATTGCTATTGTGCAAATCTGATTGGCTAAGGGGAGATAAGTTTTAGATGAAAATGTAAAAAGTAAGGAAAATTGCAAATGACAGACAGGTTTGTTGCAGGCAAAAACGCAAGCGACTGACGTGGCGTGACGTGACTGGCTGCCCTGACCCGTATTGCTTGGGCACCAGTAAGCCAATTATGTCGCAACACGTCAGCCAGCCATCTGTACTTTGCCTGCACAAAACCTATGTGCCATATAATAATGTCCAAAAATAATTAATAGTTTTCTTATTTGAAGGCAACATATAGTTCACTTGTTGGTTAAGTTAAAAAACAAGAGATCTAGATTTAAGTGCTTTGGTCAGGTCTAATGTTTCAAGTTTCAACCCATTTCTATACCAATTTAAAACCAATTTTGCATAGTTTTAGGGGAAAAAAAAAAGGAAATTTATAGTGTTGAACTGGTTCGCGATTCAACGGATCACCCAAGGGGAATGGCCAGGTCCTACCAAGCAGAACCTGAATTCCAATCCTACCCCATCGGGTGCCCTCGGAAATCGGAGAATCTTGACTTTCTTGATTTTCACTTTTTATAGAAAAACGTGCAGCCAATATTCTCCTATTTCCAAAAGCATCGGATGGAGTAGGGCTGGAAATCCGATTCTATTTAATAGGACCTGACCTAACCATTGCTCCCCAAGAAATTAAGTGGCATAGCTCTTTAGCATTTATTATGGTGTGTGAGTGGTCGCCCGTTGGTCTCGTAACTATCATTTCGGCACACAAACACAACATACAATGGTCATGGACAATAAGACTTTGATACTTTTATGCATGTTTCCATAACAAATCTCTAGTGATACCCATCGTTTTAAGTCTCGGCCATAGCTGATAAATACCGGTTGATGTGTATCGGGTTAGGCCTCCTCCGATATGATCAGTGGTGGATCTACTAAGGGACCAGTGCAGGCCGACGCCAGCAAAATAAGTAATAATATAAGCAAATAGGTGAATTTACGTAATTGTTTAGACCAGTATGGAAATAATTATCTATACTTATTTATAAAGAGTAAATCTATAGTTGCAAATAATAAATCACATCATTACTCGGCGAAGCACCGATTTTTGCTCCCTAAATCTCTCATGGGTATCTCTGTTAGCGCCCACGCATTCTCTAAAAGCGCTCACGTCTCAGATCCCTTGAAAGCCATTGATTGCTCTGAATCAAATGATGGAGATCCTTTTTCACCCCAGTCTTCCACAAAATAGATTTTGAGATCATGTCTCACCTATCAGAAGGTCCGTTTTCATTCCATGTGCCACAAATTCCCAAAAAATCCTTGAATCATATGACATATTTTTGACATCATATGGCACACATCATACTCAAACGTGAATTAGGGTCATTTTTTTGGGATTTGTAACGTATAGAATAAAAAACGGACCGTCTGATACATGAGACATAATCTCAGGATCAATTGTGGAAGATCGGGGTGAAAAACAATCTCCATCAACTAATCCAAAGCAATCAATAGTTTTCAAGGGGTCTGAGACGTGGTCGCTTTCAAAGAATGTGTAGGCGCAAATAGAGGTACCCATCTCTCATCTCCAAAAGTAGATTTCTTTACACATGCATTTAAGTGTTAATATTGTTGACTTTTTTAATCAAATAAAGGAAATTATTTTTCGTCCCAATTTTCGACACTACAGATCTTAAGATCGTGGTCCCATAATTTTGGTAAAATTTTATTAAATTCGTTGATATTAATAAACTTTTTGCAATTTCGGAGAAATCCCCGAAATTTCGTTTAAAGTTTCGTCTGGCCCTTGTTTCAGCGAATTCCGGAGAATTCGTCAAAATTTGTATCTATGACTTGCGCCCCGGCTAGATGAAAATCCTAATTCCACCACTAGATATGATATCAATCCCAATTCGATATAACAAGGATTTAACGTCAGATACATATTGGTGCGCCCCAAGCCAATATGTATTGGATATGGCCGATATTTAAAATCATGATAAGGCCACTTATCCGCAAGGTATCCAAAATCAGTTGATACCAATACGTATCGACGATATGTATCGATTTTTTGCTGAACCGATACGTATCGGTATCCAGTATCGATATCGCCGATACGCCTCGATTTCAACCGAGATTTTAGGTTTTTTTTAATTGGCCAATACGTATCGGTATCAGCCGATATGTATCCGCTGATTCGTATCGGCCTCAGGCAAACCGATACCCATTTTAAAATATACCTCGTTTATAACACCACAAATACTCTTTAGGTAATTTTTTTCTAATTATTTAAACCTTTTTATATATTCTTAATATATATATATATATATATATATATATATATATATATATATATATATATTTATTTATTTATTTATTTATTTAAATATATATATATATATATATATATATATTTATTTAAAAGATTATTTTAGTAATAGTCGATTCACCCAGCCCCTTATGGTTTTAGAAAAATTATTCATATATTTCTTACTATTTTGCCCTTCAAATCTCAAGTGAAAATTTTTCAACCGCCACTTGCTTGAACTTGGTACATTGAAATGTTGCACCATACCAATATTTAAATCCCTGAGTGAGTTTTGTGGCACCAGATCCTCATGTTAGATGATACATGGTGCTCAACTGGTTCGATGGCATGAATGAACCATATATGCGAAAGCATCCCCGATCACATATATGCAAAAACTGGCATATGGCTCGAGTGACTTATATTGGTGGGATACATCATCACTCATATATCATATATCTATATATATATATATATATATATATATATATATATATATATATATATATATATATATATATATATACCTTCACTAGAGTTGTAGAGATCCAACTGATCTATACTGTGAGTGTAGATTTATCTGTTAGTTGGCACGTGATCTCAAGTTGCACTATATTCTTTAAAGATTTACAACTCCCACTAAGATTTTAGAAAAAACAATTTGAACTTTATTACCTTTCATTTCATAGATCAAAGTGATGAGTTTTTCAACCAAAGGTTTTGCTCTAACAAATTATCAATCTTTGAGCAGGAAAAAAGTGTAAAAATAACTTTTTTTTTTAAATGGTCATTAATCAACCTAGTGATCGAATGTGCTCCCGCTATCCATATATACGAAGCTCGGGACTATACACTTAAGTCTAAGCCAGCAAGCTACATTTGAGCAATTAGGTGTCACATGGTACCCAATCGGAGGATCGGGTGCCAGTAGATATGCCCAAGGTTGATGAATGACCACCCAAAAAGAATAAACAAATAATGGTGATATTCGATCGTTGGTTTTCTTTCAAATGCAAAAAAAATTCAAAGGAACAGCTAAATTTTGGGTTGAGAACTCATTACTTCAACTTGTGAAATAAAGGGAAAAAGTGTTTGAATTTTTCTTTCTAAAACTCTTCAGAGATGTACTGAATTATTAGTAAGGCTGACAATTGGCCCACTCGTGTACCTCTTTCTAAGATCCTCCAGCACACGCAGATTAAAAAGGAATTTATTCCTATGACCTACAATATGAGGGTAAATTTGAGGAGATGAGCTATCAATTCCTACCCTGATTCAAGTTTAAGCGAAGTGAAACTGTATGCTTGCTCGAAAGGATTTTTGCTGACGGGTTACCGGCCTTGTAGGCCTTCCCTACCCAAGCCCTGAGCCTCCGTTCCTCGATACTAATCTGCACTTGAAGGGAAGCATCAAATTCCTCCTCATTCTCGAGTAAGCTTTAATGATATCCTATTCTTCCTCGAGCTCTGAATGAATCTTAGCTGGTAGGTGACAGGCCGCGCTGGCCCTAATGGACCACCGTGCTTCCTGTCTCATTGGCCCCCCCGTTCTTCAATGCCGGTACCTTACTATATGCAATTAGTTCAAAGATTGAAAATGCCAATTAATTGAGAGATTTTGAAATTTTTAAAAGGAGGCCGCCGGCTATTTATGATAAAGCAGCTCGTCTTATCTCTTAAAAGGCTTCTTTATATATATATATATATATATATATAGGAAAATAATTATATGACTCGAGTCACGAGACATTAGCTCATAACTCGAGCTCCTATTAGCTGTAGGTCACATCAGGTGAGTTAAAAAGTCAACTTTATGTAACATGGAGCCAATGATAGTTAGTCATAAAATATATTTCAAGACTCGGGTGAAAGGATCATTACCAATATATATATATATATATATATATATATATATATATATATATATATATATATAGGAAAATAATTATATGACTCGAGTCACGAGACATTAGCCCATGACTCGAGCTCCTATTGGCTGCAGGTCACATCAGGTGAGTTAAAAAGTCAACTTTATGTAATATGGAGCCAATGACTGTTAGTCATAAAATATATTTCAAGACTCGAGTGAAAGGATCATTACTAATATATATATATATATATATGGGTACTTGCCTTAAAGGTGTAGCGTACTGCCAAGATCAACACACATCTGTCACGCCCGTGCGACGTTAATCGTTCTAAAAGAGAGTAACCTTCCAAGTGCACAAGATCATGAAATGCAGGCAAATATTACGGATGTCAAAACCTACAGGAAGCAAGTAATTTTACTAATCCGTATAAGTGTTACACCTAAATTTACCAAAAGGGTTTTGATGATGAAATTAACGTTACTTGATAAAACACAAATAAACAATTAAAAACTAACTAGATGATGCACAATTAATGAAAGAAATAAAGATGAAAACAATATTTAAGGATATGGCTACACCCTAGATTCGAAAATTTCCTCATTTCAATTAAATCAAACTTAACTAACAATCATCTACCTTTATTTTACTACAAGCAAAACAAATAAAAAAAAATATGACCGCGGATTCATTTATACATTATCCTAGCTACTACGATGCATTCATGATTAATATGAGTCATACACAAGGTATAACAGATCATGAATAAACAACCATACACTACCAAAAATAAGACTATTAGTGGCAACTAAAAACTGCCGCTAATAGTCTTTAATAATTTTTTGTTAACAGCGGCAGTTTTTTGCTCCAAAAACCTACCGCTAATAATCTATTTTTTTGTGGTGATAACAAGTTAATCAATCATAGGGCATCCTATATAAATCTACAAGATTAATCTAGATTTTGAGATAATCGTTCTATGCTCACTGATCTACAAGATGAATAAGTATAGACGGATTTAAAATAGAAACTTAGTATTCAATGAGAATAACTTAGCCATATGATTCAAGATTGAATTAAGAATGAAAAACTAAAGGGAAATCATTTACTCATCTAGGGTTCACTTTCTCTTTGAATAAGAGAGTTAGCCCCTCATTTCCGATCTACTTATAAGACATAGATCCGATATCGCCAACATGATACTTCAATATTAATCGTTGAATCTTTATGAAAAAAATTTGAAACCTTACAACTATTGAATAAAAAAAACTTAAGGAAAAGAAAATGCTAAAAACTAATGAAGAAGATTAAAAGCTAAATGAAAGAGATCCCCCATCTCCACTTCTTATTTTCCTTTATATAGGCTTTGGTTCGAAACCCTAAACATTTAGGATCGATCAATCGACTCCAAATTTCGATCGATCGATTCTAAGCAAACTCTTTTGTGGATTTAAATCTCTTTAAGTCGATCGATCGATTTTAAACTTTTGATCAATCGATTATGAACAGATTCTTCTAACGAATTTATTCTTTCTCAGTCGATCGATTGATTCTAAACATTCAATCAATCGATCGATTTTAAACATTCAATCGATTGATCGATTATGAATAAGTTCTTCTGTGGAATTCATTTTTTTGAGCTTCAGTCGATCAAGCTGAGATTTGATCGATCGATTCTTCACGGATTTCTATGCATGATGGTTCCTCAATTCTTTGTTCTCATGTTTGTTGTCTTTTATACCATTGAATGCATCCAACGGTCAGAATTACCTAAAACCATCAAAACTCCACAAAAGTTGTCAGGTTGCTTTCATCGAATAGCTAAATGTACATCTTAAGTTGTGAAATATTATCATATTTTGACACTTATCATGCGCCTCGATGTCATAATAACAAGGCCAACCTAACCCTTCATCAACTCTGATACCACCCGCTTAGAGGACGAAAACTTTCTTTCATGATTACCTCTCCTCTACTAAGGCCTACCATACCAATGCATCATACCCCTTGCGACATGCTTGCTCGCACCTTCGCGCCTCACTTGGCATGCTCAAATTTCACCTTGTGTCATGCACTAATATCTCGTGTGCAACAGTAACATATAGCTCCTCATGTCATCCCATTCCAACATGTCTTGATTTCATACTGAATCAAGCCCACCATCGTGTATGGATCCCGCAACCAGTACACATCATATGCATCTGACCATCATGCCAACGAGCTCCACGATGTCCCACATAGCCCACAAGTGCTTTCCTCATAACCAACCTATGTGTACCACGACGCATAGCTCGCGACATAGCAACCTCACTTGGGTGACACACTGTTATGACCCGGGTTTTAGTTGATCATATTTAATAGTGATAGATCTGAGAAGCATCAAGTTTGGTACTTATGCGCACACCGTAATATGGCCCATATTTTTTAAATTTAGAAATGTTTTTTATGATTTTGTTTACACAAAAATAGCAGTTGAATTTGAAGAGTCCTACTACAATAAAACAACTAAGGCATGTATTTTAATTTCATTATGGGATTTGATTTAGAAACCATTTGAATCCTAAAAGGATTCTTGCTAATTTATACTAGTCAAACTGTCACGACCCCAAATCCACGCACCTGGATTTCGAGTCGTGATCCAGACAGATCAAAAAAAAATACTACATCTAAATAAAAATTTTGAATCAGGGATTAAAATCAGATAACCAGATTTATAATAAATAGAGAAACTTTTACTTTTCTTAACAGGTTTCACTACCTTAATACATTAAACTAAACACTACGTACCAGTCACAGAGATCTGCGTCAGATAATACTGCTGAATTTTCATCAATTGATCTTTCTCCAATCCTTTTCCTTCACCTGCAAGGTGATTAAACTACCGTAAGAGCTAATCCACATGCTACGCAAGTAATCATTCTAATACATATTGACTAAACCACTAACATGTCGCTAGTTTCAAATTATCAAACGTAAGTCTTAACGTCTCTTTTTCTTGCTCAAACTAATTAATAATTCAGTTACCATCATAACTATATGTGGTTGCAAATAAATCTCGCGCACAAGTCAATATCGCATACTGATGCGAATCCAGTATCGTCAACTACAGGGTGCTTCTCTCAGAGACTAGATAACAAATTTAGAGCAATTAACTAAATTCTCAGAGCACAAATCATAGATTCATATCAGATAACGAAATTACCAGTAACAACAACATTTTGGATTTTGTGTATCACTCTACTTTGCAGTTCGATGTTTTTACTGAACTTAAGTTGGTATTAACGTTTCCCAGACCATACAGATAATTTAGACAAATAGTTTCAGACCAGACAGATAATTTCATATCAGGCAAATAACTTAAAAAATTACACTTAAACTAGCACAACATACTTATCGCTGCTGGGGCTTATTTTATAGCTAAACGCATTAATACCAAGTACTTTCTTCAACTTAGTTGTTAGTTGAGATCAGATAATAGTTAACATATAATCGATAACAAAGCAGATATCAGATTTACGACCTCTCCAGGGTCTTACAATTGTCCATTACAAACTTAGAGGTATCATCTCATTGCCTTTCAGATATTATGATATTCAAATTCGGTGCAAAAATATCAGAAAATGTCAGAACACATAAATTTATACGTCCCAAAACTCCATCGGTCTTAGAACAGATCTAACCACTCATAACACATGCAATTTATACATGTTACACATACAAGTCTACCACAGTATAGATTCAGTTAGCAAATATCTACACAATCAGGTGTACAGGTATAATATATTCAGTTACCAAATGTTTACATAGTTAAGTGTAAATGGAATCACTTATTCAATCCCCAAATTTTTACACAATTAGGTGTAACTGGTATACAATATGTAGTTACCATATTTGTACACAATCAGATGTAATCGGTATAACAGATTTAGTACCAAATTATTACACAAATAGGTGTTACCGGTATAACATATTCAGTTACCAAATTTTTACACAATCAGGTATAATCGGTATAACATATTCAGTTACCAAATTTTTACACAAACAAATATAATCAGTATAACATCTTCAGTTACCAAAGTTTACATGACACTTTCAAGTGTCACCAATTCAGATAATAATTATTTACACTATCAGGTGTAGCATACTCAGATAATAACTATTTACACTTTCAGGTGTTACCAATTCAGATAACAAATATTTATCCTTTCAGGCGTAACTGATTCGGCCGGTTTTCAGTTACATAGTATTCATAAAACTAACATATCAGACTACATGAAGCTCTTCATATGCCCCCTAGAGGGTACAATATCAACACATCAATTCAGCCATCAGCACATAAATCCATTTTTAATACTTCAATGAATGTATAAACCATATTATTGCTTTTGGTTTTCAGGTGTCATTACTACCACAAGTATTAAAATCTCATATTCAAGCTACAATTTAAGACTGCATACACATATGTCATGTAATACAGGCGCATATTTTCACTTAGTTGCACGTAGATGTACAATCCAAAATGCACACGACATAATAAAGTCAAATTTCTAACAAATGTCTCCAATAAATTAATATATTGACTGTCTGAATCAGGATTTAAACAAGATGTGTTAGAATAGGTACTTGCCTCACAAGAAATGAGCAGCTATAGGGTCTGCCATCGTTGTGAACGGCCACTTTCTCTCTCTCTCGCTCTTTCTTTCTTTTTTTTTTTCTTTCTTTTCTTTCTCTTTCTTTTTTTTTCTCTTTCTTTCTCTCTCTCCTCTCTCTTTCTTTCTTTCTCTTTCTTTTTCTTTCTTTTCTTTCTTTTTCTTTTTCTCTCTGGCTCTCTTTCTTTTCTCTCTCTGGCTCTCTTTATTTTTATTTTGTTTGGGCTTTACACCAACTGCCCAAGAGACCCAATGTCTCAGCCTACCACAACCTCCTTCTAGATCCTTCTATACTCTTCCATGCTATATTAAAGTATATTATATTATATTATTATATTATATTTATAGTATATTAATATTATATTATTATATTAGATTCTTTTATATTCTTATATTAGCTTAGCTCAAGATCAACAATACCCCTATGATCTGATATCGTAACGCACCTTCACGTTAAAAGAGTAACGATTGGGTCCCACTCGTTGCACCAACCAATTTACTGGCAGAAACTCATGTCTAACATATGGTGACTGCCCCTAATCACATGATGATGATCTAATTTTATTTCAATCTTTCATACAACGGATCCTGAGACCATAGCCTTACCATCAAACGGTTAGTTTTTGTTTACTGATCCGATCACACGGTACAAACCCATCAAATGGGTCGTAGTGTCACGTGGCACACATGCCCAAAACTGATCTTTGTGGTATGATCTAATAAAGTCAATGGTTTTTAACACATTTTTGTCCTGTAAAAATATCACGCTTATCAGTGGATGTAACCCACCCATTTAATATACTTTAATATCGGCCAGTAAATAAACACTAAAACAAATGATATCATGCAGAATCGGGTCGGGTCGGGTCCTTACAAATCAGGTCAGGTCCTTACATCCTCCCCTCCTTATAAAATTTCGTCCTCAAAATTTATGATTTACTACCAAACAACTCTTCTCATTTCGAAATTGCTTCCCTTTTTAAACTGATTTTGCTAATAACTCTTGACAAGTGAAATCTTCTTGTTCCGGTGTACTTATTCTTTTCTATCTACTTTTAACTGGCTGAAATCGATTTTGAATGCGTTAAATCATCTCTTTCGATTCTTGTACTAATTCCAATCTTACCAGTTTTCTTTCACCATCCTCGTCCCAATAAAGAGGTGAACAACAAGGTCGACCATACAGAGCTTCATACGGTGTCATCTGAATATTTGCCTGATAGCTATTATTATATGCAATTTCACTCAAATGCACAAATTGATCCTGCCATCAGCACTCAACCTCGCAACAGATCTTCTAGAATCTGATGTCAGTTGTTAGTTGTCATATCAAACTTTCATATTAGATCATTCAAGTACTCCAATGTGAAATGTGAATCTTTATCAAAGATAAATGCTTTTGGAACTATAGACACCCAAATTTGGCCCAAGGCTCAATCGAAACACACTTTGAGAGAGGTGCACTTCCAAGCTTTTGATGGCATGTATGAAACCCTTAGGAACCTTCTCAAACCCTTAGAAACCTTTTCGAACCCTTAAGAATCATCTCAAAACTCTTAAGAATCATCTCGAACCCTTAGGAATCAACCATAGCCTTCCCAGACCTATTAGAACCCTTCTCGGGCACAATTCAAACGCCCGTGAACATCGATTAGAAAGAGGAGTTCTAAAGTTTTTGTAGATAATTTTCCGACCTAAGGTATATACCATCAGAACGTAGAGCTTCTTATCTTTCCAATGAACTAAGAATCTCCTAATTTGGAGTTGTACATCAAAAGTTATGGCAAAATGAAGATCACGAATTTATGTAGAACATTGCAAAATTGGACCCATAGAGTTAGTTTCGAACCCTCCTGAGCAGTAGTTAAAAAGAGCACTGCCAAAATTTACACAAACCTCTTATAAAGCTAGTTATATATCATTAGAAAGAAGACTTCCTCAGCTTTCCAACAAGCCAAAAATTGCCTCAATCAGAGTTATACATCAAAAATTATGGCAAAACGAAGATCGCGGATTTATACAGGAAATTGCAAAACCGGGCTGGGCCCTCGGGGTCTTCAACTTCCAACAGTTTGGGCCTGGTTTTCCTTCAAAAAAAGGTCAAAATTGACATTGGGGGTTTGACTTGTAGACCATCCCAAAGTCTGGGGTGTGTTTCTTTAGGACCCTAGTAACCCTATTAGCTTAGGTTATCTCCCTTTTGCCATTCAAGGCACCACCCTATTATCTACCATTAAACTTAAATCCCTCTTCTCCAAGCTCTAGAAAACTCTAAAACCTTAGATTGCCCATTACCTAATTGCTAACCCTAATTAGTATCTAAGTAGCCTCCTAACCTACCCTTTTCCTATAAATAGAGCCCCCCCCCCCTGGATTAAAGGTTGAGAATTTTAGCCTAAGAGAAAAAGAGCTTAAAGTGAGGACATCTTTCTCCCTTTGGTGCACACTTCCCATATAAATTCCATATTTTAAAAAGCTCCCTTAGGCCTTAGAACTTCATGAAAAGCCTCTAGGTTAAGTGTGTGTGATCCCCTAGCCTTCTTTATCTACCCCTTAGCTTCAAGCCTTAGGAGTTAGAACCCCATTCCACACCATACAAGCCTTCAAGAGCTCATCAAAAGCAAGCCACGCAAGGCTCTCCTACAGTGCTATAAGGGCCCAAGGGCTCCGACTCTCTCCTTTCTTCTCCTATCTCTTTTTGGCTCTTCTCATCCTCCCATTTGTGTCGTTACGCCGCCGAATTTTTGGTAGGAACGGAGGGGCACAAATAGGTTTCTAAGCCCTTTTGGGCAAGAAGAAGCCATTTTCTTTTCTTTTACTTTATTCTTATTTTAGCCATTAGTACAGACCGCGTTAAGCGGATTGATCGGGTGTCTAACTCCTTTTCGATTGATAACTGAAGCCCCTACCCAAAAGCCTTTGGTGTGGACCGAATTCAGAGTCATATTTTTAGCACTTCGATACTCATAAAAATGATATAGGTATCCCGGGACACCAAAAGCTTCGGGTGGCGACTCTATACTTTTGTAAGCGAGCGCATCGCCACGATGGGATCGTCACAAATCCCACGGTCGCACAAATGGCGACTCTACCGGGGACTAGCTAGTAGAGCTTCCCTTTGAACTAGGCCTCTTTATTTTTTATTTTCCTAACATTTTATAGCTGTTTTTTTATTTTATTTTTGTTATTTTTTTACTCACCCCTCCGATTAAGTCATTTTACTTACCCCTACTTTTACGTTATTTACGAGCCTTATCCGATTGGCGGGCCTACTTACGCATAGTCTTTAAATTTTTTTACTTTTTCGTCATTTTTAGTGCCTTAGCCGATCGACAGGCCTACTTGAGCATTGTCTTTCAATTTCTTTAATTTTTCGTCATTTAAAGTGCCTTAGCCAATTGGCGGGCCTACTTGTGCAAGCATATTCTGACAGTGGACGCCGGCTTGTAGTGGTGGCACGAGGTCATCACCCCCGTTTTTTGAACTAAAGAAAACTTTCATAAAAAAAAGAGTTTTGAAAAATAAAATTTTGAACCAAGAATAGGGAGCTTAATTAACTTATTTTTACAGGATAGATTTTAAAAGGGTTGGGTTTAAGCACACATACAACCATTCGGGTCTTAGTATGGTGGCAGCCCCTAGTGGTGATGATTCAGAAAAGTCCCAGCCCACCTAGTATCTGAGAAGGCACTTGCGCCGGAGGTATATCGGGTGGGTTCCCATTCCAAAGCTTTAAACCTTTGGAAAGTGTGTTAGCAAGTTATACCGGACTCAAACCTTTAAGCTTCGGTGAGGAGAGAATCGATCACATATAAACAGTCAGTTCCCGGAAGCCTAGCTTCCACAAAAAAGCCAAAAAGAGACTCAATTCGGGCTGAAACTGCTGCTGTCAAGCATTCTGGAAACCCATTTTTGCTTGGCGCAAGTATTAGTTGTGCCAATACAAAAATCCCCATAAATACACTGGCGTAACTAATAGTTGCGCCAGCCTTATTTAGGGGACTTTTGCTCTGGCACATGTATTAGTTACGCCAGTGTTGTTCTGTGCGATCCAGCTTGATTCTGTGGCCTTTTTCCACATCCCGAGTCTCCCGATTAGTGTGTTTAGTACCTCTGTTTGGGCCCCGCCATCTCCGATACCCAAAACGCCCCCGTCGGTCAAAAGAAGGTAACTTCTTTTTGACTTATTTTGGGGGATCGGGTTGTTTGCCTCAATTTCTGTGCCTTCAATAGATCAAAGGTCTTCCTTTGATTCTTTCGAAGTACTTCAAAATCGTCACCGCGGGTCTTAAATTAGGGCACGAAAGCCACCCAAGAAGGGAATTCCAAGGCCTTGAAACCTTTGTTTTTATAAAAAAAAAAATTTCCTAAAAATTAAAAATCAAAAAAATTGAAAAAATAGAGTTCTTGTGGTGTCGGTACAATAGCATCACCTTGCCCTCCATCATCCGTAGGGGAAGGAGGAAAATCTTTGGGCCTTATTCAAGGCACCCATACCTAGCCCGCCAACGAATAATGTCGTGGGTAGTGGACCCGACTTACGCCGATCCCGACTCGTCCCCGCCACCTTCTCCAACCCACTCCCATTGGGGAAAAGTTTTTTCCACCATCCCCCTCACCCAATCACCCTTTACCGTTACCGGCCCGTTTGGCGCCCCTATCTTCCCCACTACTACCTCCCAAAACATCCAAAGCTCAACCCCCTATTCCCCATCTTTTGCCCAAACCATGCCCATGCCAAATCTAACACATTCCCCATCCACATCCATACAAAACCCAACCCCATATTCCCCATCCACATCCATGCCCCATTTTTCATCTTCCCCATATAGGCCCGATCCACTCTCATTCACCTATGTCACTTCCACCCTATCCAACCCCCCACCAATCCCCCCATCTCCTCGAGTCATGGCCATTTTTATCAGGGCCATACCCGATTTTTCCCAAACACTTACACCTTACCCTTCATCATCCCCATACATACACAATACATCCCCATTTCCCCATGCCCCATCTCATCCACCCCATATCCCACCACCTACCATGGTCATTTCCGATCATACAGGGGCCATGCCCAGTTTTTCCTCCACATCCCCCCATCTACATCCGATCCTCCTTCCATGGCCATGATGGAGGAGATGTTCCAAGCCTACTCCTTATGGAAGGTTTCCCAAAATACCTCCCCTCATCCACACCCCACATCCATGAACCCATCCCATACCCTAGCCAATCTACATGTCTCTCTCCCCCATGACCCCCATCAACCTCCCATAATTCACACCATCCAAACCCCCATCCCCCATATGCACCAAGGCCCATTGGCCCAACCCCCCCCCCCTCATGATCTCCAAGGCCCAATGGCCCAACACCCCATCACCCATACCCAAGGGCCCATGGCTCAAACCCATCAAGGGCCTATGGCCCAGACCCACCAAGGCCCAATGGGTCAGACCCACCAAGGACCCACGCCCCAAACCCACCAATGGCCCATAGCCCAATCCTATCATGACCAAGGCTTCACAACCCAACCCTCCTAAGGCTTCATAGCCCAAGCCCAAAACATTGGAACCTCATACCAATACCCTTCACCATTCCTCCAAAATTTCACCCATTCACAACCCTCATATCCAGCTCAAACCCATGCCCATTTTACCCATACCCCTACATCTCAAAGTCAGCTTCAAACCTTCCCTCATGCCCAATGGCCTCACCAGGCTCCACCCCAAAATCCAACTTCCACTCATCCCCTCATCCCCAATGGGCTCACCCAATCCCCACACATGCCATTCCCATCCAACCCATGCAATACCAACAAGAGAATCCCGCCCTCACTGCATATTATGTCGATCAGTAGTGAAGAGGATGAGATTAGGAGCAATGGAGCCTATGGTGGGACATTAACCAGCCTCAACCCTCCTATCATTTCCCACCCCCTGGTAGCACAAGGCGAGATTCAACCAACTGTCGAGAAAGTGGCCCTTGTATCTAAAAAATCAGAACAGCTGAAAGCACAGTTGGACAAAATACAAAAGCAGTTGATGAAAATGGGTGGTGCTAAAATTCACGCCACGGACTTCATAGATTTGTGTTTGTTCGCCGAGGTCCCCTTACCCCCCAAATTTAAAATGTCAGCCTTCGACAAATACAACGGCACTAGCAATCCAATAGCACACCTGAAGTCCTACTGTGGGGACATGTGCCAATATGGAGGGGACGAAAGACTACTGATAAAAATCTTTCAAAAGAGTTTGACCGGTCCTGCTTTGAGATGGTTCACATCTTTGGAACCATCTATGATAAAGACATGGAAGGACTTAACGCACCTATTCCAAGAACAATATGTCTATAATATAAACATTGAACCGCGTAAGTCAGACTTGCCCCGCTTTAGGCAGAACCCGAATAAGACCTTCAGCGACTATTTGGGACGTTGGAGAGCACTGGCAGCTCAAGTTAGAAACAGGATACCTAACGATGAGCAGAACGAAATGATTTCAAAAAATACTCTGCCAGCGATCTTGAACTTCTTGGTGTACCAGTAGCAGTCCAGCTTTACTGATCTGGTAAGAAATGCTAATAGATGCGAGGACGCGATCAGGGAAGGTCACTTGAATAAAAATATACCAAGCGAAACTAGTGGGGTCAGGAGGTTTTCAGAGCAGAAGAACGATAAGAGAACTAAGGCCGATGTCCAGAACGTCGCCAATACCAGGTTCAATAATAACTTAATTTCTCCGTCGAGAGCACCGCTTGATCGGGCCAATAAATTGAAAAGGGTTTAATAATTATTCTCCAACCACGACCTCCTCCCAATCTAATTCCATATAATTTTGACCCCAATGCTCATTGCAATTTCCATCAGGGTTTGGGTCACCCAACTGATCACCGCTTCCCATTGAAGCATACGATCCAAGATTTAATCGATACTAAGAAGATCATTCTCCTTGCACCCACCCAAGCAAACCAGCATGCGAATATCCATCAGGTGCCTTTACCACCACACCCTACTGGAATAGCAAGCCTCGGACCCACCATAGGGATGGTAGAGGAATTTGAAGAAGAATTGGAGTTTGATCCGTCAAATTTTATTTGTAATCAAGAAATGTTTGTAGCACCAAGGCAGAGAAATCTAGGAGAAGGACCTATTGGGGAGATTGAACCCCTAAATCTAGCGAATTACTTCCCCACCCCGGCACCGCAGACTGAACCCCTAGATCTTAGGGCCTATTTTCCACCACCCACCCCCATTAACTACGTACAAATAAATGTGTATCAATCATATTCCACCACCCTAATCAATTACCCAATGACCCGTCAAACCCCCAATCCTCCACCCGCACTCGTCAGTTACCCATGGCCTGCGCCCACTCCATTACCCCTTATTCAACCACCTGCAAACTCCACCACCCCCGTTAATTACCTAATGGCCCATCAAACCCCTGATCCTCTATCGCCCATTAGCTACCAATGGCCTATACCCACCCTATTATCCCCGACACAACCATTTGCAAGCTTCACCACTGCTACTTGGTCCAACTTTGCCACCCAACCAGCTATCACCAAGGTAAATCAAGTACTGCCCACACCTCCTGAACCCACAATATAAGTGCATCTAATACCGAAAGCTATACCATTTCAAATCTTGAGACCAACCTATGATCCTCATCAGGTCCCGCTGAGTTATGAACAAACAGATGTCAATGCTGGCAGCCACAGAGAAGGGGCAGTGAACTTTGTGACTCGATCCGAAAAGATTTCAAAGCAACCGAAAGCACCGACAGCAGCACAAGCCCAACTCAAGGGGAAGAAAGATAGCGCAGTGAATCCTTTCGAGAAAATGAGTCGAGAACATATACTGGAGACTCAGCTAAGGAGAATGCCCGCCCATATCACTGTATGGGATCTATTGATGACGTCCCCACTCCATTTCCAAGCATTAATGGGGGCATTAAAAAATACGCATGTGTCACTTCAAGTCAGCCCAGATGAAGTCGGGCAAATAATTGGTCAAGTGATGGCTCCAAATGCCATTTCGTTTTCTGACGCTGACTTACCGGAGGAGGGAGGTAGCCACTCGAAGTCATTGAATATAATAGTTGAGTTTGGAAATATGGTAATTCCCTTGGTTCTAATCGATAATGGGTCCGTATTGAATATATGCCCACTAAGAATCGCCACCAAGATTGGGGTAGACCCATTCATGTTGAGACCCACGAGAACCAACGCCCGAAGTTTTGACAATACCAGAAGAGAGATAATGGGAGAAGTTGATCGTGAGCTATTGATTGGGCCAACAACCTTCTCCGTATTGTTTCAGGTGATGGACATCAAATCCTCGTTTAATCTGCTACTGGGGTGCCCGTGTCTACATAAAGTCGGAGCCATACCCTCCACGCTGTACCAAAAACTCAAGTTTACATCAGGGCACAAGATTATCACCATCATTGGTGAAGGACACTGTGAGAAAGAGAAGGCCACCAATAATGTCGAAAAGCCCAATGTGCTGGATGTGCCGCACACCGTCAAAGATGTCGACCTCCACAGTTTTGAGTACGAGGTGTCGACAATACTTTCGTAGCCCATCCAGGGCATCATTCCCAAAATCGGAGGTGGTATGGTAGTGACTGTGGTCATACTCCAAAAGTGGGGCTACCAAAAAGGAAGGGGACTTGGCCCCATATTACAAGGCAGAAAGGAGCCCGTCACAACAAAAGAGGGGCAGAAAGTCAAATTCGGGCTTGGTTATAAGCCCACGGAAGAAGAATGAGAGAGGCTAAGGAGAAAGTTGTTAAGACCTGAAAAGTACCACTTTTCACCCCTTAACTTAACCTGTGATTAGACCCTTAGCCCTTTAATAAATGTTTGTTAAGCTATTTTTGTAGGTAATAAACAGCAATGCAATAAGGTCATAAATCCTGCTAAGGAGCCTGTTTTGACCCCAGAAGTCCCTCAGAAGAATGAGCCATGAATCCAGACCTGAGGTAAGCCTCGCACAGCTGACAAAGCTCCAAAGGATTCAAGAATTTAGGCTTTGCGCAGTCCTCGCTACGTTTCCCAAGACTTCACGAGAAGTTCTCGCACAGTGGAGTGACAAAAGAGCTTCAGAAGCCTTGAGTCGCGCAGCTCTCACGAAGTTCAGAAGTTAAAGGTTGTGCATTCTCGCGCAGTTCAAGAAGACCCCTCTCACCCTCGCGCAGTTCGCTCAGAACAACTGAGGACAGAGAGCTTCAAGAAAGTTGTCGCGCAGCTGCCGCCCAGTTGTCGCGAGATACAAAGCATCAAAGGAGCTATCACGCAGTTTAGAAAAGCCTCAAAGCTATCACGAGGATCCTCGCGAAGATCTATCAAGAAATGGACTCTCGGGCAGCTCAGAAACTATTAAAACCTCGCGAGGATCCTCGCGAAGCTCAATCCAGCGAGAGCGCACCAACCTCGCGACAGCTGAAGCTTCAGAGTTAAACTCAACCACGCGAAGAACAAAGCTACCATGCGACGAGTCTGGGAAACGATGGCTACCTAGAGAAGCTCTGAACTTTAACCTTCCATCGCTTCAGCAGAGAACTTTCTGGGAATTTCCAAGGATTAGGGCACGCACTCCCACGCTCAAATCTCCGTGCATGCACCCCGAGGCATCCAATGAACAGTATTCGGCCACGTGGCATCGTTAAAATTAGGGTTTCCTAACCCTAATGTGCCACCACACCACTGCTATATAAACCCAAACTTGGTTTAGGTTTAGGAGCTCAGACTTTATCCCTGATACGGGATCTGAGATCATTTTCTTTTCTATTCTTCTGTAGTTGTAAGTAGTTTTCCTTTTTCTTTTTCTTTCTCTCCATAGTCCAATACTTGCTGGTAATGCCTTTGTATGTATTTTTGAACTAGTTTAATGGATGTTTTGTAATAGGATATGTACTTTTATGGGATGTGTGCGAATGAGAGTTGCTCTGTGCAAGGCTGCTGCCTTGTGATCCGCCATTGCTTTGGTTGTGATTCAAAGCGATGGAGGACTGATTCTAAGGATCCATTCAGATCCAAGTGACCTGTGTGTCTGGGCTATCATGGTCCGACATTTAGCCCCACCACAGACCCACTAGATCTGAAATCCCCATGGGAACTGGTGGTAGCCTTGTGACCATGGTGGTGACAACAATATTCTTGGACTCTATGAGGAGGATAGCCTCTGGGATAGTCTGTGACCATTCAAGTGGACAGGCTATAGCCTTAGGGTGAAGCCAATCCGTAGGATCCAAGATGGATTCTTCTTCTCTGCACATGTGCTTGTAGCCTTGTGGGAGATTGTACAGAGGCAGACTCCCCTATATTTGTATAGACCCGCCATCAGACGTTAGATCTGATCTGGTTATGGAGATTGTAGGCTTGTGACTAGACCATTATAGTCCCACTCAAGCAATGGACAGCTAGATCGAAGGTTGTACTCAATCCCTTGCTGGTTCTATGTGTCTGGGCTAACATAGTCCTATACAGCCCTAGCCCCACACATAGAGCTTTAGAGGTTGAGGTTGCCTATGGATTCTTGAGCTTGTAGCCTGGATGAAGTAGTGCCTACAACGATTAACTTGTTTTGACCCATCTCTGGACTGTGGTTCCCCTATGGGATAGTCTGTGAGCATTTGAGTGGACAGGTTATAGCCTTAAGGGATTGGATCATGGCACAGAGATTGGTTGGATTCTTTCTCCTCAGTGGTGATAATGTAGCCATTGGACAGGATTTCTATAACATCAGATCTGAATCTGAGTTATAAAACTCCTCTGATCTAGACCCAATAGCATACTTCTCACCCTTTTATATTTATTTTCCCACACTCCATCCATCTTCTCAACCCTTTCTGTAGTTAATTCATTAGGCTACCTTAGGATATTTAGAATAAGTGACCCTAAACTCCCTTCCTTTTAGGACTGTCAGATCTGTAGTCAGATCTGGAGGGACTACTAGAGATGGCTCCCTTGGAGCCATAGATCACCTTTTCCCTATGGGACAAACTCTTACTTATCAAAACTTGCTACAATGGACATTGTATCTTACAGGTCTAGGATTTCTCAGTTGTGCTGATTCCATCCCCTATTTTACTTTGATTTTAAATTGCTTTTACCACCAACAAATAAAGTAAGCACACTGGGAATCGCAACAAGTTTTTGGCGTCGTTTCCGAGGAACGTTGATCTAATAGTAGCCCCTAGGGTTTTTGTATTTTTAGTATTCTTTGTAGCTGTGAATAATTGATACTGCTGATGTAATTTTGAATCTTTCTTGCAGATCTAGACAGCAGCAGAGAAGGGCAGTGGATTGCATTTGGAGATTAGCTACCTCTGTTTGCAATTCTCTAACCTTTAAAACTCAGTCTAGTTTCTTTGAAATTTCCATAGCAGTTATTTAGTATAGTTGTAAATTTATGTTTTCTTAAAATAGCTGTAAATTTGTTAGAAAATTCTTTGAGTCAAGTGCAATGTGCCTGCAAGGAGTTGTCCCTGCTGGTGGTGTGTTTGTATGCTAGGTAGGAGATATCTTAGTCCTACTTTAGAGCCTTTCAACCCTGAGCTAGAAAGGGGTAGAAGACTTAGAAGGAACAGGCACACCACAATTGAGCCCCCAATTGAATCTGAGACAGTAGCCATGGGTGAAGAACAACCCAGAACTCTCAAGGAGTTGAATGCTCCGGATGACTATAACTCTCCATTTAGCATTCAATTCCCTGATGTTCAAGGGAATTATGAAATTAAAACTTCAATCATCCAGATGCTGCCCTCTTTCCATGGGCTTAGCAAGGAAGACCCTTGCAAGCACATTGACCAGTTCTTGGCCTTGTGCACCACATTCAATATCGCTAATTTGGGACCTGAGGCTACTAGGCTCAGGCTCTTTCCCTTCTCTCTAAAGGATAGGGCTAGTACCTGGTTGGCTACTCGTCCCAACAATGGCATCACTTTGTAGAAAGACCTACAGACCAAGTTCCTGACAAAGTTCTTCCCTGAGACCAAAACTAGCCAGTTGAGAAAGGCAATTCTTGCTTTTGCCCAATCCCCAACTGAGGATTTTAATCAAGCCTGGGATAGGTTTAAGGAAATGCTCAAACAATGCCCCCACCACAAGATCCCAAACTGGCAGCTTGTACAAAGCTTCTACAATGGGATTGATAAGAAAAATAGAGATATGGGTGATGCCTCTTGTGGTGGAACCTACATGCACAAGACTGCTGATGAGGCATGGGAATTGTTTGAAGTAATCAGTGAAAATGTTTTTCAAAAGCTATCCCTAGCAAGAACTAGTCAAGAGTCTGTGTCAAAAGTGGGGCCTGCTGCATTGTCAAGAGGAAAAGTTTATGAGGTATCTAGGAACAACTATCTGCAGCTGCATGGCAAACCTCTCAAAGAAGTTTGACAAATTACTGACTGTGATGCAACCCAAAAGGGCTGCTCAAGTGATAGAGGCATGTCTAATATGTCAGTCCCCACAGCACACAGTAGAGGAATGTCCATCTGCAGGGTAATATCCTGAATTGGTATTGGAACATGCTGCTACTGCGCAATCTTTTGGCCAGCAACAATCTGGTAGCTACAACAGACAGCCATTTGAATACCAGCACCAAAATGTTGGTTACCAATGGAGAGACCACCCAAATCTGAGGTGGAGGCAAGACAATTATATGCAGCCCCAGCAAATGTTGGCCTTACCCCAAAGGCCAATGACGATTCAATCGAGGATATGCCCCTAGGTCTAATTTCCAACACCGGCAGTGACCCCATCGGAACAAAATCAATTGGTCTTACCCCATCTCAACCCGAAATACTTCTTTTCGAGGACCGGTCTTGACCTCACTACAAAACACAGGGTCCGTGGCTCGGGTAATTCTCATGGTCGAGCATAAAGAAGATGGAAGAAGCATTAGCCAACTAGCGAATGCCTTAGCTAAAGAGAGAGGCGGAGGTTGCCAGTCGACGATGGTTAATCCCAAGGGCCAATTTTTGATTGGTGAAGGATCCTCAAACCTTGAGGGGCAGGGGGAACTTTCATTATATTGATTCACAGGACTGTGCATTGTGTATGTTTTGTATTTTAGTATGGTTCATTTTTTTCATTTATAGGAATTTCTAGTGATCTTGTCGAGATGCAGTGTATATGACCAAAATTCTTACGCTTTGCTTCTTGTCCCCTTTGAATTGATGATTTTGAGTGAATGAATGATGATTATACTATTTTGATCATGAGAATATATTTTTTGGATATGAGGTTTTGATTAAATGCTTTTTGAGTAATTGCATGATTAATTGTTGATAAAGCATGGAGAGTCCTGTTTAGAATGACTAAGGGTGTCCCTGGACGAGAGCATATGAGAGAGTCCACCCACAAAACAAAGGTCAAAGGCTGACTAGTGAGTGTGTGATTTTTTGACTCTGTTTAAGCCGTCACGAGGTTCTAAAGATTTGGCTTGGCTTCCTCTCGCGTAGGTCATAAGGAACTACTCTGCTTAGTTGCCGTGAGTTTCAAACGTAGTTGTGTGGGCTTCCTCGCGCAGTTTAGATGAACATCCAATCTCGCGACCCACTCATTTCTATCCAGCGAGCAGATAATTTTAAAGCGCGCTAAGCCTCGCGATATATATAATCCAACCCCGTGCTGCTTTCCTTTTCTATTTTCTCTTTCTTCTACAGCCAGCGAAACCCTAGCTATGACTCCCATTAATCTCTCTCCTCCAGCATCCATTTTACAGTCCATCATTCACCTTCTAATTCTGGGGATTTGTTCCTCAAGCCTCCACCAGTTGCCCCCTGCTAGGAGCTCTCGCGGTCTTTTGTGCATCACATTGAACAGAACCCTAAGTTTTAGGGTAAGCCTTAGCTCTCAACCTTTTCTTTTCATTTTTCAAACTACACATTCACAGAGGAGAAGTTCAATGGCCCCTAAGGGCGCACTTGTGAAAAGAGCAAGGGATAAGGCTCCCGTGGAGCCCACTACCAACAAGGCTAAGTCCTCAAAGGCGCCGCAAAAAGGGAAAGAAGTGGTTCAGGAAGTGGCTGAGCTAACACCTGATTACTCTACACCCTCTGAGCTCCTGACTCCAATTCCCTTGGAGCCTGAAGCTATTTTTGACCTATCTTTCTTTGAAACGGAACCTCTGTCACCCCCTGCCATTGAGTTTATGCGCAAGGCTGGTTTGACCCCCCTGCTGCAAGCTATCCCTGCACTAGCCTACCCTATACTAGTGCAACTCTTTTACCAACACATTAGGGCTAGACCAGACCAACGTGGGCAGCCAAGCCTCCTTGTGTTGGTTGATAATTTTGAAATGTTACTCAGCCCTAAGTTGATTGCTGAAGTAATGGGCATCCCTGCTATCTTTGACCCCAACTATGGATATGGCCCCCCTGTGAGTGCCCTCATTGATACCATTGCACAGGCCCTTACCAGAGGATTGAAGGCCACAGGGGATTCCATCAGGAAAAGATACCTGGACCCTAAACTTCTGTTCATTGATCAAGTTCTGCGGAAGAACATTTATTGTGTCGGCCATCAGCAGGAGAGGAGGACCCCTATTGCTGATGTTGTTTATTCTTTTTCTCTGAGCCACAGTTTTCATGCTACAAGGTTAATTTTTGAAGCAATGAAGGATGTGATGGTGAAGGTAGGACAGAAAAAGAAGCCCTACACTCTCCCCTATGCAAGACTCATTACCAAATTACTTTTGAGGGGGGGGTACAAGATACCAGTGGGAGAATTAACTGATGACCTCACCCCTACAACTTTTGCAAAGAGGCAATGGGGGATCAGCAGGAGTCTAATGGATCCCCAAAAGAAGAAGAAGAAGGCTGAGGCTCAGGTTGCTACAGAGCAAGGAGCAGGAGCTACTGTTGCAAAGGCCACCCCTGCTCCCAAAAAGATGGTTAGAGCACCTGCTCTGAAGAAGGTGGTGGAAGCTCCTGTCATCTCTACTACTGCAGCAGTCCCTCCATCCACCACACCTCCTACTCCAGCCCTCCTTGTCCCTCCATCAGCTCCTTTTCCTATTCCATCTTTCCCTTTTCCTCTTTTGTCTCCCTTATCCATACCCTCACGCTTCCCTGTGATTAGTACTGTTGAGGACATTGACCCCATGACATCCTTTTACCTTCACCTACCTTACCTCAATACCCAGCCCCAATTCCTCCATCACCGACACAGAACCCTGACAGCCCTCCCCAATATCCTACTAAAAAAGGAAGACCACAACCTCTACCATTCCCTCACAGACACACCATACTCTTTGTACAACCATTGCAACCATACACATTGACCCTACCACCATCCCAGCCATCCCTACTTCACCTCCACTCACAAACCTTGACTTTAACCTCGCCACTACTTCCGGATATCAGGCCTTCATGACTACATTGCTTGACACCATGCCAACCCATGATATCCCTCTCCGAGATTCCCCACTTCCTTCCCCACATCACTCACCAGACCCTCCATCTCCTCCTACAACCTTCCATCATGCCCCTACTTCCCCTTTCCAACCTGTTCCCTCTTCTCATACTCCACCACAATCAAACTTAGACACACTTACCCATATCCTTTCCCTAATACATGACATTCAAACCCAACTATCAACCACAACACATACCCAAGACCAAATGCAGACTGACATCACCAACATCAAATCCACCATTCAAACATTGACAAAACCACCCATCTCTGCACAACCACCTCCTACCCCACAAATCCAGTCCCCTTCCACCTCTAACTCCACAGTGCAACCAGATCTTTCCCCCATTGACTTAACTACAACCCTCACCTTCCAAGACACCATACCCCACCACTCCTTCCCCACTCTACCTATCCTTCCCCCACTTATATTACCTCCACCACAATTTACCAACACTTCCACCCAAACAGACCCCATTCCTTTCCCATCCACCCACACACACTTTTGGCCCCACCAGTTCCTTTCATCCCATTCACTATTCCCTATTACCCTTCCTTAGCTCCACCCACTTCCACTGCATCCACTTCATTTTCTTATCCACCCATGCCCTCCATTCCACCTCTCATATTACCTCCTCCTAGATTCTCTGACAACTCGACTCAAACAGACCCAGAACTTTTTGCCCAGCCCCCACATGTGAATGTCATCCCTACCACCATTACTCCACCCCTCCAGGACCCATCACCTTCTATTTCTTCCACTCCCTTTCTACCTATCCTACCAAGACATTCCTATTACACCCCTCCTTACTTCACCCTCCTCCATGCCATGAGGGACAATGCCTACATCAAGAGGGATGTTCTCAGGGGAATGGTCCAACTTAGACAATCCATTGAATCTCCTTGGCTGTAGAAATTGAGTGACTTGAAGCTTGCTCATAGACAGCAGCTGAGAGATATTTCAAAGGGGTGGGAGAAAATTTTAGAGACCCTCAATGAGAAAAAGTCTGCGGCAACTTACTACAAACTGAATGCGAAGATTGAGAAAGCCAATGCCAAACTGGAGCAAAAGAGAGCCCAGATGTATGAAAAGAAACTTAACAATGCTCAGGAGATCCACAGGCTCACTAAGGGGCTTTCTGATGCCAAACTCCTCTATGTTGAAAAGCATATTGAAATTTTACAAAAAAGGATTGCATCTTTGTTAGGCCAACCAATTCAGGCCACCCCTCTTGCTACAACACCCCCTGAGGCCCCACCTTCCACACACCTCGGACCATCTTCTTTCATTCCCCCTGCTCCTACACCACCTACTCAAGTACCTCCACCACCTCCTGCTCCAATGCCTCCCCCTGCTAAATCTCCTGCACCCAAGAGAAAAAGAGCTGCTTCCAAGAAACCTTCTCCCTCCAAAAGAGCCACTGCTGCCCAAAAAGGAAAAAAGCCTGCACCGCCATCCCCACCCCCAAAGGCCACCAGAGCTTCTGCTCAAGATGACCCCCATGGTCGGTTACTTTCCAAAGATGAACGCAGAAAGGCTGCTGCAGCCCTTGGATTGGATCCCACTGCTCTTTTTCCCTCTGATTCCGAGTCTGACTCTGCACCACCTATGGATCCAAGTGCTAAAAGTCCTGTTGCTCCTCCTTCATCAGACCCTGCTGAGCAAACTTATCCTTAGAGAAGGAAAGTTATAGCTAAGAGGACTACTCACCCAGCCGCCTCTATAAAAATTGGAAAAGAACAATCTGCCCAGTCTGAGGAGGCACCACCACTGAACTAGCAAGATAAAGGCAAGAGCCCGGTTATCCCTCCTGAGCCAGAAAAAGCAAAATCTCCTCTTATTCCCCCTCAAACTCAGCAAGGGCAAGGCCCAAAAGAGAAGATTCCCAAAGGAAAAAGTTCTATTAAATCACCTGAGCAAACCACAGACAAATCCCCAGTGATCCCTCCTGCACCAAAGGCCCCCAAAATGAGGGTGAGGGCACCAAAAGCTCCAACCATGCCCAAAACTACAGCCCAAAGAAAGGAAGAGAGGGAACGAAAGAAAAAAGAGGAAGAGGCTCTCTTTCGAGAGCATGCCAAGAAGATGGGTTGGGACTGGGTTTGATTCAGGCTCCGATTAGCTTGTACCTAGGATTTTTCTGTTTCTGCATTTTCTTTTTCTCCTGTTATTTTTCACTTTGTATATTTCTCTCTTATAATAGATCTTCTTCTTTTGTCATTGCTATTTTTCTTTGTATTGTGTCTATTTTGCTCTATGTTATTTCCTTTTATTTTGCCATTAATAAATCTGTTGCACACCCACCTTTGAATCAGTGGGGACACTGCTCCTCATAGGTTTGGGGGTGTGGCAGGCAGATCCTGCCAATGGAATAGTTAACCTAAGTGCAGCAGAATCATGTGAGTAAGATGGAAATAGGTTATGTTCACTGGAGAATTAGAAAAATAATGAAATTTAAAATTTTTTCCAGACTTTAGGCATTACAAACTTTTAAAATTTCACATTTCCATGATGAGATCACCAAGGAAACTCACTTGTATCAGCACTTAGTGAATCATTAGAGAGAGAAAAAGGTAAGGACATACTTAAGAATTCAAAGGAAGACCATAACCAGTGAGATTTGGGCCTATACAAAAAAAAAAATTCTTTGAGGAGTGACTAAAGCAATTTCTTCTAGCTCTGAGTACTGGCTGAGTCACTGTGCTCACTAGAAGTTAGGCAACTCCAAGTTGAAACAACTGACAGCACTCATGAGACTTTGGAAAGGATCAAGGCCTTCTCTTGGACAGTTTGAGCCTAAATAGACCAACCTTAAGCAACTGCCCTTGTCCATACCCCCTTCGAGCTTTAAATCCTAAATTTCTTCAAAATGCACCTGAGTACTTGTACCTGAACCTATGAACCTGTTTCAGCCTACCCTCACTCTGAGAATTCAGAAGGTAAAGGAGAGAGTTGAAGATGGACTAGCTATGGTCAACACTAGGTGAATGGAGAAAAAGTATCTCAAAATTCTGGCAGTATGGTAACTGAGAAAATGATGGCATTTCAGAATAGCAAAAACAAAATAAAAAGAAGAAAAATGCATCAAAAAGAAACAAAAATAATAATGAAGAGGAGTAAGAGAGGAGTCATGAGGGAACTTTCATTGGGAAAATCGAAATCAAGAAGAGAAACTGATCACTTCAAATCTGAAAACCTCAAAGAAGATGAAAGGAGCTGAATTAAAGAAGGTGAAGTCATGAATCACCTCCTTCACCTACTGATTTCTCAATTTTAAACCCCTTTTCAACCTTCCATTCTTTTTAACCCCACTCCATAAGCCACATTACAACCCAGTTAAAGCCCTTGTGATCCAAAGTTGAGTGAGCTGTCATGTGGAGATAAAGAGTTATCTAATCTATGGTGAGGATCTGTCAATGATGCCAGCACTTAAGAGCTTTGCCAATGCTCATGCTTACAGACCCATTTGGGGGATGTAACTGCTCTTGAGCTTGAGAGAAAGTGAAACCCTTAAAAGTTCCTCATGAGAGTATGCCCTGGAGAGTTTTGGGTCTGATATTGAATGTATTAAGTATGATCTACAACCTAATTTTTGATCTAGTGATGAGCTCAGTGCTGACACACATGTGAATTGTTCTTTGGTGTAAACTAATTGGAAATGTTGTGCTTTCATGAGAAGTTTATACTGTTTAAATTTCTGTGCAGCCAAGGTGTTTGAATTTCTTATATCTCTTACTGATTCAAGGGTGAACTAACTCTGTTTCTTGACTGCTCACTTGATAATAATGCACTTTTGTTAACTGTCTCATTGAGAAGTTTGTGGGTGTCTTCACTGAAAACCCTCAGGAGACTTCACTCCTCCACTAGGGATCACCTAGGGGTTTAAAAGGCTTAGTACATAAGCTAAATATATCCGTGCTCCCTACGAAAGTGGCATTTAATTTCTGTAGTTGATTTAATGTAGCTTTGCTAAGGGACTAGCAAAGATTAGGTTTGGGGGTGTGTTAAGACCTGAAAAGTACCACTTTTCACCCCTTAACTTAACCTTTGATTAGACCCTTAGCCCTTTAATAAATGTTTGTTAAGCTCTTTTTGTAGGTAATAAACAGTAGTGCAATAAGGCAATAAATCCTACTAAGGAGCCTGTTTTGACCCCAGAAGTCCCTCAAAAGAATGAGCCATGAATCCAGACCTGAGGTAAGCCTCGCGCAGCTGACAAAGCTCCAAAGGATTCAGGAATTTAGGCTTCACACAGTCCTCGCTACGTTCCCCAAGACTTCACGAGAAGTTCTCGCGCAGTGGAGTGACAGAAGAGCTTCAGAAGCCTTGAGTCGCGTAGCTCTCACGAAGTTCAGAAGTTAAAGGTCACACAATCTCGCGTAGTTCAAGAAGACCCCTCTCACCCTCGCGTAGTTCACTCAAAACAGCTGAGGACAGAGAGCTTCAGGAAAGTTATCACGCAGCTGCCGCCCAGTTGTCGCGAGATATAAAGCATCAAAGGAGCTATCGCGTAGTTCAGAAAAGCCTCAAAGCTATCGTGAGGATCCTCGCAAAGATCTATCAAGAAATGGACTCTCACGCAGCTCAGAAACTATTAAATCCTCGCGAGGATCCTCGCGAAGCTCAATCCAGCGAGAGCACGCCAACCTCGCGACAGCTAAAGCTTCAAAGTTAAACTCAACCACGTGAAGAACAGAGCTACCACGCGACGAGTCTAGGAAACGATGGCTACCTAGCGAAGCTCTGAACTTTAACCTTCCATCGCTTCAGCAGAGGACTTTCTGGGAATTTCCAAGGATTAGGGCATGCACTCCCACGCTCAAATCTCTATGCACGCACCCCGAGGCATCTAATGAACAGTATTCGACCACGTGGCATAATTAAAATTAGGGTTTCCTAACCCTAATGCGCTGCCACACCATTGCTATATAAACCCAAACTTGGTTTAGGTTTAGGAGCTCAGACTTTATCCCTGATACGGGATCTGAGATCATTTTCTTTTCTGTTCTTCTGTAGTTGTAAGTAGTTTTCCTTTTTCTTTTTCTTTCTCTCCATAGTCCAATACTTGCTGGCAATGCCTTTGTATGTATTTTTGAACTAGTTTAATGGATGTTTTGTAATAGGATATGTACTTTTATGGGATGAGTGCGAATGAGAGTTGCTCTGTGTAAGGCTGCTGCCTTGTGATCCGCCATTGCTTTGGCTGTGATTCAAAGCAATAGAGGACTGATTCTAAGGATTCATTCAGATCCAAGTGGCCTGTGTGTCTGGGCTATCATGGTCCGATACAGCCTTAGCCCCACCACAGGACCCACTAGATCTGAAATTCCCATGGGAGCCTGAGCTGGTAGCCTTGTGACCATGGTGGTGGCAGCAATATTACTGTTCTATTTTGGACTCTATGAGGAGGATAGCCTCTGGGATAGTCTATGACCATTCAAGTGGACAGGCTATAGCCTTAGGGTGAAGCCAATCCGTAGGATCCAACATGGATTCTTCTTCTCTGCACATGTGCTTGTAGCCTTGTGGGAGATTGTACAAAGTCAGACTTCCCTATATTTGTATAGACCCGCCATCAGATGTTAGATCTGATCTGTTTGTGGAGATCGTAGGCTTGTGACTGGACCATTGAAGTCCCACTCAAGCAATGGACAGCTAGATCGAAGGTTGTACTCAATCCCTTGCTGGTTCTATGTGTCTGGGCTAACATAGTCCTATACAGCCCTAGCCCCACACATAGAGCTTTAGAGTTTGAGGTTCCCTATGGATTCTTGAGCTTGTAGCCTGGATGAAGTAGTGCCTACAACGATTAACTTGTTTTGACCCATCTCTGGACTGTGGTTCCCCTATGGGATAGTCTGTGACCATTTGAGTGGACAGGTTATAGCCTTAAGGGATTGGATCATGGTACAGAGATGGGTTGGAATCTTTCTCCTCAGTGGTGATAATGTAGCCATTGGACAGGATTTCTATAACATCATATCTGAATCTGAGTTACAAAACTCCTCTAATCTAGACCCAATAGCATACTTCTCACCCTTTTATATTTATTTTCCCACACTCCATCCATCTTCTCAACCCTTTCTATAGTTAATTCATTAGGCTACCTGAGGATATTTAGAATAAGTGACCCTAAACTCCCTTCCTTTTAGGACTGCTAGATCTGTAGTCAAATCTGGAGGGACTACTAGAGATGGCTCCCTTGGAGCCGTAGATCACCTTTTCCCTGTGGGACAAACTCTTACTTATCAAAACTTGCTACAATGGACCCTGTATCTTGCAGGTCTAGGATTTCTCAGTTGTGCTGATTCCATCCCCTGTTTTACTTTGATTTTAAATTACTTTTACCACCAACAAATAAAGTAAGCACACTGGGAATCGCAATAAAAGTCTGTACGATGGTAGCTGCAAAAGCCAGGGGGATCCACACAGAAGAAAAACCCCGTCCCAGGCCTCACATCAGGAATTCATTCATAAGTGCCAGGGTTGTAAAGATTGACCAGAATGGGGAAACCCAATTAACCCCACACAAGCCAGCAGTGCCAATCCATCCCACCAATCCCCAGATCACCCTGTCGAGCTTGAAAATAAACCTGACCGCTCTATCCTTATTTGAAGAGCGAGGTCCCCTACCTGCACAGTCTCCCCCTGTGGTAAATCACTATAAAACTATGTTAATATTTGAGGATATAATCTCAGACGAAATGGGGATCAACATGATGGAGGCTGACTCCAAAGAGCTATATCAATCAGCACCCTCCGTCCGAACAGGTAAAGAAGCGGCCTCTCAGGTATGCAACTGGGCATCTTTGCCCCAAACCCTGGAAGCGGAGATTGAAGTGTACGTTGATGACATGATTGCCAAGTCACCAGAGCAAGGCGACCATCTAGTAAACCTCCAGAAACTATTTAAGAGGCTCAGAAAATATAGGTTACGTCTGAATCCATAGAAGTGCGCATTTGGCGCTATGTCCGGGAAACTATTGGGGTTCATCGTCAGTAGGAGAGGAATCGAGGTCGACCCAGTCAAAGTCAAAGCTATCATAGAAATGCCAACGCCGTCTACTGAGAAAGTAGTTAGAGGGTTCTTTGGCAGAATACAATATATTAGTCGGTTCATTGCACAGCTAACACCCATCTACACGCCAATCTTCAAGCTACTAAGGAAGAACTCACCCGTTCAATGGAATGATGATTGTCAGGCAACATTCGATAAAATCAAAAGCTACCTCCTTAACCCACCTGTGTTGGTACCACTCGAGCCAGGGAGACCACTCTTGATGTATCTCTCCATGACGGGAGTCTCGATGGGATGTGTCTTAGGGCAGCATGACGAGACAGGAAGAAGAGAACGGGCCATTTACTATATAAGCAAGAAGTTTACTGATTACGAGACACGTTATTCTCATCTAAAGAAAGCATGCCTGGCTCTTGTATGGGCTACTCAGAGGCTCTACCATTACCTGTTCGGGAAGCCGGCCCTCACTGGATGGACCGCACGCTGGCAGCTTTTATTATCTGAGTTCGACATCACATACGTCACTCAGAAGTCGATCAAGGGGCAAACACTCGCTAATCATCTTGCCAACAATCCTTTATCAGATTATGAGCCTTTGAGAACTGAGTTTCCCAATGAGGATATCCTGTTCATGACAGAAGACGATACAGAAGAAGCAGAAGAATCATGGGTAATGCACTTTGACGAGACAGCTAATGCAGAAGGTCAGGGAGTTGGTGCTATTCTGATTTCGTCGAAAGGATCCCATGTACCTATCTCTATCAAGCTCAACTTTCCTTTCACTAATAATATGGCAGAATATGAAGCTTGTGTCGCTGGTCTGTAAGCGACTCTCGATCTGAACATAACTCACCTTCGAGTGTTTGGTGATTCACAGTTAATCATATGCCAGATGAATGGTGACTGGAAGACGAAAGACGAGAAACTGATCCCCTATCATAAACACCTCGAGGATCTGATAGCTTGCTTTCAAGACATGACATTCTCATATATCCCCCGGATAAGGAATCATTTTTCCGACGCATTAGCCACTTTGGCGTCAATGATAGAAATCTCGTATGGTGCTGAGATGAAGCTGATCATGATCGAGCAGAGGAATGAGCCGGCCTTCTGCCTCCAAATTGAGGAACCTACAAAGCCTGGTGATGAGCCACCTTGGTTCTCAGATATCAAGAATTTCCTTGAGACACTAACTTTCCCTGAGGGTACGTCCAAGACGGATCGACGAACCATTCAACGTCTAACAGCAGGCTACGTCGTTTGTGGGGGATTCCTTTACAAGCGATCGTACAACAATATTTTACTCAGGTGCCTTACAGAAGGTGAAGCGATCAATATTATGAAGGAGATCCACGAGGGAATATGCGGAGCCCACGTCATCGGTCACATGCTTGCCAAGAAAATTTTACAGCAGGGATACTTTTGGACCAGTATGGAATCAGATTGATGCAAACATGTCCAAAAATGCTACAAGTGTCAGGAACACTCTAGTCTGATACACGCTCCTGCCATTGATCTACACTGCATGACCACTCCTTGGCCATTTGCTACCTGGGGCCTTGACGTCGTCGGAATGATTAATCTAAAAGCATCAAACGGACATCGATTCATCTTTGTCACCATTGAATACTTTATCAAGTGGGTAGAAGCGGCGTCATATGCCAACATCATGGCCAGCAACATTAAGAAGTTTCTCAAGAACAATATCGTGTGCCGGTTTGGAGTCCCCAAAGCTATAATCATAGACAACGGCACAAACTTTGTGAATAAGCGCATCCGAGCCTTCTACAAGCAATACAAAGTCAAGCACCATCACTCGTCACCTTATCGGCCTCAAACTAATGGAGCCGTGGAAGCTGTGAACAAGACAGTTGTCCGCATCCTCGAGAAAATGGTCGTCACTTCCCAAGATTAGAGCGAAATGTTGTCGTTTGCTTTGTGGGCCTACAGAACGTCAATCCGTACCACTACAGAGGCAACACCATTCTCCCTTATATATGGAACCGAGGCTATCCTACCAGTTGAGGTTGAAGTACCCTCGCTCTTAATTCTCATGGAATCAGGCTTACTCGAAGCAGAGAGAGAGAGAGAGAGAGATCTCACTTCGAACAATTGAACTTATTAGACGAGAAGAGACTCCTGGCCTTGTGTCACACTCAAGTTTACTAGGAGAGAATCGCACGCGCTTATAATAAACGGGTTCGCAATCGAGATCTAAAAGTAGGAGACAATGTACTAAAGAAGATCTTCCCATCCCTCCACGCCGATCCGAGAGGAAAGTTTAAGCCAAACTGGGAAGGACCTTATGTCATTCGAGAAGTGCTACCGAGATACGCCATCTACCTTACCGCCATGGACGGAGATCATCTTCCTGAGCCCATCAATGCTGGATACGTCCAACGGTTCTACTCTTAGTCTATCACGATAAGGTAAGTACTGGTGAAACCGATACGGGGCTACTTAAGAATCACCCAAAAGAGGCCATCATTCCAAGCACAGTAGCCAAAAAGCATCCTTAAAAAAAAAAAAAAGATGATATCCTTTGCTATCCCATTTGAGTCTGGGCCTTTCTTTCAAAGTAAACCCCTTTCCCAAAAATTGTGTGTGTACATATACAAAAAAGGAAGTAAAGTTACTATCAAAATTCAAAAAAATCGGAAAAGCAAAACCTTAAAAAAAGAGTTTGCCTGAAATAAGACAAAGAAAAAAGAAAAAAATAAAAGAATCACGGGGCATGTACAGTAAAACCCCCAAGGAAGGAAGTATGTTGAGAAAACTGAAGTCGTATCAAGGAAACCCTTTTAACCCAGCATACCTTCAAATTCTAACCTAACCCATGGCCAAGCTACACCCTGAAGAAAGCCCTCTTTTTAGGTTCACAAGTAGTCATAATATCTGTTAAGTCAACACAAGCCGAGTTATGAGATGACACCAAGACCCCATCCAGCCGGCTATGATGGAATCGACGTCTATGTCGTGGTTTTTTTGAAAAAAAGAAATAAAAATACAAGCTCAAAGCAAGATGGACGTGGTGAAAATCCGAAAGGGCGCTACGGGTAAAAATAGCGAGCTTGTGCGGACCAGGTGAAAACCCACAAGGGCGCTTGGGATAAGAGAGCTAAACCCATGGACGTGGTGAAAACCCAAAAGGGCGCCACAGGTAAAAAAGGAGACAAATAAAAAAGAAGAAGAAAAGAAAGGTTTGCAATGATTAAGAAGATTGATGCTTGAGGAGCCCTCTTGGTTACTCTCTTTGATACCCTTTTTTCGGCTGGACCGCTCATGTTAGTTCAAGACGGGTCCCGACCAAAATTGTCTTTGTGAAAGCGCTTTGTCAAACGTATAATTCAAGATAAGGAGAAAGGTTTAACTCAATCCAAAGGGATTAACGTTTCGGCCTTGGTAAAATCCGAAAACTCACTCAGGTTCGACTGCATAAAAGAGTTCGACTATGCTCAAAATGGGACCCGTTACTCCGTCTCACTGTCAAGGCATCAAAAAAGAAAAAAAACAAAAAATCAAGAAAAATTCAAATACCAAAAAATGTGCATATGTTTTTACTCATATTTCTAGCATCATATTTCAATCTCGAAAATGAAGAAAAATAATAAAAAATCTCTGAAAACAAAAATCTAAAAAAATATCTTAAAAATGAAAATATATAGGTAGAAATCTACTTTTCCTTCTGTTGTTTAGGATGCATTTTATTTATATGTATAAATAAAAAAGGGACTGACCTTTTCTCGAGAATATGCAGGAACATCACACGGTCCAAAGCCTCAAAGCGGGCAACTTCTAAGCGATGGACAAATCAAATGAAGCATCTCACCACTGACGTCAGGTCTATTCAAAAAAAGAGAGAAAATCATTTTGAAAAAGAAAGAATAAATTTGTGTTTCCCCACAGAGCTACGCACATGCGTGTTCTGATGCGATAAAATGTTGATATTTTATCAGCAACACCACTGTCCTATAGTAACATCCTAAGTTTAAGGCACGCCTTGGATTCTGGATCCTACTTCAAGGAAGGAGCAACGGTGTCAGTCCCGGTCAAACAGTCAATGTTTTAATCGAGTTGACTCCACTGCTAAATCTTTGCAATGAGCGCTCTATTTTGGATTCATGTGAACTCTAGTTTCTTTAGCTTCAGATTCATTGGAAATTTTCAATCGTTGGTAGAGACCAACCTGTTGAGAATGAGATCACGTATCAATCAGACTATGTTCAGCCATGCATCCGGAAGGGTTCATTTCTCCTTTATTTTCTACAGGCTTAAAACTTGTATTGGCAACGGTATCCCTGTAAAGTATACACCATGTGTCTGGGTATCCGTATGATGGTCGTTTGTTCCTGTAAATTATACCCGGGCAGGTCCGGGTCGGGGCTTTCATCGCCTTTGTTGTTACTTATTGCCCCTGATGGGTGCATGATTATGCATAGTTGGATGAGGCTTATGATCATTATTGGTAGAGACCAGGATTGGATGTCCCTTTAGGGGGATACCCAGTATTTGGCTGAACCTAATCAAGGTAGTTGAAGCTGGATACTCTAGGTCATGTTGATCTGAGGCACATCTTCAAAAATGGCACGTCCTCCCAAAAAGCGTTGTGACCTCTACTCACTCCGCTCGGTTAGTCATGCTAAATAAACTACGGGATCAATGGGTTCGCCCAAAGACCTCGAATCCTACTTTTAGCAGGGGCACCCGCGAATAGTCAGATGGGGCAGTCAAATGCCTTGTAGGATTAGACGCAAACTGTGGAGCTTTGCTTAGTTTTGCTTAGCGCCTATCTTTAAGTGTGGGTCAATCTCCCCTCTTACTTGCAAAGTTGTTGTATTCAGAATGAATCTTGAATATTAAATACTTTCAAATCATCTCGAGAAGCGAATGTTTGGCCTGACATATAGGCTTTCGTAACTCGTTCCACCTCGGTTATGCCCAGTAATGTCGCTAAGAGCTTAAGGATCGATTACCTTGAGAAACGAATGTTTAGCCTGGCTTCCAGGGCTTTCGTTTTCTCGTCATGTTACTCGTCTGATGTTTGAAGTTCGTTCTGAATGCAACGAACCCATCAGTAATACCTTGGGCCTCTTTAGATGCCTCTTTTCTTTGACATTCAATCATTAGTGATCGAATACCAAAGAGGGGCATCTGTAGACACCCAAATTTGGCCCAAGTCTCGATCGAAACACAAATTTCGAGAGAGGTGCACTTCCAAGCTTTTGATGGCATGTATGAAACCCTTAGGAACCTTCTCAAGCCCTTAAAAACCTTTCCAAACCCTTAGAAATCATCTCAAAACCCTTAGCAATCATCCCGAACTCTTAGGAATCAACCATAGCCTTCCCAGACCTATTAGAACCCTTCTCGGGCACAATTCAAGCCCCCGTGAATAGCGGTTAGAAAGAGGAGTACCAAAATTTCTATAGATAGTTACCCAACCTAAGGTATATACCATTTTAAAGTAGAGCTCCTCATCTTTCCAACAAACTAAGAATCGCTTAATTTGGAGTTGTACATCAAAAGTTATGGCAAACTGAAGATTACAGATTTGTGTAGGAAATTATAAAATTGAACCCATAGAGCTAGTTTCAAACCCTCCTGAGCAGTGGTTAAAGAGAGTAATGTCAAAATTTACACAAACTTTTTCTAAAGATGAGTTATATATCATTAGAAAGAGGACTTTCCCATCTTTCCAACAAGACAAATATCGCCTCAATCAAAGTTTTACATCAAAAGTTATGGCAAAATGAAGATCGTGAATTTATGCAGGAAATTGCAAAATCGGGCTAGGCCATTGCGGGTCTTCAACTTCCAACAATTTGGGCCTGGTTTTCCTTCAAAAAATGGTCAAAATTTACATTGGAGGTTTGACTTATGGACCATCCTAAAGTCTGGGGTGTGTTTCTTTAGGACCCTAGTGAGCCTATTAGCTTAGGTTATCACCCTTTTGCCATTCAAGTCACCATCCTATCATCTACCATAAACCCAAATGCCTCTTCTCCAAGCTCTAGAAAACCCCAAAAACCTTAGAATGCCTATTACCTAATTGCTAACCCTAATTAGTATCTAAGTAGCCTCCTAACCTATCATTTTCCTATAAATAGAGCCCCCCTCCCCTTGGATTAAAGGTTGAGAATTTTGGCCTAAGAGAGAAAGAGCTTAAAGTGAGAAGATTTTTCTCACTTTGGTGCACACTTCCCATACAAATTCCAGATTTCAAAAAGCTCCCTTAGGCCTTAGCACTTTATGAAAAGCCTCTACGTTAGGTGTGTGTGATCCCCTAGCCTTCTTTCTCTACCCCTTGGCTTCAAGCCTTAGGAGTTAGAATCTCATTCCATACCATACAAGCCTTCAAGAGCTCATCAAAAGCAAGCCACACAAGGCTCTCCTACGGTGCTATAAGGGCCCGATGGCTCCGGCTCTCCCATTTCTTCTCCTATATCTTTTTGGCTCTTCTCATCCTCCCATTTGTGTCGTTACGCCGCCGAATTTTCGGTAGGAACGGAAGGGCACAAATAGGTTTCTAAGTCTTTTTGGGTAAGAGAAAGTCATTTTCTTTTCTTTTACTTTATTTTTATTTTATCCATTAGTAGAGACCACGTTAAACGGGTTGATCGGGTGTCTAACACCTTTCCGATCGATAACCGAAGCCCCTACCCAAGAGCCTTTGGTGTGGACCGGATTCAGAGTCATATTTTTAGCACTTCGGTGCTCATAAAAATGATATATATATCTCGGGACACCAATAGCTCCAGGTGGCGACTCTATACTTTTGCAAGCGAGCACATCATCGCGACAGGATCGTCACAAATCCCACGGTTGCATAGGAATCCTTTGGAACCTCACACAATCTTAGTAATAACTGGGCCAAGTAGGTCAATGGGTCATTCTTCCTAAGGAATAGTATCATGCCACTTTTATGTCGGCATATCGAGGGTTGTAAGTTGCTGCGGGTTTTGGTATTCTGTCTTAATGTGCTAACAAATCATATCAAATAATTAGAAATATACTGAGCAAGTCAGGAATGTCAGATACACACAATCTATCATGAAAACCGTCCTTATGGATATTAAAATTCAGCTTAAATCTTGCACTCACATAAACTAGTATCGTCAATCTAGACTCCTTTTGTTGAACCTCTTTACTTTCTTGACGAATGGTAGATCGACCAATCATATTTGCAAATAAAATTTTAGGCCCCCCTTTGAATTTTATAGTCCCAATCAAGTAAGTTCTGTAATAGTCATCATTCAGACATTCTTATTCAAGCAACCAATCTGAAAGATTTCAACTACAAGCATCTGCCACAATATTTGTTGTTCCTAGAATGATAATGAATTGACATGTCAGAATCTATCAGAACTTTCCGGTACATATTGTAAACAACTTGAGGCACACACTATCGCAACCAGTTGTTACTGAAGCGTTGGATAGGTCTACCCACGAACTTTGAGGTGTCTAAAAGCATAAGCCACAACCTTACAACACGGTATCAGCCTACCAGTCGAGATGCATCACTACATATCCTGTATCCCTTGCTTCGAAAGGAATGGGTAGTACTAGTGCAGAAGTCAATCTATTCTTCATCTCTTGAAAACATGCTGCACATCAATCACTCCCAAGAAATTTTTATATTGTTCCGAGTCAATTGAGTTTAATGAGTTGCACTAAGAGAGAAGTTCTTAACAATTTTTTGATATCTCAGTTATTGTCCCAATCTCATACGGCTTCTACTTTAAAGGGATCAACAGCTACACCCTCTTTTGATATCACATGGCCTAGAAAAGTAACTTTTTCAAATCAGAACTCACTTTTTCTCACTTTACCAAATAATTTATTTTCTCGCAACACATGTCAGGCTAATCACAGATATTATTCATGATCGACATGAAATATAGAATACACAAACAGCAATAAACTGGTCAAGATGTGGTTTAAAACCTCGATTCAGAAAATTCATAAACACGGCAGGTACATTGGTCCATCTCAATGGCATTACTCCGAACTCAGTAACCAAAGAAGGAATAGAAAGCAATAATCCAATTAAATATCTTGACTATTATTATTATTGTTATCATTATTATTTTATTTTATTTTATTTTCTCCTGATAATATTATGATTTCAGATCAAGTTTTGAAACTACAAATGCACTATGCAATTGGGCAAACAACACTTCAATTCTCGGGATAGAATACCTATACTTAGGCTTAAGTATAGGACAATCAGTTTCGCGCTCTGGAGGTAGACTGGATCATTCATCCAAAAACACATCAGTAAATTTGGCTCCCGATCAGACTATTTTGAACCCTTAACTTATTCGTTTGCTCATGTCGGCTAACTAGCCTTGACACACGTTTTCATTACAGACGAGTCGCTTGTAAACCAGAAAGCCAACTCAATCTAACAGAATTGTCTATTCCTCTATAATGAAATTCACACAAACCAGGTATATGAATAGTAAAAATCATATCAAAACATGTCACAATAGCCTAATAAACATAGAGTCAATCCATACCCAACTACACATCAAAATCATTCATTTTTAATACAGATAATAAAAGACTTATACACTTTACACAGTTAAGTACAAAGAAGAGAAAATAGTTCATTTCATTCATCAAGTGGTAATTACAGAAGCATGTTTGGTATCAAAAGAGTATTCGTAGTATAAAATTTCAGTCATTCATATCTACATTAGTATAAAATTTCATTAGTTCACTTCTATGCCAATTTAAAAAAAGGGCCTGACGCTACAGGTCTATATCTGATTCTCAAGGCTTTGCTTATCCTTACACCAACATCAATGGTGATATTTTCTTTCTTAGGCCCGGCCAATGCTATACCCGGGTCCGCTCTAACTGAGCCTGATAATGGCCCAATTGATTCGTTGATGCTCAAAAGATTTTGCCTCGGTCGTCTCTAAGGCGAAAGCAATGTCGTCAGATATTGTAATAATGTGTTCCTCATTATAATCAACTACTTCAACGTCTTCTTCGATGCGTTCCTCACTTGGGTACTCATTATTCATATTCTCGGCGTCGTCAACGTCTTCTTCATCCTCGCATGGGTCCGTCTCCTCTCCTTCACTTAAGTTCTCTAAGTTATCTCCTTCATTGTTTAGGTCCTCAACATCTTGTTCATTATCACCTGGGTCAATCAGCTCGCCTTCACTATAGTCTAGATTGTCTATGTCATGTTCGAAATTGTCAAAATTATCTGCTACTGCTTCCTTGACCAATCAGACGTTGAGCTGAGAAGGCGGAGGAAAAGTGTATTCTTCATGGCGTCAATGATTTCTTGTGACATCAATAATCCCAGGCGCCCCCTAAGGCACATAACAACTAGCCAACCTATAACATACTGAGCGAGGAAACCCAGTCTTCTTTTTCACTACCATTCTCCCTATTGTTCCCTGGTCATCACAGGAAACACAACATCACAACTGGATAGCAGGTACACACCCTACTTCTAGCCTATGGGTCCACACCCTAATCACTCTAGCTCTGATACCACACTGTCACAACCCCAAATCCACGCACATGGATTTTGAGTCGTGATACAGACAGATCAGAAAAAAACACTACATTTGAATAAAATTTTTGAATCAGGGATTAAAACCAGATATCCAGATAACCAAATTTATGATAAACAGAGAAATTTTTGCTTTTCTTAACAGGTTTCACTACCTTAATACATTAAACTTAACACTACGTACCAGTCACAGAGATATGGGCTAGATAATATTGTTGAATTTTTGTCAATTAATCTTTCTCCAATCCTTTTCCTTCACCTGCAAGGTGGTGAAACCAACGTAAGAGCTAATCCACATGCTCCGCAAATAACCATTCTAATACATATTGACTAAACTACTAACATGCCGCTAGTTTCAAATTATCAAAGGTAAGTCTTAACGTCTCTTTTTTTTATTCAAATATATTAAATAATTCAGTTACCATCATGACTATATGTGGTTGCAAACAAGTCTCATACACAAATCAATATCATATACCGATATGAATCCAGTATCGTCAACTATAGGGTACTATAGGGTGCTTTTCTCAAAGACCAGATAACAAATTTAGAGCAATTAACAGAATTCTCAGAGCATAGATCACAGATTCATATCTGATAACGAAATTACCACTAACAACAATATTTCAAATTTGTGTATCATTGTACTTTGCAATCCAGTGTTTTTACTGAACTTAAGTTGGTATTAACATTTCCCAGACCATAAGATAATTCAGACAAATAGTTTCAAACCAGACAGATAAATCAGACAGGTAGTTTCTTATCAGGCAAATAACTTAGAAATTTATACTTAAACTACCACAATAGACTGATCATTGTTGGGGCTTATTTTATAGCTAACCACACCAATACCAAGTGCTTTTCTCAACTCAGCTGTCAGTTGCGATCAGATAACAGATAACAGATAACATAGCAGATATCAAATTTACGACCTAGTCAGGGTCATTCAATTGTCCACTCCGGACTCAGAGGTATCATCTCATTGTCTTTCAGATATTATGATATTCAAATCCGATGCAAAAATATTAAAAAATGTCAAAACACATAAATTTATGTCCTAAAACTCCATCGGTCTTAGAATAGATCTAATCACTCATAACACATGCAATTTATGCATGTTACACATGCAAGTCTACCACAGTACAGATTCAGTTAGCAAATATCTACACAATCAGGTGTACAGGTATAATATATTCAGTTACCAAATGTTTACACAGTTAGGTGTAAATGGTATCACTTATTTAATCACCAAATTTTTATACAATCAGGTGTAATCGATATAAAATATTCAGTACCAAATTATTACACAAATAGGTGTTATCGGTATAACATATTCAGTTACTAAATTTTTACACAATCAGGTATAACATATTCAGTTACCAAATTTGTACACAAGCAGATGTAATCGGTATAACATCTTCAGTTACCAAATTTTACATGACACTTTCAGGTGTCACCAATTCAGATAACAATTATTTACACTGTCAGGTGTAGCATACTCAGATAATAACTATTTACACTTTCAGGTGCTACCAATTCAGGTAACAAATATTTATACTTTCAGGCGTAACTGATTCGGCAAATTTTTGGTTATATAGTGTTTATAAAACTAACATATCAGACCACCTAAAGCTCTTCATATGCCCCCAGAGGGTACATTATCAACACATCAATTCAGTCATCAGCACATAAATCCAGTTTTAATACTTCAATGAATGTATAAACCGCATTATTGCTTTTGGCTTTTAGGTTTTATTACTACCACGAGTATTAAAATCTCATATTCTAGCTACAATTTAGGGTTGCATACACATATATCACATAATATAAGAACAGATTTTCACTTACTCAGTGGCACATAGATGTATAATCCAAAATACAAACGACATAACAAAGTCAAATTTCTAACAAATGTCAAGTTCTAACAAATAAATCAATATATTAACTGTCTGAATCGGGGCTTAAACAAGATGTGTTAGAATAGGTACTTGCCTCACAAGAAACGAGCAGCTATAGGATCTACCGTCGTCGTGAACGGCCACTTTCTCTCTCTCTCTCTCTCTCTTTCTTTTTCTCTCTCCTTATCGCTCTTTCTTTCTCTTTCTTTTCTTTCTTTTCTTTCTCTTTTCTTTTTCTCTTTCTTTCTCTCTCTCCTCTCTCTTTCTTTCTTTTTCTTTCTTTTCTTTCTCTTTCTTTTCTATTTCTCTCTCTCCTCTCTCTTTCTTTTTTCTTTTTCTTTTTCTTTCTTTTCTTTCTTTTTCTTTTTCTCTCTAGCTCTCTTTCTTTTATTTTTTATTTTTATTATGTTTTGGTTTTACACCAACTGCCCAAGAGACCCAACGTCTCAGCCTGCCACGACCTCCTTCTAGCCCCTTCTATACTCTTCCATGCTATACTAAAGTATATTATATTATATATTATATTATAGTAGTAGTATATTAATATTATATTATTATATTATATTTTTTTATATTCTTATATTAGCTTAGCTCCTATGATTTGATATCGTAACGCACCTTCACGTTAAATGGGCAACAAATTGGGTCCCACTAGTGGCGCCAACCAATTCACTGGCAGAAACTCAAGTCTAACATATGGTGACTGCCCCTAATCACATGATGATGATCTAATTTTATTTCAATCTTTCATACAACGGATCCTGAGACCATAGTCTTACCATCAGACAGTTAGTTTTTGTTTACTGATCCGATCACAAGGCATAGAGCCCATCAAATGGGTCGTAGTGCCACGTGGCACACATGCCTAAAACTGATCTCTATGGTCAGATCTAACGAAGTCAATGATTGTTAACACATTTTTGCTCTGTAAATATATCACGCTTATCAGTGGATGTGACCCACCCATTTAATGTACTTTAATATCGGCCAGTAAATAAATACAGAAACAAATGATATCATGCAGAATCAGGTCGGGTCGGGTCCTTACAAATCGAGTCCTTACAGGTCAGGTCCGTACAAAATCGGGTCGAGTCCTTACATCCCTAGTTAGACTTCTTCTCTAATTACCCTTCCATTATAAATAAAAAACCTAGAAAGAGATTTAGAATTATATCGCTTTTTCTCTCATTCGTCTCTCTTTGTTCTCTCTTTTCTATAAAAGCTCCGGGCAGTGCCATTGTTCACAACTCATCACCGGATCTCCATCGGTCTTCATGGCGGAACTACACCATGGGTTCCAATCTTGTTGATGACCCGTGCATCCTATTTTGAAGCATAATCTTCCCCCATTGAAGTTCCTCATCACTGTGATCAATCTATCGTAAAAAAAAAAAAATTGAGTTCTCTCAAAAAGACTTGGGCATATCGCCTCTCAAATTCGATCTCCATCAACCCAAATCATCACGGGATTCGAATCACGCTTCAACAGGTGGGTGCCTCTAAATCCATTTTAAATTATTCAGATATTTCTTAAAATAAAACCCTAATTTTCTTCCCAATTTTAACTAATTTTGGACTTTAAAAACATAAAAATTCTGCCCAAAATCGATAGGATCATTTTTCCTAGATTTTCGTAAAATTCAGTCAAACTCTTTAACAGATACAGTTTCGGTATTTTGGCCATAACTTTTTACTCCGAACTCGGATTGACGCAATTCTTGTGTCATTGGAAAGAAGACAACAATCTTTACAATTTTAGGGGAAGAGCAATTTCATTAATTGGATATTGTGAAGGTCAAAATTGAGATGCAAGTCAGCATAAGTTTTAGATAATCCAAAGTTGCACAGATTTGACATTATTCTCTGACCTCATGAGCTATTTTATGCTCAACTTATCTCAAGACCAGTAAATCACTAAAACTATATAAAAATATTAAATAGCTTTCATCGGATAGAAATCTATAAGTTTAAGGTCAAATATTAACGTTTTTCAACACATATCATATGTTACCTCTTTTAAGGCACTTATAGCCTTTGAATGGATACGTGTGACCCTTTAGGATTCGAAACACGTCGAATCGCTATACAATCAATCATCAAGTTTCATTGACACAACTAACCTCAATGAAATATATTTATGACTCAATCACAAAATAAATGTAGTTAAATATTTTTTATTCTATGTTTTACATCAATGCTTCATTTGTTATGCTTCATATTAATTTTCTTCAATAATATAAAATGCTTAGAGTGCATATTATAATTTTCTTCTTATATATGTTCATCATCATCATATGAAACGCATCATGTAGAAAATTATGATAGGGCAGGAGCATGATAAGTTAAAAATAAGATACGACAAATGATATAAGCCTTCTTTTACGGTCACGTGAAACTTTGAATGTAGGTAACCATGTATGAATGCAACTCCTCTATGGTAGTATGAGATGCCACACGAAGTACATCCAGGTGACTACGAAACTCGTCTCTTGAAAAACGTGATTTGTGAAGCCTATCGCACCGTGACTCATTCTAATTAAGTTTTAAGTAAATATGAGAAAAGAATATATTAAGAAATGACATGAAATGAAATAAGGACGACGATACGTAGTGCCTATTGAAATAATGAAATGGGGACGACGATCCGTAGCGCCCATTGAAATGATGGTATGGGGACAACGATACGTAGCGCCTATGTTAGGAATAAAATTGGGGCGAGGACCTAAGCCCAGAACTGAATAATGATATGATACGTTAAAACACGCTGTGAAGGCTAGCTGAATATGAATTTAGATTAGTAATAATAAGACTTCTAATATGTCACGTATGTTAAGTTGATGAGACAAATAGAAAAAAAAATAAGAAATAGAAGTGTCATACATATTTCATTTTATGTTATATTTTTCAATTTTGATGTGATATGTTATAAGGTTTTGAATATTTTTGACATCATATAATGCTTGATTTATTTCAAAATGCACCGCAACTCAAGCGATTGCACACACGATCACCTGGATAAGTTATGGTCGATCGATTGTGTAATCCACTGAGTTTGCGCGACTGAGTATACTCACCCCCCTCCCAAAATCTAACAGTTTCAAGTGAGAACTCCAATCATCTTGCCTATGATGACATGGAGGAAGTTGTACCGAAGGTAGCTTAGCTTATACAGGCGAAAGCGTCGGCTACCACTCGGATGAGAGCGTAGATTCAGTAGGGACTTTTATGAGCCTTGAGCGTTTCTTAGTTCTAGACTTTTTATTTTCTTATGAGACTTTTTATTTCATGTCGGTTATTTAATACTCCTTATGAGTTTACGTTTGAAACAGTTTTACCCTACATGAAACTTTAGTTTTACATCCTAGATGCGTAGTTAGGATTAATTATTTCATTAATGGTCATTTACATTTTCTGTTGCTATTTTATGAATCATTTATCATTAAATGCAATATTTTAAATGCCTCGATCCATATGCTAAGTTGAATTATGAGTCATGTGTATGTCCGCTTATCGCCTTAACAAGCGTATGGTGTCATAACACGAAATTCTAAGCCCTCGAAATCGGGTAAGGATTCTGGGTCATGACACACGACATTATCGAAGTAACATCCTAGGCCCACCCTTACAGACCTAGGAGACCACTATGCACTATTCAGTGCCACAATGCCCCATGTGTATGGGAGTAGCTTCGCAACTCTCATTCCATATATATAGATTAAATGTCACCTCTAGCCAAATAACAAGAATACCTCAAACTAGGGCTCTCAATGGGTCAGGCTGGGGTTCAACCCGGCCCTAACCTGCTCGGGTAGGGTTCCCAAAATTTTCAATTAGGTCCTAACTCGGGATGCAATGTACTCAGCCCAAGCCCGGCCCCTACCGGGCCGGACCGGGCTTGAGCGATTTTTCGAGCTTTTTTCGACAGTTTTTTTCTAATAAAATTTGATTGGGCTTTCTAATAAAATTTGGTTGGGCTTAAGCTGTTTTTTTTCTAATAAAAGTTTGAAGAAGGTTAAAATTTTAATTAAATAATTATATTAATATTATAGAGGCTCAGGTACATGCTTTTATTCAAATATTTTATTTAGTTTGTTCCACAATGTTTATAACGGACAATGATTGCTTGAAAGGACAACAGTTGTACAATGGTGATAAAGGACAACGATTAATCTCAGGGCATTTAAGTAAGTTATAGTTAATTAAAAGGAATTTTTTTTATAACTTTAAAAGGATAAGTATATATATATATATATATAATATCTAGGCCGAGTGCTGGAACACTCAACCCAAGCCCGGCTTGGATTGATTAGGGTTGCAACATGTTTAGCCCTGTCCGGATGCCGGGCCAGGTTTGCTTGATAGAAAGTACCACTTTTTTCAGGTCGGGTGCGGACCAAAATCTTGGTCAACTCGGCCCATTGAAAGCCCTACCTCAAATGTATTGGTTTGACATGCTGCTCATGGCACATGAACCATGCAACACTAACACTACCTGCAAGTCAGCTATCCACGCCCACGTGCATCTAGTTGCCACACTAGTACTGCCTAGCTCGATTAGCCATCTTTGCCACACATAAGGGAGCACGCACGCAACGCAAAGTCTGCATACCTTTACTTTCACGCGCCACACACCTAGCTCCAAGGCTAACGCTTCATGCTAACCAACCAACCAACCTCCAAGGCCCACACGCCTTCCTGCTAGTACCAAGAGTGTTGATCCCATCACATCCTCTTCCACTCAATAATGTCAACGTCCTCATTGACGCCATAATCTCAAGGGAATGATCACGTCACATCCTCCCAACCTGATAATGTGAACACCTACACTAACGCTCAATACCATGTATCAGATCCTCGACCTTCGTCTTCACCCTATACAAAGTCCTCCTAAATACTTAGCCCCAAGGTCTGACACCTCCCCGCTAGCTCAAACTTAACCCCATCCGCATTTCACTCAATATAATGTCATACGTGGCATGTGATCCCAAAACAAACATTCATTTTACAATTATTACCCATGTGGCATATTATTCTACAAAAAAAAAAACTTTAATAGCGCCCATGGAATCTTCCCGGGCACTTACGCCGAAAACCATTAATTGCCTTAAATTCGACAATGGAGCGCGTTTTGCTCCAATTTTTCACACAATAAATCTTGAGATCATGGAGCAATTATTAAGCGTTCCTTTTTTGATTCAACATGGCACAAATCTCAAATACGTAGCCCAAAGTAGGTGCGCCATGATCTCAAGATCCATTGTGGGGAAGATAGGAGCGAAATGCAATCGCAATCCTTTGATTTAAGGCAATCAATATTTTAGCATAGGTGCCCTAGAAGATTCCGTAGGTGCTATTAAAACTACCCAAAAAAATTAATTTTACCATGTTTTAGCCCCCCATAAATATGTGATCAAAGTTTAGCCTCCACCCCATTAACCTAGTGTATGTATTGAAATTTTTTTAATTTTGACCATATTTTGAATGGTGGATATGATGTATTTTTTATTTTTTATTTTATATATATATATATATATATATATATATATATATATATATATATATATATATATATATATGATCTATCCTTCTCGCACATCTGGCCAATCATGAATGGAAAATGAATGGGATGGTGATGGAGGCTAGCCAAAATGAGACTTAATGGTGTCTTGGGTCAAACCCCACCCACTTTATATATTCCTGCCTCTCCTTACCAAGAGGCAAACTGGTCTTGCCTCGTAAACATTACCAACAAACAAGTGATCATGTTCTCAAGGTAAAACCTACAGAGCAACTTGCTGCTTATAAATATTCATATGAGGGAGGTTATATCTGATGGGGCACCTATAAACATAAAAGAAACATATATAGTGCAACATCTCCACCATCAATTGGTCAATGTCCCCTTCAATCCAGACCGTCAAATCGATGGGTGACATCTTTGATGAGATATTTTAAAATATATATATCATATTGAATGCGAATTTTTAACCGTCCAAACAATTGCTTTCTCTTTAATTGCTTTCTCTCATGTCTTATATCGATCGGTGTTAGAGGCACATATATCCAAATAGAATGTTAACGTTTCATAGCAGATTTCCTGTCACAAAATTTTGGTAGCTAGCAGAAATAAATATTAAGGCCGCATTAGTTGGTAGATTGATGTTTGATCTTGGAAGAAGGATATTGCCTTAGAAGAGTTGAGTGGATTCTCCAGGGTTAGTAGAGAGTTCAAATAAGGTGCCTTATACCGTTGATCACTTGGAATTGGATGATGGAGATCATTTTTTATCCCAAATATTAGACAAGACAGATCTTGATATCATAATCCTAACGTCATACGGTCATATTTTGATTTAATTTGGCACACTTTTCGAGAAGTGATTAATCAACATACTCCATTATCATGCTATTTTTTGGGGATGTGTGTCATGCGGAATCAAAATCAGACTATTTGTGTAATGACTCGGAAAATTCAAACCCGAACTCAACTGACCCCGTATACGTGTCTGACACGGAAACTAATGTCACCATGATTTTTATATAATAATAAATCATTAAATGATATTAGGATAACTTTGTGTGGAACGGATTAAAGTTAAATTGTTGGTTTGGACCTTTAGTAGAAAAGTCGTGTACCGACTCGTGGTGTGCTGCTTAACACTGAAACCAAACCTAAGATAAGAGGGTAGAATTTTGGGGCAAATTTCAAAGATATTTGAGTTGGGTTTTCGTGGGTTATAAGAGAGAGGAGGTGGGTTGCTTAGAGGCTAAGTATAGCCTTTTGAAATTGAGAAGAAGAGGCAGAGCTGAGATCTGCTTGGAAACCGTCGACTTCGAACCCCCTTCTTGTGAGATTTCTACCGCGAGATCGCAATAGCACCGCAATCTCTGCAACTTTTGCAAAGCACATGGCGCCGGCATCGCTTGAGTGTCCACCTTTAGTGAATTTAAACTGTTAGAGATTCGGAAACTTCAAGCCATTCAAACCCTCTTTCGTTAGAACCCCCGTTTTCAGGAAACGTTTCATCTCACGATCGTTTTCCGCGATTGGAAGAGGTTAAGATCAACACATAAGGATGAACGACGTCATCTTAAGTTCATTGTCATCAATCTCTGTGGATTCGTCGTAAAAATTCGGAAGTTTCGTTCCAAAACCTTCTTTGGCAACATTCCTTGAAGTTGCGAAATCGATTGACAAAAGGTTAGATTTCTTTATTTTTAATGGTTTAGATTAATGGATTAAATGTTAGGATTAATTACTTGGATTGTTCGTAAAAAGTTTGGGTGAAAAATGGCGAGAAATTGGGATGAAAATGCCCAAAGGGGTATGTACCCGTCGAAATTCGAACCATCAAATTGGAATCCGATCAATCAAATTAGGAATCCGATCGATTAAATTGAAAATCTGATCGATCAAGTTTGACTGTGCCGACACTCCTTCGGTATTTTGGCCATAATGTTTTACTCCAAACTCTGAATGACACGATTCTTATGGCGTTGGAAAGACGACAACTAAATCTACAACTCTTATGAATTAACTAAATAATGAATAAATTGTTTTGAGAATCAAAATTGAGCTGGAAGTTAGGCCAAGTTCTAAGTTAGCACGGTTTGACTGAAGTACCGACACTACTTTGGTATTTTAGCCATAACTCTTTACTCCGAACTTAGATTGAAGCGATTCTTAAGGCATTGGAAAGAGGACAACGAGCTTTACAACTTTTATTATTTAATTAACTCATGAATCAAAAGTTTTGAGAGTAAAAATTAAGTAGAAAATTAGATCAAATTCTAAGTTAGCACGAATTTGGCCATTCCCTCCTCGTTTTTGGGAAATCATATAAATACGTCAAATTTGTTAGTGATTAGAATTAGTCATTAATACATCATCATATGTATGATATAGATTGAGAGTTGGAGACCGAAAATAAGGACATTTGGATTGCTTTGGAACGGCTTCGAGATTAAGGTAGGGGAAAATCAATGAAAATTATATTTTATGAATTTGGTTCATGGTTTCCTTGATATTCGACCTGATGCTTTGTGTTCGTTCTAATATATTCTGTTTTCGTCATGTTTTCGCATTTGTTTTGATATGTTCTGTTTCCTTCCTGTTTCTGCATATGATTTGATTGTTTTGTTTTCAACTTTTGAATCTGATTCGTTCTATTCAGTATGCTTTAATCTGATTCGTTCTGTTTTGTTTTTTATCCGTCATATTTAACCTACATATGAACTTTGAATTCGAATGAACATAGAACTCTATTTTGACAAATTGAATAAAAGTAATCTAAAAATATGTGAATCCTTGAAAAGTAGTGAGTCTGAGTCATAGTGAGGTCTTTTTCAAGGTCACGTGGAACTTGAAATGTAGGCGTCCATATACGGATACAACTCCTCTATGATATTATGGGATATCACACGAAGTATATTTAGGTTACTACGGATCTCATCCCTTTAAAAGCGTGATTGGTGAAACCTATCACACTGTGTTTCTAGTTAAGGTTAAGACAATAGGGAAGATTATTATCTTAAGAACTTTTGTTTAGAATGAGGGATAACCGTAGACCTGAACTGTACTGGCTGAAATTAGAGTGGATTATTGGATTCTGAGCCTTAGAAATAAAAGACTTGAACCTTGAATCTCGTATCTGAGTGTGAATGAGAATATCGAGAACATATTTGAACATTTGACTGTGAGTGGACATTGACAAGTGGACCAGTACGATGGTTATCCGTACACAGTGTACAGTGCATAGCATACATAGTGGGCCTGTACAGGGGTGATCCGTACACATTGCATAGCATATATAGTGGGCCGGTACGACGGAAATTTATACGCATTGCATAGCATACATAAGTGAACTCAGTGAGTAAAGTGAATATTGAGTGAACAAAGTGAACACAGTGAGTGAAGTCAGTACAGTGAGTGAAGTGAACATAGTGAGTGAAGTGAATACTTAGTGAGTGATATGAACGCAATGGGTAAAGTGAACACTAGAATCTGTGATTTGTGTATAATGAATAAGAAAATATAAACTTTTTTTCTGCCATCAAATGTATGATTTGTTATCACTTTTGTTTTGCCATCAAATGTTTGATCTGTTAAATCTTTGAATTTCGTCTTTTAATATCTGATCTGCTTCCATTTTGAACTCTGTCATTAGTAAGATGTAACTGCTATTGATGTTCTTCTACTGAGCTTAGATGTTAGCTCACCCTTGACTATACATCACAGGTATAGGTTTGAGGAAGGCCTAGACGACATACTGAAGAATAGGAGCTTCCGCCTTTGTCTTCTATTTTGGGATCGTAGATTTCGGATATTGTAAATTTGGTAAGTTAAGCTTGGTACTTTTGTACTGTTGTACACTACTGTTAGGTGACGGTTGGCCATCACTGGTATTTGTTTACTTATGTTCTTGTTTAATATTAGAACTGGAGCTTTTAATTATACCTGATGTTTGTGTCAAATATTCTATATCAGATTATGATCTACGATCTGGCGGTCCGGGTTTTCCCATTTTGTATGATTTTAGTTTAGTTGGAAGAAAAAAAAATATATCTCAGAAAATTAGGTTCGGAAAATTCATGCTGACACAGTTTGATGGTAGGTACATGATACCAAGATCTAAATTGTTGAAGATTGAGACGAAAATTGATCCTCATTATTTGATTCAAAGCAATCAATGGGCTACGCACGTAAAACCTGGATGTAGAATGAAGAAACTTGAGTTGTAAATAAAGGTACTATAATGATTGATTTTTTATGTGTACCTTTATTTGCCCCAATCTTCCATACAAGTGATCTTGACATCATGGACGTAGCATCAGATGGTAAGTTTTTGGGATTTATGTCGTGTGGAATAAAACAATGACTGACTAATGGCACAGTCATGATTTCAAGATCTGTTGTGACTCAAATGTATTATGGATTTTTGTGTAACTGCCCTTAGAAATTTTCTGGGGCAATAAATGTACCCTCTTTATTTTTTCTAACCAAAAAAAAATCCAGAACAAAGAAAAAAAATGTTGAGGGAGTCATGGTAGGGGGTGTGATGCAATTGCACGCTTGCAACTACCCAACAAAATGTTTTTAATTCTTCCGACCCGCCCAATTTATTGTGTGCTATAATTGCCATTGTTATTTTTACACATTTGTATCAAAATGGAATAGAGTTCGTGTAAATCATTTACGTAAATTTATTATAATAACTTTCTCCTCGAATAAAAAATTGGAATGAATGAATCTCATTACAAGATAATACGACTATTAACAGTAGTTTTTTGCAATCAAAAACTGTCATTATTAATAAAAAACTATTAAAATTTGTTAAGACTATTAGTGACAAGAGTATTAGCAGCAGATTTTTTGTTAATAGCGATAGTTTTTGGCAGCCGCTAATAGTCTTATTTTTTGTAATATCTCCTTTAAAAATTAGAATTAAAATTAATAAATTAATAACTAAAAATTTTCTTTTTGAAAATAATATCAATTTTATACCCATTTCAAACATTTTACCCGCGAAGTAAGTTTTATAAAATATTGACCTAAATGGCTATCCATCTTATTTAGCAAAGGCTTAATAAGATATAAATCATAGATTTATATGTAATTTTATAATAGGAAGTATGTTTTTAAGATACCTTTTTCAATAATATTTTTTTTATAAAACCCTTTATGATTATTATTTTTTAAATGGTATAAAATGATTATTATTTTGTATATTGGTTCCCTCTTTGGTCAAGTGTCCAATCATTTATATATGAAGTTAGATGTAATTAACACTACAAAAAATAAGACAATTAGTGGCAGCCAAAACTCTTGCTATTAACAAAAAACTTTGTTGTTTCAGTAGCGACAGAACTAGTAGCGACAATTTTTTTATTAATAGCGACAGTTTTGGCTAACGCTAAAACACCTTGTTTTTGTAGTGTAATCTAATCACATGGCATTGGATGTGGTGCAACATTATGTCCAATCACCCACAGTTACCAAATTCGGGGGTTTTTGACAAAAAAAAAAACTTGTTTAAAACACTCTTTTTGATAAAATGGCGAAAACATGTTTAAAATGCGTCTTTTCCAAAAATACTTGTATTTTTGAGGGCCCCAACGTAATGATCTTTGACACAAAGATTGGTAAGAAACTCGATATCTATCATCCGATTCAATACAATCAAAGGTTATCATCTTATTCAACGGTTGACTCTAACAAATCAGATGATAGAGATCATGATTCATGCAAAGATTGGCAGGAAACTCGATATTTTTGTCACAGATCCCAAAAATAATGAAGTCTTTCTTTTAACCATATGTTATGATACAAATCTCATGTGTAAGTTTTAGCTCCTTTTCTCAAATACTACTTCTCAAAAAGCCTTTCACATGTCAAAAATAGTGTAGTGTGAAAAGACAACTTCTCAATCCAACACAATTTTTAGCTCGAAGTGGTCAAGTTGTTAGGTGAAATGTGCTTTCCACCCTTTCTTTTCGTTTATGAAAAGTGCTCTTTCGAAAAGGGTTGTTGATTGTCAAACAATGCCTTACAAATTGAACTTTTACCATCAAATCTTTGACTTGGATTAAGTAGCTAAAAGATGCTATATAACCTTATGTTGCCTTTGAAGTGAATCATTCTCCACTTATATAATTTGAACATCCCTCTATACAAACTTGAGATTTAGAATCCCTGGTAGGATCAGTTTGAGATTTGGAATCCTCTTCTGTCTATGAAACTCCGACATCCTAGATTTGCTAGGCATTGCAACATAATAAAAAAATCAATGAAAGATAAACAATTCACGAACAATCACACGATGCAGTATTTTCTTTTTTAATTTTCACTTTCTTCAAGATGACCTAATGCTTAGATTCTTGTTTTGGAAATAGATTGAATATTTAGGAATCATGTGTTTTTATTCAGGTTGTTAGAATATTATGTGCATTCAAAAGGGCATATTGGTTCGAAAACACATGATGAACCCATGCATTCAAATCCCAGATTACGTGTTATGTGACACGTGATATCAAAATAGTACCTGTTTAGGGATCATGTTGTAACACATGTCCCTCAAATTTTGTGTCAGTCAACTAGTTGACTGAGGCCTGATGAGACATGATTGTGCTAGGTGACTACCAGAGGTCAGGTCCATCCAAAAATGTTAAGCACCCACCTGTAGATTGATGGGATGTATCATTTCTAATGGCACCCATAGGGCACCCCTTTTATTCATTTGGGTGTGTTAGTAATCACCACATGAGAAGTCTGAAATTGCTACTGATTGACCCTGACCCGATAATTTGCTCGAATTAATACTAAGCCTTGGTGATGATGTGGAGATCATCATCAATGGTTTAGATTTTGATGATCATCCCGCTGATGATCGATATTTTAGGTCAAAGATAGATCCTTAAATTCAAGAAGACTAGATGCACTAACACTTTAAACATCATTCGTGTCCTCATATGGAATAGTGACAATTCTTTTAAATAGTTATATAGCCCAAGGGCTATTTTAATTAATTTTTTTAATTTCTTTAATTAAAAATTAGAATTTTGTAAAGTTCTAGCACATCCTAGTCACACATCTACTTGACCAACTTTGACCCCATCTTAGACCATTGAAAAACTTTGGAAATATCGAAGGTGAAAGATGGTCTTTCACACATGCCCTACAAGATTTAGTTGAAAAATGTACACTCACTATATTTAAGGGCCTTGAGAGCATAGAAAGATAAGAGAAGACAAATTGGGTGGCGAAAAATGAAACCTAAGTGGGTCTCATTTATCCCATGCACATGTCATATGGAAGAGAGATGAGAGAGAGAAAGATGCTTTGAAAGTAAGAAAGGGACACTTGGCAAGCCATTGGAAGGCTTTGTCTTCCCACTCCTTGCAAGAATCGAATTCCTCTAGTCCCTCCACATTCCATCTTCTTCTTCCTCCATTTTCTCCATTAGAGCTCGTACTTCTTCTCTAGTATTTTCCCACCCAATCTAGTCATTAAAACTATGATCCAACACCATCAATCTACTCCCCACCACTCCTAGAACCACATATATAAGATTGAATCTCATACCAGCCTTTCTACCACAGAAATTTGATCAAACATCTAGGGATAGCTTGGAGATCAATGTAAAGTATTAGTTTAGGATTATTTTTGCAAATTCTAGTGTATTCTTGCAAATAGTCATATTCTTTGATTTCTTTTTTAATATTTTTTTGAAATATTATGAGTAAAGTTTTTGCATGAGTTAGATGTCATTTAAAATCTATAAATCATAGTGTATTGATGTTCTTTTTATGATTGAATTAAATGGTGATAGATGTTACATGATAAATATAGTCACTGTTTTAAAAATACAAAATCAGTGTTTTTAACTGATCTAATGGTCACGCTTTGACCATTGTTCAAGCCTATAAAAAATTCTAAAAAATTTATGGACATGCATACATAAGTATAGATCATCTCTGTAAACTTTTAGGCATTGATTCACTGTGAATTGATCGACACAAATTTTGAGGTGGGACTATACAGATCTGTCTGGTATAGTGTACCAGAAATCTGGCTGAGATTGAGCCAGTGAATCTATTGATATGAAATTTCCTAAAAATTTTATAAAAAATTAAGGATGGATCTTTATCAGTGTATCATCATTGTATAAAATTTTAGATCTTGATTCAATTTCATTTGACCAGTAAAAAATTCAGATTCAGAGAACACATAAATTCGTTCTATGTAGCACATATAGTGACTACCATCGGACAGTTGATCATATGGCTCTGTTTCCATTGTGATCCAAATATTTGTAGTATTACAAATACATAGAAACATCGTAGAGGACTTTGAGATATTTACAACAAGATCTCATCCGCTCGATTCTGATATCAGCAAAAAAAGTTGTGGTCGATTATCTGAGGCCTTAAAATCTAGTATGATAATCAGTTGAATTAAAAATACGTTCTGTAAATCAATGACCCTAATCAAGCATGATCTAAATTTTGAGTACCATCACTTGCGAAAGATGAAGCCATCAGTCATCTTTCACTTAGTTTTAGAATCCCTTAGAAATTCAATCGAGATTGAAAATGGCAGCCCGATTACCGGTAAGGGTCCAATACTGTGACAGCCCGAATTTCATCTGTACGGAACATTGGTACGGCAAGCAATAACTAGACATGATAAAACAATTAACTGAATAATGCGAAAACCAATATACTAATCTAGGTATAACCTCAAAAGACAGTTCTGCTTTCATGTCAACGCATGAACAGAGAACCGATCCGAACCATCGGTGATGAACAGATTACCTCAGATGGTTCGTCAAAAGAATTATATTAATTTAATTATATTTCCTAAAAAAAAATGCTTGACATACCAAGCCGTACAATAAGCTCTCCAAACTCACTCTATCCAAGTGCCCAGCAGAGTCTCCTAGAAGAAGTCCACAGGAGGAGGCTCCAACTCTTCCCCGGGCACGTAATCCGAATCACCCGAATTCGCGTCTCCCGAAGCCTCGGTCGCCGCTAGCACTGGACCTACAACGTATAATCTAAAAGGGTGAGCTACATCCTAACTCAATAGGGAACAACACAATGAACATATAAGTCAAATCTTCACATATATTCTATGATATTCTTAGCATGATGTATCTATGCACTTGTTAGAAAATAATTTAAATAATTACAATATGACTTGAAATTTACTGGTGGCTTGCATGTTTTACTTTATTATTAACTGCTCATGAATTACACTAAATAGACCTAAAGAAAACTTAAATCTTCAACTTAAGTAGTCCACGAGCAATATAGCATCGAGCCCTGATGGAATACCCTCCATCGTCGTCTAAATAGACAGTTATTATGAATATATCATTTTGAATATTACCCAGGTCCCTTTCTCATAGACGACACAGTTTAATCTCATCTCAACATCTCTGGGATGTGCTACTGCGTACGGATAGACCGCCGTACCGGTGTACGGATTGGCCGCCGTACCGGTCACGGATATCCTGTCGAGTCAGTCGTGGGTATCTCGCCATGTCGGTGGGGTATTCTGTTCAAACCTTAAATAACCAAAATATTAGGTGCTTTATATATAGTTATTCACCGTATAAATGTGCTACTTTATATCAATTAGGCCTTATCAGTCTTTGTTCAATCTTACTTTACAATCTCTCTTACATCCCTGGGATGTCTAAATTACTTACATCACACTGATGCCTTTATCGCTTTTTCATCCCCTGGGGATGTCTCATTCTCATATGCTTACTTGGTGTCACACACACACACATATTGGAAGGATTATATGATTAAGCATGTCCATTTTATTGGTGTACCACACACACACACACATGGAGATTATATAATTCATTTCATTTCTATATCACTACATACATGCTCTTGTAATTATAGTACATGTTCAAGGTGTTCCCTACCTCAAGTCTCTGAAGGTCTAAGCATTAAGGTCTCACACGACTCCTTATGCTTGTGTTCACACGTACCACCTATGATACACCATAACATATGCAACACATCAATAAAGATGCAATAGAGAAGGTCCAAGACCCTCCATGAACCCCAAGGTCCAATTAAGAAGTCAAGTCAAATTGCCAAAATCGATTAATCGATCTCCAAAATCGATTAATCAAAACTCTAAATTGATTAATCGAAAATCAAAAATCCATTAATCGATCCCAAATCAATTAATCGAAAATCCCAAAGATAGTTAATCGATCCCTAAATCGAGTAGTCAAAAATCAAAAATCGATTAATCGATCCCAAATTGATTAATCGAAATCCAAAATCAATTAATAGATTTCCCAATTCGATTAGTTGATTTCCCCAAGCCGTATTTCTCCAGCCACTGGAGGTACTCAGTCGATTAGTCGATTTCTAAATCGATTAATCGACTTTCAAAATCGATTAATCGATTTCAAGATCGATTAATCAAACTCCGGCATTCTTGCTTTTTCAACTTCTAGACCAAAATTGATTAATCAATTCTCCAAATCGATTAATCGATTTGGCCAGAACTCAGCCCCTTTTCGGGTTGTTCTTCTAAATCTTTTTCTTCCTATTTTTCCTTATTTTCTATCATTTTACTTTGATAATTTAACCCATCTTTCCTATAGCTAATGCATAACAAAGTACTCATTTAAATCTAGCAAAGTCACCTCAATTCAATCTCCTAATTGATTGAATGGTTGATTTGAATGGTTAGGGTTCTAGCTTTTGCTCCAACGATTCCAATCACGTTGAATCCGGCATTTATTACTCGATCCCAACTTGATTTTCCAGTTGCATTAATTCCAATCCCTCACTCTTTCCTTGATCTCTTTCTCTCTCTTCTTAACTCTCTTCACCAACCAAACAAGAGAAATAACTTCTCTTTTAGGTTATTAAACCCTTATAACCTCCCTTGCTAGTGTGCTAAGCACATACACCAGAGATAGGTGTACGTGACCATTAACTAACCTCTAACTATATCTAACACTACTCTTGCATGTTTACTAACCCTAAGGCTACTTTAGTCGTAGTCATTACATTGACTTACACTTGGTCAACCCTACGACCAATCGGACATGTATCCCGAGGTCACTGTTTAACACTTAAATTTTTGGGGATATTATATTATCCCCACCTTGAGAATTTTCATCCTCGAAAATGAACTCAAAGGTGTGGCGATTGGGTACCCCACACACGGTGATGTTAAGTACCCAATCACGAAAAATTAAGTAAATTTTCCACACACAATGCAAAAGTAATAGAAGTGCAATCGAATTTCAAAAATATACATTTTCTATTCCATGTATTTCCAAAATTTATAACTGTTTATGTTCCATTAATTACAAAAACTCCAATACAAATCATCATAATAACAACGCTCAAAAAGTGATCCTGTCCCGCTCATGCGGCCCCCTCTCCAGGCTGGTCTGGTGCTGGGTGACTCACCTGGGCTGGCTACTCTGTCTGGTCTGGTTGCTGTGGCGTTGAGCCAGATGTGTCGGCATCCGCTGCACCCGTATGAAAAGTGGTCGCACCCGCAGTCCAAGCCTGCTCCTGAGATAGGCACTACTGGTAATCCAACGGATAGATGTACCGCATGGTGTGGTACATCAAAAAGTTCATGCGCCGATTCATCTATTGGTTATTGGCCTCCATCCGGGCCAACACGTCCTCGATCGTAGGCGCAAGGCGAGCCGCTCGTCGGTAATATGATGAGGTAGGTGTGGCAGCCGCTGACTGCGAAGGTGGCGTAGGGGATGCGGTAGTGTGAGAGGGTGCCCCCTCAACTGGTGGAATAACGGGGTGTGCTCCCCCCACAGGCGGGTCCTGATGTGGTGGTGGGGGTGGTGGTGGTGCTACTGCTGCTGGTGCTGCCGGGTCCATTAGAGTAGCACTCAAGCATGCTCGATATGAGACGAGCATAAGGCATTTTCTCCTTTGGTCTCAAATGACCCTTCATCAATTTTCCCTTGATGTAGACTATCCCCTCTAAGATGATCTTGGTGGCATCGAACCAACAGGCGCGGAATGTCTCCTATAGGGCTTGTTGGACCAACTCCACCCTCTCGGTATCATGGTGCATCGGGTAGAGGTTACACTTGATGATAGAATCAAGCATCTACATATAATTGGGTAAATCGACTCTCCTAATGGACGATTCGGACCCCTTTTCCCATTGGTCATCTCGGTCATGATTTCCTCAAATCTCACCTCTTTCACAAATGGTGGAAAGAGGGTGGTCTCGGGCACGAAATCCAAATAGCACTCTAGGGACTCGTGTACGTGGCGATGGGTAAAGTGTAGTTACGACCATCAATCTTGGTCGTAACGATGTCATCAGTCAGACCCTCCGCCAAGCCCTGGTAAAATAGGCAAACTAGCCTAGGGTAGTAAAACACATGGAGCGGCTTTAATAGGTTACTGAGGCCAGCTTTGACCAAATAGTTCCTAGCCCATTTGGTCTCACCCACCCTCGATGTCGGGGTCGGTAAACAAGTCCTCGTCGATAATATATTCATCCTCGAAATTCTTTGCCGCCCACCACTCATTTGGTTGGTGTAAGTCTACAAGTGGTGGTGATAATGTCGGTGAAGATTTGTGCAAAGACGCGCTCATCGAACCGGATGTGGTATCCGATGACGACGGGGAGGGGGTTTGTATAGGTGACGGTGATGGTGGTGGCGGTGCGGCGTTCTTACGCCGTACCGAAAGCTTCGAAGCTGCTTGATTCATGGTTAAGCGAGTTCGAGGCGGCATTTTGACTTAAAATGCAATGAACTTAGGGTTTGATAGCTTAAATTTAAAGGAAAACTCGAAATCTAGGGTTCACCTTAGGTTTCGATCCCAATGTGCGATGGTTTCGAGCTGAAATCATGCAACACCCCCAAAACCCTAGCTCGGATGGAAGGTAGGAGAAGAAGGGAAATAGCGCCCAAAAATGAGAAGTTCAAAACGATTTTCGAATGGGAACCAAAAACCCAATTTCCATATATATAGGCCCAAATTGATTAATCGATTTCTAAAATCGATTAATCGGTTTTAAAAACTTACTCCAGCCGTGTGAAATCGATTAATCGATTTCCAAAATCGATTAATCGAAATTCCAAAATCGATTAATCAAATTCGTGGTCATTTAAAATTTCTAGGTTTTCCAGCACACTGGCATGTGCCAGTCGATTAATCGATTTACCCAATCGATTAATCAATTTCCCAAATCGATTAATCGATTTTCACCTCGATTAATCGAAATCGTAATACCCTTAAATTTTTCCAAAATTTTCAGCTCACAAGCGTGTGTTAGTCGAGTAATCGAATTCCCAGGTCGATTAATCGATTTTCCAAATTGATTAATCGGATTCCCCTCGATTAGTCGAAATTTTACTTTATTAAATTTCTGAATCTCCATTCACTGGCGTATGCTAGTCGATCAGTCGACCAAAATCGATTAATCAAATTTCCAAATCGATTAATCGATTTGAAAATCGATTAATCGTTTTTTATCAGACTTCAAAACTTTTTGTTGCTTCTTGTCTCCTTTGTTTTCTTGGTAACACATGACCAGTTGGTCATTGGTTTTATGAAACATGTCTTCCTAGACATTGCGTGGCATGATGAATCCTAACTATGCAATCTATATCGCATCACGGCACGATCTCTGATTAAAATTTTCTCCATTGGATAATTTGGCCAAATGGTCAATATTGGACTACAATGAACGGTTTAAATCCGCAAACATGCTTGTGGTGATACAATTTTTGACTCTCAACTCGTCGCAAACAAGTCCGGGTATTGTTCCTTCACGTCGGCCTCTGGTTCGCATGTAGCTTCTTCAACTGGATGATTTCTCCATCGAACAAGCACTAATGGAATCACTTTTGTCCGCAACACTTGTTCTTTTCGATCTAATATTTCCACCGATTCCTCTATCATGCTCATGTCTTCATGCATCTCTAATTGTTTACCGCTCAACACATGATCAGGGCCATTAATATACTTCCTGAGCATAGATACATGAAACACATTGTGCACCCGATCGAATAGCGGTGGTAATCTAATGCGGTAAGCAACTTCCCCTACTCGACCCAGAACTTCAAATGGTCCAAGCTAGTGGGGACTTAACTTCCCTCTTTTTCCAAATCTCATCACCCCCTTCATAGGCGACACTTTCACGAATACATGTTCACCCACCTTATGGTCTACACTGGTCCACTTGATGTCGGCGTAGCTTTTCTGCCTGCTCTGAACCGCTTTGAGTTTGGCCCTTATCATACGAACATAGGTAGCATTATCCTTAAGTATCTCGGGTCCCAAAACAAATTTCTCACCGGTTTCCACCCAATTGATGGGTGATCTATATCGCCGTCCATAAAGAGCTTCATATGGTGCCATGTCGATGCTCGTCTGAAAACTATTATTATATGCAAACTCAATCAACGGTAGGTGCTGATCCCATGATCCTTGCAATTCTAACATACACGCCCTAAGCATGTCCTCGATGATCTGATTGACCCGCTCTGTTTGCTCATCAGTTTGCGAATAGAATGTTGAACTGAAATCCAATTGCATTCCCATTCCTTCTTGAAATTTCTTTCAAAACTTTGATGTGTATAATGGATCACGATCGGAAATGATATTGCTTAGGATCCTGTGTAAACGGACGATCTACTTCATATACATGTCTACAAGTCTCTCTGCCGTATACATCATGTTGTAAGGCAAGAAGTGCGCTGACTTGGTCAATCGATTGCCCACTACTCAAATGGCATTGTACCTCTTTGCAGTACGCAGGAGCTCAACGATGAAGTCTATAGAGATCGATTTCCACCTCCATTCCGGTATAGATAGAGGCTGCAATAACCCCGCAGGGTGTCTATGATCGATCTTCACTTGCTGGGACGTCAAACACCGTGACACGTACTCTGCCACGTCTTGTTTCAAACCTCTCCACCAGTAATTCTTTTTCAAATCTTGGTATATTTTTATGCTACTTGGGTGGATCACATAGTTTGACTTGTGGGCTTCATCAAGGATTGTTCGCTGTAGATCGGCATTGTCCGGAATGCAGAGACGGCCCTTGAATAATAAGGAACCATCTTCTTTCACTGAGAACTCCGGTTTGATGCCTTTAATCACATCTTGACGAATCTTAGTTAAAGCCGGGTCTTTCATCTGTAGCTCGTGGATATGCTCAAATATCACTGGTCTCACTGAAATATTTGCCAAAAAGGATCCTGTGGCTTGCAACTCGATGTTCGCATCATATAGTGCCAGATCATCAAACAACTTCCATCTATGCATACCCAAAATCAAACTAGCCAACTGAGCTGAACCCTTCCGACTCAAGGCATCTGCTACTACATTAGCATTGCCTGGATGGTACTGTATGGAACAGTCATAGTCCTTGAGGAACTCCATCCATCTGCGCTGCCTCATATTTAATTCTTTCTGTGTAAAGAGATATCTGAGGTTCTTGTGGTCGGTGAAAATCTCAAAAGTCTCACCATACAAGTAATGTCACCAAATCTTTAGTGCAAATATGATCGCTGCTAGTTTCAGATCATGTGTAATTTTTCTCATGTTCTTTCAGCTGTCTCGACCCGTAAGCTATCACCTTTCTGTGTTGGTTCAGTACACAACCCAAAACATTATACGAAGCATCACTGTAGACTGCGAACCCTCCACTGCCTGAAGGAATCACTAGTACTGGAGCTGAAGTGTGTCTCTTCTTGAGTTCTTTAAATCTCTTCTCGCATGTCTTACTCCATTCGAACCTTGCATCCTTCCATGTAAGTCTCGTGAGTGGTCCCGATATCTTTGAAAAACCCTCAATGAAATGCCAATAATAGCCAGCTAGTCCGAGGAAACTACGGATGTCAGTCACGGTCTTTGGTTGCTCCCTATTGACCACTGCTTCTATCTTAGCCGGGTCAACTGTGACACCATGCTTTGAGACGACATGTCCCAAAAAGCTAACTTTCTCTAACCAAAACTCGCACTTGCTGAGCTTGGCTTCACGCAAAGTTTATAAAGCAATGCTCAAGTGTTCTTCGTGTTCCACTTTTAACTTGGAGTATATTAGGATATCGTCGACAAACACGACGACGCAGGAGTTCAGGTGTGGTTTAAACACTCGATTCATCAAATCCATAAACAGCGCTGGTGTGTTCGTCAACCCAAATGGCATCACTAAAAATTCATAGTGTCCGTACCGTGTCCTGAAAGCAGTCTTCTAGATGTCCTCTGCCTTGACTCTCAACAGATGGTATCCAGATTTCAGATCGATCTTGGAGAAATACCTTGCTCCTTGCAGCTGGTCGAATAAGTTATCTATCCTAAGCAAAGGATATCTATTCTTTATAGTGAGTTTGTTTAATTGCCGATAGTCAATGCACAGACGCATTGACCCATCTTTCTTATTTACAAACAAGATCGGTGCTCCCCATGGAGACATGCTCTGTCTAACAAACCCCTTGTCCATGAGCTCTTGTAACTGCCCTTTCAACTCCTTCAACTCAGCAGAAGCTATTCTGTATAGTGCTTTAGAAACAGGCTCCGTTCCTGGTGCTAAGTCGATGGCGAACTCAACTTCTCTATCTAGAGGTAATCCAGGTAATTCTTCCGAAAACACGTCAGCGAAGTCTCGCACAACTGCTATCTCTAAAATAATATTCTTCTCTTCCTTATCTTCCTTTAAGAATGCCAAGTATCCACTACACCCTTTTCTGATCAAGCGCTCGGCCCTGACTGCCGAGATAAGTGGCATATACGTCAATATCTCTCCTCGAAGTCGAAATGATCTTCTCGTGTTAGGTCTGAAGATGACGACCTTGTTCTTGCAATCCACGGTTGCACAATGAGTCGACAACCAATCCATGTCAAGGATCACGTCAAATCCTTACATGTCTAACATGATCAAATTTATCGATAGTTCAAAGATGTCTCCATCCATGATTCTCACGATCACGGAGTTACAAACCTTTTCGGTATCAATCGACTTCCCAGTCATAATAGTTACAGTTAACACAAAGTCCAACTCCTCTGGGTTGACTTTCATCTTTTTTGTGAAGCGAGGGGTAATAAATTAGTGGGTAGACCTCGGGTCTATCAACACTCGAGCTTCATATGTGACATTGCTTCCTTTCTCATAAATTTGTAACGTACGTAATCATACATACACATATATATATAATGTATACCATCATACCAAAATTATTACTTAGAGGTTCTTTTCTATTTTTCTATATGGATGCACCTTCTCTAGTAAACACTTTCAAGAATTGAAATTCTTTATTTAAAAGAAGTTCTCACCTTGGATCACGTCGTTTGTATTTTGGGCCTCTTGAGCTATGACCGCATAAGCTCTCCCTTGGATGATCGGCTTCCTTGCTTGTATCGGTCGTGGCACAGAAGCTGAAGTCGTCTTTCATTTGTTCACCTCAGGGCAATCTTTGATCAAGTGGCCCACCTTGCCACATCTGAAACAGCCCCGAGTTCCCTGCCTACAGTCTACCGTCTTGTGAGACTTGCCACACTTGGCACAAGTCTCCCGCGGTGTGGAAGATGCATATCGTATCGGTATTCCCTACGCAAGCAATGAAAATCTCTGCTGGTTACTCTGTTGCGTCGGTCTTTGATACCCTCCTTGGAATGGTGGTCCCTGATTGTGAGCTACAAATCTCGTCTTTTTATTCACCGTCTCGTAGTTCCCTGTTTTACTCTTATCCACATTCCACCTTCCTTGTTGTTCCCTCTGGCGATAGCGGTTGTTATTTTCTTCTTCAATCACTAATGCCTTGCTCATGAACTCTCCATAGGTCCTCATCTGGAATGGTGCTACTCCTCCCCTCACGTCCGGTCTCAACCCTTGCTGAAACCTCTTCGCTCTCATCATCTCCATGATAACATAGTTAGGCGCGAAGCGAGCGAGTCGCATGAACTCCACTTCATACTCTCTAACAGTCATCTTCCCTTGCACGAGTTGCAAAAACTAGATCTCCATCTAATTCCTCACAACTTCTGGGAAGTACTGTTTGTTGAGCTCTTCAACAAATTCATCCCACGTCCAGGGAAAATTTGGAGTCTCCTGAGCCCTAGTTAGTGAAACGGACTTCCACCAAGGCCCAGCCTCCCCATCTAACATATAGGTTGCCCAACGGACGCTCTCGTCCTCTGTGCACATGAGCACACTAAATACTTTTTCCATCTCACTCAGCCAGTTCTCAACTGCCATGGGCTTTGCCTACCCCGAAAAGCTAGGAGATCTCATCCTCCTAAACTCAGTAAACGCAGAAGACACTGGCAGTGTCAGAGCCACTGGAGGTGTCGGTGGCTGATGCAGCTAGTGGGCAGTATGAGCTGCCAAAGATGCTACCTGCTGTGTCATGGTAGTCGCCATGGTTTTTATACTGTGCATCATCTTCTGATGCTCCTCTCTATCTTCGTTTCTTTGTCTGACTCTCTCCTGTTCCCTCGGATCTCGATCCTGAGTCTCTGCCTGATCTTGGCTCCCTTGGCCACTACTGCCTGAAGCCCCTCCATCTCCCATAGGTACTCTATTGGTATCTGAGATAAAATCATCTCGACTACGCAAACTTCTACTATGACCGCCCCTGGGTCGGCCCCTTCCTCTAGAAGACATAACGGTCTGCACGTGAAATCAAAGTTTCGTTAGCAGAAGTCCCTATGCTCTGACAAAAACAATGATTGTCAAAATTTCTAAACGAAAATGCTTTGATATCAATTGTGACAGCCCGAATTTCCACACCTCGAAACCTGTGCCATCGACACGATCCTCAAGACCGTGCCCCATTCATCTGTAAGAAACATTGGTACGGTAAGCAATAACTAGACATGATAAAACAATTAACTGAACAATGCAAAAACCAATATGTTAATCTAGGTATAACCTCAAAAGACAGTTCTGCTTTCATGCCAATACATGAACAGAGAACTGATCCGAGCCATCGGTGATGAACAGATCACCTCAGATGGTTCGTCAAAAGAATTATATTAATTTACTTATATTTCCCAAACAATAAGGCTTGACATATCAAGCCGTACAATAATCTCTCAAAACTCACTCTATCCAAGTGCCCAGCAGAGTCTCCTAGAAGAAGTCCTCGGGAGGAGGCTCCAACTCTTCCCCGGGCACGTAATCTGAATCACCAGGATCCACGTCTCCAGAAGCCTCGGCTGCCGCTAGCACTGGACCTGCGACGTATAGTCTAAAAAGATGAGCTACATCCTAGCTCAATAGGGAACAACACAATGAACATATAAGTCAAATCCTTACATATACTCTGATATTCTTAGCATGATGTATCTATGCACTTGTTGGAAAACGGTTTAAATAATTACAATATGCCTTGAAGTTTACTAGTGGTTTGCATGTTTCACTTTATTATTAACTATTCATGAATTACACTGAATAGGCCTAAAGAAAACTTAAATCTTCAACTTAAGTAGTCCCCAAGCAATATAGCATCGAACCCCGATGGAATACCCTCCATCGTCATCTAAATAGACAATTGTTATGAATATATCATTTTGAATACTACCCAGGTCCCTTTCTCATAGGCGACGGGATTTAATCTCATCTCAACATCCACAGGATGTTATCACAGACGGATAGACATGTCTGGTCATTATGCAATTGGTCTCTGTGAGTATCCACCAGATATCTGTCGAGTCGATGAGTATTAGTTCAAACCTTAAATAACAAAAATATCAGGTACTTTACATATAGTTATTCACCGTGTAAATGTGCTGCTTTATATCAATTAGGCCTTATCAGTCTTTGTTCAATCTTACTTTATAATCTCTCTTACATCCCTGGGATGTCTAAATTACTCGTATCACAGTGATGCCTTTCTCACTTTTTCATCCCTTGGGGATGCCTCATTCTCATATGCTTACTTAGTGTCACACACACACATATTGGAAGGATTATATGATTAAGCATGTCCATTTCATCGGTGTACCACACACATACACATGGAGATTATATAATTCATTTCATTTCTATATCACTACATACATGTTCTTGCAATTAAAGTACATGTTCAAGATGTTCCCTACCTCAAGTCTCTGAAGGACCAAGCATCAAGGTCCCACACGGCTCCTTATGCTTGTGCTCACACATACCACCTATAGTACACCATAACATATGCAACACATCAATAAAGATGCAATAGATAAGGTTCAAGACCCTCCATGAACCCAAGGTCCAATTAAGAAGTCAAGTCAAACTGCCAAAATCGATTAATCGATCTCCAAAATCGATTAATCGAAACTCTAAATTGATTAATTGATCCCAAATCGATTAATCCAAAATCCAAAATCGATTAATCGATCCCAAATCGATTAATCGAAAAATCCCAAAGATAGTTAATCGATCCCTAAATCGAGTAGTCAAAAATCTAAAATCGATTAATCGATCCCAAATCGATTAATCGAAATCCAAAATCGATTAATAGATTTCCCAATTTGATTAATCGATTTTCCCAAGCCTTATTTCTCCAGCCACTAGAGGTACTCAGTCGATTAGTCGATTTCTAAATCGATTAATCGACTTTCAAAATCGATTAATTGATTTCAAGATCGATTAATCGAACTCGAGCATTCTTGCTTTTTCAACTTCTAGACCAAAATCGATTAATCGATTCTCCAAATCAATTAATCGATTTGGCCAGAACTCAGCCCCTTTTTGGGCTGTTCTTCCAAATCTTTTTCTTCCTATTTTTCCTTCTTTTCCATCATTTTACTTTGATGATTTAACCCATCTTTCCTATAGCTAATGCATAACAAAGTACTCATTTAAATATAATAAACTCACCTCAAATCAACGATTCCAATCACGTTGAATCCGGCATTTATTGTTCGATCCCAACTTGATTTACCATTTGCATTAACTCCAATCCCTCACTCTCTCCTTGATCTCTCTCTCTCTCTTCTTAACTCTCTTCACCAACCAAACAAGAGAAATAACTTCTCTTTTAGGTTATTAAACCCTTATAACCTCCCTTGTTGGTGTGCTAAAGCACATACACCAGAGATAGGTGTACGTGACCATTAACTAACCTCTAACTATATCTATCACTACTCTTGCATGTTTACTAACCCTAAGGCTACTTTAGCCATAGTCACTGCATTAACTTATACTTGGTCAACCCTACGACCAATCGGGCACATATCCCGAGGTCACTGTTTAACGCTCAAATTTTCGGGGATATTATAAATACCCTTCCTGAAATTTATAAAATGAACGGGTTAAGTCAAAATCTTGACTTTCTCCCTAAATCCCGTGATATTGTGACTATTAAAGGTCACAAATAAGGTTTTAATGGTCACTAATAATCTACAATCAAATGATTGACCTTAGTTGACCGAGTCAAAGATTGACTCTTAGAAGGCCCATAGGCTGAGATGGCCGAAAAATGACCCAATTTAGAGCTATCATCTCATGGGCCAAAGTGACCCCAAAAATTATGTAAAAAATTGGGAAGATAAAATTATAAATATATTAGTTTCATCTTTAAGATCAACCTCCAACTTGATCGATTTTGATGGATAGGAAACCCGAAAAATAAGGGCCTTTGATTCCATCACGATCCAGACATTTCTAGCATTAGAAATATATAAAGATATCATAGATAACTTTAAGAGCTTTCTAACAAGCTCTAATTCACCTCATTTGGATATCAAAAATGAAAGTAACAACCGGGTTATCGGAGACCTGAAAATCTGGACTGATATACAAATTAGTAAAAAACCCATTTGGTAAATTGATGGACACGATCACGTCTGATCATATTTTTGAGTGATATTACTTGTGAAAGATGAGGCTCTCAGTCTTCTTTAACTGAGTATTTGAATCATCGGAAAACTTGATCGGAGTTGAAAATGGTGACTCGATTACTGAACAAGGGTCCGAAACCCTTAGTGAAACAACTAGTATTGAAACGATAGAGGCAAAATCTTGACTTTCCCTCGAGTCTCGTGGCACAGAGATCACTAATGATCACTGTTATGGTCTCAAATAACTGTTGGTATTTATAGATTGGTTGTGCTGTTATTTTATTATTGGAAATGCGGTAAAAATATGACAATAAAATAAATCAAAAAAAGGGGAGCAAAATGGAATAAAACAGCACAAAAACAACAATCTATGCACACAATCCTATAAGATCCAGGGCTGTTGTAGCAAGTTTTGATAAGTAAGAGTTTTTCCCACAGGAAGTGATGATCTAAAAACCTAAAGTTGTGTAGTAAATCTCCAGATCTAGCAACTCAAAACCTACACTAGAAAACAAGGTAAAGAGAGGGTGTTTTAGGTGTCACAAAACAAAAGTAAACTAAAAATAAAAATAAAACTACAATTAAAGAAGGGGATAAAGAAGAATGATGATGGTGTGATAAAATAAAGTAAAAAGGTGGAGAAGTAGGCAGCTATGTGCTATTCATCACTGCAACTCAGATCAAGATGTTGGATTTGCAGCTGTCCTTCACTTGGCTACAAGCACAAGTGCAAGGTAGAAGAATCCAACCTAACCCGGAGGCATGAACTGATCTTAGGGGTATATTCTGTCCACTTGAATGGTCACATCATATCCCAAGGATTTCATCCAAGCAAGAGGTTAGAGCTGAAAAAAGAAAACCATTGCAGACACTATGTTTGCAAGGCTACAAGCTCATGCATCCATAGGATCAAACAATCTGTGAAAATCACAGGAAATCACAGATTGAATGGGGCATTAAAATCAACTGGTCATTGCTATGAAGAGGCTTGCAATGACCTAGATCTCAAGTCTGCAATCTATGCAAGATCTCAGGTCCATTTACTGAAAATGGTGATGTAAAACAGAGGAGAAGTTGGCTCTGCACAGTTCCTCATTTGGCTACAAGCCCAAAGGCAGGGAAAAAGAATCCAACTCGGCCCTTTAATATAGACCAATCTTAGGGTTATATTCCATCCACTTAAATGGTCACCGAATATCCCATAGATGTGGTCCAGTCAATAGGTTAAACTAGAACAGGAAAACTACTGCAGCCACTATGTGTGCATGGCTAAAACCACATACATCCATAGGTGCATTAAGCTCATACAGATTTATATGAAAAATATAAGAAAAATATAGATTTAATGAAGCTTTAAACCTGACATTTCATTGAATAAAAAAGGACTTACAATGATTGCCCCCAAGGCAGCAGTCCTTGCAAAACTCCAAAACTGCTCTCCCTATTATTACAAAACCCGATTACAACTTAGAATATACCTAGCTACTACAAAGAGTTAGCTAGCATTGTTGCTGAGCTAAGGAAGAGAAAGAAGAAAATAAAAGAAAATAAAACCCGAAACTTAATCCTAAAAGTGAGCGCAGGCTAATCCTAGCTCCCCTCTTACAAAATAAACTACAACTATATATACACAATCCATACAGCTCCTTTGTGCATTTGCCAATCAGAAATAAGAAAGAATAAACTATTTGGAGCTGCTGTCGTGGGCCATTTGTGGCCAAGTAATTGCCTTGGGATGTGGGAAATAGCTCAACACCTTGGGATATGTGTCGTAGATGCTGTGGAATCCCAAAACTGCCCCTGATGTTTGAATATAGCTGTTGGAACTCAAGCCTCGAGTGGCTGCAACTTCAGAATTCAAATCTCAAGCTGATCTCGAGAGGCTGGTGGCTTCAGGCATTGCAGCTCGAGAGGTTGCTTGAGAGGCTAAAAACAGCATTTTAAGTGCTCGAGTAGCTGCTCGCTTCAGAAAATGCAACTCGAGAGGCTCTCGAGAGGCTGCTCGACAGGATAAAAAGCCAGCATTTAAGTGCTTGAGAGGTTGGTCGAGTGGCTGATTTGAAGCCTGAACTGCTCGATTGCTTCAATGGCTTCAGAACTTCAGCTCGAGAGGCTGGATTTCAGTGTATTAAAGCTGCTTGAGTGCTGCTTGCTTTAGGAATGCAACTGCTCGAGAAGTTGTTGTTACAACCTGAACTGCTCGAGTGGTTGTTTTAAAGCATAAACTGCTCGAGTTACTCCTTGGCTTCAGTTTTGCAGCTGCTCGAGCATATATAAATAGAGCTCCAGTCATTGCAACTCGTGTGGTTCATTTATCAACTCGAGATAATGGTGTAGCAAGGCTGTAAACTGCTCGACAACTTTGAGGCTTCAACTAGCAGCTCGACAGGTTGTGCTGTAGCAATGAAGTGCTCGAGTGTGCCTTAGCTTCATACATTCAGCAATTCAACTCGACAGGATGGATGCTTCAGGCACAAACCACTCGACAGGTATATACTTCAATACTTGCAGCTATGGTTCCAACTACTCGAGTGTGGAATATTTAGTGTGCAAGTTGCTGTAATGTGCCACTTGAGCTATTGCATTGTTGCACATATAAAATACTTGAGATGCTGGTTTACTGAGTATGCAGTTTGCTTAGTCTGCTACAGCAGCAATGTGCTCAACAGCTGTTCTATTTAATCCATTGTAGCAGCACTCCATAAACTTTGGGCTTCACTTCTCTCTCTTAGCAGGACCCCTAGGACCCCGAGGCATGCTAAACAACCCCTATGGTGTGAACCACCATGGTGAATTTTCTATAAATCCATCAGCTCCACAGCTTGGCTCAAAATTCTTTCTTCTTGGCTCATAAATGATGGATGTTGCACTAAGCTATCGTTTCTTGTCATCTACAAAAACACACTGAAAAACTCATTATTAACTAGCTCAATGGTCCATTAAAGGCCAAGTTAGGTGGTGCAAAGTGGTATATTTTAGTGATCAGCAATAACCACTAATGACCCTTGGTTAAAATACCAGATGATTGACCACAAGTCTGACCAATCGAGATGGGACCCTTAAGAGGCCCAAAAACTCGATTTCTTGAAATTAGACCAATTAGGGTCTAGAAGCTTGATACAGCTCGACCCATGGGCCTAAACAAATAGTCCAAGATAACTTATAGGATCTGATGTCCTTCTTTAGAAATTAAGTGGCCCACTGCTATTGGTACCCCTCAAAATTTGAAAGCACCTACACTTAAAATACGAATTTTCCTAGGAAATCGGACCTTTCGATGTAGGACCAGAGTGACCCAATATAAGAGGTCCAAGGCAATTAATAAAATCATTGGGACCTGATGTCCCTATTCTGAAGCCTTGGGGCCATTACTAATAGCACCCACTAAAAACTAAAAGCACCCACATCGAAAATGTGGAGACATCTTAAAGACCCGAACTAATTGTTAATAAGGTCCTATTTGACCTAACTTATGAGGCCTAAATGGATGATGATGAATCAAATGAGGATACGATATCCTCGTTAATCAAGTGGTTCCTTTATTAAGGATACCTGTGAAAATATAGGAGAGTTCTACACTATACTCCCTTGATATCTTAGAATTAATTAGACTTAAGATCCAAATTAACCCAACCAATGGACCCAACAAGAAGCCCAACATAAGTAAGGAGCTATTGGGACTTAGTGCCCTTGATTTATAAATTGGCATGCCCCGACTAACAACACAAAGTCAAAATTGAAATAGACACCTGTCTGAATTAGTACCTTAATCTTTGAAATTAAGGGAAATTACTAAATATGAGATAAGAGAAAGAATTTTGTAATATTAAAAGTCCCGATCAAAGTTTGACTAACTTTAAAATAGATGACCCTAAATAGAACACCAATTAATCCATTTTTATGGAACATAGTTACACAATATATGTGTGCAACCAGTGGTTGACATTGATTCTGCCTTAATGAGTTTGTTTGAAACAATTTGAGAGACAGGCCTCTTCTATAATCCTACTGAATTATTTAAGATAAGTCCTCGATGGACTCTGAATTATGGCAACACTAAGTATAGTGTAAACTGATTCAGGAAATCAGTATGCCTAATGATTCTAATATATATATAGGATCAATATATTTACAGTGATTAATGTAATAGATCCTAGGATTCTGACTGATTGAATTGGACGTAGAACTTGATTGAATTGTTGAATTATAGTGTATTTGATTTGAAATCGATATGTGATGGAACTCATATTTGAAATCGAACCCGATAATAATTAAAACTCGTAGTTGATTTGAAACCGATATTTGATGGAAGTCGTATTTGAAATCGAACCCAATATTGATTGAAACTCATACTTGATTTGAAACCGATATTTGATGGAACTCGTATTAGAATCAGAACCCGATATTTATTGAAACTCATCTTTGATTTAAAATCGATATTTGATGGAACTCGTATTTAAAATCGAACCCGATATTGATTGAAACTAGTATTTTAAATCGAACCCGATATTGATTGAAAATCGTATTTGATTTGAAACCTGTATTTGATGGAACTCGTATTAGAATATGAACCCGATATTGATTGAAACTCGTATTTGATTTGAAACCGATATTTGATAAAAACTCGTATTTGAATTTAAACACGATATTGATTAAAACTTGTATTTGATTTAAACCCGATATTTGATGAAACTCATATTTGTATCCGAACCTGATATTGATTGAAATTGAATACGAAGATTGAATGAATTATTGATTTTTTTATATAGATTAAGATTAAATTCGAAGATTGATTGAAACGTTAAATATTTGATATAATTTGAACTTTGAATATGGGTTTTTTGAACACTGAATAGAATTTGAACCCTTGAATATGGGTTTACTGAATATTGAACATCTGGTCGAATATTGAACCTTGAATGAAAGAGCTATTCGAATTTGAATATTGAATCTTGAATATTGATTAATTGCTAACGAATATTGAAACTTCTAAAGTGAGAAGATGATATTATTTTGAACTTGAAAATCTCACATAGCTGACCACTGTTCTTGCGAACGGGCATTATGAGCGACTCATATTTAGACTAATTTGAAATGTCAGCTGAGGATTAGGTCTTATTGAACTAATAGGGGCATTGATCATTGTCTTGATTAACTAAATGGCGAAGACTGTCAGCCTCCATTTGCGCGACATTGGTAATTGAATCTTGAATCTTGGACCATGGTTGGTGTTTGATATCGCACCGAAATAAATGAAAGACATTAATAAATCATGAAGCCAACTGCATTACATTAATTATCTAATATTGTTAATTTTGTGGTGGTATATCTAAATAATTATTTGAATGAATAAATCATGATTAAATTGTAATAAAGCGACCTGGTACTTCTTGATGACATTGTTTAAATGGTAAATTGGTAGCTGAAATTGATATGTTACTATTGAATTTGTATTGTTAGAATAGATGATTGAAAATCAAACTCGACATTGCTTTATTGATGTTGATAATTGGTTTGATCATGTCTTGAAAATGGGAATTTGAATGATCACTTTATATCGAATAGATCCTTGAACATTATAGTCATTGTCTTATTAGTGCCTAATGAGTCATTGTTAGTTAGATTGATGGATTTTGAATTGAGAAATATGGATATAGTAATATTGATCAGATAGACAACCGATGAAATTTGACTGAAAATGCTGGCTAAATTATGAGAATTTATTAGAATTGCATTGATAAATCTAGTTAATACTTTATTAAGTTTCACCGCTCACGACGCTTTATGATAAAAAGTTTCAGAGACAGGATAGACGTTGCCCAGCCAAAGCTAGACGGGGCGGCCAAGTAGAGATTTAGAAGAACCCTACACATACGTGGACGGACCACGTGACACTTACACTGAAATTTTTTGACTTTGTACCGTGGCGTTACTTTTGTTTAAGAATAGTTCGGTTTATTATTCTATAAAACCACTGATCTCATTGTAAATATCGAACTTTGAAATTCTTTTGATCGAAACAATGCGTATTTTTGTTTTAACTTGTCTTTCCGTAACAAGTAGAAATTTCGTAAGAACTCGCGTTTTCCTGATAAATGAATAATCGAATTTGGAAACTGATCAAGTCAAGAATATGAGATTTTTGCAATAAATAAACTTTGTATTTTCCTTTGATTTTGGAGAAAATTTTCGATATTGAACACCGAAATTCAAGGAATGTCGTGTCAACCCGACTCGTGAATCGGAACGTGCAGGGCGCAAGAGCCGCCCGACGTGCGAGGCTAGGGGTTAAGGGCGTGACACATGTGCCATGTGGCGTGTGATTTGTAAAAGGAAATTTAAAGAAAAAAAAAAAAAACAGTTTTTTGATAGTGAAAACCTTGGTCAAAGTTTGGGTATCGCCCCATAAATTTTAGACGGTGGAAATCGAACTTTTTTAAAAAAATGGACCTAATTGTCCTTCAGCAAGTTGTTGTGGTACCAGATCCCCTGGATGGGTGCCACAGGGATCCCACCTGGTTTGAACGCATGGATCCACCATGCATTCAAACCCATATCCCTGGATCTCATCTCTAAATTATTTTTTTTTCAAAGATATATTCTAAATTCTTAATATCGAAAATTCCCTTTAGCTATTTTTTTTTAATTATTTTAAATTACTTATATTTTTGTAATATTTAAAATAAAAAATTTTACTTTAATGTCGGCTGGTACATATTTGACATATCAGGAACTCGACTGATGCGCGATAAATGTCCCTGCCTAAGGTAAAACGTTACAAATTGGGCTTGAGCCCAATGCAATTATTAATAACACTAATTTTATTTACTTTATTTTTTTATACAGCTGTAATAGCCCGAAAAATCACATTGAACTATGACCTCGGGATCCGTGCCCGATTGGTCTTAGGTTTGACCATGAGATAGTTCATTGATGAACTTAAGGTGAGATGAGCAGAAGTGATGTGTGAATCAGTGTAGAAGAGTGGAGAGATAGAGGAGTTGTAGAGTTACATACACTGATGAGTGTGTATGTGCTCCACGCCGAGAAAAAGAGATAAGATAAAAAGGGTTGAAAACCCTAACTTTCATGTTTTGGTGGTTGAGAGAAGTAAAGAAGAGAGAGAAAGAGAGAGGAGTAAGAGAGGAGTTATTGCAACTGTTTGGAAGAGGGAGTCAAGCATTAAAGAGGCTGGATTAGAAGATCCGCTAGAACCAAAGCTAGAAACCCTAGCCTTCCAACTATTGATAGAAATCAACTTGAGGTCTATCCAAGGTAAATTTTTTGTAAATGAGATGCATAGATTATAGGGGTTAAGTTGCAGTGAAATGTGGGTTAAATCATAGGATAATGGCTTAGAAAGATAGAAGAAAAAGTATGGAAAAAGATTGGGAAGAATAGCTCGAAGGGGGCTGAATCTGACAATTTCGATTAATCGAAATTGGGTTTCGATTAATCGAAATTGGCCAGGAAGTTGAAGAGTCAGAGGACCCCGATTTCGATTAATCGAATTGAATTTCGATTAATCGACTTTGATTCGATTAATCGATTTGAGAATCGATTAATCGATCGAGAACTTTCCGATGGACCCCGGGGTTGGAGGAAATAACTTAAGGAAAATCGACTAATCGAAATGGGATTTCGATTAATCGATTTAGTTCGATGTCGATTTGGAATCGATCAATCAACTTGTGAAAATCGACTATTCGAACTAAGGGTCTGCCTTGCGAAAAGAAGGATTTCGATTAATCAAAATTGGATTCGATTAATCCAATGAAAACTCATTATTGAGCAATAGAAATTTACTTTCTTGAAAAGAAGAATTTCGATTAATCGAAATTGGATTCGATTAATCGAATGACAATTCGACTGTTCGAACTGAGAATGGACTTTGCGAAAAGGAGAATTTCGATTAATCGAAATTGCTTCGATTAATCGATATTGACTTTCGATTAATCGATTTTGGAAATCGATTAATCGAATCAGATTCGATTAATCGATTTTGGAGTTCGATTAATCGACTGTAGTAAACTATGTTGACTTTTGATTTGACTTTAAGATTCTTGGGGGATCTTATACCTTCTCTATAGCATCCTTTGTGATGTGTTTCACATGTTATATGGTACCATAGGTGGTACGTGAGAACGAGTGCACAAGGAGCCACGCGGGACCTTGATGCATTGATCAGCTAAAGACTTGAGGTAGGGAACACCCTGAACATGTACTTTATTTTACAAGAGCATGTATGTAATGATATCAATTCAATTCAAATGTTTTACTACTCAATGATTATGAAAAGTGTGTGTGTGACATTCATAAGAGAACTTAAATGGACCATCCTGTGGGATGATGAAGTGAAGAAGTAAAGGCATCGTGTGATGCAGAGTGAACGGATACATCCTGTGGATGTATCCAAGATTGAATCATGCTTGATGAGGCCTAACTGATATAAGATAGCACAATTATACGGTGAATAACTATATGTAAGGCACCGATATTTTTGTTATTTGAGGTTTGATAGGTTACCCCACCGACGTGGCGGGATAACCACGGCCCGAGCGCGGGATATCCGTGGACCGTCTGGGCTAATCCAGTGAAGCGATGAGGCTTATCCGTCTGAGTAGATGTGAAACCCGCCACCAATCCCGGAAAGGGCTTGGGTACTATTAGTATTCGTGGAATACATTTAAATTGTCTATATAGATGACGATGAAGGGTATCTCTCGGGGCTCGATGCTATATTGCTCGGGATTATTTAAGTTGAAGTTTAAGTTTTGCTTTAGGCCTTCTCGTCATTCATGATTAACTAAAAGACATGAGAAATCTACCAGTAATTGAAGCGTTTTTAACTGTTTTTCATCAACAAATGCATAGACACATCATGCATGCATATCATAGAATACATGTGAGTTATATTTTATATGTTCAATCGTGTTCTATTCCCTATTGAGCTAGGATGTAGCTCACCCTATAGACTATCGTCGCAGTCCACTACTAGCATTCGAGGCTTCGAGAGGCCGACCGGTGAGTGGACCTTGCGGCGAGGAGTTAGAGCCACCTCGAGGACTTCTTCTAGAGGACTCTCTGTGCAACTTTGAGGAGTTTTAGTTGGAGATTATGCGGCTTGGTATGTCAAGCTGGTTTTGATTAAACCTTGTGTATATGGTTATCAGAGTATTCTTTTGGGCGAACCATCCAAGATGATGGTTAGCATCGATGGTTCGGATCGGTGCTCCCTTCATGCAGAGTCATGAGGGTAGAAGTGACTTTTGAGAAGTGTTTTTATGTTGATTAAAATTCATAAGTTGTTCTTATTTATTTTATGCTTGATATACCAAAGGTGTTAGTGCATAGTTGAGGGGCACGGTCAAGATGATCGTCTTGATGGCGCTGGGTTTCGGTCAAATCCGGCCGCCATCCTGATTGGTATCAAAGCATTTTCTTTTAGCAATTCGACAAGGGTTCTTTCGTCGAACATAGGGGCTTCGCTAACGTAAACTTTAGTTTCAAATGCAGCAATGTCACTAGAGGGAGGCCACCAAGGGAGGCCATCAAAGGAGTTTATGAGTGGAGATGATTTCATCTCTCCTACCAATAGAGTGCCTTTAGAGGTAACGAGGCCCGAGGGAGCGTAGCGAGATGAGGAAGAGGATCGAGATCATCGTGATCAAGATCTAAGAGAGCAAGAAAGATTGAGAGAAAGACAAGAAGATAGAGGAGCCACAAAGGATGATGCACACTATGGAGACTATGGCATTTGCCATGGCACAACAAGCAACATCCTTTGCGGCTCATCGTCGAACAAGACCACCTACACACTAGGACTGCGTTGCACTGCCCTCATCTTTTACGAGTTTAGAAGGATGAGACCCCATTCATTTTACGGCGTGACACAATGGCCGAGAATTGGTGATGGAGATGGAGAAAGTCTTTGGCGTGCTAACTTGGAAGGCGAGGAGTGTAAGATGGGCACTTACATGTTGGATGGGGAGGTGGGCCTTGGTGGAAGTCCGTGATAAGGACTCGGGCTCGGAGACCCGAGTTGCCTTGGACTTGGGAGGAATTCGTTGAGGAATTCAACAAATAATATTTTCCTAAGTAGTGAGGAACCACTTGAGATTCGGCCTCTGACTAGTACAAGGAGGATGACTCGAGAGTATGGGGTAGAGTTTCTCGACTTGCCGTTTTACTGCCGGACTACGTCGCTCAAGTGATGAAGTCCAAAAGGTTTCGACAAGGTTTGAAGCCCGAAGTTAGGGGAGGAGTAGCTCCATTCCGATTGGACCTATGAAGAGGTCATGAGCAAGGCAATCTTTGGTAGTGGAAGAAGAGAACACAAGCAGATATAGGCGAGAGAGAGCAGAGAGGACTTGACCACGGAAGGATGGGCAACTACGAACCGGTGAATAAAAAGCCGAAGTTCGTGGGTCGATCGAGACCACCTGATTTGAGGAGGTTTTGGAAGGCCATGCGCAGCAACACCAAGAGGTTTCCATTACTTGCGTCGGGAGACCTTTTCGCTATGAGAGCCACTGCCCATGTCTCTGGCGCTCATCACACAGTGGTTCTCATGTATCTTCCGCACCTCGAGACGTGTGCGAGATGTGGCAAGCCGCATAGGGTGGATGAGAATCGGAACTAGAGGTTGTTTCCGATGTGGCAAGGTGGGCCACTTGATCAAGGATTGCCCAAAGACGGACAAGGGCAAGACGGCGGCTTGATTCTGACACCGACCCATTCAAGCAAGGAAGCCGATTGTTAGGGGAGAGCCTGTCGATCCTTTGCTCAGAAGCGAGGGAATGTGCACGACGTCATCCAAGGTGAGAAAATTTATTTTATTAAAGAAAAATTCCGTTTCATAAAGAATTTTAGATGAAAGAAGGTGCATGCATTAGGAATAGTGTAGATTCTTTTAATATAAACTGAGAGTGCATTTTGATGTGTAAATTTCTGTATGTATGTGTATATATATTATAGGTACTTTAACTATGTATGAGAAGGGAAGTGTATTTAGACATGACGCTTTCAGTGTTGATAGACCGGGTCTACCCACTCATTCGTCACTCCACGTTTTGCTAAGAAGATGAAGATCGTTCAGGCGTTGGATTTCGTCCTATCTCGTGTCTATTCCATTTGGAGAGTTAGTAGACACGGAGTTAGCTTGCAAATCCATCGTCAGTAGCAGTTCAAGACTTAGAAGTGCATGAATTGGAAGCAAAGTTATGCTTGTTAGACATGCAAGGGTTTGATGTGATCCTTGGCATGGGTAGTTGGTGACATTGTGCGACCATTGATTGCAAGAACAAGGTAGTCATTTTCAGACCCAACACAAGAAGATCATTTCGGTTTCAAGGAGTGAGGTCGTCATCTGTACGATCTCGTGATGAAGGGCCGAGAAAATGATCGAGAAAGGGATCTGATGGATACTTAGCTTTCTTAAAGGAGGACAAGGAGGAAAGAACGTCATTTACGAGATAGCAATTGTGCGAGACTTGAGCGTGTTTCAGGAAGAATTGCTGGATTACCTCCGAGAAGAGAAGTAGAATTCGCCATTGACTTAGCACCGAGGCGGAGCCTATTTCAAAAGCACCTTATAGAATGGCTCCGAGTTAAAGGAGTTGAAGGAACAACTACAAGAACTAATGGACAAGGGGTTTGTTAGACCGGCGTGTCTCCATGGGGAGCACCGGTCTTATTTGTCAAGAAGAAAGATGGGTCAATGCGACTATGCATTGACTATCGACAATTGAACAAACTTACTGTGAAGAACCGCTACCCTTTTGCCTAGAATTGACGATCTATTCGACCAACTGCAAGGAGCAAGGTATTTTTCCAAGATCGACCTGAGATCTGGATATCATCAGTTGCTAGTCAAGGCAGAGGACATCTAGAAGACAGCTTTCCGGACACGGTATGGACACTATGAATTCCTTGTGATGCCGTTTGGATTAACGAATGCCCCAGCGTCATTTATGGATCTGATGAACCGAGTGTTTAAACCACACTTGGACTCCTGTGTGGTAGTGTTCGTTGATGATATACTAATATACTCCAAATCCAAGATGCGAACACGAAGAACACTTGAGGATTGCTCTACAAACGCTCGTGAACACCAATTGTACGCCAAACTCGGTAAGTGTGAGTTTTGGTTGGAAGAAGTTAGCTTTTGGGACATGTCGTCTCACGGTGTCACGGTAGATCCAAAGAAAGATAGAAGCGGTAGTTAAATGGGAGAAGCCAAAGATGACGGATGTCCAAGTTTTCGGGCTTAGCAAAGCTATTATCGATGTTTCGTTGAGGGTTTTCAAAGATATCGGACCTCTCACAAAGTCGACACGTAAAGATTCAAGGTTTGAGTGGAGTGAGGCATGCGAGAAGAGTTTTCAAGAACTCAAGCGAGACTCACTTGGCTCCAAAGTGTTGGCAATTCCTTGAGCGATGGAGGATCTGCGATTATCTGACACGCGTCATACAATGGCCTTGGTTGTGTGCTCAACCAACACAAGAAGGTGATAGCTTACGGATCAAGACAGTTGAAAGAACACGAGAAAAATTACCCGACTCATGACTTGGAACTGGCAGCAGTCATTTTTGCGCTGAAAATTTGGAGACACTACTTGTATGGTGAGACATTTGAAATTTTCACCGATCATAAGAGCCTCCGATATCTGTTTACACAGAAGGAGCTCAATATGAGACAGCGCAGATGGATGGAATTCCTCAAGGACTACGATTGCTCTATACAATACCATCCAGGCAAGGCGAATGTAGTAGCCGATGCATTGAGTCGAAAAGGTTCAGCTCAATTAGCTTCTTTGATTTTGGGTATGCACCGATGGAAATTATTGGAAGACCTGGCAACCTATGATGCGAACATTGAGTCAAAGGACTGGATCCTTTTTGGCTAACATATCAAGAAGATATTTGAGCATATCCACGATCTACAGATGAAGGATCCGACATTAACAAAGATTCATCAAGACGTGAATGAAGGCATCAGGTCGGACTTCTCAGAAAAAGAAGATGGTTCTTTGTTGTTTAAAGACCGTCTATGCATCCCGGACAATGCCGATCTAAGACGAACGATTCTTGATGAGGCCCATAAGTCAAATTATGCTATCCACCCTGGTAGCACCAAAATGTACCAAGATTTGAAAAAGAATTACTGGTGGAGAGGACTGAAACAAGACGTGGCCGAGTATGTGTCACGATGTTTGACTTGTCAGCAAGTGAAGGTTGATCATAGACATCCTGCGGGACTATTGCAACCTTTACCAATACCAGAATGGAAGTGGGAATCGATCTCAATGGATTTCATTGTTGGATTACCCGTCTTGCCAAGAGACACAATGCCATTTGGGTGCGTCGTGAACCGATTGACCAAATCGGTAGCACTTTTTGCCGTATAATACCACATATCTTTGCAGAAGGCGCGTAATTATACATGAAGGAGATTGTAAGATTACATGGGATTCCAAGACATCGTTTGAGATCGTGATCCACTATATCGTCCAAGTTTTGGAAGAAATTTCAAGAAGGAATGGGAACACGACTAGACTTTAGTTGACTTTCCATCCTCAAGCGATGGGCGAATGAGCGGGTGAATCAAGTGATAGAAGACATGCTCGAGCGTGCATGCTTGATATGCAAGGATCTGGGATGAGTATCTACCGATGCTCGAGTTCGCATATAACAACAGGTTTTCAAGCGAGCATTGGCATGGCAACCGTATGAAGCTCTGTATGGACGACGATGCAAGTCACCTCAATTGGGAGGAAACAGTGAGAAATTTGTATTAGGACCGAATCGCTGAAGACAACGCCACCGTTGTCCGAATTATCAGAGAAAGGTTGAAGACAGCATAGAGTAGACAGAAAAGTTACATGTGAAGCGGACTAATGTTGATTACAAGGAGGGCGAGCATGTGTTTGTGAAGGTGTCACCTATGAAGGGTGTAATGAGATTTGGCAAGAGAGGGAAGTTATGTCCACGATATGTTGGTCCATTTGAAATTTTGGGAAGAGGAGGAGAAGTTGCATATCGCATTAGTTTACCACCGCTATTTGATCGAGTACATAATGTCTTCCATATCGATGCTCGAAAAGTACGTGAATGATCCGTCTCATGTGTTAGGAAAGCAACCTATAGAGATGTGTGAGGACATGAGCATGATAGAGGAACCAGTGGAGATCCTGGATCGAAAAGACCCAGTAATTCATACTAAAGTGATTCCCTTAGTGCTTGTTCGGTGGAACAATCATCCAAAAGAAGAGGCTACTTGGGAAACGAGGCCGATGTGAAAGAACAATATCCGCCTTGTTTCCAACAACGTGAGAATTCGATGTAAACCAACCACGTTTGTGAAATTTCCACTATGCTTGAAATTCAATGGAAATTTTGATCCAATCATCATAAATTGTCAAAATAGTAAAAGAAAGAAAAGATTGAAATTTTGTAAAAGGGCAAAACCGACATCGATTTCAAATCGATTAATCGATTTGGAATTTCGATTAATCGATTTTGTTCGATTAGTCGATCGCATGTGCCAAAGGATGTGAAATGAAAATTTGAGTTAGAATATACATAGAATGGAGTTTCGATTGATCGAAATAGAATTTCGATTAATCGATTTTGTAATTCGATTAATCGAATTGGATTTTCGATTAATCGAGTTACTTAGAGGACTTGAGAGATGTTAGAGTCAATGGATAATTTCGATTAATCAACTAAGTTCGATTAATCGATGAATTTCGATTAATCGAAATGGATTTCATTAATCAATACTTAAGAAAGTTTAGAAAAAGTTGAAGTTAAAGCCCGATTTCGATTAATCGAAACTAAATTCGATTAATCGATTTTGGAATTTCGATTAATCGAAATGGATTTCGATTAATCGACTGGCAAGCGCCAGTGAGCTTAAAAATTTGAAATTTTAGATACGATTTCGATTAATCGAAATATTTTCGATTAATCGAATTTGACTTTCGATTAATCGATTTGGGAAATCGATTAATCGATTTTACGCGCTTAACCTAGTTTAATTTCGATTAATCGAAATAGAATTTCGATTAATCGAGGCCTATATATATAAGTTTGGGGATTTCATTCCCCATTCAAATCATTTGAGCTTAGGACTTTGGGCGTTTGACTTCCTTCTTCTCCAACTATCCACCGGTCTAGGGTTCGTTTTTCCGACGATTCGCACCCGCAATCTACCGTATTCGCCTTTGAAAACCACGGTAAACCCTAGAATCAAACTTTTTCTTTCGATTGAAGTAGATAAACTCTAGTTTAGTGAAAATGCCGCCCAAAACACGTTTGTCTTCGAAGAAGGCAACCTCTGTTACCGTTAGGCGTAAGAACGCCGCACCACCATCACCTACCCCATCGCCGGTGAGGACTCCATCACCGTCGGAATCGGAGACCACCTCCGGTTCGACGAGCACATCTACGCGCGAGTCTTCCCGCGAATCCACCCCCATGCCACCACCACCCACCAACGTGGAGCAACCAAACGAGTGGTGGGCTGCCAAGACCTTTTGAGGTCGAATACACCATCGACCCTACCCTATTCACAAATCCCGATTTACCGGGCGAGACCCAATGGGCTCAGAACTACCTAACCAGTGCCGGACTCGGCAACCTTCTCAAACCAATCCGGGGTTCCTATTACCCTAGATTGGTGAGGTTGTTCTACCAAGGGCTAACCAATGGCCCTAGCGACGATTGTATTATAACCAAGATCGAGGGTCGTCTCTATACGATCACTCGTCGACACATACATGAGGTGCTTGAATGCTACCTCGACTTTTACTCCCGAGACTACCCTATTCCCACCTTTGAAAAGGAACCCCGTTTTGAAGAGGTCATGACTGATGACCAACGGGAAGAAGGGGTCGGGCACGTCCATCAAGAGGGTCGACCTTCCACCCTACATGTGGATGCTCGACTCCATAATAAAATGCAACCTTTACCCGATGCGCCACGACACGGAGCGCGTGGATAAAGTGCAACATGCACTTTACGCGGCCTTCTGTGGCCGATGGTTTGATGCTACCATGGTCATCCTTGAGGGGATGCGGTACATCAAGACTAAACTGATGAAGGGCAACATGCCCCAAGGAGAAGATGCCGATGGTCGACTGATCTCGACCATGTTGCAGTGTTACTCCGACGAGCCCTCCTACACTATTTCACCTCACGACCTGAGGGCTACGCATCGCGTGAAGACGTTCACAAAGTCTTCATGGACCCGTAGCGACAACCTTTGAAGCGGACCCTACCAGCCCGGGTCCCGCCCGCCCCAAAGAGCCCAAGAAGAAGCAGCAAAGAAGCAGCAGTAGCACCGCCACCACCCCACCACCTCAAGAGGACCCACTTGAGGGTGGGGCACACCGCCAAAGAGCCATCTGTGGAGAGGGTTCCTCCCACACCATGCCCACGCCGACACCACTGCACACTCGCCACCATGACACCCACCTCATCCTCATGGCAAGGCCGCTTCATCCGGTCCTACGATAGAGGACGTGTTGGCCAGGATGGAAGCGAGTAAGGAGAGGATGAACAGGAGAATTGATTTGCACATGTTTCACACGCTCCAGTTCATCTACCCGCACACCTACATGGATATGCTGAAGAAGAATGGACGGCCGGACGCACCGCCTTCCATAGAGGACCCGTCTTCCATCCCACCACGGACGCGGTCCCCTCCACATCCACATCCGCCCAGCCAGCCGCTACACATCAGCCAGCTCAGCAGACTGCCACCACTGTCACGCCACCTCAGATGGAGCAGCCCGGCACCAGATCACTGGCGAGGGACCTGTTTGAGTCCTATGTATTTTGCATTTTGATTTATACATGCTTTTTTTATGCCGCCAACTTATTGGCATTGTAACAAAATATTCAATCCTTAATACAAATTAAACTTTTTATATAAATTGTTCAATTTTGTTAGATTTTACTTCCATGTTTGTGTTGTGTGAATGTGTGGAGACTTAAATACGTATGAGTCAAATGAACCACCTCACCCCCAAGTAAAAGTTGGGAGAGGTACACCACCACATCTTTGGGTGATTTTCGAGACCTAAAATTTCCAAGGTGGGGAGGATGTAATAGCCCTAAAAAATCACATTGAACTATGACCTCGGATCCGTGCCTGATTGGTCTTAGGTTTGACCATGAGATAGTTCATTGATGAACTTAAGGTGAGATGAGCAGAAGTGATGTGTGAATCAGTGTAGAAGAGTGGAGAGATAGAGGAGTTGTAGAGTTACATACACTGATGAGTGTGTATGTGCTCCACGCCGAGAAAAAGAGATAAGATAAAAAGGGTTGAAAACCCTAACTTTCATGTTTTGGTGGTTGAGAGAGAAGAAGAGAGAGAGAGAGAGGAGTAAGAGAGGAGTTATTGCAACTGTTTGGAAGAGGGAGTCAAGCATTAAAGAGGCCGGATTCGACGCAAGGGATCCGTTAGAACCAAAGCTAGAAACCCTAGCCTTCCAACTATTGATAGAAATCAACTTGAGGTCTATCCAAGGTAAATTTTTTTGTAAATAAGATGCATAGATTATAGGGGTTAAGTTACAGAAAAATGTGGGTTAAATCATAGGATAATGGCTTAGAAAGATAGAAGAAAAAGTATGGAAAAAGATTGGGAAGAACAGCTCGAAGGGGGCTGAAACTGACAATTTCGATTAATCGAAATTGGGTTTCGATTAATCGAAATTGGCCAGGAAGTTGAAGAGTCAGAGGACCCCGATTTCGATTAATCGAATTGAATTTCGATTAATCGACTTTGGATTTCGATTAATCGATTTGAGAATCGATTAATCATCGAGAACTCTCCAAAGTGGACCCTGGGTTGGAGGAAATAACTTAAGGAAAAATCGACTAATCGAAATGGGATTTCGATTAATCGATTTTGGTTTCGATTAATCGATTTGGAATCGATCAATCAACTTGTGAAAATTGACTATTCGAACTAAGGGTCTGCCTTGCGAAAAGAAGGATTTCGAGTAATCAAAAATGGATTCGATTAATCAATGAAAACTCGATCGTCAATAAAGAAATTTACTTTCGAAAGAAGAATTTCGATTAATCGAAATTGGATTCGATTAATCGAATGACAATTCGACTGTTCGAACTGAGAATGGACTTTGCGAAAAGGAGAATTTCGATTAATCGAAATTGCTTCAATTAATCGATATTGACTTTCGATTAATCGATTTTGGAAATCGATTAATCGAATCGATTAATCGATTTTGGAGTTCGATTAATCGACTGTAGTAAACTATGTTGACTTTTGATTTGACTTTAAGATTCTTGGGGGATCTTATACCTTCTCTATAGCATCCTTTGTGATGTGTTTCACATGTTATATGGTACCATAGGTGGTACGTGAGAACGAGTGCACAAGGAGCCACGGGACCTTGATGCATTGATCGCCTAAAGACTTGAGGTAGGGAACACCTAACATGTACTTTATTTTACAAGAGCATGTATGTAATGATATCAATTCAATTCAAATGTTTTACTACTCAATGATTATGAAAAGTGTGTGTGTGACATTCATAAGAGAACTTAAATGGACCATCCCTGGGATGATGAAGTGAAGAAGTAAAGGCATGGGTGTGATGCAAGTGAGCGGATACATCCGAGGATGTATCCATGATTGAATCATGCTTGATGAGGCCTAACGATATAAGATAGCACAATTACACGGTGAATAACTATATGTAAGGCAATCGATATTTTTGTTATTTGAGGTTTGATAGGTTACCCCACCGACGTGGATAACCACGATCGACGCGGCAGATATCCGTGACCGATACGGGCTAATCCAGAGGCCAAGACGAGGCTTATCCAGACAGAGTAAGCACACCCTGTGGGTGTTGATGAGATGTGAAACCGCCACCAATCCCTGTGAAAGGGGCTTGGTACTATTAGTATTCCTGTGGAATACATTTAAATTGTCTATATAGATGACGATGAAGGGTATCTCGTCGGGGCTCGATGCTATATTGCTCGGGGATTATTTAAGTTGAAGTTTAAGTTTTGCTTTAGGCCTTCTCAGCGTCATTCATGATTAACTAAAAGACATGAGAAATCTACCAGTAATTGAAGCGTTTTTAACTGTTTTTCATCAACAAATGCATAGACACATCATGCATGCATATCATAGAATACATGTGAGTTATATTTTATATGTTCAATCGTGTTCTGTTCCCTATTGAGCTAGGATGTAGCTCACCCTATAGACTATACGTCGCAGGTCCACTACTAGCAGCTGCCGAGGCTTCAGGAGACGCTGACCCCGGTGAGTCGGACCTTGCGGCCGGCGAGGAGTTAGAGCCACCTCCAGAGGACTTCTTCTAGAGGACTCTGCTGTGCAACTTTGAGGAGTTTTAGTTGGAGATTGTACGGCTTGGTATGTCAAGCCTGGTTTTTGATTAAACCTTGTGTATGTGGATATCAGAGTATTCTTTTGGGCGAACCATCCATGATGATGGTTATCATCGATGGTTCGGATCGGTTCTCCCTTCATGCAGAGGCATGAGGGTAGAACTGTCTTTTGAGAAGTGTTTTTATGTAGATTTAAATTCCGCAAGTTGTTCTTATTTATTTTATGCTTGATAGTTGAATCAAGATGATCGTCGATGGCGCTGGGTTTCGGAAATCCGGGTCAAATCATAATTACCCATACGGCTGAGACAGCCTCGAGAACAGAGGAGAAGACATGCATACACATGTAATAGTTGTGGGGCAACATGAGAAGCACCAACTATAGTGGTGAGGGAGTACCAATTATTAATAAGACTAATTTTAAGCTGGAGCTACTTATTTATGAATCAAGCCTAATTTTTCACAGCGTGAGTGTAGCCCAACATGTTATAAATGGGTCGGGTTAGATGATCTCAAACTTTAAAGGGCATTTGGCAAGCTTTTCGCTAAAATGTTAAAAACAAATGGGATGGACTCTTCTGATAGTCATTTAAACACCAAAATGGTGTTCAAATGATTTTACGTAATAAATGGTTTAAGATGTGAGTAATCCGAACAGTCACAGTGATAGATCATGGCTTGAAGTGCAGTAGGCTCAAAAGTGATATTTTAGAGAGATTTAAACCATCCGATCTGTGGACTATAATGTCAACCGTTGTTTTCAATTTTAAAGGCTGATATTAAAGCTCATCAATCGGATAATTCACATTCACTTATCGGTATATTTTATTGGGCTGAGATATATATATTCCAATGATAGATTCTCACTTGGGCAATTTAGATTAATCATAAATGTGTGCCATATAGCATAGTGATAAATCACACATCAATGATGTAAGATAAAAATCTATTTGTAATGGTGTCGGATCATTTAAACACCAAGCCATTATCCCAAGAAAAATTATCATCGCGCCAAATTTAACTATTAATCTATCCATTCTCAAAAAAAAAAAAAAAAAACCTATTAATCCATCCGAATCTTAGGCCAAGGCTTGGTTCATCGGGCTGAAACCGTTACTCATATGTCTAACCCAAAGCGGTTGAAGGACCCGATTTGTAATTGGGCCCAAGCCTGGTGCTTTTGTAAATCGGGCCCAAAATACCTGCCTAGATTTGCCCCAAAATGGTATAGAAAAGCCACCCTTAATTGGCTAGGGCCAGGCCTCCAGTAATATGTTAAAACCGCACGGAATTAACCCCAACTGTTAATAGAGTCTAAATGGAAAGGGCTAGAACCTTTACCAATGGAGGGTCCTAATGATCCATTTTAATCAAGCCTAAAATTCTAGCCCGAATCCGGCCCGTTTATAAATTAATAATTGGGTTCAAGCTCAAGCCAAATTTAAACAATTACCGTTGGAGCCCTTGATTTTAGGTGTGGGCATTGCCCATTGGGGCATAATGTTCAGCTGTACTTGGTCCAAAGATGGCCAGCCCAGCAAGCTACCAACTAGGCCAAAACGTTCAACTGGACTTGATCCGAAGAGGGCCAGCCCAACAGGTTTGCTGTGTGGGATTTATTTCCCAAGTTATGCTCCTTAACTTTCATACTCTCTAGTCTCTATTATATGTAAGTCACATCTAGGTTGTCTATGCCGTAAGACGGTTGTATGGTTGAACCCTCCGACGTGATTAGTTCGGTGCCACAACAACTTGTACCAAGTCAATCTCGTGTCATCTAAAAACACAATTTTAAAAAGAGTATATTTTCTACAGTTGAATATTGGGAAAAAATCGGAAAAAAAATCAATACACACTTTTGTTGGGCAAATCAAGATATTTGAACTATTATTTGAAGGACAAAAAAGTTTAGAATTTAGTTGCTTTTTCTAAAACCCTAAGGGGGCGGGTAAACCCTAGAGAGAATGGGTGTTATTTTGAGATTTTAGTCACATAATAATTCAAATAGACCATGTTGTGTAGGGTTCAAACCCTACAACCACATCTTAGAGAGCCAATTTTTTATATATGTATCATCTATTTGATTTACTTACGGTTGAGTGTGTAAGTGAGAAATGAGGGCATTTTGGTAGTTGACATATTTGTTGTAGGCTTTATAATCACAATGCATATGTAGGGTGAATTTGGATAAACACATGAAAAATAGAGGAAAAGAATTTACTGACCCTACATTTTCTTATGGATTCTTAGTGCCCAGGAATCTACAGGTTTAAATCCCATGCTTACCTATCAATTTTTTTTTTCCTGTAAATCAATAAATAATTTATAAATAAACGTGTTGGGCTGAACATGCTTGAACTTTGAAAGTTCGTGACGGTTCGGGCTTAGATTTACCTTGGCCTCGGCCCAAACCTAGCCCCTTGCCACTCATTCCAATGTGTGATTTGGAAGGGTTCAGTGACTCTGTAGTTTGTACATTTGATTTTTTTTTTTTGTTTAATCTAAGTGTGCCACCTAATATCTGTTGGATCCCATAAAATCTGGATCGTTGATCGATCACCTACCGTCATATGATCGCCGAGAGAAGCGTCGCAAGGCTAATGATCACCTTGATTCATTATGGATTTCTCACGAGCATCTATTACTCGATCCTTGGCTTTAGTACCTTTGGATCCATTGTAGTGCTATCACCACACATTTCATTTCTACACACAAATGAGATGTTAAGCCTATATAGATAGACTATTCGGATATACCATCAATGTTCAAGGAAAAATGATCCTCTTTAATCACGTAACAGTCGATGATTAATCACAATTAAACACATAGTTGTAACCGGCTAATGCATAATGAGATTTTTAATCTCTATTGATGAGGTCGTATAGACACATGTACTAACATCTCCCACTTGATCATGGAAGCTGAATCAATATTTCATAACGTTTTTGTCATTGTAGGTTTTACCATATTTCATCGGTCATGAGGTTTTACACGCCAAAAGCAGATTTACCCATCACAACAAAACATATTACGGTCATGAGGTTTTGCACGCCAAAACGGATTTACCCGTCATGATAAAACTTATCTCAATCGTAAGGTTTTGCACGCCAAAAGTGGATTTTCCCATCACGATAAAAATTATTCCAGTCATAAAGTTTTGCACGCCAAAGCAGATTTACCCATCATAACAAAAAAAAATTATTATGGGATCTTATACACTACATTACTATGTAGTTTGTGTATCATCGAATCATTTATGTACACTATCTTCCACCAGTATACAAACTTGTACATTAATTTGGAATAAAAAAATATCTTTGATCATAGATATTTATACGCTAAAAGCGGATTTAATCAATCATGATAAAATTTTAAGTGCTTTGGAATTAACAAACTTAAGCGTCCCCAAGTCCAACAAGCTATATATAATGTTATATAATGTTTGAACAAAATTTCACACTTCTACCTGTTAACAAATAATCAATAGTTAATAGAAGGTATATGATGTATAGTCACTTCACACTTCTAAACTATATCCAAGATGTGGTATTATCAATTCTACAATTGATCGTTCAAGCTTTAATCATACTATTCGCAAAGTATGCACACAGGCCTGTCGGTTATGCCAACTTCAAGTTTTTATAAAGTGTTTATCCAGACGACCTAAAAAATTTGCATTGCGCAACATTTTTCTTATTCAATATAAGTATTTGGGTAAACAAAATCCCAACAAAGTCGCTTATAAATAGATATGTATCCTCGCTGGACCTTTTCAATTTATAGATGATCTTTGGCCTCACAAGTAATTTGTGGGTTATGCATCTAACGGTCCAAGTCTGACTCTGGAAATCCAACGGTTGAGATATCGTGAAAGTATATCAGTTATCTCACATGCTATAAAAGCATGCAAACGTTTAGAGGCGATTAATCCTCAAATAAATCTCACACATAATAACAATTAGCCAGTAAAATCTATTTTCTTGCAATAAATAAATTTTCTATTTCAATTCTTTTCTAATTGGGTTATTTAGCCTCAATTAGGTATGGATGCTCATCCCAACGGCTAATTGGATTTTTTTATCTATAATTAGCAATAATATTTAATTCTCAAAGTTTTCATTAGGGATGCAAGTTCGGTGTATCGAATTGAATCGAACTCGATTTTTTCGGTGTTCGGTTCGGTATACTCCAAACTGAAATCGAATTGAAACATGTTTCAGTTTGGTTCGGTGTACCGATTTGAAGAAAGAAGGAAACCGAAATCGAACCAAAATCAATTTTTTCGGTCTTCGGTCTAGTTCGGTTATGTTCGGTTTGTGTTCACCCCCAACCCCATCGGCTTATCGCTCAGATCCAACTCCGTCCCAATCGCCATTACCATCGGACACTAAAAGCACCTCAACTTCGGTCTTCAAATCCTCCTTCCAAGCCTTCATCACGAAGGCGTCATTCACCGAGACGCAGGTAATCGTGTCTACTCCCTTCGCCTTCAGCTCCCCCGACTTCTCCACGAAGCCCAACAAGTGTTTCTAGGAACACATCGGAGTGAAGGCGTCGAGGACGGCGAAGAGAATCACTTTCTTGCCTTCTGTCAGGTCGAAAATCGTCACTGTTTGGAGTTCTCCGATCTGACACTGTCAAAGTAGGAGAAGGTGGATTTTGACAACTTGTCACCGACGAAGATAGCAGAGACGAAAAATTTCCAGGGCATTGGTCGGAGGGTGTTGAGTTGGAGATTTTATGGGTATCTTTTGCGGAAGAAACAGACGATAGATGATAGCTGAGAGAGGCTTTTAGGGCTAAGGCTTTGTTTGTTTTTATTTATAGTAGCAGGGAGTTGGTAACGTGCTTTGTACAAGCACAGAGGATGGTGGTCTCGCCGGTTTGGTATGCATTCGGTTTGGTATAATTGGTTCAGGTCCGATTTTGGCCGGTTTTGACCCATTAAGGAGTCGGTTTACTCAACGTACCTATTTGGTTTTTGGTTTTTAGCTACCTAAATCGAAATTCAAATCAATTTCAGTTCGGTTTGGTTTATGTCAGTTTTCGGGGCCGTTCGGGAGGGTCGGTTTCGGTGTTCAGTTTCAAACTTGAATCCATAAATTTTATGCAATTTGATCAAAAAATAAATAATTGCATATATAGAAATATACTTTAATGGAAAAAAGTAAATAATACAATTTTCAAATCAATGAGAATTAAATCAAATTTACACATGGCATGAGGGTATGTGCATTGCACCGATTTATCCATCTTCACCATGTATATTTAATCTGAGAGATGTGCGAGACCCGCATGGCCACATTCACACTTACATCTCTCACTTGGTCAAATGGGCTGATGAACTCGTTTAAATAAAGTGAATTGTACCTGACTGACCTGATAACTACGATTTGTAAATTGGACTAGACTCAACTAGTTTGTTGAAATCAATTAGTTTGTTGAAATCAGGCCAAGACTTGAATAGGCACATGTCATGCACCACTAAAATTTGCTCACACACAACTTGAAACCGAGTCATTTTAATCCGGGTTGGACCTAACTTGATCCAATAAGGTTGCTAAAATTTTACCCAAGCCTCACTTGTCAATTTATCATACTAGACACATTAATTTATATTGGAAATTCTATTTAAAGAAATTAGTCTCTCAAACATTTTAACCAACCACAGTATCCTACCCATTTAAAAATTATTTGAAGAATCTTATCAACTTACCTCATTTGTTTCTCACCAAGTAATAAAACGAGTCTTAGTCTGTCATTCATCATCCGTTGGAGCATATAATCAAACGATTGGTTTAACCATTGGATTAACCCATCAAGAAAATACAAACAATTATAACGAGACATAAATATTCAGGCTATGAGACTATTTACCCATCATATTAATCATATCATATTAAATCTCACATGTTATGAGGTTTTACACGCAAAGCGGATTTTCCCGTCAATTATAACTCGATTGCATAAGTCCATTTGGACGTTTTCATAAAATTAAATTAAATACCATATGATAAGCAAATGTTCTACTGTTAGCATGCTCCCACTATTCCAGATATTTTATCATATGTCTAGTACAAAAAATTGGCGGGATTTAAAATTCTAAGAAAATATACCGTTATCGCTTCAAGTTTGCCGATTTATATATTTTGTTTTCAAGTCTAACATCGAGATCGATTTTGATCGTTGATTGGATAGCGTGGCAGTGTCACCTTCGATCAGGCAATGCTTGTGATCAATGATCTGATCGGCGATGATTGGATGATTAGGATACCACCATATATTATCCAATCAATAGAGATGGTATCGATAACGATTGGCAATAAACGGAGTCAATTATGGCACGATAACTATGTAACCTAAGCTCTGATACTAATGTTGGATCCCGTAAAATTTGGATCGTTGATCAATCGCCTACCGTCATATGATCGTTGAGAGAAGCGCCGCTAGGCTGGTAATCGCATTGATTCATTGTCGATTTTCCACGAGCATCTATTACCCAATCATTGGCTTTAGTGCCCTTGGATCCATTGTAGTGCTATCACCACACATTGTATTTCTACACACAAATAGGATGTTAAGCCCATATATATAGACTATTCAGACATACCATTAATGTTCAAGGAGAAACGACCTTCTTTAAACACATAGTTGTAACCGGCTAATGCATAATGAGATTCTTAATCTCTAGTGATGAGGTCGCATGGCCATATATAAAAACAATATCAACAACCAAATGTGGAGATCCAATGGGTTGGAGATTGCCTCAAACAGATCGCTTAACTTTCTCTATTTTTCTGTAAATAGATTGCAAGTGGAGGAAACACATTTATTTAAAATACTTTCTTTTTAAGAGAGTTACATCATAGCCCTTCATTTTAAAGGTATTTGATTGAATCAAAAGATAAAGAGGTTTTTTGATGCAATATTTGCCCCAACATATCTTTACATCGAGTCCTTTGCATCAAGTGGCGCACTAGATACAAAATAGCATCACATATACCCATTTCGTGACCCCTTCCAATCTAGATTGGAAATGAGTGTCACCCTATATTTGCTATAACTTAAAAGGGCTCAAATATGATGATCAATTGGTTCTAAACGGTGTTTTGCAATGAACTACATTGTTTGACACATGGTGCCATTTTTCATTATATGTACACTGTGATTTGAGATCATGATTTAAAGATCTATGGTGTCAAAGATTGAGACAAAGACGGGAGCCATTTATATAATTATATCCAGTGATTCCAAGCAATCAGCACCTTTAAAATGAACCAATATAACTATTTTAGGGCATGTTTGGATATGGGGAAAAGAGATGAATACTTTGATTTGGATTATATTTTCCTTAGTTTTTCGCTGTTTGGAAGCGAGTTAAGGGTCGGAATACAAAATACAATTTTATGTTCATTTTCGACTTAAGAGTTCGAGGGTACCCCTCGACATTCAATTTACTGAGACCTCAAAAAGATAAGAGGAGTGGAAAAGAAAAATATAAGGATACGGCTCTTCTCACCCGTTTATTAATAATACCAAACATTTTTTTCACGGATGAAAACCATTGATTGATTTAAATCAGACGATGGCGATTATTTTTTTTAATCTTCCTCATGATAGATCTTAAGATCATGATGCCCCTATTAGATGGTCAGATGTTGATTTTATATAGCATACAGCCCCAAAAATCAGAGGCGGAGCCACGTTATCCATCCAAAATTATATTGATCACCCAAAATTATAAAAAATCTTCATAAGGCACGCTCTAGTATAATTAATTTTAAAAAGGGGCAATTTATTGCACATAACAAGGTTTTAACCTAGAACCTAACCTTCACAAAGCATTAAGTCAACCACTAGAACAATTCTCTAAGATATGTAAAGAAAAAGAAATTAATACATATATAAAATTTTGGTCATTTTTGTGTTTGGATGATCTTTTATAGTATTATGCCTATTTTTTTGTTAGGACATGCTATATTCCTACAATTTTCTGCATATGCATCCAAATACAGGATTTGGTTAATCCTGCGTTTTTCCCAACTAGCAATGTGGTTATCCAAATAGCGAAAAACAAAAGAAAACAAAGGAATCCCATGATTTCCTACAACTTAAGTATCCATGGGAAAATATAAGAATATTGTTTTACTTTCCTACATTTCTCGTGTTTTTATCCAAATAGGCCCTTAGAGACTTTGTGGTAACTTTAAAAGTGTTTGACCGCTTTAAATGACACAATGGTAGGGGTTTGGTCAGGTCCTACCAAGTAGGACACTAAATCGAGTTCTACTTTATCTCTCACCATCCACATAGAAGATATTTGACGTTGGGGGAATCTTGAAAATCATAAATGCTTATTAGAGAAATTAAAGGAGTAAGAAAGAGAAATGTGGAAGAGAGAGAACTGTCTCTTTTCTGACGTTGGGGTTAATTTGTGGAAACTAATAAATCGGTGGGGAGAGAAATTAAAGGAGTAAGAGAGAGAAACTGATCTAGAGGATAGAGAAAGTAAAAAAAAATCCAATTGTCTCTCAAACCATATTTTGGGTAAGATTTTAGGCAAAAAAATAAATTAAATTTTGGAAAAGATTTTAGGCAAAAAAGTAAATTAAAATTTTCTTCTTTATTCCAACGAAATAATAGCCTTATTTTAGTAAGATTTTAGGAAAAAAAAAAATACCGACTATTATATTGATTTAAAATTATAAAGAATAATAAGTTTTAATGAAGACCTATGTTAGTAATTTTGTAATGGCTTAGGATTTTTTTCCTTTTTTGTAGATATTAAAACTTTTTATTATTATTATTATGGCCATAATGACAAATTTCCGCGAATTACAAATGACGGGGTAAAACAAAATTATTTTTTTGAAACTTTTTGTAGATATTAAAACTGATTTTTCTTTACTTTCCGGACAATGTTTCGAAAGTTTTCAAAATTTATTCAAAATGACCCTCCACCAAAATATTGCCGAAAACGAAATTTTTCACTATGAACGTGGCAGTGTAAAACTTATATTTTTTAATATGTCAAAATATTCAAAAAAAAATTCTTTACTTTTCTTAATATATATGTAAAAAAAAAAAAAAGTCACAAAAAAAATTAATTTTATTGTACCTTCATATCATTTTAGTTTTTTCCATCATGAGTTCAAATTCGACACCATGGTTATCCAACGAGTTCCAACCGTACACAAAAGATTGGGCAACATGAAATATTTGACGTGGAGCTGGATTTAGAGATCTCGGCTATGAAATTGGAGTGGTCTTCTAGGCTATTGGGTGACATTAGATTGCGGGTCATTACGCATTGTAATATTACTTGAGAACTAAAAGAGAAAGTGGATTGTTTTGATGATAGTCTTAGGTTGTGTTTGGGTTAGCACTTATAAGAGCAGAAGCAGCTCTCTGCTTACTCTCTACCAGAGCAGATAAAGATTTTGATGATGGTCTTAAGCTATGTTTGGGTTAGCGCTTATAAGAGCAGAAGCAGCTCTCTGCATGCTCTCTGCCAGAGCAGATAAAGAGAGCAGACAGAGAGCAGCTTTATCACTTAAAATAGCTTCCCGTTAGAGCAAATGAGGCGAGGAGTTGTGTTACCAAACATGAAAGCAGTTCTCTGCCAAAGCCCAAGAGTAAAAGAGCTGCTCTTTGCCCTGAAAAAGCTAACCCCCCCCCCCAAACGCAACCTTATAATATTGCTTGGGAATTGAAAGAGAAGGTAGATTGTTTTGATGATATTATATTGTTTGTTCAAAACCTATATTTGAATGTAATTTTAGCGTATACCGTTATCGATAATGAATCAAATTATATCATCCTCATTCATTGACCTATATGGTCCACCTAAGATATAGATTATTATTAATTGATCCATGTACTAGATTACTGCCTAAGAGGTCCCACCTTGGTGTGATGACTAGTTGCAAACCCAAAGATTTAAATGGTTTTTCAGGGTAGGTCACCACAATATAGTTGTCGCATATAGAGCTACTAATAAATTTTTCAGGTTGATGTTAGACTCATTGAGTTTGAATCGTTAATTGGACCATCAAACTAGGCTTCACCCGATTTGGGTCTTGGCACACATACTAAAGATACCTATAAAGGTCAATATTTTATACAACAAAAAAACACAAGTACTTTTAATATGAGAGCCATCACTCACACACAATGTTGGCCCACCCACGCAATTTAAAAGAAAAGCTAAAAGATATATTTTGCGCCATGTGCAAATACCACCTAAGTCATCTCACTCACAAGATATGATCTAAATTTTTGTAGCCTTGCGAATTTAAAGCCAGCTCACAATGGTTTCAAAAAATTTTACAGCCTTGATTAAGAAGCTTGTCTAAAACGAATTGCACCATCATTTGAGTAAAATGTTAAATAATATCACTGATAAGATGGGCTACATATTGAAACAACATGATATCATTGTGAATAAGTAAAAAGCAACATGATATCACATGGGTATACGAAAACACATATCCAAGGATAAATATAGTCCCTCGTTACATACTTAGAATTTCAGGGATCAAATCCTAACTTACACATCTAAGATGAAACTATAGATTAAAAATATATGTATACTAATTTAGTAGCTCCCATAGGGCCAAAGCCCAATTACTAGTAAATTTATAAGTAAGAATCACAATTAAAACCTCAACTTTCAAATTAGTAAGCAATATTGAGCATTCTCTAGTCTCAATAACCAAAATTAGAAGAAGAAAAAGTTAAAAAAATAAATATATATTGTGCTACAATTAGTTCCTGACAAAATGTCTCCATAGTTTCAAAATTTTGGTGGCTCTTCCAAATCTATGATTGAAAGTAACCTTGCAAAAAGACCTCATTCTTTTCTCTTCTCAACTATTTCTCAAAGGGGAAGGTAAGCTTCACTTAGTTCCTGAAAATATTAAAGAAAAAAAACTTTTAGAGAGATAATATGGAGCTAACGGATTAGACTACCAATTATGAATAGGAAAGTATAGTCATTAGAATCCATGCTTGAAAACTACCTTGCAACTAAACTTCATTCTCTACTCTTCTCAATTAATTTTTCAAAGGGAAATGTTAGCTTTCACTTTGTTCCTGAAAAGATTTAAAGAAATAAATCTTTTAGAGAAATAACATGGGACTAACAGATTAGACTTCCAATTTTGAATGTGAATGTGCAATCAAAATTTCTATAATAAAAGTTATCCAAAGATAGCTTCAATTTATCATATGGGTCAACTTTATCAAGCATAAGGGGCACTTCAAAATCAAAAGCATGTCCAATGCATGGAAAATTATTAGAATTATATAGCCCTATAGAAAATATAAGATATTAATTGATACGCATAACTAAAATTTACAACTCAATAATTTAAGAAAAATAATATTACCTGAAAAAAAAAGTAACAGTAAACAAAAAATTGGAAAGGTCATATAAAAAATAATAAATAAAAAACTAAGATTAGTTAGAGTAGTGCAATTACCAATTTGTTTACCTTTATGCCCTAAAATAGACCAAATACATCGGTTATCTATAATATGAATATGCATATATATATTTTTATAAAATAAAGATTGAGTAGTGCAATTACCTAATTGTAGGAGAGCACCTGCTCGATCATGATAGGATAAAGTCAGAGCATTGCTGATTAGTGACATAGAGGATAAGTTAAAGTTTCCAAATTGACCAGATTGTTCACCTTTACCTTTATGCCCTAAAGTAGACCAAATACATCGGTTATCTATAATATGAATATGCATATATATTTTTTTATAAAATAAAGATTGAGTAGTGCAATTACCTAATTATAGGAGAGCACCTGCTCGATCATGATAGGATAAAGTCAGAGCATTGTTGATTAGTGACATAGAGGATAAGTTAAAGTTTCCAAATTGACCAGATTGTTCACCTTTATCCCCTGCAGTGGATCAAATACATCGATCATCTATGATATGTGCATATATTTTTTATAAAATGAAGATTGAGTAGTGCAATTACCTGATTGTAGGAGAGCGCGTACTCGATCATGACAAGATGAGGGAAGAGCATTACCAATCAAGGAAGTAGAGGATGAGCTAAAGTTTCCAAATTAATTAGATTGTTCACCTTTATGCCCTACATTAGAAAAAAGACATCAATCATCTATAAATATGAATATGCATGTATTTTTCATAAAATTAATATTAAGTATTATAACTACCTAATTCTTGACTAGTCATCATTGGGCAATAACGTCTGGTGTGATCGTACCCTTTGCATATATCACATTTTTTTTTTTACTCTTCTCTAATACAGATTTATATCTTTATGAAGATTGATTTTGTTTTAATAGGCCGAGGATCGTGCAAAGATATTTGGTTGTTTCGGAGTCCTGATTCACATCCTTTTGTAATATTCTCATGTTCTTCATCACTTATAGCCTTGATTTCCTTTAACGTCTCTTTCAAAGAATACAAAGTGGCTTGATAATGTTTTTCAGTTGTGGCCACCTTCGTAGCGACATTGAGGACTTCACGAGCTAAGTTCATATAGCGCAATGTTTGTATTTTATGGGAATTATCCCTCATTTCAAGGCCATGATTATCCAATACAATTTCGGACTTAGCATTTATCGTCCAACTTTTTAAGATGTATTGAGGTGGAACAGTCATGATCCGCTTAATTTTAAAGACTGCTAATATATGTTTACACAAAAGTCTCACAAATTCAAACATTTGGCAAGTACATGTAACTTTAATTTCATTAGCATCAAAAGTAACTAAAAGTGTCTGACCTTTTTTTTCATAATGTGCTACCTGATATTCTTCATATGACCCATCACCTTTAGTTTTTTCATCAGTGTAGTAAAGACTTTTTACCATTTGCTTTTGAAATTTAAGCAACACGGATCTTGTATATCTCTTTGTGACCTCTTTTTCCATTGGTGACGAGCATTTAAGAATTGGTTTTATTTGGCTCGTTCTAAAGTCTTCAGCATTTTCTTTTTCACGTCGATCAGCAGCTACTATTTCATATTGCTTAATAAATTCTTGGAGAGTGGTCTTAGAATTGGCATACCCATCAAAGAAAGAGTTTATACTTTCACTGGGTTGGGTTGTCGTCATATTTGCAAAGAAAGTACTTCTCAACAACATCGGAACCCAATTTGAACGCTTACTATATAAAGATTTAAGCCATCCATTTTCGACAAGATTATATTTTTCGAGCAATGATTCTTATCTAGACTCAAACTCTTCAATTATTCCTTTAGTATAAATGCATTTCTTGAATTCTTTACTGCATGCACTATTTTTATAATATACGTGGCTCAAATTTGTACCCATATTTTGATATATGTGCCAGATACAAAAATGATGACAAGTTTGTGAGAATACATGTTTTACTGCTCCAATGATGGTTTGATCTTGACTTGTTATAATTGAGACTGGGTGACGTCCAAACATTACCTTCAACCATGTCTCAAACTACCACACGAATATAGATTCTCTCTCATCCAAGAGAAGAGCACAACCAAACATAATAGTTTGTAAATGATGGTTCACTCCTGTGAATGGAGCACATGACATATTATATCCATTCGTCTTATATGTTATGTCGAACGTAACCACATCGCCAAAGTAACTGTAGTCGATTCTTGATATAGCATCGGCCCAAAAAAAATTGGTAATGTGACCAGCTTCATCCACTTATATCGCATAGAAAAAGAAGGATTTTCGACTTGCTTTTCTTTTAAATAATTAAGTAAAATATTTGCATCGCCCCTTTTCAAGAGTCCTCTGCCACATAACACGCATATGATTTCTACAATCTTGTTCTGTAAAATCAATATTTTTACTTCCCCCAGCCGCTTGTTGATTTAATGACATAATTAAATTTGTACGTATACCTGCCCTTCTCATATCATCAATTGAGTATTTTACAACATCAAGTATTTTTGTATATGATGGTAAACAATGCACTTTTCTAGCTATCACCATTGCATGATTATGATCCTTCACAAATTCCTAAACAATCAATATTCTATTTTTTTTTCTTTTTATCTCCATTGTTGCTTTATATCCCACCCTTGTAAACTCGCGATTTTTTTTTCCTATTATTTCTATTTATGTTTTTGTCAGATCGAAATCCCTCTTTCCAGTATACATATTGATGAAAAATTATTATTCCGCTTGCTGATTTACGAAGATGTTGCTTTCTAATGCTGAAACTTATACTTCTAGCATATGTGTTATAAAAGGTTTCAGCGTCCTTCTCAGGATTAAATTCCATTTCTAAATGTGGAGTTATATCTTTCAAATTCTCATACGTAAGAATCTTAGGACTCAAATACTCAAAGTATTTCATCTTTATCCTTAGAATAACTATCAAATACTTCATTATGCCCACTCATAGTTGCATCAACAAACAAATTAGTTAGATTAGTACTTGACTTGATTATATCTAGAAGAACAGTTTAGCATTAATATAAAGCTTCCATAAATTGTAGTTTATGTACAATCTTTTTAATAATAAAAAAAATGAAAATAATATTTTTGTAGATATTACTTTAAATCTATTTGGATGATAAGAGATAAAATAGAACCCGATTTAGGGTCCTAGTGACAATAGTATTAGGTCCTATGAATAACATGGTACAGTTGATGATCGAGCCATATGGCACGTGTCCCATTGGAACGTACAATTAACTACAGGATGTCAATTCGCCCTAAATTGCAAGATTGGAGGCATGACCATGGATACAGACATCAGTCGAGACTGATACATATCGGCCAATTTGTATCGGCTTTGGCCGCGTGACTCACTCAAGCCGACACGGCTGATTGGTACCGGTTTTAAAACCTTGATCCATGGTTATGCATCAACCACGAGGCCAGGTTCACTCCACAATCTAACAAAGGACCCACTGTCCCTTCTTTAAGTGCACATTTCGACAGTCCAATGCCCATTTAATAAATGTAGATTTAAACGTACCCATCCAATCTTGTTGGGCACTTACGCTAAAAATTACTAATTGGTTGAAATCAGATGATGGAGATCGTGTTTCACTCCAATCTTTCACACAAGGGATCTTGAGATCATGGCGTACTTATCGGGCGGTTAGTTTTTATCTTCACACGAAACATATCCCAAAAATGTAGCATCAAAGTCACGTTTAAGTTTAAGTGTGATGCGTGTCATGTGATTTTAGGGCCACTTTATTGGGCATTTGTGCCATGTGGAATAAACAACTAGTTAATTGATAAGTGCGCCATGATCTCAAATCCCTTGTGTGGAAAATTGGAGCCAAATACGATTTCAATCTTCTGATTTTTAGTGCAAGTGCCCGGCGAGATTCGGTGGGTGACATTCGGCCAGTTGCACCCTATCATTGCCCGTATAGATTGTTTGACCATTTGACTGTCTTTTCCTTGAGTCAGTCGCAAAAAAAAATTGGGTACACTTGTAAGCAGCTGCTTACCCTCACATTTTATTTTTGATAACCTGCTTACGCTCAGATTGATTGCTCAAATTTGGGGCAGGGCTTTTGTCATTTTACTTCCCATGGGATAGGTGGTTTCAAACAAAACTCACAGGTTGGATATTTTATAGTGCTGTTAAGCCACTTCAAAATCTATGAGTAGTTATCAGTCATTCAATTTGGGAGGTCGTAACTTGAGTGGAATTAAATGATGGAAATCGATTTTCATCCTAATCTTCTACACAATTGATCTTGATATCATGAGCATACTATCAAACGGTCAATTTGTTGTTCCACGTGGTACATATCCCAAAAAACTGACTCAAAAATCACGCTAAAGCCTAATTTTAGGATTACTTTTCGAGATGTGTGCATTGTGAAAACACCATCCAAAATGTCTAATTTGAAGGTTGTGAACTAAAGATCTTTGATGCAAAAGATTGGCATAAAACACGATCTCTTTCGTATGATTCAGCGCAGTCAATTGTTGAATCAGATATGGCCTTTGACTACTGTAGATCATATGATAAAGATCATGTTTCGTGCCAATCTTTTCAGCATAAGATCTTTAGCTCATGTCTTTCAAATTTGACGAATTAGATGGTCTTTCCGACATAGGATATTTTGATTATGACCTTTAATCTTTTCTACATGATCTTTTGATCATCAACAATTGATTGATTTGAATCAAACTATGGAGATTGTTTGCCACTCCAATCTTCCACTTATAGGATATGGTGTTTCTAAGCTTATTGTCATACTGTCAGTTTCTTAGTCCAAGTGTCACAAATCCCCAAAAAGTGATTAAAAGGTCTTGTGCAACACATCATACTAAAATATGATTTTAGGCTCACTTTTTGGGATGTGTGCCATGTGGAATAAGAAACTTTTCGTCTGATGGGAAGCCCATGGTCTCAAGATCCATTATGTGAAAAATGGGGTGAAAACGATCACGATCATCTGATTCAAAACAATCAAACGGTTTAAGCATGCAAAACCCGAGTTGAGGAGAAGGATTCTCAATTTGCATCCACTTTTTTGGGATCCGTGCCACATGGAAGGAAATATTGAGCTTATCATGATAAGCCCATGCTCTCATGATCCATTATGTGAAAAATTATGGTGAAAATAAAAATCTCCATTGCCTAATCCAAAACGGTTAAAAAGATTTTACCATGTAAAACTTCCATTCAGAAGAAAGAATCTCGGGTTGCAAGGGTAAAACTACCATTTAGCTTTTTAACCGAGGTGGCAGGCGAAAAAGATTTTCAGCCAAATTTTGGCTGAGTATTCCGTAAAAAAACCAAAACCTTAATAGAGTTTTTGAAGAACTCGTTTTGCCGAACAGGGCATTGAAGGTTTATAACAATTTCCAATAAAATGGATGATCGACCGTCAATGACCTATATGATCCAACAAAATTGATGGTCTGGATCGAGTGGATATGTCTTATAAAAAGAGGAAAACGGAAAAAGGAAAAAAAAGCAAAGGGACGACTCTCCAGACCAGACCGCCATTTTAACACCAAAATGGAATTTGACTGATCTTATATTATCAATGATTTAAGAATAGGGTTCATGATTTAAATCATCAAAGTGATATATCATCAATTGAAGTGCAACAAGCCCAAAAATTGTGTTTTAGGAAAATTTAAATTATCCACTTTATTGATTATAATATTAACAATTATTTTTAATTTAAATCATCAAAGTGATGTATCATCAATTAAAGTGCAACAAGCCCAAAAATAGTGTTTTAGGAAAATTTAAATTGTCCACTTTATTGACTATAATATTAACAATTATTTTTAATTTTAATGATTAATATTAAAATTCGTCAATCGGATGATTCATATCAACTTATTGGCATGTTTCGTTATCAAGAGACATATTTCAATGATAGATTGCCACTCAAACAATTTGGATTAATCCTACATGTATGCCATTTCACTATAAAAACATTTTGACGGTGTAAAATAATTTAAATACCATTTAGAGTTTCAATATGTCAGTTTGGAGTTATTATCCCAAAAATAGACTACAACTTCGTCTAATTCGTCAGGTCCATTTATTGAGCTGGGCTATGGCGTCACAGGTCACAGCAAACGAACGTTTACAAGTGCCGCTACTGAGCAGCTTCATGCTGCTACTATTGCCACATAGCCACCAAATCTTCTGGAAAACCTATTTGGTGGTATTGCTTAATAGCCCCCAAATCTTCTTAAAAACAGATTTTGAGGCCCTAAAAATTCAACAATCAACCTCTTATAGGTACCTCTATTAGCACCCACGCAATGCTTAGAATCAGATGATGGAGATCGTTTTCTCACAGAATGGATCTTGACATCATATTACACCTATTTGACGATAAATTTTTTTATTCTAAATGTCATAGATCCCACAAAATGCCCCTTGAATTCCTATTGCACACATCACGTTGAAACATGATTTTAGGGCTTTTTTTGGGATTATGTGGAATAAAAATGAACTGTTTGATAGGTGCAGCATGATCTTAAGATCCATTGTATAGAATATTGGGGTGAAACACAATCTTCATCATCTGATATGAAGTAATCAATGATTTTGAGGAGGTTTCCGACGTAGGTCCTTTTAGAGATTGCGTGGGCTCTAATAGAGATACCCACCTTTTATGTGACTTAATTAAGGTCGTTAGAGTTTGGCCGACCCCTATGACTCAATAGTAGGGGTAGCAACGGGCCAGGCTTGAGCATACCTGTAATATCCTGAAAAAAATCACGTTAAACAATGACCTCGGGATCTGTGCCCGACTGGTCATAGGTTTGACCATGTAAGAGTTCACAAGTTAACATAGAATATGATGAACGGATGAGATGTGAGAATTTGAGTGAATGTGTGGAGAGCGAGGTAAGTCTGGAGTCACATACACCTATTGTGGTGCATATGCTCAATACACAAGCTTGAGGGGAGATAAAAGGGTTTAATAACCCTAAAATAGATGTTTGGTTGTTGAAAGAGAAGTAAAGAAGAGAGAGAAAGAGAAGTAAAGAAGGTGGGTGATCAAGGAGTTATTACAACTGATTGGAAGGGGGGATTTGAGCATTTTACATCGGATTCGACGCGGGGAATCCGCTAGAAGAAAAGCTGGAACCCTAGCCTTTCCAACCACTTGAGTTATTCAATTTGAGATTGATAAAAGGTAAAATTTTTGTAAATTAAATGCATAGATTGAAGGGTCTAAATTGTAGTTAGAAATAGCTAAAATCATAGGATAATGGCTTAGAAAAGAAAGAAAAATTAGTTGGAAGAAGATTGGGAAGAACATTTAAAACGATTTTTAGAAGTTGAAAAGTCAAAAGACACGATTTCGATTAATCGAATTGAGTTTCGATTAATCAACTTTGAATTTCGATTAATCGATTTTGGTATCGATTAATCGACTAGGAACCTCCAGTGAACTCCAGTGGAGGGAAGATAAGGACTTGGAGAAATCGACTAATCGAAATGAAATTTTGATTAATCAATTTATAATTTCAATTGATCGATTTGGGATCGATTAATCGATTTTAGGAATTAGATTACTCGAATAGAGAATCGAATGGATAGAGTGGAGAATTTCGATTAATCGAATTGGGATTCGATTAATCGAATGGGAATCTCGATTAATCGATTTTGAACTTCGATTAATCGATTTTGGAGTTCGATTAATCGAATGTGCCAGTTTTTGTTGACTTTTGAGTTTGACTTTAAGATTCTTGGAGAGTCTTGGACCTTCCTTATTGCATCTGTAGTAATGTATTGCATGTGTTATATTGTACCATAGGTGGTACGTGTGAGCTTGGGCACAAGGAGCCACGTGGGACCTTGATGCATGATCAAATAGAGACTTGAGGTAGGGAACACCTTGAACATGTACTTTATTTTGCAAGAGCATGTATATAGTGATATAGAATTCAATTCAAACTGTTTTTGTTTCTTAAGAGTTTGTGAAAAGTGTGCGTGTGTGACATCTAAAAGAGTAATCATAATGAGCCATCCCCAGGGGATGAGGAAGTAAAAAAATAAGAGCATCAGGTGTGATGCAAATGAATGGATACATCCCAGGGATGTATCCAAGATTGAATTATGTCTGATAAGGCCTAACTGATATAAGATAGCACAATTATACGGTGAATAACTATATATAAAGCACCTGATATTTTTGTTATTTGAGGTTTGATAGGATACCCCACCGACGTGGCGGGATACCCACGACTGACGCGGCAGGATATCCGTGATCGATACGGCGGCGAAACCGTAGGCCAGTGCGGAGGCTTATCCGTATACAGTAAGCACACCCCAAGGGTGTTGAATTGAGATATGTTGAAACCCCGCCACCGATCTCCAGGGAAAAGAGGTTTGGGTACTATTGGTATTCCCAGGGAATATATTTAAAACTGTCTATATAGATAACGATGAAGGGTATCTCATCGGGGCTCCGATGCTATATTGCACGGGGATTACTTAAGTTGAAAGGTTAAGTTTTGTTTTAAGCATTTTCAGTGTCATTCATGAATAATTAAAAGACATGAGTAAACTACCAGTAAAATATGATTATTTTCAACTGTTGTTCATCAATAACTGCATAGACACATCATGCATAGCATATCATGGAATATAAATGAGTTGTAATTTATATGTTCAATTGTGTTCTGTTCCCTATTGAGCTAGGATGTAACTCACCCTTTAAACTATACGTCGCAGGTCCACTATTAGCAGCTGCCGAGGCTTCAGGGGACGTTGACCCTGGTGAGTTAGACCCGACACCTGGAGACAAGTTGGAGCCACCTCCTGAGGACTTCTTCTAGAAGACTTCGTTGTGCAGCTTTGAGAGTTTTTGTGAGTGTGTTTTATGCGGCTTGGTATGTCAAGCCTTATTTTCGTTAAACAATGTAATTAAGTCATGAGATTATTCTTTTGGGGCGAACCATTTTTGATGATCAGCGATCATCAATGGTTCGGATCGGTTCTCCATTCATGTAGAGGCATGAAGGTAGAACTGTCTTTTGAGAAATATTTCAATGATAATTTAATTTCGCAGCTTTATTTATTATTTCAGTACAGTTTATTGTTTGATATACCAATGTTCCGTGCATAGCTAAGGGGCACGGTCAAGATGATCGTGCTGATGGCACGGGTTTCGGGGTCCCGAAATCTGGGCTGTCATAGTTGGTATCAGAGCATTTCTTTCAGCAATTATGATAATCATTCTTTTTGTCAGAACATAGGGACTTCTGCTAACGAAACTTTAGTTTCAAATGTAGCCGTCAATGTCATCTAGAGGAAGGGCCGCCGAGGAGGCCAAAAGTTATGATTACATCTCTCCTACCAATCGAGTACCTTTAGGAGGTAGTGAGGCCCCAGGGGGCAGCAGTAGTAGACAACAAGAGGAAGAGGATCGAGATCGTCAGGATCAAGATCTGAGAGAACAGGAGAGAGTGAGAGAAAGACAGGAAGATAGAGAGGAGCGCCAAAGGATGATGCACACCACGGAGACTGGCAACTGCCATAGCCCAACAAGCTGCATCCTTTGCAGCTCATGCAGCTAGAGAGCAGCGGCCACCTACACCACCTGTAGGACCCACACTGCATGTGCCTTCATCCTTCACGGAGTTTAGGAGGATGAGACCTCCTTCATTTTATGGGCAGGCAGACACGATGGCAGCAAAAAATTGGTTGATGGAAATGGAGAAAGTTTTTAGCGTGCTGACATGCACGGAGGACGAGAGTGTAAGATGGGCAGCCTACATGCTAGACGGGGAGGCTGGGCCTTGGTGGAAGTCCGTGATACGGAATAGGGCCCAGGAGACCCCAGGAGTTCTTAGTGGACTTGGGAAGAGTTTGTTGAGGAGTTCAACAAAGCGGTATTTTCAGAGGTGGTAAGAAATCAATTGGAAATTCAATTTTACAACTAGTGCAAGGGAGGATGACCGTGAGAGAGTATGGGGTTGAGTTTCTGACTTGACACTGTTTGCTCGGATTACGTCATGCGCGTGATGAAGTCAGAGAGGTTTCAGCAAGGCTTGAAGCCTGAGGTTAGAGGAGGAGTAGCTCCATTTCAATTAAGGACCTATGAGGAGGTCATGAGCAAGGCACTAATTGTGGGAGAGGAGAACAATAATAGATACAGGCAGAGAGAGCAACAAAGAGGAGGCAATGATCAAGGAAGATCGGGGAACTATGAACCGGTGAATAAAAAGCCGAGGTTCGTGGCCCAAAATCAGAGACCACAGTTCCAAGGGGGGTTCGGAAGGCCGGCGCAACAGCACAACTAACAGAGATTTCCACTACTTGCGTCGGAGAGACCTTTACGCTATGAGAGCCCTGCCATGTCTACTGGCGCGACCGTCACACAGGGTTCTCGTATAATTTCTTTCGCGCCTCAGGAGACTTGTACAAAGTGTGGCAAGCCTCACAGGACAGTGGATTGCAGAGTGGAACCAGGGGTTGTTTTCGATGTGGCAAGGTGGGCCACTTGATCAAAGATTGCCCCGTGGTTGATAAAGGAAAGACGGCTTCAGTTGCAGCACCACAACCCATTCAAGCACGGAAGCCGGTCGTTCATGGGAGAAACCTATGCGATCCGCTTAGGAAGCGAGAAGCGTGCACGTCATCAAGGTGAGATTATTTTAAATAAAGAAATTCCAATTTCATTAAAATTTTAGATAGAGAAGGTTCATTCATTAAGAGTTGTATAGATTTTTAGTCTAGACACTAAATTTATATGTGAATTAGGGGTGTAAATTGATGTGTAAATTATTGTATGTATGTATGTTTGTATACTATAGGTACTTTAACTGTATATGAGAAAGGATGCTTCGTTGGATATGACGCTAGAGTGTTGATAGACCCAGGGTCTACCCACTCATTCGTCACTCCACGTTTTGCCAAGAGGATGAAGATTGTTCCAGAGGCATTGGACTTTGTCCTATCTGTGTCTATTCTGACTGGAGAGTTAGTGGACACAGAGCTAGCTTGCAAATCCGTCATCGTAGTAATTCGAGACCTAGAGGTGCATGAATTGGAGGCAAAGTTGATACTACTGGACATGCAAGGGTTTGATGTGATCCTTGGCATGGACTGGTTGGCACAATATTGTGCAACAATCGATTGCAAGAACAAGGTTGTCATCTTCAGACCTAACACAAGAATATCATTTCAGTTTCAAGGAGTGAGGTCATTACCTATGCCACTGATTTCAGCAGTAAGGGCCGAGCGGATGATCAAGAAGGGTTGCAGTGGGTACTTGGCTTTCTTAAAGGAGGACAAGGAAGAAAAGAATGTCACCTCTGACATAACAGTTGTGCGAGACTTCGCCGACGTCTTTCCAGAAGAGTCGCCTGGATTACCTCCAGAGAGAGAAGTAGAATTTTCCATTGACTTAGCACCGGGAACGGAGCCTGTTTCAAAAGCACCATATAGAATGGCTCCTGCTGAGTTGAAGGAGTTGAAAGAGCAACTACAAGAGCTCATGGATAAGGGGTTTGTCAGACCGAGCGTCTCTCCGTGGGGAGCACCGGTTTTGTTTGTTAAGAAGAAAGATGGGTCAATGCGGCTATGCATTGACTATCGACAACTGAACAAACTCACTGTTAAGAACCGTTACCCTTTGCCTAGAATCGACGATCTATTTGATCAACTGTAAGGAGCGAGGTACTTTTCCAAGATCGACCTAAGATCTGGATACCATCAGTTGAGAGTCAAGGCAGAGGACATTCAGAAGACAGCTTTTCAGGACACGGTATGGACACTATGAGTTCCTTGTGATGCCATTTGGGTTGACGAATGCTCTGGCGTCTTTATGGATCTGATTAATCAAGTATTTAAACCACACTTGGACTCCTGCGTCGTAGTGTTCGTTGATGATATCTTGATATACTCCAAATCTAAGACGGAACACGAAGAATATTTGAGGATTGCTCTACAACGCTACGTGAACACCAATTGTACGCCAAACTCAGTAAATGTGAGTTTTGGTTGGAAGAGGTTAGCTTTTTGGGACATGTTGTCTCAAAGCACGGTGTCACTGTAGACCCAACAAAGATAGAAGCAGTGGTTAAATGGGAGCAACCAAAGACAGTGACCGATGTCCGAAGTTTTCTTGGGTTAGCAGGCTACTATCGACGTTTCGTCGAGGGGTTTTCAAAGATTTCGGGACCTCTCACGAAGCTGACACGAAAGGATTCAAGATTCGAGTGGAGTGAGGCATGCGAGAAGAGTTTTCAAGAACTCAAGACGAGACTCACTTCAGCTCCAGTGCTAGCGATTCCTTCAGGCAGTGGAGGATACGCAGTGTACAGCGATGCGCCATATAATGGTTTGGGTTGCGTGCTCAACCAACACAAGAAGGTGATAGCTTACGGATCAAGACAACTGAAAGAACACGAGAAAAATTACCCGACTCATGACTTGGAGCTAGCAGCAGTCATTTTTGCGCTGAATATTTAAAAACATTACTTGTACGGTGAGACATTTGAAATTTTCACCGACCACAAGAGCCTCAGATACCTGTTTACACAAAGGAGCTCAACATGAGACAGCGTAGATGGATGGAGTTCCTTAAGGATTATGATTGTTCTATACAGTACCATCCAGACAAGGCTAACGTGGTAGCCGATGCTTTAAGTCAGAAAAGTTCAGCTCAATTAGCTTGTTTGATTTTGGGTATACACCGATGGAAATTATTGGAAGACCTGACACTCTATGATGCAAACATTGAGTCTAAAGCTACAGGATCCTTTTTGGCTAATATATCAGTGAGACCAGTAATATTTGAGCATATCCACAATTTACAGATGAAGGATCCGATGTTAACAAAGATTCATCAAGATGTGATTGAAGGCATCAGGCCGGACTTCTCAGTGAAAGAAGATGATTCTTTATTATTTAAGGGTCGTCTTTGCATTCCGAATAATGCCGAGTTAAGACGAACGATTCTTGATGAAGCCCACAAGTTAAATTATGCTATCCACCCTGGTAGCACCAAAATGTACCAAGACTTGAAAAAAAACTATTGGTGGAGAGGTTTAAAACAAGACGTGGCCGAATACGTGTCACGATGTTTGACCTGTCAGCAGGTCAAGATTGACCATAGGCATCCTGCTGGACTATTGCAGCCTTTACCAATACCAGAATGGAAGTGGGAATCGATTTTGATGGATTTCATTGTTGGATTACCGCGTACTGCCAAGAAATACAATGCCATTTGGATAGTGGTCGATCGATTGACCAAGTCAGCGCACTTCTTGCCTTACAACACGATGTATACAGCGGGAAGACTGGCACAGCTATATATGAAGGAGATTGTCCGTTTGTATGGGATTCCGAGTAGCATTGTTTCGGACCGTGACCCATTGTATACATCAAAGTTCTGGAAGAAATTTCAAGAAGGAATGAGAACGCAACTAGATTTCAGTACGACATTCCATCCGCAAATCAATCAGATTATCGAGGGCATGCTTAGGGCATGTATGTTAGAGCTACAAAGATCATGGGATCAACACCTACCTTTGATTGAGTTTGCATATAACAACAGTTTTCAGACGAGCATTGGGATGACACCATATGAAGCACTCTACGGACGGCGATGTAGATCGCCCATTAATTAGGAAGAAACGGGTGAGAAGTTTATTTTGGAACCCAAATTACTTGAAGACAATGCCGCCTATGTTCGTATGATAAGGGCAAACTTAAAATGGCGCAAAGCAGACAGAAAAGCTACGCCGATATCAAGCGGACGAGTGTAGACTACAAGGTGGGTGAACACGTCTTTGTGAAAGTATCACCTATGAAAGGGGTGATGAGATTTGGAAAGAGAGGGAAGCTAAGTCCCCGCTACCTTGGACCATTTGAGGTTTTGGGACGAGTAGGGGAAGTTGCTTACCGTATTGGATTGCCACCGTTGTTCGATTCAGTGCACAATGTTTTCCACGTATCAATGCTTAGGAAGTACATTAACGACCCTGACCACGTGTTGAGCGGTCAAGAGTTAGAGATGCATGAGGACATGACCATGATCGAAGAGCCGGTGGAGATTTTGGATCGAAAGAAACAAGTACTGCAAGCGAAGGTGATCCCACTCGTACTTGTCAGATGGAACCATCATACGGCCAAAGAAGCTACATGGGAACGAGAGGCCGATGTGAAGGAACAATATCCAGCCTTGTTTCCAACCACTTGAGAGTCAATTGTATCCCCGCAAGTGTGTTTGTGGATTTTGACAAAACTTGTAATCTAATGAAATTTTTGATCAAAGTATGACGAAGAAAATTTTTTATATACACACATGACCATGATGATGTGATTTGTAGAACCATGGATCACTTGATATCATAAATTACCAAAGTAAATTAAATAGACAGAGAGAATTGAAAACCAACAGAATTTGATCAAAACCGATTAATCGATTTGGAAATTCGATTAATCGATTTTGTTCGATTAGTCGACTGGCATGCGCCAGTGACTGGGAACTTGAACAAGGATTAGAAAAATAACAGAGTGAAATTTCAATTAATCGATCTTGGTTTCGATTAATCGATTTAGGTTTTCAATTAATCAAATTGAGGGTTCGATTAATCAAACAAATTAAGAATTTTAGAAGAACTTAGAGGGATTTTATGAAATTTCGATTAATCGAGGGGGAATTCGATTAATCGATTTATGTTTTCGATTAATCGAACTGGAAGTTCGATTAATCGATTAACTTAAGGAAATTACAAAAATTTGAAGTATGAGAAACGATTTCGATTAATCGAAGTGAAATTCGATTAATCGATTTGAGATTTCGATTAATCGAATCATAGTTCTACTAATCGAATAACTTAAAGAATCCTGAAAATTTTGGAAAGGACTGCACGATTTCGATTAATCGAAGTGAATTTCGACTAATCGAAATAGATTTCGATTAATCGACTGGCTCGCGCCAGTGAGCTCAAAAACTTGAAATTTTAAATGGATACGATTTCGATTAATCGACTTTGACTTTCGACTAATCGATTTTGGAAATCGATTAATCGATTTCGCGCGGCTTAACCTAATTTTGAAACTCGATTAATCAAATTTGAATTTCGATTAATCGAAGCCAGTCTATATATATTAGAGTTAGGGTTTTTGGTGCCCATTCAAAATTGCCAACCTTGGGCGCCATTTCTCTTCCTTCTTCCTCTTCTCCAACCGATCGAGATAGCTAGGGTTTTGGGGCATTTCTTCGTCGACTTCCGACCGAGATCGCCTATTTTCGCATCGAAACCTAAGGTAAACCCTAGATTTGTACCTTTTCTTTCCATTTGAGCTATAAAGACCCTAGTTTGAGCTTATTCCACCAACCATGCCGCCCAAAACCCGGTTGTCTTCGGCAAAGGCAACCTCTAAACTCTCGGTTCGGCGTAAGAACGCCGCACCACCACCACCTACCCCATCGCCGGTGAGGACTCCATCACTGTCGGCATCGGAGACCACCTCCGGTTCGACTAGCGCATCCTCACGCGAGTCTTCACGCGAATCGACACCCATGCTGCTGCCACCCACTAACGTACTACAACCCAATGAGTGGTGGGAGGCTAAGACCTTTGAGGTCGAATACATCATCGACCCAACCCTCTTTACGAACCCCGATGTACCGGGCGAGACCCAATGGGCTCGCAACTACCTCCAAAATGCCGGTCTCGGCAACCTTCTCAAACCAATCCGAGGTTCCTACTACCCTAGATTAGTTAGATTATTTTACCAAGGGCTCGTAGACGGCCCTACCGACGACGTGGTCTTGACCAAGATAGAGGGTCGAGACTACACCATTACCCGTCGCCATATACACGAGGTACTCGAGTGCTACCTCGATTTCACCCCAGAGACCACCCTCCTCCCACCCTTTGAAGAGGAAGTTCGATTTGAGGAGATCATGACCCGCATGACAAACGGGAAAAAGGGGTCAAGATCCTCCATCAAGAGGGTCGACCTTCCCCACTACATGTGGATGCTTGATTCCATAATCAAGTGTAACCTCTACCCGTTGCGGCACGACATCGAGCGAATTGAGGTAGTGCAACAGGCACTATATCACGCCTTTGTGGCGGTGGTTGACCATGCTCATCCTAGAGGGGATGAAGTATATAAAGGAAAATTAATGAAGGGCAACTTGAGGCCCAGGAGAAAATGTCGTATGCTCGGTTGATCTCGAGCATGTTGGAGTGTTACTCCAACGCTCCCGAGTATGCAGTATCGCCCCACGACGTACTGGCGACAGACCAAGTGAAGACGTTTTCAAAGTCTTCATGGAGCCGTAGCTACAACTTGTTGAAGCGGACCCTACCGGCTTTGGGTCCAGTTCCAGCAGCAGCAGTAGCACCACCACATCAGGACCCACTCGTGGGTGAGGCGCACCCGGCTGAGCCTTCAGCAGAGGGGGCACCCTCTCATACCACCACTTCATCGACACTGCCAGCCCATTCCGCACCAGCTACACCCACATCATCCTACCGCCGGCGCGCAGCTCAATCCGGCCCTACCGTCGAGGAGGTGTTGGCACGTATGGAGGCCAACAACGAGCGGATGAACCGGAGGATGGCCTTCCTTATGTTCCATACGCTTCGCTACATCTACCCATCCGACTATCAGCGGTACTTAGCTCAGGAGGAGGAGTGGACCGAGGGACGGACCGCCTTCTATAGGGGTCCCGTCTTCCGTCCGACCACCGCATGACTCTGACAGGTACTTCCACTTACGCATCGGTTCATTGATTGACGCCCACGATCACATGACCGCCGCTACCTCCGACCACCCAGCTAGCTCCAGCAGACCCGCCTGCCCCCATAGCTCAACCAGCCCAGATGGAGCAGCCCGCTCCAGCACCGGACCAGCCTGGCGAGGGGACGACATGAGACTTTCACTGCTATATTTTATGTTGTATTTTGGCTGTATAGAGAAATTTTGATTATATTGTGGAGTACATTGATGTAAACATTTTGTAACATTTCTCTTAATTAATATAATGTTTTTCTAAAATTTTGCTTGCAATTATTTTATGCTATGTGTTGTGTTTATGCTCTGTTGTGTTAAACAACTGGTCTACCTCACCCAAGAGTGTGGGGGGGGAGACCCATACCTACGCACCTTTGGGTTATTTTCGAGGACGAAAATTCCCAAGGTAGGGAGGATGTAATATCCCGAAAAAAATCACGTTAAACAATGACCTCGGGATTCGTGCCCGACTGGTCATAAGTTTGACCATGTAAGATCTCACAAGTTAACGTAGAATATGATGAACGGATGAGATGTGAGAATTTGAGTGAATGTGTGGAGAGCGAGGTAAGTCTGGAGTCACATACACCTATTGTGGTGCATGTGCTCAATACACAAGCTTGAGAGGAGATAAAAGGGTTTAATAACCCTAAAATAGATGTTTGGTTGTTGAAAGAGAAGTAAAGAAGAGAGAGAAAGAGAAGTAAAGAAGGTGGGTGATCAAGGAGTTATTACAACTGATTGGAAGGGGGGATTTGAGCATTTAACATCGGATTCGACGCGGGGAATCCGCTAGAAGAAAAGCTGGAACCCTAGCCTTTCCAACCACTTGAGTTATGCAATTTGAAATTGATAAAAGGTAAAATTCTTGTAAATTAAATGCATAGATTGAAGGGTCTAAATTGTAGTTAGAAATAGCTAAAATCATAGGATAATGGCTTAGAAAAGAAAGAGAAATCAGTTGGAAGAAGATTGGGAAGAACAGCCCAAAAGGGGGCTGAATCTGGCCATTTCGATTAATCGAAAGTGAGATTCGATTAATCGATTTTTGCCAAGAAGTTGAAAAGTCAAAAGACACGATTTTGATTAATCGAATTGAGTTTCGATTAATCGACTTTGAATTTCGATTAATCGATTTTGGTATCGATTAATCGACTGGGAACCTCCAGTGAACTCCAGTGGAGGGAAGATAAGGACTTGGAGAAATCGACTAATCGAAATGAAATTTCAATTAATCGATTTTAGGAATTAGATTACTCGAATAGAGAATCGAATGGATAGAGTGGAGAATTTCGATTAATTGAATTGGGATTCGATTAATCTAATGGGAATCTCGATTAATCGATTTTAAACTTCGATTAATCGATTTTGGAGTTCGATTAATCGAATGTGTCAGTTTTTGTTGACTTTTGAGTTTGACTTTAAGATTCTTGGAGGGTCTTGGACCTTCCTTATTGCATCTGTAGTGATGTATTGCATGTGTTATATTGTACCATAGGTGGTACGTGTGAGCTTGGGCACAAGGAGTCACGTGAGACCTTGATGCATGATCAAACAGAGACTTGAGGTAGGGAACACCTTGAACATGTACTTTATTTTGTAAGAGCATGTATATAGTGATATAGAATTCAATTCAAACTGTTTTTGTTTCTTAAGAGTTTGTGAAAAGTGTGCGTGTGTGACATCTAAAAGAGTAATCATAATGAGTCATCCCCAGGGGATGAGGAAGTAAAGAAATAAGAGCATCAGGTGTGATGCAAGTGAATTGATACATCCCAGGGATATATCCAAGATTGAATTATGTCTGATAAGGCCTAACTGATATAAGATAGCACACTTACACGGTGAATAACTATATGTAAAGCACCTGATATTTTTATTATTTGAGGTTTGATAGGATACCCCACCAATGTGACGGGATACCCATGACTAACGCGGCAGGATATCCGTGACCGATACGGCGGCAAAACCGTAGGCCAGTGCGGAGGCTTATCCGTACACAGTAAGCACACCTCAGGGGTGTTGAATTGAGATATGTTGAAACCCCGCCACCGATTTCCAGGGGAAAGGGGCTTGGGTACTATTGGTATTCTCAGGGAATACATTTAAAACTGTCTATATAGATGACGATGAAGGGTATCTCATCGGAGCTCGATGCTATATTGCTCAGGGATTACTTAAGTTGAAAGGTTAAGTTTTGCTTTAGGCCTTTTCAGTGTCATTCATGAATAATTAAAAGACATGAGTAAACTACCAGTAAATATGATTATTTTCAACTGTTGTTCATCAATAACTGCATAGACACATCATGCATAGCATATCATGGAATATATATGAGTTGTAATTTATATGTTCAATTGTGTTCTGTTCTCTATTGAGCTAGGATGTAGCTCACCCTTTAGATTATACGTCGCAGGTCCACTATTAGCAGCTGCCGAGGCTTCAGGGACGTTGACCCTGGTGAGTCAGACCCGGCACCTGGAGACGAGTTGGAGTCACCTCCTGAGGACTTCTTCTAGAGGACTCCGTTGTGCAGCTTTGAGAGTTTTTGTGAGCGTGTTTTGTGCGGCTTGGTATGTCAAGCCTTATTTTCGTTAAACAATGTAATTAAGTCATGAGATTATTCTTTTGGGGCGAACCATCTTTGATGATCAGCGATCATCGATGGTTCGGATCGGTTCTCCATTCATGCAGAGGCATGAAGGTAGAACTGTCTTTTGAGAAATATTTCAATGATAATTTAATTCTGCAGCTTTATTTATTATTTCAGTGCAGTTCATTGTTTGATATACCAATGTTCCGTACATAGCTAAGGGGCACGGTCAAGATGATCGTGCTGATGGCACGGATTTCGGGGTGCCGAAATCCGGGCTGTCACAATACCCAAGCCCAGTTGAACTATTTTGAACTTGGCACAAGCTCGGCTTGGGCCCATATCGGGCTTATGATTCCAAGCCCAAGCACCCGTCCACAACAAACTATCAAAATCTAATCCCGGCCCGGCCTGACCAATTTATTCATTGATGAGCAAAGAATGCAATAACATTGTGGAAGGGGAGATAAGGAGGCTTCTTTAGCCCTTTGTCCTTTCAATATCTTACCTTATTGATATATAATAGGGACTAGGGAGCCATTACTTGCACACTGAAAATAGGTCCTTGCACCAGATTGCAAAACAAATCCCTATTTTCTACATGTTTACAATGGCAATTATGCGATTGTAATTGCAAAGAGTTTATAAAAATCTAAAAAAACCTGCTCAACTTGCAGAGAAATCGCGGAAAGCCCTGGAAATAAAGGGTGTAGTTTACATCTCTCTAGAAGAGGCTTATCTTAAATCGCTTTAAGGTGTGATTTGTATGTTTTTTTATTAGAAATCTAGAAGAAAACGGTAAAATTCCTTCATAAAAGCATGGGTGAGCTAGGTTTTTTTTTATCGATAGATTCATAAACCTGTTTTTGTTTTCATACCTTCCATTAAAGAAGCTTTTGGAAGGAAAAACTTGTTGGGCTTCCTTTAAAATGAAACCCTTTAGAAATGATTATAATGGCATAGCCGTCGAGGGGTTTTATTTATTCTCAAAGCCATCTTTGAAACTAGCTTCATGGCCATCTAGGGTTTTAAGCTTTGTATCAAATATAGCAAATGATTCTTGTGGTTTATTGCTTGATTACTACCATCTTCTCCACCTCCAAGAACATTGAATTGCAAAACCTTATCCCGAATCCAACCTCAGACTTTGATGGCGCCAAGATTTGGGCTGTATTCAACCCTTCAAAACTATCTCAAGCCCTAATGGGCAACCGCATTAACGTATGTGCTCATAGAAGTTGAAGAGAAGAAGAATCTAAGTGTCCAATTCTAAAACTTATTGCAACAACATGAAAGTAGTTTCCAAGCAAAACTTAATTATTTTAGTTTTATGGGTGCAAGGATAAATTTTAGTTAACTCAGGTGCAATCACTTAACAAATGTGTGCTAGTAATGACTCTTTATAGAATCGAATACCTTGGAAGTATTTTTTTCATTGGGAAGATAAGAACTTCAAAACCTGAGAATATGATTTTTATTTGGGAATTTGAGATCATAATTTTTCTATTAGACGTTAAGAGAGAGAGAGAGGCATAATCTCCTTTAATTGGATGACATGAGATTAGTGATATAATGCAATGAAAGATGAGAGCCCGATGAGCTTAGGGGTTAGCCCAAGCCCGACCCGTTTAATTAATTATCAGGTTTAGAGTGCTTGCCCAAGCTCAGCCCATGGGCTTTATGATCAAGCCTAAGCCCACTTTAAAATGGGTTGGGCCTAACGGGCTGGGCAGCTACCGGGCCCATTGTCGCCCCTACTCAATATTATGAGAGTTTGTTGTATTAGGCACATGATTTTTGCATCTGCCGCGTCTGATGTCTGCATCTGTCGCTTCTGGTTTTAAGGGTCAAGATGAATGTCTGGAGTAGGGCCATCAATGGGTCGGGTCAAAATTTTGGCTGCCCAATGAGAAATTGGCATATGTTCAACCTGACCTGCACATGCACCTGCCCCCGACGGGTCAAGGGTATATACCTGACCCGATGCCGGACTCTAAAACTCGCAACTCTGCTGGCGTTAAGATGATCTTGTCTTGCACTTCTCTACCTGATTTCACTACTTCTCTTTTTGATCCGATGCTCCTTAACGTGCCATTCCGAGTGGCCACCGATAGAAGAAGTGCTGATCATGGACCAATTCGAACACGTGGGCTAATTGTTCATGTGGACTAAGATTGGTCCATATACAGCAGGCAACATCCAGCCCCATCAACTTAAGAGTCGTGTGCAGCAACTACAGTGCGAGAAGAGCGAGTTGAATGAGACAAAAAGGTTACTATTTATTTGGGGTTTTTTCGTTTACGCTCATGAGATGTGTCGTATTTGCACTCTGCTACCTTTGTTTTACCTATTTACATTGTTGCTTTTGCTTTTATGTTTCCTTTACTTATTATTCCCTTAGAGCATCTCCAATAGAGACGCTATCCAAGATGCTAAAACCCTTGATAGCTATTATAGCGATCCAATTTGAAGAAATTCAACTCCAACATGCGTGCTATCTGAGTAGCCAAACTAGCATTTTGCTACAGTAATAGCTAAATTTAGCTATTACTATAGCAGTAGCTAAACATTAAAATAATATTTTTTTAAAGATAACTTTCTTTCTCTCTCCTCTCTCTCTCTCTCTCTCTTATCTCGTAGTAAAATAATATAATAAGAATAAATCAAAATTGCACCGAAACTCGAGGGTCGCGAACCTCACCGAAACCCGACACAAACCGAACCAAGCCAAACCCCAATTCGGTTTGGTTTGGGCGGCTTCAAAGCGAAAAAATACAAAAATTACCCTAAAAATAATATTAAAAAGTAAGGTATTTTACCTACACTGAATCGCACTGAAACCTGACACAAACTGAACCGAGCCCAACCCAACCCCAATTCGGTTCAGTTTGGGTGGCTTGAATGCGAAAAAAACTTGAAAAAACTAAAAAAATACCTTAAAAAAATAAAAAAAGTAGGTATTTTACCTACACCTACACCAAACTAAATTGGTTTCGATTTCAGAAAAAAAAATTAAACCGAACCAAAACCCGACACAAACTGAACCGAACCGAACCCCAATTCGGTTCGGTCTCGGTTTGGGTGGCATGAAGCCGAAAAAAAACCCGAAAAAAATGAAAAGATACGCTAAAAAAAATATAAAAAATTAGTATTTTACCTACACCGAACCGAACCAAATCGGTTTCGATTTTAGAAAAAGAAAAATTGAACCGAACCAAATGGGTTTCGATTCGGTTTCGATTTGGGGTGTACCGAATCGAATACCGAAATTTTCGGGTTTGGTTCGGTTCGGTTCTGTATACCAAACTTGCATCCCTAAGCGTGAGTAATAAAATATAATAAAATAAGAATGAAAAATAATATTATAAAGAAAGGAGTAGCTAAAATAGAGTGTTTGCTGGAGTGATTTTTACTGTAATAGTAGCTAAAGTACTGTAACAGTAGCGAATGTGGTGTTTAGTTATCCAAATTTAGCTCTCCTTGCTGGAGATGCTCTTAGGATGGATTCTCTGACAACATAACCTTTGATTGCTTTGAATCGGTTGATGGAGATTGTTTTCGCTCTGCCTCCGATACTTGATCTAATTGATCTTAAGATCATGAACCTACAATCATGCAATCCGATTTTGATTTAACATGGCACATATATCGAAAAGAGAACCAAAAACCGCGTTTAGTGTGCCTGCATGATCACCATGTACAATCAAAATTTGACCACCTGATAGCAGACTTTTGACCTCAAAATTCACTGAGTGGAAGATTGTGGTGAAAAACGATCTCTATTGTCTGATTTAGAGCAGTGAAAAATTCGTTTTGTAACTTATTTATCATTAAAGGGGTAATTAGTAAAAGAAACACCAAAGCAAGGGCCGCAATATAAGCGGGTGAAATATGGAAGGTGGAGTGCAAATGAGACATATTGTAAGGGGATAAATGCAAAAATCCCTTTATTTTATTTTTAAAAAATGGAAGGAGTGCCCTTAAAATTAAAAGGGCCCACAAATATCTCTCTGGAAATTCCAAAAATCATACTGCCCTACCACTCAGCTCTATTTCTCAAAAATGTCTCCCATTCAAGTGCATAGAAAGCTCAGGTACATCACACGCGCATCCTATTAGTTATTCAAAATCCAGGGCCAAGTTTATGTGGAGCCCTATATTGCTAGATTTTAGGCATATGTTCTTCTAAGGATTTAGGATCCCTGGCTCTCCATCGATCACCATATCTGCTCCCTTGCAAAGTCTAATAAAGGGCCCGCTGTCCCTTTCTTAAGGACCCAAAATTAGATTTGGGCAGTCTCATGCCAATCATATAAGGCCACAATTCTTTTTTTTACCATCCATTCCAATCAATCTAGATTGTCTGATATCATTTGACCATCATTTTTTGACGAGTTTTGTATAAAGACATAGTTTACAAGTTGAAAAAGTTCATATAATATTTTACTACTTGAACAACTCAATTTGGATTGGTTAAAAATACTTCTCACAAGACTTAACAAGTGCGATGGCGAGGTCAATTTTATCATTTGTGTAGGTGATGGCCCCATGGATTGAAATCTATAAGGTAAGTAATAGATTATAGAGAAATTTCCCAAATAAATCATGTAACATGTTTTATTCCTGCGGTGGGCTTAGATATGTTTAAAACTCATGAGAGGGTTTTTTGTGCACACATGTAGGGAAAATGACAAAAATGCCCTTATATATACTAGTTAAATAAAAGGGCTTCCTTTTTTCAATTTTTTTTGCAAAAGACCGAGCGTTCTTCCTTCCCTGACTCTCCATCCTTCTTCTCTGTAATTTCCTCCTCAACCTCCCCCGTTCTCCACAAAAAACCCTCTTGTGGGTTTTCTTCAACCTCTCATAAATTTCCTCTACCAAATTGAGAGATCTCCTTCCTCCTCTGCCATTTCCTTCTCAACCTTTTTCTTCTGTCGTCACACGTCTATCAATGATCCATCTTCTCACCTCAAAATTTGTTCCCACAATTCTGGTGGCAAACCATCACCAACGCCGATGTTAAATTTTTGACGACTCGTGAAAGCCGTTATCAAGCTTTTGTAGAGTTTTTGGTGACTCGCAACAACCACTCCAATGCTCATCTTCTCAAGCTTTCTTCTTCTCCAACCCTTTTTCGGCTGATGTTGACGTTCATTTTTTGGCAACTTATGAAAGCCATTTTCAAGCTTTGTTACGCTTTTCGACTATTCTCAAAAACCTTCTTTTCAAGTTTTGTTCCGTTTTTCTGTGACTTGCTAAAGCGAATCCAATGCTCATCTTCTCACATTTTTTCTCTTCTCCAACCCCTTTTCGGTTGGCAATGGTGTTCGTTTTTTGGCGACTTGCAGAAACTCCTTCTCAAGCTTTGTTGTGCTTTTCGATAGCTCGCAAAAGCGACTCCAGCACTTATCTTCTCAAACTTTTCTCTTCTCCGACCCCTTTCCGGTCGGCATTGGTGTTCGTTTTCAGCCCGACGTCGGTGCTCCCTATGATTTGAGCACCTTGTAGGATGTAGTGCATTTGACAGGGATGCAACTGGGGTAATAAATGCACTGCAATTTACTGCATTGCAACTCTTATGTGGTGTTTCTTAATGCACTGCCGCTGAAGGCAGAGCAAGTAGCCAAAATGTACTTGGTGTGTAATAAAATGTGATGCATTGTAGTGCATTGCATAAAGATTCAGTGCAAAAATTTGACACTGCAATGCAAAATCTCACGACGTACTGTGCATATTAATGTATTGTTTTAGCATGGAATGCAAGAGTAAGGCAGTGCATTATTATACAGTGGAACAGTAATGTAGTGCTTCACTATGCATTGGAGCAGTGATAAAAAAAATATTTCAATATGTAGTGCTATAGTAATAGAGAAGGGTAACTTCGGTATTTTGGAAACTCTTAAAGCTACTAAACCCTCTACCGTTAGCTTAGAATTTTGAGGTCCTCCCAGAGATTAAAATCTTGTAACAAGATTTATTTGGGAAATTTCGTAGATTTCAGTGATAAGTGACCAATGTTATTTATTACATAGGAAAATGGGAACATACATTCTAACGAATGGTTGGACCCATGCAATTGAAATGTTACACTAGATCTAGTGCAACATGGTAGGTGATTGCAAGTTACACCCTCCTGTTAGGTTTCATCATGCACGTAGGGTTTTTAGAATGGGGTACTTTTATTTTCAACCTAAAATTCTTTTTCTCAATTTGAATTTTTTTTTTTTGGACATCCATGGGTGTCCGAGTCAACTTGTCCACACCTCGACTAATCTCATGGAGCCCTAAAGTTAACGATCAGGTACACCTCTAGTGACTCTGAGGGGACTCGAACTGGTGATCATTGGAGAGCAAACCCAAGGCCTGACCAACTTAGCTATCCCTCCGAGTTTAGGTCTAACTCAACCTCACTAAACCGGCTTTCCTTCTCAACCTAGGTTCGAAGTGTTTGAACCATCGACTGCTTTGAGTTAGACAATAGATATTATTTTTTACTTCGATCTTGGACACAATAGATCTAAGATCACCGTCATACCAGCATGCTTTCATATTTTGATTCCACAGGGCACATATCCGAAAAAGTGATCCGAGAATAATATTTGATGTATGGCCTTGATCATATTAATTTTTTTTAATATGTATCAAGTGGAATCGACATCTAGCCATAAGAGGGAAGGCGTATGATCTCAAGATCTATCTTTTCGAAGATTGGGACGAAAAACAATTGCCATCGTTAGATTGAAAGCAGTAAATAATTTAAGCACGTGAAACATAGGTTAAGAAAAGGTACGAAGAAAAACTAATCATCACCCTATTGTGCCATCCAAAGTTTATCATCCATCCCGTGAACGGTGGATAAGTAGCCTCTTAATTTTTTTTTTTCTTTTTTTTTTTATGACCTTAGGAAACTTGCCGCAACATTTGATACCTTGGATGGGTGCCACGTGGACCACAATTGATTTGATTGCACATATGAACTGTACACATCAAGGATCAAAATTTTGGCCGAAATGATCGAAATTTCGGTCCAAATTTGTATGGGACCCAAAATTTCAGTCGAAATTTCGGCCCAAATTTGTATGGGACCTAAAATTTCAGTCGAAATTTCAGCCAAATTTTCATTTTTCGGCGATATTTCGGTTCAAATTTTAGATTTCAGTCAAGCTTGAAACTGAAATTTTACCCGATATTTTGATCCTTGGTACAAAGTCTCGAGGCCTCTATTACATATATCCAATTCAAGATTTACCAAAGAGGCATTAGCTTAGCCCAGTTGGTACACTCCCTCAATTGTGAAGGAGAAGGTCCGTACTCTTAATAGAAAGAGGAGTCACTATGACCTTCCGTAGTCCCTCTCAACATGGTATATCAAGCAACTCAAATGGACAGAGAGAACAGGATTCGCTCTCGCTGTGCCCAGGGGCGGCCCACCCATAAAACCGAATAAATTCCGAAACCGTTACCTACAATATAAACCCCGATACAATGGCACCTGCCACCGAAACACTCCTCGTCTCGGATTCCCTCCGATGGCGCCGCCGCACTTCTTCTCTGCGACCTTCGTCTTCCTCTTCTCTCTGCTCTTCTTCAATCTCTCCGCATCCATGGCCGAAGCTTCCGAGTCGGATCGGATTCTGCAACAAGACTCGTCCGCGTCAAGGGAATCGTTCCGATTCGAAGGAGACGTTGCTTGGATCGTACAAATTTCGGATCTTCATATCAGCTCTTACCATCCCGATCGCGCAGAAGATTTGAAGAGATTGCTTGCTCCTGCATTGCGAGTCATTTGTCCTTCTCTCCTTCTCATCACAGGAGACATTACAGGTAGTTTTTTTTTTAATCTTTTGTTTTTTTATATATTTTTAGTTTCATAGATTATAGCTTTTGGATTTTTTATATTTATTTGCAGTACGAATATGGGATAGTAAGATCTAGGGTTTGGATTCGTGAAACTGGTAACCGGAATTGGAGTTGTTCTTTACAGATAAAAAATGGGGATCTGTTTTGATTAGGTTTTCAATTGACTGGAAAGCGCTTTTAAAAACACTTAAATTCTGGTCGGTCACTGAATCTGAACATGGATCCCTTTTGTATTTGAGCTGACGGAGTTGCTCAGATTTTTTTTGACTGTTTAGAATTTGTGGATTTAACCAGCTTTCGATATATATATATATACAGTTCGAATCCCCTTCCCCCCTTGAGGCCACCCTAGGGATTTATATCCTGTATGACCTGGCATGTGCTGAATTTGGGGTGCACATGTGCCCCTGGGATTAGGCGGGTGCTCTATGAGGCACGTGCTGTACCCTCCTAACCATGGTTCAAAATTTTGGCCGGCCGAAACTTATCGGTTCGGTGGTCCCCGAAACGAAAATGTCAAAACTTCGGTATCGTTTTGGTTTCGAGCATATTATCAGCCGATATTTTGCTTCTTCAGTATTTTGAATTTAAAAAAAAAAAGAAAAAAGAAAAGTTGACTGAAATTTCAAAATTTCTGTTGGGTGATTTCGGCCGAAATTCAAAATTTCGGTTTCGGGCAGGACCGAAACTGAAACGCAAACCGAAATTTTGATCCTTGCTCCTAATGGAGTTGTGCTATATACGCGATTCATTCCCTCCTTGAAATGATCTGGAACTGATATGAAAAATTAATCCTTAGAAGATCAGTTGTTTCCATTAGATGATATTAAGTATAGTGGGTTCAGTAGTTTTGATCAGCTACTTTAATGATAGATGCACTAATCAAGCAAGTTTAAGTAAGAATTCCTTCCAACTAGATTAAATAGTGAAGGATTGTATGACAGTATGAGAATTTAAAGGTGGATGCCATTTAGTTTTTTATTTCTTAGTGTAATTATTGTGGCAGCAAAGGTGTTGTCCTGTTCACTTTTTTGATGCAGAACTATGTAGATTTTTTCCTTGAATTAAGAACCATAAGTGGTTTTGAAAGAATTTAGGGGTCTCACTTATATTGAGAAAATAATAAAGTTTAAACTTGGTTATAGATAAATCATACACATATTGCCCATTATTGTTAGTTCTCGTACTTTGGTTTCTCGTGTTTTTTGTTTGTACAAGCGTGTAGAACAATTTTTAAATTTTGAAGTCAGGCTATATATATATATATATATATATATATATATATAGAGAGAGAGAGAGAGAGAGAGAGAGAGAGAGAGAGAGAGAATGCATCCAGGGCCGGGGCTGTGCCTAGGCCAACTGGGCACTATGTGGCACCCATCACGAGGATTGGATGTCACGTTGACTTAGATAAGATCGATTAGGTACCACCCAAAAAATTTGGGCATGATTCAATGCATATCTGCTGTTGAAAATGTGCCCAAATTTAGTACATCAGGTTGGCTGGGTGTTACCCTATATCAAAGGAAAGGCAAAAATGTACAAAAATATTTTTTTACGCCACATGGCTGATCAACCCAAAATGGGTGATGTGTTTGGTTAATCATGCCATGTGGCACGTGATCTGGCACCCAGATGCAGCAATTTTGGGCTGCGGGTGCATGTTCTCTCCATTCACACACACACACACACACACACACACACACATATATATATATATATATGTACTTAGACTGCACAACACTTATTTATATTCATGCTCCATAAGTTAATAGCCCAATTAAATTGATAAAAATTTATGTTCCACTATTTACCTTGGTGTCAAGTTAGCAACCTTGCATTTTATTATTTATTCATTCATTTATTTAAATGCTTGAATTTTTTTTTTTTGATCAGTAAATGTTTGAAAATTGTTTGTTCCTAAAAAAGAATTTAAACATAGGTACATAACATTCCTGTATATAGCTCATTTATAGTCCCTACTTTTACAACTTTTAATCATCCGGAATGTTCATTTAGAATTTTTAATACTTTCTCTATGGATTATTTGATACTATTTGGAGCAAGGTTTAAAACTCGGTATCAGTGGTGGTATGACCAACCTCTGAGGCTGATATGTATCATTACCAGCAATAATGATATGAAGTGATTTTATTATTATTATTTTTTTTCTTTGAAAAAAAATCTGTAACAAGTCTTGAAAAGAGAAACCAATATCCCTACATATAAATATGATACTTTTACGTGCAAATATTAAAGTAGGTACTTTTATAAATAAACAATCACTAAATGAGGTCTAATTATAACTAAGTTTATAATTTAGAATATTGAGTTAGTTTTACATGTTGCACACATATATGTATATATATATTACAAAAAATGTAAATAAAGTTAGGAATTGAGGGATTGAACATGATGCTGAATTGATATGTCACTATTAATTATTATATATTGCTTTTATAAATATATAATATTCAATGACATATTACCACAACTCTGACTCTGTAGCTACTGTACTTTCTACTTTATTTTAGGCCTTGATTTAGTTGGTACATTCTACTTTATAGTTATTCTACGTCACTTTCACAATTGCCCTCGTACCTTTTGTCTTTATGATTATTAAGATGTGTGCAATGAAGATGGGAATGAGATGCGAGAATGTAGGTATCTTGAGAGGAAATTTTTTTCTTCTTTTCTGGAATAATAATTCGCACAACTTGGTATTTTGTTATTAAAAGTGGAAGTGATGGGGACATCAAGATCAAGAGCATTGAATTCGAACCGAGAGATTGTTCAACAATAGAAGAAACAAAAAGTTTGTCGGAACGGAAGAGCCAAAAAGAAAAAGAAGAACGTGAAAGTGATAAAAAGCTTAAATTCGAAGGACTGAAGAGAAACTGAGTCGATCGATCCCAGCCTTCGATCAATTGATGTGGACACGAGGAATGACAATTTTGGTGTTATAAATTTTCTCAGCCGATCGATCGACCCAAATTTTCGATCAATCGATTTTGGACAGTGGGCAATTATTTTGAGGCACAATTATGTTTCTCAGTCGATCGATCGAGCCAGAATTTTTGATCGATCGATTTAAGTCTGTGACTTAGAGCAATTTAATCAATTTCCTAATTGATCGATCGACTCTGGAATCGATCAATCGCACAGATTTTGGCGGAATTTTGTTATTTTGGTCAATATTTTCTTTTTAGTGTTTTATTTGCTTTAGGATTCTTCTAATTTCATATTAGGGTTTGGTTAGCCTATTTAAATGCTTGTAAACAACATTATTGGCAGTTGATTATTGAATGAAAATTTGAGAGCATGCTTTTGTGCAAACCCTAGAAGACTTGTGAGTAGTTTTCGCTCGAAGGAACGAATCTTTTGAAACCCTAAGGAGTGAACCTTCATTTCTCATTTGAATTGGTGCGAAGTCGACGTACAACCTTGGTGAGAAGCCTCAGAATCCTTGGTGTGAAGCTTTGGACCTCTATCTTTCTCTTCTATCCTTTTCTCTAATTATTTTTGGTAATATTTTCCCTTGTTTCTATAAATTCCAAAACTCCAAAATATTGTTAGTTCAAATCTTTTGATTAATTTAATCCCTTAAGCCTTCGTTTTCCCAAACCTTATAGGAGTCAAGAGACGGCACCATAATTGTCTCTTGATGCCCTAATTAGATCGAAACTCGAATCCTTCATCGGATCCGTTTTTCTAGATTGGGAGTATCGATGCATGTGAGCGCTAAAATTGAATTAACCTAGTTGTTTTATTGAATTCATTACATTATTTTATGTGTTGGGCGATTTCGAATATTTTCGTTATTCAATTTAATCTAAGGTTAATCCCAAACTTGCATAATTAGGGTTTTAGCGTTTGTCTCGCATCAGATTTGGTATCAAAGCCCAATTTTAGTTTAGGGGTGTCGGTAGTCCTATAGGTTCTAGGGTTTATGTCAGATTTGTGTAGCATCGTCATGGATTCCAGTAAACTAGAAGCCTTACTTAGAGATCTTGCATCCAAGTTGACCAGGACTCAAACCACCCTTCAAGCCTAGATGGTTGAACACAATCAAGTGCAACAATTGCTTGATCAACGAGCCCGACATGAATCTTTAGAAACCCGTGTTGAAGAGATCAATGAACTCATCGCAGAAAATCACAATAGAATCAACACCAATGACCGTAGGAGGGAAGGTCATCATCGTCGTGAAGTCCAAACCGATCATGACGATAAAGTCATGAAATCTATGAAAATGGATGCCCCTAAAAACGACAAACCAAAGTCTTTCTCAAATGGGTCGCCGACATGGAAAACTACTTTGAGTGGTACACCATGTTCGAAGAATGTAAAGTCCGATTTGCCAAGGTCAAGCTTATGGGTCAGCTAGACTTTATTGGTTGGGAATAGAGCGTTGTAGGCAGTCCCAGGGTCTTCGTCCTATTTCTACCCGGGGAGAGATGAAGGTTCAATTGAACGAGAAATATGTTCCTCTATCCTATGATGAACGCGCTCTCGATATATGGCAGTCATTGCGCCAAGGGAATTCTCCGGTCACAGAATACATCGATACCTTTGAAGACTTGATGTCTTAGGCAAATGTGGATGAGCCGAAAAGAGTTACTCTATCCCGATTCCGAATGGGGCTTCGCCCAAAATTGCAGAGGGAGCTCATTCTTTGCCCCGTTACCGATCTAGAGGAATGTTTCTCTAGGGTCGAAGAATTAGAGAGGTATCTCGACACCCCCAGTAATGAGCGATCTAAATCCTCCAAGTTTGAGTCTTGATTTATTCCTACGGAAAAGGCAAATAATCCCTTTAGTCAATCCTTAAAACCCGTTAATCCTCAGATTGACAAAGGAAAAGGGCAACTGATCGAGAGTTCTAGGTGTATATCGCAACAGTGCTATAAGTGCCAAGGTTTTGGTCACTTTGCATCCCAATGTCTCAGTAAAGCTCAAACCTTAATTATTCAAGAGCATGCGGGGGCAGAGGACAATGAGTTAAAAGAAGTGTACGAACATGTTGAAATGTCAAGCAATGAGGAGGGCAAAATTCCTGTGAAAACCGTAGGTTGCATTAGGAAAATTTCTATTCCCGAAGGGAGTGGTGGTAGTGTGTCCGTACCGCAAGGGTCGTTAGAGTCGGTAGGGACGCGTCAACATACTAACTTGCATGGGATTGACCATCTGATTTTATTGAATGCTGAAAATACACCGAACGTCACTAACACAACGAATTTATTTAATGATTTTAATAATGACAATTGTGTTTTAGTTCATGATAGTCCCGAGCATATGGAACTTCTCTTGAACTGGAAAAGAGGTAATGATGAGAGTTTAAAATTTCCTCTAGACAAGGGCATTTTTTCGATAGTTACGGTGGATGATCATACACCTATTCCAAGTCCTGCAACTGTCTTTTTTATCCATTCCTTGCTACCTGACCAAACGAGTCAAACCCAATTAACCAATCCATAATCCGTACCCTACTTGAGTCATATGAGTAAAAGTTGAATGAGGAAGTTATGACGTATCCAAACCTCACTACCAATGCGGGCAAACTTCAGGCATGTTTCATAGCATGGACGGGCAAGCCGGGAGCCACGCATCCAAAGTGTACCATACGTGGGTTCTACAACTCATCAGGGATGAGTTCTCCCACCCGGGGAGAATTGATGGGGGATATCAAGATCAAGAGCATTGGATTCAGACCTAGAGATTGTCCAGCAGCAGAAGAAACGGAAAGGGAGTCGGAACGAAAGAGCCAACAAGAAAAAAGAAGAACATGAAAGTGGTTAAGAGCTCAAATTCGAAGGACTGAAGAGACACTTAGTCGATCGACCGATCCCAGTCTTCGATCGATCGATTGTGGACAGGAGGAATGACAGTTTTGGCGTTATAAATTTTCTCAGCTGATTGATCGACCCAAATTTTCGATCGATCGATTTTGGATAACAGGCAATTATTCTGAGGCACAATTATGTTTCTCAGTCGATCGATTGAGCAGAAATTTTCAATCGATCGATTTCAGCCTGTGGCTTAGAGCAATTTCATTAATTTCCCAGTCGATCGATTGCGCGAATTTTGTTATTTTGGTCAATATTTCCTTTTTAGTGTTTTATTTGCTTTAGGATTCTTCTAATTTCATATTAGTGTTTGGTTAGCCTATTTAAGGGCTTGTAAACAATATTATTGGCAGTTGATTATTGAATGAAAATTTGAGAGTTTGCTTTAGTGCAAACCCTACAAGACTTGTGAAGAGTTTTCGATCGAAGGAGCGAATCTTTCGAAACCATGAAGAGTGAACCTTCATTTCTCATGCGACTTGGTGCGAAGCCGACGTACAACTTTGGTGAGAAGCCTCGGACCTTGGTGTGAAGCCTTAGACCTCTATCTTCCTCTTCTATCATTTTCTCTATTTATTATCTGGTAATATTTTCCCTTGTTTTAATAAATTCCAAACCCCAAAATATTATTAGTTCAAATTGTTTGAGCTATCCCTTTTGATTAATTTAATCCCTTGAGCCTTCGTTTTCCCAAACCTTAGAGGAGTCAAGAGACGACACCATAATTGTCGCTTGATGCCCTAAACTAGATCGAAACTGGAATCCTTCATCGGATCCGTTTTTCTAGATTGGGAGTATTGATGCATGTGAGCGCTAAAATTGAATTAACCTAGTTGTTTTATTGAATTCATTAAATTATTTTATGTGTAAGGTGATTTCGAATATTTTCGTTATTCAATTTAATCTAAGGTTAATCCCAAACTTGCATAATTATGGTTTTAGCGTTTGTCTTGCTCAGGAAGGTGATTCAACAGTGATGTAAACTATGATACCCAAATACTTCTGTATTAGAACATATTGTATCTGACATAATATTAATACCGCAATATTTCTATGCTTATTAGATGATGGAATTTAACTATAGCATATTGACTTTTTTTTTGAAAGAACTATAGCATATTGACTTCATTTCTCAAATTCGTTAGAATTTTTTTTTTCTTCATCAAATAAAATAAAAGGGCATGTAATAATGAATACAACACGGATTCCTATATCCATATTCATATCCTAGATTTCTAGAATTGTGTTGTATCTATTGGGATATAGGTATGTAATGTTATTAATGGCGGTGTGTGAGTGCTATTTTTAGGTCTGTGTTGTAAGGGCATAATAGTCGTTAGGGTTTAATATAAAGGCCAGTAGGGATTCTTGCCCTAACTTGTTCTTTTTGTTTCTTTCTCTCTCCATCTCTCTATCTTTTTCTTCTTCTTACAACTAAACCCTAACTCTCCCTAAACCCTCTAACTGAAGTCAAGTTGCTATCAGAGCCAGCTGTTCCAGTCTTCCAGACCTTACTTGCTGCTGACATCACCTTCAACCTGCTGACATCAGCCAGGTCAAACCATTGACCTCGAATGATCCAAATAAATACACCCAGTGAATCCTTTTTCCATTTCCAGCTTTTTTTGTGAAGGGTGAATCACATTTTGATGCATGATTTATTAGATTCAAAGGGGTTTTCAGTTGAACCCCTACTTCACATTTTTCTGTGCAATCAAACTCCAGGGCTGGTCGTCCTCCTCCAACTCAACCTGTTTGGATTGGATTTGGACAAGGAACATATCTGTAAAGTCATGTGCAGATTGGTGAAATCATTGTGAAGTTATGATGAATGTTGAGTCTCACCATTTGACAGGTTGTTCATATTGAGCATGAATTTGTGCATCCTGAAACTGAGATGAATTGCTTGGAATTGGATCTGATTGAGCCTTAGAATTGCTTGCCTGAGATTTTTTGCTGTCTTGTATTGTTTTGAAACATTTTTGAAGTTTTTGGGACCTTGTCTTGCATGGGGGTTTCTTGGTTTCCATGATTCTGGTTGGTTGTGTGGACCTTCTTGACTTCTATGAATCTGAATCTCATGGTCTGTACAATTTGGGCTTAAGTGTATGTGCATTTTGAGATTTCGCATAATCTGTGAAGAAGACAAGTCATCAGGTTTCTATAGTCTTCATGGTTTTGGTAAGCTTAATGCAAATTTTTTAGTTCGGTGATTTCCCTTGTTTCTTCTATTTGGTTTGACTAGAGGTAGTACCTACTCTCCATCCCTTTTCAAGGGGAAATAGTGGAATTTTTTTTTATACCAACTATATTGTTAGGGTGGTCATTCTATATATCATTTTTTTTTGCGTGGATTGATGATGGGTTCCGAATTGAGGAGTGATTTGTGTTCTTTGCATATCAAGCTTGCAAATCCCAGAAATAGGAGCCTTGGTTCTGCGGCTCCTATTTCTGGGATACCGTGTGCTTCTTCTGTATCGTCTGCATATCCTACAGCTTATTCCCCTCATTCTTTTACATAGATACTTGATTCTGGTGTCATATATCATATGAAAGGTGAGCCCCACTTATTATCATCATCACCTCTACACATATTATCTCCACAAGTATGGCTGGCAGATGGATCTTTACACTCCGGTTTGCAGTATAGGTGATGTTCCCTTATCTTTTGATCTCTCCCTCACTAATGTTCTTCATATTCCACATCTTCCCGTCAATATTTTATCTGTGCATCGTCTAGCCAAATCACTAAATGATTCTGTGTCCTTTTGTCCTACTCATTCTATCCTTTAGGACTTGCATACTAAAAGGGTTATTGGCACGAGATATGAAAGGGATGGTGTTAACTCGGATTATTTTTTTTTAGAAGTCAGGAAGTTCTTCTAATTAGTTTCCAAGCTCATATATAATGAATTAATGGAAGATATTAAGAAAGGAAGCTCTATTTATAGGTTTCCAACTTAAAACCTACTCTAACTAGGTCTTAAAGTCCAAACTATGTCAAAGAGTGTGACCCACGCATGGACCTACTTACGTGGGCCCTCTTTCCACTCTCTCTAACATTTTTTCTTTTTCTCAATGGCCCACGCAGGCCATCCTTTCTTTCTTTCTCATTGATGGCCTACGCAGGCCATCCCCTTTTTTATCTCTCATTGATGGCTCGCGCAGGCCATCCTCTCTTTCTCTCTCATTGATGGCCCACGCAGGCCATCCTCCCTTGTCTCTCTCATTGATGGCTCACGCAGGCCATCCTCTCTTTTTTCTCTCATTGATGGTCCACACAGGCCATCCTTTCTTTCTCCCTCATTGATGGCCCACACAGACCATCCTTTCTTTCTCCCTCATTGATGGCCCACACAGACCATCCTCTCTTTCTTCCTCATTGATGGCCCACGCAGGCCATTCCCTTTTTTCTCTCTCCAATGGCCCACGCAGGGTCACCTGTGTGGGCCATCTTTTCCTTCTCTCTTCCTCTTCTCCTACCTTTTCTCTCTCTATCATCTTTCTCTCCATTGGCCCACGCAGGTCACCTACGTGGGCCATCTCTTTCCTATCTCCCTTTTTCTCCTTTCTTTTCTCTTTTCTAGTTCTCTCTCTCTTGAAATATGACCTATGCAAGTTGGCCATCTCACTCTTCTTTCCTCCTTTTCCTCTTGTGGCCCACACACACTTCTTCCACTCTTTTTTCTCCTCATTTCTCTTTTTCTCTCTGTCTTATTTTCTTTCCAAATGGCCTACACAGCCACTTGCGTGGGCCATCTTCTTCGAACATAGGTCTTCTCTTTTCTCCGCTTAAGCAAATAACCACTCGCGTAGGCCGGATATCTCAAAAAGATTCTTCTCTCAATAACCGTGAAGGCTAAGGCCCATGCAACCCTCACAACCCTTTTTTTTATGAAACTCTTGCAGAAACTGCAAGATTATAACTTCCCGTAACCGCTACCGTAAATCTATAAATAACAGATCCCTTCTCATTATCCAGGGCCGAAAATTCTTACGCGAGAGCCCTGCCGAAGACTTCTTCGACTTAGATTCTTTTGCCAAGATACCTTAAGGTATATCTGAGATTTTTTCTGTGCCCTCTTCTTCTCTCCTTTGATTTCCTTTTATTTAGAGTGTACGGGAGAGATAAATCCAGATTTAATTCTGAATTTGGATTGTCTTCGATACTTGTGCATCTAGGATAGGAGCTATGACCTGTACCTAAATGTGGTGCACTTAGGATAAGAGTTACGATGCTTAGCTAAGTATGATTTAGTATTGTAATTTGGGATTACACGTTACGACATGCACCCAATTCTTTGTGTACTTGAAAATAATTAAGCTACGTGGGTACAACCCCTCGCTTAACTCTTAGTACGCTCGAAGCGCAATCACAAATCTGATAACTCATATGGGTTGCAATAACAAATTTAAAGAATGATTCTGAACTTCGTCACCCGAAACACTTATCTACAACGACTCATAACCATCAAATTTACCAGATCTAAATCATGTCCCGAAATTAGAGTTTCCCTCACGATTCGGGTCATCACTCCCTCAAATGTAGGGTTTGGATCCTAACCTCAAGATCGGAAATTCTTTCATGATGTTGGTAAAATCCAATTTCTTGATATACAAGTAATTATGAGGTCTCCGCTTAGGTCGTCCCTGCGTGGGTCGTCCCAGCTTAGGCAGTCCTTGCGTGAGCCGCCCCTGCTTAGGCCGTCCTTGCGTGGGTCGTCCCAGCTTAGGCAGTTTTTGCGTGGGCCGCCCCTGCTTAGGCCGTCCTTGCGTGGGTCGTCCCAGCTTAGGCAGTCCTTACGTGGGCGCCGCCACAGCCCGTCCTGCGTGTCTTTAGCTTTGTGTATGAAAAATCGCAAACGAAAATTTTTGTTCAGTTTCGGTTTTAGGGCATATAAGTTTGGTTTCGGTTTTGGAAAAGTGGCTTATTGGGTTATCGGTTCGGTTTTAGTTTTGACGTAAAAAACTCGAAATCGAACCGGTAAGAAACCAATAATCATTGTTGTTAAAATCAACAAGGTGTTCGGGCGGGGAGATGTTAGGCGGAAATCTTAAGCTAGGCGCTAGGTGCCCCAAGATTCCATTGTGTGTGTGTGTATATATATATATATATATATATATATATATATATATATTTGTTTGTGCCACTTGCCAGAATAGGAGGAAGAAAGAAAAGAAAAGAACAAAAAAAAGAATTGTGCTCACTGCTCAGTTGCTGAAAAAAAAAGTGTTGTGCAAGATCATAAAAAACTGAGGAAGAAGAAGAAAAACAGAGGGGAGAAGAAAAAAACAGAGAAGAAAAAAAACTAAGGAAAAAGAAGAAAAACAGAGGAGATAAAAAAAATAAAATTTGGGGACTAGGGCGGGTCCAGGCGGCCTGGGCGGGTGCCCCAAATCTGGTCCGCCCAGGCCTAAATTGGGGCGCTCGAGTGCCCGAATCGCCCAGGCAGCTGCCCGGGCGGCCGTCGCGAATGATTTTCAGAATAGTGCCGATAATAGGGTATTACTTAGGTGCATACAAAAATAGGTTTTCCTTTTTTTAAAAATATAATAGAGTTCACCTAAGTAATAGGTATTATTTTCCTTTTTTTTACAAATAATAGGTATTATTTGTAAAAAGGAAATTTTACAAATAATAGGGTTACCTCTTTTTACAAAAAAAGGAAATTTTATTATTTGTAAAATTTCCTTTTTGTTAAAATTTTTTTTACAAATAAAAAAGCTGAGGTTTAGAAACCGAAAACCGACCTAACAGACCGAACCGATAACTATTGGTTCGATTTCGGTTTGGTGGTTTATCGGTTCGGTTTCGATTTGAGAAACTAGAGACCGATAGTTATTGGTTTGGTTTCGGTTTAGCATGAAAATCGACTCGAACCGACCCGACAACACCTCTACCGCTTAGGCTTTCCTTGCGTGGGCTGTCCCCGCCTCGGCCGTCTCTGCTTCTGCCGTTCCTGCTTAGGCTGTTCCTGTGTGGGCCGTCTCCGCTTAGGCCGTCCCTCCGTGGGTTGTCCTCGCTTAGGCCATCCCTGCGTGGGCCGTCCCTGCGTTGGTCGTCCCGCTTAGGCCATCACTTATACAACCATGGGTCAAAATACCGGATTTCCGATACGTATCATCCTGACCTCCAGGACCATACGTATCGGGTATCGTCCGATACATTCAAAAAAAAAAAAAATCCCAAAAAAATCCAAAAAATACCAAAAAAATATGTAAAATTATATTTATTTATTTTGTATTTATTTCAACTATTTTTGCTTGTATTTTTGACTTATTTGATGCATTATTTAAATGAATATATAAGTAACATGCCTATTTTGTGACTTAACCCAAGTCACATGCCTATTTTGTGACTTATTTTTGACTTAAGATCACATTTTTGACTTAATGTAATAGATCTTCTAACATTTTTTTTGACCAGCTGATCACATGCCTATTTTGTTTCCCCTTTCCCTTCTTGAATTCTCTGAAATGAGGAAATTAGGATTGATGCAAAATTGCTTCACTTTCATATATATTCTTAGAGCTTATACAAATTTAGAAGAAATATACTCTAACTGCCATTAAATCCTCTTAACTAAATATTTTACCCTGGCATATGGGTTTGTTTATATATATAGATTATTTATTGACAATATTTCATAATTTGATCGATGCAGTCACGCATAAACTAAATTGCAATGTATATTGACAAAAATAAATTATATATTATCAAAATTAATAGGTATGCTGATAGAAATAAATTTAATTGTATATGGAAAACTTACTTTGCCATATTGATACCCATGATCATATATGCCCCCTTGAACGTATGGCTTTCGATTAGACCCGATCCTCCAAAAAATCGACCAGCGAAGTCATATGGCATCATCTTGGGTAGGTTTGTTGTAATTTGGTAGTATGGGTTATTAGTTGTCAATTTTCCCATTATTTGCAAAAGTTGAATCCCGAAGCTTAGACGCATATAACCCATATCCGTATCATCTTGTGGTGGTGGTGGTGTTTGATATGATTCCCGCCCGCCCTCTTCCTTCAACCCCTCCCATTCAAATGTAAGAGTGTCGACCGTGTTAACGGTATCGAGTCAAAGGGTCCCATCCGCTAATATCTAATAAGGATGAGATCAAAAATCACCCTCCACCACTAGTGCCAACGTCCCCTCACCACCATCATCCTAGCACTCCCATCATTCCTTCAAGACTGATAATCGAGGATCCAAGACTTCATATAATCATTACCATCTTGCTTTTCCTTCAGATATTCCCACTCCTTAATCTTGCATGTCAGAGTGAAGAGACTAACTCTCCAATATCCATTAGTCTCTTATCTCTCTTAGTATGAATGAGAGAGTGCTCCAATTCCTCATATTGGACGAGGAATATGTTTGCGATAATACCCTCATTGCTACCCGCCTCAATATCGGACCATCACCTCCATAATGCATCCACTAATCAGCGAGTTTGTCGTGTTTAATTTGGGATTGCGCCAATGGGGTCCCAAATGACCCATGTCTCTTGCGAAACATGTCAATCTATAAAGATGAAACACAGTAAGGCACATATCAATAAATAGATCATAATATCACATGACATTTGACTTATTAGTTATAATGTATGATACTATGATTGCTCACATCTCTGATGGCTTGACCTTGGTCCGCCAACTCAGGGAGCATTCTTTGGATTACATTGAGCAAACCGGTATACACTTGATCAGTGTCACTCAGCTTGAAGCGTCGCGTATACTGGAAGGCTGGATTCAAGTAGTGTGCTACACGTCAAATATGAGCAATTTCATCAGTATATGAAAATAATGAATAAATAAATAAAAATCACTACATAAGCAGTTTAACATGTTATACCTGCTGCATGCAAGTACTGGTGAAATTGTGCATCCCACCTCTTGTCGATAATCGCCCAGTATCGTTTATATTTTGTAGGGTATTTGGTTTTTATAGCCAATTTTGCCTTATCCATTGACTCATAAACGTACTCCATCGTTGGTTTCTCATCACCATCAACCAATCTCAACACTTGCACCAACAGGGTAGTGACGGCGATCAGGTGGTCGACATCTGCCCAAAACTGCGTGCTGTAGATCAGGTCAGCAACTTCAGTGCAAGCTAATCTCTTTGCTCGTGGGAGTCCTATTTCATATTTATTCTATTCTTCCGACGACACCATGCTTTTCAGCTCACGCCTATATCTACCCAAACTCTGTAGGGCTAAAAACTGTGTTGCAAAACGTGTAATCGCAGGTCGGAGCAACTCATTGTTCGTGAAGGCTCTTATTAAATTGACCAGCTTGTCACTGTTGTACATGTAGGAAGTAATCGTTCTTTCCTTCTGAATAGTTGCCTGTGTCTTGCTTCTCTTTCCTAAATCCTCAAGAATAAGGTCCACGCAATGAGCGGCACACTGGGTCCAGTACAGGTGACGTCTCTTCATCATTAGTTTTAATCCAGCGGCTTTGTAATTTGCCGCATTGTCTGTTACCACCTGCACAATCCGCTGCTCTCCAACCTCTTGAACTACCTTATCCATTAGTTGAAAGAGGTAATCAGCAGTCTTTACGTGTCTAGAAGCATCAACTGATTTCAAAATCTTCCCAAGATCGTCAGAAACCAAAAAGTTGATCAAACTCTTCTTTGTGGGACCAGTCCATCCATCGCACATAATTGTGCAACCTCTCTCATCCCATACATCCTCAAAGCTTCGTACATAGGCAGTTATCTCATCGTACTCATCTTTTAGTAAGGGCCCAGATATCTTGTATGCAAAAGGCTTTTTAACTCCTGGACCAACTTCTGCACTTGTATCAATCATGCTTTTGAAGTACGACGACTCTGCTACTTGGGTCGGAATGTGGTTGTATATAAAAAACTTGGCAATGGATTTTTCAAGCTTCTTCCCCATTTTTGTAAGTGAGATTGCACTCAATTTGGTTTGTTTGGAGCTTTCAGTGCGATACATAAATGGATCCATGGGGCCTGTAGTACGGCCTCTAGTAGACGACCTATAATCCCTCCCTGATACTGACCTACGCAACCCGGCAGTCTGCTCAACATCCTCATCAACATCAACATGTGGCCTATGACTAGATCCACCACCGGTAGCAGGCATGGATGGGCCCCTCAACCTGGACCGAAACCGATAATCGTCTTCTTCATGATCTCGCCGCTGTTGTGCTTCTCTGGCACTCTCTCTCATAGCTCTCGCTATCTGCTCATCGCCATCCTCATCCTCATCCTCATCCTCATCCTCATCCTCATCCTCATCCTCATCATCCTCAGGTCCAGGTGATGTAAATTATGGATCTGCCCTCCTGATTCTCTCATACAGTTTCCTATCACGATTGACTTCAACTTTTTTCTTTCCCTTTGCCACTTGTAAACTAGCTCTGATATTTTCTTTTACTTTCTGGGTACATTGGGACACCCTTTTGTCTCTCCCTTTACGTGAGCCAGATGCTCCTTTAACCGTGTGATACCTCCTTCCAGCAGTTTTTTTCCACAAAGCTTATACTCTGTCCGGAGTCTTTCACCATCTATTGGTGTACCGTATTGCCATGATGGATTTGACGATCGTACCATATTTATTTATTTCACTTGCATGAATGAGCAAACGATTGCATTAAATTAAACATCTAATTTACACTTGAAAATAAAATTTATTTTTTAATTATTGTTATTTTAAAAATATTAGATTATATTTTATTAAATTTATTTGATATTATTCTAATTTTTATAAAATTTAGATTACATTTGAAAATTTATTTGATATTATTCTAATTTTCAAAAGATTAGATTATATTTTACCAAATTTATTTGATATTATTCTAATTTTTGAATATTTATTTGATATTATTATAATTTATGCATATTTATTTGATATTATTATAATTTTTAAATTTTTATTTGATATTATTATAATTTGTGAATTTTTATTTGATATTATTATAATTTTTGAATATTTATTTGATATTATTATAATTTATGAATTTTTATTTGATATTATTCTAATTTTTAAATTTTTATTTGATATTATTATAATTTATGAATATTTATTTGATATTATTCTAATTTTTGAATATTTATTTAATATTATTATAATTTTTGAATATTTATTTGACCAAACCGATAAGTATCGGTATTGGACGATATTTTGACCCATGCACACAACCCTCACGTGGGTTAAATACCTTAACAACATACTCGTTTACTTTTGGTCAAACATTCATAATACGAGGCCGTAACGAGATCTGACGGTTGATTTGCTATATGTTGACTTTTGGTCAAATTTAACGGTGGACTCGATTTTTGGTCAAACGATCATAATACGAGATCGTAATACGATCTAACAATGGATTTATTATATGTTGACCAAAACTTATGATTTTGGTCAAATCCAACGATGAACTTATTGACTTTTGGTCAAACGGTCATAATATGATACCGTAACGAGATCCAACAGTGGATTTTTGATTTTGGTCAAATCTAACGGTGGACTTGTTGACTTTTAGTTAGATGGTCATAATACAAGACCGTAATAAGATCCAACGATGGATTTATCATGTATTGATCAAATCTCATGGTTTTGGTCAAATCCAACGATAGATTCATTAACTTTTTGTTAAATGATCGTATTACAAGATCATTACATGATCTAATGGTGAAGTCATCACAAAATAACTTATGATGATCAAATCCTACTAAATTTGATGATATCCGACCCATGATTAGATACCTCATAACCAAAAGTGCTAATTCTTCGGATGGTCAGACATCAGAAAATGGACTTGGTGTTTGCATTCGTCTTCTAAACAAGTGAGTGAGAATTCATTATGAGACTCATCCACTAACTCCTCATGTCCATATTTGACTATGCCTATCGATTGGATAAGTCCAACTTCCGAAGAAGGGGCTCTCTCGTCCGACGTCCTATTATTCACATCGCCCGAGTTTTTGACGAAGAGTGCATACTGCGCGTCCATCTCGTACCGTGAAGACGAAGGTGTTAATTAAGACTTAGACCTAGGATTTATTTTGTTTATTTCAGAGATGTAATTACTTTACTTTTCTTTATTAACTTTTAATCAGAGATATTCATTTTTGATGTAATTAATGGAGAATTGTCTGTGATACCCGAACGTGTAAAGTCTGCCATTTTCAATAAAACCCTCTCCTAATGATGGGAAATCTGTTATAATTGATTTTTGATGGATTTATATTCTATGCAAATTTGTTGTTTACAGATGGTATCTACTACTTGTACTTATTTTGTCTTCTTCTCCTCATGGTACATTTACTAAAGGTACCTTGCGTCTGTGGCATGCCCGTCTAGGACATGCTATTTGTTAGCATTTGTGTTTGTTTTTTCATCTTTCAAAAACACCTGTAATACTCTTAAATTCCAATGTCAAACTTGTGAACTCTCAAAGCCTACATGCCCTTCCTTTCCTCCTTGTATCGTAGTGACTATTTGATTTTGTGGATAGTGATGTTTAGGGACCTGCCCCATCACTTCTTTTGATGGCCTTCGATACTATGTCACGTTTATTGATGATCACTGCCGTTGGTGTATTTGCTTAAGAGGATGTACTTTCCACTTTTATGAGTTTTGTTACTATTGTCCAAACTCAGTTTGACAAGTCAATTAAGGCCCTTCGATCTGATAATGGTGGAGAGTATACCTCTAGTGTTTTTATTTTAAGCCTTACCTTGAGAAGGTAAGTATCCTGCATCAACTCTCTTGTCAAACTCCACAATATAATGATTTTGCGGAGCATAGGACTAGTAATCTTTTCGATGTTACGAGGTCTCTTCTAGGAGGGATGCATGTTACCCAATCCTATTGGTCGGTTGCTTTACTTACCGAAACCCATTTGATTAACTATACCACAAGTCGTATTCATTCTTTGGTATAATGTAACTTTATTTGAGATTGACCCTAAAGTCTTTGGAGGCACTTGTTTTGTTCAAGATCTTTGTCCCAGAGACATAAACTTGATGATAAAGCCATTCATTGTGTTTTCCTTGGGTACTCTGCAATGTCTATGGGATACCGTTGCTATGATCCTAAAACTCTGTGGGTGTAATATTTTTTTGAGGATGTTCCTTATTTCTATAATGCTCCTCATATAAAAATAACTCCTTCATCCTCTTCTCAAAATGAACATGCTGTTTATTCCCTTCCATTGTCTTCTCCTCCAGATATTTTCTGGCTCCTTTATCTTCACGTGGTAGACATTTTCTCGGGCAGACTTATCAACGCCGAAGCAAGTGAGTACTCCCGTTCAGACCCCTAGGTCTCATGACCAAATGGACTCAGGTCCTTCAGGTATACTTACATCTCCTGTAGCTTCTCCCATTATTGTGCCTTCTTCACCTATTATTGATGACCTCTCCTTATCTATTGCCTATGCAAATGTCAAAGGAGCTGTGATACCTGCTCATCCAATTGCCTAATATGTTTCTTATCAAACCATCTCTCTTGCCTATCGTGCCTCCATGGCTAGACCTTATACGGTCTCTATTCTTTGCTCTGTTGGTGAGGCTCATCAACATCGCTTCTGATATGTGGCAATGTATGAAGAAATGAAGGCTCTTGAGAAGAGCCAAACAAGAAACATGGGAGCTTGTTGATCTCCCTCAATGCCAAGTGGGTAGTAGATGGGTGTTTGCTATTAAATATAGAGAGGATGGTATTTTTGAGCATTATAAAGCTCGTCTTGTTGTCAAAGGATTTACTCATATGCTTGGGCTGGAGTTTGCTGCGATCTTCACTGATTTCTAAGCTCACCTTTGTTTAGTTTATAGTCTCTTTGGCAACTCAATATTGTCGGCCCTTCTATCAATTAGACGTTAAAAATGCCTTTCTTCATAGGCATTTGAATGAGGGAATCTGTATGGACCCCCCCTCTTGGTTTTCTGCTTCAGGAGAGTATTCTGGGAAGGTTTGTCAACTAAGGAAATCTATCTATGGGCTAAAGCAGTCTCCAAGGGCTTGGTTTAAGAGGTTTAGTATTGTTATACTGACAATGGGATTTATTCACACATGTTTCTTTCATATTGAATCTGGAGGATTGAGGACTATCTTGTTGGTTTATGTAGATGATATCATAGGCACTGATGCTGACACTGCCTTTATCACACATGTTAAAGGAGAATTAAGTCGAGCATTTGATGTGAAGGATTTGGGTCGTCTCAAAATTTTCCTTCGTATAGAGATTGCCAGATCTTCTCGAGGGATATCTGTGACACCCTGTAAAGTCACACACGTGTAACCTGAAACACGTGGCAGGTCAATAACCGTTGGACCTTTAGCTGGAGAAATCCACTTAGAAATTGACCGCTAGAGACCCGTAGGAGGGCAGTCCTTTTAAAGCCCACAGGTGGATTAAGTCAATTGAGATCGATGTGGACCCAAACTCACAAGACCCTTTTTGGAAACCAAACCCATCTTGAGTCTATTTAGGAATTAAAGTTTCCTTTGGGCCACTGGGAAGGCAAGTGCTAGGTGGAAAACTGGGCACTTAAGACCCATTAGATCCGTATTCTATTGAGACCCGCCTAGAAATCTGATGAGTCAAGGCCATTAGAACTGGGGCACTTAGACCCATGAATTAGAGCCAAGTGATGGATGTATACACAACACTTATGTACATGAGCTATACACCCAAACTAAATCACCTTCTATTTAGCCACCTCCTCACGTATCCATGCAAATCATTGCATTGAGAGGAGCCGGCTACTGCAGCTCGAGGAGAAACGAGAGAGAAAGAGGGGCCATTTTCCCTTCTCCCTGTCTAGCTGTTTGTAAACCCAACCCTTAGATCTCTCCCGAAACCCTTTTTGCTTCAAATAGGAATCGATCTCTATAACCTTTGAGCACCCCAAATTCTGTGGTTCCTTTGACCAAGGCGAAGAGCGTTAAACAACCGTAGGATTGGCGCTTCGACAGTGTTAATTAGACGCCGACGAGTCGAAGATATCTGCATGCGAGGAAATTAGTAAAGGTAACCCTCGTAACGCATGCGCTTTGTTTTAGAATTCGAGTTTTACTACCAAATGTTGATAATCAAAGCTGCATGCAGTGACTCCACAAATCGAAACGTGTGAGAATCGCGAGAATGGATATATCTTGGTTCGATCGTTGGAACCCTTGCATGTGCTTCGAATTTGGGGGATAAATAGCGTGTGATAAAAAATTTGTGAATGCGTGAGAATGATGTGTGTGATCGGATGTGTTAGAACGGGGAATCTCATAGGCGAGTGATGGCTAGTGTAGGGTGTGCTTGATATGTTTGTAAGCTGGTTTGTAGGGCTATTGAGGTCAGCTCGAGTAGAGGTGTCAAATTGTAAAAGAGGACAGGTCTGAGAAGTATGCTCGAGCGTGAATTGGAGCCGCTCAAGCGGAAAATCACCTGAAGCCTACGCTGGAGCGGGAATCGTAGGCCAAAAACGCTCGGGTCAATTCCACTCGAGTGTGATGTGTATGTTTGTACTAAGAAAGTCGCTTGAGTGGTAATGGAGACGCTTGAGCGGGAAATCACCTGAAGCCTACGCTTGAGCGGGCTTCTTAGGCCAAATTGGCTCGGGTAAAAACCGCTTGAGCATGATCGTAGGTGCCACTGGGAATTGCTCGAGCAGGAATGAGCCACGCTCGAGCAGGAAACTCTGTTTGCGGCCTGAATGATTGATGTGCTTGGGACTTGACCCGTGTGCGTGAGTCTTACGTGTGTGAATGTATTGAGTACTAATGACTAAGACGTGTATTGGGCATTGTGATTTAGGAGAAACACATGGAGGAACACTGTTAATGAACCTGTTGGATTCGTGACACATGTGCTTAATGTGACTTAAGGTAGGGAAATTTCGAATGCAAAGTTATATGCTTGAGTTGAATCATGGGATACCTTAAATGATTTGATCGTATTTGAATTATATATTTGTCACGTACTTGATAAATGAAAGCTATGCATATGAATTAAGATTGCTTATGTACATGAAATTGCATATTTTACTTGACATCTCGCTTGCATTGATTCCTAAGTTCTATTGAGAAATCAAGATCTATTTTGTGCTATGATTCGTGCCTTTGTCTTAATCTTGTGAACGTGTTATGTGAAAGAACTAATTCTCGCCATTATTATTTGTGTGCATATGCTATGTGTGGGATTGTGTGCAACTGAGGAGTTGAGCCTCCATGAGAGGGGTGGAGTCCCCGGGGTTTTGACCTTGTGTCTGCTACGGACTGCTCAGTTCCCGCTACGGGATGCATTGCCACAAGTCTCTTCTCGTTCTCGTGGTTAGATGTGAGTGGAGTGGAATCTCCAAGGGAGCCCGGGGTATTAATCCAGTGTCCGCTACGGACTGCTCTATTCCCGCTACGGGATACTCACACTAATATTATGTGACTCGATTACTTGATGTGATGTGTTATGCTCGATTTTGTGATCTTATATGCTCATCTTGTACAACTCGTCATCCCAACTTGATATGAAAGTCAGCTCTATTTCCTTGCTTCGATTATTTTTATTTATTTTTTTGATCAATAACGAGAAATTATATTGATAAACAGTAAGGCGCTGAGCAATACAATACAAGGAAATGATAAAAAAAAGCCGAGAAAAACGAAAGACAAAAACAAACTCCCCGGCCACGACTATCAAAAGGACGCGACCAGCCCATCAGCCCCGACCACGTCTTAGCTCGGGTCCCAAATTAAATGCTCGCCCTCCTGCACAAACCCCCCTCTAGCCACCCAGAACCACATCAAGTCCTCAATGATCCGCGTGTTCCTTTCGCGCCATATACCCTAGAATACGGTGAAAAGGGCAGTCCTCCAATAGTCCCCTATTTGATCTTCCAAGTTCATATCCGACTAAGTCAAGAATTGAAGGTACGACGATTCCGGTATAACCCAGCTCATGTTAAAAGACTTTAACACAATGTTCCAGATCTCCTGCGCCACTGCACAATGAAGCAACAGATGTGAGGCGGATTCCTCCCCTATGTTGCACATAACACATTGGTTTGGGACTTCCTTCCCCCTGCGGATCAGCTGATCCAACGTAAGAATTTTCTCCTTGAAGAGGGCCCAGGCGAAGAACTTGATTTTAGGAGGGATGGACGCCTTCCACAGCTTAGCGCCTTGGAACCTGATTAGTGGTCGTCTTGATATCATCCTATAATAAGATTTTACGCTAAAGATACCATCTCTTCTAGAGACCCACATAATCTGGTCTTGTCCCTGTGGGAGTTGTCGTGTCTCATAAAGCTTAAGGATGAGAGCTGAGAATGAAACAACCTCTTCGTCTCTCAGAAGCCTTCTCGTAGTCACATCCCACCATCTACCCCCCTGGTTCTCCTCAACAAACTCCTCGATCATCTCAAGCTGATTCGTAGATAAAGCGTAGATGTCGGGGAAGGAGTCTTTGAGAGGCCTACTATCTGCCCACACATCTTCCTAAAATCGGATGCGAGTGCCGCATTCCTATCTGAAATGCAACCCTCTAGTAAACACTGACCAAGTGCTGCAAATTTTTTTCCACCATGCCGAGGTTCCTCTGTGTCGATGTGCAGATGCCCCAGTTGCTTATGGATTGCCCATATTTCTCGCTCAACACCTCTCGCCAAAGACTGCCCCTCTCTTCCAACCTTCCTGCTCGCCAAAACCATTTCCCTAAGAGCGCAATGTTGGTACTCCTCAAATTGCAAATGCCCAGCCCACCACAACTGACGGGTAGTTGGTATGCATCCCAGTTTACAAGGTGATATCTTTTGTCTAATCCCGAGTCCTCCCATAGGAAACTCCGTTGAATCTGCTCCAACCTGTTGATGACCCCCAACGGGCACTTAAACATAGACATATAGAATATTGGCAACATGAATTCGTACGCTTCCTTGCATCATGACATGACATTACATGTTTATGAACACATGTTTCCAAGTACTTACCTATGCTCGCATACTTTTGATATCTTATGTAATTGCCACATTGTTTTATATATGCATCTATGCCATGAGTTAGAATGATATTATATCATTTTGCATTGTTTATGTCCCTACTGAGCTTGGATGAAGCTCATTCCTTGACTATATGTCACAGTTGCAGGAGCTGACCCTGTGCAAGATCCGGAGCAGGAGGAGGATCTGCCAGAGGATCCTTAGCCGAGGGGAGTGTGAGCGTAAAACATTTTGGGATTTTGTAAGGTAAAAATACTCGGATAAAAGAATACAATTGTATATGTGTGGCTCCACTGTTTAGGTGAAGGACGACCTTCACCGGTGGATACTTTTGTGCGATGAAGGGATATGTGAATGGTCAATTTTGTAAACCTTTCAAGAATAGTTAAGCTTGGAGCCCGTGTGAGTAGTTAGTATTAGCTTGCTTGCTTTCCGCTTTGCCATTCGCTTGCGTACTTTGATTTTAGATTGCATGCATGCTTACCATTCTATTAGATGATTCGGTCCTTCCAATCGTTAAGTTGGGAAGATTGAGTCATTTGAATCAAAGTAAACACTTCAATACCATGTTACCCTGTGATTCGATCTGACAGCTCGGGTTTTGGGGTAAGGAAATCCGGGCTGTCACAATATCCCTTTCTCGGAAGAAATATGCTATTGATATGCTGCGAGACATGAGTATACTGGGATGTAGATCCGCCGAATTTCCCATGGATCCCAAACATCATCTCCATGCTGACATTGGAGACTTTCAGATCCCTCTGAGTATTAGCGTCTTGTTGGGCGCCTTATTTATTTTACAAATACTCAGCCATACCTCATTTTTGTCTGTCCGTTGTCACCCAGTTTAGCATGCACCACAGATGGATGTCGTGCCTTGTGTACTCCGCTATATTAAGTCCTCTCTTGGAAGAGGGTTATTTTACTTTGATGCAGGACATTCTTCTATCAGTTGCTACAATAATACGGATTATGCTAGAGCTCCTACTGATCAATGTTCCACCTCTAGATACCGTGCTTTCCTTGGCAGTAACTTGGTGGTATGCAGGAGTAAGAAGCAAGAGGTGGTCTTCAAATCCATCATAGAGTCTGGGTATAGAGCTATGCACATAGTACATGGGACTTTTATGGCTTCATTCTCTCCTCACTGAGCTTGGGTCTCCTCCATCCATTTCCATGCCCCCACATTGTGATAATCAGGCAGCCGTTGACATAGCTGCTGACTTTGTTCTTCATGAGAGAAGAAAGCACATTGAAGTGAATATTCACTTTATTCGGAGAAGATTCAAGCTGGCATCATTGGCACTCCGAAGGTTTCATCTTTTGATCAGTTAGCAGACATTTTAACTAAGGCTCTTGGTCCCTCCCAACTTCAGAGTATTCTTGTCAAGCTGGGCATGACAGATACCTATACACCAACTTGAGGGAGAATATTGGGATATGTGTGTAAGGTCATAAATAGTGGGGTATGAATCCTATTAGTGTCTGTGTGTGTATAAGGGCATACTAGTCATTCGGGTTAATATAAAGCCAGTAAGGATTCTTGCTATAACTAGGTCATTTGTTTTTCTCTCTCCATCTCTCTCTCTCTCTTACTTCTTTTTCTCCCTTTTGTTCTTATTCTTCTTACAACCTAACCCTAATTTTCCCTAAATCCTCTAAGTGAAGTCAAGTGTATCAATGCGAACCGTAGCCCATGGTAATTAAAGGGATGAGAACCCCCTTTAATTCTGCCGTTGCTGTATTATAATACGGTCAACAATATTAAAAATCTTGTGTTAAACACAGCATTCAGCAGTGATAAGAACCGCTAACCCTAATCAAAATCCTATGGAGTATATTGTGTGCTGGTCCGAATTAAGATAGGTGCTCCCTGATCGCAGAAGAAAAGTAGCAGCAGCTTCAATGGAGATTAGATCACATCAGCATTGTATATAGATCACAGCTACAAGCAATCAACAGTTAAGAACTAAATTTTAGCAGAATCACAGCAAACAGCAGCAACACATAGAAGAGAGATCAGATTTCTGCAGAACAGTGAATGTTCTAGGGCTGAGATGAGAATCTCAAGTGCTGAAAGAAAACCCAGCAGTAAAAATTTGTGTAAAATGCTTATTCCAATCTTAATTAATTATCAAAAATCTCTTGATTCACTTACATATATAGAAAAGTAATAAGCAAATCCTATTCTAATTAGGTTTCCTAATCTGTTTGCACTCTATAACCAAAGATAGAAACAAATTAAATAGTCTCGTCTTCCTAATTCTATCCCTACTTTCTAGGATTCTATTTATTAAGAGATATAAAAGGAAATAAAGAATGAATTTAGGGACTTCTCAAATCACCGAGAACCACAGCTATCTCCAATAAAATTTCTCAGCCTAGAAAATTCCTGAAAATCCAGCTGTCACCGTGCATCCTTTAGTGGATCAAGTGACCCAAAAAGCAGGCCCAATGATTTTGTTTAATAAAGGCCCAGTGGGTCTTTATTTAAGAATCCATTTCAGTCTTGGTAAAAACCTCTGTTCTTGGCCCTATCTTCTCCCCATTTTCTGGCCCATCAACACAGATGTTTGGGTTGTTTTGATCCGGGATGTTTGGGTTGTTTTGATCCGGGAAATGCTCTGCATCATTCTCCCCGAGTTGCGATACGTTAACGATAGCCACTTGAAAGAGTACTAGTTTTGACGCAAACCTAGAAAAACCTGTAGGAAGGCTGAAAGTAGTCTTCCAAGGTGGTGGAATTAAGGAATATCCCACCAAAATTTCCCTACCAGTGAACCCGCAAGAGCACCTAATACTAACCGCAGCTAATCCGGCTCCAAAATCTCCAAACAAAATATTTCACTCAACTCTCAAAATTAAATTCCAACAGTAATGGCCTTTAAATAGGCTTTCACAATGCATAAAATTAGAAATCCTAGTTTAACACTATTTCCTAATTCAAATAAAAGAAATATCCTAATTTTTTAAAAAGAATAAAATAAAATCCCTAAACAATAAGGAAACTAATTCTATTTCTAATAAAATAAATGAATTCTATTTGTGAAAATAAAATAATAAAAGAAACTAATTATAATTCAACTAGGAGTCCTGAAATTCGTCACTTTTAGGACAGCCTAAAAAATTGATCATAACTTCTTCAATACTTGTTGGAATTGCGCATTTTTTGGCTCGTTGGAAAGCTACTTCGATAAGCTTTCAAACAAGACCAATTTTGCATCAATCTGACATTGTTTGACACTTCAAAATAGGCTAAGTATAAAAGTGACGGGATTGCATTTTTTGGCTCGTTGGAAAGCTACTTCGATAAGCTTTCAAACAAGACCAATTTTGCATCAATCTGACATTGTTTGACACTTCAAAATAGGCTAAGTATAAAAGTGACGGGATTGAAGTTAAAGACTCCGCGATCCTTCCGATTAGAGACTTTTCAGCAATAAATTGTGGATTTTCTTTTTCTTTCTTCTCTTCTTCCAATTTTTTTTCTTCCCACTTTCTCTAGTCTTATTTCTCGGATTTTGCAATAGATTAAAACTTTGCACTGCATCAGTATCTATGTTTCTGTTTCCTTGTCCGTATCTATGCATTGGGCATATTGTATTTCGTGGAGCATAGGTGCTGGATAGATTATATTTTGGATTCTTTCTCAAGTTTGAGGTCTGAACTCAATTGCGGATGCTTTAATATGAAATGATTCACTGAATTATGAATTTGTTGTAGTTGGAATGCTGCAAGCATACAAGACTGCAAACCGCCAATGAAGGAGTTTTTGGATGAAAGATTTATGTATTAACTGTTAAGACCTTTATGTAATTAACTGTTAAGGTCTTATCATTAGTTTTTATTAACTAGTCATTTAATTTGATATTGTGAACTTATGATTATAAATAGGGGACTAGATTGACATCTGTATGATTATATTTGTACTATGTTTTTAATAATTATTTTGACCAATAGAGAGAACTTAAAAATTTCATTAGCTGGTTGATTAACAATTTTAATGATACAACATTTGGCCAGCATATATAAAAATAAATAAATAAATAAAATCTTGGAAATGTTTTCCTCTATTTATGTAAAGTGACATTTTGCTTTACAGTCTTGATAAGTTCCATTAGACTGAGAAAATTGCTTCAAATGCATATTGAATCTTGTGGATGTCATATTTGAATTTTTTTTTATCTTTTTCCTAAATTTTTTTCATTAAGTTACTTTGTTTGATGGCAGATGCTAAAAACAAAGATAGAACAACCACCAGGCAGGATGAGTCAGAATGGATTCAGTACATGACGACTATGGATTCAGTCATTAGTGAAAGCGGTATGGATAGGAGAGCAATATTTGATTTAAGAGGCAATCACGATAAATATGGAGTACCTTATGTTGGTAGCAAATTGGATTTCTTCTCCATTTATAGTATTAGCTCACAGCTAAATAGGCTCAACACTGTCCAAAGCATATCTCTTGTCGTAAGTTTCTTGCTTACGCCTAATGTTGTTTAGATTTCTATCGATGGTTCTGTATTCTACCAATTCTGACTGATGATAAGTGTGAACAATCTGTGGCATAATTCGAAGCTGCTAGGTTTAACTAGTTATGCTATTACAGAAAATATCACATAATCCATATTTCTTGTTCCAACATATTACATGTGTATAATGTAGTAGTTGTCATTGCGTCATAACATGAGAGTATATTTTTGATAAGTAAGCATGTGAGTTTAATCGTTGACCTTAACGCTACACGCTTGAGGGCATCACCACTGTGGCAAAGATCCAATCCAAATATTATATTATATTAACTAAAACAATATGCTAACTACATTACATACTTAGATACTCACTTGATTTGTCTTTTCAATATAAATGTATCTTGCTATATATATATGGATACATGCTTTCCTAGTACATTTTGATGATGCATTCAATAATCATCTCTTTCTGTGTGTATTGTGTACCAGTCATCGTATACTGCATAGTATATTTATAATATTATGTATCAAGATGACGTGTAAAATAAAAAAAATAAAGGTTCACTATTGAGGGTCGGAGAAAAAAATGTGTAGTAACTTGGAAATAAATTGTCTTCTTCTAGGATTGTGAAAACTTGTGACCCATCCCCCAAATATTGAACAGTGACGTCAAGTCATGGGACTTTTGCTATTCTTTTTTCCTTTTTTTTAAAAATAAATAAATAATCAAAAGGAAAAGAGTAAATCAAAAGCCTTACATCAAAAGTAATGTGCTTTCGGCCCATGAGGTGAACGAAATAAATAAAATACAAGTAATAAGCTAAGAAGTAGTAACACACTCGATACAAAAATAATAATGCAGGCAGAACTAAGATGTCCTCGACCATAGGATGGCCAAGTAAACACCTCTTTTGACAAGGGAATCTACTGCACCTTTGTTCTCCCTGTGCACATTACAAGTTTAACACCTTTGATAAGCAAACATTCATAATCTCATAGAACACATTAAAAAGCCTTCATGGATACAGTCCTTATTCCGAGGAGACAAGACCTCAATAGTGATTACTGGTTCATCACCATGGGAGTGATATAAACAAAGGCCTCTGAGCATATACTAAGGTCTTTGCTTCCATAGCATCACTGTTATTGATGGGTCTGAGACATGTCTTTATAATGGTCTCATCCTATTTCCAAGGTTAAAAACTTGGTATCGGGGGCTGTCTTGGCCGCCCGAGGCCACCACATAATAGCAATACTATATAATTTTTCCTGTGAAAAAAATCTTAGAAATTGAGAAGATATTTCTAAATGAATATCATATTTTAAGTATGTACACATATAATGAATACTTTTTATACATACATAATGAATCACTAGTATGAGCAGGGTGTTCATATAGTTAGTGTTACACACTTATTGATATTAGTGATGTACATGGAATCCTATTGTAAATGATCTAAATAATAGTTTGATGGGTGCAAACCTGGAGGGTTAGCTCATTGGTCATGCCTTGGGTTTGCTCCCCAATGGTCACCAGTTCGAGTCCCCTCAGGGCCACTGGAGGTTTACCTGGCCGATAACTTCAGGGCCCCGTGGGATTTGTCGAGGTGTGCGCAAGCTGGCCCGGACACCCACGGGTATCAAAAAATAAAAATAAAAAAATAATTTGATGGGTGTGCGGTCATCTAATTGATAACCTTATTTCTTTCCTCTTTCACCTTCTTCTCCTTCCTCTTCTTAATCTAACCCTAATCCTGCAATCATATAAGATAACAAAATTAATTTGGTATCAGAGCGGGTTTACTCAGACCCATCATGACGTCATCATTGCTGGTGTTAGCATGTCATTTTTATATTGTCTACGTCAAAGGTTGACCTTGAATTTGTTGAAAAAGGTATGTTTGGAATTGTTTTTTAATGCAGAATAATCGTTGTGAAAGAAATTCTGTGATTTGGAGCTGTTTGGATGGCTTTTACAAGGGATTTCTTGTGCTATTTTCCGAGTTTCTGAATTCTGTGGACCTGATGATCTTGGTGCATTGCAAAAGGGTGAATCAGTTTTGACCTAGCTATCATCTAGATTTGGTCTTGTTTGATTTGGAGTTGATTTGAGGAAGTTACAAATACAATGATTTGGTTGTGATTTCTGTGTATTGAGTTTTTCTTGATTCTCATGGGTTTGTGATTGCTGTGTAGTGAAGACATTATATATGTTAGATTCTTGTTTGTGCTATATCTGTGATGTCTGCAGCTATCTTTTACCCAAAATGGCTTGTGTTGGATCTGAATTGATGCCTTTGTTGCTATTGTGGTGGCTTACGATCAAGTAAACAGTGTATAAAGGCAGTTGTTTGATAGTAATGTAGCGCTACTGTAGAGCAACCTGATTGGGAAGTGTTTTTTGCAGCTTTATAGTCTCAATTTGACTTTATTTCCTGCTGTATGTTGGTGTTTAATCGAGTTATGTCGATATGGGGAATTCTAAGGGAAATGTTAGTAGTATGGTAATCAAGGGTTCTAGATTATCACATTGAAATTTGATAGGACTAGTTACCTAGAGAGGTCTATGACAGCAGCAATGTTCTTAAATTCTAAAAGGAAATTGGATATGTGCATGGTCTTGTGCCTAAACCTTAGTTGCACGAAGTGGGAGCGGGCGCGGAAGTGGATTCGGGAGCGACAAAGCGGCAATTTTTAAAAATCTAAGAAGCAGGAGCGCCTCTATATATATATTATTATTTGTTTTTATTTTTGAAAAAATTTTTAAAATTCAAAATGTTTAATTAGCCTCTTGCAAAAGTTGTCTTCATATTTAATTAGGTGGTAGTTCCATTAGAATAAGGAAGTATATATTCACTCACAAAATTTGGAAGAGACATCCACTTTTAACATTCAAAATGTTCAACTGCTCTCTTACATTAGAATCATTAGATTCTTACAATTTGAAGATACCAAAATATTCTAGTGATATATTAAAAAAGAAACAAAACATACACTTGAAGCATATAAAAAACTTCAACAAAAAAAATGTTTGGCTTTAATAACAAAATCAAACTTCAAGTCTTCAACTCTGTCACGATTTCTTTCTCATCCTCACCTCTAAACAGCGTTGTTCATGAGTTAGAGATTGGCTTTGAGATGATGGCTGTAAAGAGAGGCCAATTTGAATAGGACAAGAAGCTTGAGAAACATGAGGAGGCTCACTATCTGAATCAATTCCTACATCATCTTGATGTGCCAACACATTTTCTTCCACATAACCTTCTTTTGCACCAATATCCCAATTCTTATAATCAATCAGGTAATCATTTCTAAATCTACTCACCACTCTAAGGTTATAGTGAACATAAACTAAAGACTCTGCCCTTGATGCACTCATTTTGTTTCTTTTCATTGTGAATATAATTGTATGTGCTCCAACATCTCTCTGCACAAGATGAATTCACACTTTTAGATAACACCTTCACTGCCAATGAATACAATTTTGTACAACTACCATAGAGGTTCCGCCATGAAGTCGCATCTAATGTTCCCCGATCCATCATTTGCTTCGGGACATGAAAATGCACCTTTGTTGCTCACAAAATCACTTATCTCTTTTCTAATAACCGATGATTCTGTTGAATCTGAAACTAGTTTTTTGAGTGCACCTAAATAACCCTTTTGTCCCTCTGGATCAACGTGAGACTTCTTTCTTTTCTCACCACCAGGAGCAAGTGTATCCAACCATTGTTGTGAATAAAATTTAGGTGTCAGAACAAATGCAAGACAATGCAATTGAATATTAGTTTTATCCCATCGTTGAACAATGATTTCATAAACAACCTGATAAAGAGTTCATCACAAAGGGCCTCTTTCACACACCCAACCATAGTATCCATCTCTTCATATACTTCCCCAATTACTGATTTATCAGAATCCACAAACCTTAGCATGTTGAAAATGGGCTTTGTGAATTTCAAAATTAATTCACTGTGTCCAAAAATCGTTGTTGAGAATGATCTTTTCAATTTCTTCATGTTCTCCATCACTACTAGCAAGTTTCATCTCTCTCTCTCTCCACTCTTTACTTAAAACCATAGAGACTAATATGGCCCGAACTTTAACCAAACGACGAAGAACAATATAGTGGTGCCCGAATCTTGTTTTCTTTACTTTCAACACTTCTAATTCTGGAAAAGTACGGAAACAATACTGAACAACCGAGTGATTTTTCACTTCACAATTTTCTTACCTCTCTTGTATTGCTCATCTACAAACACCAAACACGGATTTTTAGACTGTGCAATATCCTTCATTAGCAAATTTAATGTATATGCTAAGCAACCAGACCAAAAATGTGAGGATGCTTAAGCTCTATAATTTGCCTCGCCGCTTTGCAATTTGAAGCATTATCTGTTAGTACTTGCACAACATTATCTATTGCTTTCAAAAGCAAATTCACTATGTTTACTCCTGATTTTACAATTCCGGAGCAATCATGTGCATGTACAAACATAGAATAGCCTCCAAAAATTGCCATAATGTTAATCAATGTTTCATTTTTCACATTTGTCCATCCATCAGAAACAATTGATACACCATATGTATTCCATTCTTGAGAAAAAGTGGTTAACAAGTTTTGCAACTTTATTTTTTCTTTATCCAACAATGAAGTACGCAATTTTTCATAGTTAGGGGGTTTGTATCCCTTGGGAGCTTGGTTTATTGCACTCACCATATCTACCCAATAAGAAGACCTTGCAACATTGAAAGGTATTCCATTGGCGTACATGCAACGTGCAATTTTAGCATCTACGTCATCCCGCACACCAATATCAAGCATTTTTGCTAGTGGCCCATTTTTCAGAAGTGTTCTATTTGTTGTTGCTACTTCATTGATTGATTGGTGTTTATTTGATTTTCCCTTATTATTAGCATCTCCATAGACTTCTCGAGCTTCCCTCTCTTCTTTTCGTAACTTCTCTCTTTCGGCGGGAGAAACGTTTGGATACACGGCAATGCCTTGAGCTGGTTGATTAGGCAAAAGCTCGATCGAATGAGCTCTAACTCGAGAATAAGAGCCAAAGTAAGGTTTCTCTCGACAGCCATAGTTGCATGTAAATTTTAAAGTACCTCCCCCTTTAGATCCTTTGCTTTCAACAATCTTAGTAACATACTTCCACAAAGGAGTAATAGTGGCTTCATCTATCTCATCTCCACTATCTTCATTGTGTATTTCATCTATATTATGATCCATAAAAAATAAAATAAAAGATAAAGCTTTAACCTTTATATGCTTTTAATATAAGTTGTAGAATAGGAAAGTCACTGGTTCAACACATCCGTGAGCAACTTAGCTTCGGTGGTGTAGAGTTGTAGTTGCTTGTTGTCCAACTTTCAAAATAGCATAGTTGAAGAAGAAAAAAGAGAAGAAGAGGCTCGAGAGTTGTTTCATTGGAAACTTTGGAATGCTAAATATAATTATATTTAATTGTTTGTAATGATGAAGAATGTTATATTTAATTGCTTGTAATGATGAAGAGTAGACATATAACATTTATTAATTAGATTTTATCTCGTTTTATTTTATTTTTAAAATACTCTATTGAATGATATTTAATGCTAATGTTTTGTTGTACATTTGCGCATGCTCATGCTCATGCTCATGCTCAGGTTGAAGGAGGCGGTTGCATTGTTGCAAATGTATAATAGGATAATAGATTAGTATTAGGTGTTTGGCTGAGCACCAACGAATATACTAGTGATATTTTAAAATGGTTATTCTGCACATCTGATGGTTGTATTTTTTTATCCAATAAATGCACTAATGGTGGGTTGCTAAGTGTCTCAGCTCGTTGAAACATGCTGATAAGTGGATGTGAACCATCCGATTGACGAACTTTAATATCAGCCGTTAAAATTAAAAAACAACAGTTGATTTAATAGTCAGCAAGCGGATGGTTTAAATCTCCTTAAAACACTATTTTTGGGCCTGTTGCTCTTAAATCAATGATCCCTTTGACTGTTTTGATCACTCACATCTTAAACCATTGATGGCGTAAGATCATTTAAACACCATTTAAATGACGGTTAGGAGAGTTGGTCCCTTTCTATTTTCGTGTATACACGGTAATTAGGGCATACATGGTTCATGTGAACCATCCGATTGGCGAACTTTAATATCAGCCATTAAAATTAAAAAACAACGGTTGATATTATAGTCAACAAGCAGATGGTTTAAATCTCCCTAAACCAAAAATTTTGGGCCTGTTGCACTTAAATCAATGATCCCTTTGACTGTTTTGATCATGGATCAAAATATCGTTCGATATCGATACGTATCGGACAATACATATCGGTTTTGGACTTGAACGATATGATACATTGGGTTTTTATCGCCCCCCTTAAAAAACAGTCAAATTATTGTTCGTATCGTTCAATGTATCGTTCGTATCGGACGATAATTTCAAATTATCGTATGATAATTTCAATTAGCGGTTTTGTTTTTTGGTTTTTTTTTTTGGGAAAAAACCGGAAAGTATTGTCCGGAACCGATACGTATCGTTTGATACGTATCGGTTTTAGGGCTGGACCATACGTATCGAAAATCCAAGATTTTGATCACTCACATCTTAAACCATTGATGGTGTAAGATCATTTAAACACCATTTAAATGACGGTCATGAGAGTTGGTCCCTTTCTATTTTCGTGTATACACGGTAATTAGGGCAGACATTGTTCATGTGAACCATCTGATTGACGAACTTTAATATCAACCATTAAAATTAAAAAACAATGGTTGATATTATAGTCAACAAGCGGATGGTTTAAATCTTCCTAAAACACTATTTTTGGGCCCGTTGCACTTAAATCTATGATCTATCCCTTTGACTGTTTGATCACTCGCATCTTAAACCACTGATAGTGTAAGATCATTTAAACACCATTGAAATGATGGTCAGGAGAGTCGGTCCCTTTCTATTTTCGTGTATACACGGTAATTAGGGCAAACATGGTTCATGTGAACCATCCGATTTACGAACTTTAATATCAATCATTAAAATAAAAAAAACAATACATATCCGTTTCCGAAACCGGGATCCATTGTCCCCAATGAATCGTAGTGGGGTTTAAGCGCTTCTTGCTATTAGGCGTTGGCTGCATTGTATCAGATGATGTATATCATTTATCGTCCAAATTTTCTCCATAAGAAATCTAGAGATCTTGGCCCACAAATTAGACGGTTATATATTGATTCCACTTAAAACCCATCCTCAAATGACCTGAGAACCTTTCTCATGGCACTCCGTGATCATAGTTATTTATTGCGGATATTGCTACATGGAACCAACATCTGACCGTACGATAAGTGGACCATGATCTTGAAATCTAACATGTGGAAGATTCAAAGGTAACGTGATCTCCATTTCTGATTCAAGAAGGTCAATGAATCTGATGGTTGAAAAGCTTAGGTGCACTTAAATAATCTTCGGTTGCATATGTTATAAAATTTGGGTGCTCTTAAATATGTTAAAGCTTGGGTGCACTTAAATAGAATTGTGTTAATATCAAAGATTGGGTGCACTCTTGGCTGCACTTAAATAGAGGGGTGTTAAGATCAAAATCCATTCTAGAAGGTACTATTATATCTTATAAAATTTATAGGAGGGTTTAAGCAACCCAGCTTTAAGGGTTTTGAAACTAATACCCTCAACATTCTGTCACCTCTCTCTCTCTCTCACTCGTTCCATGGCAACAAAAAAAAACCAGAGAGGAGTCGTTCCTGAGAGAGAGAGAGAGAGAGAGAGAGAGATAGAGGAAGAAGCAGCAGAAGAAGAAAGAAGAAGAAGGCTGTAACGAATAAAGTCCTGCACAAATTTCCTGCTATTTTAGCAAGAGATGAAAATAAAAGTAAGTTTTAGGGTTTTTAATTTCTTTGTGATTTTTTCTTTTGTTTTTTTCAATTTCTGATCTATTTAGGATAATATTGGAACATAAATCTGATTTCTCTGTTAAAAGTTACATGTATATCTTTTTTTAGCACATGAAACGTATGAACCGTGGTTCCTATTGTTTAGGAATCGCGTGTCCTAGGCGGGTCCGTTTCCGAAACGGGAGATCCACGATTCCCCTATGAAACGTCGAGGTGTAGGGACGTTTTCTGCTACTAGGACCGAAACCTTAAGCAACTGTTCCAAAGTCTGCTGATTGGGAATGTGCTAACGTGACATTCAAGACATGGTTGCTTCATTCAATGCAGCCCCATGTAAGTTGGACTTTTGTCTATGTTACTTCTACTGGAGGATTGTGAAATGCAGTGAGGCCTATTCTCAGAGATAGAGATTTTTGGTCGTGGTCATGAGAAGAAAGGACTTTACATTTTTAAGGACTATAGGATTTCAAGGCCTATAGTTGTTGCTGCTGGGTTACTGGAGACACCCTTTTATGGCATTTTCGCATTGGGCATTTTCTCCCTTAAGTGTTTGCCTGTTTTATTTTCAAAAGAATTTAGTTCTTTTGATAGCTCACAATTTCAGTGTGAACTGTGAAGTTTGTCACCCTTCTAAACCTTGTAGAACTTTAAATCCTAGCAGTGATAGTAGGAGTTACTTAACTGCTGAGATCGTGGGTGGTTATGTGACTGACTGCATGCTGGAGGGCAATGCAGGCTTCCTTCACTTACAAATTTCTACCGTCTGAGGGATAGCGCACGCTTCTTTGTACCGCGGGGAGACAGCCGCGAGCCTCTTCTTTTCTGGACCTTTCCAATCGCGCCGGATGAGCCACCTTTTCTCGATTTTGCTATGAATTTTGGGTTGTGGCCGGCTATCTGGTCGCACGCTTCTTCTAAGAACTCTTTGTTATCACGCTTCTTTGGCTTCAGGTTTTGGCCGCCGTCCTCTATTGGCTGTCTGGTTGCTTGCTTCAAATTTAATTGCCAACAGTGAAGATCTTAAGATCCGGCAATCGGGGAGAGTACTCTCAATGCAACCAAATGGTCTTGTGGAGAGGAAGAGTCGACACCTTCTTGATGTTGCTCGCTCCCTACTCCTTTGTATGAATGTTTCAAAGCGTTCATAGGGAGTCATTGTATGTATTGCTTGTTACCCCATAAATCGAATGCCTGCACATGTCCTAAGGGATGAATGTCCTTTCAAAGTCTTGTATCCCTAGTAGTTGTCCATTCATTGGACCTCTTCATACCTTTGGCTGCCTCTATTTTGCTCATGTTCTTTCTAGTCATAGAAATAAGCTTTCTCCTGAAGAGGGAGCACCCTCTTTAGGGGGAGAAGACAAATCAAGAGAGCACTAATATCCCATTACCTCTACTAGGTGGTAATCAAGAGAGTGAAGATGACGTTGAGTAGGAATCAAAGAGCTTGCACTTGCAAGTGCAAGCACTCCTAAAGTGGTGGAAGAGAAGTTTAATAGATTTGGAAAAGGCAAGTTTTCTAGAAGGAAGAAAAAGAAAGTGAAGATATAGAATCCTTCCCCTCTCTCTCAGGACATGCACCGAATGTTATCTTTCGATGCAGGTTCACAAAATGGTGAACCTCCCTCCAAAGCTGTTTCTGATGGGGACATCCGATTCAAGCAGCCGCCCGTAATGTATCGAAGGCAAAAGAAGAACGTCAAAGTAGCCCGAAAGAAAAACTATGCAGATTCGAGGAACTGAGAAGTACTTTGGGTCGATCGATCGAGCCCAAACAGTCAATCGATCGATTCTGAATTTTTGATCGATCGATTGTAGTCAAAGCCTTCGGGCAATTTACTTATTTCTCAGTCGATCGATCGATACCAGAATCTATCGATTGACTGATCGCGAGAGATTTGACGGGATTTTTTTTTCCGATAAATCATGTCTTTTTAAGTGTTTTAAGTTTTTAGGAATGCTTTATTTCGAGTTAGGGTTTGATTAGTCTATTTAAAGTCAAGGTAGTTAAGGCGGTGTGGCGAGGTCATGGCGAAGAGGTTCACCATTCCATGGCGAGGCCATATATTAATTTATTTTAATATTTTTTATTATTTATTAATCATTAATATATATTTTAATTTTCTACTATTTTTTAATTTATATATTTTTTTTATAGAGGACGAAAAAAAATTAACCAATTAATTAGGTAGATCAGTTGTGGGGAAGATTGGAACGAAAAATTATCTCTGTCAGTCCGATTCAAAGCGTTAACGGTCAATTGTATCTTATGGGGAATATTTAGCATAAAGTGGGGGGTTAGTAGCAGCCCTGCCAAAATATAGAAACATGCGTTGAGAGAGAGACGAGAGAGCGAGCGAGAGAGAGAGAGAGTGGTTGCGATAAAGACTAAAGGGTTTCACTTAAACCCCTAAATATGTTGGATATAACTTATCAAACATAAGTTATAATACAAATATAACTTATAAGATGTAAGTTTTATAATTCATAAGGTTATAAGTTAAAACTTGCAGGTTATAAGTTACAAAAGAAAATTCAAAATAGCGATCTTGGCGATACCATTGCTCCATTCCGCCATGGCGTTTCCATATATTCATTCTTGCCATATAAGTTCATATAGCGATTTGCTTTGCCATTCGTCATGGCAATGCCATGATCTCGCCTTGACAACCATGTTTAAAGGCTTGTAAAACAACTTTGGAAATAATTATTGGTGAGTGAAAATTACTTATGCAACTTTTAGAGTTTTGAACTCTGTGTGGGTGTGATTCTCTCAAACTAAAGAGTGATTCTTTGTCCCGCGTGCGGTTTGGTGCGAGGCCAACTTTTCCTCCTCTATCTTCTTATGATCTACGAGTTGCGTAAGTAGCATAACCCTAAACTATCTATTTCACTATTGAAATTCAAGTTTAACCTATCCTTTTCACTATTAAGATCATTATCTGTTTTATTTTTGCTTAGTATCGAAAGAACCCGCTTGCGAATTCGTTCGATGCCCTAAAACTGTCGGAGATCTAGCCGTTCGCTAAGAACCCTATTCTTCTAGATCCAATAGAGAACGTATGCGAAAGTAACACTGTTTTGGGTTGGAATTAAATTGTTCAATTGAATCTCTTGATATTTTTTGTGATAATTTATTAAGGAAAAAATTGCATTTTAATTGTTTAAATTAATTCTATACTTAGTCTCAGCAGTAGCATTGCATGTGTTAGTTTCTGCTTCAGATTTGGTATCAAAGCTTTGTTAGTTTAAGGCCTAGTAGCATGAAACGTCCCTACACCTCGACGTTTCATAGGGGAATCGCGGATCCCCTGTTTTGGAAACGGACCCACCTAGGACATGCGATTCCTAAACAATAGGAACCGTGGTTCATACGTTTTGTATGCTAAAAAAAGATATACATGTAACTTTTAACAGAGAAATCAGATTTATGTTCTAATATTATCCTAAATATATCAGAAATTGAAAAAAGCAAAAGAAAAAATCACAAAGAAATTAAAAACCCTAAAACTTACCTTTATTTTCTTCATCTCTTGCTAAAATAGTAGGAAATTTGTGCAGGACTTTATTCGTTACAGTCTTCTTCTTCTCTCTCTCTCTCTCTCTCTCGGGAACGACTCCCCACTATTTTTTTGTTGTTGTTTTGGAACGAGAGCGAGAGGTGACAGAAAGTTGAGGGTATCAGTTTCAAAACCCTTAAAGCTGGGTTTTTAAAACTATACCCTCCTTTAAATTTTATAAGATATAATAGTACCTTCTAAAATGGATTTTGATCTTAACACCATTCTATTTAAGTGCACCCTAGCTTTAAGCGCACCCAATCTTATGATATTAACACAATTCTATTTAAGTGCACCCAAGCTTTAACATATTTAAGTGCACCCAAATTTTATAACATATACAACTGAAGATTATTTAAGTGCACCCAAGCTTTTCCAACATTAGATTCATTGACCTTCTTGAATCAGAAATGGAGATCACGTTACCTTTGAATCTTCCACACGGTAGATCTCAAGATCATGGTCTACTTATCGTACGGTCAGATGTTGGTTTCATATAGCAATATCCCCAATAAATAACTATGATTATGGAGTGCCATGAGAAAGGTTCTCAGGCCATTTGGTGATGGGTTTTAAGTGGAATCAATATCTGACTGTCTGATTCGTGAGCCAAGATCTCTAGATTTCTTATGGAGAAAATTTGGACGAAAAATGATTTACATTATCTGATACAATGCAGCCAACGCCTAGGAGCAAGAAGCGCTTAAACCCCTCTACAATTCATAGGGGACCATGGATCCCCATTTCGGAAATGGATCCGTATTGTTTTTTAATTTTAATGGTTGATATTAAAGGTCGTCAATCGGATGGTTCACATGAACCATGTTTGCCCTAATTACCGTGTATACACGAAAATAGAAATGGACCGACTCTCCTAACCGTCATTTGAATGGTGTTTAAATGATCATACACGATCAATGGTTTAAGATGTGAATGATCAAAACACTCAAAGGGATCATCTATTTGAGTGCAACAGGCCCAAAATTATTGTTTTAGGGAGATTTAAACCATACGCTTGCTGACTATTATATCAACCGTTTTAAAATTTTAATGGCTGATATTAAAGTTTGTCAATCGGATGGTTCAATCCACTTATCAGTATGTTTCATCGAGCTAAGACACTTAGCAACCCACCATTAGTGCATTTATTGGATAAAAAATACAACCATCAGATGTGCAGAATAACCATCCTAAAATATCACTAGTATATTCGTTGGTACCTAGCCAAACACCTAATACTAATCTATTATCATATTAGACATTTGCAACAATGTAATCGCCTCCTTCAACCTGAGCATGAGCATGGGCTAATGTACAATGAAACATTAGCATTAAATGTCATTCAATAGAGTATTTTAAAAATAAAATAAAAAGAGATAAAATCTAATTAATAAACGTTATTTGTCTATTCTTCATCATTACAAGCAATTAAATATAACATTCTTCATCATTACAAACAATTAAATAAAATTATTTTTAACATTCCAAAGTTTCCAATGAACGTATGTTCAGGAGATCAAGCGTGTGTTCTTTCACGCACAATGAAAATTAAATTAAGATAAATCCTTTACCTCCTAAAGCACCTGCTGTGAAAACCAACCAGTCCAATGGTAAAGGCCTACTTGAGAGAGAGAAGACATGTAAGGCCGTTCACATTGTTAGCCCTTTAGAGTTTGAACGAAGTGCTAAGACAGAGGACATTGTCTATGTCCTTGTTACAGTTGAAACACCCAAAGAGTCAAGTGTTGAGTGTCTGAAAGATGTTAAATCGATAATGAGCGAATTTCGGGATGTCTTTCCCAAAGACCTTCCGGATGAGTTACCACCTTTACGCGACATCCAACACGCCATTGATTTGGTCCCTGGATCTACTTTACCTAACTTGCCCCATTATCGCATGATTCCTTCAGAACACTCGAAGTTAAAAAGGCAAGTTGATGAACTTCTCTAGAAGGAATTCATTAAGGAAAGTATAAGTTCATGTATTGTGCCAACGTCGCTCACACCCAAGGAAGATGGAACTTGGAGGATGTGTGTTGATAGCCGCACTATTAATAAAATCACGGTCAAGTATCGGTTTCCTATACCGAGACTGGACGACATGTTGGACATGATGGTCGGTGCAACTATATTTTCGTAGATTGACTTGAAGAGTGGATACCATCAAATCTGAGTTCGTCTCAGGCATGGATGGAAAACTGCTTCAAAACCAAGGATGGTTTATACAAGTGGTTTGTCATGCCTTTCGAGTTTTCAAATGCCCTGAGCATTTTTTATGCGTATCATGACACAGGTGTTGAGGCCTTTAATAAGCAAGTTTCTTATGGTTTATTTTGATGACATCCTTATTTATAGCCACAACAAGGAACAACACTTAAGCCACTTAAGGCAAGTTTGTATGACTCTTAGAGGAGAAAAGCTATACATAAACCTAAAGAAGTGGACTTTCATGTCAGAAAGCATTGTCTTCTTAGGGTTTGTCGTAACCTCTGAAGGAATGACTGCGGACTTGGAAAAGGTCAAAGCTATTGTGGAATGGCCCGACACTCGGAACATTCACGAAGTCCATAGCTTCCATGGGTTAGCCACTTTTTACAAGCGGTTTATCCATAACTTCACTACGGTAACATCCCCTATCACTCATTGCATAAAAAAGGGAGAGTTTAAATAGACACCTATTGCGGCAAAAGCCTTTAAGGAGATTAAGTCCCGAATAATGACGGAAGCTTCTGTCATGCGCCTTTCGAATTTTTCTAAGGTCTTTGAGGTAGCGTGTGACGCGTCAGGCGTAGGTATTGGAGGAGTGTTGAGCCAAGAGGGTCATCCAATAGCTTATTTCAGTGAGAAGCTAAATGAGGCCAGACAGAAATACTTTACCTACGACAAAGAATGCTATGCAGTAGTGCAATCTCTCAAATGCTAGAAACACTATTTGCTACCACATGAATGCCTTATTCTCTGATCATGAAGCCCTTAGATTTTTGAGTTCCCAAAAGAAGTTAAACCTGCGACATGCGAAATGGGTTGAGTAACTTTAAGGGTTCACCTTTGTGTTGAAACATAGGACTAGTGTAGAGAATCGAGCTGCTGACTCGCTTAGCAGTAGAGTGGCAACGTTACACTCATTGAGTGTTGAGGTGATCGGATTCGATCGTCTTGTAGACGATTATCCTAGATGCCCGGGTTTTGGAGGAGAGTACACCTCACTTTTGAGTGAACAGTCTGTGAGAGAGAGTAAATATACCCTACAGGATGGGTATCTATTCCTAAACCACTGCTTGTGTATTCCCCGCACTTCTCTACAAGATTTTCTTGTTTGAGAATTACATGCTGGAGGGATTGCTGACCACTTTGGTTGCAACAAAACCGTTGCGTTGGTTGAAGACTGATTCTATTAGCCCAATCTCACGCGAGATGTTATCAAAATCATCAACCAGTGTCGTGCTTGGCAACTGACAAAACAAAAGAAGCAAAACACCAAGTTATACACACCTTTACACCCACTCCGTGGCAAGACTTGTCTATGGACTTTGTGTTGGGGCCTCCCCAAGACCTCTCGAAAGCACGATTCAGTGTTCGTTGTTGTGGACCATTTTTCGAAATTGACCCATTTCATTGCATGTTCGAAGTCCTCAATTGCAAGTAAAATTGCTACACTTTTCTTTAATGAGGTTGTTCGTCTGCACTGTTTGCCTAAAACTATAGTGTCTGATCGTGATGTCAAGTTTGTCAGTTACTTTTGAAAGACACTGGCACAAAATGGGAACTAGGCTTCAGTTTTCATCTGCATATCACCCCAAACTGATGGGCAAACCGAGGTTGTAAATCGAAGTTTAGGTAATTTGTTACGGTGTCTAGTAGGTGAGCATATTAGGAGTTGGGATTTCATCCAACGAAGTTTGCATACAATAATTTGGTTAATAGAACCACAGGTATGGGTCCATTTCAAATCGTGCATGGGTATAAACCTAGGACACCCATAGACCTCATCCTGATGTCAGTTCATCAAAGGTCGTCAGAGTTTGCATCTACATTTGCACATTGCTTTCATGAATTGCATGCTGAGATTAAAACAAGAATCAATGTGAATAATGAAAAATACAAGATTTTTGCAAATTCTCATAGAAGGTTCAAAGAATTTCAGGAGGATGATTTTGTGATGGTTCGGAATAGACCTGAGCGATTCCCTCAAGGAATTGCAAAGAAGTTACAAGCTCGTGGTGCTGGAAGCTATTGGATTTTGAACTGTGTCGGTTCTAACGCTTACATCCTAGATTTACCGCTAGAATTGGGGATTAGCACGACTTTCAATGTGGAGGATCTCGTTCCATTCCATGGCCATTCAACCATTCCACCCAACCCATTTGAGCCTTCCACATCCGGCGTTACCACTGTTCCCCTCCCCACGCTGTTATCTTCACCTACATGACCACCTCGTGAGATCATTGAAGATGTTTTGGAGGATCAGATTGTGTCCAACAACCAAGAGGGACTTCAGAAGTACTTGGTCAAGTGGAAGAACAAAGCCGATTCAGAGAATGCGTGGATAACAAGGGAAGAGTTTCAACAGATTGATCCGTAATTCCTCGACCTCTATCACAACCAGTATTCATCGGGGATGAATCCTTCTCACCCGAGGAGAATTGATGGGGACATCCGATTCAAGCAGTCACCCGTAACGTATCGAAGACGAAAGAAGAACGTCAAAGTGGTCCAAAAGAAAAACTGCGTAGATTCGAGGAACTGAGAAGTACTTTGGGCCGATCGATCGAGCCCAGACAGTCGATCGATTGAGGACTGAGGACTTATATTTTGGGCGCACTTATATTCCTCAATCAATCTATCGATTCTGAATTTTCGATCGATCAATTATAGTTAGAGCCTTCGGGCAATTTACTTATTTCTCAATCGATCGATCGACCAATTGCGAGAGATTTGACTAGATTTTATTTTTTTCGGCAAAACTTGCCTTTTTAAGTGTTTTAAGTTTTTGGGAATGCTTTAGTTCAAGTTAAGGTTTGGTTAGCCTATTTAAAGACTTGTAAAACAACTTTGGAATTAATTATTGGTAAATAAAAATTGCTTTTGCAACTTTGAGAGTTTTGAACTTTCTGTGAGGGTATGATTCTCTCAAACCAAAGAGCGATTCTTCGTCCCGCGATGTGGTTTGGTGCGAGGCCAACTTTTTCTCCTTCTCTATCTTTTTATGATCTATGAGTTGCGTAAGTAGCGTAACCCTAACCTATCTATTTCATTATTAAATTCCAAGTTTAACCTATCCTTTTCACCATTAAGATCATTATTTGTTTTGGTTTCGCTCGATATCGAAAGAACCCGCTTGTGAGTTCGTTTGATGCCCTAAAATTGTCGGAGATCTAGTCGTTCGTTAAGAACCCTAGTCTTCTAGATCTGATAGGAAACGTACGAGAAAGTAACACTAATTTGGGCCGAAATTAAATTGTTCAATTGAATCTCTTGATATTTTCTGTGATAATTTATTAAGAAAAAAATTACATTTTAATTGTTTAAATTAATTCTATACTTAATCTCAGCCCTAGCATTGCATGTGTTAGTTTCTGCATGACCCTATCAGCTTTGTATCCTACCCTTCTATTGCAGTGTATTCCAGATTTATCTTTGCTTTGGACTCTGTTTCCATTCCATGCTCTGTCTGTTTCTGAAGCTTTTTCTCGGCCAAAATGGAAGGAAGTTATGTTACAGGAAATAAAAGGCTCTGAAACAAATCATACCTGGGAGATTACTGAACTTCCAGGAGGAAAGAAACCAGTTGTGTGCAAATGAGTATACATTGTGAAGTCTCCCCTAGATGGGTGTATGAGAGGTACAAACCCAAGATGATAGCAAATGAATATACTCAAATTCCTGATATTGATTTCCAAGACACGTTTGCACCTGTGGCGAAACTTAACTCTATTTGGGTCCTTCTATCTCTAGCTGCTCATAGGTAATGGCCATTGTATTAGTTAGATGCCAAGAATGCTTTTTTATGTGACAACCTCAACGAAGAAGTATATATGAGTTTACCTCCTAGGTTTCTCCCTCAAAGGGAGAAAAATCAAGTATGGAGACTTGAGAAAGCAGTCAATGAGTTAAAGCAATCTTCTCTTGTGATGACCATACCCTATTTGTGATGAGGGGGCAAAAAGTGACTGCACTTATCGTCTATGTTGATGACATTATTGTCACTGGATATGACGGTGAGGAAATTCTAAAGTTAAAAAACTACCTAAGCCAAGTGTTTAACATCAAGGATATTTTCTTGGCATCAAAGTGGCACAGTCTCGGCGTGGTATTGTTCTGTCTCAAAGGAAGTATGCCTCCGATGTACTGAAGATGCTTGGGTGCAAGCCTATGGATTCTTCTATGGACCAAAATCATAGGACCAATAATGAAGATGGAGAACCACTCAAGGATGTGAGTAGGTACCAGAGGCTTGTTGGGGAGATTATATATACCTTACTATAACTCAGCCATACATTGCATACGTTGTTAGTGTAGTTAGCCAGTATATGCACTCTCCTCGTACCACACACTTAGATGCAGTCTATAGAATTAAGAAGTACTTGAAATTTAGTCCTGTCAAAGGCTTGTTGTATAAAAAGCATAGGCATCTGGATGTGGAACTTTTCTCAGATTCTGATTGTCAATCAGTGGTAGGAAGTCTATCACTAGATATGCTACTTTTCGTGGGAGAAATCTAGTTACCTGGAAAAGCAAGAAGCAACACGTGGTGTGTAACTCCAGTGTTGAACCAGAGTATATGGCCATGACCCACGGTTCATGTGAATGGTTATTGCTATGTTTTATCCTATCTGACCTTGGTATACAACTTCGTCTTCCCATGAGCCTGCATGGTGATAACGACGCAACCCTCCACATTGCAGGTTTTTCATGACAGGACCAAGCACATTGAAGTTGACTGCAATTTTATACAAGAGGAGGTTGAATCACAGGAGCTATGTACTTCTCAAGTTGCTTCTAAAGACCAATTGGCATACATACCCACTAAAGTGGTTGAAAGAAGTAGGTTGAAAGACATTACTACCAAGTTGGGCATGATTGACATCTATACACCAACTTGAGGGGGAGTGTTAGAAGAGTTGGTGTGTCTGTAGTTATCATCGGGTGTGTCGGAAGTTCTTTTCAGCTGTTACTTTCTTTCCTTATTTCTATTGTACTGATGTCTCTGGGATATTATGTAAAGTATATAAGCTAATAATAAATGGGTGTGGGACTAAGAACCTCAACCCTAATTTCTCCTTTCTTCTTCTCTCTCTCTTCTTCTTCCTCCTAACCCTAACACTAAAATTCAGCTTTTAACATGAACCAATACGCCTAAAGTGGATTTAACTCGCAAAGCTTCCTCTTTCTTTGGTATGAAAGAGATGAAAGTAGAATTAAGAATTTTGCGAATGCAGGCTCTCTCACAACTTGCTGGCCCCCTCTATTTTCGTTGGATTTAAAGAGAAGAAAATAGAGTTACGAACCTTGCTAATGCAAGCTTTCTTGTAGAATGTTTTAAGATCTCATTCCTGATCCCCACCTGAGATGAAAATAGCTTTCTTGATCTCTTCCCTGCCAAATTCTTCTTGAAGCACACTCCAACCCCCACTAAGGTAGGCCTTGTCCAACCATTATCTATGTGAAGGTTTTATATAACTCACTTACCTATTCAGTAATCACATTCTTATCATTAATTTCACTGTCAACATATAAATATTGTATAGAACTATAATGGCTGCTTGCACTTGCCATTAAATGATAAAATTTTAGTTTCCCCTTCTTTTAATAAAGGACCCATGATTTTTTCCTATAACTAATTTCTTTTTGTCCGATTTTTGGGTATCCTTGCTTGGAATAATCATTCATAATGTTTGCTTTGGGGATAATTATTATTATTTATTTCATAACAAAGATATGAGAAGGCTGGACTTGGCACCATGCTCTTTTGTTTCTCTACAGTATTGGTATTTATTTCTTCTTATATTTTATTTAAGGAAATTTACTTTAGGCACTAATATATGGCTGATACCTAGATATGCTTCTACAGTGTCAATTTGTCTGAATCTTTAAATTGAATCCTATTTTCATCTGAAACTTAAAAACAATCTAATTTTTTATATTACTGGTACCAATTATAACTTCTATAACTAAAGAAAGCATGATGACGTAGCGGACACCTCTTGTGGTAACAGAATCTTATTCTTGGTGATATCTTAATCAGGGATTCCTGCGAGATGTTAGTTTTCCTTGGGTTAATATTGGGAGAATTTTGCAGGAATATACAATGGAAGAAAATATAAAATAGGAAAATACAAGGAAAAACCCATTGTCTTGTTCCTTGCTTCTTATACTTCCCCCTTTTTAATCCTTTTGCTCTTCCTTCTTTTGCTTCTTGTTTCACCTACTTCTTTCTTCCCTCTTGGCTGTTTCTTTTCTTTTTCCGCTTCCTCTTCTCTCTTCATTTTTTATTTATTTTACTTTTCTCCTCTCCTATATCCTCTTTCCTCTACCGTCTATTTAGATAAGATATGTAGCGTCTGACTTGTGGACTCCAAAAAGCATTACATGCTGACATGATAAAATTGAAATATTTATTATTCAATGAATTACATTCCATACAGGTGTAAAATAGCATATGTAGATAAGCAGCACACAACCTATCACTATACTGATAATGCCATAGAATTATAAAAATTTTTATATATTACTTTTCTCTTAGTGCCGAACACAGCAATTGTCTGGAAAATAATGATATTTTTGGATCAAATTGAGTAGGAACCGTTGTCTTGTTCCTTGCTTCTTATACTTCCCCCTTTTTAATCCTTTCGCTCTTCCTTCTTTTGCTTCTTGTTTCACCTACTTCTTTCTTCCCTCTTCGTTGTTTCTCCTCTTTTTCCGCTTCCTCTTCTCTCTTCATTTTTCATTTATTTTACTTTTCTCCTCTCTTATTTCCTCTTTCCTCTACCGTCTCTTTAGATAAGATATGTAGCGTCTGACATGTGGACTCCAAAAAACATAACATACTGATGATAAAATTGAAATATTTATTATTCAATGAATTACATTCCATACAGGTGTAAAATAGCATATGTAGATAAGCAGCACACAACCTATCACTATACTGATAATGCCATAGAATTATAAAAAATTATATATATTAATTTTCTCTTAGTGCCGAACACAGCAATTGTCTGGAAAATAGTGATATTTTTGGATAAAATTGAGTAGGAATCATTGTCTGTAAGTCCATAACCTTCGGTACAACTCCAAAAAATTATGGAGTATACCTTGTTTCTCTTTTCTTATGCCATGCTGTCATGAACGAAATTGAAAAATAATTATATTACTGTATGTGTTAGCAACATTTGAGCTGATATTTTCTTTGAAGGTTTTCTAGGGAAAAGGTTGGAAATACGTATTTGTGGGCATAGATGATTCGATGAGCATTGGACTTCGTGGGCCTTCAAATTTGTTTGGTCATCTAAGTGACAAAAGGATTGAAATTGTAGAGTCTGAACTTGGATACTGGGATCGCCATCCCAGCACACTGGTTACCAAGGTCGTGTTTGGACATTTCCCCTTGTCCTTCCTCGCCTCCTCTGAAAATGGAAACCGCTATGAAAGTATGTTTGCAAGGCAGTCGGTTTCTACCTACCTTTGTGGTCATCTGCATGCAAAGTTCAGTAAGCAGCTTTGGAAGCTTCATTCAATTGAATCAGGAGAACCCGAAAATACGAGGCAATTTTGGGAGTGGGAAATCGGGGACTGGAAGGAATCCAAATTGATGAGAATTCTTGCTATAGACAGAGGGCAAGTTTCTTTTGTGGATATCGATCTCCGTTCTAGCCATCAACCCAATGAAAATTTCCAGACTGCCGTACTTGTTACGCATCCCATTGACTCAAGGAGTATGAGTAGGGTTAATGTTCATAGTCGTTTTTCAGCAAATGATATCCGTGCACTTGTCTTCTCTATTAAACCGCTGCTTAATGTAACTGCTAAAGTTTTCGATTCAACAATGAATTTCAAGCTAGTGGAAGAACTGCCGCTGCATGCCACTAGTTTTTCCAACCATCAGTCCCTGTTTCACGGCAAGTGGAATGCTGGCAATTATGCAAATGCATCTGCAACCCGTTTCTGGCTGCAGGTGTTCGTGACAGATATACACGGCAAGGTAACTGCAAGCACTCTGAGACCATTTTCAGTTGAAGGCAGACTTGCCCATATGCCAAAGACAATGCTGGCATATTTGGTATTTCATGTAAGATGGGAAACCCTTTATGCTTTTCTTTTATGGAGCAACGTGAGCTTCCTAATAGTGTTGCTTTGCCTTCCGAAACTCGTCAATCGTTTCATGATACAGAATGCATTGTATCAGAAATGGGCCATGCTTGTTTCTGTTTCTTCGCCAATTGGGCAGACGAGGAAAGGTTTCTGGCCGCTCTGGTTATTGATAGAGGGTTCTCGAAATAGAAAGCTATGGTGTGCCATGGTACTTTATCTTCTATATTTACTCATATTTCCGTGGTTCTGGGGTCATGCAACATCCGAGGGTGGCGAAATTGGCAGGATGTCTATGCATGGTTGGACTGTACAATTTTCAGACATTTCGATTAGGAAGGATGGAGTCGGCAGCCCAGACGTTATGGCCATCACCCTCCCTTTTATGTATCTCCTTGTTAGTCCTCTGTTTCTTCTTATTTACGGCTTGCTTTCAGAAAGATCCGCATTTTACTTGCATGCTAGTAGGAAATCAATGTGCTCACTAGAGCCAATTTCTTCAAAGATGGACTCCTTACAGAGGCTGCAGTTTACTGATAGTATTCCATCCAAGTCTAGCACAGGAAAAAAGATGCTACCATCATGTAAGATATGCCAAGGTTGGATCAGAACTGGACTTTTGTTGGCGTGTTTGGTCATTGCCTACATACATTTCAGGGTAAGAAGTTTTCATAATACTATTAGAATCAAAGTATCACTATCGATATCAGGTATCTATCCATATTGGATTTCTATTCTTTTTGGAAAATAGAGTATAAAAAACTGGTTGTATTGGTCAGTATTGGCCGACACCGAGACAGTATTGGCCAATACTGACCAGTATCGGTCCGATACCGGTACCACCCCGATATTTGTATCAAGGTGGTACCAGTATTGGTTCTCGATAAAACCAATACGTATCCCCGATACATATCGGTAACAGCCGAGTTTTGATACATCATTATATATCAGTCATTCAAAAAACTGGACTGATGCTATGTGCACTTGTTGTGTTAAAAAAACCCAAAATACTGTGCAGTATAATTTATGTATTTAACACACACACCTCTCCACACATAGACACGCACGTACACATACACACACACACACAGCTGTTCTATACTGGTATCAGCCAAGATCTTAAACTGTGATTATGATGGAACCCACTTTAGAAACTCTTTTTGAAACTAGAAAATCCTGTCTTTCCTCAAGTTTCCGGTTTATCTTGATGCAGATATGCTCCTCCCTCATGAGGGCTTATGGGGGTGTAGCTGTTTCTTTATCGCCCGCGATCTCTTGGGTGCCTCCAATATTGTTGGCTGTAGCTATTTATTCAAGTCGATCAGCAGCTGGGAGTCATCATAGAAAAATGTGAAGAAAAATGATCAATCAGCATCTGGGAGTCATCATAGAAACATGTGAAGAAAGTGGTGAATCTGTTAGAAGCTTAGAATGCTCCAATTGATAGAGTTCTAGGAATCCGATGTCAGCATATAATTTACCTTATTCCCGGTATGTTGTAATATGTGAATGTTCATCTAAGATTTATTCTGAATGTTAAAAAATGTCACTTGTGAATTTAGGGCATGGTTCTCTAATCGATAAAATATATAGAACATAATTGTAATATAGTCATGACTGTTATTATGTTTCCGTGGACACCTCGCCTGCTTACCTCTATATCTGATGATGCATGGGAAATATTTTCAAGGCTCTGCATACTGTTTCTAAAATTGGGAATTCTTTTAAGGACGTAATTATGATTTATTCCTCATTGTTATAATTATAATATATACTCCTCATGGGAGGGCCCCATTTATGGCATCATTGCAAATTTAGATCTGACATGGAAAGATATTTAAATTCTGCTCTAGAGTTTTTTTTATAGCATTTATGGTTTATTGTATGTGTGTATTTGTGAGAGACGCGCACGCATGGTTAGAGTATGTATTTTGTATATAGTTCAAGATTATATGAGGATTTGTCTTGGGCTTGGACCTGTAGCACAATGGAAGGTTGACAATATTCCATCCTCAAAGTTGCAGGTTCGAACCCAAGTTTTACCCAAAAAAAGTTTATTTATTTATGAGCATTTGTCCTTTTACCCTCTTTGATTGATTATCTTTTTGTTCATTATTGAGGAGGCATTTGTATCCATAGCTATATATTTTTTGTGTAAATTTATATACAATTCGAGATTCTTTCTTCTCAACCAGGTTTCATGTGCTAAAACCGTTAACTTCTTTGCATCAGACGATGGAGATTGTTTTTCGTCCCAGCCTTCCACCCAATAGATCTTGAGATCCTGGGCCCTATTATCAGACGCTGAGATGTTGATTCCATGTGGCACACATCCCAAAAAGTGATCACCGGTGTACCATCAAAAGTAGTTCACATTCACTTTTTGGTATGTGTGTCCAATGGAATCAATGTTTGATTGCCTGATGATACCATGATCTCAAGATGTATTGTGTGGAAGGACGAAAATCAATCTCCATCGCTTGATTGAAAGAAGTCAATGGCTTTGGCACCTAAAACCCCGATCGAGAAGAAAAAATCTCGAGTTGTAAATAAAGGGACCATATTTTTTATTTTATCATTCTATATAAGTTTGTGACGGGGATGCCACCAATAAGGATATAGGTTTCAGGCCGTACAAGGTGTATCGGCGGAAGAAGAAGCGACGGAAGGGCTGATGAGCGTCAAGATCCATCGAGGAAAGACTCTAAAAGATTAGCCCAAGAGAAGACCCCCTGCCCAGGTTTGCTCCAGCGAAGTTCAAATTCGCTTGAGCGAGTTGCTTCAGAAAGTCGACCAAAAATCTTGGGTTTTGGTTGCTTGAGCAAAAATATGCCCAAAATAAGGCCAAAATTTTTGAGTTTTGGTCGCTTGAGCGATTTTTTATTTTCGCTCGAGGGACCTTTGGATACCGCTCAAGCGACCCCCTTCAAAGATTCCCGCTCGAGCGACAACCAAAGGTCACTCGAGCGAGCGTAGTGACGTACTTGCCCAATTTGAGCATGTTTATTCTTTTGTTTTTGAAGAACTTTTAGGTTAGCTTTTAGGGTAACTTTGTAATTTTCTATTTTAGGGTTAGTAGGTTACCTTTTAGGGTAACTTTATAATTTTCTATTTTAGGGTTAGAACTTTAAACACTTGATATAAATCACATTTTGTAAGCCATTTTTAACACTATTGGTTAATTAATGAAAGTGCATTGCATTTTGGCTTGAGAGGAGCTTGAAGAGTTGGTATTCTTCCCCATTTGAGGTTTGGTATGAGGCCAAGGGTGAGATGCCCATTTACCTTTGATCTTCTCTTGATTTTTTGTTCTTCTTTAACCTCCCATTTTCCCCTAATCTCTTGCACCCATTTTCCCCTTTCTATTGATTGTTCTAATTTTCAAACCTTAGATCTGGAATACCCTCAATGTTCATCCTCGTGGATTGAATCCGACCTTAACTCATCCATGACCGTTGTTGGGCTTGTGTGTATTCAATTCGTACCATTGATCGCTTCCATTTAAAGCCCTAGCGAGGGGCTACTGATTTTATTGCAAACGACGATCTAACTCCTCAACCTAGAAAGAGCTAGAGTTCTATCTCTAGGATCGCCCTTCTGCATTTCCTAGGAGCTCTCGCGCGTCAGATTGGACCCTACGTGAACCAAAGCATGGGCACTTAAGCGGAATCCCGCGAAACCCTAATGTATCGCTTTAATTTGTGATTAATTTGCTCAATTAATTAGTTTAATTTCGACAAATTAACATCTCATGGGCATTCACGAATTTTAGGGTCGTTGTCCCGCGTCAGTTTTGGTATCAAAGCTTAGGTTCTAGGTTAGGGCATTTGTGTGTTCATTTGCATGCATGTTTTGTGTTTGATAAAATTCCTCATCCATTTGGTTCATAGTTGCTTGTTATTTTAGAACCCATATTAGAGTGTCGTGGTCACCATGGACACGAATGTGCTTGCCGATGCTCTTAAGGGCATTCAAGCCTTGATGATTACAATGAATGAGAGGTTGAATGCTATGGAGGTAGCCCAAATGGCTATGACGACCTCTAATGAGATGCTCCTCGAATGGTTGGACCGGTTGGAATGAGATGAAGGGCAACATGACCGACGCAATGAGCGTAACGGTCCATGTTTTGAGCACGGTGGTCGACCTGAGGGCCGAAATCAGAACCAAAGGGAAGTAGTTCATCGCTTAGATGACTACGATCCAGATGAGAAACTCCTCGAAAATGTTCTAGTTGAGTTTTCGACCTTCGATGGAATAATGGACCCTAAAGTCTTCCTCAATTGGGTCTCCGACATGGATCATCACATTGGTCAAGCTTTACTCTTTTGGGTCAACGTCGAGTGAATGCGGGTCATGCTCCTATTACTCGTTGGGAGGACATGAAGGAGTGGCTTACGGAGAAGTACACTCATTTGTCATACTACCACCGCCTACTTGATCAATGGAAAAATATGCGCCAAGGTAGTTCGCCCGTAGCCGAGTACATTGGCAAGTTTGAGGAGTTCATGATGAGGGCCAATGTATCGGAGGATCCTTAAGTCACTCTTTCTAGGTTCCGCATCGGATTTCAAATGGAGCTACAAAAAGAGTTGATCTCCCACCCCATCGACACTCTTGAGGAGTGTTACGTCGTTGTGCAAGACCTTGAACGGTATTTGAAAACGACGGTGGTGAGATGATTTGAGCCGCATGCCGATAGCCATAGAGTCGGAGAAGGAAGGCCTAGTGTTTGAAATCCACCTCCTAAACCGACACAACCCACTCCTACTAATGCACGGTTTGACAAAGGGAAAGGTGTGACACTCTCTTGGTTGAAGGAGAAGTCGATGTAGGAGAAGGTAAAGAAGAGGAAGTGTATGAACCGGAAGTCACACCTAGCGATGAGGAGGGTGACAACGGTAACCGGACACTAGCTTGCATCCAAGTGTGCCTGGTTGTGAGGTGTGTTCTTGCCCAGCCCCAACGTGATGATAAGGATGATTGGCGTAGAGATAACATTTTCTATATGTACGCCAAGTGTGGAGATGAGTTGTAAGGTCATCGTGGATGGCGGGTGTTGTACGAACGTCGTGTCGACACACACCATTACTCACTTAGGGCTTACACCCAAGCCCCACCCGAGACCGTACAAAGTTGCATAGGTCAACTCTTTTATTTCCGTGTCCCAAAGGTGTCGTGTGCAGATACAATTAGCCTCATATTCGGACACCTTGTGTGCGATGTGGTGCCGATGGATGTGGGTCACATCCTCTTGGGGAGGCCTTGGCTCTATGACAAGGACGCGACCCTCCTTGGGCGGTCTAATGTGTGCACATTCATGCACGAGGGCAAAAAGATAAAATTAAACCTCTTGCCTCCCAAGACACCATCGGACAAAAGGGTTGATAAGAAGGGTGGTTCATCTAAGACCATTAACATTGTGAGCCCTTAGGAATTTGAGAAGGCTTCTTTGGATGAGAGCGTGGTGTATGTTGTCATCGTCGTTGAGCGTGCTCTCAAGTCTATGGGTGAGTATCCCAAGGAGGTTGAGCCGATTTTTAAAGAATTTGTGGATGTCTTCCTGGAAGACTTATCGAATGAGCTCCCTCCAATGCATGACATCCAACACGCAATAGACTTGGTTCTCGGATCTACCCTACCGAACCTACCCCACTATAAGTTGAATCCGGTTGAACACGCCGAATTGCAAGTCAATGAGCTCCTCCAAAAGGGGTTTGTCAAAGAGAGCTTGAGCCCTTGTGCCATTCCCGCACTACTCACACCTAAGAAGGATGGCACGTGGTGAATGTGGGTGGATAATCGGGTCATCAACAAAATAACGGTCAAGTATCGGTTCCCTATACCGAGGCTCTACGACATGTTGGATATGATGGTTGGTGCCACTATCTTCTCCAAGATAGACCTTAAGAGTGGTTACCATCAAGTCCGAATTCGTCCCGATGATAAGTGAAAGACCGCCTTTAAAACCAAAGATGGTCTTTATGAGTGGTTGGTCATGTGTTTTGGGCTTTCAAATGCCCCAAGCACGTTCATGAGGCTCATGACCCAAGTGTTGCGACCATTCATGGGCAAATTCCTTGTGGTGTACTTTGATGACATCTTGATCTATAGCCACGACAAGGAGCAACACTTGACCCACCTTCGGTTGGTTTGCAAGACCTTGAGGGGAGAGAAGCTCTATGCGAACTTCAAGAAGTGCACATTCATGCAACGATCTGTTGTCTTCTTGGGATTCATTGTCTCGGCCGATGGGATGGTTGCGGACCCAGGAAAGGTAAAGGCTATTGTTAAATGGCCCAAACTTAAGAACATCCACGAAATCCGTAGCTTCCACGGGTTGGTTATATTTTATCGTCGCTTCATTCGAAGCTTTAGCACCATTATGACTCCCATCATCGCTTGCATGCGAAAAGGGGAGTTTCAATGAAGCAAAGCCGCCACGAGGGCCTTTGCCGAGATAAAAGAGAAAAAGACGAGTACACTTGTCATGCGCCTACTGGGCTTTTCTAAAGTCTCTGAGGTCGCATGCGACACATCGGGTGTAAGGATAGGCGGAGTGCTTAGCCAAGACGGTCATCCTATAGCCTACTTTAGTAAAAAACTCAATGAGGCAAGGCAAAAATACTCCACCTATGATAAGGAGTTTTATGCGGTCGTTCGATCTCTTTGGTATTGAAAACATTATCTTAGACCGCAAGAATTCGTGCTATTCTCTGACCATGAAGCCTTACGCTTCCTTGCTTCTCAGAAGAAGTTGAACCCAAGGCATGCGACATGGGTCGAGTACCTTCAAGGGTTCACATTTGTGTTGCAGCACAAGGCCGGTGCTGAGAACAAAGCGGCTGATGCGCTTTGTCATCGGGTAGCGACTTTGCAAGTCATGAACTCCAAGGTCGTGGGATTTGAGCAAGTGCTCCAAGAATACCCCGAGTGCCCAGATTTCAGGGCGGTTTACGTTACTCTCCGTGACAATTCGCTCAGCACAAACTTCAAATATACCTTGCAAAACGGGTATTTGTTCATGGGCACTGGCCTATGCATCCCTCACATATCATTGCGCGACTTCCTCATTTGGAAGTTATATGTCGGAGGGATTGCCGGACATTTCAAGTGCAACAAAACCATTGCGCTCGTCGAGGATAGGTTCTTTTGGCCTAGCCTCATGCGAAATGTCGCCTAGATTGTGCGACAATGTCACACTTGCCAAGTCTCCAAGCAAAGAAGGCAAAATGCTGGTTTGTACACTCCTTTGCCGGTACCACACACACCTTGGCAAGACGTTTCGATGGATTTCTTGCTTAGGCTTCTCAAGACTTTGAGAAAGTACGACTCTATTTTTGTTATCGTGGACCGTTTTTCCAAAATGACACATTTCATACCATGCAACAAGACCTTCGATAGGACCCATGTCGCGAAGTAATTTTTTGGAGAGATAGTATACCTCCATGGGTTACCCAAGACCATTGTGTCGGATAGGGACATCAAATTCACCAGTTACTTTTGGAAGACCTTACGGCACATGATGGGTATCATGCTCTAATTTTCATTAGCATATCATCCTCAGACCGATGGCCAAACAGAAGCTACTAATAGGAATCTAGGCAACCTCCTTCGTTGTTTTGTCGGTGATCACATTAGGCCTAGGATTCTATTCTACCATTAGCCGAGTTTGCATACAACAACTTTGCCAATAGGTCCATAGGTAAGAGCCCATTTGAGGTGGTTCATGGTCACAAACCAAGGACATCCTTATATTTGATTCCCATGTCCGCATCTCACCACACATCCGAGTCTGCGGATACATTTGCACAATATATTCATAACTTGCATGTCGAAATTAGGCGTAAAATTAATTCAAGCAGTGATTATTACAAGTTATTGGCAGATTCCCACAAGTGTTCCAAGGAATTCCAAATTGGTAAGCATGTGATGGTTCAGGTTAGGCTTGAACGATTCCCTTCGGGAATCGCAAAGAAGCTCCAAGCCCGCAGCGCTGGGCCTTTCAGGATTGTGGCAAGGAGTGGTCCGAATGCATATGTTCTCGAGCTTCCTCAAGATATGGGGGTTAGTTCAACGTTCAACGTGGAGAACCTAGTTCCTTATCTAGGCTCAACCCCACCCCCTTGCAATCCTTTCCGAATGTCTTCTAATCCCGAACCGACCCAAGCCTCGCAGCCGATACAACCTCCTCCAAGTGAGCCACAGCGAGACGTAATCTAGAAGATCTTAGATGACCATGTGGTCTCCACCCATGACGGGGGATTTCAGAGATACTTAGTGAAGTGGGTTTAGAAACCAAACTCTGAGAACACGTGGATTAACGAAGACGAAGTCCGCCGCCTTGACCCCGACATACTCGACTGGTATCATGGCTGTCCTTCATCAGTGATGAAGCCCTTTCAGTTTGGGGGAATTGGCGGGGACGCCACCAATAAGGACCTAAGTTTCAGGTCCTACAAGGTGTATCGGTGGAAGAAGAAGCGATGAAAGGGCCGAAGAGCGTCAAGATCCATTGAGGAAAGACCATAGAAGATCAGCCCAAGAGAAGATCCCCTGCCCAAGTTTGCTCGAGCGAGTTGCTTCAGAAAGTCGACCAAAACTCTCGGGTTTCAGTCACTCGAGCGAAAATATGCCCAAAATAAGGCCAAAATTTTTGGGTTTTGGTCGCTCGAGCGATTTTTGGTTTTCACTCGAGCAACCTTTGGATTTCGCTCGAGCGACGCCCTTTAAAGATTCCCGCTCGAGCGACAACCAAAGGTCGCTCGAGTAAGCATAGTGACTCACTAGCTCGATTTGGGCCTGTTTATTCTTTTGTTTTTGAAGAACTTTTAGGTTACCTTTTCGGATAACTTTGTAATTTTCTATTTTAGGGTTAGAACTTTGAACACTTGATATAAATCACATTTTGTAAGCCGTTTTTGACGCTATTGATTAATTAATGAAAGTGCAGTGCATTTTGGCTTGAGAGGAGCTTGAAGAGTGAGTCTTCTTCCCCCTTTGGGGTTTGGTGTGAGGCAAAGGGTGAGATGCCCATTTATCTTTGATCTTCTCTTGATTTCTTGTTCTTCTTTAACCTCCTATTTTCCCCTAATCTCTTGCACCAATTTTCCCCCTTCTATTGATTGTTCTAATTCCCAAACCCTAGATCTAGAATACCCTCAATGTTCATCCTTGTGGAATGAATTTGTCCTCAACCCGTTGATCCACGATCGTTATTGGACTTGAGTGTAATCAATTCGCGTCGTTGATCGCTTCCATTCAAAGCCCTAGCGAGGAGCTACTGATTTCATCACGAATGACGATCTAACGCCTCAACCTAGAAGGAGATAGAGTTCTATCTCTAGGATCGCCCTTCCGCATTTCCTAAGAGCTCTCGCATGTCAGATTGGACCCTACGTGAACCAAAGCATGGGCACTTAAGCGGAATCCCGCGAAACCTTAAGGTATCGCTTTAATTTGTGAGTAATTTGCTCAATTAATTAATTTAATTTCGGCAAATTAGCAGCTCATGGGCATTCATGGATTTTAGGGTCGTTGTCCTGCGTCAGTTTCATTTATGTCAGAGATGTTAACTAATTTTTTCTTATTAATTCCTTTATTATTTAATTTTCCGAGCTTATTTTCAAGTTTACGTGCATCATTTGCAAGTTTGTTCCTGTTTATGTTTTCTAAGATAGTGGGTCTGGCATTGGATCATTTTCTATCAAAGGGTTTTAATTAGTGAATATTTAGAGAAGTTTTACTGATTTAAACAATTATATATATATATATATATATATATATAGAGAGAGAGAGAGAGAGAGAGAGAGAGCTCTTGATGATTTTCTTCTATTTGTGTCACTTTTGGTTACCGGATGAGTTTTTGGTCATATCTTCTCTAATACTTGTTAGAATCATGTGATCCCGAGCTTAGTGGAAAGCTTAGACAGTTTGCTCTTGATTAATAGTGTTTTTGTGAAATATTATTACTCTTTTTGCTCCTTTATACTAGTGATATTTCTCTTTTATTGAAATTTCATAACCAGTTTGAACTTTTCAGAATTCTATAATTGATTTGTGGTGGTGGTTGGGACTTCTAAGTCTGATTTCCAATTTTGTTTGTCTTCCAAAAGATTCCGAGCATTCGGATTGGTGTTGAAAGGTTTTTAGAATCAAATTCAGAGTTGAAAGATTTTTTTGCTAGAATCTTCGCATTCCTTGACAATCTATTTGTTGAAACAATGAGTTTCGAAAACTTAATGATAGAATTTTAAGCAAAAATGCAATTTCGTGAGGTTTGTGTTGAAAATGTAAATAGTTTTTGAGATTTTAGAGTTATTGTCCCAGAGAGAGAGGCACATCTGGAATGGCTCAAAATTGTATTGCTTCCATCTCTTCTCATGATACTATTATTAGTTCAACAACCAGTGTAGATAATGAGATTGTTTAATCCCTACTGCACATTGTATTCTGACATGATCTTTTTATATAATAATTGCAGTGCATGACACCACTCTATGCAAATATACAACTAAGGCTTCATGTTCTTGCTCATGATAAGTGAATAAGGGGCCATAATTTCATATGACCGCATAGATTCAGTATTGTCTTACTGTGAATCTGTAGTTGGGCCTCGTTATAGTTTTATAACTGATGACAGGGCATCATCATATTTGCACATAACAGTAGGTTCAATCATTTTAGTTTCCAAATAATTGTCTATTTTTGGTGTTGACTATGTTTTTAGGTTCACTATTAACCTATTTTTGGGTGCAAGATCTGCCCATTAGCAACAGATTGCACTAGGAGCAAGGTTGGTAGTTTAGGCTTTAAATACAAATACTTAGAAGTCTCCATGTTAAGGAATCCATGTAGGTGATTGTGAATCAAGATTGGTTTGGGCAGTAACATTTGGTTCATATATATATATATATATATATATATATATATATATATATATATATATATATACACACACACACTAGTAGACCCTGCATGTGTGATGCACGTGAAAGCCATTTATTTGGAGAATGAATCGTTACAATGCAAATTTCAAAACTATTTTTTGCATTTCAAAAAAAAATTATTGGGCAATGAAATTTCGGTGAAATTTTCAGTTTGGTTGGGACCGAATTTGGTATTTTGACCGAAAATCCCGGACGACATTTCAATCGAAATGTGGTGGGCCAGGCCGAAATTTCAGTGCCCACACTTTTTTATGTTTTGTTTTAAAACCCAAAATAATCGGGCTTCAAAATATTGGCCGATAATTTGGTGATTAGCAAATTATCGATCGATAACTTCAAATTATTGGCCGAGAATTTGAAGGCCACGATTTTTGATCGAAAATTTCGGGATTTTGTTCAAGTGTCCGAAACCAATGCGTTTCAGTCGAAATTCTGATCCATGACGCCAACTAAAATAAAGTCTTTATCGCTTGGGATGAAGGTGTCAAACTCGGTATCGGTCCATGGAGGGCCGATACGTATTGACCCTTTTTAACAAAAATTAAAAACGCAAGGTCTCGGCACAAATCTATATGTATCGGCCGATACTCGATACATAGCAGCCAATACAAACCCGTACATTGATACCGATATCAAGTTGGAGGTTCGAGAAGTATCAGAATTGATACATATCGATTTGCTGAAAAATTGATACGTATCGTTGTTATGTATCAGTTTCGCCCAAGATGTCATACTTTATAGCATGGATAAAAACTTTGGCCGAAGAGACGCATCGGTTTCGAACCCCACAAAAATGTCAGGATTCGGCCGAAAATTCTAGACGAAATTTTGGCTAAAATTTTGTGGACAGGTCGAAATTTCGGTGCCCATGTATATATATATATATAAATCCAAAATTATCGGTCGATAATTTGAAGGCTGATAATTTTGGATTAAAAAAAAAAATAAATCATTGGGCAGCGAAATTTCGGTTTCGGTTGAGACCGAATCCGGTATTTTCACCAAAATTTTGGAATTTCGGCCGAAAATTCGGGATTAAATCTCAGTCGAAATCTTGTGGGTAGGCCAAAATTTCGGTGCCCATATTTTATTTTATTTTTTGTTTTAAAACTCAAAATTATCGGCCGATAATTTGGTTATTAGCAAATTATCGGCTGATAACTTTAAATTATCGACCAAGAATTTGAAGGCCGCAATTTTTGACTAAACTTATACAGATACGTATCGGCCCTTGTGAAAAAAAAATAAAAACCCAAGGTCTCGGCGCAACCCGATACGTATCAATCGATACTCGACACGTATCAGCCGATACGGGCCTGTTTCAGTTGATACCGATACCGAGTTGGAAGACCGAGAAGTATCAGGACCGATATATATCAATTTGCTTAAAAATCGATACGTATTACCGTTATGTATCGGTATCGCCCAGGATGTCATACCTTATGGCATGGATCAAAATTTCGGCTGAAATCCAAATAATTCGGTCGAAATGAATTGGTTTCGAACCCCATCGAAATTTCGGGATTTCGGTTGAAAATCTCAAACAAAATTTCGGCCAAAATCTTGTGGGTCAGACCGAAATTTCGGTGGAAACGAATCGATTTCAAACCCCACCGAAAATTTGGGATTTAGGTCTAAAATCCAGGACGAAATTTTGGCCAAAATCTTGTGGTTCAGGTCGAAATTTCGGTGTCCAAATTTTTTTGTAAAAAAACTCAAAAATATGACCGATAATTTGAAGTTATAGGTTGATAATATGATGATTAAATATCAACCGATAATTTTGGATTAAAAAAAAAAATCATTGGCCATCGAAATTTTTGTTTCGGTTGGGACCAGTTATAAATTTAAAAAAGAGGGGTTTGCTAAAAATCAAAAACCTTAAGAAAGAGGGTTTACAAAAGACCAATGAGTACCACCCGCCAAATCTTTGAGTTCACCCACGTTAAAACACATTAACTGCGTTGAATCAGACGGTGGAGATCGTTTGTCATCCCAATCTTTCCCACGATGGATCTTGAGATTATGGGTGTACCATCAGGCAGTTTATTTTTTTATTTCACATGGTACACCCAAAAAAGTGACCTTAAAATCAATTTTGAGCGTGCACGTGATGTTAAGGTCACTTTCCTCAGACGTGTGCTATGTGAAATAAAACATTGATCGTCTGATAGTACCCCAATGATCTCAAGTTCCATCATGTGAAAGATTGGGAGGATAAATTATCTCCATCTTCCGATTCAACGCAGTCCATGTGTTTCAGTGTGGATGAACTCAAAGATTCGGTGGGTGGATTTAAAGGTATTCAAAACCAACAACCAGAAAGAGGAGAATTTGTCTTGTAACGATAGAACCCAAAAATAAGAAGGGGAGAATAGAATTTGTCTTTTAGCTTTGCCTTTTTTATGTTGTTATGTTATTATATATATATATGGTCGAGGATATGTGCTCGGGTGTAGAGATATCACTGCGCATATTGATAGGAGCTCGAGATGTAGCGCCTCTATCGTTAATGCGACAATCCCTCTTTTTTACTGATCTCCCAAACCCGTAAAAAGAAGGACAAAGCGATGGGTTTACCGGTCGTTGATGTATCACCTTAGGCCTATATGAAAGATATTTGGGAAATGTCCAATAGAGAGAACAAGTAAGTATATTCCCTTCATACAACTTTTAACATGTCTTTCGAAGCATCAACGCGTCGTTGTCGAAGAGTCGTTGCCTTTAGATTAGAGCGCCAACGCTATGACTACAAAGCGCTAGCGTGTCTATTTCGAAGAGCTAGCGACTGATCCACTCATATCTTAATTTGAACATAGGACTGTCATCTTGACAATTGGGTCCTGATGTATTACCGTCGAGTTGATACGTTGCCTGCGATCCAAACAGGAAATTGAAGACCCAGTAAGTATTAATCCCCTATTCAATCTCGTTGCTTCCCTGATTTCATATTGATATTTACACTTTCGTATGCAGATAATGACCGCGTACTTTAGGGTCATCTACAAGTAGGAGGACATTGAGAAGAAAAGGGAGACTTTTCGCATGGCTGCCGTTGAACTCACATGCATGATCATGGATTTGAGAGATTTTGAGCGGTACATTGAAGATAGTGGAACGTACACACCCCCCGACATGGTGGGACGGAGCAACTTCTATGCCAACTTTTTTTTAGCGCATCATGGCACGCCGCTGTTGCAGCATTTCATCACAAATAAAAATCGCGCCTTAAATGCGATAGACTGTGAATAAATTTTTTTTCCGATTCACATTAAAAAGTCATAACACTTGGCGCTTGCTGTGGCAACCCCCCCCCCCCCCCAATTCATAAAATTGATGTCCTTAACCCCCTCCCAGATTGTCTTCCGAAAACCAAATTTGGTGAGGCAATAATGACACTAGTAAGCTACGCTCGAATACTCTCAAAAGTAATGCCGGAATCGTTTATGGCTCTTAGCGGAAGCATTGTCGCGTTTAATATTTTAGCGCTTTGAAAATTGAGCGTCAATGCTTTGATATTTTACTGTCAACACTTTGGCAATGGGCCGTCAACGCTTTGACACTGGTGTGTCAGCGCTTCGAAAATGGGGCGTTGACGCTTTGACATTAGTGCGTCAGCACTCCCTTCTATTTTCTAAATGCATGTGTAACTAATATTTTACTTTTTCTTTATTGGCAGACGCATTACCTCCCAGCCTGCAACATATGCACGGCGGCTTGACTTTCGTTTTTGACAATTAGCCTTGGGACAGTGACGGTGTGGCCGCGCCGCACGAAACAAACAATTATGACTACGGGATTTTCGTGATTAAATACGTAAATTATTTAAGCAGGGAACTTCAACTAGATTTCAAGTAGGAAAACATCGAAACTTTCAGGGCGGAGATTGGGCATGCTATCGATATGCATAAGGAGGAGAATTGGGATGTCAGTGACGATGTAGAATCGCTTCTATAGATTTTTTGTTATATATATAAATATACTTGCACATTTGTTGACATACATAGTATTGTATTGAAGATTATATGTACATAGGGCTACTTACGTAGGATAGATATACAATATAAACTGAACATATTACACGGGAATTTTGTAATACATGAGATTTATTCGCAGGATATATTGTTAATCTCCCATTTCGAAGTGCTGAAGCATTTTATCTAACACGCTAGCGCCTCCACAATGAGAACAATTGAGATTGTATTCAATAAATAATGTTGGAAAAGACTGCGCGAAAAGACAACATAGTCTACAATTTCAAGGCCCTCGAAACATCGTAATTAAAAGCGATGACGCTTCGACCATCACCTAAATGAAGCGCTGACGATTTTATGAACAAACGCCATAGGTAACATCAAACAACGGCTTGACATTGAGGCATCAACACTTTGACAATGGGGCATCAGCGCTTCGACAATGCATCGTCAACGCTCTCACAAATTGAGCGTCAGTGCCTCCATTTTCTAAATGCATTTGTAACATATATTTTACTTCTTTTTCAACAAACGTATTATTCTTTTGGTGAAATTAAACGGAAGAGTTTGTATTCATATAAACTGTGACTAATTACAAAAATAAATTGTACAAGGAAAAGATACCGTAGGATAAAACTAGACAGACAAATGAGAAAAGTTGTGCGTCATCTTCAAAATTTATCTTGCCAAAAAAAGAGACTCCTTCCGACACTGGGATGTTATCTATTTGCCGTCTTCGGGAGGGTAGGGGTAGGTGAAGAGGGGAAAGAGGGTGGAGAGTTAGGATGGGGTGTAGGGCGAGAGGGGGATGTGGTAGACGACTCAGCGTCGTACAGAATGCGCCGTTGTTGGCGAAACTGCCTCTCCTTCTTGATCAAAATCGCTTCAAGCGCGACCTTTTGCATTTGAATCAGCCTCTCCTTCTTGACCAAAGTCATGTATATCTCATACTTTTCCCTTTCAATAAACTATCAAGGGTTTCACTTATCTCATACCAGTTGGGTTGTTCCGTCATGGTTTAAGGTTTAGAGAAAAGGGTTTTAAAAAAGGAGGGCAAAAGAAAAGATATGGTCAAAATGAATAAATAGTCGTACTGCAAAACCACCTTTAAATTTGATTGAAATACGAAAAGTCAATGCTTTTGTAATGTTCGAAAAGAATGCGCGAAAAGAAGCATTTTTACTGGGATACGAACAGTCGCTGCAATAAATAATGTTGGAAAGAAAAAGAGGAAAGGCAACACAGTCAACAATTTTAAAGTTATCGAAATTCGTAATTAACGAAATGCCAATTAGTGCTAACACCAAGTATAGTGCAAAACACATCTAACACCATTAAATAAAAGCTTAGAAAAATCCGGGTACTTACAGATACACATCTATGATGTGTATCTTATGTTTTAACCAAGATTATATTAATTGAGATTTTTAAATATTTAGATAAATATTGTGGGAAGTATTTTGAATTTTAAAAATCTCTTAGAGATCTTAACTGATTGTATTCACCTCTATTTAAAGAGGTTTCTCTCCATTAATGAAATACAGAAAAATCATTATCAAAATTTAATCTTTAGAGTTTCAATATGGTATCAGAGATATGGTCGGCTCTGATCTCCTGATCAAGCCGGCCATGGTCCTAGGTGGTGCGTCCTTTGCTCACTTCTCAATTTTCTTAAAAACAAATTTTTTCAATAAATTTGCATGCTTCCTTTTATCTATACAAGTTCCCTTAGTCCATACATTCATGCCACGCGATCTTATTATATATATATATATGACCTCACCAACGAGGGTTCTCTTCAAGCCACACGATCCTATATTGTAAGTTTCTAGGAGAGATCATGACGGACCTGATCTAGTGAGCCATTGGCTTCGACAGACTCAACAAAGAGCGAATGCGATAGTGATGGATTTCACAGACAGACGGTGATCACTAGCAAGCACAAGTGGATGTTACGAGCTATTCAATTCATATTATAAAATCGAGAACTAAGATTCTATATAACCAATCACAAGTTCCTTCTTCAAAGGAACATGTGATTGCGAGAGGGTAATGGAGAACATTTAGGATTGAAAGAAAGATACACATCTATGATGTGAATCTTATGTTTTAGGCAAGATTATATTAATTGAAATTTATAAATATTAAGATAAATATTGTGACAAGTATTTTGAATGTTAAAAAAATATCTTGGAGATCTTAACTGATTGTATTATCCTCTATTTAAAGAGTCTTTTCTCCATTAATGAAATACAGAAAAATCATTATCAAAATGTAGTCTTTAGAGTTTCAATAATTTCTTAGCTTTAAAAGAAGTTTAATTAAGGGAGTTTTAACAGTTTCCTATTGGATTTCAAGATTTTTGAAATCACATATGAGAATAAACAATAAACAAAGACTGAATACTGGATCTAACAAACTATCCTTTTAATATATTTCAACGTTTGTGAGATTTAATTGGGAAAAAAGTAGTTCTTTTGTTTTTGAGGATGAGGAAAAAGTAGTTCTTAGTTCTTACCAAATGCCAATAACGGACCAGCTCTTAGTTCTTGCTAAATGCCAATTACATATCCTAAATTATTCTCAAATAATAATCCAATTAACTGATGGCAAGTGATTTATGGGCAATAGGTCATACTTTATAAGGTGGCTCTATTTGCACCCACTAAAAATCTAGGGCACCCAGATCGAAAATCATTAACTGGCTTGAATTAAATGAAGATCATTTTTCATTCCATTCTTTCATTAAGTAGATCTTGAGATCATGAGCATGCTATCAAAGAGTTTGGATGTTGATTCCACCCATCATTTCACAGCTCACTTTTCTATTGTTAAATGAGTCAAAAGTTGACTTTCACACAACTACAAAATCTTTCCAACTTCGCAAGGACGTCCATACCGACCATGTCATGTGTGATGAGCCTTTAGCAATCCAGGCTTCCAAGAAGATCTAAACCGTCCAAGTTATCCATTCTATTGTTTATAATCTTTAATGATCGAAATTAAAGTAACACTAATTGGTAATACTACATGAGGTTATAGGTGAAGTAACAAAGTTCGGATTCAACAATAACTCGGTAAATAAAGATTCCTCGCTCCTCTTGTGATCGTTTCCTCTCTCCTCTTGCCTACAACTGAGAGAGTTTCCCTTCTTCCAGTTAGACTCTAAGCGTGAAGGAGCCTCATTTTCCCCCTCTCTTTTACTGTTGTGTGTTCGCGACTCTTTGGTGTGATGGAAGACAATAGTATTGATGTCATATTGAAAGATCTACGTCAAAAATTTGTCCTTACATCTTCTGAAAAGGTAGAATTTCTAGCCTCTTCAGAGGATCTTATCTCTTTGGATGTGCACTGTCTTATTGGGAAAATAATTTGTCCGCGAAAAATTAATACGGAAGTGTTCGAGGAAGCTATTGGTAGGATGTGGAACTAGAAGAAAGAAGTGAAGATTAATGTGATTGAAGAAAATATTTTTCTCTTTCAATTCCCTAGTGAAGGTTCAAGAGATCAAATCCTAATTAGATTGGTGGGTCGACAATAATTTGTTAGTTCTAACCATATTTAAAGCAAAGGCTACGATTTCTCAATACGACTTTGGCAAGGTTTCGTTCAGGGTAAACATTACTGGTCTCCCCATTAGAAGATTGGTAATGAGTGGCAAAGGATGGGAAAAATCCCTTCGTGTGCATACAAGTATAGATATTTCAAAGCCTCTCATGAGAGGAGTGCTCTTCAAATTACAACAACAGTTCATCAAAAAATAAAATAATAAAATAATAAAAATTACAACAACACATTGCGGTATGAGTGCAATTCCAAGACGAACGCTTGCCGAACTTCTGCAATATCTGTGGAATAATTGGCCATTCCGATTAGGATTGCTTAATCCCCCGAAAGAAGAGATGTATCAGGGAAATTCCAATACAGCGCATGGCTTAAAGCACCATCTCCTGGAAACACTGTTTCTTCCTTTCACAAAAATCAAAATTCTAGCGGAAAAGCAGGTGTTTCAATTAGTCGAACATCTGCATCTCAAGAAATCCGATACAAGTCCTAGGAGGAAACCATGATCGGTCGGAAGCGGCCGAAACTGAGCTTGCGTCCATGGAAGGGGCACGAAAATCTGGGACTCCCCCTTTCGAGAATTGAACCACGTTTGGACGATATGTATCATGGACTTGGCGGATTCCCAGGAGTCGCCAGCTGCATATGCTGGTTACTGTAGAGGCGTTACAGAAGATCCAAGCGTTACACAGAGATCCTGGAGGAGAATATGGAGCAGAATCCTTGCTCGGGTTTCGATAATGTCAGAATTTTTTTTTTTCTTTGGGGAACATAATCTTAGGATTAACATGAAGGTAACCGCCCACCTTTCTAATTCTCTGCCCACACGTTCTCAAGATATAACCACAGAATCTTCTAATATTGTTTCTATTTTACCAAACTTCCTTTCTGACCCCCCCCATCTGTTGACCTTGTGGACCAGTCCCATTCCCATTCCCATTCCCCAAAGCCCATAATAGCCCAACCCGTGGAACCCCCTTTTAATTCCAACCCAGCCCAACCCTCATCCCCACCTTCCCGACCCAACTCCCAATTCAAAAAGCCTTACACTTCTACAGTCCTATCTCCATCCCCTAATTTAAAAATTATTCCCCTCCCCCTCCCCCTCCCCCTCCCCACTTCTCTCTCTATAATTAACTCAATACCCAACATTGTCCCCTCTCCCTCCTCTTTTCCTTTAATCTCTAGCCTTGGTGGTTATGCCAGATGGAAGAGTTTTCCTATAAACGAAAAAGAGCCACTATTCCAGACACCCAGTATCAACCAAGGAAAAAATCTAGTCGTATCTCCTCTAGTCCCAGCCCTATTGTAGAGATGAAGAAGACGATGCAGAGAAGAGCCCTATAAATAAAGGCCAAGAGAGGCTAGCAACTTTATTTGAAATATCTTATGTGTTAGCTGGCAACAACGGATTATTTAAAGCAAGAATAGGAAAGCCTCAGGAAGTTTCCTATGGGCTAAGATCCGATACAATCAGAAATACATTAACATCCCCCCTCAAGATTATGGTGCCTTTGTGTCCATTATCTTGTCACGAAGAAGCTTGAACCGCGGGCTTGAAAGTGGTTTAGTGAAGATGTCTGCAAGTTGATCAACACTAGCAATATGACGGACTTCTATGTGTTTGGAAGCCACTTTCTTTCGAATGAAATGGTAATCAACTTCTATGTGTTTCGTTCTTGCATGAACCACGGGATTGGATGCAAGGCAAATGGCAGAAACATTGTCACACCAAATGATCGGAGTTTGTGGAAGGGGAATGCGAAGCTTAACAAGTAGCATACGGATCCAAGAAAGTTCAGCTGTAGTGTGTGCGAGACATCTATACTCAGCTTCAGTCGAGGAGCGTGCAACTGTGGCTTGCTTTTTTGCAGACCAAGCAACCGGGATGGTCCCAATAAATACACAGTACCCGCTGGTAGAGCGCCTGTCAGTGTTGTCCCCAGCCCAATCGGAGTCGGAATAGGCTTGTAGAGATAAAGGGCCACGGTTGAAGTGAAGCCCATGAGTCAACGTACCTTGTACATATCGGATGATGCGTTTGACAGCACTAAAATTGTGATTGTTGGGGTTGTGCATTGTTTGACACACTGAGTTGACTGTGAATGCCAAATCCAGTCTTGTGATGGTAAGATACTGGAGACCCCCAACTAAACTCCGGTAGAGTGTAGGATTGTGAAACGGCTCCGAGGCGCTCGAAAATTTGTCTTTCTTGGTGCTGCAGGGGGAGGAGCAACTCTTGCAAGACGACATTGTAGCATGAGTGACTAATTTCGCGGCATATTTGGACTGGCACAAGAAGAGCCCTTGATCAGTTTTTGAGATTTGTACTCCAAGGAAATAATGCAATTCCCCAAGATCTTTCATTGCAAATTGGGTGCCAAGCTTGGTAATGAGAGCTGAGATGAATGATGTGTCATTCCCGGTGATGATTATGTCGTCTTCATACAACAACAAGAGAGTAATGCGTTGTCCGGAGTGTTGATAGAACAATTATGGGTCACACTTGCTCATCTTAAATCCATGAGAGATGAGGAAAGAGGGGAACTGTTGAAACCATGCTCGCGGCGCTTGTTTGAGACCATACGAGGCCTTATGTAATTTGCAAACATGGTTAGGATGACTTGAATCAATGAAGCCTTGAGGTTGACTCATGTATAAGTCTTCTTCAATCTTCCCGTGAAGGAAGGTGTTGCTCACATCGAGTTGTTTTATGTACCAACGGTAGTGTAGAGCGACGGAGAGGACAATGCGAATGGTGTTTTGTTTGACAACGGGATTGAATGTCTCATTGTAATCAAGGCCCTCTTGTTGGTGAAATCCTTTTGCCACGAGACGCACCTTGTAGCGTGAAATAGAGCCAATGGGGTTGTGTTTAATCCGGAAAATCCACCTACATCCAATACTGTTGCCATAGGAAGGTGGTGGTACAAGGGACCAAGTGCCCTGAGTATGTAACGCATGAAATTCATTGGACATGGCAACGCGCCATTCTTTCATTCGGATAGCCTCAGTGAATGAGTGTGATTCCCTTTGAGGATCACCTATAGAGGAAGAGGCAGGAAAACTCAACCTTTTTTTTTAATAATCTCATGTTTTGACCTGGTCATCATCGGGTGTATGGGTTTGGGTGAAGTAGCTGAACTGGTTGTAGAGAGTGGCGTGGGTAGGGTAGGTGGCAGCAGATTTATGGGGTTAGAGACATCGTGAGGCTGATGTGTGGTGGAAGAATTTGGGGGTGATGGTTGAGTCTGTGTAGAGGTTTGGTGGAAAGGTGAGTTTTGATTGGAGGTGGGTGTGTTGGGTATGGGTGACTGATCCATGGCGTGAGGAGGTGGGAATTGCAGATGTCTTGTAGAGTTTGAGCCAATAGGTGTCACAGTTTGAGGTGGAGGTGATTGGATTTCAAAGGTTGTAACATGTGGCGAAGGACTATGAGGTGTAATTGCTTGGGGATTTACAGCAAAGGGAAGGTTAGTACATCGCAACTTTGTATTTGGGTTGGGGAAAGTGGACTTTTGAAAGGGAAAGATATGCTCATGAAAGAGAACATGCCGAGATAAGTACACCTTACCAGATGTTGGGTCCAAACATCGGTAACCTTTCGACATAGAACAATAGCCAAGGAAGATACATAGTGTGGATCGAGCATCAAGTTTGTCACGAGCATAAGGCTGGAGCCAAGGAAAACATTGCGATCCAAAAACCCTTAGGAGGGAATAATCCAGTGGACGATTAAATAACAACTCATATGGTGATTTATTTTGTAAATTTTGAGTCGGGAGGCGATTGATGACAAAAACAGAGGTGCATACTGCATCAACCCAATAAGATGATGGCATGGAGGCTCGATTTAACAAGGTGATGGTAGTATCAATGATGTGGCGATGTTTCCGCTCAGCGACCCCATTTTGTTGTGGGGTGCGGGTGCGAGGACATGAGATTTGATGCATGATGCCATTGGAGGAGTAAAATTGACTGAAGGAATTATTTACATATTCTCCTCCTCCATCGGATCGAAATATTTTCAGTTTATGTTCGCTTAAATTTTTGGCAAGATTTTTAAAATGAATGAATACCTTCAACACATCAAATTTTTGCTTTAAGGGAAATAACCAAGTGAATTTTGAGAAGTCATCAACAAAGATTACATAAAACTTATATCCTTGAAAAGAAGTGGTTGGGGAAGGACCCCATACATCTGAGTGCATAATTTCAACAGGACATTTTGTTATGGAAGTAGACACACTAAATGGTAATCTATGACTCTTTCCTAAAGGACATGACTGACAACAGAAATTTAAATTGCCATTAATAGGCAAACTACATGTGCTAGAAATAAAACGAAGAGTAGACACAGAGGGGTGGCCCAAACGATCATTCCAAATTGATGCTGGTACTCTGGATGTGACAAATGCAGTAGGTGAAGTAGAACCACTGATGGCATGGAATGGATAAAGGCCGTTTTTACTGCGACCTCGAAAACGAATCGTGTTCGTGGTTTTGTCCTGGACAAAAAATTCATCGGCATCAAATATTAACACACAATTATTATCACAGGCAAATTTCTGTACTGAGATCAAATTTGTGGAAATAGATGGAACATGAAGAACATTATTGAGATGAAAAGAGGTGTAAGGTGTGGTTAAGGTGCCGTTACCGGTATGGTGGATAGGGAGAGTTTGGCCATTAACCCACTGCCACTTTGTTGGAACCGTAGTAAGCACCATGGATGTTCATGTTTGACAAATCATAAGTTAGGTGGTTGCTCGCTCCTGAATCAGCATGCCACGTGGATTCGCTTGGTGCACCTTGAGTAGCAACGAATGTTGGAGAGCTTCTCGGAGGTAATGCTCGGTTGAACGGTCCATTTGGTCGAAACCAACACTCGTTTGAAGAGTGATTGGATTTTCCGCAATATTGGCACCAAACAATTTATTGTGGATGATAACTTCCACGGCCGTGATTATTTCGTCCGCGGTTGTATCGGCCGCCGCGATTAGACTGGCCATATTTTTTGTTCGGATTTGAATCCACTAAAGGGTGTGGCTCTTTTTTAGCAACAAGAGCAGAGGATACAATTTGGGTATCCTTTGGTTTTTCCAGAGCCATGTTCTTTTCCTCATCAAACAAAAGAGAGTTGAGTTGCAATACAGATATTGAGCCAGGCCTTGTCCTGATAGAGGTCTTAAATGAGCTAAAATCAAATGGTAATCCAGCGAGAGTAGAGAGTATTATGTCACCTGGATCAAGAGGTGAATTGGCCATGGTGAGTTTGTCGCAGAGCTGCCGAATATTTTGAAGGTAGGAGGGCATTTGCTCAAGTTCCTTCTTGAGCTAGAGAAGCTCGGTTTTGAACTGCATCATGTTGGAACGCGAATCTGAAGCGAACAGTTGTTCGAGTGCATTCCATGATGCTTTAGCATCCGAATAGCCAATGATCGACAGAAGGATGGTTGGAGAAATGGCTGTAAAGATGCAAGAGAGCAGCTGCTGGTCTTGCAAGGCCCATTCAGAGTATTTAGGGTTGAGCAATTCTTTACCATTTTCGTTGGTGACGATCTGAGGTGGTGCCGACTCCGTGAGATGCTCAACTTGGTGAGCACGAAGAGCTGCCATAAATTGTGTTCTCCAAGTGACATAGTTACCATGGTCGAGCTTCAAAGTTAGCAAAGACGAGGTATTGTTGATGAAAGACAACATCGGATTAGACATGATAAGTAATAAAGGCCTTTGGATCGAAGGGAGTTCAAGTCCGTAGAGATTTAGGGGCTGCAAAGAAGAAAGACGGTGGTCGTTAATGGCTTTGATACCATGTAGAGATGAAGAAGACGATGCAGAGAAGAACCCTATAGATGAAGGCCAAGAGAGGCTAGCAGCTTTATTTGAAATATCTTATGTGTTAGCTGGCAATAACGGATAATTTAAAGCAGGAATAGGAAAGCCTCACGAAGTTTCCTATGGGCTAGGATCCGGTACAATCACAAATACATGGTGAATACTGTGAAGCAATCGAATGTATCGACGAGTGTTGCCTAGCAACCTCGCCGAACACAATGAAAACCTTAAGTTGGAATTATCGAGGGCTTGGGAACCCTCAGAAAATTCGTGCACTCTGATTACTTATTTGGAAAGAAGATCATGCTTTTGTTTTTTTGATGAAAACAAAATTATGCTCGGAGACGCATGGGGAAAATTAAATTCAAAATGGGGTTCTAAAATGGAATATTTGTGGATGTTGTTGGCCGGTCAGGTGGATTAGCTTTCCTTTGGAAGAATGATAAAAGTGTATTGTTGCAATCCAATGTCCCGAAAACATATCGACATCCTTATTTATAAGGAAATGGAAGAAAAAGTGTGGCGAATGACAAGCTTTTATGCTGCTCCTAAAACTGACGACAAAGACCTCAGTTGGGACTATTGGAAAAGTTGAACAAAAATTCCTCCACCCCGTGGCTTTGTGTGGGTGATTGTAACGAAGTTCTATATTCTCACAAGAAATGCGGGGGTATTCCTAGAAAGCAGACACAGATAGATAGTTTTCAGCAAGCCATTGATAGGTGCGGTTGGAGGGACCTGGGATACAAAGGCTATAAGTTCACGTGGACTAATAAACAAGAAGGGAATAAATTCATTGAGGAAAGACTGGATAGAGCTTTAGCTACGGATTCTTGGCTTCTCTATTTTTAAAATGTTAAGGTCTACCATCTTATTTCTTCCAAATCTGATCACGTCCCTTTACTTATCTCCCAAGTTCAATCTAATGCAGAGTGGAAAATTGGTTTGCGGCCTTTTCGGTTTGAATCGATGTGGATGAAGTAGGACCAATGTGAGGGTATTATTCACGACAATTGGGATTCTTTCGGCTCTACAAACTCCATGATTAGTATTTGTTGTAAGATCTCAAGGACATCTCAAAAACTGCAGCTGTGGAACAAAACAAACTTTGGCAACATTCAAAGCAAGATTAAAATGGCACAGACGAGACTTATAGAAATTCAACATAAAAGGAGTGATATGGCATCCCGGCAAGAAGAAATTCTATTGAAGAAAAATATTGATAATTGGCTAGAACAAGAGGAGATGTTTTGGTTGCAGCGGTCAAAAGATCTTTAGTTTAAACACGATGACAAAAACTCAAGGTATTTCCATTCCAATGCCTCCCAAAGGAAACAATCCAATCACATAGATGGTTTTCTTGATGAAAATGGTATATGGAAAATAGGGAAATCAAATATTGAGCGGGTGGTTTCAACACATTTGTCGAAGCTCTTCCGGTCCTCATCTCCTACAAGAATTGAAGAAGCGATGGACATCATTACTCCTCATATTACTGATGAACAAAATATCAATCCCATGAAGGAATTCACTGTTGCAGAAATTCGTAAGGCAACCTTCCAAATGCATCCAACTACTTCCTCGGGTCCTGACGGTATGCCTCCTTTGTTTTTTCAAACTTATTGGTCTATTGTTGGTAATTCGGTGTCTAGATTTGTGTTGGAATACTTGAATGGTACTATAAACCTTTCTGAAGTGAACAAAAGTCATGTCGTCCTTATCCCTAAAGTTGAAATCAAAGCATCTTTCTGACTTCCATCCTATTAGTCTGTGCAATGTCATTTATAAAATAATCTCAAAAGTGTTGGCTAACCAATTCAAATGCATTCTACCTCTGATTATTTTTTAGTCCCAAAGTGCGTTCATTCTTGGAAGGCTTATTACCGACAACTCTTTGGTTGCCTTTGAGGTGGCCCACTACTTAAAAAATAAGTGTAAAGGGAAACATGGATGGTGCTCTCTAACACTTGATATGAGTAAGGCATATGACCAAGTTGAATGGCCATTCATTGAAAGAAGTTTGATAAAATTAGGTTTTTGTGAAAGATGGTTAGGTTGATCATGGGATGTATAAACTCTGTGTCTATTAAATTTCTTATTAATGGACAAATCTTGGGTAATGTTATTCCAAGTAGAGGCTTGAGACAGGGGGGCCCTCTATCCCCACACCATTTCATTGTTTGTGCCAAAATCCTCTCTTCTCTCATAAATTCATCGGTCCAAAAACATAAAATCTATGGTATTCGTATCTGTAGAGGTGCCCCTGTCATTTCCCACTTATTCTTCGCTGATGATAGCCTTATCTATCATAAGGCGGATGAAATTGAATGTAGGGAAATTGTGAACATATTAAAACTATACAAAGATGTGTCTGGTCAAATAGTCAATTATGATAAATCGACGCTATCTTTTAGCAGTAATGTTCAACATAATCTTCAGAGAAATTTCAAAATTGCTTCCATATTAAAAGATTGGTGCCACAAGAAAAATATTTGGGTTTTCCACTTGTTATGGGAAGATCTAAAAGAAATCTCTTTGCTGATATCAAAGATAGAATCTACTGGAAATTAACAAGTTGGAAAGGAAATTCTGATCAAATCAGTGGTGCAAGCGATCCCGATTTACTATATGAGTTGCTTTAAACTTCCAACTTCACTGTTGCAGGAAGTCTCCTCTATTATTGCCCAATTATGGTGGGGAAATAGTGGGAATAAGAAAGGGATCTATTGGAAGGCTTGGAGGGATCTTTGTATCTCTAAAGAGGATGGGGGAATGGGTTTCAAAGACTTAATGGCTTTCAATTCGGCCATGTTAGCAAAACAAATTTGGAGAATTCTCTCGTCTCCTTTCTCTTTAGAGATACAAATTTGGCTTTCAATTAGGCTGCTAACGCTTCACCATATATAGAGTGCCCTAATATCGGCAAGCTCCCAAACTGTTCCTGATAACCACACCAATTCCAATTTTCTTTGTCCGGCTGCACCAAGCTCCGTCAACGTTTATCATGATCGCATACAAATGAATTCTCAGAATTCGAAGGATCCAAGTTTTGGGCAAGCTTTGTATTGGGTTCAATGTAGTCTCTAACCAGGTTAGAAGCATATTGTGCAGTTTTCTGAGGGTTCATTGGTATGCCTTCAAATATGAAACTGTTTTCTGAGACCCAAATATTTATCCTGAATAGATACCTTCTTGATATTAAGAATCTGCATTATCTTCCACCTCGACATTTTTGCTTAACGAAATAGTCGATTAATTTTTTGATCTGAGGCTCCTACAGAGAGAGATCCAGTAAGTGGGTGATCTCCTCAACTTCTCATTGCCTTTGTATAAATAATGTTGTCCTCTGCTAAAAAGAGCTGAGAGATCACCGGCGCTTGTCTACAAATTTTCACACCTGAGTGGGATCCATTAGTAACAGCACGGGAAAGCATTGAATTGTGATTAAAGCTGTGTGGGTAGCATGATTTGCGCCCATTTTCTGTAAAGAACACACGCATTTCCACCGTAAAAAATTATTGGTTGCCTTAAATTAAAATGATGGGGATTGTTTTTCATCCCAAACTTCCACACAATAGATCTTGAGATCATAAATGGTCAGAGATTGATTTCAAGTGCCTCACTTCTCCAAAAGTGGCACTTGAGAACCTTTCTCATTGTATACTCATGATCACAACCACTTTTGGATATGTGTGTCACATGAAATCACCATTTGACCCTCTGATAGGTACGCCATGATCTCAAAATCTATTGTGTGGAAGATTGAGGAGAAAAATGATCTCTATTGTCCAATTCAAGAAATTCAATGATTATTTATATTGGAAATGTGTATGCTCTTCACAGGAAAAACGGGTGCAAATAACGTCACCCAAAGCATGTACCATAAGTTTTTTTTTTTTTTTTTTTGAAAATGTACCATATGTCAGTTTATCCTTACTACTATATAAAAGTACAAATATTTCTATCATATTTTCGTTCCTAAAATACCCCTAACACACTCTTTTCCAATGAGAATACGTAAATAATGATATCCAAATAAATTCTCTTTCCTTCCTTATTTTTAGCTCCTTCAAAGAAACCCACAAATTTAAGAGAATTAACAATTTTGCCATAAAAGTTTTCTTTTCCTAACACCTTCAAAGAAACCTACAAAGTTAAGAAAATTAACAACTTTGCCATAAAAGTTATCTTTTCTAACACCTTTAAAGAAACCTACAAAGTTAAGAGAATTAACAATTTTACCATATAATATTTGACTTGCTTTGATATCAAATTCCCTTTGAGCCATAATTAATGTACCCCTAATCAAAATTTCTCATCTTGCCTAATCGGTTTTCGACTTTTCCCACCTAAAATCGAAATCAGATTCGGTCTGAACCGATTTTTGGAACGATTGGGGTTGGTTCAATTAGTTTGGTTTTTTGGGCGGGTTCGAATTTCAGTTCAAAACTTACACCCATACGAGGATAAGATCATAATCTCAAGAACTATTTTACGAAAAATTATGGTGAAAAATGATCTCCATTGCCTAATTCCAAACAATCATGGATTTGAATGGGGTGCAATCATCATTTTATTGTTTTAAGCTACTTTCTCAGCTTTCTCATACTACCTAATAAATTTTTTATTTTTCCCCCCAAAATCGAAACGAGTCCAAAATAGGTTAATTATCGATTTTTGGGTCTGTTTGGACTAGTTCGATCACCTTTAAAGGAACCCACAAAGTTAAGAGAATTAACAATTTTGCCATATAATATTTGACTTGCTTTGATATCAAATTCCCTTATGTGGATGATTGGGCAGAAAAACGATCTCCATCAACTAATTCAAAGAGTCGATGGTTTTTTGCATAGATGCCCTCTAAGATTTCATGGGTGTTAAGTTACCCAAATAATAATTTATTAGCATGTTGAAACCCTTTGAACCACGATTAATGTATTCCCTATCAAATTTTCTCATCTTACCTAATCGGTTCTCGACTTTTCCCACCTAAAATCGAAATCAGATTCAGTTTGAACCGATTTTTGAATTAATTGGGGTTGGTTCAATTAGTTAGGTTTTTTGGGCAGGTTTGGATTTCAATTCAAAACTTACACCTATACGAGGGTAAGATTATAGTCTCAAGAACTATTCTACGAAAGATTAGGGTGAAAAACGATCTCCATTGCCTAATTCCAAGCAATCATGGATTTGAATGGGGTGCAATCACCATTTTATTATTTTAAGCTACTTTCTCAGTTTTCTCATACTACCTAATAAATTTTTAATTTTTCTCCCCAAAAATCGAAACGAGTCCATAATAGGTTCATTATCGATTTTCGGGTCTGTTTGGACCAGTTCGATTCGCCGATTTTCAGGCCAGGTTTCAGTTTTGAGTCAAAACTTGGACCGCTATATATGGGTGGACATTACTATTCATAATTTTTAATAATAATTAATAAATACGTAGGATATAAAAATTTGAAGCCTTAGTTACATTAGTTATTATAAAATTAAAGTAGAAATTAACAATTAAGAAAATTTTATTAAACATATATAATTAGTATATCATCGAATTAATCGAACGTGATAAGATAGAAACATGTATCTATAGAAAGTTCTACAAAATACTTGAATCAATATAATATTTAATAATTATTATTATTAGTTTTTTAGTGATTAACTGATAATATACGATTATGATTTTATACGATAAATCAATTTTAACTCATAATTAAAATCATCTTTGATCAAAATATTTCATTTTACGGTGTCCAAGTGCAACGTACGTGCACTTCTCAAATATGTTTGAACCGCATTTAAAGTTCAGCCAGTTAGACCTGATCAAACCATAGCAACTCGGTATGCCAATTAAGATCCCACCTCCAAAGATACCTTTAAATATTCCAACTGAATCTTTGAGAGCGCCCATGTTAAAACCCATTGACTGCTTTGAAATGGATGATAACAGTGTTTTTCGTTCCAATCTTTCACACATTTGATCTTGAGATTAGGGGCGTACCATCAGACGGTCAGATATTGATTTGACGTATTTCAAATTGACCTTAAAATCAAATTTAAACGAGACGAATGACAGGTGATTTTATCAAAATGTGATTTTACCTTTAATTAACTATGCCCACCAAATCTATTAAGGCACCATGTTAAAACCAATTGACAATTTTGAACTAAATGATGGAGAATTTTTTTGTTCCAACTTTTCACACACTTGATCTTGAGATAATGGGCGTACCATCAAATGGTCAGGCATTGATTTGACGTGACACAGATCTAAAAAAAAGTGACCTTAAAATCAAATTTGGTGTTAATATATCGAAAATGAACAAATATCTCGGAAATGAGTATTTCTTTCAAGTCAAAGTGCAAGATACAATTTATCAAAATTATCTTACAAGGTCGTAGATATCCCAAAATATTAAATACGAGACTACAGATGATGAAGACGATAAAATCGTTAAGAAAGTTAAAGTCGAGAAGGAATAATATACCCATTTTCGATTTAATTGAAATTTCTAGATTATAGTTATTTGTTAGTTTTTATTTTTTTTTCTTTATGTTCTATAGTTGACAATATAAGTTATATTTTTTTATTTTTTATTAATTTTTTTTAAAATTTTAAAGTATAAATAATAAAGACATAAGAAACATAATAATAAATATTTTTTTTTTGTCTTTACTAAATCATAAAACATAATAACGAACGCTTGAAATACTATATTTTTTTTTATGTTCAAATCACCCGATAGACATCTAAAAATAAAATTCAATCATTTAAGGTCCTAATATCGACGTGCATTTGCACGTGCCTTTTTATTAGTAATGATAAAATAGGAGAATTTTGTGACAAAGTCACAAAGGTAATAGGAGTCGACGTCAACTCTAAAATCACATGGTTTGACCAGACATTTGGATGCCGAAATTTCTAAAACATTCTACTTTCACGAATTTTTTGGGGCACGATTGGCCGGGAAATGTTATCTCTGCTCACCGACTCAGCTCATCATCATAGGTAACCTTAACCTAGATGATCTCATTTAACGAAACCGATGACACGACTTCAAAGAAAATACTTATCGAAAAAAAAAAAAAGACTTCAAAGAAAATAAATAAATAAACTTCTATTCCCACAAGAAAAAGTCGTCTCTTTGACTTTTTTTGTTTTTGTTTTTGTTTGGAGAAAGAAGACGATATGAGTGATTTTGTAGTTGATTTGATAAAGCAATAGAAGAAACAAAGAAGGATGGGAATTGTTGGAAATCTCACTCCCGATCAACTCCGATCCTTCAACTCTCAAGGTAAACAGCTCTGCTTTTCTCTCTCTAAATATTTTTCTGTAAAATTTATTGATTTTAGTTTTGTTTTTGTGGATAGGATTTCTTGTTATGGAATCCTTCGCAAGCCCTGAAGAGGTGGATGGAATGAGGAAGAGGATGGAGGAATTGCTAAACCAATTCGACTGCTCCACTGCTTCTGTCTTCTCTTCCAAGAACCAGGTTTTTTTCATTTCCAATTAAACAACTCATCAAAATTCAAAACTGCAAAATCTTTATCTGTGGGATTATTTCATTCACGAAACCAGACCCATCAAATATCAAATAAAAAAACTGCAAAATCTTTATCTGATTTTTTATTTTTTTCTATCATGGTAACTGTGGGTTTGTTCATTGAAACCAACAGACCCATAAAAATTCTAACACAAAAAAAACTAAACTGCGAAATCTATTTGATTTCTCTTTTTATAAAGGGTAACTGTGGGATTATTTCATTTACAACAAATACCCACAAAAAGTCAAAAACACAAAACTGCAAAACTTATCTGATTTCTCCTTCTATGAGTAATTATGGGATTAATCCCTGTTGTCACCTCCCATTCACAGATACCACCACGTTTATAATTATCCTGTTTGTTTTACTTATCTTCTTTTTTGTTTACTTATTATCTTAATGAATTCATCAAAATCATTAGGAGACACAGTGGTATTATAACAATTGCTATCTTACCCACCAAGGGGTTGTCGCAATGGTTAATGAATTGGGTATGCTCCCCAACGTAGTGAGTTTGAAATGACTCCTCTTTTGCAATAAGCGGGTGCCATGTAAGATGCGTAAATCGTGAAATACTCATGTTATGGTGGGGGTGATGGCAGCCTGTAGAGATTAGTCCAAGCACAAGCTTGGGACACCCTATGTTTAAAAAAAAAAAAAAAAAGCAATTGGTTTTAGGGATATTCTCTATTGTTGTAAGGAACTTGAGACAGAGAGCAAGCAAACATGTGCCTTACTTGAGGTACAATCGTCAATTGTTGTAAACTTGATAGTGTATCCACATTGATACACCAATTGAAATAGAATCTTTAGGTGGGCAAGCAATGAACCCTTGGTGGTGAGGAATTGGACGATGTACATCAACACCAAAACAGAGTTTCAATGACACTATGGGCAACAGCCACCATATTTTTGGGTTTATCAGGCCATAATCAATCTTCCAAGATTTGATTTGATGTAAACAACCCGCCGGTTGGATTTATACAACAAAGCAATTCAAATTATTTAACCATATCTTGGACGATTGGATGGTCAAATCACCTCAATCCATCTTTCCAGGGATGTCAAACTATGGTACTAGTGGTTGGGGAAAATAATTGGGGTGACGACATGGTATCATTTTATACCGATTAAAAAAAAGAAAACACTGTCTCAGTTTATACGTACGCTTTGTGAATGATTTGGACTATTGGATTGTGATGATCCATTTTATGTGAGCATGAAGCCCAATTCAAGTGATTAACAGATTTCACTGTGAGCCCCGCTTTTATCATTCCTAGTGAGTTGTTTCATCTCATGACTGAAGGATAAAATACTGGTCGGTGTATGAATGGAGGGGTCGAGGGGCCCCACACTGATAAAAAGGTTAACCCTTACCAAGCTGAGCAAGAGGGTCGATGGGAACCGTGGTTCAGTTACAGCAAAGGGTTTTATTCAGGTCATTGATGTAAGGCAAGTTTAATAATTTTGGAGGATTTTGATCCTAGAACCAAAGAGGTGGTTGTCTTGTTGGAGAGTGAATCAACGAGGGGACATGCCTCATGTTGCCTTACAACTTACACGTATGTTTTGCAAGATTGTCAACTTTGAGCACTAGGCTGAAGTGGAGAGGGAGGGAGTGTTGCCATCCAACATTCACGTGCACCATTATCCCTCTCTCTCTCTCTCTCTCTCTCGTTTATGTGTCTTAATAAAATTCATTAAACTGTTGCGATACATGCAGTATCATATCTTTCTCTGATCTCACATTATTAAACTTTTGGTGATTATATTGTTAAGCCCTTTTGTTTGGTGTTGTGGCCATTCTAAGTGGCACACCATTATGGAATAGTGGCTTATATCATAATGTTGTCCCCATTCAAAGTGGCCCATCAAGCTAATTCTTAGCACTATATCTTGAGAAAAAGTAGGATTTAAAAAAAAAATTAAAACAAGGAAGTGCAATAGCAAGAACTAAATATGAGTGAACAAAACAGCTTACCACACTTGGTAAGATCATACTCCATGATTTACTAGCTTCTTTGATGGGGTTTACTCCATAGAATAAGTTAAATAAGATATAAGAGAGCAGATTTCATGTAATTTTTCTTTCTTTTTCTTCCTTGTTCTCCGTCTATAATGGTACAATCACTTATAGATGAACTCAATAATGACGGTTTTTCATAACAATCCAACAGAAAACCTCAACGTCTGTAATGTAACTCAAATAGTTAAGATTCTAACAATGTATTCCAAAAGTTAATTTAGCACAATATCCAACAATTATATTCCAACTCAAATAAGAAAATTCTAGAAAAATCCACAAAAAATTTCTAATACAGAAAACTTAATATTAGTTCTGCACAGTGCACATAAATAATGTACGCTTAATTGTACATGATAACATTCTACCGCTCTTGGGAAAGCCTAATCCTCAAGTCTGAAAAATTAGAAAATATTCAAATGAATTTTTAAAATGGCATTCATGTTCAATAACTCCCTTTAGAGCTAATAGAATTTCCTATCTAGCTTCATTTCAAGTGTTCAGTTGCATTGTTGAAGCACAAGGAAGACTGTGTCACCTAGATCATATTGCTTAGCAGTCTTGCCTTGAAGTTAATGTTACTTAATGGGCCATTGTTTCGGTCTATTAGAAGCAAACCCTGCAACGCTGCAGTTATCTCCTGAATCTTTATCGATAGTTTCCACCTGTTCATTTTCATGGAGGTTGAAGCTTACATTGAGCATAACACCTTGCAAATGAGAGAACTTTTGGAAATTTTGGCCAATGAAAGTAGCATCTCTAATAGCGAAGAAACATCGTTAGTAAATAAGTGTGCACAGGCTCAAGGTCCTCGATTCTTCTAAAATGTCATTATATTTCTCGAATGGGGTCAAAATGGGGCTTAAGCGTATAACTGTTTGTTCCACCAAATATGAATTCCTTGGTTTTAGTCATGAAGACATTTTCCTCTTCATTTTGACAGGTCAATCTATTTTGTTTAGATGCTAATCCTATAGTCTTCAACAAATTGGTATACACATAAACATTTCTACATTATGCTTATTTTCTTCCTTAAAGTTGTTAACAAAGCAACTTATAATAAAGACATAAGACAAGCCTATAGTGGAATTAGCCATTTTCTCAAATTGTGTTTGGTAGTCCCTAGTTGTGACGTTTTGTCTTAATTTACTTAGACCTTCAAAATGATAGGTGGACTAACAAGATATGGTTGAGTATCAACTTAGGCCAACTTAGTCAAATAAGTATTAGTTTGTGTTTCTTAAAAATTGCAACTACATCTGGAACTTGTGATGGCATGGTGGTAACTGCATTGTATTTTTTGTTCATTTCAGCAAACAATATCCGCAATTATTGTAATTGAAACAAAGTTTTTATTTCCTCGCTTTGAAGAAAAGAAACTAAAACAGGCCCAAGAAAGAGCTCTAATAGCAAATTTCATGTGCCCATTTTGTATCAGCGCTTAGTACTATATCTGTAGAAAAAATTTAAAATACATAAGATCAAAATAAGGAGGTTTAAGAGCTTTCATGAACCAATTAACTTAAACTCTTAGCAAGATCACACTCCATGAGTTACTGTGTGCTTCAAGAGGGGTTCTTCCTTTGAATAAGAGAGCCAAGATAGAAGAGAGGAGATTTTTTATAATTTTTATTTTTATTTTTCTTTTTGATCAGTTGGAAAAAGAAGAAAAGGGATTACGTATCGGTGCCCGAGGGGAACAATAACCACGCCCATAAAGACACAAACACGACCAATGCGCCGGACAGACAACAAACGGCACTGCCCTGGATCCAAACCACACATCAAGAACACAAATATTGTCAGACTAAGTCCTCACTAATATGGCTTTTCCTTATATCCATCCAACAAAAAACTCCGTCTGTTATATCCTAACTCAAATAGGTAATATTTTAAACAACGTATCCCAAAACCTACCTTAAATAATTCTAACTCAAATAGGTAACATTCTATACAAAGTATCCCAAAAGTACTTTATCACAATAACTCTTAACAGCTATATTGTAACACAAATAAAAAATCCCTCAAAACACCAGCAACCTTTCTAATCAAATAAGCGTAAAATTAGTTCTATACCAAATAATGTAACACAGTAATTGCAACAGCTATATTGTAATGCAAATAAAAATATCCCTAAAAAAGCCAACAACCTTTCTAAGAAAATGAGGTTAATATTAGTTCTATGAGAAATAAGATAACCCCGGGTTTGTAGAATGTAACACATAACTATTCAGTAGAGTGCCACCTAAGAAATAGATGCAGCAGGGTTTTAGACCCTACTTTATGTTTTCCAGTAATTGATTTTATAAACTCTGCTAGCATGAGTTGTGCTAGAATCTGTCTGACTTGGTGATTATTTTCTTTTGTTCAGAAACAATTAACGGATGACCACTTCTACGATAGTGCGGAACGCATTTCCTTTTTTTTCGAGGGTATGCTTCCATTGTTATCTTTAAGTATTTATTTCTTTAGTTATGTTAAGCTTTTGTGGCCTTGAATAATGTAAAGGTGGTTGATATTGATGAATTATAGAAGAACCAATGGAGTTTATTTATTGTTGGCAGCTTACACAAATTATGTTTGAGCCAATACGGAATCTAAAGTTGTAATTTATTGTTCTTGTTTGGATTCTATTTGTCAATTGATGGCATCTTTATTGCCTTTTGTCCTAGTACCAATGGTTTTCTGGATATGGGTCTGGGAATTAGTGATGGACCATTTTTACTGAACTTCATGAAACTAAAGTCCCCTCTACAGTTTTGCCATTTCGTTTTAGCATCATTGTACAAGCTATCCTTTCATCGTCTGTACCCAATTTGTTTTTTTTTTTCCAATATTTGGTTGATCTCGATTTGAATTTGATCTTGGCTTTAGCTTAATAAGTATTTTTTCATTAATTTAATATTGTTCTTGGAAGAATGCAGTTTCAGTAGTTGAATGATCTATTGTTCAAGAAATGGTTTCAAATTGCTTAACCTAAATTTTCTGTTGCAACATTGGTACTTTTGATTTTCATAGAGAAGGCATTTGATGATGATGGAAACTTGAAACAGCAAAAGCAACTCTCGATCAACAAAGTTGGCCATGGTAAGTGAGGGGAAGATACTACAATTTCATATCTCCCTTCTATCATAAAATCTCCACTATTTTGCACTCAATTTCAGTAATTTTCTTTGCATTCTGCACTTTTGAGGCAATAGCAAAGGATTTTTTGGCAATTTATTTTGTTCTTGCATTTTTTTTTCAACAGCTTTACATGAGCTTGATCCAATTTTTAGAAACTTCTCTCACTCGGAGGAAATGTCGAGTATGCTTTTTTCATTGGGTTACAAGAGGCCAGTAATAATACAGTCAATGTACATTTTTAAGGTACTTTTTTCTTTTAAATTTTGTAGCTACAGTTGTAGAAGAATGATATCGAGATGCACCTCCTTTTAATAGAATGCATCACTTAACAAATATGAGAGAGGTACTTAAACTTCATTATATAAGAGAGTTAGCTCTCCTAGTAAAAGATAAACATGTTTGCATTGTAGTAAGCTTCTAATCAGTTTTCTCCTTAAACTTCTTGTCAACAATATGCTTATCCTTTCAAGAGAACTGAATAATGGACTAAGTGGGTTTCACTAGTTGATTTGATTAGGGTCAGCTTGGGGTTTGGTAGAGGAAGAAGAAGAAGAAGCTTGGAGGAATTAGGGTTGAGTCAAATGACTCAAATCCCAATGCAAAATACTATTTATATCATCTTAGCATGTTCACGTATTACATGGTTCCCTAGTTAAGTGAATTGTACAACTTAAAACTCACTTAACTACACACACACCCATACAATAGAAATAACATCTCCAACATCACTTTGCTTATAACAAAAAATGTGAATCGTTGCCATGTACAAGTAGACCATTGTTACCTTTGTTCCTTTTTTTCTTCTTATATGTGATCTCCAATGCTAATTCTATCGAATCCAAACTTCAATAGTATTCAATTAGATCCCTCAAAGCAGGACATACTGATTTTTTAACTCTTACGTCACCTTATACAATCTACATATGTTTCCTTCTCCTAAGGTAGAAATCTATGTGGAGTTGTCATTTACACCTTGTTAGGATCCTTTAAAGGATCACCTTTTGCGGTTATACTTGATGCGATGACCAAGCTTTGTAAGCTGAAATTGAGAGAACCTCAAGTTTGCTACTGGTGCAAATGTGTCAAATTATTCCATAAAACCCTTTACCACATATGCTTGTTATGCAATTTTGATAAAACCTTCTGCCTTCACCCACTTGCAGCCTATCTTATCCAGATTTTGGTAAGTTAACTGATTCCTCAGAGTCATTCCCTATCAACAATTCCGTTCTCACTATTTTCACCTTTTTCCACTATGGATGTGCCACAGCCCCTATGGTTATGGCTGTGTTTGGGATTGCTCTTTCAAGGCAAAGAGCAGCTCTCTGCTTTGGCATTGAGTGTTAGAGAATATCTTGGATAGATAAGAGAGATGCACATCTTATATTGTGCATCTTATCATTTAGGTAAGATTAAGATTGATAGGATTTTGTTAATAATTTAGGAAGTATTTTAAATTACTAAAGATCTCTTGAGATTTTAATTGATTGTATTCTCCTCTATTTAAAGCGGTTTTTCTCCTTAATGAAAATGCAGAAAAACCATTGCAAAAATGTAGTGTTATAATTTTTTATGATATCAAAGCCATGGCTGGCTCCGATCTTGCGATTAGGTCGGCCATGATCCTGTGGCCTACCTCTTGGAGCTCTATCTATCTTGTTTCCTCTCTACTATTCTCTCTATTTTCTTAAGTTTATTTTTTATTTCAATTAAATCTCTATCTTCCTTTACATATTCTCTACAAAACTCCCTCAATTCATACGCACATGCCCCACGATCTAATGTTTTCTTCAAGTCTCACGTCCTACATCGTATGCTTAGTCCCAGATTGGGTAAATTATAGCCTTCTCTCTCCCCTTATAATATTTTGGGCCCCTTCACTCATTGCCAATTGGTTTTGAGATGGATGCATAAGTTTATCATGGTATCAGAGCATGCCTTTCTCCACTCCACGTCACCCGGTTCAATTGTCCACGTGATTTGGCTAAGTCCCGCCAACACGTGCGGGGGCGTGTTGTCGCATCCCGCTCTTTGTTGAGTCTGTCAGAGCCGGTGGCTCACTAGATCAAGTTCGTCATGATCTCTCCTAGAAGCTTACGAAGTCGGATCGTGCGGCTTGAAGAAAACCCTTGTTGGAAAGGTCTTAGATATATATAAAAAATGAGATTGTGTGGCATGAATGTATGGACCAAAGGAGCTTGTAGAGATAAAAAGGAAGCATGTGAATTTATTGAAAAAACAATAAAATTAAGAAAATTGAAAAGTAAGTAGAAGGCGCACCACCAAGGACCATGGCCGGCCTGATCGTGAGATCAGAGCTGGTCATGGCTCTGATACCGTGAAGAACCTTAAAAGGCTACATTGGCATTGATTTTTCTATATTTCATTAATAGAGAGGTCTCTTTAAATAGAGGAGAATACAATCAATTAAGATCTCAAGAGATCTTTAGTAATTTAAAATATTCCTAAATTATTAACAAAATCCTATCAATCTTAATCTTACCTAAATGATAAGATGCACAATATAAGAAGTGCATCTCTCTTATCTATCCAAGATATTCTCTTAACACTTAGCACTTTAGTATGGGACTTGTGATTGGTTGTAAGTGCTCTTACCTCTTTTGGATAGTGAAAGAACTGAATTTGGTTCTCCTTAAAAGAGCAATTTAAACCTGCTCTTTGCCGCTAAAGAGCAATCCCAAACACAGCCAATAAGTTTCTTTACAGAATTGCAATGACAACACCATCTATGAAGAGCACAATATTTGATGATACACAAACTAATTGATTGATTGAATGAGAGCTGTGGATTCATTTTTCTTTCTATAAGACAATAGCTAAATCAAGAACCAAAATAGCGGTAGCAGAAGAAAAGTAAAGTAATATACCGTTCTAAAGAAATACTTGGATAAGAGGAGATGAGTTGGTGATGAGTGATGACTAGTTGTTGGTGTAGTGGATTGTTACGACTTTATCTGTCGTAGGTCCTTGTTTTCTTAACTTGTTGCGCCTTTCCCACCACTTTAAGTTACATTAGGCATCGAGTTTAAGAAATTCTATCACTTATGCTGTTCCTCAGCTATTACTCACCCCCTTAAGACCTTCACACCCTGAAGAGTGCAGATTAGAAAGTCCATTCCCTTCTGGAAAAAGAGATTGTCTTCAAAGAATTTTAGATCCAGTGATACATTCCTTAGGATCTTAGGGTTTTGTAACCTTGATAAGAACTCAAATGCCTAGAGTATGACAAACTTCTCATCTCGTTTGGGTATTCCTATAATTCTGTAAGGCTGCATTTGGGAACAATATTTGGATATGAAGATTTCAAATCCAGGTATTTCAAATCTAAGCATTTTAAATCCAAGATTTCAAATATTTGGATTTCCAAATCTCCTGTTTGGATGTTTAAACTGTATATTTAGATTTGGCCGAGAATTTATACACTATCACCTATTCGAATGCTCATAACTAACTAGTACTTTCCAAAGTTTCAACAATTCAAAATAAGAGGGCTGCTAAGCGCATTGCAGCTTTTCTTCTTGCACACTATTTCGCATACCAAATATTTGATATATGCACACCAATTAGTGAAAAACTAATAAAGAATCGTCACCTTCAACTCTCTCAGGTACCCCCTGGTGGAGACAAGAGATGAGAGATCCACTGGTGGAGAGGAGAGACAAGAGCATGTGACAATGAGATTTCTGAGGGGAGCTTTAGCTAGGGCTTTTCTATGAGAGAGTTTCCCTCGATAGACCCCCCCCAAACGTTTAATGACCGATTTGGATTTGAAATAACGCCTGGGAGGTGTTATTTCAAATGTGTCATTTTACCCTGTTCAGAATATTTGCAAATGTCTTGGATTTGTTGAAATTCAAATCCAATGTCTCAAATAACATTCCCAAACTAGAGATTTGAAATACAAGCACCCAAATCCAAACCCAAACCGTCAAATGATGGTTCCTAAACGCAGCCTAAGTTTATTGTATTTTATTTTATTAATAAGTTAAAGAAAGTTTTATTAAAGAGAAAGGAAGAGAGTATGTACCTGCGCATAGAGAGGTGCCAAATGAAAGTTTCTGCTATTACCATTGTTTCAGAAGTTGCCACAACTCCCATCTAACGAAATGAAAGCTTCTGCTATTACCCCTCACTTCCCATTAAAAAATTCCTTTGGATTTGATCGAGTCTCTCTATCACATTAATCGAGCATTCAAAAACTGACAAGAAAAAATTGAGATTAACCAATGTTACTTTAATGAGCATGAATCTCTCACCAATTGACAACAAGTTACTTTTCCAATTCCAAGTAGCTAGCCTCTTTTCAAACCTTTCAATGACCGGTTCCTAAAGAGCCCTTCCAAGCTTCCTTACAAATAGTGGCAGTGACACGGGACAAATGCTAAAATCCTAATATGCGATGTGGGATTAACTTTTAGAATGAATTGAATAGCGGAAATATTCAAAATCAAGCAACACAAAATTAATTCAACGAAATTAATAAAACAATTAGATTAATCCCTTTTAGCGTCGCATGCGTAAAATTTTCCGATCTAGAAAAACGGCTCCGATGAGGGAACTCGAGATTCGTTCTAGTTTAGGGCATCATTCGACAATCGCAATATCGTCTGTTGACTCCTCGGGAATTTTAAATGAAATAGGGCTTCAAATAATTTTGATAAAAGAGAAAAAGCTTGGGATTTTGGGTTTTTATCAACGAAATTAAAAAAGGATAATACCTGACAATAACTAGAGAAAAGGTAAAATAAAATGATATATTCCAAGGCTTCACACCAAGGATTTTCGGAAGCTTCATACCACGGCTGTACGTCAGATTCGCACCAAATCGCACGAGAAACGATTGCTCACTCAAGGTTTGAAGGATTCACTCCCTCGGTTGAAAACTCTTCACAAGTTTTCTAGGGTTTGCACAAAAGCAACTCTCTTTTCATTCAATAATAAAAAACTAACTAAAAAGTCTTTACAAGCCTCTATATATAGGCCACCAATAGTTAAAATTCGAAATAAAGAGTCCTAATACTAATAAAACACTAAAATAGGCAATTTCCGCAATATTTAGAAAACTCCATCACGACGCCCACAGACATCCGTAGTGCCTCACGGACGTTCGTGACCTACGGACAGTGAGGGGGCAAAATCACGGACGTCCGTCACTGTTCATCACGGACATTCGTCACTCTTCATCGTTAACAGTTAAAAAATAAAATAAAATAAAATTTGTCGTTCCCCGTCATTCTCCTCCACTCAAAATGTTTCATTACCAATGAAACACGCACGTGGTACTGATCAAGTGTATTGGAATTCGTATAGTGGAACTCCTTGGAAGTCATCCGCTGACGTTTTCTGCCTCCTTTCTCTTTATTCTTTCATCTGCCTTCCTCTGTGTGATGCCTCCCTCAATACTCCCCGGCTTGGAAAAACTCATCTCCAATGAGTTAGGGAATCTACGGATGTCACACTTCGGGAGCTCAATTCTTGGTTTGCCATTCTACGTTGTGAGATACTTCTGATTCTTATCTTCATTGGCATGGAAGCTTGAAAATTCTCTGACCTTCTCATTCGACCGTTTCTCATATTGCACAGGTAAGGTAAGGGATAGAAACTGGGTAAATGAGTGCGGTTGGGTCGGGTGCTCAATAAGAAATTGATCAAAGGGTAGGGTTGTAGGATCTAGAATAGGCGTAAGATCCGTTACGACCACTGTCGGAAAGTTGCTCTTGTCTAGAGGAAAATTTAGACCTTCATCCTTACCCCTTTTCGAGATTGGAAAAGATTCCACATGCTCAGAACCATCAGGAAGTAACACAAAATTGTTAGCATCAAAGACATCAAATATATTCAATGTGTTAGTATGATCATGCGTATTTCCAATGTCCAATAAATTCAGATTGTTAATCCCATGCAAATCAGAATGATGACATGCTCCTACCAACTCTAATGACTCACTTGAGATGGACACATTATCAACACCGTCCTCAGTAATAGGAATTGTCCTAATGCAACTTATGGCTCTGACCGGAACCTCACCTTCCTCATTACTTGGAGTGCTACATGGTTTGTATACTTCTTCTGGTATCTCGTTGTCCTCTTTCTCAGTATGCTCCTGAATGATCAAAGTCTGACTCTTACTAGGACATTGGGATGCAAAGTGACCAAAACCTTGACACTTATAACATTACTGTGAGGCACGCTTAGAACTTTCGACTATTGGCCCCTTTCCTTTATCAACTTGGGGAATTATGGATTTTGAGGATTGACTAGAGGCATTATTTCCCTTTTCGATAGGGTTAGATTGATGCTCAATTTTGGAAGACTTAGATCGGCCATGACTGGGGGTGTCGAGATCCCGTTCTAATTTTTCGACCCTAGCAAAACATTCCTCGAGATCTGCAACGGGGTAAGGAATGAGTTCCTTCTGTAACTCTGGTCGAAGACCCATTTGGAATCGGGAGAGGGTAACTTTTGTTGGTTCATCGATATTGACCTGGGTCATCAAGTCTTCAAACCGATCGATATACTCTGTGACTGGGGAATCTCCTTGATGCAATGACTGCCACTGATCAAGAATACGTTCATCATATGATACGGGAACGTACTTTTCGTGCAGTTGGACTTTCATTTCAGCCCATGTGAAAATGGGACGAAAACCCTAGATTTGGCTACGACACTCTACTCCCAACCAATAAAGTCTAGCTTGACCCATAAGCTTGACTTTGGCAAATCTGACCTTGCGCTCTTCGGACATGGAATACCACTTGAAGTAATTTTCCATGCTGGTGACCCACTGAAGAAAGACCTTGGGTTGTCTTTTCCCATCAAAAGTAGGGGCGTCCATTTTGACAGATTTCATGACCTTATCGTTCAGATTGACTTAGACCTCATGTCGGGGGGGAACATCTCTCCTACGGTCACTGTTGTTGACTCTATTGTGATTCTCAGCGATGAGTTCATTGATCTCTTCAAAACAGGTTTCTAAAGCCTCATACCTAGCTTGTTGATCAACGATGTGCTCATCCATCCGGGTTTGACTAGTGGTCACCTTAGATGCAAGATCTCTAATAAGGGCTTCTAAGCTACTGGTATCCATGATGGAATTATGCAAAATTAGATGGTGTAAGATAGATCTGAAATGGAAAGAAATAAATCCTAAAATCTATATGATGCGGAGAACCCTAAACTAAGGCTGTGCTTTGATACCAACACTGACGCGGGACAAACGCTAAAATCCTAATATGCGATGTGGGATTAACTTTTAGAATGAATTGAATAGCGGAAATATTCAAAATCAAGCAACACATAAAATTAATTCAATGAAATTAATAAAACAATTAGATTAATCCATTTTAGCGTCACATGCGTAAAATTTTCCAATCTAGAAAAACGGCTCCGATGAGGGAACTCGAGATTCGTTCTAGTTTAGGGCATCATTCGACAATCGCAATATCGTCTCTTAACTCCTCGGGGATTTTAAATGAAATAGGGCTTCAAATAATTTTGATAAAAGGGAAAAAACTTGGGATTTTGGGTTTTTATCAACGAAATTAAAGAAGGATAATACCTGACAATAACTAGAGAAAAGATAAAATAAAATGATAGATTCCAATGCTTCACACCAAGGATTTTCTGAAGCCTCATACCACGGCTGTATGTCGGCTTCGCACCAAGTCGCACGAGAAACGATTGCTCACTCAAGGTTTGAAGGATTCACTCCCTCGGTTGAAAACACTTCACAAGTTCTCTAGGGTTTGCACAAAAGTAACTCTCTTTTCATTCAATAATCAAAAACTAACTAAAAAGTCTTTACAAGCCTCTATATATAGGCCACCAATAGTTAAAATTTGAAATAAAAAGTCTTAATACTAATAAAACACTAAAATAGGCAATTTCCGCAATATTTAGTAAACCCCGTCACGACGCCCACGGACATCCGTAGTGCCTCACGGACGTCCGTGACCTACGGACAGTGAGGGGACAAAATCACGGACGTTCGTCATTGTTCATCACGGGCGTCCGTCACTATTCATCGTGAACAGTAAAATTTTTTTTTTTTTTTTTTTTTTTGTCATTCCCCGTCAGGCACTCCCAAATAGGATGATAGGATTCTATCCCAATTGTTCTCGATATGATCAACAAGACTTGCCAATTCTTCATCATCCACCTGAACACCCAAAGTAGTGTTATTATCCATATTTAACCTCTGCCTTCAGCATGCTTCATAGAATTTTAACGCAGTTTTGACATTTCACATCTCCCTCGAGGCCCCACAGAAGATCATGATGTCTTTTGCAAATTGAAGTTTCGTAATTCCAGGTCTTCCCTAGCAATCTTTAACCCAATGAAGCTTCAAGGAGTACAGTCAACGCCTCCCAACCACATTGAAGAGGAACGGGAACAAGGGATGTCCTTGACGTCACCCTCTGGAGCTCTTGAAGTAACCTCTCGGCATGCCATTAACTATTATTGAGAATCAAGCTGATGCATAGCATACTTTCACTTGCTCCCTCCATTTCGCTGCAAACTCCAACCTTTCCAAGATATAGATCAGGAATGCCTAATTCACCCGGTCATAAGCTTCCTCCTCATCCACCTTCCATATCGCCTCATTCTCTATACTTATACCTACCCAGGACACAGGCTCCCTGTGAGTTGGATATGATTTTCCCCATGATTGATTTCATTCGGTTTGCCTGCACCTTTGCGACGATATTATCCATGCTTTCCAAACAGCTTATTGACGAGTAAGCAATAGTGGGAGTGAGGAGAATATCTTTCTATTGGAGGCTGTGTTTGGGATTGCTCTTTGGAAGCTAAGTGCAGAGACTTAAAAGAGCAAGTTTAAATTGCTCTTTTAAAGAGACCCAAATTCATCACTTTCACTCTCTGAAAGAGCTAAGAGCACTTACAGCCAAAGTACCAAACACAGTCCCATACTAAAGTGCTTTGCACTAGAGCAGAGAGCTGCTCTTTGCCTACGAAGAGCAATCCCAAACACAGCCTTAGTACCTCTTGTTTTCCCACCCTCGTTGGTTGGGGATGACCTCTTATGTTGTACAATAATAATATCTTTATTCTGTTTTCTTTTGTATTGCAGAGGCCTCTCCTTTATATATTCTCTGGTTTAATGCATTTTTTTATCTACCCATGAAAACTAATTTCTATTGTTAGAATTATAGCAAAACACTTTAACAATGCTTTGAAAGCTGGCAAGGGTTACTTTGAAAATCTCCTTTCTGTTTTTTTTTTTTTTTGATCGGTGACAAAATTTTATTGAATGAAAGAAAAACAAAAAAGAGATATTGAACTAATTTAAACACACTATAAGAAAAACAGCTAAAGACGTGACACAAACGAGAACCTGTGGATATAGCATTCTATTGTTTGTAAACATTGAACAATTAGCTGTAGCGGATAATACTGAAGTGCTGAGGACATGGATTAGTGGTGTTAAAAATGATAAACCTTCAAAACTCAAATAGCGATACACCCGTTTAGACCATTTTGAGCCAAGCACCCCTACTGATGCGGGAACTTACTAAATGCAATGCTAGGGCTGAGATTAGGATTAAAATTAATTTAATAAATTAAAAATACAAATTTCTCATAACAAATTCTCATGAAAATTTTTAGAAATCCAATTAGATGCTTTAATTCTGGCCCAAAATAGCGTTACTTTCGTGTACGTTCCCTATCACGGATCTAGAAGACTAGGGTTCTTATGAACGGCTAGATCTCCGATAGTTTTAGGGCGTCGAACGAACTAGCAAGCGGGTTCTCTCGATACTAAACGAAAATAGAAGGCAAATAAAGTTAATGATGAACAAAAGGTTGATTTTGGATTTTTATGAGATCAATAGGCTAGATCTGAAATTTAATGGATAAATAAATAATTAGGGTTACGCTACTTATGCAAACCGTAGATCTAAAGAAGATAGAGATTGAAAAAGAGTTGGCCTCACACCAAACTACAAGCGGGAATCGAAGAACCGTTCTCCGTTTTAAGAGAATCACACTCTCACGAAAGTTTAGAATTCTCAATTTTGCATAAGCAATTTTCATTAACCAAAAAGTAATAATAAAAGTATTTACAAGCCTTTAAATAGGCTAACTAATGCATAAAATTAGAAATCCTAGTATAACTCTAATTCCTAATTCAAATAAAAGAAATATCCTAATTCTTCTAAAACAATAAAATAAAGTCCTAAAACAATAAGGAAACTAATCCTATTTTTAATAAAAGAAACAACTCTTATTTTCTAAAATAAAATAATAAAATAGACTAATCCTAATTCAATTAGGATTCTTGAAATTCGTCACTTTCTGTGCAGCTTCCGAAAACTGACTATAACTTCTTCAATACTTGTCGAAATTGCACGTTTTTTAGCTCGTTGGAAAGCTACTTCGATACGCTTTCAAATATGGCCAATTTCGCATCAATCTGACTTTGTTTGACACTTTAAAATAGGCCAAACATAAAAGTGACGGGATTGAAAGTTAAAAACTCTAATAAATTTCGGATTTTCTTCTTTCTGAATAAACGGGTCTTTAATGGGCCTTTTTTAAAAACCCATTCACGGGCCCACTTTCTCTTTTGACGTCTCCTCTTTATCCAACCACGATTCAAACAGGCGGATTTAAAGTTCGCATCACCTACACTCGAACAGTTGAGCGTCCGTTAGCCAACAACTTCCGGTCAAAGACATAGATCCATTCTTTATACCTGGTCCATCCATGAAACCTTGTTAAAAGGTAAATGAATCATATTTGTTATTTAGAAGAAAGTGAAATTTTTTGTCCTTTTACTTTGGAAAAGTTGTTGATAAATCCACCCTCTTTTTGATGCACCCACTCCTTTTTTGGCTTTTAGTTTTCTTAAGGTTAAAAAAGCTCTCATACTATAAAGAACACAAACTAACTCTAAATGATTATAAGCACATTTTTGTCCTAAATTTTACAAAAAAAAAATTGTCAAATGAGGGGGTTTAAGAGCTTACTATTGAAGAGAGATATCATCTCCTCGTGTAAATAAAAATAAGGAGAAAGAAGAAGCTTTACCTCTCTCTCTCTCTCTCTCTCTCTCTCTCTCTCTCTCTCTCTCTTTGAATGTGTATAAAAAATTCTGGTTATACCATCTAATTGTTGTCGTATGCGTCAAATGACGTATCAGTACATGTTGATATGAGTACATGTCGACGCAGGCATTGGCCTAAGCAGGGGACAGTCGAATGTACCACAGTCCACCACTGATCTTCCTCATGCCTAAATCCTGAACCACACAAATACAATGCAAAGGAAATGATACAAAATTTCAAATTCCTAGTGGGACTACTCAATAGGTAAAATGACTGGTAGATAGGTTCACAAGTTGCTCAAAAGAAAGAACTATATGGAGACAAACAGACATATTAATTTCGTGGCAGAGATACTGGAAAGGTCCCAACTTTCTTTATATGACCTGAATGACCCATTATTGAACGGAGAAATTTCGAAAAATTAAAATTAAAATATTTTGTCATGATATCTTATTGGACAAATTCTCTCTTTAGTCGTAAAAAATTAACCATCTATCTTTGTTCTTTTGGAAAAAAGAATATATTCATTTCAACCTACTTTTGGTACTTCTGTATATGACTAAGTTGCAAAATGTTCAAAAGTCATCCAATACTTGATATTTAGTTTAATTTGCTCTACCACGTTTTACTATTGTACAGACTTAAGTTGCCAAATGTTTAAAAGGCATCCAAAACCCGATACTGAATTAAGTGACTAGTGTTTTCCTCATATCCATTAAGTTGTTTTGTGAGATCTAACTATAATGATCTCGCTATCTTCATTTTTAGCCGTTTCTGCTCCATTATTTTTCACATGGAATATCTTGGGTACCTCTGATACTTTCTCAGTAGTGAGGTCTGCCTTGTACTGGTGTCGCTATCTCCAGTCTCAGTTAAATTATGCTCACGATCTCGTGTCAATGGCTCCATTTGATTGCCGTTTTTGGCAAGCCACTTGAATTTATTGCCCAAAGATGGTCATTTTCGGCATTTGCTGCTCTTGATGTCTGAGAAACTGATGTCCCTAGGCTACTTTGGTTATTCAAATTAATGTCATGGAAATTCCTAAAACCTTATTTATATGTCCTCATCATTGAGAACATCCAGTGACGAACTAAAGTTGGTCAACATCTTTATGAATGTCAAAAAAAACATTTGGAGCATATGTTTTCAGTGAATTCAGCTATATACAATATTTTACCAACTCATTTATCCATAACAAACATGCACTCCTCTTATTATGCCTTGGCCCTTAACATTTCCTCATTGACCTTTCAATCTCCAAAACATCCTAAAAGAATTTAGAATAATTTCCATGATATAAAAAAAATTCATGGACACAGAATAATTATACTCAGGATATCTCTATCTTATACAAAAGGAATTCACAGCTTAGTTCATAACTAGACATGAACATCTAATGATACTCAAAGTAAAGCATTTCCTATTTTTGAAGTAGAGAATTTTTGTTTTTTTATTGTTTAGTTATTATTTTATCTCAATCACTGATTCGGCCAACATAAAAGTTGGTCGTTCACTTAATGATGCTTTTCTTTCCATGGATGCTTATTTCATTTACTAGCTTTATACCCGTATAATAATATGTTTTGCATTTGCAGCAACCGGGTATTGGAGGAGAAGTAGTGCCACACCAGGATAACTCATTTCTCTATACAGATCCCCCATCTTGCACAGGGTTATGGCTTGCACTAGAGGATGCAACCATTACTAATGGTTGCCTATGGGCTATTCCAGGATCCCACAAGAGTAGGGCTTCCTCCTTCCATTGGTGTCACTTACGTCAATGATCAGGCATCTCATGGCCTGCGTAATTATCAGGATTCATCTAATTCTTTTGAGCCATGGACTAATTTCAGATGGCCTCGTGAGGAGGTTCATTAGAGACAACGATGGGGTTCACTTTGATCATCCTTCCCCATCCTACGATCATAAAGATTTTGTGGCTCTTGAAGTGAAAGCGGGCTCCATGGTGATCATCCATGGTGATCTAATACATCAAAGGTTAATTCTTCAAGGAACAATATTTGATAGGTTGCTGTGAGCTATATGGAAATTTATTTTTTTACTTGTGCTTGTTTCAGTTTTGAAAATGAATCCTTGAAATCAAGACATGCCTTGAGTTTGCATGTGGTGGATACTGATGGGTGCACATGGGCACCCGAGAACTGGTAAGCATATGAGCATGTTTCTATTATTGATTTTTACCTTTGAATTGAAATTGAAGGTTCAAAATATGATTTTTCTCTAAATTGCTAAAAGGTTTTCTACATTTTTAAGGATTGGAAAAAAAAAATTGATTAATTGTGGTGTGGTTGACTTTTTTGACTGGATAGTTGAATCAATAGCACTGTGAAACTTGGCCATTTTATTTATTATTTTTTGGTTTGATAAATTAAAAAATAGTTTTTATTTTTTATTTTTTGGTTTGACGAATTAAAAAATAGAAAAGTGTAGAATATTACGGGGACCAGTAATAAAAAAACTGTCGTAGTGACTTTTGAGAGAAGGATTTAGAGGATATTCTCCAAAATCCGAAATCTAATAGTTTCCATGGATATAATCTGAACTATTGTTCATTATGTTCAATGAAAACAATGAATTCTTTCCACTAATTAATTATTCTATAATGAACAGTTAAAAAAATAATGGATGCAAAATAAAATAGAATATAAAAGCATCCATCACTTTATTTTATGTATCTGTGTGTAGATGGTTCCAGAGTATAAGCTTTATGCCCCTTGTTATTTTTACTTGAAAAAAAAAAATCTGAATTTTCCCTCTAGGTTAAATCCCTGGTTAAAGAAGTCATCTAAAAGACTAAATAGGCGAGGAGATTCGGGTCAACATAATACCCACCTTCTCAGAACAGTTACATCTTTCATTATGGCCTATTGGTTCTCATGGGATTTCAGTGCCAGTAACCATGCTCGTCATATTAAAGGTTAACGTAATATATTTTTTTGCATAAATATCACTATTATTATGGGCTTCACACTTAATGTTTTTTTTTTCATCCTCCTGGTTCCTGAAATCCTTCCCCTTCTTTGACCAATTTCTTATTGAAATCCTTGTAGGACACAATATGTAATGAATTTTCTTTTCAAGCCAACCAATTAAAATTTGGAATCATTGTGGAATTTAAACTGTAGGAATCATGATTCTTATAGTAACCTATCACGATCCCAGCACTGAAATTTGTCATTTTTAAGAAAGCATTTCTGGCAAAAAAATTCTCTGTTTTTTTTTTGGGTGTTTCTTGGAAAAAAGAGACTTCAAAGTTCTCTGGCAGTTCCAACAATTTTCCTGCTGCTGTTGATATCTTTTAAGAATTGATTCCCATCTTGATTGAACTCTTATCAGGCTCAGAAGAAAAGTTGATCCAGAACCTCTGTATGCTTCTTGATTGAAGCTCAATTTCAATGGCAAGCCCAAATCAGGTGAGACTGTTTACAGCTTCCAGAGTTCTGTCCAATATAATTCATCCAGAGTCTTTTCGTCCCAATAAGTAGCAGACTGCATACCTCCTTGTGTTGATCTTTTTTTTTTTTCCTTTTTTTAAACTTTTTGGAATATTTTTTTGTGGGTAGGTAAGTTGGGATTGAAGCTGTCACCTCAAGATTGCGACATAATGCTCCTAGTTGATCTACAGGTCCGACCCCATACTTTTCACGTTGTTGCGCATTTTAATCTCTCATTTTTTTCTCTATCAAACTTGTCAAATTACTGTGATGATTTACATTTTATATAAAACCAAGAGACTAGAGCATAGCCATAAATGTATCTATATGTATACATATATTGGTTTTATAATCTTCATAATATATTTGTATGGAACTTGTCCAAATTCATCAGTATTCACTGTGCCACTAGTTAACTGCCGTGAGAAATTACTTCAATTTGCCTCTTTAAATTTTTTGAGACAATAGTGACCTTTACTCTGCACATAATATTACGATTTGAGTCTCCGAGATATTTTAAGAGCTAGTCTACAATGGGTGTCGACCCACCCATCATGGGTGGACGTGACAGTCCACACGTTTGCGTGACTGTGTGACATACATGGACTTCCAATACTTGGAAGTCCGTGCTTGCCACATAGTCACTCCGACATGTGGACTGCTTTACCCCTCATGGCTACCGATTGTAGACTAACTCATTTTTGAACTGTTGCTCTAATGTGAAGTGCTGAATTTCCAAAGAGGGCTCCTATGCGCACGGGCATAATGTCTTCCTCTGCACCACTTCAAAAAAAAATTCTTAAAGCACTCAAACTTGGACACCTATTAATTAAAAAGGTCAAATTTATTATCATTAGATGAGCGTTAAATACACACTAATTTTTAAGGGATAATGGCTCCTGAACGAAATTCAAACACCAAATTGGCTGGACACCATTAAAGTTAGAATTTTTATCTCACACAATTGAAGTGTGATTTATCATTATGCCATGTGGCGAAGATCTACTATCAATCTAAATTGTCCAAGTGTGCAGTCAACCATTGGAACATTTCTCAACCCAAAGAAACATGCTAAGTGTCTCAATCTATGGTCTAAAATTTGACGGTACAGATCACGTGCATTTAAAACCATTGGTGGTGAAAGATCATTTAAACACCATTTTGGAGTTTAAATGATGATCGGGAGAGTCAGGTCCAATTTTTAAAGGGATAAGGGCTCTTGATCGACATTTAAATGCCAAAATGGTGTTTAAATGATATTACACCATTAAGATTATATTTTTTTATCTTACACAATTGAAGTGTGATTTATCATGATCCCATGTGGGGCACATTTGTGACCAATCTGAATTGTTCAAGTGGCAATCCATCATTAAGGCATATCTAAGTGCAAATAAACAAGCTTATAAGGGGGATGTAAACCATTTGATTGATGAACATTAATATCAATCATTAAAGCTAAAACAATGATTGATATTATAGTTAATAGAATGGATGATTTAAAATTAAATAAGCAGACTTGGTGAAGGAGTTTTTTAAATGGATATTTTGATCATTTTACAAATTTAACTTATTGAGTTAATATTAACCATTCTCTTAGATAATATGGCGTGATGGTAGGGATTTTTTTAGACAAAGACTTATAAAACTTGGGTTTTTTTTATAAATACGAAAAGTTGAAGGTTTTTTTTATTATAACTATAGAACTTTACAGAGGATAATTGCAAAAAAGTTAATAGTCCAAAGTTGACAAAATGACACCCCATCATTTGATTTGAACTTAGCCCAACAATCACTAATTTCAAAGGATTTAAATCATCCGCTACAGAACTTTAATATGAATCATTGGTCATATCTATTGTAATTAAGGTCCATATTATAGTGCTGGAATAAGATGATATATGAGTTCTTGGATGGTTTTGGCTTTTGGAATTTGGACTGAATTGAATTTTAATCTGTGTGCAACATAGCTTAAAAGTGGGAGGGTGAAAGTGTTACCTTAATCAGACGGTCTGAGAGGAGAGAGTCGTTTCTTCACAGAATAAGCATGGACCTCTTTTGAAGCCGACCAAGTGTAAGACTTGGAAGCTTTTTTCCCTTATATGAGATAAAGGGGCCTTAACTCTTAAGAGTCAAATACTCTATATTTTTTTTTTGAAAAGAAATGCAGTACAAATGTACAATGCTTCTTTATTATGACCCTTCATAATAAACGTCTTGCATGTATATCAAGATTGGATAATTTTTTTTATTTTTTTTTAGGATGTCATTCGATATAGACAGCCTAAATGTAGAGCCTATAGAGGATCAACTTTTGGAGCAGATCCTACAACTAAGAGAGTACACATTATCATTTTTTAAATGGAGTATGACTCTAAGGAGAGTCGATTCACTTGTAGATTGGATCGTGGACTGTCACGATTGCCACCATAGTTCAAGCTAATGTTATGAGGTTCACTGGTTTGCTCGGTTCGGGTTTGTGGTTTGCCACTCTTGAGTGAACCCGGTTTGCTAAGGGTAAGATGAGTATTAAATCAAAATATAAGATATGTTGAGGGTTTTTATATTTTTTTAAAAAAAAGCATTTAAACAAGCACTTCATCATAAAAAAATAAAAAAAAAACAAAAACAAAAAAAAAGTAAGCACTTGTAACTTATTTTTTTATTTTTCGATAGGTACTTGTTAACTTTTTTGTTGAGTCGCTGGTAATAAATAAAATGTTAATATCAAGCGACTAGGGTTGGAAACTTGGAATACCTTCCCTTATGTATACTTTCCACAAAATATATGTAAAGATCAACTAGTTGAATTGGTCTAACTGCCTCGGACGACTATGACAAGGACGCAAAAATAGAGAAAAAAAAGATATTTTAAAAAAATTAAGAATCTAAGTGAAAAGAAATATAATTTTTAAAATATTTTAAAAGTTTAACTATATTTAGTAAAGTGGTTCTTATGTCACCTATCACTTCACAAAAAAAACGCTATATGTTGCGCTCATATCAATTGATAATAACTCTACGTCCGAGCACATTTTTCCTTTTCCCATATATATATATATATATATATATATATATTTGGGACTGTGGGTTAGAATATTGGCCAATATGGCCCTATTTCTAAATAAAAAAAGGTGTTTTAATACATACATTTCCCGTATGTATTCGCCTAAGACCCGGTCGATATTCCCCACCCAACATGTATGCTAACAAAAGAGATTTTGTACTGAGTAATCTTCCCAATCTAGAATGTAAACTTATCATTGCTTTTGAACACGTGGCACTATTTTTTATGGACCCATCTTCTCAACAATTATTTAAACACTAAAATTGTGTTTAACTGATCTTACACCATTAATGGTTTAAGATGTCACTGATTTATACCAAATTGATAGATCATAAATTGAGGTGCAACATGTGACTGAGCCAATACTGGAGCTTGCAGCATGGTACGTGTGGCACGACATGTAGTGTCAGGAGGGCACGCAACATGGGGCCAAGTGGGCCTGGCGACGTGGTCGCGCTGCGAGGACGCGACACGGTCGCATGAGAGTAGGACGCGGAGCGTCACGGTCGCGACACGGACGCGACATAGCCAAGGTGTGCTAGCCATGCAAGAGGCGTTGCGGTATGTCAAACCAAGGGGTTTGAGGTTCTCTTGCCATTCTGACTGAATGACTGTTTTACCCTTATATATGGGAAGGGAGCTTGAGAGTTATTCCCCCGCACACGGGGCCTTACGTTGCCAGAGGGGGCGCAAGTGTCTCCTAGGCCTGAAAGGGTGGACCTAGGACGTCGACGCAGCGATGTCGTGTGGAACCCGGGTGAGGTTGAAGTATGGCCCCGGACTACACGTCGCGGTGCAGACGACTGGGCAACCTCGCGTGACAACACAAGGACGCTGCGTGGGACTCAGTTGAACACGACAGCATGTGGGCTAAGGATGAACGTGTGCTAGTAATTCGGAACGCACACGAAGGCAAGCTGCGTGGGACTCAGTTGGGCACGCGAGTGCGAGGCATAAGGCTGTGGGCTTGGTTCAACAGGCGAGTGAGGTACTAGTGTAGTGCACAGGGTGAAGCTTGAACAGGCCAAGTTTAGCACAGTGGTGCAGATTGGCGTGTCGTAAGGGGCACGATGAGCTGGGTGGTAGGCCGTGAAACAGAGGTAACCACATTGAGGGAGTTCCCGTCCTCTAGGCGGGTGGTATCAGAGCTGATGTGCAGATGGGTTAGCTTCATTGCACGCGGTAGCGAAGCACCGCGCGGGTTGAAAGCGCGTCGAAGAACGCTCCCGCAACTGTTGGTGTCAAAAGTAGGCTGACCTAGCGAAGCATGCGTTAGGTGCCGCAAGGGACTGAGGTTGCGGAAGTGCGACCCCGTGACAAACAGGTCCAGAAATTGTGTTTTGGGGAGATTCAAACCATCCTATCTCTGAACTATTATATCAACCTGATTAAAATTTATAAATTACATGGTTCACATCTACTTGTAGCTATGTTACTTGGGGTGGATACATGTTCCAATGATAGAGGCCACTTGGACAATTTAGATTGATCACAATTGTGTGCCACATGGCAAAATGATAAGACACACTTCATTGGTGTGAGATAAAAAGTCTTAACTTTAATGGTGTAAGATCGTTTCGACATCATTTTGGTGTTTACATGTTGGTGAGGAGCCATTATCTCATTTTTTATTGTCATTTTTGAGAAGGATTCAAAACAAAAAAAAAAAAGGATTCAATGTTGATGGATCAAAGACACAATAGATATTATTTATTACTATTATTATTATTATTTTATTTATTTTTTTGACAATGCCACACCGCATAGAAAGCCCAAATGATGCGTCTGTGCAAACTTGCACGCATGGAAGATTCACTTTTGGCACATCACACTGAGAGAGGACCTACACAAAGGGTGAGACCATGCGTGGAGATTAGAACCCATAACCTTAACTTCCACAAGAAAAGAGAATACCAATTGATCTATTGTTACTATTATTATTATTATTCCTTTATTTTATTTTATTTTTTTTGTTTATTTATTTTTATGTATCTATATCTAAGTAAATTAATACTTCTACAATCTAATTGAAAGTATCTCCTCAAAATATTTCATTGTACCGGTACAACATAACAATGCCAACTTACCTATAAAATAAAACAATGCAAAGTAGATAATAGGTTGCTCACCTTTTCAAAGAGTAGAAGGGGAGTCTATATCAATTAATTGTAGGCATAAATCGACCATATTGGTTTTGCCGATAGATGGGTTTAATCTATTATGGGATGTGTAAAATCTGTTTTATAATTATTTATTATCAATAGGGCGGTTCATGGCCATATTATACCATTGAGAGGTATCAGGCAGGAGGACCCACTATCTCCCTATCTTTATATATTGTGTGTTGGCGTACTTTCTTCTTTGCTGCAAAAAGCCATTTCTCGTGATGATATTTCAGGGGTACAGATTTGTAGAGGAGCACCAGTCAAATCACATCTTTTCTTTGCGGAAAATGGTCTTCTTTATTTCAAAGCAAAACAGTCAGAATGTCATACTATTCTCCAAATTTTAAGGGATTACGAAAAAACTTCGGGACAATGCGTGAATATGGACAAATTAATCATTTCCTACAACAGAAACGTTGATGCAACAACAAAGGAAGTTATCAAAAAAGAATTCCAGATCTAAAGACTGGAAAGTCATGAAAAAAACTTGGGTTTGCCCACAATAGTTGGAAAAAGTAAACGTGTAATTTTTGAACCCATCATAGAACGAGTATGGCGTAAACTTCAAGAGTGGAAAGAAACACTTCTTTCTAAGGCGGGGAAAAAGGTACTTATTAAAGCTGTGGCGCAGTCAATTCCTACGTATGCGATGAGCTATTTCGCTCTCCCTACAAATCTCTTTCATGAAATTTTTATGTTAATAGCAAAATTCTGGTAGAGTAGTAACACAAAAAACGATATTCATAAGTTAAGTTGGGACAAATTATGCTCTTCTAAGGCCAAAGGTGGAATTCGATTCCGGAACCTAAAGGCTTTTAACACTGCAATGTTGGCAAAACAATGTTGGAGATTGGAGATGAATCAAGGATCTTTATCATACAACGTTCTCAAGGCAAAATATTTCCCAAATAAGTCATTCATGGAGGCAAGCCAAGGTAAAAATGCATCATTTATTTGATAGAGTTTGGTTGGTGCAAAAATTGCCTTTGAACAAGGTCTTATATTGCGGATGGGTAATGGTGTGAGCATTGATGTATGGAAAGATATATGGATCCCAGGACCAATTACCTATAAAATTATCACGCGTGGTGGGGAGTCTGAGATAACCAAAGTTGCTTACTTGATCAATCACCAGACACATCAGTAGAACACTAAGCTAATTAATTCCCTTTTCCTTCCTAATGATGCTGAGGTGATACTTAACATTCCTATTTCTATTCGGAGCCGACACGATACTAAGGTATGAGCGCTTACTTCTAACGGTAGATTCACCGTTAAAAGTGCCTACTACCTTGCAAAAAATCAATTGCCCACGACTTGTTCAAGTGATACATCCATATGGCAAGCTAGCTGGAATTTGAAAATCCCAAATAAGGTTAAACTCTTTGTGGGGCGAGCTTACAAGGAAATAATCCCAACGAGACAAAATCTGAGGAAAAAGATCACCCATCTGGAGGATAGCTATGTATTTTGTGGTCAAGAATATGGATATGAATCCACTCTACATATATTACAGGACTACGTGGTAGCTTCTCAGGTCTACTCTTATGCCCTCTTAGTTTTTGAATTTTTTAAATAAAGCGACGTCCTTTGTTAAATGGTTTGGAGAAGTTTTAAGACATGGCGATGACGGTATAATGAAACTTTTTTCAATAATTTTGTGGTATCTGTAGAGCAACAAAAATAATAGAATACATGGTGCAAAAAGTATGGATCCGTTGAGCTTAGTAACATGGGCGACATCTTTCCTATAGGAATATCAATTGTGAATGTCTTTAACACAATTGGACTGGTTGTCATGGTCGCACAAGAAAAGAAATAGATGCCTGATATGAGGGTTGATTACACTATTAATGTAGATGGTGTTGCGCGGAAGCTTTCAAATTAACCAACGATCTCACAATAAACAATCAAATAAGAACGTGAAACAATATTTACGTGATTCGACAATATGCCTACGTCCACGAGCAACGATAATCCATTATATTGATGATTACACAAGAATATATAAACACTCAAGCCTCACCAAAACTCTCCTCAAAATCTTAGATAGGTTTTCAAAAGCCTTATAATGATATCTCAAATCTATAATTTGATTAAGAGCTTTCCATTTATATAGCAGACACAAATCCTACTTCTAATATAAGAGAAACTAGCGCTATATAAAGTCTAAACGTAACTAGACCATCGCCAATTAGTGTCAAACTACAATTCAACCTCCACGTTAAAGTCAACCTTCAAGTTAGAGTCAAACAATAATTCAACCTCCAAGTTAGAGTCAAACAACAATTCTCCACTTGGTTCTAACCTTGACTATGTACTTTTTCTTCCGATCATCGTTATCCTTATATCACCACTGCCACAAGTGCCCCGAGGGCGCTAAAACCTGCTGAACATTGATCAAATTCAAAAAATATTTAGTCTTGACCACTAGTACCACCTTTGTCATCATATCTACAGGATTATCATTCGTACCCACCTTCTTCAAAGATATCTCGCCATCTTCGATTACTTTTCATATGAAGTGATAGTCTTTTGCTATCAATTGTGTCTTGTACCTTGTAGCACTAATTTTCAGAGAATCCTTTATCTTTTTATAAACCCACTTACACTCAATCGCTCTCTTTCCCTTAGGTAACTTTGTCAGTTCCCAAGTTTAATTCTTATAAAGAGAATCCATCTCTTCACTCATTTCGGTCTTCCATTCCTGTGCACATCTAATGCTGATTGCATCCTTGAATGAAGACGACTCATTGTCATTCAACGTCAATGCGTAGGCGACCATATCCTCGTAATCATAGTTGGTGCTCTAACATTCCTTTTAAGTCTTCCACCTGCTAAGGATTGTTATTATTCTCTCTCTCAATTATTTCTATACTTAATTTCCTCTGATATAATAACTGTAGGAGTTTGTAACTCCACCTCAAACTGATCTTCTGCCACTTCTCCAATTTTCATGATCTGTTTGCTAAAAGTTCACATAACATATTTATCAAAAGTCATATCTCTGCTGATCACAACTTTATTCTGCTTAGGACACCATAACATGTATCCTTTCACACCATTTACATACTCTAATAAAATTACTTTTTTAGCCCTTTGGTCAATTTTACTATCTCTGACATGATAGTAAGTTGGGCAACCAAAAACTCTCAATGCATTATATTTTGCAGGCTTCCCTGACCACATTTTAATCGAAGTCTTGCATTCTATTATTGTAGATGGTGATATGTTTACTAGATAGCACGTTGTACTGACTACCTCGGCCCAGAACTCTCTACCCAATCCCACATTAGATAACATACATCTTGTCTTTTCAAGTAGAGTTTTATTCATGCGTTCTGCTATCTCATTCTCTTGCGGTGTATTCCTCACTATGAAGTGCCTAGCAATACCGTTCTCTTCACAGAACTCTTGGAACTGTCTACTGGTGTATTCACCATCATTATAGGTTCTCAACCGTTTGACCTTCCTTCCAGTCTGGTTCTCAAACAGTATTTTTCACCTCTTAAAGATTTTTGACATATCATCCTTACTCTTTATGATGTACAACCATACATACCGAGAGTAATTATCGATGAAGGAGACGAAATATCTGACACTACCTTTAGAAGGAATCTTTGAAGGCTCTGATATATCTGAATGTATATAATCCAGTGTGCATTTTGTAAATAAACTGTTGTGTTGAACTTAACCCTGCACTGTTTCCCAAATACACAATGCTCACAAAAGTCAACTTTTTTAGCATTTACACGTTTCAACAAGTCATGCTTGCTTAACTATGTCATCTCTCTTTCTGACATGTGCCCTAGGCACATGTGTCATAACTGTATAGAGGACAAACCACTACTATTTGATATAGATATTGCTACTCCACCTGTCATTGTACTCCCTCCCAACCTTTTCCACTTTCATCATAACCAGAGATCCCTTTGTCACCTTCAAATCTCCACCTTGAGCCCATTGGAGTCTAATGTTTTAAGCGATGTGAGGTTCTTCTTCAGTTCCGGAACATGGTGTACATCGGTCAATATTTTCACAACCACATCGTGCATCTTTATTCTGATAGTCCAATTTTCAACTGTTTTACAGGTCATATTGTTACCCATCAAAATTGTTCCACCATCTACTTTTTTATAAGTCGCAAACCAGTCCCTATTTAGACACATGTGGTAGGAGCACATTGAATCAAGTAATCATGCATTCTGCGAATATTTATCTAAAACCACTGACAACATGTTTTCATCATCATTTGGAGCTTGTTCGGCTATACCAGCCTCATCAACAATCTCTTTCTATTTCTTGTTATGAGCATTGTCCCTCTTAGTTTGTAACTATGGATAATGGTTTCGGATGTGACCCTTTTCATTACACTCGTAGCATTCTACTATTTTTCTGTTTTTGGATTTAGATCTGGACTTTGAACTATCCATTTCGGATTTAAGATCCTCTGCTCTCCCCATAACTAACAAGTCATCTGCTTATGTATCACTATCCCAACCTTTCTTCCTCATGTTGTTACAAAGTAGTGTCGCTATAACCGACTCTAATTCAATAGTATCATTCCCATAGAGCAGCGTAGTAACTAGGTGCTCATAGGAATAGGGGAGGGAAGATAAACGTAATAGTATTTTCTCTGCATCTTTAACCTCTTCTCTAACATTTAATAATTCATATATTATGCTATTAAATTTATTAAGATGTTCGTTAAGAGAAGTACATGTCTTTATGTGCAACTTGTACAGTTGCTTCTTAAGATATAGATGACTCGTCAGAGATTTCATCATGTAGAGACTCCAATTTGGCCCACAGTGAGGCCAAGGTATCCAATTGATTTCTCTATTGCTTTATTTTTTATATTCAATGTGGTTTTTGTGCATAGGGTCTCTCTATCTCGTTTCTCTCTCTAAACGCCTTCTCTCTCTTTTCTCTCTCTAAACCCCTTCACTAAATCCACGCCCTATGTTCTCTCTCTATCTCTTTTCTCTCTCTAAACCCATGCCCTCTCTTCTCTAAACCCACGTGGCCATGCCCTTCCTCTGTTTAACTCTTTTTTCTCTCTCTTTTCTCTCCCTAAACCCTTAAGGGTTCGTTCCTCGACAAATCGGAGGTCTCTGACTTCGATCGCATAATCTCAATCGTCAAGAAATTTCATAAAGTTGATCCCTCAAAACCAAGGTATCCAATTGATTTCTCTATTGCTTTATTCTTTATATTCAATGTGGTTTTTGTGCCTAAGGTTTTGATTCCGATATGAGAAAATTAGGGATCATGTTGGGTTTTTCTATGTAGACGAGTAGTAGAGTTGGATGCTTTGAATATTTGTTAAATTCAATTTAGCAACGTTAATATAGGATATTTCTCTTTTATTTTATTTGTATGGTATATGGAATTAGTCTTTTATTTCTCTTATATTTTTAAGTTTCAACCCTAATATTTGTTAAAATGTTGAATGTGAGTTGCGGCTATTCATGAGATATTAGGGATGCAGGTTCTGCTCTCCATATTGCCACAAAAAATATTAACGCTGCATATGGTATAGCTCTTTGTTAATCCTTGTCATAGCAGAGCTCACTTACTTTAGTTGGTTCCCATTTTCTTTTCTAACTCCTTGCAAAGGAGGATTTACCTATTCTATCAGCAACCTCCATGCTCTTTTACTAACTCCCTATCAGAGCAAATAAAATCTGCTCTAGCAAAAGGAGTGAGTAGCGAGGAGGGTAGAACTATTAAAGAGGTAAATCTTGTATACTAGTTGAAAAACAAATCAATAATTTTTCCCTAAAAAAAAACCCCTCTTTTAACCTTGACCGCTATAATAAGCCCAACTCGGGATGGGTTACTTTTAGTATTGACTGGATGATAATAGGGTTTTAACTAGAGTATCCATTCAAGTCAATCTGAACCATCCAAATAAAGAAAATACCATCATCAAAAGACAGACTCGCAATCGATCATTCAATAATGGTTGTCTACCGTACCATTCTGCGTACTCTTAAACACAACATGTTATATCTCCTTAAACCCTAAAAACCCTAAAACCATACCTTTCCCAACCATCTAGAACCTATTATAATATTACGTCCTTTTAAATCCCTGAACCCGTGGCCTCCTCCGTCTCCATTTTTCTCTTAACCATGGCGAAGCGTTTGATACCAAGTTTGAATCGCGTACTCGTTGAAAAAATCGTCCCTCCCTCCAGAACCACTGTCGGTATTCTTCTACCGGAGAAGACAAATCAGGTATTTAAAGCTTATAGCATCTCTCCCTCTCTCTTAAAATCTATGTTTTTATTTTTGGTTATTGGTTCAGCTGAACTCGGGTAAAGTTGTAGCGGTTGGACCAGGCGGTCGAGACAGAGAAGGGAAACTCGTACCCGTGTCCGTGAAAGAAGGGGACACGGTTCTGTTGCCCGAGTACGGTGGAACCCAAGTCAAGCTGGGTGATAAGGAGTATGTTATTGCTATCATCTCTCTCTCTCTCTCTCTCTCTCTCTCTCTCTGTGGAAATTTGAAATTGGGAGTCTAATTATGGTTCTTGTGTTTTTGGGGATAAATGGCAGGTTCCAGTTATTCAGGGATGAAGATATTTTGGGTACCTTGCACGATTAGAGGGAAATCTTGTAAGGGGCGCTTCTTTTTATTTTTTTCTCAATAGGCTTGTCATTTTGTTTTGCTACCCGTAATTGAACTCATTTGAGATTTGTAATCCCAACTCGTTTCTGAATTCATATGAAGGGTTGAGAAGAGGAATATATATTAGCTGAGAGTAGGGTTTGTTCTAACATTTAATTTAAGAACAGCGAGCAACTTCTTGCACACGAGATTTACCCCTTGCACTTAGTTTAAAAAGATGATTCTGTGTAATTGGAACCTGTGCCACTTGAAACACCATCTAAGCCGTCTGATTTGGAGGCTATTCTGTAAAAGATGTTTGGCGCTAGAAACAATCTCTATCGTCTGATTCAATGCAATCAACCATTTAATATGTTGATGGGCTTTGACGGTCTTGAATTAGATGATAGAGATAATGTTTCGTGCCAATCTTTAGAACCAAGGATCTTTTCATGCCCTTCAAATCAGACAACTTAGATGATGTTCCACATGGAACAGATACCAAAACCATCAAGTTTTTAGTCTTTTAATCTATGTGCAATGGTACAAATCTCGTGTGCAAGTTGACCAGTTGGCCCCTTAACAAAAGGGATGAGTAGTTGATAGATTTCGAGTCTGTTGAGCAGTCCTTATCTGTGCGAATTGCAATAATTATCCATGGTAAAATTGTAATACTCTCCCTCAAGTTGATGAATGAATGGAGTGAATTCCCACTTTGCGAATTAGTAAATGGAATTGTGATGCCCCGAGAGGTTTAGTGAACACATCGGCAAGTTGTTGATTTGATGAGATGTGGGAAGTGCGGATCATCCCGGATTGGATTTTCTCGCGAATAATCTGGCAATCGATTTCAATATGCTTGGTCCGTTCGTGAAAAATCGAATTGGCTGCAATGTGTAATGCGGCCTTATTATCGCAAAATAATAATGCCGGTTTCGGATGATAGACGCAAAGATCTCGAAGGAGATAGAAAAGCCATGTGATTTCGCAACATGTGGTTGCCATAGCTCGGTATTCTGCTTCAGCAGAGGAGCGCGAAACGGTGGATTGCTTTTTAGACTTCCATGAGATTGGAGAATTCCCTAACATTGTGCAATACCCGGTAATGGAACGACGAGTCTCTGTGCAGCTAGCTCAATCGGAGTCACAAAAAGCTTGCAAAGCCAAGGTGTTGGTGGATGGAAGAAAGATACCATGACCGGGTGTTTGCTTAATATAACGAAGAATATCGGGACATATGATTGTCAAGTAGATGAGGCGCCCAATCAAACGATGATAGTTGGTTGGATCCAAAAGGAGATGACCAGTGAAGTTATTGAGTTTCAAGTTTTGTTCCATTGGAAAATTAGTCGGGCGGGCACCAAGAAGACCTCGATCTTCGAGAAGTTCAAGTTCGTATTTTCTTTGGGAAAGAGATATGCTTGTGTGGGATCGGCTAACTTCTATCCCTAAGAAGTGTTTGAGGGGCCCAAGATCTTTAATTTTGAATCGCCCTCGAAGAAATTTTTTGATTGCATTGATAGATTCACTATCATTCCCTGTAACTATAATGTCATCTACATAGATGAGTACAGCTGTATAGGACGATCCTTCCAAGCGAATGAACAAGGAATAATCGGCCTTAGATTAACGATAGCCTGCTTCATGAAGAGATGTAGATAACTTTGCAAACCATTGGTGCGATGCTTGTTTGAGGCCATACAAAGATTTGTGTAGACGGCACACATTATTCTCACCCTTACGAATAAAACCTGGTGGAGGAATCATATATACTTCATCAAGATCGCCATGAAGAAAAGCATTGTTGACATCAAGCTGATATAGATTCCAGTTTCGGCTTGCGGCAACAGCTAGTAAGCACCGAATTGTAACAAGCTTGGCAACCGGAGCGAAGGTCTCATGATAGTCTAACCCTTCCTTTTGATTGTACCCTTTAGCCACTAGGCGAGCTTTGTATCGCTCGATTGACTCGTCGGAGTTGTATTTTACTTTATATTCCCATTTGCACCCTATGGGTTGTTTGTGAGCTGGTAGAGAAGTGAGAGTCCAAGTATTATTGTCTTCTAAAGCTCGAACTTCAGCTGCCATGACATCACACTATTGTGGGTGCTGCAGTATTTGTGTGAAAGATTTTGGCTCGGTAGAAGAAGATATGGCTATGGTAAAGGCACAATGGGAAGCAGAAAGCTTATCATAAGACAAAATTAGATAAAGGGAAGTGCGTACCTTTGTGACCCGGAGTCAAGGAGGCAGATGAAATGGATGGGTTAGAACACGTGGATAAAGAACAATGATAATCTTGAAGATAGTTGGGCTAGTGATGAGATCGATCGTACCGTCGTGGCTCATTGTGAGGTTGAGGATGGCCTGAAGAATCATGTGGGCCATGTGATTGATCCTGGATGTTGCCTGGATCAGATTTAGGGTGATCCACAATAGGCAATGGTGTAGAAGATTCAACCGGGTGAGAACCCAATATTTCATAATTTGATGGATATGAATTTGGATGGTTTGAGATTGGCCAAGGTAAAACCAATGAAGGGTTATCTTTTAATGTATGGTAAGGGAAAATGTCTTCATAAAAAATCACATCTCGTGATGTGAACATAATGTGTTCATCTAAATCGAAGACCTTGTATCTTTTTTGAGCATATGGATAGCCTAGAAAAATACACTGTCGAGCACGTGCATCAAATTTAGATCTCTTGTGGGCCAATTTCGAGGCATAGCAAGGCACCCAAAAATTTTTAAGTGAGTATAATGGTTTGGAGTTAAAGAGGGCCTCACATGGACTCTTCCCAGAGAGTATGGGCGTTGGAATCCGATTGATTAAATAAGTGGCAGTGAGGATGCACTTACCCCAAAACTTAATGGATAGATTTGCTTGAAATCTAAGAGCACATGCAACCTTCAAGATATGTTGTTTTCGTTCAACGACACAGTTTTGTTGCGGTGTTGCAAGTTTGCAACACAACTGCGTTGATGAATGATGCCCTTTTCGTGAAATAAAGAATCCATGCAAAACTCTATTCCATTGTCACTAAGTAATATTTTGACTTTTTGATTGAATTAAGTTTCTATTAGAGTGAAAAAATTCTTAACGAGGTGGCGTGTTTCTGACTTATGAGTCATGAGATAGACTCACGTAGTTCGTGTAAAGTCATCAACGATAGTAAAAAAATAACGTACCCCACTAAGGGATGGTGTACGGTGACTTCCCCATATATCGCACTGAACTAAATCAAAAGATGATGTAGTAGAAATTTGATTCACAGGGAAAGGAAGTCTATTCTGTTTAGCAAGGGGACAAACATTACAATGCTTTATTTCATAAATAGAAATTTCAGGAACACTAGCAGCTAATAATTTTAAACGAAAAAAAGAAGGATGTCCGAGCCTCTGGTGCCATTTGTGAGAAGAAGATGCATGAGCCACAATATGAGAACTATCATTCATGTTTGACTCCAGGTAGTAGAAACCATTGTGTTCTTTACCCGCTCCAAGCATCCTCTTGGATGATAGGTCCCGTATAGAAAAAGAATCATAAGAGAATGTTATTGAACAATTGGCATTATGAGAAAGCTTACTAGCAGAAATGAGGTTGAAATTAAATGATGGTACGCATAAAACGTTAAGGCAATGTGCGGAGAAAGAATCACATTCCTAATATGTGAAATGGGTGCAAAGTCCCCATTTGGGAGTTTCATAGATGATGTCCCAATGGTCTTAATAGATGTAAGAAATGAGACAGAGTTAACCATATGATCGGTTGCTCCCGTATCTAAAATCCATGGGATGGGATCATGCGCAGTAGCATGACAAAGAGAGATACCTGAGAGGTTGGTGACTGGTGGTGGTGGTGCACCTACTTGGTTAGCCATTGATTGAGCATTGTTCGAGTTTAAAAGAGCAAGTAATTGCTTGCACTATTCAGCAGTGAAAGGATTAGATCCTTCACCAACTTTTTGTTCCATCGATGCTTGGTTGGCGATGAGATTTGTGTTTTTATTCCCTCGATGGCCTGTTGGGAAGCCGTGTAAAAAAATAATTTCTCGACAGAATGCCCGAACTTGCTACAGTGGGTGCAAAATGGCCGTTCTCGATGTTGGCCTTGAGCATTCTTCTTGTAGTTTTGATGACCAGATCCTGCTGTAGTGGACCTGTTGAGGAATGCGACAGACTCTGTGCTTTGAGGGTTGGCGATGCTAATAGCTCTCTTTCTTTCATTTTGGACTACAAGAGAGAACACTTTGTTAATGGAGGGCAATGAATCCATGAGAAGAATCTGCCCCCGGATCGCGGCATATGAGTCGTTTAAACCCATAAGAAATTGCATCACCTGATCTTGTTGTTGGTAGTCGATCAACAATTTCGTTGCTCCACAAGAGCATGTCGGTATGGGCTGATAGTGTGTGAGTTCATCCCAATATCCTTTCAGTTTAGTGAAATAAGCTCCTACAGTCGTTTGTTCTTGCGCAAGAAGAAAAATCGACTGTTTAATTTGAAAATTCCGAGGGGCATTGCTTTGACAAAATTGCTCCTTCAAATCATTCCATACATCTAATGCCGTTTCGGCATATATCACACTCGATGCCAACTCCTTGGATAAGGAATTCAGAAACCACGACAAAACCATGTTGTTGCACCTTTCCCATGAGAAGTGATGTGGATCTGTTCTGATTGAGGGTTTGATGATGGATCCATCAATGAATCCTACCTTGTTTTTGGCTCGTAATGCCATGACCATTGCGCGGCTCTACATAGCATAGTTTTCACCTATTAGAGCTTGGGAAACTAATACAGTAACAGGGCTATCAGAGTGATGCAAGAAATAGGGGTCTGAGCCTTCATTCTTTGCCACTGAGGTGATGTTATCGCACTATGTACGTGCAATCATCTCTTCTCTCTTTTTTTTTTTTTCGAAATGAAAGAAGTTTGCTGCAAAGAAGGAATCACGGGATGGATAGAACAATGATCACTGCTCTGATACCATGACAAGTTTTGCAGAAAATGAAAACGTATTTGATTAATCTACTTAAGTGATCTTATACAACCAAAATATAAAAGATAATAAGAATCTAAACAAACAGAATACAAGTGTTGATTCTATGTGGTCAGTTGACCAGTTGACCCCTAAACAAAAGGGATGAGTAGCTGATAGATATTGAGTCTGTTGAGCAGTCCTTATCTGTGCCAATTGCGATAATTATCCATGGTAAAATCGTAATACAAGTAGTTGCGAGTAGTTGCTCGCATCAGAAATTGGATACCTCTGTTCGTGCTAGACCCCTTGAAAAGCATTGATTGCTTCGGATTGGATGAAGGAGATTGTTTTTCACTGAGATCTTTGAGAGATCATGGTGCACCTATCATACAGGTCAGTTTTTGAATCAATGTGTCACAAATTCCCAAAAAATGCCCTTGAATCATATGGCACACATCACATTCAAAGTGAATTTAGGGCCATGTTTTGGGGATCTCTTACACATGGAATAAATAACTGATCGTCTGATAGGTGCGCCATCATCTCAAGATCTATTGTGTTGAAGATTGCAGAACGCAGAATGATCTTCATCACTTGATAGGAAGAAATTGATGGTTTTCAAGGGGTCCGGATGTGGGCACTTTCAGAGAATGCGTGGGCAAAAGCAGTAGTACCTAAAGAAATGGACATTTGTGTGCAAATTGATTTAGTTTTAGCCGCCCAAGTATTAGTCCGGTCAGATGATCCTATCTACCTGATCTATGTTTGGTGTTTGGAGGTGAATCTGATTGGATGATGGTTAGGAGCTTGCTGATGGGAGTGATTTATTCAATGGGTGGATCCTATCCATAGGATCATAATACTAGTCACACTTAAATGGGATTTCTTGTTTGAGTAGTAAAACTTGGTTAAAATGATGTGTGATAATAGTCTTACCAATTTCAGGCAGATGGGACCATGGACTCTGCAAACTATGTAGTTGTCAAACTGCTTCTAATATTGTTATTTGACACTTATAAAAAGACCACCCACTTCATCGATTCTGTCAGGAAATTGATTTTTCCAAATGACAGGTCCATAAAAATCTGTGAAAGTCAGTTGTTGATAGCTAAAGGCTACTTATTCATAATCATAATGGGGGAGAGTTAACTGAAGGGATAGAATCAGGCATCTCCAACGCCTTCCTCCACCCTATCCAGTTGCCTTCCCTCTAATTGTGAAGCCAGTGTGGATAAAGCTTCTCCATGGGCTCTCTTTTGTTTTCCTTCTCAAGAAAAGCCTCATAGCCATGGTTTTAAATACTGGCTATATCTGATACATGAAGGTTCGTAGGGCATCGAGTTAGGCTCTATCTGATACGATATACACCTTCGATTCGATATGGGTCAAATATCGGTCCATATCAGCTCATATTGGTCATATAGGCTGATATGTATCCGAGACAAAATACAAAAGATGCTCTTTAGAGTTTTCTTTATATTATTTTAATTTTGTATATTTATTAATATTTTACAGCTGATTTGGCAGACATGTATATGATATATTTGATACGTGTCAGCATGCTAATGTATATCAGTCTTGAAATCCTTGCTCATAGCCTTATCTCATGATTAGCTCCCCTTTGGGGCTTTGCACAATCTTTTTTCTTTTGTTTTTGATAACCTGGGTATTGGGGCCTCTTAGAGCACCCGCCTAATCCCAGGGTACATGTGCACCCCAAATTCAGCACAGGATATAAATCCCTAGGGTGGCCTCGATGGGTGGGGGCGGGGGATTCAAACTCAGGTCTCCTGCTTTTGGAAGTAGGTATCTGGCCAGCTTGCCTAATCCCTTGAGGTTGCTTTGCAATCTTTCATGTCACTGATACTCCATGTCTTCATTGGTTGTATTATTCTCCTACTTCCTAGAGGTTCTCTTGGGTTCCTTCTCCTACTTCTTTTTGCTTGTAGAATCTTATGAATCTAAATCATCTCTCAGGTGATATTCTACAATTTCTTCTTCGAATATCATAAAGTTAAGTTCTAGGCCGTGTATGGAAGCAAGCATGCTACCAACTTTCAATTGAATGGGAGCTCTGACATATATACTAGCAAGAAAACGTTTGATTTATGATTTCTATGAATTTGCTGAAAAGTTTTGAACATTTTGTGGGTGGTAAATGAAGTTTCATTGCGTAAGCAAGCAGAGGCTTTTGCTATGGAAGAGAGAGTTTAAACTTTGAAGAAGTGATATCAAAAGCACTACCTGTAGACATGTTGGGAACCCTCGATTCTGATTTGCGTTATGATATATTGTTATTATTATTTTCCTTCCCATTTCTGTTACCATTTTTAGAGTACAGAAGTAGAGAGTTTCTTAGGACATCTTGCCTTATGCATTTTCGTAAGATATCAATCATCGACGGGCCTCCTGTAGTTCATGAGGTGATCATCTAGATTAGATTTTTGTATCTTTAATTATTTCTATCATCCAATTAGAACCCTACGAATGCCAGAAAGCCAATGACTACCATGCTTTATTCAAATCTGTTTGAAGCTTTTTCCCTTGCCCTTTGATCCTTTTGATCACATGTATGAGAGTTTTTTTTTAGACAATCCTAAGGTGATATTCAATCAATGTGATGATTACTGCTGAATCAAGAGGCGCCATGGGGAAAAATAGTGCCACATGTATAAATCATTCACTTATTTATGATAAGTGTGTGTTGGTTACTGAATACAATCCAATCCACTGGAGACCAGGGATTTAAAAACCGATACAGATTGGCATATCGGCCAGGTTCCAACCCGATATATATTGGTTATATTAAAATACTCGATATTATCCGATATTTGACTGAATTGACCCAATATTTGACCCCATATCAAATTGGTCGACTTTAAATTAGAAGTAAAATCTAAGTAATCTAGAGGTAACCCCTCCATGTGAATATTTAAATAGTTTGAATTGCTGGAGCAACATTAGCAGTGTTTAGGGGGATTTCCCTCCACTAACATTGTGAAATGCATGAATATATTTGACAACCAAAATCAATGAAAGGTCAAAAGCAATCTGTCAAATACATTTTAGAAGTAGTGTCTTTTATTTTTTTAGTATTCTGATATTTATCTATATATAATTATACACATATTTTAATTTTTAACTATAATAAATGTATTAGCATATACATATTTATTAATTTTTAAACTAATAATTTATGAGATAATGGGGTTTAAATGATCTTACATCATGAAAATTTCACTTTTTATCTCACACCATTAGCCCATGTGGCGCATATTTGTGATCAATCTAAATTGCCTAAGTGGCAATCCATCGTTGAAACATGTCCAGGCAAAGGATCATACTTATTAGTTGATGTAAACCAGTGAACTTTAATATCAGCAGTCCAACTTAAGAACCACCGTTGGTATTAGAGTACACAGATCGGATGGTTTGAATCTCCCAAAAAGTGAGATTTTTGAACTTGTTGCCCTTCAATTGATGATATATCACTTTGATGGTATGGATTTTCAAGATCATAAGCCAATAAATGGTGTAAGATCATTTAAATACCATTTGGTGTTTAAATGACGGTTACGATAATAGGTCCCTTTTTTTTTATATTTTTATTTTAAATATTCTTTTATAATTTTTTTAAGGGAGCCATTACTTGTAGACACTTGCACCGAATTTAAAAGAAAGACTGACAAGTTTGGCGACCTCTACCATGTGAAAACACCATCTAAGCCGTTTGATTTGAAGGCCATGATTTAAAGATACCAATTGCAAAAGATTAGAACAAAATATAATTTTCATCATTTGATTAAATTGAGTCATAAGGGTATTACATAATTCAATAGTTGACTAGATCATATGACAAGTATCATGTTTTGTTCTTATTTTATGAACCAGAGATCTATTGATCATGAACTTCAAATCGGACGGCCTATATTGCATTTTTATATATCACATGCCCCTAAAAAACTAAGTCTTTTTTTTAAATTCGGTGCAATCACTTGAAAAACATGTGCAAGTAATGGCTCCCTTTTTTTAAACAAATTTATGTATCACGCCAGGTAACTTACGTGGTCTCACACGCCCAATAACATGACTTGGCTAAGTGCCACATAAAGGAGCAGCTTGATGATCACTGTTGTGATTTAAAAAAAAATAAGAAATATAAAATTGTAAATTCCATGGTCAATTGTACGAAAATGAAGGGTAAAACTACATCATGTCTCACCTTTTAGTTTCACACGATTGATACCGTTGATCATATGATTTTATATATTTAATTATATATTTTTTATTATTATTTATTTTTACAATAGCTATGATTATATCGAGCCACTCATTTAAATGGCAGTCGATTATGTGATTAAGTTCCATGTAGCAGCAACTCAACGTAGGACCAGATAAGTTACTTGGTTCTTAGTATCAAACTATCTTTGTCCTTAAAAGCATTTATGTAATTTATTACATGGAGGACCCATTTTAGGCTGCGAGGTACTTTTTTTGAGTAATCCAATTCTTTGTATGAGTTCAAGAAACTGACCATTGAAAGATTTGAATGGTAAAATAATCCCAAAACAGATGAGATTAGACTATTATGATGATGAAGATGATTGAGGCATTCTAATAATATGAGATAGATTTAGTTGGAGTAAAACCCTGTCAAATAACTTTCTTGGCAAATAAGAATTGCCAGTTGGCTGTAGAATTCCTTAAACGTTAGTGGTGGTGGAGAGGCATTCTTCTTAACCCATCAACCCTCTACTTCTTACAATGCTTGCATGAGTAACAATGAAGCTGAATTCTAAGTCCCCCTTAGATAGAAGCCCTACGCATGTTGCCCAATGGTTTCCAAAATCTGCATATCCAATCAGATTCTGCAATCCTAATCGATTCACCAACCCTCCACTACTTCTATCTTCATTGGACACATAGCTTCTGCCTACATAAAGCCTTGCCCGCTGATGCTATAAAAGGATTTTTTTATTTTTTTTTTAATAATACATAAAAAGGTTATGGAAGACCTCATTCAAAGCCGTCTCTAATACCCAGAAGTCCTTTTTCTTTTGTAGTGATGGAGCCGCTCTTGGCCTCCACTGCTTCAGATTTGCTCATTAGCTCTCTCTATGTCTCGGGTGATGGCGATGCTAAATCTCAAAACTTAGAGAGTCGATCCAGGGGCTCTTGTATTTTTCTTCTCTTTAATATTGTTACTTGATTGGATATATATATATATATATATATATATTATATTATGGGTTCACACCCTTTGTCCCATTTTATATATATACATGCTAAAGGGGCAATACAATGAGTGTAGTTTGAAAATGTTTTTTGTTTTTTCGCTTTGCAGATTTTTTCAGGAATTTAGATTTGGTAACAATGTCCTCGTGCTAGGAAAAAAATTCAAATTTTTTTTCCCCTTCATTTCACAAGGCAAAGATGAGTTTTCCATACAAAGTTTTTCCATTATGAGGAAAGTGATAGAATTTGAAGGGTCGGATTTATAAATCCGCAATTTTCCATTGTTTGGACCATAAATATAGATAAGAAAGGATAATCCTAACCATCCAAATTTTCCACATAGAAATTCTGAGGGGGACCCTGGCATTATCTTTTCTATCCCCTCATAAAAATATAGGCGCCACATTTTTTTTCATAGGCGCTCCTCTCATGCGTAGCAATATTGGTTTCATGTCCAACAGTTGCCTCACCCTATCTTTTCTTTTCTTCTTTTTTGTGCATTGCCTACTTTGAATCTTACGATGGAGATAGATTTTATCCCAATCCTTGATATCATGAAAATATTATCACACGGTCAGTTTTTTTTATTTCCTGTGGCACACACACCATAAAAAGTGTTTCTAAAATCACATGCCATACATGAAGCTCAAATATAATTTTTGAGATACTTTTTGTGATGAGTGCCATTTGGACTTAAAAATTGATAGTATGATAGTACTCTCATGATCAAAGGTTATTTCTAGGAAAGATTAAAATGACAAAACGATCTCATCATCCAATTTCGAAGAGGTCAATGCGTGCAGAGATGGGTGATATCATAATTTGATGGGAAGTAAATATTGGGACCCTTAGTTTGTGTTCTCTCTCTTCATTCTTGTTAAATAAACATAAAAATATTGTAAAAATAAATGAGACAATTTACACTTTGTTATTACTCTGTGCTTTTCAAATGTACAATCATGCTATATTTATAATACAATAAAGAGAGTAGTTTGAGTGGTTTAGGTAGTTTGTAAGAAGTGAGATAGTTTGGATAGTTTGTAGAAGGTGGGGTAGTTTGGGTAGTTAGTTTGTAGAAAGTGGGGCCGTTTGTAGAAGGTGGGGTAGTTTCGGTAGTTTGTAGAAAGTAGGGTTCTAATACTCCCCCTCAAGTTGGAGCGTGGAGATTCGAAACGCTCAACTTGGTAAGTAAAAATTGAAATTGATCACGGCCTAATGCTTTGGTAAAGTTGTCTGCTAGTTGATTGCGCGTGTGTATGTAGGAGGTGACTAGGGTGCCTTAAGTAATCTTTTCGTGAACTGAATGACAGTCATTCTCGATGTGTTTTGTGCTTTCGTGAAAGACTAGATTTGCGGTAATGTGAAGTGTTGTTTGATTGTCACCAAATAGTTGCATAGGTTTTGAATGATAAACTCAGAGATCTTGAAGAAGCGCCTTTACCCAAACAAGTTCGCAAGCAGCATTGGCCATAGCTCTATATTCGGCCTCAGCGGAACAATGAGAAACAATAGATTGTTTCTTGGATTTTCATGAAATTGGACTACAACCGAGTTTTTTGAAGTATCTTATGGTAGAGCGAGTTGCCATGTGACAACTTGCTCAATCAGAATCAACGTATGCGAAGAGATTGAAGGACTTATCGAATGGTAACATGATGCCTTGGCTTGGAGAAGATTTGAGATATCGGAGTACTCTAGTAGCTGCAGCATAATATAATTGGCGAGGCTGATGCATGAATTGACTAAGAATATTCACAGAGTAAACTATGTCAGACCTTGTAATAGTAAGGTAAATGAGTCGACCAACTAGGCGACGATAAACTGTTGGATCATGAAGAAGTTCGTCATGTTCGTTAGTTAAACGGAGATTTTGTTCCATAAAAAAAGTAGTAGGTTGAGTTCCAAGACGACCACTGTTAGCGAGTATGTCAAGAATATATTTTCACTGACTTAAAAAAATGTCCTTTGGAGATCGTGCAACTTTAATTCCTAAAAAATATTTTTGGAGGCTCAAATCCTTGATATGAAAACGGTTATTGAGAAAGATCTTCATATTATTAATAGAAGTGGTGCAGTTGCCTGTCACAATGATATCATCGACATACACCAAGACGGTTGTGAATGTAGAACCCCTGTACCGTATAAACAGAGACTAATCTGCAATTGATTGAGAGTAACTAGCATCTTTGAGGGCAGTAGAAAATTTTGCAAACCAGTTACGTGATGCTTGTTTGAAGCCATAGAGAGACTTGTGCAGGCGACAAACGAGATGCTCCCCCTGTCAAGAGAAATCAGGAGGAATTTGCATATAAACTTATTCTTGCAAGTCCCTATGAAGGAAGACATTGTTAACATCTAATTGGTGGAGAGGCCAGTTTCGAATGGATGGCACGGCTAAGAGGCAACGCACAGTGACGGGTTTAGTAATAGGACCAAAGGTTTCATGATAATCTAACCATTCTTTTTTAGTATAATATTTAGCAACTAAACGAGCCTTGAATCGTTTTACAGTTCCATCGGTCCGATATTTGACTTTGTATATCTATTTACAGCCAATAGGTTTCTTGCTTGGTGGTAATGATTATAAAGTTCACGTTTGATTTTATTATAATGCATCTATCGCCGCAGATATTGCATCATACTAATAATGATATTTAACAGCTTATGAAAAAGTTTGAAATTCTTCATAGGAATGAATAGCAGATAAGAAAGCAATATGGTTAGGAGAAAAATGTGCATATGAGAGAGACTTAGAAATAGGGTAGGTAGTACCTATAGATAGAAGTATGAGAAGTCTTGTGAGGTAAAATAGGACAAATAAAATCTTTAAGGTGAGTTGGGTGTGTAATATTTCGCTGAGATCGACGTGATTTAAGGTGTTGCGGAGTAGGTTTAATACCTAAATTAGGTTTATGGGGTTGGATTGTAGGTAGAGAATATTATGAGCAATGTCGGGAATGAGAAAAGTAAAAGGTTGATCTTCCAAACCAATAGTAGCATTCCCTTGATCATTAACTGGTAGTAGTACAGTGGGGATGGATTCGGAGATGGACTTTATTTGTGACTGAAAAGGAAATGTAGATTCAATGAATACAACGTCACGAAAAGTGAGAAGACGTCTAGTATTAATATCATAAACTCGATAACCACGTTGAAAATGATATCCGACAAATATGCACTATGAGGCACGGGAGAAAAATTTATGGCGATGTGCACTTAATGTACGAACGTAACAAAGACACCCGAATGTTTAAAAGTGGTCATAGGTAGGGGTACAATTGAAAAATATTTCATCAGGGGTTTTACCATTAAGGTTTGGTGTAGGAATTCGATTGATAAGGTAAGTGACAGTGAGTACACATTCTCCTAAAAAATATAATGGTAAATTGGCTTGAAAACACAAGGCTCGGGCTACTTTAAAAAGATGTCGGTATTTTCGCTCTGCCACCTCATTTTGTTGTGGGGTTTCAACACAAGTTCGTTGATGAAGAATTTCATGTTTGAAGAAAAAATTTTGCATAGCAGTAGAAAGAAATTGCATGCCATTATCGGTCCTTATTTAACAAATCGAATTTTGAAATTGATTTTTAATCATTATACAAAACTTTGTGAGAAATGAATGTGTTTAAGATTTAAAACGCATAAGATAAACCCATGTACAACGTGAAAAACCATCTAAAATAGTAAGAAAGTAGTGTGATAATAAGGAAATGTCACATCATAAGATAAACCCTATTATCGGATGGATGAAGATAATAGGAAGATGCCACATCATTAATCAAATTTGACGCAATAGATGAACGATCGTCCGCAATTTGACAAACCAAACATTCAACGAGAGAAAAAAAATTAAAAAATTCAGGAGCCAAGTGGCTCTGATACCATGTTAAATAAACATAAAAATATTGTAAAAATAAATGAGGCAAAGTTTACACTTTATTATTACTCTATTTTTCAAATGTACAATCATGTTATATTTATAATACAATAAAGAGAGTAGTTTGAGTGATTTGCGTAGTTCGTAAGAAGTGTGATAGTTTGGATAATTTGTAGAAGGTGGGATAGTTTGGGTAGTTTGTAGAAGGTGGGATAGTCTGGGTAGTTAGTTTGTAGAAAGTGGGGACGTTTGTAAAAAGTGAGGTAGTTTCGATAGTTTGTTGAAAGTGGGGTTCTAATAATTTTCTCTCTCACTCACTCACTCTCTCTCTTTATCTCTCTCATATTTATTTATTTATTTTTAATTTTTATAATATTATCCGAACAGTGGATAACAAAAAAATTCTTTTGGATTGCTAAAGAAATTGGAATAATTTATAGGCTTTATAAATCTAAATCTCTTATTTCCCAATGATTTTATCCAAATAGACTAATTTTTTGTTTGTTTTCGTAAAAAAGTTGACAATGGAAAATACATGTGGAGCCCGATCCTAGTTTGGCTTCCACGTGGCACCCACTAGCTCAAAGGTACCGTCTCGTGGCGCATATATATATATATTCGCTCTACGTTTTGTACAAAGGTTTTGAAACGAAGTGAACTTTATATAGAGATCAGTCGGTTCTAATAGAAAATATTTAGGATTGAATGAAAGATACGTATCTATCATCATGTATATAATAGGCATGATCATATTATTTGAGATTCATAGATATTTAGATAAATATTTTAAAAAATATTTATCTTTAAAATTCATAACTCTTCTTAATTGAGAGGGGAGGCAACATCAACTATCCAGATCACAGCGGGGCTCCAATAAAAGAGAGTTCTTGGGGTCAGGAAACAACAATGAAGCCGAGCTCATTGTGTACAGTCAGCTCGTGAGCCGATAGCTTGTTGTAGACAAACTCAACCAAAAATTGAACTAAACAAAAGAATCTAAGTAGGATCCACAATTTCGTGACCAATCAAACGAACTTCTACCTACTACAATTTTATATTCTATCTTTTAAATCACATGACACACTCGAAAAAATCATATCTTTTTCGCGTTGATTATCATATATGAGCTCATTAGAAAAAGAGTTTGTATTATTTAGTGCATGTGTCATTCTCGCTCTTTGCGTACACGAACAAAGAGTTTTTTCTTTAACACTAAAGGTAGGGCTGTCAATGGGCCGGGCAGGGCTTCTCTATCGCTATTGTCCAAGCCCTAGGTGGACTTCAGGTGCTCTTGCATTGCTACCTAGCTCTAGGTGGGCCTTAATATGGTCGGCCCTAGCGGGCTTTAAAATGATTGGACCTAGTCCTAACAAGATAGGGTCAATCTTTGGGCTTTCAAATATTATCTTTTTTTTTATTTTTTTCTTATGCTATAACAAAATATATATGATACTTATTTGTTTCGTGCAGCAATGTGAGTTTCAGAAAGTGATTTTTGAAGGCTATTCGTTACCCATTATCAAAGGAGTGATTGACTCTACTTAAGATGATTCTAACTTATCCATGCTTTTGAAGGACATTAAAGATGGCTTGGCTCTCCTATCGCAAGCCTCTTTCTGTAATTTTAAATTATCAAATTAACCTTCAAATCTATCTATTAAGAATGATTTAAAGGGTTAGAAAGAAGGGTACATTTAATAAAATAAAAATATATGATAAATTTTTATATATACATATAAGTTTAAGTCAGGCCTTGTTGTATCCTAGCCTGGCCCAGTCCTTTGACAGAACTAGTGAAAGGTCAAAAATACGTTTTTGTGCTCATAAATAATAGTGCATCTCTAAAGTTTAATTAATTTGATGGAGAGAGATTGACCCACCCACCAACCTTTGAAGCATGGATCTAAGTACCTTAGGCCAACTCAATTTTTTAAAAGTCACCTCATTGAAGCCGGGTCAATTTTTTCAACCGTGAGATCTGTCACAAAAGTAAAAGCATTAATTAAAAATTACCATCCTTATTATTAGTACTATTCTCTAATCAAAATAAAAATGCATTAAAGTTACTTAAATGCGGAGAGAGTTTATTTCATTAATTAAGAGAATTCAAAGAGAATTGATTCCCAAACTACCTCACTATAGTCTCTAGTACATGCTAAGTGCATCTGCCACATAGCAAGAGGGCCTACCCAATAAAAAGTAGCCACGTAGAAACGCCTAGTGTAAGTGATTTATACTTTTCTTCATCTGCCTGCCATTTTTTGATCATGTTTTCCGGTTAATCTAACTGTCAATTAATAAATAGAAAATATGTTAGGGTAGCTCTCCTCGCGCCCACATGTTATCGTCTGGCCTACGTATGGACCCTCGTTAATAACTATTGATTGCTTGAGATCGGATGATGAAGATAGTATTTTACCTAATTATTCTACACAAAGACTCTTAAGATCATGTCTCACTTATCAGATAGGCAGTTTTTTATTCCACATTTCACATACAAAAAATGCCCCTGGTGTGCAATGACCCACATCACTCTTAAATGTGATTTAAGGGCCATATTTTGGGGATTTGTGTCAAGTGGAATAAAAAACTCACCATTTGATAGGTGAGACGTGATCTCAAGATCCTTTGTGTAGAATATTGGGATGAAACGCAATCTCTATCATCTAATCCGATGCAATCAACAATTTTTTTAAAGGGGTTTCAACGTTTGCGCTTGGAGAAAAAGCGTGGACTCGTTTAGAGCTGCCCAATTTGTTATGAAATATAACCCGAATTTGATATAAGGTCAAATAGTTCCAATGCCACTATGTCAGTCAATATCGACTCATATACGGTCATATTGGCCCTGAAATTTTGATCCCCATACAAAAGTGACCAAAATTTTGGTCCAAAATTTCTTTTCAGGACCGAAGCCGATAATTTGGACCATAATTTTGATCATTGCAGCCAAAATTTTGATCCTTAGTCCCTATATTGGTTTTATCCATTGATATCATGAACAGATAAAACACCAAAAATGTCTCTTGGGGAAATTTCTTATTATTTTAAATTTTATAACTTTTCGAATCCTTAAAAAATAAAAAATAATAATTTAATATTAGCCGGTTTGGTCGATATGTATCTAATATAACTAGTATATATTGTTGAATCCCATGGGTGACTCAGGTGATGTAGGACTATTGTTCATATATCACCCTAGGACTCGGTGTGTGTGTATATATATATATATACCCAAAATGCGTCATGATATGTAATATTCGCAATCACATATAGTTCAGATCAGAACTTTTCTCTATTCGATGTGGGACTATTATAAAATCTCTGATTGGTATATGCATACTAAGAGCCAGTTAGCTCTTAGTATACAATGGGTATATGCATATAAAATCTCTGATTGGTATATGGCACTCTTAGATCGGTGTCATAAATACTTATATACAATGGGTTGATCACTAACTGTGCAAAAATAAAAAATCAAAAAAATTACTTTTACACTATTAATGTTATAGTTAAAGTTGAAAATTTTTAATGGCTAAATTTTTAGATAAAAACTTCATCTTTAACCCGTGAAATTAAAGGCAAAAAAATTGCATATTTTTCGTTAAACCCTAAGGCGTGCAATTGGACACAACATTAGTTACGTTGCACATATGTTTTTTTAAAAGTACTTTTTAGTTTTGAGACATGTGTCACGTGAAATACCATCTAAGGGTCATGTTATCAAAATCTTTTTTACTAAAGATTGGATGGAAATATCTCTCTTTCTCTCTCTCTCTCTCACAGCATCCGTGTGCGAAGTTTTCTTTGAGTGGAATACCTGACATTCACTTAGGATAGATTTAGCATCTCCCCTTGTTACTCCAAATATACTTTTAGCATATTTTATTCATTTTAAAATTAATTTTTAATATTTTATTTATTCTTGTTGCACATTTGGTACTTGGTTGGAGTTCAATGGTATATGAAATGTGACTCATGCACACCCTATATTCCATTTGGTATAACTTGTCGGAGATACTCAATGAATTTAAGGAATGAATATATATATTTTAAATTCACCTTCTGAATCTTCAAGTTTACCCACGTTGAAACACATTGAGTGTGTTGAATTAGACGATGGAGATCGTTTGTCCTCCCAATATTTCACAAGATAGATCTTGAGATCATAGGCGTACGATTAGACAGTCGGTGTTTTATTTCATGTGGCACACATCTCAAAAAAGTGACTATAACATTATGTACAATCTCAAAATTGATTTAAGGTCACCTTTTTGGGTGTGTACCACATGAAACTAAAAACCTACTGTCTGATGGTACACTCATGATCTCAAGATCCATCGTGTAAAAGATCAAGACAATAAACAATCCCCATCGTCTATTCAATGAAGTCAATGTAGAGATTTGATGGGTGGCTTTAAAGGTACTCGAATTTATTATAGATTTTTTAGATCATTGCCTTGAAAACAGTGAAGGCACACATGATGAAATCTTATGAGATGCGTCCCTAGTAGACATCAATTGGATGGTCTTGATTGATTGGGGAATGCACAAGGAAGAAGGTCGTCGGTATAATTTTGGAGAGAGGAAGTGGATTCCCTCGATATCCGTAAAGGTCCGTATTTGGAATATGGATTTTGTTAGGCACAAATACCCAATTGTGGGGGAGAAGACTGAAGAGTAGCATGGACGACAGTAATCAGCCTCGTCTTTCTGTGCAGTGTCAGCGAGCTTTGAAGTCTGGCTGTCCAGCCGTCGATTTCATGTGTTTTTTAGCAGATAAAGCCAAGAAAATCGGACGGTGCAGAGCCACGTATCCATACGACAAAAAGCAGTAGACGCTGACCCTACTTCTCCTCATTTCGAATGACGTTACCAATCTACACTTACTTTTCACTAATATTTACCTTGTCACCCGGCCCCATTCAAAAACTATATATATGCTATTGGGATGCCCGTGCCATGCAGGTCCATAGAGGAGCCGGGGGAGATTTAAAGCATATTTTTGGTTACCTGTATTTGCAAACTAAAATTCTTTCTTTTCAATTTGGATGCCAAAATGTTAAAATCCTACGATAAAATGATCTTGAGATCATGCGTGATTTTACTATTAGACAGCCAGATTTGGATTAGGCCTATAACTATATTCATTTTTTGGTATGTATACCATGTGAAATCAAAAATTTGATAATTTGATGCCAGACTCATGATCTCAGGACCTATTGTGTTGAATACTTGGACAAAAATCGTTACCCATCACCAAATTCGAAGTAGTTAACGATTTAAGTACATGAAAACAGAGTTGCAAAGATAAAATCTTGAGTTGCAAGTGTATCCTTTTAAAAATGACTAACATTAGAAGGGGAATGGCCTGGTACTACCAAGCAGGAGGACGAGTTTTCCAGTTTTACCTCATTCGGTGCCCTTGGAAATTGGAGAATCTTGACTTTCTTAATTTTTACTTTTTATAGCAAAACGTGTAATCAAGATTCTCTGATTTCCAAGGACAACGGATGAGATAGGATTGGAAATCCGATTCTACTTAGTAGGACTCGACCATTACCCACATTAGCGATTGATAAACCCTGTCTCAGTCTACCCTTCTCTCTTTATAATAATAATAATGATATAATGGGAAATGCATTTAAAAAATAAAATTAATAGTGTTGTCGTCTAGATGACATTTCGCCATTTTTCATTATATGTATATATATGCTTCAAAGCATGGTATGAGTCATCTGTTGGAGTATTCATCATGTATGTCGCTAGTTACACTACATCTTCTAAGAATTCAAAGTAGTGTCATGAGTTTTAGAAATAAAGCATTAACATTTTTCTAAAAAATTATAATAAGCGGACCTCAAACAGCAAACTAACATTAGACTGCTTGCGTGGCGCGATGCAAATGGTTGGCTAGATCTGCATTGGTGGGAGCCACAACACTTGCATCATGCTACATAACCAGTCCGTTGAATGATTTGCTGTTTGTGGTCCGCCATATATCATTGTCCCATTTTTATCTTTCAAATTATAGATCCACAAACTTGGTTAGCTGTCTAAAGACTTTAAATATGAGATATATAAATTTGTTACCTTTGATAAAAAAATTCAACAAAAGAAAATTTATTTCATTTTTCATAATTATTGAAGAAAATTGAAGAAACCCAAGTTCAGAAAATTTATGTTACTAATTTTTCATCAGTAACATAACACCAGACCTTCGAGTGAGTGACACGTGGCACCTAACTGGCTGGTGGCTAGATTCAAAACGTCCAATATATAGTGGTATATTTATTGGGAGCTGATTAGTAGCTTGTAGCTGGTGGAAACTATGGGTGCCTACATTCGGCGCAAGGGCCCAAAGAGATACTATGGACCCTACGGGTGAGGGTTCATAGACACAGATTTCAGGTAGGTGATTTGATATTACACTATGTCATATTAATTGCCAACTTTGGCATGGTCAACAAAACTATATACATAGGGGGCTTAGATTTGATATATATATATAACATCTTATAATTAGTCTAAGATCCCAAAAACATCCTTGCTACTTTGGTAGGCTAGGAAACCCAATTCATCATGGCAATATTATCAAACAATATAAAATCGTTATGTTTTCTCTATCTGATTAATTTGCATTCTTGATTATTTTTAGCTTTTATTTTTAACAACATCTGCAAGACAATTGGCCGAATGCCTAATCCAAGAAACAGATACATCCTAATTAGAAACCACCAACCTTCTAATTCTATTAACCAAAGTTCGATGCCATGCACTACCATGGGGTAGAAGATGAACCTGAAATCCACCTAACAACAATTTTTGAGTCTCCTTCAACAATGAAAGACCACTCTGACATATTGGCAATGAGGGAAGCACCTTGTAATGCGGCGCGAAGCTCCTCAACGTCTAGTTTATCGTGTGCTATTTACTATTCGATTTGAGTGTTGTGGCACTCAGATCAATCTCTTTTTGTCCAAATGATCAAGTCTCATGAAATGTGCTACTATTTATAAAAATCTTTAATTGATTAAAGTTTAGTTTTGACCTTTCATTGATGTGGCACTCTTATTTTATCAGGGCATTTACTAAGGTTGTCGATTAAGTCATCTAAAATAAAGCCTAAGTTGTAGTTTTCAAAGCTTTGTGGAATGGTTAACCCTCAAATCAAATTTTAGACGAGAGCTTATAGCTCTCCCAATGATAAGACAATTAAGGAAGTTTTCAATAGCCAAATTAAGACAAACTGATATCAAATTGGACAATCAGGAACATGTAACTAGGATAACTTTTGGGGTTTGGATCCAATTATAATTTGATGGCGACAATCGAATTCCCTTACAGGTTCATAAATGTTAAGAATGTACATGAGTTTTTTCATATATGCACTTAACTCACTACAAAAAATAAGACTATTAGCGACGGTTTTTTGTACGCAAAATGTGCCGCTGTTAACCAAAAAATTATTAAGACTATTAGCGACAGTTTATGACTGCCGCTAATAGTCTTTTATTTTGTAGTGACTCTACAATCCTTCAATTCCAATTATAGATCCAAGAATCAAACCAATTAGAAGCTTAGACCCCATTCAAACGGCCTCCTCCCTCCCAGCTTCTGGCAATGAAAAACAAAACTACTGCTGTAGATATTGTCTGCTTATTATAACTTTTTATCCCGACTTTACTTAAAACAGCTCCTTACAAATGCCATTTAATGCTGTGAATACGCAAAAGTTTGAAGGGCACCAAAGTAAAAAAAGCCATTGACTGTTTTAAATCGGATGTCAGTTTTCACCTCAATCTTCTACACAACGGATCTTGGCAATATGAGTGTACCACCACATGGTCTTTTGTTGATTCCACATAGCCCACATCCCAAAAAGGTGAACGACAAATCATGTGAGACACATCATTATTGAAAATGTTTCGGGTCACTTTTTCAAATATGTCACATTGAATAAAAAATTGATCGTTTGATAGTACACTCATAATGTCAAGATACCTTGTGTGAAAGATATATAGGGCAAAAAACAATTCACATCATCTTATTTAAAATAATTAATGATATAAATAAAGTAGCCAAGGTTGGAGGACCCAATACCAGCTTCCAATTTTAGCTTTTGCGAGAATTTATTTAAAGTGGAAGCCTGCAGCTGGAGCCTTTCAAAGTTCAAATAAGGTCTTAAAAATAGGGGCTTCGGCTTAGGCTTATACTTGGGCTTGGACTTTATAGTTAAAAACTAAAAAAATAGAAGGAAAGAAGCATGGGAAACGCCAACAAGAGAGGCCTTATATTAGAATGGAAAAAAGAGGGAGAGAAGAAAAAGGGTGAGCTGGGATTGGAGGAGAGAGAGAGAGAGAGAGAGAGTAGGGATGGCATGATGAGGTCATCATATAGATATAGGTAGGGGTGCTTTCTAGGGGGTGCCTGTCTGAGAGTTAAATGTCCGAGGCAGAGAGAACCTTTTCAATAGACACACTCGACCAACCCACATTCCATTTCTCGTTATATCCATTTCACTCCTTTTTCAAATGCTTCCAGCCTTCCACACAATTACTACTTCCTGCGCCCTCCTCTTTCTCTCTCCCTCTCTCCTTTTTATTTATTTCTCTTAACTCTTATATTTAAAACACCCACGTTCCACTTCCCTCCCATTCTCCCCTTACACGGCATTCTATACAAGCCTCAGGACCACGGTGACTGCGACCCTTTTATGAGGACCTCGCTTCCTTCCATACTGCCCTATTAAATTCTCTTTCAGATATTAAATCCGAATGTTTGAGTTGATAATATATATATATATATATATAGAGGCTGAGTGGAGGAATCCACTGTATATGCGTCCAGATTGGTTCATGAACAATATATTGTATGAGGCTCATTTTATTAATTAGAGTTAAAACTTTTAAGATATTTAAAAAATTATATTCTCTTTCAATCATCAAACTTACTTTTTTTAGAGCTTTTTTTCTTTTCACTCGTTTTTCCTTTTTTCTAAGGGAGTGTCAGCCTTATATTTTCAAGTCTATTTTACTAAAAGTTGTGAGCCCCCCATAGTGAAGCATTGACACCATGAGAGAGAAGAGTTGACACCTCGATAGCGAGAAACTCGCACCCTGATAGCCACTACAAAAAATAAGACTATTAGCTATAACCAAAAACTGCATCTATTAGCAAAAATCAACAAAGAACGTGTCATCCGTATTTCAAAGCACACAACGGAAGATATTGTCTGGTTCTGGGCTTAAGTTTCCCCCCCCCGATTTTGTTCCTGGCATGGGCTTAAGTCCCCATCCAAAATTAGACAATATTGTGACATGAAAGTCCTGACCCTATGCTATATGTGATTGCGGACGCTACATGTCATAACGCGTTTTGGTTGGAGACTTAAGTTCATGCTACAAATAAAATCGGAACAAGAACTTAAGCCCATAACCGAATAATATTGTGACATGTGAGTCTGGATTGTCACAAATACGCATCCCCATATGTAACCTAACGTGTAAGTATGAAGGTGTCAAATCAGGTATTGGTCCATGGAGGGCCGATACATATTGATTCGTATAGTTGGTTTAAAAATAATAATAATAATAATAATCAAATGAAAGAGGTATCGGCCGATACCCGTTCTGTATCGACCGATAATGATATCGATACGGCCCGGACACTGTATGGGTATGGGCCGATACTTGATACCTTGGTAAGTAGTAGACTAGTAGGTACAACAACACGGCCCGTGTAGCTAGTACAAATCCCATATAGAGATTAGAGAATAAGAGAGCAACTTCTCATGTGGCGAGAAAAAGAAAGGAATAAATAGTTGGAATGTTGCGCATGTTGCCGAGGAACCGACCGTGATCTTACAAAATCTTGTGTTTTCAGCATGGCGCATTCAATGCCATTTGACAGAAAACAAAACAAAGGTCCTTTGTGCTGCTGCCCTTACTCACCCTATCTGTCACCATAAGAAAATTTTCCCACCCATACTTCTTATCTCACGATATTTTGATTTGTTCGTAGATATTATTTTCTCACTCTGAAAGGGGTCCCACAACCGTGCCTCTAAAATCATATGAAAATCATTAGCTAGTGCCACGTGTGTGTTATGGATTAGAGGAACACCATTCATGGCTGTGATTGCATGAAACTAGTGGGTACTAGTTTTACCCACCCTTTTTTATGGGTCCTACTCATTCTCATTTGCAATTCAAGATTGTGCCTTCAGGGACCAATCAAAGGGTAACTTTATTTACAATCCAAAAATTTTCTTTTTTAACTCGACCTTTACTTGCTTGAATGATTTGCTTTGAATTAGCGATTGTTTTTTTGTCCCCATATTCAACACAGTATATTTTGAGATCATGGGCCTATGATTAGACGGTCAGATTTTGATCTCATGGGGCATATTTCCCAAGAAATGAATATGATTATGGGCATTAGTCAAATAAGGTTCTTTGATGACTTTTTGAGATGCGTGTTATATGGAATCAAAATCTTACCGTCTAATAGTTGGCCCATGATCGCAAGATCTAGTGTGTTGTATTGTGTTGTGCATTAGGATGGAAAACAATCTCCAAGAGTATGATACAAATCAATTAACCATTTAAACAAGTAAAGCCCGAGTTTAGAAGGATAAATTTTGGATTATAAATAAAGGTACCCCACTCAAAACAAGGGCTGGATATTTTTAGACCTATGTCGCATTTTAGTATGAATCTACAACTCTCTTTAAATGAGCGAGACTCCATCTATATCCGCACAAGGATCAAAATTTTGGTTATCTTTTTGGTCTGGGAGGGGACCGAAATAAAAAATTCGGCCGAAAATTTGATCCCCATACAAAACTGACCGAAATTTTGGTATAAAATTTTAGTTTCGGTCACCCAAACAGATAATTTTGGCCGAAATTTTAATCCTTGATCCGCATCCATATCGCTTACTTGTGGTTATTATGATATTTTCATTCAATGATTTTCATGACAGCTTCAACTAGGCTCCACTTTAGAGAGGGTTTTGGGTCTTAATGAAGATAGGTTAGGGGCGTATGGGAGCTATAGCTTCTAGGTTTCATCCGAGATTCCAATCTCTTTGTACAGCTTTTGTGTCTTTGAATTAAAAGAAAGAAGTGGGTTGATTTAGGCTCCCTCCCTTCCACAGCATAGCTGCGCTAGCAGGTACTATGAGCCTTCTGCCCCACGCATCTAAGCAGCTCGCGTGGTTCACCGGTTCCACCGAAAACTCTCATTTGTTGAAGCAGATTATCATATCATCTCTTCTTTTGTTTCGATTTATTCACTGATCTGATACTTAACACTTGTTTTCTTATTGATTCCAGATCAGGCTAGGCCTCTCTAGAGGCGCTGGGGGCCGGGGACCTCGATGTGCTAGCGATTGGCACATAGGGGAGTGGTTGCCCGAGTTTCTCGGCCAAGTATCCTACACCTCGCATTCATTATATCTACATTCAACTCTGCCCGGAGACACAGTCGAAACACGCCCGCCCCGTGTGCTTCATTTTTAGACCTATGCCACGGTTTACTATGATTTGAAAGCCAATATCTAAAGATCTTTAGTGGTCTATTATATTATTTGACTCGTATGACCATCAAAGCAGGCGAAATACTAGGTCTTTGTTTTGTAGAGGAATGGAATGGAAGGTTGAAATAAATAAAAATAAAAAGTCTTCCAGCTTATCAATAAAAATAAAAATAAAATGTCTTCGTTTTTAATGACTTTACAGGCATAATTTGGAATTCTGACATTTTTTTTGTTTTTGTGTTTTCGAGAGTTAAGACTTCTGACGATTGAACCAGTGACCACCATTCTTTTACGTAAATCATAAGGCTATTTTGGTAAATTAAGCATTAGGAATATTTGAAACCTTGAGTTGAGCTTCTTCCAAATTACTTACTCAATTTTAAACTTTATATATTCACTTTGGACAATGTTATATGGGGGACTGAAAATTGCAGACCATTTAATGGACTGATGATGTGGCACGATGCAAGGGCAGTGAGCCAGGAATATGCATGTTGGAGCAGTCACTTATAAGTTTTTTATTTTTTTTTGGTTTAAACCAGGCACTTATAGTTAAGCATCCGTTCGAATGGTCTAGTTTCTCAACCGTTCATTATAATTTTCCATTCGCTTTTTAATCTTCCTTGTAATTAAGTTAAGTGCAATATCTAAATTCTTAATCATTCTAGAATGAAGCTCCTTTTACCCTTAATTATTAAGGTAAAAGCTGACTTCCACATAAGTCAGTGTGCTTAGATTTTTGAAAAGTCATGTTGATAGGTTTTCGTAGATATAAATATTAAACTAGTCATTAGCTAGGTTGCTAATTTATGGATGTCGGTGGAGAAACTCAATCCCGATGAGAATATAGCGCTCTCTCTCTCTCTCTCTCACTCATACGCAAAAGAATCACACGTGCCAGACTCTAGCATACAAACGAAATAATTATTCTTTGAAAAGAAAGTTGACCCCAATTGCAGGCTAATTCCTAAGCTACTTTAACGTCCTCTCTCTCTCTCTACACTAGATATGTTTCTCTCTCTCTATTTTTGCTCTCTCTCTCTCTTAGACGCATGCCAGCATGAGTATACAAACAAACCAGTCATAAAAAGCAAGTTGAAAAATATATGTGTGACCTTTGTCCCAACTTCTAGCTAATTTCCAACTTACTTCAACTTCAACCTCTCTCCATCACTCTCCATCACTCTCCCTCTCTCTCTCTCTCTCTCTCTCTCTCTCTCTCTCTCTGATTGCTAAAACCAGACCCATAAACAAGGTAACCAAGTCTACATAGATGCAAGTGATTTTTTCTTTAATCAAACTGTTTCTTGGTTAAACAAACATGGTCCAAATGCATTTCAGGCAACCTTGTTCACACCCATGTAACCCCAAACCACCCTCAAGCCCTTTGCATTTTCATGATAAATAAATATGAAAACAGTTTTCATTTTCCAACAACAAAACCCACCCACCATTTTCCACTACCACTTCTAATTCAGTACCAAATCCAGCAACATGGGTTCATTTCTAACTTCAGTTCTTCAAAGGCAGAAACTCAAAAAACTGATACCCAGTAGAGCCCGGTGGTGATGGTGTCTCCGTCGCCTTATCATCGCTGTTGCGTAGAGGAAAGAGCTGGAGGGTCTGAGATTCTTCAAACCTGTTCTTATCTTCTTCATTAACACCTCCATGATGCACCAGCTTTCTCTGTGATGGGGAATTTGAAAGTGTAGTAGTGGTGGTAGCAGTGGAGTTTATATAAAGAGGAGGAGAAGAAGAAGAAGATGGGTGCACCATTGGCCAGATGGAGTGCCGTTGGAGAGAGGTATGGTTCATCAGTATTTCTGCATCGCATTGAATCCACTCGGCTCTTCTACTTGCTGCTGCTGCTGCAGCAGCTCTCGACATTGAAACAGATTCCTGTAAGAAAAATAAAAGAAAAGCGAAACAACAGCACATTTATAAGCAGACCCGACAGAAAGGAAGGAGTGCAGCTTTTGAGCCTCTTTTCGTTTCTCCTTTTTCTTTTTTCTTACTCTCTGCCTTTACTTTCTTCTATTTTATATGTATTCTCTAGATTGAATCTCTTGTTATCTAAGTTAGACTGTGAGCAAAGAAAAGGACGATAGATAGACACCTCTGCATTAATACTGCAGTTTGGAGAAGCCATCCAGTTCTTGGGTTGTTCAACTTCTAACCCTGCTCCTACTGCACCCAAAATTAAATAAAATAAGAAGAAACTAAATTATTAAATAAGAAAACCCATTCAATCTAAACCCACAAATCAAAATTTTATGTAATAACATGTACCTGAATCTTTCCTCTCTAAGCTTTCTACATCAGCTGCCTCAGTTCTTCGTCTCCTTTTCTGCCGTTCTCTAGCCTTGTGATTCTGAAACCAGTAGAAAACATTCTTCCCTTCAATCTTACCAAACCTACGGAGCTGCGCCGTGATGTGCTGTATTTGCTCCGCGGTCGGTGTACGGGTTCCCCGCTGATACAAGTCCTCGAGCAACCGTAGCTGCTCCGGCGTCGGGTTCCACCGCGAACTCGTTGGTTGGGCGTTCAACTCCCGCTTACTATTGTTCTCTGATTGTTTCCACAACCCAGCAATAGTTAGCAGATTTTTTCTCTTTTTATTTGTTCGAACATAAAAAATCTCAAGCAATCAAAAGAAAAAATAGAACTAATCACCAAGATGCGTATTGTGTAAACCAAAAACATCAGCAGTGTAGGCACGATTGAAACAGGAAGAAGGAGAAGAAGAAGAAGAAGAAGCAGAAGAAGTAGACGTTGCTGTTATAGCAGTTGTAACAGTAGAAATAGTAGAAGTAACAGGTTTCGGAATGAGTGGCCGAAGTCTCCTGCTGGTAAACGGATCCGAAAAGTTTAAATTGCTACCATCTCTACAACCCATCATCCACATACTAGCTAGTATTAATATTAGAACAAAACACAGAGAAAAAAATGTATTCTCTGATTCTCTCTCTCTCTTGTCTCTGTTTATAAGAAATACGTGGGAGAGGGTATTTGTTTTTATGGGATGGGCTGATGGATAGAAAGAATATGAGTTGAAGAGATGGAGATGGGACAAGAAAGAGAGAAAAGAAGGGATTGGTTTATATAGAAGAAGGTGGGAGTGAAGAAGAAAGTGAGGTTGACTAGGGTAATATTGTAGAAAGAGAAAGAAGAGTGAGAGAGAGAGAGAGAGAGAAAGCGAGGCGTGGAATTCTGGGAGTTATCGGGAGGAGCGAAGGAAAAACGACGTGACGATGATGAGGGTTATCATAAGGGTCATCAGCTCTTACGCTCATTTATTGTTCCGCCCCTGACTCGTGCCTTTCACACTTATGCTCAATCCCAACTGCCTGCTCCCTCTCTCCTCTTTTGTCTACCTACCTATGCTCTCTCTCTCTCTCTCTCTCTCTCTCTCTCAACTTTGCCCCTCTCTCCTCTCTCCTCTCTCCTCTCTCCTCTCTCCTCTCTCCTCTCTCCTCACTAAGTACATTACACTACTATAGTATCTAATCCTATCAAGAAGGTGCCACGATGATTGATAAAGCCCTTCACCGTGGGTATGGGTGTGGGTTTGTACAGCTCTTATGCCATTTTCGACAATGTTCACGGACCATGGATCAATAGCTACACATAGGGCCATATGCTATCATCATCATCATCATCTCATCATAATTTTATCTCCACTTAGGAATTTTTTAGTGGGTAAAGAGGGAAAATAATTATTGTTGAGGAGTTTTATTTTGCAAAAGGCCAAATTAAGCTTATAAAATGGCTAAACGAGCCTGGGTTGGGGCTTCAAAATGTAAGGCCCTGCCCTACCCATTTAGCTGAGGTCCTTTAAAAAAAAAACTTAAAAATTTTGTTACAAATATTAAAAACTCGGCCCGGATAGCTAAACGGGCCGGGTTCGGGCTACAGATTTTTTAAATTGAGCTGTGCCCGGCCCGTTTAGCTAAATGGGTCAGACCCAAAATTTTTTTTTAAAAAATAAATGGACTAGGTGAAAATCTGGCCCAAACCCGGCCCGTTGACAGCCCTAGGCAAAAGGTGCAGAGAGTCGATTTGATAAAATAAAGCAATGCCTTAATGCATTTAATTGTCCTTTGATAGATAATCATCAAGTCATTAAAGGGATAGCTTTTATTGGCCAATGATGGTATGCTCATTGGAGCGTTTAGATTAATCAAATATTAATGCCACTAGGCATAAAAGTGGATGGTCGCGTACGCGTCTATCCATCCGATAATTGCAGTCAACAAAGACAGGTTTTTTGTAATAAAAACAAGTACCCTTCTTTGCTTTTTCCTTGTATTGTCCTCTCTTGAAATCCTTCTTATTCGGCTTCAGTTTGAAGTTCTTCCTTTTGTTCTTCTTCTTCGATGTGGATGCATCTTCAACAATGTGAGCATTGGAGACGAGTTCAGTTTTCTCCTCCTCCTTGTCACGTAGGCGAGCCTCTTCTTCTATGCGAAGATGAGTCAAGAGTTCCTCCATAGTACGATCTTCCTTCGTATGTTTTAAACTCTTACGGTAATCTTTCCATCCCAACGGTAATTTTGCAATAACCGCAGAGACTTGAAAACCTTCGTCTATTGTGCTTCCTTCCATCACAAGATTGTTGAAGATAATTTGCATCTGGTGCACTTGCTCTAAAATAGGTTTAGAATCATACATCTTAAAATTAAATAACTCACTTACTAAGTATGTGCGCATGCCGACCTCTTCTATTTTGTACTTCCGTTCAAGAGCCTCCCATATCTCCTTTGTAGTTTTATAAATTTGATAGACGTCAAAAAGAGAATCGGCAAGAGCGTTGAGAATATAGCCTTTGCATGTGTAATTGTCGCTTTCCCATTTCGTACGGATTCTACCTTCTTCAAGCGTTTCATCTTCTTTCTCCAATGATGGTGAGTCCATAGTGAGAACGTATGTAACTTTCAAAGTTGTGAGTAGGAAATGTACTTTTGATTGCCATCGTTTGAAATTGGTGCCATTAAAGCACTCGAGTTTCGTGATCTTCGTGTTGGAGAGTTCCATCATCTTTTGTGCCATAGAAATATTGTCTTAAAATTGTTAGTATATTGCACAAAGATTGACAGAAAATAGACCGAAAAATTGCTTCAAGGCGTGATTAGATCGTTGTCTTTAAGACAATATTTGCCCCCTATATGCAACGGGATATCGGCAAATTCGCCTCCAGGATACAATGAAGCCTCGGTGAAGAACCGATCTGTCACACACTACGTTGCACTGTAGTGTGCGACCCAACGAAACGAAGACCCAGAATGCTTTGGTTTACACACGAATTCTGAGGGCTCAGATGTAAGATTCAGAAATTGTAAGTGTTTTAGAATCCCTCCTCTGGCCTCTATTTATAGCTTTCGGAGCACCTTTTCAGGGGCGGTTGTGTCTGTCAGTTGCTTGCAATCGAGGGCTCTGATCGATCCAATCAACGGTTGCAAGGATCCAACGGTTCACATTCGAACAGTTACATGCCCTGATCGATCCGATCAATGGTTGCAAGGATCCAACGGTTCACATGCGAACAGTTACATCTTTTGATCAACTGATTTATCTGAATTCGAAATCCTAACTGTTTGTTCGAATCCGGAATCCGACCGTTTCCTTGAATGGTCGGAAACTGCCTGATGCACACATGCGGTGCACACGTGCGAAGTCAATCCGTGCCCGAAGTGCAAAGTGTGCCTTAAAAGCGCCAATTGCGCCATTCGCACATCGCACATCACACACGCACGCGCGACGGCGAACCGCTGCTATGAGCTGTGTTCTTCTTATCAAGCCAAACAATATGGAAGGTAAGTTTCCATATATAAGCCATGAATATTTATTGTCAAATAGTGAGGTGGGACAAAACATTTACAACACTTTTAAACTTATGGTGGGAAAAGTTTTCCTCTAATATTAATTTAAAATTCAAATAATTTTGACTTGAAGATTAAAAGCATCCTTTTAATATGGAATCAATCACTCTAAGGAACCATTTAAAATTAAATAAATATTATTAAATTAATAATAGATAAATATTATTAAAATAATAAATATTTATTTGGTAAATATTCAACACAAACTAATGTCTGATTATAAGTATTTGATTATGAAAAGAAGAGTGTATTAGGGATTATAAAAAGAAGAGTGTATTGATTAATAATACATTGATAGATAATATAACAATATTACACATGCATTGCATGTGCTTAATAGAATAGAATAGAATGCGTAAATTAATATGATGGTCCCTATCAGACGGGGGGATTTAAACCACCCAATCCAATCCGACAAAGGAGGGAGCTCCGAAATCATTCAATGGTGACACTGCAAACGTTTTATACCATCAATGGTGACTATTAATGTAATCAAGACTCGAGAGAGAGGCCATTGAAAAATCGATCATTCTTTTCTTCATATTCTTTTCAATCTTTCCTTTCTTTGCTAACATCTTCATCAACACTCAACATCCACTCAGAGAGATTTAGGTTTAATTAAACAAATAATGCAAATGTGAAACTCCTAACTTTTTAGGGGAGGGATGGGAGGGTCAGTCCTAAATTGGGGAATTGAGCTAGCTAAGCCTTTTGGAAACATCCAAATGGATCAAAATCATGATCAATTGGTGTTTATATAAGCTGCATATGACATAGCTCTTTGCTAGCCCCTGTCACAGCAGAATTCACCTGTTTTAGTTGGTTCACTTTCTCTTTTCTAACTTTCTGTAAAGGAGAATTTACCTGTTCTAGCATCACCTCCCTACTCTCTACTAACTCTCTACCAAAGCAAATAAAATATGCTCTGACAGGGAGTGAGTAGAGAGGAGGGTAAAATTATTGAACAGGTAAATCTTATATAAAATCTTGCTATGCAAGGAGTTATCAAGGAGAAGGGGTATCTACTAAAGTAGGTAATAGGCTGTTAGCAGAGAGGATGAGAACTTGCTAAAGCAAGTGAACTCTGCTATGATAGGAACTAGCAAAGAGCTATGCCATAATCAACCATATTCTCCCATTGAATGAAGATCAACTTAGATGCTAAATCCTCTGAGGATCGGAGGAGATTCATATTCTTGAGGAGTAAAAAAGATGCGCTAATTAAAGCCCCCCCTAATCGATTATATGTTATGGAAGAGGTTGTATAACAATTAATGGTTCGGAGATTGTGATACGGAGCATGAAAAATGGGAAATTTACCTGGCCGGCCCTGTCAGGTACGCCTTTTACGTCAAAAGCCCTATAGTTTCACTTTTACCCAGACAAACTAGCTCCAAGCCTAGCCGACCCTAAGGAGAGTAAAAGGTCCAAATTACCCCCTTCTATGACCTTCTTTAACCAACAAAGCATCCTCTTCTTCCTCATTTTATCCTGCAAAAAAGTTAGAGGTGTAAAACCCTAGACGAAGTCTCTTTACTTAGTCTGATCTGCTCCGATATGCTATTTCGAAGAAGAAAACAGAGGCTTGGGAGAAGAAGGCCCTGCCTTTCTTCATTGTGGCAAAAAGACCCTGAACTTTGTCCTTGTGACGCGAGGTATCCTACTTAACCCCATTTTCAGTTTATTAGTGTCTCTTAGTGATGCAGTATCTCCTATTCATGTAGTATATGAAAGGTCTTTGTATCCTTCGATCCATTTTTTTAAAAATATATATCGATTGCAAATACAATCGATATCGACTCTATATGAAATCGATGTCGATTGTATTTGCAATTGATATCGATTGTGTATACAATCGATATCGATTCTATATGGAGTCGATGCCGATTGTATTAGCAATCGATATCGATTCTATATGGAGTCGATGACGATTGTATTTGCAATCGACTAAGATTTATAGTCGTCTTTTCTCTTTTGTTTCATCAGTCTTATGACCCTTCCTTCTCATTCTTAAACAGACGATGACGGACGTGAGGATTCCTCTTCTTTGTCACTATGATGGCCTTCTTGTAAACGATGATGACTTGTATCAAGGTGGCCGGCGGAGGCTTATTAACATTTCAACTGAAATTTCTTATGAACAATTCATAAGGCGAATGTCTGCTGTCAGTTTTGCGAAGGCGGATGAAATAGTTTCCACAAAGTTTCATATGAAGATAGTGAATACGCCTGTGATTGCCGACATTTTGGACTTTGATGATTTGGCTACATTATTTACGTTTTATAAATCCGGAGTGGACGTCATAAAAGTATTCATTATTAAGAAACCGTCATCCTTCCCAGTTGAAGCTGAACAAGTAAATCTCGGTGGGACTGATTTTGTGACTCATTCATTTCAGCCATGTAAGTTTGAAGATGAAACTGTATACGATACCGTCCCGTTAGGCGATGACGGTTATATTGCGGCGAACGATGGCAGAGGGAAAGCAACATTTGATTTAAACGATGCTCTGATTGAATCGTATGATGACCCAGTAAAATACATGCATGGGTCACAACAATATAGTCAATGGTTAGACTATACTTCAGAAAGGGTGGTGGATACCAACGATTTCAGTCATATCTTCCCCGGTGGATGGACAACTTGGTTTACTCAAGACTTATGTTCTACCATACCATCGATGAGAATTACCGGAGTAATTCAGCCCCATGTCCATACACATGAGCACCCCTTCGGTGAAGGGCCTAGCCAACCACGCCATTATTCATTCTGTGAAGGATCCGATCAATCACATTAGAACCCCTTCGGTGAAGGATCTAGTCAACCATCCGAGAACACCGCTAGTGAATGGCGTAGTCATCCTCAAGCCATGAATGAAGATACCTTAGAAGAAGAATATGAAGGCGAACCAGATGGGTTTATCAAAGAGGATCCGAAATTTTTTGTGAGAGACATTGACAATCCCCTAGTAGACGGAGATTACGAAATGTCAGAGACATTAGGCGACTCCTCCGATGAAGAGGTGGAAACTGAATATCGGAATTGAACGTTTAAAATTAGAGAGATCTTCCGAGACAAACAAACATTTCAAAGAGCATTGAAAGAACACGCGGTGGAGAAAAACTTTCAAATTCGGCCTTTGAGGACCGCTAGTTATCGAGTGACAGCCGGATGCTACGAACCCGATTGTTCTTGGCGAATACATGCTTCTAAATTGACTGAGCTCGATTCTTTCCAAATCAAGACATTCAATAGTACTCACACATGCAGAGTCGCTAAGATCGGACCGCACGATCATCGTAATGTAACAATCTCCTTCGTAGCGAACTATGTACGGGATAAACTTATGGAAGGATTTGACTACACACCGGCGTCGATAATGTTTGATATTGCAAAAGCTTATAATGTGCAAATCTCATATGCAAAAGCTTGGAGGGGAAAAGAGCTTGCCCTTAATGATATTAGAGGCAGTTGGGAAGGACAATTTGTTGATCTACCGGCCTACATGAAGGAGATGGAGAGGGTAGATCCTAATGTACAAACATCCTTTCAACTTACTCTTGACGGTAAATTTCAAAGATTTTTTTGGAGTTTTGGCCCATGCATCGGAAGCTACCGCAATACACTTCGTCGCATATTACTTGTAGACGACACACACCTACGAGGACGTTTCGAAGGGATCCTACTTATCGCCTCTGCGCAAGACTATAATGGTCATATATTACCGTTAGCATTTGCCGTGGTCGAGTTAGAAGAAGAGGATACGTGGATGTGGTTTCTTGAACGGGTAGGTGCGTTCGTGATCGGTGGGTTTAACGAAGATCTCGTATTTATCACGGACAGGTCGAAGGGTTTAATAAATGCGGTGAAACGTATCTTCCCTAACGCATATCACAACTACTGCATGCGGCATATGACACAAAATTTGCAGCACAAGTATCCCAGGAACAATGTGAAGGGTCTATGGTGGTGCGCCGCGCGTGCATATTCGAAAGAGAAATTTAATTATTTTATTAACGAAATGAAGAAAGATCCTGCTGATTCTTAGGTCGTAGAATATATTTTGAAAATAGATCAGAAGCATTGGGCACGCACACATATGGAAGGAAGGCAGTACGATTCTTTGACTACGAATATTGCCGAAAGTTTAAACAGCGTGCTAAAGATAGCTCGAGAGAGACCAATTATCGACTTAATCAAAGCTATTAGAGAGAAAGTCACCGATCATTTTTAAAAATGCAGAGAGATATCTGAGAAATGGACCACCCTTCTTTGCCCGAAAGCAGACGCTCACATGAAGAAGGTGTTGCAATGGGCCGGTAACAAGAGAGCTCAACCATGCGGGCGCGATCAATTTCAAGTCAATTCCAGAAATTTCATTCATCACGTCGACTTGGAACACAAGACCTGTAATTGCCGCGGTTGGCACATTCATGGCTTGCCTTGCTCCCATGCCGTGGCGGCCATCAATCGAAGAAGTTACGACTACCATAAATTTTGTGAGAACTGGTTTTTCACTGCTTGCTTTAGACAAACATATGACGAGGAATGGGTTCCCACCCTCGATAAAAGTCAATGGGAGTTCCAAGCAGAGCAACTCCCTGAAAATATGAAAGTGAGACCACCCTATTATTGTCGAAAGCAAGCCGGCCGTCCAAGAAAGAGAAGGATAAGGTCTAAGGGTGAGGTTAGGGCACTACAGTATAGCAGGTGCAGTGAATATAGTCACAACCGCAGGAGCTTCACGACAGTGGGACCGATGGGCTGACAGTGTATATTTTTAATAATGATAGATTGAATGTAAATGAGAAATTCAGAATCCATGTTTTTTTACTGTAATATAATCTTTACCGATGTATCATAGAGTTGTCATCGACTGTATCCATAATCGATATCGACTATTTATAAAGTCGATATCGATTCATTTAAGAATCGGTATCGATTATGGATACCGTCGATGACGACTCTATATAGAGTCGATATCGATTACATAAAGAGTCGTTAACGATTAGTTATATAGTCGTTAGCGATTACATAAAGAGTCGTAACGATTAGTTATATAGTCGGTAGCGATTACAAAATGTAGTCGAAATTATTATTTATATAGTCGATGACGACTATATATGTAGTAGCTAATGGTTGCTATTTCTACTTTTTAACTACAACTACATAAAAATAGTGCAATTATATTCAAAATAATTCATTAAGAAAAAATATTTCATTTACAATTACAAAAATATTAAAATACAACCACACTACTGCTGCTCCCCCTCCTTTTTGTCGTGTTTTCACAAGATTCGCCATCGCCGTTGTATGTAGCCAGTATATGGCCAATTTCTGCCCTGATCCTATCTATATCTGATTGCGTGAAGTCAAATTTCTTCTCCATCATAAAGTATTCGACATACTTCACAACAAACACTCCACAATCACAGGAGTTGGTCTGTCGGGGGACGACTTTGATCCGACAGTCACTAGATGACCAAGGATAGCTCTTCTTGATTAGTGCAGCGGAGTCACCGTACGAATATAAAATCACGGGAAGGTATTGGGTCTGTTTTGAAATAATAGAGAGGAGTGTCAGATATGTTAAGCTAACAATGATAAAAGATATGCTAAGCAAAATATCTTACCAGCGCTTATAATTGGGACACATATCTTTCCTTAGAGGGCCTATTAAATATAGGGTCGACAATCATTATCGATCGTTCGACTACCTTTACGATCGCAAGTGCCCAGTGTAGTGGTTGTTCTGAATGTATTGGCATAAATATCTACAAAAAAGTAATATAATCTCAAAGGGTATGATAGAAAAATTAAAAAGAAAAATTATAAAGAGGATAAAAGCATACTATGTTGCATTCGTGAGCCCACAGATTCCGAAGCTCATTGAAGAAGAAAGTTTCCATCAGCTTCTTCCCTCCGGTCTCTCTTTGTCTATAGACAGCCCACCTTTGAACTTGAACCTCGATCGACTGGTCGTATAATTTTTCAGCAAGCAGGAACTTGTTGAAATCTCTCAGTTCATAGCCCATGTACGTCAGCGCGGCAGGGTCCATAAGGAAGTTTTTGACCTCTTTATCAAGATGAATTTTATCATTAATTACTTCCAAATGTCTCAGGTAGGCGCCCATAACCTGAAACCAATGCAGTTAGATTAAAATATGCAGTTAGAGTTAAATACATAATCGTTATCGACTCTATAAGTCATCGATATCGATTAATTTGACAATCAATAACGATTACCTAAGCCATCGAAATCGGTATCGACTCTCTAATAAATCGATATCGATGATTTACAGAATCGCTAACGATTACATAAGCCATCGTTAGCGACTCTAAAAGCCATCGACCTCGATTAATTTGAGAGTTGATAACGATTATTTAAGTCATCGTTATCGACTCTATAAGGAATCGATATCGACTCTTTTTCGAGTTGTCGACAGCTTTAACCATTCTTGATTTTGCCTACAGTATGTTAAACTTACAAAATTATCCAGGTACTGAGTTGCCGCCAGACATCTGAAGGATTGCACCACCAGCTTATACTTGCCGACAGTGTTAACATATTCTCTACATAAAAAATGGCCAACTTAACTAATCTTCACGATAAATATATAATAATAAGTTAAGTATTCAGAGTAGAATAACTTACTCGTCCTCCTTCAGAGGCTTGTTCCATATGTCTAGCATATATTTTTGCTCCACTGTCAGCTCAGCGGGAGCATCTTCAACCGTAGACCCAAGACCAGCGGTAATGATTGCCACCGGTCCAGGCCCAGCAGTTGGTCCTTCGTTGGCCTTCTCGGTAGGCTTCTTTTCAGCCGCTACCCTTCGCTATGCCTTAGGTTTGACGGCAATTACTTTGCTGACTTTTGCTTGCCTAGGTCTTAAGCGAAGCTCAGCTTGTTGGAGAGGCAATTGGGAAGAGGTTTCCTCTTCACCAGCAGGACCCTTATCAGTTTGAGTCTCAGGCTGCTTGTCAGCAGCTGCCTTCACCTCATCAATGGGAGGAGGAGGAGGAACCTAATGCGCAGGAGCCGATGGTTCCTTATCGAAGGCTGTGTCGCACACCTTCGATATCAGCTCCTCCATAGCCACATCCTGTACATCGTAATAATGATGCAAAATAAGAATTAATTTTTGGTCCACATTTTAAAAAGTCCAAATTGATTTTAAATATAATCGTTATCAACTGTACTTATAGTCGCTATCGATTTTATATATGATCGTTATCGGTTATATATATAGTCGCTATCGATTTTATATATGATCGTTATCGATTATATATATAGTCGCTATCGATTGTAAATATAATCGATATCGACTGTATATAGAGTCGATAACGATTGCATATATAATCGATATCGACTGTATATATAATCGATATCGATTTATGTTAACAAAACTGAACATCTAAAACCAGATTTCAACATATACTTTAGGTCTCGCCTCCAATAAATTTTCAAGGAGTTCTTTTATATCCGTCTGGCCCTTTCTGACCAAATAGTTGTAGTGATTTAACTTCTGCCACTCCGCATCCCTTGAATTCAGCCTCTCATTGAAGGAGTTGCATAGTTTCTCTAAAGAAGCGCAACGTTTAGCCAGGGCCTTATTCTCTCCCTCCAAATCGCTCACTCTTTGGGTGAGCTTCAAGTTCTCTAGCGTCAAATGATCGACCCTCCTCAACAAAGAATCATTGGAGGTGGTTGAGGCTATCTTCATTTGCCAGGCTCTCCTTGGTGGCCCCCTAGTTCTTGGCCGACCCTCTCCCACATAGACGGGGCCCTTTTTCGAGAGGGGTTCTTCTTCAAACGTCGATGTGTCATCCCATTCTTCCTCTCTAATATTCTCTACCGGAATGTAATTTCTTTTCTTCTTCAGCCGCATCTCTTCCACAGCTTTCTTGACCGGTTCTTTCCTCTTCCCCCCAACCTCCTTTTGAACCCGTAGATATTCTCTTAACACGAGTATCTCTAATTCAAAGCCTTGAGGCACGAGGGGAGCGCGAACCTTTTGAAAGAAAATGAAACATGTAAACAACAGAATAAAATGATCGTTATATATAATAAATCACTCTCGATTATGTAAAGAATCGGTACCGACTATTTAATAAATCGTTATCGATTCGTTAAAAAATCGCTATCGATTATTTAATGAATCGTTATCGACTACTTAGTAAGTCGTTATCGACTCTGTACGGAATCGCTATCGATTGTTAAGGAATCGTTATCGATTCTTAAATGAATCGGTATCGATTCTGTAATGAATCGGTAAGTTGCTTTTTTTTGAATTTACAATAGACCTCATATCTTGCATCAACATCACGCATGAGTGTAACCTTTGATCCTTGATGCATACCGCCTACCATTTTCATTTCAGGTGGAAAGGGTCCTTGAGGCCTAGCTGGGATGGCGATATATCGGGCAGGATCTCATAAGCCCACCATTGAAGTACACATATGCATGCATATGTGTTGTACATCTTTAGGGCTTTATCCATCTCGGCGGTTTTTCTATTCGTCGCGCCCTTAATTATATACTCGATCAAGTCTTGGTAGACGTGCAGACCCCACGGAGTTCGGTTAAAGGTCTCCACATCATCGATGAGGTCGATGTGGTCTTCTGAAATCTGATGGTGGGACCCGGGGAAGAGAAATATGCACAACACAAACAGAAGGGACAACTTTAAGAAGTCCTCATCACTTTCCGCTCTCCAAATTACAGCATCTATATGAGACCGGAGAATTTTTTCAGGAGGCGTTCAATGAAAGTATTTGTATCGAATGGTTTGTTCTTCCGATGGTTTAACGGATGGGGTATACTTTTCTGGGCCAACTACGGCAAGGCTCAGTATCAATGCAATGTCTATCTTCGGAAGATAGACATCAGTCTTCCTAATTCGGAAGTGATTTTTTTCAACCCAAAATGTCAACATCGCATCCACCACATCGAAAAGAAATCTCACACCCTTAGGCATTTGAAATATTCCACCAAAAACTGAATCTCTCAAGAATTTCTTCCCGGTAGCATTTTCAGAGAGATTCGAAATGGCACTTGGCACACTTAACAAATGATGTACAACCATCTTGACAGCCTTTTGAAATGAACTGTAATAAAAAAGAAAGGACTGAGCCCCATACTAACAAGGATAGTTAAAAATATTGATGAAATGTATATATAAAACCTGTATCGATTACATATAGAGTAGTTATCGATTACATATGTAATCGATACCGACTCTATATATAATCGATATCGAGTCTATATATAATCGATACCGATTCTATATGTAATCGATATCGAGTCTAGATGTAATCGATATCGATTACCTATGAAATCGCCATCGACTCAATATAAATTCGCAATGACCTCAAAATATTTATTTATATAGAAATTACTTAATTTACTGACTCTTAAGTTTCTTTTTCTTTCTTTTGTTCTTTTTCTTTTCTTCCTTCTTCTTTACCTACATCGATTACATATATAATCGATATCGACCTTATATGTAATCAATACCGACTCTAAATGTAATCGATATCGATTACTTATGAAATCGCCATCAATTCAATATAAGACTGCAATGATCTCAAAATGTTTAATTTACCTGTTAGGTAAATTTCCCTTATTTATATAGAAAATATTTAATTTACTGACTCAAAAGATTTCATGAAGTCGCCATTGCATCAAAAAGTTTCATTTACTTGCAAAATTTTTCAATTACATTCAAAAAATTTCACTTATAATTAAAAATGAAAAGAAAATTTAGGAAGATGGATGAAGAGCAGGTGGTGGATGGGGTGGAGAGGCGGGTGGTTCCGTCTTAAGTTTTATTTTCTTTTCTTCCTTCTTCTTTTTCTTTTCTTCCTTCCTCTTCTTCTTTTCTTCCTTCCTCTTTTTCTTTTCTTCCTTCGCCAAAATCTCGATTACTTCATCGTACTCGTCCCACAGGAACTGCAGAGGATCTGGTTCTGGTGGTGGTGGTGGGTCCTCCTATACAGGCTCGAACTTGATTGGGTTATAGAAAATTTTTTCTTCGTCGTCTGACATTGAAAAAAATATGGGCTGGTAGGGATGATAGGTGGTTTGCTAAGGACGAACTAAACCTGTATTTAAAGCTCCTAGATTGTGGAATACGAATCGTTGTATTAAATTTTCTCATTCTTCCAACCTAACTTGCCATAATGGTTTTACAAAAGGGTAGTTGGCAATAAATTGAACGTCGGCTGAGATAAATATAAAACCTCATATGATTTATTATGGCATCGAGGATAATAACTATAGGGAAATTAATTCATATGATGGGTATTAATTATATTCATAGAGAGTCGATATCGATTTGTTATAGAGCCATCATCCACAATTTATATAGTCGATTACGACTACATATATAATCGTTATCGACTCTAAATGTAATCGATAGCGACTCTACATATAATCGATAGCGACTCAATATATAATCGTTAACGATTACATATAAGATCGATATCGATTACATATGGGAAAACTTAAAAAAATTATGTCAAAATGTGCACCAAAGAGAGGAGAAAAAAAAAATCTATAGCGATGGAAGGTAATTTTAATTCTAACTTACAGATTTGGTAGCTTGAAGGTTGTAGATTTGAACGCGATCGTCCACGAAGCGACAACGACTCTCCACCGACTTCGAACGAAAAAGTAAAATGAAAATAGTAAATGATTTGAAAAGATGATATTATTCGTAGAATTACTTTGGGCATTTCCTCAGTACCTCATTTCGGGCCTTGAAATGGTTTGTCTGGGAAAAAGTGAAACTATAGGGCTTCTGACGTAAAAGGCGTATCTGACAGGGCCTGTCAGGTAAATTTCCCATGAAAAATTAAAGAATATTTGTAGATATCTTTTCAATTGATAATGTATTCTAGCTTCTCATTTAAATTTAGTAATGATGAAGATTCTAGATCATTGATATTTTCTCTTTTACCTCTCTTTTGAGAGATGGCTCTTTAATTTCTAATAAATTGTAATCTCTAAGTTATTTTTTATTATAAGGTGAGGTGAGGCCCCTCCAACCTCAAGCTGGCTTATCGAAGAATCTTAGTCGATTGGATTGGGAGGATAGAGATATTAATTCATCTTCATGTGTCCACTTAGACAAAATCGATGCTTTTGCTATGTTATGTGTGGAGATGAAGGCTGAGTATACATTCTCGAATCAAGTGAGCAATGACCAAAAAAAAATTAAGGGAGATTTGTTCACCTAGAAGATCCAATATGAATGAAGATCAGACCCTTGTTCTCAATGTTTTTGGTCATTCATTTGGTTGGTGGAAATGGTAGGAAATATTTGTTAGTGTTTCACATAATAGCCAAGCTATAGAGGATTCTATGGGATTAGGCGTAGAAGATATTTTCCACTTTATAATCATATTGGTATAAAGTAGAATGGATGGCTATGTGGTCTCATTTCTTCTCGGCTAGTCTTTGTGCTGATGGATGCAAAAGGAAAGGAGAGATCGACTTTTCCCCATTTGACATATTTGGTAGGAAAGAAATTCTAGGATCTTTGATAATGTAGCTAATTAAGCACAAAGAGTTGTAACCAATTATTGTTCTTGTTGGGATTTTACTTTGAATCTCGTGGCCACTAGTGTACTTGAGACAATTTTTGGGTGCATTCTCGTGGCCACTAGTGTACTTGAGACAATTTTTGGGTGCATTCTCGCGGCCACAAGACCCAAGTTCATGGCCATGAGAATTGGCTCGAACTTCGAGGTTTGTTTTCCTGTTGAGATTACTGAAGGGTATTTGCATCATATATACTTGGGCGATTATGCTTGTACTATATAAGCATAATTAGTGATCGAGAATTATGTGAAGGGTTAGAGAAAACAAGAACACTTACTATATGTATTGAGAGATTTGAGAGATGTGTAACCCCAATTTTTCATAGATTAGTAAAAGTACTCATATCACCTGCGGATGCAGGCAAATCGCCAAACACATAAATTTTGTGTTTACATTTTCCTTTCTGTTGTATGTTGTTTGATTGCCATTGATTTCTACTGTTCAAGATGTGAACGTTCGGGGCTCCCAATCAAAATATTGTGTACCTGGATAGAGTTGGAGGCTATTATAAATTGGATGTTGTTTGCAGTTGATATCGACTTCACAAATATTATTGGAATGTGTGTCATGTGGAATCCAAATCTGATCGAGTGATGGCAGTCTGATCCATTATGTCCAAGATTAGGTGAAAACGATCAATTGTTTAAACGAGAAAGAATCTTCGCTTGTAAATAATGGTACCATTGAATGGATAGCTACTCTTCTTGTAAACCTTTTCTAGGCCCTACACCTGCTACTCTTCTCGCGGCAATGGCCAATGGGCTTGTTCCCTTTTCAAACTTGTGTTTGTTTCAGGTGTTATACACACAAACATCAGGGTTGGTGTTAGTGAGTTTGTTATGTATATATTAAACGCAAACAGCAACAGGATTTCAATCTTGACCATTCGTTTGATGATTAAACCAATCAACTGGTTATAACCATCTGATCATGGAAGATGATATATGTAGGATGAATGATGCAAGAAGAGTTGGTGTCACATAGTACGAGGATTCGAACCACCCAATCCCAGCAAATCCCATAGAGACCTTATCAGATGGTAGAGATTGCTCAATCATATAAGCAATTTTCGAGCTGATCATACAATCTATACTGTGGCCATGTGTGCACTACCACAAGTAGGGGTGTTTACTGATGAAGATAGGTGCCACGTGGACATAGTTTGATGACTCATGGTGTCATGCACGAAAAGGAGTGGGAGCGCCTATACACCTAAGAAGAACACTGCCTTGATAAGATGGTTGCAGTTTATTGATCCAGTCAAAAGGTGGCCAGTTGATTGGATGTATGTGGTGTTGATTGATGGCCTATGAAATAGTTTTACCTGAAAATTGCAACTAACTTCTTACAACCCTTTTCTAGGCCCTTAGACCTGCTGCTCTACTTGGGGCAATGAGTTTAAACTGGTGTTTCTTTCAGGTGTTATACTCATAAACACCACCATTGGTGTTAGTGATCAGTTTAATGCATTCTACGGCATATGATTTATCTGTAGTTGATATCTGCTATTTTTTTTTTTCCCTTCCTTACTTGATGTAGAAAATGTTTTTAAAAAGACCTCCAAAACTAGCAAAACATAAAAAATAATAATTAATAATTCGATTGATAAACGATAATATCAGCCACTCAAATAAAAAATCATGATTGATTTTATAAGCAATTGATCTAAGGATTTAATCTATCTAAAAGACAATTTTTGGACTCGTTGTGCTTCAATCTATGATCGTTCAGATTAATGGTATGTATCACCCACATCTTAAATCACTAATAGTGGAAGATGATTTAATCGATCATTTTGGTGTGTAAATGGCAGTTCGGAGAGTCTAGAAATTAAGCTTTACATACAAATTAAATTAATTAATTAATATAATCTAAAAATAATATCTATTATAAAGGATTGGAAAATGAGTTTAGGATTTAGGCAATTATCGATCTAGAAAAGAGGGTTTAGGAGATGAATTTGGGATTTAGGATTAAATTAGTGATTTAGAAATTATAGTTTAAAAAGTAGATTTAGGATTTAAGAAATTAAGGAATTAGAAATTAGGGTTTAAGAAAATATATAGGGTTTAGGATTTAGAAAGATATATATATATAGAGAGAGAGGGGTTAGGAAGAGAGAGCAAGGAGACATCAAAAGAGGAGAGAAAGCCGAGAGAGGAAGTAGATAGTTAAATTAAGGGTTCTATTATTTGCAACTGTAGACTCACTATGCCATGTATGATTTTGGTTGCAAAAATTGAAGCTTAGGTTACAAACATTCATATCCAAATTAAACGCTTTAAGAAAAAATGTTTATAGGGTCCCATAAAATAATTTACCTGGCCGTAAAAAAAAATTCATTAGCCGTTAAAAGGCTTTTTCGGGAACTTACGGGGTTGGGTCCCCATAAGCTTCAACGTGCATCCGCTGGTGCTTGCACACGAGTTTTGTATCGTGCCACATGGGTTAAAAGGAAAGACTTTGTGTTTTTGGGACCCTTGTCATGTGAAACACCATATAAGCCTTCTCATTTGAAGGCCATGACATAAAGATCTTTAATGCCAAAAGTTGTCACAAAACACCATCTCGGGCATCTAATTTAACACAGTTCACCATTAAATCACATGATTGGCATTGAATGCATTGAAGCAAATGATAAAGATCTTAGTTCATGTCAATCTCTGTCATCAACAATCTTTTGGTTATGGGCTTCAAATCTTAACAGCTTTGAGGGTGTTTCACATGTCACAGGTACCCAAAATACCAAGTCTTTCTTTCTTTTCAACCCTTATGTTGCAGTATAAATCTCACTTATAAGTTGTAGCTCCCTTTTCATTTAAGGGTAGTTTTGTTCTAGCACACGTGTTCTCTGAAAGCGCTCGTGTGCAATCCGTTAGATATTGTTGATTGTGACAAATCTGATGATGGAGATCGTGTTTTACCCTAATTTTCTACACAATAGATTTTGAGATCATTTCGCACCTATCAGGCCATTAATTTTTTATTTCACATGTCACAAATCTTCAAAAAAATGTCTTTTATATTCAACTGCACACATCAAGCGCAAATGTGAATTTAAGGTCATATTTTGGGAATGTATGATATGTGAAATTAAAAATTGATCATGGGCGAAATGATCTTCAGATCCCTTGTGTGGAAGACTTGAGTTGAAAAACGATCTCCTTCATCAAATTCGATGCATTTTAAAGGGAGTTCCGACTTAGGCCCTTTGAGAGAACATGTGTCCGCGTTTAAAGGATTCATTAATGCCTAAGAATAATCCAAGTCAAAAAACTATCCAACCACCTACCAAGTCACCTCTTGATGTGAAATGGCTCTGATCCGATTTTGTTAGGTTATCAATTAATGACATTATTGACTTGCTTTTTTAACTTATTGGCCTTTCTTCGTGGTGGGCAAAGTAGGGTTAGGCAGAAGACCCCTTAGGCAGATTTTAGAGGATCCCAATAATGGGTTCCAAAGGATAGTCCCAATTGTCGGTATTTTTTCCTCCAACAATCTATCGAGAGTGGTTGTTTTCCCAACCATAGAATAGAATCTTGCATTGTAACTAAAGACATCCATTTTTTGTCTAAATATTTAATACAATAGATCTTGAGATCAAAATGAGCACCATCAAACATTCAGATATTGATTTCATGGTGTAAACATTACAAAAAGTAACCCAAGAATCATATGTTGTGCCACATCTTTTAGCTCGGATCACTTTTTGAGATCTTTAGACCATCGTGACAAATTTCACCGTAATTCAGTAAAATTTTGCTAAAAATGCCGAAACGCGGGTCAAACGAAAAATTTGAAAAAATTTCGATACTTTCGAAAATTTTCAGAAATTTCAATTTTTTGGGCGAAATTTCATAAGTTCTGAATTTTTTTTTCTTTTAATTATTATTAGTAATTTACTAATAAATGGCTGGCACTGTACTCACACGTCACCAAACACGGTCACCAAGGGCTTTGGAATGCTTAAGTACTAAGTTGCCTACCATATATAGGCGGCTGAGAGTGTCCAAATTGGTACAACCACCAATGTGAAACTAAAGGTTAGTTTAGAAAAATTGCAATTTTTTTTATATGCCATCGACTTTATGCTTTAACTTCATTGTTTAGCATAGTTGCTTTAACATATTATTTTATATATTTTTTATCTCCAAAACTTTCCCGAAATTAATCCAAAATGTACCGAAAGGACCCCCTACCGAAAAATTACCGAATACGAAATTTGGCACTATGCTTTAGACAGCATTGTTAATAATATTTAAAAAGAAAAAATTAACAAATACTTGGACCGAATCGTCCTGCTGAACTAGAACGAACCTAACGGCAAATCAATCCGTCCCGACCATTGTTGATGTATATTTTGTTGATTGATGAAAGGGCAGCTCTAAACGTGCCCACCTGTTCTCTGAAAGCGCCTACGTCAGAGATCCCTTAAAACTTTTTCCTTGGGTCGGATCAGATGATGTAGATCATGTTTCACCTTGATCTTCGACACAAAGGATCTTGGGATCATTTTTTACCTATCATACAGTCAGTTTTTTATTCCAAATATTATAAATCCCCAAAATATGCCTTAAAATCACATTTGAGGATGACGTGTGCCATAGGATTCAAGATCCATTTTTTGGGAATATGTGACATGTGGAATCAAATGATGACGTCTGATAGGTGCGCCATGATCTCAAAATCCTTTGTGTGGAAGATCGGGGTAAAACGATCTCCATCAACAGAATCGAAGCAATCAACGGGTTTATGGGATTTTTGACGTTGACACTTTCAGAGAACACGTGGGCGCGAACGGAGCTACCCTAGATGAAAATGACTCATCTAATTTCAATAAATTACAAATAATTACAGGGAGCGACAACTTGCACACAAGTTTTTTATGGATTACATTTATTTTAAAAAGAAGACTTGATATTTTTGAAACTTAGGCCACGTCGAATGCTATCTAACTGGTCGGATTTGAAAGTCATTACATATAGATCTTCAGTGCCAAAGATTGGCATGAAGATCTTTACTTGTGCATCAAAGATCTTTACTTGTGGCCTTCAAAGTTCAAATTAGACGGGTTAATAGATGATATTCCATGTGACACAGCTCCCATAAATATCAAGCCTTTCTTAAACTATTTATAATGGCACAAATCTTTTTTTTTTTTTTGATATGGCCATTCGGCCGAGACAGCCTCAAGAACCGAGAAACAGACATGCATACACATATGACAGTTGTAGAGTAGCGTGAGAGAACATCAAATACAGTGATGAGAGTTAACTAACAGAACCCAACCCATACCTTGTAAAAACAAGGGTGGGAAACAGCGTGGAGGATAAGTATCGAACCCACGACCTACTCCCTCACAATGGCACAAATCTATTTTGTAAGTAGGTGCTCCTATTACTAAAATGCAAACACAATCAAAATTATAATGACAACCATAGTGACAAATTTTGTTTTCGGTACTTTTTCAGTGGGGGGTCCTTTCGGTACACTGAATTAATTTCGATACCTTTCGAAAAAATTTTAAAAAAATTTCAAGGATTAAAAATATATAAAAAATATATTTAATATATATTTTTTTAAATTACTACAATATATATTAATTTACTAACATTTATTTTTTTTTTAAATTAAACATTAAAAGAAGAAAATACCAAAATTTTGCCAAAAAATTCTGAATTTTTCGTTTGACCCCCCCCCCCCCCTTTAGGCAAATTTCGGCGAAATGCCACTATCCTGACAACTCTATTGAATGTCATTATCTAAAGATCATTGATGCAAAAGATTGGTATGAAACCTGACTTCTATAATAAATGTAGGCCTTAAAATCAGATGGATTAGATGATCTTTAGACATGACACAAGTCCCCTTAGAACCTTTATTTGCACTCACCTATTTACTAAAAGGTCCCACTCAATGATGACTAGCAGTGTGTTAGGCAGTAGTGCGTGCCTTAATTAAGTAGGCACTTTTGGTAAATGGGTGAGCCCCAACAAAGGTTTTAGACCCCAAGATACCAAGTCTCTCTTTTTTGTGTGCAAGGCCAACTAATGGCTCCCAGTTACCAATTGTATTACACGGTTCCTAACCCGTCACAAGGACTGAATACGAGAATAATAGCAATGTGGAAAAAGGGGCGAAAAATGGCAAGTAGAGAAGAAGAAAAAAAAGAGACAAAAATAGAGTATGGGAAGAGTTCGGCAAAGGAAGAATATGAAAAAAAAAAAACAACGGAAAATAGGGAAAAAAGGAAAAAAATAAAATAATAATAATAAATATATGTTTAAATTAATATAAAAATATATTTGATTACACCTTTACTATTATTCTTATTATTTTTAACAAAAAAACCCTTATAAAACGCATTTTAAACGAAAAATATGTGTTTTATGCATTTTTCCCCCTAAAACGGCTTTTTATAAATCTCTTCAAAATAAAATGCCCTTTTTTGTGAAGTATGTTCTTGACACTATGAAAGATATGGTTGTTCCTCATCTTTATCCACAAGTGTAGATGAGAAAATAACTAAAGCATCATCCATCAATTCTTAGATGATCCGATCATATAAAGTATATCAATTGAATGATAGCATCTATCTGTCATCAATCCACTTTTTATTGAAATTTATAACTATCGGCCATTCAAAAGAAAGCAAGTGATCGGACGATTAGAACTAGCCCATCAATTGCAGTTATGATTGCATGTCCCAGCCAAGAACTGCCTCATCAAATTGATATTGGGTACATCCATACAGCTATTTTCAACCGACCGTTGGTTCTCCACAACTAACATTTTTTCACATGAAAACTATTAATTGCTTTGAATCAGATGATAGAAACCGTTAATTGCTTTGAAGATTGGGCCAAAAAATAATCTCCAGTCTTATGTTTCAAGGCAATCAAACCCATTGCAAAATACCTGTATCCTTTGATATTGACTATAAAGGATTAGAGGCGCATAATACGATGAGGACCACCATTATCTCTTATGCTGCTAAGTACCTTATATAAAAACTCACAGAATAATCTATCTCAACTTTAGGTAGAAAACTAATATTGTGAAATTTAATTTAATTTAATTCAATTATTTTCTCCCTACCCTGTAATAAAATTAGAAGGGTATACATTATAAAGTAGTTATCAATCTTACCAATTTAACATGACGACACCTAGAAGGAAAGCCAATATCATCAGCTGACTTGCTCTGTATATCCCAAAAAAACAAAAAAATAATTATAGTGTTACCGGTAAAAAGATGGTCAAATATTTGAACAACTTGTATTATATCTTATTTTCTTTTCATTTGCTCTATTTAGAATTTTTTTTTTTTTTGATGGAATGCCCTATGTAGATTTTACTAATATAGTTGGACCGTGAATGGGTGATTTGTTACTCAAAATTTCTTATTTTTGTTCTGATTTTTTTATTTTTTAAGCATAAGCGTGGAAACATCATGATCAGATCCTTCCTAAAGGTCGACAAAATGTCGACCCATCTCATATTTTTCCTTAAATTCTTTCAGAAGATAGACAAAATGTCTGATCATTGCTAGAGCCTGTCAATGGCGAGTTGAAGCGAAAATGGGCAGAGTTGAAGTTAACATAGGCAACAGTGCATATTCAATGTCAAAGTTTCTTAATTAAATATGGAGAGTTAAATTTTATTAAAAATTGATAAAAAAAAATTCCCACATCTTTGAATAATTTATTCTAATCGTTTGGAGATTTTGTGCAACAGGAAATGATACATACAACTAAGTTGGTCTCAGCAGTCTATTTGAGACCTTTGTAGGAAAATTCCCTATATAATAGTCAAATTTTCGGAAAAATTCTCTAAATAGGTGGTCTGCCAAACTTTTCTACTAATTATTCAGCCTATTCTGCTTCGAATAATTTTGAATTTTGTAAATTTTAAAATTTTTCAAATTTTTATGGTTATGAATTTATGATATATGTTTTCTTTGTGAATAAAAGGGGGATAAGTGACACAGCACTGAAGAAATCATGTAATGCACCTATGTTATTTGTAATATAGGTGCCGACGAGAACTACAAATTAAAGTTTTTTGAAGAATTTTGTAATATATAAATAACAATATGCTTTGATCATGGTTTGTTATTTTTTTTCATTTTTATCAATTTGTTGATGGATGGGGATTATGTAATGCACCTATGTTATTTATTTAAAATATTATTTTAAACTTTAAATTGGTTAAGAAATAAGATATATTCGTATATATTTTTTATAATTCCCAAAATTTTCAAATCTTTACTTAATTAAACGGAACTGACTCCCCACCGAATTATAGCCAAATCCAAACTTGCTTACCATGTTTGAGACGAGGCTTAAAATCTCGCTTCCCTGGTATATACCTTTTATATGCTAAAATAGTTGTGCACTCGTCAAAAATCTACCATTTTTACATAAGAATGACTCAAGAATCCCGGCCGGTGGTCGAGTCAGGTACCTGATTCCAACTACTTTCTCAATGAAGTAGCAGGTTGAAGAGGGAATTCCATTGTCTAGTGTGTTTGTTGGTAATGACCAGCTGGACATGTATACGAAATGTGGTAGTTTGGACGTAGCAGATCATGTCTTCATAGATTACATTATGTCATGTGAAGGAATATGATCACAGGTTACATATCATGCCCTGAGCTACAAAAAGATCAGTGCCACATGGTACCCAAACACAAGTTTGGACAGCACAAACGATGGTGCAGGGTTCATCCATCATCGTCTGAAAAAACAAATAATAAACATTGTCCACCGTAGATCTAACGGTTGCCACCGTTCATTGAACATTTCATCAATTCACCGTTCATTTTAACACTGCTAGATCGAGGGTGATATATATATTTTTTAAAAAAAAAAATTTCTTATCAAAGCCACATGGGACCACTGGGGTAGGGTGAACTCTAGGGGATATGTGTGAGTGCCACATGGCACCCTAATTTGCGCACTTACCCAGTGTTTAAACGCCCTTTGAATTGCATATCATAACCCTTTTTTAACAAATTCCCAGTGCCTCGAATCACTTTGAATAAGATATCCAACCATGGTTAAACGCTCGGAAAGTGCCACATGGCACCCTAATCCTAAACAGAAATAAATAGAGACAAACACTGATGTTATTAGTCAATTTCTGGCTTAGCTTAATTATACAAATCCTAAAATCAAAGGGGACTCCCCAAGCTGGACCATTCATCTTTTGTGCATCATTTAGCTCCACATATAATGCATTGTACAAAATCCTCCCCATGTCATAAATCTTCCATTTGAAATTTTTTCAAGTTCATTTTCACTCCATGTGCATCAATTAATGCCCTAATAAAGGAAAGCATGACATGCACCTTGTATGATGGGGATTATAATTGAACAATTGATGGTTGGTTAAATGTGGCTTGAGATTTCAAAAGTTATTTGGAAATTCATATAATGCTATGCACCTTGTTTGCTGGCACTATAACTACACATTGATGGCTAGATAAAAGTGGCTTGAATTCTAAAGTTCTTAAGAATTCGTCAATTAGAATTAGATATATTTATGGCCCTCTTAATAGCTTCACTTTTATTTCCAAGTGGTTAATTCAATAAGAGATTTTTAAGCATCTACGAAAAGTATGAAAGGATCTTAATTTCTTTACATAAGTACCTAACATTACCGATTGAGCAATAGCTTAGTTAGTATCCTCCCCCCTTTGCGGGGATGAGGTCGTGGGTTCTAGACTCCACAATTGGTTCCTCCCATTGTGTTAACAAAGGTGAGTGATTTGTGGGGTGGGATTTATTCTCCAAAGGTTATCTTCCCAGTGTGCTGTGCACAGATGGATTCTATCTGGTTGCAAGTTGCACAGACACTACACCTGGGCTGTTCTATGCCGCATGGCATTATCAAAAAAATAAACACCTGACAAACATTGGTTTGTGGCTAGTTGAGGAGAGAGAGAGAGAGAGAGAGAGAGAGAGAGAGAGAGAGAGAGAGAGAGAGAGAGAGGAGGGAGAGGGAGATATATGTACATTCGTAGATGCCTTTAGGGTGCACATTGTCAGTTGCCTATTTTATGTCGTCGAGGATAGACAACGAATTATGTACATTCGTACATACCTTTAGGGTGCACATCTGTTCCTGGGCGAGGTGTCATATTGAGAAAGTGAGGCAAAGAATGACAGATAAAGAAACGAAGGTAACTGCCTACAGATCCATTGAATTGTGCGGTGAGATTCATGGGTTTCACAGGAGAAATATACTGCATCCTGCAGCCGGCTAGAATACAGGTGCTGAAGTTAGTCAAGAAGCTCACAGTACTTGTGTTTTGCTTCACCCTGCTCTACTTGGATTGATCAAACAAGTGTTCCAGGTGGCGTAAACATGGACGGTTACGGTACAATCTGTGTACCTACGGTCAGAAGAGTAGCCCCCTTTCCATTTAATGGTCTCAGATACTCTAAAAAATAGCTTAATCTCCCTTTGAATCCCATGCCACAGTTTATGAAGTTACTTTTAACAATTAATGAAGTTATTAGGCAATGATCCATACGATCATCTGATTGGTTTGATATTTTCGGATATTGACTAATAAAGAGGTGGCTCGTTGATTGGATGGTTCAGATCCATGAACATGAGGAACCATTGTGAATAGAGATGGTGAGCATCACTTTGGTGGTGAAGATTATGTTTTATCCAATGGGCTAATGTTTTATCTAGTGAGCAATGATCAACGCCTACAAATGCCCACGTGCATAAATGGTGCAATTTATGCAAAATTTAATTTGCTCTTACCAATATGCTCTCTACTCTCCAGCATCACCAGATCTCCTAGCTGTGCAGTTTATGTAACACCTTTTGCAGCCCTAGATCGCAGACAGGCCATGATTCCTGTCACATTAACGGATTTGGAGACTTTGGCTAGTTGGGGTGTGCTTGTTCATCAATGAACTTCTGGTACATATGAGAAAAAATTTAGCAAACTTGAATATATGAAGTAAAGGAACTGGTAGAGGGTACTACCCCATTCACTCTCGTGAGCGAACAGGTCATTTTATTTTGTACACATGGCACTATTTTGGCACCATGAGGTGCCATGTGCTGCATGGGGAAATCATTTAGCTTGTATCCAATGTAGTCAAATGGCATAGGGCCATCGCATATGTGGGTTGCATATGCCATTATGCCATGGCATAAATTTTTTTTCTTTTTTCAAAAAAATTTCAAAAAATCTCCTAAAATTTCCAAAGTTCCCCATATTGAAAACTAGTATGCTTGTGTTAATTTTGTGCTCTATTAATTCTGTAGTATCTAAAATGAGAAATAAAAGTACATAATTAGTATATAACCCCTAAGTTAGAAGGGACAATATAAAAAATAAGTCCAAATAGTACAAAAATAAAGTGGACCATACAAAAGAGAAGGAAAGGGACCCGAAACATACCTTTGAGAGTTGTGATATGCATTAGGAAGAGAAACCCCCTATTACTAGGGCTTGGGGAAGCCTAAAAGCCAAAAAAAAATATATATCAATGTTAGAAAAGTATGCCATGGCATACACTGTATGCGATGGCATACCATCGCATTCCCCCTAAAAGCCAAAAAAATATATATATCAATGTTGGAGAAGTATGCCATGGCATACACTGTATGTGATGGCATACTATCGCATATGCGATGGTATGCCATGGCATACACTGTATGCGATAGTATACCATGGTATATGTGATGGTATGCCATGGCATACAATTGTATGTGATGGCATACTTCTTGGATCGCATATGCCATCATGGCATATGCGATCCAGCCCTTTCAAATGGTATAGGCGATCACATATGACAACAGTGATTGTATCCAACATAAGATTGCATAGAAAAGCTATCTGCACCACATAATTAACAAACATAAAGTTCCATGAACAACTACCACACAATTGTCCAAATCTGGTTTAACTGCTCATTATCTTGGTACCCGTAGCCTCTTAATCACAGGGTAGAGATAATTTGTTTATTCAATCTTAGGGCTGAATCCAATCTATATCATGGCCCATAAACCACGTATAAATGTTCTGAAAGTCGTTGGGCGGGTTGGGGCGGTTGGGTCGATGTTTGGGTGGAAGTCGCCGGGCGTCGCCCAGGCAGGCACCCCAAGATCCAGGCTGCCCCGAAGTATATATTATTATATATACATACATATAGTGATATACATACTTTATGCCAACATAAACCTATATAACATTCAAATCCACTTATAGGCTCATCAATTGTATGATTCAAATCCACTAATTGGCATGTTTCTTTGGGCTAAGACATTCTTCAACGATAGGTCCACTTGGACAATTTAGATTGATCACAGATGTTTTCACCACATGGCATAATGATAATCACACTTCAACATTGTGAGATTAAAAGTCTTAACTTTAGTGGGAATAAGATCGTTTAAACACCATTCTAGTGTTTAAATGTCGGTAACGAGCCAATATCCCTAAGCAACAAGAGCTTTAAAGTTTAAGGACCGTAAACGGATAGGGTTGAGTGATGTCCAATAAAACAATGGCATATGCCCGACCTTTTAATAACTCAACTCGACCCAGTAAAAGTCCGTTAATTTATAAATCACCCTGCCCCGATTTTAAAACGCTCAGGCGACCGCCTCAGACTTAGTTCGCCCGGGAAGCCGCCCAACGCTAAATCGGGGTGTCCCGAGGCCCGAACCTCCCTGGCTGCCACCCTGGCCGACTTTAAGAATACTGCATGGAACCAAAAATGGTGCCACATATACGAATAAATGACCAATTCACTCTCAAGAGTGAACAGGTCGGTTACACTATTCCAACTTGAGTTATTTACACAAGGAAGAATAAATTTAATGAAATAGATATCCATGAGATGGTCATACGTACAAATGGCGCACCCTTACAGAGAAGATGAACAAAGTGGGTGCTGCAACAGACTACCACATACACTAGCCAAAGATCTGCAGGGAGGAAGTTGATCCAAGAGGGGGCTTAAAACTTTACCTATTGGTGATTGCCTTAAATAAGATAAGGTCATGGGCTCAGTCCCCATGCTTACCTATTTAAGAAACATGATGAAAGTGGATGAAAGTGTAGTACTTACAGAAAAGGCCATTACCGAGCGTTGATCCCCTATGTATGGGGTGGGGTGCTGGGAGGGGTGTGCGAGATACATACCTTACCTTCGGCTTTTTTATACAAAAAGTGGCTGCTATCCGAACTCAATCCCATGTCTTCCAGCTTGACAGCCCAATTGCACCAAACAATGGCCCCTACGAAAGTGTAGTACTCAAGATTCTCTAGATGATAGTAAAGCATAGAGAGTAGTTAATGTTGAAACTTAAAAAACTGACAAAATGAATTAACTGCAACATAGTAATAAATCTGTTCTTGGAAATTGAGTAGGGAATCAGGTGCATATATATATATATATATATATATATATATATATATGAAAATTAAAGAAATGCATCGGGATGTATCCCTGGAGGGTGTACGGATGCCAAATCACATGCCAGGTGGAATGATCATCCCAAAACAACACTCGTTTTGGGTTGATCAGCCATGAAACATGTGATTTAAAAAAATTAACCATTTTGCCCTCCGTTTGATGGGTCAAAGATAAGGTAACACCCAATCAACTTGGTGTATTGATTTGAGGCATCTTTGACCACATTTTCAATGGTGGTTATGCTTTGGAATGCCCAAATTTATTGGGTGGTACCTAATAATCTTTTCTAAGTTGTGGTGGCGCCCGAACCTCGTGATGGGTGCCACATGGTATGTAAGGACCCGATTTGAAACCAAGTCAGATAGTTCATTTTAGTTATTTATTTAATGCCTTTAGGGTTTTGCATTTGTTTTAATAGATGGGTGTTTGGGACAGTTAAGTGGTTGAAAAGGGGATATAGGGTAATTTAAGAATTAAAAGGAGCCTTGGAGACATATAGGTGGAGGGCACACTAGGCAATTGTATACATAAGAGGGGTATACAAGTAATTCAATAATTAAAAGGGCATCCTAGGAATTTAATAATTAAGAGAAAGGATGGGTATTGTTGAGATTTTAAGGGACATTAATAGAATCTTATTTATTTTTTTGCTTATTGAATATATTTTTGGCTAATTGAATATAATATATATATATGGCTAATATATAATATAATGTACGAATATAATACAAGAGCTATATAATAAGAGATATATAGGAGATATATCCTATACTAGCTAAGAGATATACTATAATAGCTATGTGTTGGTTGTGGGAAGTTCTAGAGGGTCGAGAAGCTTTGGGCGTGGGCTTTGTATGCACTAAATGACAACAAAATAAAAACAAAAGAAAGAGAAAAAGAGAGCCTGAGGAAAAGAAAAAGAAAGAGAAAAAGAGGGAGAACGAGAGAGAGAGCATGTGCGAGAGAGAGAGAGATGTCTAGAGAGAGAGAGGATGAGAGAGCGAAAGAGATCTAGAGAGAGAGTTAAGAGAAGAAGAGGAATTTGAAGAGGGAATTTAAGTATAACAAGGGTTTTTGTTAGGGATTGAAACCCTAAATCTGGAATTTTGAGGCAAGTATCTTTATCTAGTACCTATTGATTAACCTGAATCTGAATATGGTACTTTTATTTTATGGAATTGATCATCGCCTATTTCTGAAATCAATTTATAATTGTTGTAATATAAACCCTTTTTCTGAAATCAGTTATGCATGAACTTGAGATTTACTGTTTTACATGAATCTGAAAGTTGGATTTTTGTATGGGCAATTTTAAACATGTAATCTGTTTATCTGTTTAGCACCTCTGAAATTTGGATTTTTGTATGGGCACTTTTAAAATTGTAATCTATGTATCCGATTTTAACACTTGACCCAGAACTATATCAGGATCAAAGTTGGACATACATGGGTAACTTGTATAATACAAATCTAATTTTTGAATAATTATTTTGTTTGTTTCCGATATTTATGACATTAATTAGACTGCCAAATGATCCGAAAAAGCACAGAAGGAATGCTTATGAGCTTTTTTGGAGCAAAACTAACACCCTAGCCAGTGGTGATTCTGTTATCTAATCTGAATCTATTATCTGTTCTCTATTCTGAAGTAGTTGAGAAAAACACTCAATAGTAGTGTTATTAGTTATAAAGTAACCTCATAGTTATATATTTGTTCGGGTATTTCAAATAATGGATTCGTATCTGCATATTAATTTATCTGTGTCAGAGATTTATTTTCAACCACATACAGTCATGATTGCAAATGAAATATTTGATTAGCTTGAAAAAAAAAAGAAATGTTAGAAGGGCATGTTGATAATTTGAAACGATCAGCCTGTTAGTAGTTGGGTCATTAGTTATTAGATTTGGATACTTGCAGAGCATGTGGATCAACTCTTACGGTGGTTTTAACCACCTTGCAGGTTAAGGGAAGAGAGTGGAGGAAGAAGAGCTGCAAATGGAGTTCTTGGCAATGTTATCTGGTGAAGACTTCTGTATCTGGTAAGATTACCTGTGTATAGCGTATGTTCATAGTGAGTGGCATGTAGTAGTGTCAAACTTTATATATATATAGTCGTTTGGGCCCTATTGTAGAGAGGAGTGTGTTATTAAATGGAGTGAGTTGTTCTGACCAGTTCTAGAGAATGAAAGGAAAAGTTTTTGTTGTGTTTCTGAAATCTGGTTATCTGGATATCTGTATTATATCCCTTATTAGAGACATTTTTTTATTTCAGATTTCTTCTTATCTATTTGGGTTGCGACTCAAGATCCAGGTGCGTGGATTTTGGGTCGTGACACTGTGGTATCAGAGATAGAGTTGAGTTGTGACAACGTTGTTGTGTTTATGGTACGATCGTAGTGGTCCTATGAAAATAGTGTTGAAGTTGGAGTCTTTTGAGGAATTTTTGTGAGGAAGTTAATGATTCGAGTCTGTCCATGTAGGACAATATGTCGAAGAAAAGCGGCAAAGGAAAAGGGAAAGCGAGTGACATAGCTCAAGAGGAAACTCTCCAATCATTTGCTAGTGGATTTAAGAAGAGAGAAAGATCAAAGGGTAAGGAAAGTGAGAAGTGGCATGTAGTAGTGTCAAACTTTATATATCTATAGTCGTTTGGGCCCTGTTGTAGAGAGGAGTGTGTTATTAAATGGAGTGAGTTGTTCTTACCAGTTCTATAGAATGAAAGGAAAAGTTTCTGCTGTGTTTCTGAAATCTGGTTATCTATATGATATCCATGGTTGTCAAGGCCACGCTATAGCCTCGCTATGGCCTCGCCATGACGAATGGTGATGGGAAACGCCATATATAACAAATAGTCATGATGGCTAAATAGTGACGTCATAGCGTCATCATGGCGGAATAGCATTATGGTGTCGCTATGTACGCTATTTTATTTTTTGGATAATAACGTGTAATACTTATAAGTTACGACATTTTAATAATATATAAGTTACAAAAATTAATTTACAAGTCACAAAACTTCAACTTCTAAGTTACAAAATCTTCAACTCTCTCTCTCTTTCTCTCTCTCTCTCTCTCTCTCTCTCTCTTGTCACAACAACTACCAACACCAGCGTCGTCGAAACCTCAGCATCGGCAACACTACCGTATGTGTACTTAATATTTTATATTTTTTAATATTCTATATTTGTTGATATTTCATATTTATTTATTTATACTTACCATGTTACAGAATTTGTTGATGTTTCATATTTGATTTGTATTTACTGACATTTGTTTATTCCTAGAATATGAAATCCTCAATATTAGAATCAAAGTATGATGCTTTAGTAGTTGAATTTTTTTTCCTATATTTTATTCTTATATAAAAAAAATATAAAAAAAGAATACTACTAATTAATAGATAAAATATTTTTTTTAAAAAAACTACAAGAATAAATAGCCTCGCTATGGCTTGACTATGACCACGCCATGGCGTAGCGAGCCTCTGCGCCATTACCTCGCCACACTGCCTTAACTACCTTGATTATATCCCTTGTTAGAGAAATTTTTTTATTTTAGGTTTTTTCTTATCTATTTGGGTTGCGACCCGAGATTCAGGTGCGTGAATTTTGGGTCGTGACATGGTACCTATATGATGTGGGCGCAGCCCTTAGGGCTACGTTCGGACGTATAATCCCGGGTCTCTCTCTCTCTCTCTCTATATATATATATATATATAGAGAGAGAGAGAGAGACAGACAGAGACAGAGGGGAAAAACTAGAACACTCAAATCTTTTATTTGTGTCTGCTTCTCATCATCTTCTTATTTCCTCTTCTTTCTTTCATTCTCCATTTTCATTAAGGAAATTGAAATAGAATTTCCTAAGTTGGTACCATGATAATACTTACCATCAACCTAGTCCATAGGAAAAAATCAAATGAAATCATATCTTCATCAAACTTCAGCATAAACGTCACCTTATCCGGTTTGAAATTCATAGCTTCCTCCAACTTTAGCATTAACATCACCTTATCCATGATGATATGTACCATCAACCGTAAGACGAAAGACTTCATATACCATTATGAGAACTTCATAACAAGAGAATTGTGGGTTCTCTTCCACCCTTCACCGTCTACTAATAAAATGGAAGAAAATTCCAACAATTCCAAGAAGTCTAGGTAATGATTCCTAATTTGACCACTCTCGAACGTTTCCTTCCCCTTCACTTGAGTCCAGTCATATTGATCACTCAAGTAGTATATTTCCAAACCCAAGTGGAACGCCTCCATCTCCACTACTTCCACCATTCTCAGATTCCTCTATGTTCGCTGAACCTTTTCTGCCCCCATTTCTTCCACACTCCCATGGTTGTATAATGAAATCAACTTCCAGTGTTTGGCGAGTTGGCCAGGTACCCGCCGCAAAAAGCGGATACCTGAGTTCGAATCCCCCCCTGATGCAGGAAAATCGCATGTTAACCCTAAAATAGTATAAATCCAGCAAAAGAGGGGTTAGGGTTCTCAATCTTACTGGGGTCCATGACTAAATGATGCAAGATAATGACTATGAAATCTGGAATCTATAAGAATGCTGAAATCTGGAATCTATATGGATGTCGAAATCTGGAATTTATATGAATGCTGAAATCTGGAATCTGAAATCTGAAATCTGAAATTTGAAATCTAGAATCTGAAATTTGAAATTTGAAATCTACAATTTGATATCTGAAATCTGAAATCACAAAAAAATAAAAGAAGAATAAGGTAGAAAATCTTCGGTAATGATTGAACGACCGGCCTCGCACCAATCGCACGCGCTAGTTTATTGGCTTCACACCAACAATAACTTTGAGGAATCACTCCTCAAAGGCGAAAACTCATTTCAAGTTTTCTAAATGAAAGAATCACTCTTTCACAAGATGCACAAAGCAACTTAAATTTTTTTATTCATCATTCAACACTAAAATCTGTTTTTACAAAGCCTTTTATAGGGGCATTTTACAGCACATTCAAAATTTGAAAAATAAATAACTAAATTCAAATTCAAAATAATAACTAACTAAATTCAAAAAAATAAGAAACTAACTAAAACCGCCAATTTCACGGATGTTCGTCGTCTACAATATGCACGAAATAGAACTATCCGCGATCCAAACACGCAAATCTAAATTCCGCATCACCCCCCTACCGCCCCTTGAGGCCAACCTTGGGATTTATATCCCATGCTGACCCGGCATGTGATAACTTGGGGTGAGCACATGCTCTTGGGATTAAGCCAATGCTCTAAGAGGCCAAGACAACCAGGTTATCAAAAATAAAATAAAATAAATTTCCAACTTTTTTCTAAAGAACCTTGACACTTCTCTTTATTCTATACCTTCCTTAATGCAAACTGCAGCTTGCTATCAATCTAATTAGAGGAAAATATTGCAGGAAATTAAAGAGAACGACTAGGCAACAGAAATACAATGATAAAAAATACGTATAAACAGTAACATGGAGGAATCTTAGTTGACATTACCAGCAGTAACAAAGCAATATGAGACGTTTAATCTAAATAAGCAGAATATAGAAGAAGAAAAAAAGTTCAAACAGACAAAAACAAAAACACACACGATAACCTGATATATTGATTCCTAATGAAACTGGAATCTATGACTGAAAACAGACTTCTAAGTTCTAACTATATCCAAATTGCTAATTTACAGGACCATATATGAACAAATACAAAAAATCATCGCAGAAATTAAAAAACCCGAGAATAAGATTCTTGATAAATTACTTGTGGAGGTATGTGATCCACTTAAAGTGGTCACACTCTGGCCTGTAAACTAGAGGGATAACACGGTGACTTGTAAACACCCTGTTTCAAAATATTAATTAGCCCCAAATGATTTTATTAAGTGATCGTGTAAGGTTCTGCCCTGGGCCAATTAACCATATTTAACCTCAGATTTAAAGGCCCAAAGGTTTAAGTCTTTCTCAAGCCTATTAATGGGCCTGTGATGCAGGATGAAATCGTACACTTGGAGCGTCCATGTGACACAAATTTTGGCGCAATTCAATTCAGCCACATGGCACGCTTATGTGGCACATATTTAATGTCATCTGAGTTTTAATAGTCAATAGGTGGTTAAGTTGTCACAAATGTAGCTAGTGTTGGAATGAATTTGGTTTGTGTTTTAGGAAATAGTAGCTTAGGAACTTGTTTTGTTTAAATTCTAGTTTTCCAAATTAAAGTTAATTGTCACATGGAAATTTTGAAGTAGTTATTGGGAGTTGAAAAGTCATTTGCAGAATTTCACAAGTCAAATAGGAAATAGGTTAGTTTTAATTATCTATTAATGATCGTAAGCTCCTTTCTATAAATTGGGCATCTAGGGAATGTGTAAAAAAGAAGATTTAGATTACTTTGTGTTGAGAACTTGAAGCCTCCATAATATGGTGAGTCCTCAAATTAGGCGAGTGATTCCCTAATCTAGGCGAGTAAGTCCTCAAATTGGCATGAACAATTCCGCCCAACGTGAGTGATTCCGCCACCCTAATTGGTTGCCTAAATTTTTATTAACAAAGTTCTTTTTTGGTTTGATCATCATTTTTTCCACAGTACATCAAGTTGTATCAGAGATCTGCCCTACATCAGCCTGCAACTGGCTGGTCACAGCCCGTTCCTATGTAAAAACAGACCTGTAACAGCCCTTTTCATCGTCTGTTAATGCCCTGCATCATTCCACAAAGTCATCACTCACCCTTTCCCCCTTCGATCCCGTCACCATATTTTTTCAGAAATAAATTCCTCACACATACCTGATAGTTGAGAGATCCTCCCCTTACTAAAGGGTCTCAATCTTCACCATATTCTCATCACAACATATTTTGATTTAGAAAAACAGCACCATTATTGCTTACCACCTTTAAGTCGCTGAAGACCTTTTTGCCCTTAAAGTGCTCTTGAAAATAAGCCCTTTTACGTTAAGAGCTAGCTGCTCACGTGACCTCTAACGGTGAACTTGTCTCCTCTCTCTGTTGTTTGGTAAATATTTGACAAATATCAATGCAATGAATTGTTTCAAAACCCATCCTAATTGCTTTGCTTTTATTGACCATCAGAACGAGATTCGCTTGATTGAAACATGTACCAGTCCAACAAATATCCAAGATATTTTATCGAATCATGTGATGAAGGGATTCGACTCGTACCTTGAAGCGAGTTCTTAGCAAAAATAAATTTACCCTGCCTGGCTCAAACAACGACCCCTTTCTTGCCACTTCATCCTTTCTTTCTTTCTTTTTTTTTCTAGATTAAAATAATTTTTTTGCTAGGTCTCATCCTCTCTTTATCTCTCCCTCCCCTCCACGAAAGACACTGTCTCTCACGTTACAGAAACTGGCACATGAAGGAAGCATTCTTCATAAAGCCGTTGAAATCATAGATGTACGTATGAAGTGTTCCGTAAAGTAATAGAGAAGAAAGAGTTGGGTGAGAAAGAGGAGATTGAGAAGCACTCTCCTGAGGAAAAAAAAAGAAGGATGACGCTCAAAATTGAATGAGAAAGGAAGGTACAGAAGAAAAGATTACTTGGCAACAAAAGAGAGAGAGAGAGAGAGAGAGAGAGAGAGAGAGAGGATGAAATGGTTAGCTGGAGGAGACAAGAAAACAAGTTTTTTCCATAAGATGGCTACGCAAGTAGGAAAGGAAATAGAATTGAAAAAATAGAAGTTAATAGAGTTCAGTTTCAGAATATGGGGGAGAATTGCGAGAAAATACTATTTAAATATAGGTCATTAATCGATCATAAAATTGGTGTCGGTCCACTCTAAATGGAGTGGATTTCAATGTGTTAATTCAAGAGGCAACTTTGTCGTTGGAAATGTCATTTAAGGGAGAAGTGAAAGATGAAGGTTTTTTGAGTTGGATATGTAAAAGACAACGGAACCAGGCAGATTCTCATTTATTTTCTTCCAACAATTTTGGGACCACAAAAGGAGACCAAATGGACATGTTCTCAAAGTTCTATAAACATGACCTGCTTGGAAAAGGAGGTCAACGCAACATTCATTGACCTTATTCGCACAAACGAGGGGAGGAAATTCTCAATTACCTATCCATTAGCTTGGTGAGAAGCATATACAAAATTATATCTATTGAATGTGGCTCTTGTTGCTCAATAGTGCAATGATGCTTGTCATAAGGCAAAGGAGATCGGGTAGGGCTTGAAACATTCACATGGAAAAGACCTATGGTATGGTCAAATGGGATTGCTTGGAATACCTTCTCATAAGAATGAGTTTTGGGGAAAGGTGGAGAAGATGGATGAAAGAATGTTATTCATCAACTTGGAGTTCTATATGGGTCAATAAACCATCAAAAGGTTTCAAAAGTTCCTGTGGGCTTCAGACAAGGTAACCTTTGTCCCCTTTCATTTTACAATTGTGGCCAAAGCACTTTGTAGCATAATTGTCAAAGCCACTGAGGCGAGTATGTCTAAAGGATTTGCAGCGGGTAAGCCAGATTGGTTGATTTCTAGCCTCCAATTCGCATTCGACACCCATCTTTTGTGGGGCTTTGCTAGGGGAGCTATTAAATCTAAACTCTACCCTCTGATGTTATGAGGCAATGCCAAGGAAAAAGGAAACCTTGGCAAAAGTGACCATTTTGAGAGTAGATGTGTCTAATGAAAGATTAGAAAGTCTTCCTCAAGTCATTGGTTGTAATAGTGGTGGCTTTCCTATGAAGTACCTTGGTCTTCCACTATACGTCGGTAAACCAACTAAAACACTTTCAATGACCTTAGTACAGAATTGAGAGCACTCTTTGTGGAAGAGTAAGTATTTGCCTTAAGGAGGGTGCATTACCTGCATTAAGTTTGTACCAATGTTACATGATTTGTCAGTTCGCTCGTTTCGATTAAGAGTTAGCAAATCGAGAGCGAACCGGGTTCTCTAGGGTAAAATAAGATAGTTCATTTTTCGGTTAGCTTGCTCAATTCGCTATATATATATATATATATATATATATATATATATATATATATATATATATATATATAAAGCATGTTACATCGACAATATACATAATGATCCATATTCAAAAAAAGTATCAAGTAAAAAAACGATTGTCCAAATTAAGCTTAAGCATCATATAAACTATAATCGTCAAATATTATGTCCCAAGGAAATGTGCAAAAAAGTAAGTGCACATTTTCTTTTGTAGTGAGAAGATGACGAAAAGAATGTCGATGTTTCATCTGGTGAAGTCCACCTCATTTCTTCAAGTTTAATTCTTCATCACAATCAATATCTCACATCTTGAATGCGGCTTGTTTATAGTATTCACTAAACCATGATAGAATATGATGATTGGAGTGAATGCAAAACAAATTATATGTACGAACAGAATCTAGTCTATGAAGTTTGATATTGGGAGTAAAGGAATACGTGCTCCAATTCCTTTCTGTAGATGATTGGCTAACTGCTAACTGGATGAGACAAATCTTTAGGAGTTACCACAGCCAACTGCAGTTTGGGAAGTATATATAAACCACTACTCTAAAAAAGGTATAAGAAAAGTATCAACTTTAGCTGCTTGCATCGCATATAATGCACTTTACGAAGAATATTTGGCCAACTAACGCCTCAATATGGTAAACAAATCCTCATCATGTACAAATTTAGTACAAACACACGATGAATGTTGGCAAAACTTCTTTGTGTATTTAAATTTTAGTATGAAAGAACAACTTAAAGGTAATATTGAACTCTAAACTCATGAATAAGTATACCTGTGCAATAATTTCTAATCCTTTAACATCTTCAACAAAAACTATGTCATCAATAGCTCTTGATCTTCTTTGATCTCCTGGTGTTGGACTTACTGAATTTTTTTTTTAATCGGTAAAAGGGAAATATATTAATGCAATAAAAGGAACACAGAAATCGGCCTAGCGAGGTGCTCAACCACAAACAAAGAAAGGGGAAACAAAAAAAAAACAGCCAAAACAATCAAACAGAATAGGACTCTAACCACTCAGTCTCAATGCCAACACCCAATCTACCATCAAATCCTTGATGGATTTCATGATCACACCCACAGGTCTGCGCCTCTTCCGGAAAACCCTTCTTGTTCCGCTCTCTCGACTATCCCCAAAACATAGCATAGAAACTGACTTTCCAAAAGGCGTCTCTAGAATATCCCAATCAGAAGCCTTACCCACAAGCAATCATTGTTGGAATGTTGTCCAGGAGAACCCACGCCACCCCAAACGACATGAGCAGAATGGCCCAAATTCTATGCGCAACCCAACAGTGCAAGAAGATGTGGCTCGCATTAGGGGAGTTATCAGGTCAGTTTGGGTCGTTTTTCATTGTAAACCGAACCGATAACTATCGGTTTCTAGTTTCTCAAACCGAAACCGAACCGATGAGCCTTCAAACCGAACCGATAGTTATCGGTTCGGTCGGTTTTTGGTTTCTAAACCTCAGTTTTTTTATTTGTAAAATTTTAAAAAAAAAAACATCAAGGAAGAGAGAGACAGTGAAAAATAAAGAGAGGATCAGAGACGGAGAGAGGAACAGAGAGAAAGGAGAGAGAGAGAGAGAGAGAGAGAGAGAGAGACCTGTTGTTTGCAGTGGAGTGTGGTCGTGTGGGCTTGGGATGGACGATGTCGGCGGCAACGAGCGAAAGACTAGCGAAAGGCAAACAGCAGACGGTGGCCGGTGGAAACTGGGAAGTGGAAACGAATGGGATATGGGACAAGAAGGTTTTTGATTTTTAGCTTATTTTAAGTTTTAAGGTTTATCCCTTATTTTCTAGTTTCTACGTTTTAACTTTTAAGTTTAGGTTTTAAAAGAGAATTTTAATTGCAACCTATTTTTGTCTGCACCTAACTAATACCCTATTATCTGTTTCTTATTAGTTCGGTTTCAGATTTTTTACGTCAAAACCGAAACTGAACCGATAACCCGATAAGCCACTTTTCCAAAACCGAAACCGAACCAATACGCCCTAAAACCGAAACCGAACCAAAATTTCAGTTGGTCGGTCGGGTCTGTTCGGTCAGTTTCTGCACAGCCCTAGCTTGCATTTTCCTCATGTTGGAAACAGAGCACACAAATATTTGGCATATCTCAGCCCTTTTGATCAACTAATCCACCATAAGGATCCGGCCCCAGGCAAGGCACCATCCGAAGAATTTAACCATAGGTGGGATGGGAGCTTTCCAAAGGAAGGTCCAATCGTGAGAGACCAACGGTCTGTTAGAGAGAGTGCAATAGAATGACCGAACCTAAAAGACACTTTTGGAATTCTAGGACCAGGATCTAAGATCTCTATTGCTTCTATTGCGGACAGCCGAGTAGAGGAGGGCCATCAGCTCTACGTGTTGCAAAATTTCGACATCCCTTATATTTCTTCTAGTGTGGATAGACCACACACGAGACCACCCAATGAACTCCTGGAAAAATTGGTCCATCGAACCATAATCAAGAGCCACAATCTCTTAAATTAGAGGGAAGGAATTTCTAAGCTTCGGATGCTCAGGCCACACATCGTCCCAAAAGCTGGCTCAGTTACTACAACCTAATTGAAGTGACTAAACTTCTTGAATTCCAACACAATGTGAGCAAATCACCCTCCACTAGTTAAACGTTCTTCTAGAATTGGGGACAACGGTGTTAATGCCCTACTGTACCTCAGACAAACCACATTTTTCAGCAAGGATAACAAACCAGAGATTCTTCTCGTCCTTGTCCCCGACTCTCTACAGCCATTCCCCCATTAAGGCCTTGTTGAACAGCTCCAAGTTCCTAATATCCAGCCCTCAAAAATGTCTAGGGAATTGGTAAATCTCCCAGTTTACCAAGTCATATTTTTTGTCAATCACCGCACCTTCCAATAAGAAATATCTCTTAATCCTCTCAAGCGCCAAGATGATTGATTTAGGACACGGGTACATAGACATATAGAACATCGGCAGACTCTCCATAACAGATTTGAAAAGGCACAATCTGCCCCCACTGCTGAGGAGTTTCCCTTTCCAAGACGCCAATCTGCCTTGCAAACGTTGAACAACCGGGTCCCAGTCCCGAACATTAGGAGTCCTAACACCCAAAGGCAGCCCCAAATACTTGACCGGGAACGAAACCACTTCCTAGAATCGGAGAACCTGTGTGCAAACACATGATGACCGATTTTCCCAAATTAATTGACCAGAAACAGCTTTATAAATGGCCAGGATGTCCTTGATCACTTTTATTTCCTCCGGCACAGCCCTACAGAAGATGACGATGTCATCCGTGTATTGAAGATGGGTCATCGCCCTGTCATGCCTATGGATCAAAATTCCAGCAGTAATCTCCATCTCTCTCGCCTTAGATAGAAGAGCACCGAAAGCCTCTCCCACCATCTTGAAAAGAAGAGGGGGTAAAGGTACCTGAGACCACGAGAATTTTTGAAGTACCCATTCAAGGTATTGTTGATGATGACCAAGAACCACGCCGAGGAAGTGTACACCTTAATCCATCTGACCCATCTATCCCCAAAACCAAACCTCTTCATCATGTAAAATAGGAAGCCCCAGTCAACCATGTCGTAGGCTTTTTCCATGTCGATTTTCCAAACCAATGATGGACGACCACTGATATGAGCCGAGTGAACTACTTCCTCCACCACACCACAATATCCGTAAGAAGCTGCTCGGTGACAAAAGTCCCTTGATGTTGCGAAATAATCATGTGCATAAGAGGTTTAAGTCTATTGGAGAGGACTTCAGCCAGAATCTTGCAAAGGCAATTGATGAGGCATATCGGCCTGAAGTCTGTAACGTCCTCAGCCCCTTCTTTTTTAGGGATAAGGGTAATGAGAGCCGAGTTGAGGCTCCTACCAATGTTGCCCCTCGCATGAAAGTCACTGACAAAGGCTACAAGATCATACTTCACCGTATCCCAGCAAGCTCTAAAGAACCCCATGGTGTACCCATCCGGACCTAGGGACTTGTTTTTCCTGCAGCACCAGATGGCTTGCTTGATTTCCTCTGCTTCGAAACCACACTCCACCATGGCCCGATCAGCCAAAGGAATAGACTTGAAAGATAAGCCATCTACTTTTGGTCTGAACCAGCCCTCATCAGAGTACAGAGATTCTTAGAACATGAGTATCTCAGAAATGACATGATCCTTCTCCTGGTATCGCACACCATCGACAACAATGCTACCCAATAGTTCTGCCTTCACTATTGAGTTGGCAACAATATGAAAAAACTTTGTATATTATTACCTTCCTTCAGCCAATGAACCTTGAACTTTTGCTTCCACGAAGTCTCCTTGGTGAGGCATTTCTCGTTCAGCTCCTCGCAAGCTGAGTCTTCTCTCTCTCGACATCAGTAAGGGCTTTGTCTTCTTCCACCGAATCTAAAACGTGAAGCTGACAAAGGAGCTCTTCTTTGACTTTGTGAATGAACCCAAACTCTGACTGATTCCACTCTTAATCTTGGCTTTGACGTCCTTAAGCTTAGAAATCAAAATGAAGGCAGCAGAACCCACAGGACGACATTCACTCCACCAATTATGAACTTTCCCTCAAAAACCCTCGTCCCGCAGCCACATATTTTCGAACCTGAACAGGGTTAGAACCCTTCCGGTTTGACCACAGCCAACCATAATAGGGTGGAGATCGGAAGGATATCGAGCAAAACCTTCCAGCAAAGCATTAGGATACATATCCATCCAATCCACCAAGCAAAGAATTAACAATAGTTAACAATCCTTCTCTTACATCCATTAGTCTCTTCAATATGAAGTAAATCTCGTTTTAATTAATTTTAATAATTCCAAATTAGAATTAGATCTATAACTAAAGTATGTGTGTGACTAGTAATATACTTCATAATATCTTTACACTTGGTATGTCTCCCTATAAACTAATCTCATTCTTTTGATAGATCTTTAAAAAATCAAATTTAAAGTATGGACTATGTAAGAAACCAAAAGATGTAAGAACGTACATTTGCAACTTGGTTTCATGCTTGTACACAATTTGCAACATTGTAAGTGAGGACCTAAACAACATTAGATGACATCACTTTTTCAATTAATTTTAAAGCAAAGATGCAATAATGTTTGTCTTATCTTAAATGATTTTTAACATAGAAAAAAGAATGCCCTCATATTACTTACAACAATAACATTGATTAAGAGATAATGTTCACGCTTGTCCACCTATCAGAGAGAATAGAAACTCATTTGTTGGTCATGTATATATTACTACATATAGATTCTTATCTAACATTTGTTTCTTATTGTCCAATAGCGAGGTTCTTGCCTTTTCAAAAGATGGGTACTTATAACCCTTAGGCCTACTATTTATTTTCATCACCATTTCATGAAATATGGGGATCTTGGGGCATTAAAAAGAATACAATAAGAACATAGTGCTCTCATAATTTTGGCATCCACCTCGGCTCTTTATTACGGCTTAAGGAAATTTTTAATGCACCATTTTTTCGTTTAGAATGAAAATTAATGGTCAATGATCTCTTCAAATTGGTGAGTAGCTCTTTCTTTTCAACGGCATAAACATGTTTCTTTATTGACAATAACTTATGATTTTTCAACAATATTGTGCACCATGGTATATCGGTCTTCTTTCCAGGTTATCTAGGCGAAGCCCCAAAGAAATGACCACATACTAGTGTATAAGTACTACTCTACTCTTTACTACAATGTGGCGAGCCAACTTTTATTCCTCCACTATTTTCACCTTTGGTGGGTCCAAGAATTTGTACTTCTTTCCACATGAGTTTATCAATGGATTATATTCTTAATTCTCTAAATCCTCTATGTATTCTTGAAATGCAACATCATCTTCATCCTTGTGGGACGACTCTGATTCCTTTCTTTTTATAATGAAAACCATTTTCTTAAGAAATAAAAATTAATATGTAAATTTCATTCTTTAAATAATATCGTATAAAAATAATACTTAAATTTCATTTTTTACTTTAGGAAATGGTTTTCATCACGAAATATATCATTCTTTATTTAAAGAAATGTTTCTCATTACAAACTATAATATTATATTTGTTTAGGTGCTCACTGACAATGTTGTTCAAGTGGTCGCTAACAAAAAGAAAGAGATCTGAATCTTCTCACAAAGATGAAGAGGATGTTGAATCTCAAGAAAAAGTTGAGAATGTAGAGCCAAAAGAAGATAATTTGTGAATTAAGTTAGCTCTACAGTACAAAGATTGTGTGAAAAGAAATACAATTTTTTTTACCCACCAATGGTAAAACTAATGGATGAGTAACAAATAGGTGATGTCCACATTTAAGTAAGGAGTTGTATAGTACTTATACACGAGTATATGATCATTTCTTTGAGGTTCTATCTGGACAACCTGAAAAGAAGACTGATATAGCAAGGTGCACAGTATTGTTGGAGCTTCTATTTTCAATAAAGAAACATGTTAAAGCCTCTAAAAAGTAAGAGTTACTAATTTGAAGAGATCATCATTCACCATTGGTTCTCAATCTACACAAAAGAAATGTGCACTAGAAGTTTCTTTTAAGCAGCAAGAAAAGATTGAGGTGGATACAAAAATTGTGAGAGCACTGTGTTTGTGGCATTTCTTTTAATGTCTTAAGATCCCCTTATTTTTCATGAAATGGTGACAGCAATAGAGGGTAATAAATGCCAATCAGTTGAAAAAGCAAGGACACCATTATTAGTCAATGAGAAACAATTGTTGGATAGAGATCTACATGTCATAACGGATATATAGGTGCCTTTAAACGCACCCACTGAATCTTGTTGGGCGCTCGCTATTGGCGTCTATTTGTGTGAGTGAGCGAGTTCGGTGTGCGTGAGTCAATGTGTGGGGTGTATGTAATATATTGCTTTTATTAGTATATAGGCTAGTTGGGGTTCTATTGAACTCTAATTAGACCATTTTTATTCTCTCTTCTTCTTCCTCTCTCCCCTAAACCTAAAGTCAAGTTGGTATCAGAGACAGTTATCCCCATTTTCTATTTTCCAAACTTTTTTTTATGTACTGATTATTTACATCATCAGACCTCGATGATGTCATCCCTGATGTCATCAAGGTGATATCAGATTTCTGGTATCGGATCTCGCTGAAAATCACATCCCCTTGATCAGTTTTTTGGGCTGGTCATTTTTGCCTTACGGGTCGAGAATGCTTGGGAGCTGCACAGTGGAGTTCTGAGTGGTTTGGATCATCTTCTACCTCCCACCGAATCCCTAAAATCCCTGGTTCGTAGTGTTTTTGCGCTCAGATTCAACCCATAACTCAGGGAAATAACCTGAGCATCCATCATATGGTCTTATTTGGGGGGCTTTTGCTGCCTTATGAAGCATCTTCTCACTTTATCTTCTTCATTGTGCTAGTGAGTTTGCAATAATCACTGCATAGTCTTCTTGCAGCCACAGGTTGCAACTACAAAGAGCTTGTTTCTTTCTTTATTTTTTTTTCAGGATGTGTTATTTGCAAAGATACCTATGGTGAACTTTCTTCTTCAGCTCCAGGTTGCATCTACGACTGGTCCACTCTTTGCAGCCACGGGTTGCAGCTACAAACTGCTTCTCCAACCAGATTTATATTTGAAGCTAGTTATTTGCAGCCAGTTTAATTGCAGCAGAACCAGTTTATTTGCAGCCAAATATTTACAACCTGGGACTTTGGGACTTTTAGTTTCTTGTGTGGCCTCTATGGATGTTCTTTCCCACAGATTCTCATGCATATTTTTTTCTAGTTGATTCTCTTTGTGATGTAATTGTGGATGTTCTTTCCCATGATGGAGCCGATATTCAGGACAGGAGATGTTCTTTCCTCCTCTTTTACCCTTACAAAGCACTATGCTCTTACATTTGATATTCCAGATAGGCGTAGTAGTGGTCATGGTGTTGTTTCACTCACTGTATGTTCTTTTTGCTTTCAAGCGAGACATGATCGCTCGACGTGCTTTCAGCTTTATAGTCCTCGTCAGGGACCCTCTACTGCTCATACTACTGATGCTATCGGAGTTGGTGGGCCTGATGCTTCTCCATCCACTCATGCTTCCACAATGCCTACCTATGACTCATCTGCTCTACAGGCCGAGCTCGCCGATCTACGTGGGCGTCTTCATGTTTCTCAACTTGCGCCAGGTACCTCATCTACCTACTTTGCAATTATATCCATATCACCATCATCCTCATCTCTCTAGATCATTGACTCGGGAGTATTTGGTCATATGTCTAGTGAGTCCTATTTATTCTCCTATGTTTCTCCATTATCTACTCCTAGGCAGGTGCATACTGCTAATGGATCTGTAATCCCTATCACTATTCAGGGTAAGGTTCCCCTATCAGCTGATCTATCTCTTTCAAATGTTATGCATGTTCCAAATGTTCCAATAATTTTCAGCTTAAAGTTAGTCTCTTATCTGTCAGTAGTCTTACCAAGTCCTTGAATTGCTCAATAACCTTTTTTCCTACTCATTGTATCCTACAGGATCTAACTACGAGGAAAACTTCTGCCATGGGGTTCGAGCGTAGTGGCCTATACTATTTTGGCTCTGAGAGACGTACGGCTGCCTCTGCTTTGTCTTCCTTTCCTGCTACTTTGAACCAAGTAAGTGCATCCAAAGATACGAGGCTCAACAGAAAACAAAGAGATTTTGGGCCTCAAGATATGCATAGGAGTTTGACCATTCAAAATGCGCGTGGGTATACGATTTATGATAAACGTAGCTCTAAGCAAAGCCATGGACCGGAAAGATTTTGGAACTTGCATGCCATGAAGAAGGGAACGAGTCATTTCCATGAGGTGCCTATTCTTATGCTTCGCAACACAATTTTATTGAAGAGTATAAGGGCACGTAATGTAAGGTCCCAACCTTATTGAGATGGTCCTGAAATGCTGAAGACGTGTACTCACCACCATTATCAGAGCGAAAAACCTTAATGGTCTTCCCAAACTAAGTATGAGTCATGGCAGAGAAAATGGTATAGGTGTTAAGTACCTCATCTTTAGATTTCAATAAGGATACCCATGTGCATCCAGAATGGTCATCAATAAAAGTCACAACATTTATAGCCCTCAACCGAAGGTAAAGGAGTCGGTCCCCATACATCACTATGTATAAGGTCAAACAACGAATCACTACGAGTAGGATGTGAAATGAAAGAGGACCAACTTTTCTTTGGCAGTTAACAAGTTTGACATTGGAATTTAAAACCATTGGAAACATTTTTAAATTTTGGAAAGAGAAGACAAACTTTGCAAGTTGACGTGCCCTTACACCTCACTATTTTAATTTAAATATCTAGCAAGTCCACTATCAGGAGGTCGAAGAATATCAACACCTATTGATGACATAGTTGTTGTTGAAAGCGTTATGAAAGCACTAGAAATTGTTGCACAGATATACTTATGAGTTTAGAGTTTAATATTCCCTTTAATTTGTTCTATCATACTAAAATTTAAAATATGCAAACATGTCATGCCAACATTTATCATGTGTTTCTAGTAAATTTTAATAGCATTATGGCTTTCAACGGGTCAGGTCGAGCCAGAATTTTGGCTGCCCAATAGGAAAATGGCATATGCTCGATCTGACTTGACCTGACCCTATGGTGCACCTGACCCAACCCAACCTGACGCCAGACCTGAAAAACCCGACCCTTCCCGATAAAACCCCCTATTTTTCAATAATATTTATATATAAAATATCCCAACTCAACCCGATTTTTGCCTGACCCAAAACTCGACCAGTCCTCTTAGTCAACCTGACCCGACCCGAAGGTCTGATTGAATATCTCATGCACAATTTGACCAGACGGGTCAAGTTTATGTGCCCAGCCTCGTAAAATATCAGGCGGGTCAAGTATCGGGTCAACCCAACCCGACGAGTCATGTGCACTATCCGGTAAAAAGTTGGGTCGGGTATCAAGACGACCCAACCCGTTGACAGGCCTAGATAGGATGATGATTTCTTTGCTATATTGAGGATTCCCTTCACAAAGGGCATTTATTGCGACGCAAGCTGCTAAAGTTCATACTTTTCTCATGTCTTCTTTAGAGTGGTGATCTATGTATGGTACCCAAACTACACAATTGACAGAAGTAGCTCATTAAGTTGTATCACAACCAATTAGCACATCATCGCAGAAAGGAATTAGAGCACGTATTCCTTTATTCACAATATCAAGGGAATAGACTAAATTTTATTCATGTTGATCTATTGGTTTTCATGTACCCCAATCTTCATATGCTATCAAGGTTTAGTGAAAACTACAAGGAAGACCCATTCAAGAACTGGATATTGATCATGAAGGATTATTTGATAAATCTGGTGCTAAACTAAAAGAAATGAGGTGGACTTCACTAGATGGAAAATCCACTTGATTATTTTCATCACCTTCTCACCACAGAAAATGAGCACTTACTTTTTGCGCACCTCTTTGAGATATGAACACTTGATAATTATAGTTTGATTATGCTTAATACAGACAATAGTTCTTTTTATGTGATACTTATGTGAATATTTATGTTTTATTCTCATTTTATTATTTCAATATACAATATTATCAGTTTGAATGATTTTTTATATCTCATTTTTTAAATATGCCTCACTATTTGACTGGTCATTTTGGATGTAACTTGCTTCACATATATACAAACTGTAGACACAAAAATTTGTCTTTTATTACTAAAAAATGCATAAAATCTAAAAAAAGGCAAAAGATAGGAGATGACCCACACAAGGAGACCCTTACATGGATCTTCTCTTTATCTCTTCCAAACTTTTTCTCTTATTTTTCTTCTTTTCTTTCTCCTTCTTTCACTCTTTCCCTCCTTGGGACCCATGCAAGGAGAGACCCCTGCGTGGGTCCCCTTCTACTTTTTCTCCTTCTATATTTTCTCTTCTTTTCTTCTGTTCTTTCCCATTCTTTTTCTTTCTTTTTTTCTCAATGGGACCCACGCAAGGAGACCCCTGCATGGTCCCCTTTTCCTTTCCATTCTCTCTTCTTTGTTTTTCTTCTTTTCTTTCTCCTTTTTCGCTCTTTTGTCACCCACACAAGGCAGACCCCCTGCATGGGTCTTTTCTCTTCTGTATCTCTTCCCTATCTTCTTATCCTTCTTTCCCTCATTTCTCTCTTATCTTTCTCTCTTTTGTCACCTATGCAGGGGACCACCCACGCAGGGCAGACCCCCTTCGTGGTTCTTCTCTCTTCTCTCTCTTTCTCTTTCTTTATTTCTCTCATCTCTCTTTCTCTCTCTTCACCTAAGTAAGGGACCCACCTGCATGAGTCCCTCTTTTTTTTCTCCTTCACCGTGGGCCCCTCTTTCTTTTCTCCTTTGTCACCTAAGCGGAGGACCTACCCATGTCAGTCCCATACGCCACCATTCTCTCCTTACGTGGGTCTTCTCTAGAATTTTCTTTTCCCGATCCGTGTGATAGCTAAGGCCCACGCAGCTCTCTTCACCTTAGATATGATGAGAGATTGCAGAGACTGTCGGTTGGTGACTCCCCGATAACTGTCACAGTAACTCTATAAATAGCAGCCTCTCATTTTTTAGATGAGAAATTTTACTAGGTGAGCCAAAAAATGAATTATCTCATCTTTCCCCCCTAGCGAACAGGCTTTGGTCTATAGTGGTGAACCATGAACCCGAATTTGAATCAAGCGAACCAGCGAACAAGGTAACATTGGGGTAGATTAACAAAAAGAATTCATTCATATAAATGGCCACGACATATGTCGGACGCCGGTGTTGGAAAGATACATTGTTTTATAGCCTCATAGCTATTTTGTTTGGTGTATCTACTTTGAGGGTTGCCGAATTCATTCGTATCATTGGCAATGAATCACCTTGTTCATCCCAACCCAAACACCTCATAAACTAGGTTTGGCCAATGTTATGGAAGTAGTGTACTTGCCTATCTACTATACAAGCAACTAATATTTTTATGTAAGGTTACATTTTCTTTGTTTAGAACAATTAAAGCTAGTTACTTCATAAAAAGAAAGTATATGAGATGAGTGAGATGTATAAGTATAGCCCCAAATTACATCCTCAAATTAACTATGTACCCCCCAAAGGAGGTACAAATAGAATATATTCATCCTCTTCCCATTGGGAAGATAACCAACAAAGCCCAACATTTGCAAGCACATGACTTTCATTTCATATAAGCTCAAAAAGAAAAAACACTAACAATGGCTTCAAGTCATCCAACTTGACAACTAACCCTATTAACCCTAATTGAATTCAGGAACATCTTCCTACTACCCCTTAGTTATGAGCTATGATCATTCAATGGAAGAAAGTAGTAATTTTATCTGCATCATGCTGCCAAGAATCCCGTGATACCCATCTTTTCCTAGTCCAACAATTTGAATAATTTCCTTTCAGGTTTATTTTAGTTGGATTCAATATGTGCGAGAAGAGAGATTGTTATCTAGCAATTAGGGTGGCAATCTCTAACTCAGTATTGCGATTTTTTATTTCAAGGTCGCGAGACAATAGAACTGTTCGGCATTTCCAAGTCATGCTCAGAATTGCTCGTATCAACACCATTTGAACAAAGTTTGGAAATCTATCATCTCAATAAGCCAAGGCTAGGAAATGATCAAGTTTAAGAAGTGTGGACCTTGGAAATTTGATCATGTATATTCTCCCCGCCAAGCGAAGATTGGCAAGGTCAAGTTCAGCGATAAACTTCGAGAGCTGTTCCATGCTAGTAGATAGACTACCATCACTGTTTTCCTCTCGGACCTAACTATATTGCAAAGGTATTGGCAGTGTGAACTCCACAATTAGGACTCCACAGTCCATATAACTACATTACCTAGTAAGTTTGTAGACTTTGTGAGTTCCCATATTGGTTTATAGTCCAAAGTAGAAATCTCTTCCAATGAACGATTTAACCTAATCCTGTTTTCGATCACCATATGCCCTATCAGCCCCATACAGACCCTAGCGTTCCAAGAAAAAATCTTCATTGATGACTTTTGGACTAATGTGGTATTCTGATCAATTCAACTCCTACTAGATTTGGTGTTTTGCCCTTAGGGCACCTTTTGTATACAATTGAAAAGGATAATTACGTAGTCCAAAAACCTTTATATGTTGATATCTAAACATAATATAGCTTATTTGCACTTGCTATTAATATGGCACACCATGCCTATTTTAGCTAACATATCCAAGAACGTTGCTATGGAAACATCACGTTTTTCAATGACGCACTCGGAGTTCTTTGGGGGAAACGAACTTGGAGAAAAACAACAGCCAACCAAACTATCAAGGTCAAGAGTTTAATTAATGACTCTCCAACAAAGTTTTAAAACTCAATTGTTATTAATACGTATCGGTTTCAGGATTTTGTTGTTACCAATACCTGTAAGCATGGATCAAAATATCGTCCGATACCGATACGTATCGGACGATACGTATCAGTATCGGACGTGAACGATACGGTACATTAAATGTACCGTATCGCTCATTTGTATTGCAAATACCGAACGATACATTCAATGTATCGTCCGGTACACTACTGTTCCGGTACGTATCGTCCGGTACGTACCGGTTTTTTGACCGGACGATACGTACCGGTTTTCCGGCATTTTAACCCATGCCTGTAAGGCATCCAATATGCTCCATGTATCATCCGCCACCCTTAAAGTATCAATGATACTTTGCAGCATTGATATATAGTTGTATATGTATTTTTCAATATTTTATAATTTTATGTTGATATAGAAGTTAATAACATTTGGACCCTCAATTTCTTAATTCTTAATATATAATAACTCAACTTTTATTTAAACATAAAAGTTATACATACAGGATGTTAGCAAGAGTTTGATGTTAATTTGATTTGATCCATGAAATCCAACTTGATACAGATTGGGATATGAATATGACCTGAAATCGAATGTTTCATTTGCTTAATCCCAATATTTTATATTGGGAATGACTATCCTCACACGATTCATCACAGCAGTAACAAGTTTCCTCTAAAAAATAGTGGATCTAAACTGAAAAAGAAAATTTTGAAATTCTTGCTATCTTATGAAAAACATTCAAAATTTGAAAATTTTGAGGGATGGAAGTACATGGTCAAGCTCCTTTGTTGTCTCTCATTTGTTTTTATAAATCTGGTATTTTCAGATATGATTTAATAAGAAATTGTTGATTATAGCACAAGTAGGGAAAGGATATGCCTCTTTAGTTGAAGAGTTTTAGATATATATGATTGTAAGTTACTACGGAATAAACTTGTGGATATAATATATAATATATGAATCATGATGAATTCACTATGATGTTCAATCATCATAACTTTATTTACATTAATGTGTACACTAGATATGCTACATATTCACTTATTCACTATTGAAGCACTAATTAAACCTCATTATAATGATTTTTTATGTGTAAAAAGTATTTAATTATATGTATGCATGCATAAAAGCATCATATTTAAACTTATGGATAATTTTCTATTTCTCAGTTTTTTAAGTCGTTTATAATTAAAAATTCACGTCGATATATATCACCAAGACATACATACATATTGGTTCCCCCGAACGGTGACATATACAACCAACGATACTCAGTGTTTAAACCTTGCGCTTCAGCGCACTTTCTTCTCTCATTATTATTATTACCTGCCTTAGTTCTAGAAATATCACATTTAGTTTTCCTCCCCCTAAAACCTTCATTGGAGTTGTCTCTGCATTGAGAATGAAACTGATGTGATCCGATTATTGGTTTGGGAGATTAATGTAGAGATGGTGACAATTTGGAAAAAGAGGGAGAAAGGGAAGGGAATTGATGTGCGCCATTTATAAGCATCAAAAAAGCCCAGATTAATGAAATTAACCTACCATTATTTGGCTGTTATCAGGCTGTTTAATGACCTGAAAATAGTTTGATTTGGGTCTCTGTTCTGGTGTTCAGAATTGGGCTGCAACTAGGTTTTAAAATATGGCCCATAGGTCACGATCCCAGCTGTTTTGATCCACGAGAGGTTCTCCTGAAATGTCTGCACGCAAACTGAGTTTTAATACCAAGAGTCTCTTCCTAATAATTCTGTGACAGTTTTATAAAAACAAGAAAATGGGTTCCTAAAAATTTTGTTATTAAAGAATCCGAGATTGCTTAAATATGTAGTGCCATATCTACTATATAGGAGGAATCCTGAGTCCTATTCTGTGTTGACTGTGACAGCTTTATTACAACAGAAAAGCGAGAGATATATCCTAAAATATGCGTGACTGTCTACTTTTGGAAAATTGAGGTTTAATGTGGCTACGGCAGGCGATTTTTTGTAGATTTTGGCTGGGGTTAATGCTGGACTTTCGTTATTTGGATTATTTTATTAGTAGTTTCCATACTTAGCAAGATAAGTCATAGTCACAAAAGTCTCCGATTTATAAAAATAAAATTAAAATTAAAAAAAAAAACACTAAAAATCTCTGAATTAGGGGAATGAATTTAACTGAGATGAATGATGCATATATATTTATTTGTTTACATAGATAATCTGATTAGAGATGTGTCGGACATTAAAAACCTTATAACTTACTTTTTTATTAAAAACATTATTTTTAACTTGAAATATATTATTACACATTTTTGTTTCTTTATTATTTTTTGTCTTTCTGATTTTCCCAAATTTCGTTATTTGGATTATTTTATTAGTAGTTTCCTTACTTAGCAAGATAAGTCATAGTCACAAAAGTCTCCGATTTAAAAAAAAAAAAAAAAAAAACACTAAAAATCTCTGATTTAGGGGGGTGTCGAATATTCCCAATTTTATCGAATTTAACTGAGATGAATGATGCATATATATTTATATGGTTACATAGATTATCTAATTAGAAATGTATTGGGCATTAAAAACCTTATAATTTATTTTTTTTATTAAAAACATTATTTTAACTTGAAATATATTATTATACATTTTTGTTTTTTTATTATTTTTTGCCTTTCTGATTTTCCCAAATTTCCCCCTTGCCGAATTCTTGTCGTATCCTGACTTTGTGACTATGAGATAAGTTAGATTAGGAGTCTTTACTTTAGCAAACATATGCTCTTTAACTGAATATTTACTGTAGTAACAGTTTTCAGCTTTATTGTTTACACTATTGAAAGACTCTTGAAGAATTAGAGAATTTGAGATTTCCTTTTGATAGGTTGCTTGTGGGTTTAATTTCAAACCCTAGTTTATTAGTTTGATGCTCTCTTTTTGTTAATGGGTTAAGTTTTAAAAGTAAGTTAATTGCTCAGTTTTTTTAATGGGTTAGATTAGGAATCTGTACTTTAGGAAACATATGCTCTTTAACTGAATATTTATTGTAGTAACAGTTTTCAGCTTTATTGTTTACATCATTGAAAGACTCTTGAAGAGTTAAGAGAAATTGAGATTCCCTTTTGATAGGTTGCTCGTGGGTTTAGTTTCAAACCCTAGTTTATTAGTTTGATGCTCTCTTTGTATTAATGGGTTAAAGTTTTAAAAGTATGTTAATTGCTTTGTTTTTTTTTTTCCTTTATTTATTAATCATCTACGTCTCATATCACATCAGAAACTTCCCATATTTTCCCTTTTTAATACAAACAGGGATTAAAACTTCCTCCAAGGAATATCTCTCATTTCACTAAGGCCAAGTAGCTTGTGTCCTCTAGTAGACTTTTTCTTCCTTGAGTGTAGCAGCAAGCATATTACATAACCCACATCAAATCCAATTTCCCAACTTTTCCTTCTATTTATCTTCTATTTCTTGAGCAAGAGAACTCTTATGCCCAATAAACCAGTCACTTTTCATATAACCATTTTTTCTCTTTCTTCACTAGAGAAGAACAAAATTGTGGCTCTGTCCACCAACGATTTCTGACAACTCAACTTCCAAATACTGCATCCATCGCTCGCAAATCTACACTCCAATTTTTTCGGTCAACAAGTTCTTCACACACAAATTTTAAATTTTGACAGAATTTTGCATCGTATCATTAAAAGAGAATTAATTGAATAAAAGAAAACATCCAAAAACTAAGAATCAGTCGAGAGAGAGAGATGCATAGGAGTAAGGACACCAAGACAATGCATATATATACAGAACCTTGATGGACAAAAAACCAGAAAACAGAACAGGCAAAGAAACCGGACAGTACAGCCGATGTAGTTAAATGGCATATGCGATCCCATGGCCCAATTGCATATGCAATTGTGCCATGGCACAATTTTTTTAATTTTTTTGTCAAAATTTTGAAAAAAATCCAAAATAAATCCCATAAAACCCCCAAAATTCCCAATATTGAAACCTAATATATTTGTGTTAATTTTGTGCTCTATTAATTTTGTAGCATGAGAAATAAAAGTATATAACCCATACGTTGGAAGGAAAAATATAAATTTCATTGATTTTAAACAAAATAGTACCTTGGATGGATGTGGAAAGAGAAAGATAGCACTAAAAACTCAAAAAAGAGACCAAAGAGACAAATCATACCTTGGATGGATGTGGGTATGGATTAGGAAGAGGAACCCCTCATTTATAGGCTTTGGGGAGCACTAAAAAACAAAAAAAAAATTAAAATAAGCTCCAACGGTCATAAATATGACCGCCAATCATGTATATGATCACATACATGATGAGGTCGCATATGCCATCATGGCATATGCGACAAGAGCTTTTAGAATCGCATAATCGCATATGCGATCACATATGACAACGAGTACAACAGACCTGGGCCCACAGAAGAGGCCCAGACCAAGTGACGAAACTTTTCAGAGAGTTTGAATACCCATCATTGGGGGCACCTAGAACTTCATCCTCTCCTTTGTGTGTTTAAACTAAGAATAACCAGAGGGACCAGCAGAAGATGTAAGAGAGTCGATCACTTTTTTGGCAAAAGATATTTTCTACGAAGTAGTATCATTAGTGGTCTTATAATTGACACTCTTTATGAGTAGAATATCTATCCTATTTATGACAGAGATCGATAATACAGAAGAAAAATGAAATATAGGAAAAGGAGATGACAGGTAGGATTGCAATTTAAGAGCAATCAAAGGGAAGAAAAGAGCAGAGGATGAAAGTGGGGGCCAGAAGTTGAATGTCACCCACATTTACCCGTTAACATAATTGGCTAGGGTAGCTCTAAACGCCCCCACGCATTCTCTGAAAGCGCCAACGTTGGAACCCCTTTAAAACCATTGATTGCATTATATCAGAAAATGGAGATCATTTTCACCCAGATCTTCCACAAAAAGAATCTTGAGATCACGTCACACCTATCATACGGTCAGTTTTTTATTCCACATGTCACAGATCCCCAAAATATGTCCCTAAAATCACGTTTAGGTCTGATGTGTGCCATTGCACACAAAGGGAATTGTTTGGGGATCTGTGACATGTGGAATCAAAAACTGATGGTCAGATAGGTGCGACATGATCTCAAGATCCCTTGTGTGGAATATTGGGGTGAAAAACGATATCAATCATCAAATACAAAGAAATCAACGGTTTTCCAGGGGTTGCACACGTGGGCGCGAACAGAGCTACCCAATTGGCTATTATCATTATTATCCCTAATTATTATGTAAGCATCTCAAATAATTTAATGGAACACATGATATTCACAATCAAAAAGTTGGCCCATGTGAAGTAACTGAAAAACCATAATTCTTATATAAAAAAAAAACAAAAAACAAAAAAAAACCCAACAAAATTAGAAGACAACCAATTAAGGAACCAAAAAATGGTCAATCTGGAACTTTGTAGGGAAGGAATCTAGATTGGAGACAAACTTTCCAATGAAAGGGGAGAATGTTCATCTTAATGAAACTCCACGTGCATTACACATATTCTAACTGTTGACATTTACAATTTCCCTGAAAACAAATAAAAGAACGGCTAACAAACATAGTAGGTTTCTCTCTTGCTGCTTCTTAGTGAGTAAATGGCCAAGAATCTCTATTTTCCTCATTTAGTACCTCCCCCATTAATTTTTCAATTGAAAAATTCACCATATTGAGGAAGCAATGATAGGTAAACTCCAAGCAAATTTCGTGGAATTGTGGATGAAGAACCTACATGAGGACATGGGCACCACAAGGTAAAACCCTTACTATGTTCTGTTTTTTTTTTTTTTTTTGATCAATAATGAAGATATATTGATAACTAGCAAGATGCTGAACAGGCCAATACAGGACTCAACCAAAAAAAGGAAAAAGCAGTAAAAATCAAAGAAACAAAGGATCTCGCACAGCCATAAAGGCAAGACACCACTCCTGCAGGCTAGAAGATCCGCCTGACCAACTCCCTAATTAACCCAAGTCCCAAGGGCAATTATCTCCCCTAACCACGTCACCACCTCTATCAACCCAAAACCACATCAGATCTCTGACAACCTTCATAATCATCCCCACAGGCCGACTTTTACGCTCAAATATCCGCTTATCTCTCCAGCCATAAGCTCCAACTGACTGCGAAGAAGGCCACCTTCCAGTAGTCTCCTAACTGGCCTTCAAAACTGATAGAAGACCACGCCATAACCTGAATGTAACACGTCGACGGGGTAACTCAATTCATGCCAAAAGATTTGAGAAATTACACTCCAAATCTTGTGCGCAACCTCGCAGTGAAGAAATAGATGCGCAGTAGACTCTTCCCCGTGCTGGCACATCACACAACTGTTAGGTATATCTTTCCCCCTCCGTCTTAACTGATCCATTGTGAGAATTTTTTCTTTAAATAGCGTCCATGCGAAGAGCTTTACTTTGGGCGGAATGTTCGCCCTCCACACCCCCGATCCTTCAAATCTGATTAGTGGACGTCTCGAAAGCATCCGATAATATGCCTTGACACTGAATCTACCATCTTTGCTAGGGTACCAAACCTGCTCATCCCGCCCATGAGTATTCCGAGGCACCTCATAAAGGGAGTGTAGCAGCTTAGCAAAAGAGGACAGCTCTTCACCTCTTAGGAACCTTCAAGTGCGGACATCCCACAATCTTCCTCCGGTGGTCTCTGTGACAAACTCGTCGATCAGCCCTGTAGGGTTCGAGGAGATGGTGTAAATGTGGGGGAAAGAGTTTGGAAGGGCCGCACTCCATCCATGCATCCTCCCATAACCAAATCCGGGTACCACAACCTCAACTGAATTGAATCCCTCTAGCATAAAGAGCCCATGTACCACTGATGTTCTTCCACCACGTCGATGTTCCTCTGTGGGCCTTAGTGTTGATGCCCCAATTACCGCTCGATGGCCCATATTTTCAGCTAGCACAACTTGCCAAAAGTTGTCTCTTTCGCCAACTGTTCCCGCTCCCTAGAACCATTTCTCGAGTTGAGCAATATTGGTTCACCTCAAACTGCAAATGCCAAACCCCTCCACAACCTACGGGCAGCTGGCAGGTGTCCTAATTAACCAAATGGTATCGTTTATCAAGGCCCGACGCCTCCCAAAGGAAGTTCCGTTGGATTTGCTCGAGCCGATTGATCACCCCTATCGGGCATTTGAACATGAACATATAGAAAATGGGCAAACTGGATAGGACATATTTTAACAATACCAGTCGATCTCCAATGTTGAGCAGTTTCCCCTTCCATGAGGACAACCATTGTTCAAATCTTTGAATAATCAGGTCCCATGCTCTAGCTGACGATTATGTTAGCCCGAGAGGCAGGCCCAAGTACATTATTGGTAACTTTTCGATTGCGCAGTACACAACAGACGCTAACTCAGCTATCAATATATCGGTGATCCCAATGTCAGTGATTCCCGACTTGTGTAAATTAATTCGCTGCCCCAAAACTACCTTGTACATAGAAAGAATCTCTTATAGCGATCTGAACTCCTCTACATCAGCCTTCCCAAAAAGGACGGTATCATCCACATACTAGAGGTGCGAGATGAAACGACCCTGAGATCCCACCTGAATTCCGAAAATGAAATGATGTTTCGCCCGCGTGATGAGACTAGATAGAGCTTCGCCCACCATATTGAAGAAGAAGGGGGAGAGCAGGTCACCCTAAGCCCTCTGGAGCTTTTGAAATACCCTGCTAGCGACCAGTTAATCAACACGGAGAACCAGGCCGAGGAGTAGCAGGCCCGCATACACCCCCTCCAAGTAGGCCCAAACCCCAATCTGCCGAGCATATAGTCTAAGCAGTCCCAACTGACTCGATCGTACGCCATCTCCATATCTACCTTCCAAAGGGCTGCTGGATGACGCCCATGACTGGCCGAATGCACCACCTCTTGGGCCACCGCAACCAGATCCACCAGATGTTTACCATGAATAAAAACTCCCTGATTGACCAATATGATCTTTCCCATTAAGGGTTTGAGTCTGTTAGCCAGCACTTTGGACATAATCTTGTACAGACAATTGATAAGGCAAATCGGGCAGAAATCCGACAGGTCCTCAGCACCCTCGCTTTTGGATATGAGGGTGATAAAGGTGGAATTGAGACTTCTCCCAATAAATCTGGCAGTGTGGAACTCATGGATCACCTCCATAAGGTCCTTCTTTATTAATGGCCAAAAAGAACAGAAGAATTCCATGGTGAACCCATCAGGCCCCGGCGATTTGTTCTTACCACCAAACTTGATGGCCCACTAAGCCTCGCCTTCTGCAAAATGTTGTTCCACACCCACTACTTCACCCGAGATGGATTGAAACGTCAACCCGTCCAAACCTGGCCGATTCAGACCTTCGTCGGAGTAAAGATTGGAGTAGAAGGCGACGACATGGTCCCAGATATAGTCATACCCAAAGTATGTAACTCCCTCAACAGCAATGCTGCCCAAATAATTAATTTTATTCCGCGCGTTGGCCACTGCATGGAAGAACTTGGTATTGTGGTTCCCTGCTTTAAGCCACTTCACTTTGACTTTTTGCTTCCAACACACTTCTTTGGCCATGTATTTGATGTTGAAACCCAGCTTCTTTTGAGATCTCTCTTCTCTTTCCTCCTTTGACAGGGCTCTTTGTTCCTCCAGATTGTCGAGCTCTTTCAACCGCAAGAGCAAAGTTTCTTTCGCGAAGTGGACCAGCCCAAACACTTCTTCATGCCAAGTTTTGATGCGACCTTTGATCCGCTGAAGTTTCGATATGAACTGAAATGTTTTCGTCCCTGAAGGCGCTGGTTCATTCCACCACGAAGGAACAGCCGCTTGGAACTTCTCTTCAAGTAAGAAGTAACCACATATCTTCGAACCGAAACGGTGACGGCCCTTACTATGTTTTGTTATTTCAGTGTTAAATATTCGTTCAAATTATCTTTTACAAGGGAACAAGCAGCACCTTGGTAACTGCACAATGATTATGAGACCATACCTAATATGCAAACCATAGCTAACAAAGAAACAGAAGCAGCACCCAAGATAGCAGAGCTGTTCAGATAAAACTGAAACTCCTAGAAGGGGCAAAGATCAGACTGCAGTGTGCTCAAATTCCACGTTTGATACAAGTTACAACTTATAAGTTTTCATAAGCAAGATGACAATGATTGATAGTGTGTTCTCCAGCTTGAGAGGAACTATTAAAGATAGGAATTTATCCATTAACATACATATAAAATATCTTCTCAATTCCTTATTATGAGTATGCAAACTCAGTAATGAGTATTCCTCTATTACACCTTTGTTTTTTTGTCTATTATACCATTTGTTACAATTGTAACCAAAAGGGCTCCCACAAAACTACAAGGATCTCCCAATAATACAAATCCTGATTTCCCCATCGCTTAACTCTCACCACATCTCAGTTGTCAGTATTGCAATTATGCAAAGAGAATTGCTTTATTTGAACTTGAATGGCTGACCTATATTTCTAGTTGGGCATAGGTATCCATGTCATGATAAATTTCTTCCCTAGTTGCAATTTCTGATTTCGACTTGATGAAAATTATTTGAAACAAAAACCTAAGACCACTGGACAGTCCAGAGAAGGATAGAAAAAGTTGTAACAGAACGATTGAGCAATTGGAGGATAAATTCAGAAAATCAAATAAAACAAACTGAATAAACTTTTGCTTCAACGAAAATTCACACGGCTCCATGAACTCTGTATGGAACAATGAACGTTCATGAAATTAGAGAAGCAAAAAGAATCTTACAAGGTCACAGGATTCAATGAAGACTAAACAGAATGACCAAATGGCATTGTCAACAGCAAATCCTGTTTTCCTGAATTACACCAAGCTATATTGCTCCCTCGTTTATAAAATCTGGCTCCTATTCTGCACATACAAACTTAGAAACAATAATTTTCACTAATCATTTTCCGATTAGCATCCAAAAGAAGAATATAAAACTTAAGGCAGACTTATATAGAAATTGACAAAAAAAGAGAGAATCAAACCACAAATTTATGAACTGTAATTGTACCAACATCATAACAATCTAAGAAGGTAACTATCATCCATATAACAGAAGATCTCATATGACAAAGAAGCTAATAACACCCACTGTTCCTTCTAGGTTATAACAATGACAACGAAAACCAAATTACCTGAGAATTCTCATTTTAGAAGCTTTTCTTCTGATCAAAAGTACAAGTTTTCCACGGAAGTGTTATAAGTGAGCGAAAACAACTAAAACTGCATGCTAGATTTGATCCTACAATAACCCAGAATCCTTAATGAGCAAAAACAGTGTCATTGCGCCTAGGCGGTCTGTCAGGAATTGATCCCGGCTTAAACTTCGAAGCCTCATGTCTGGCTAACTCTGGGGGCACTGGGCTGTTGCTCTGAATAAGCATTTGCTTGAGATCATAAAACACATCAGTGTCATGTAAGGTCAAGAACGTAGTTGCGACACCCGTCTTCCCAGCACGCCCTGTTCGTCCGATCCGATGCGTGTACATCTCAATATTTCCCGGCATATCGTAGTTTATAACGTGAGCCACATCGGGTATATCTATCCCACGTCCCGCAACATCTGTAGCAACAAGAACAGTAAACCGCTTGCTCCGAAACCCTTCGAGGCTGATCTCACGCTGCTCTTGCGTCTTACCCCCATGCAAAGTTGTCACCCTATAACCCGTCTTATCCAATGACTTGGCAAGATTGTCCGCAGCCTTCTTGGTGTTGATGAATACAATTGCAGTCTTGTCTACAAGATCATTCAGTAGCTTTTGCAGCCTAAACATCTTCTCCGAATCCTTCAGCATTATCACATGCTGAGTGATGAGTTCAGTAGCTTTTCCTGCAGTGCCAATTGTAACTACGACTGGGTTCCTCAAATACTTCCTTGCCAGCCTTTCAACAGCCGGCGGCATGGTCGCACTGAACATATAAGTAGTCCTATATATCCTTTTCTCATCAAGCTCTTCGTCTTCATTCTCTGGTTTCAAATTGCTCGAAGGCATTGCATCCAAGACCCCAACAACTTGTGGTTCAAAACCCATATCAATCATCCGATCGGCCTCATCAAGAACAACATAATTGCATTGATTCAGCACGGCGTATCTCCTCTCCAGGCAATCAATGAGGCGACCGGGGGTTGCAATCACAACCTCACAACCCTGTCTAAGCTTAAATCCCTGTTCTTCGATAGACTGCCCACCAACAATCGAAACCACCTTAATCCCCATATAATGAGCAAACTTAACAGTCTCATCTTCAATTTGCTGTGCAAGTTCCCGAGTTGGGGCCATTACAACCGCGTAAGGCCCTTCGGCTTCATTCTCTTCGCTCATAGGCGGAAGTTTCGTAATGTAAGTTAGCATAGGGAGTACAAAGGCGGCAGTCTTACCGGATCCCGTCTCAGCAATTCCGATCACATCACGCTGTTGCAAACCGAGCGGGATGGCAGCCATTTGAATTGGGGATGGGCTTTTATAGCCTGCCTTTTCGACAGCTTTCAAGAGTTCAGTGCTCAGCCTACTCTCTACCCAATTCCGCATTGGCCGAGGGATCCTCGAACCTTTATAAGATATATTAAAATCCTCTCTGAAAATTCGCCAATCTCTCTCAGTCATTTCTTCAAGCACCTTCTCTGACCAATGCCGATCGACACGCATATCAAAAGTGTCATAGAGATCAGCAGCTTCTTCCTTCTGCCGCTGGGCGGCAGCCTCCTCAGGCCTCTCCTCAATTCCCTCTTTCTTACGGATCTCATCACGCATCTCCTTCTCGTTCTTTGCAGCGAGCTTCTTCTGTTCGCGGCGGTCCATTCCGGCGCGAAACCCCCGGCCGAAGAGGAGCTGAGCCTCGTGAGGGTTCTGGTAGAGGACGTTCATGTCGCGGGAGGTGTCTTCGGTGTTCTCCCAATCGAAAGAGAACCGGAACTTTTCGCTCGGCTTTATGACACGCTTCTTCGGCTTCTTCGAACCGAGGTACTGATCTTTGATGGCTTCGAGCTCCTTCTCCTTCTCACGCTCGACTTGTTTTTCGATGCGGGCGCGCTCTCGGGTCTTCGATTCTTCTTCGCGTTCGCGGTCGCGAGTGCGGCGTTCGGAGTCGCGGTGATCACGAGAGGAGCGGTGGTGGCTGCTGCGGCTGTCGTGGGCGGAAGAGGCGTCTGAGGGTTTGGAGCGGTGGTTTTGTTGTTGGTGTTGGGGGGTTTGGTTTTGGGGTTGGTGTTCTAGGGCGCGGCGCTTTTGGTCGGCGACTTCTTCTTGGCGGCGCTGAAGAGCTAGTTGCTCGCGCTCGGCTTTTGTTAGGAAGACGACCTTTTTGTTGTTGGTTGGGAGGTCGTCGACAGCGCGTTTCATTTTCGGATTCTTCTGATAGAATTTTTGGAGGCACTTCTGCTTTTTATTTGTTTGCTAAGTTGCGGGAGAGAGCCTGTGGGAGCAGGAGTGAAGGCACCAATGATGCGTCCCGAGGAAGGGCAATCTACAAGTGCGGGTAAGCCCATACCGAGGTCGAGCCCCACTCCTCTGACTAGTCGCCTTCAAAACGGATTAGCCCGTGACCCTACACTCCTATATTTGATGTTCAATAAGGGAAAGGGAGTCGATTGCTTGCACACATTTTTCAAGTAGTTGCCCATATTCATGAAAAAATTGATATTATCTTATTTTTTAAAATGACTAAGTTATCCTTATGATTGCACCTTGGATAAGAGAGAAGCCCAGTAAAGGTTGAAAGATAGAGAGAGAGTGGGAGCAGAGCGGAGAGCGGAGGGATAGGCGAAGAGAGAGACCAGTTGAGAGAGAGAAAGTAGAGGGATGGGGGCAAAGAGATGGTAGAAAGAGAGAGAGAGAGAGATCTCCTCCTCTTCTCTTCTCTTTAGTTGAGTCATCCTCTCCTTCTCTAACAGACCTATAATAGCATTGCCATCAGTAGTCAGTGACAGTTCATCATCCGCGATCTAAAGCATGGAAGAGATCTTATGGTTGTTGGAGGAGAAGTCATGTCGTACCTACAAAAATTGGAGACCAATGCAAATGTCACGGATGGAGCACAATCGCGAGAGGAGGTTTGTTAGCTGCCTGAATCGTACCTACCAAGACTTCAAATGGGTCGATCCACCGATGTGTGCAAGATCGGTACAAATAATTATGGGTTTGCTTTGGAGATCCAACAGATTCGAGACAAAGATTTTGAGAAGAAAGCTGAAAAAGAAAGTTTTATTGCTTAAATTGGTTGCCAATTGTTTTGTACAGTCATAGTTGAAATGCTAAGGTGTTAGGGTTTAGGGTCTAAAGTTTTTTAGGGCTTAGGGTTCTTATAATGATGTTTTATGTTTTTATAATATTTTGGTATCTATGTCCAATTTGGTATGAAAACTGTATTGTGGTCTATAACAATAGTTTCTTTTGCAAATGGTAATGAAATGGGCAATGGCTTGTTTAGGGAAACTGCTTCGAAATGAACAATGGTATGAATAAAATGAGTGATTTGTGGCACATGAATAAGGAGAAATGAAATTTTATTGGTTGGTGATGGTCAGAAAATCCCTTAATTGTATTAGTACTAATAGTTGTGTTACTGATCAACCTTCAAAACCCTACTTAAAATACTTGAATCCTAACATTGCTAGGCCTTGAAAAATGACTAATATTTCTATTTAGTTGGCTTTCATCTATAGGAAGTTTTGAAGGTAAAAAGAAAAGAAATGAGTTAAGAAATCTAGGAAAGAAAGAAGAAGAATCAAAAGCCAAAAGAGAAAGAAAGAAAAATAGCTAAGAAATAGCAATCTCGACTAGTTGAAGATCACAACTCGACTTGTCGAGACTGTATGAAAAAGAAAAGAAATCTGAATCTCGACTAGTCGAGTTTGTAATTTGACCTATCGAGATCCACATTCAAGATTCAAGAAACGGCAATCTCGACAAGTCGAGATTGGATCTCGACCTATCGAGATAGGCATTACATAACATAAATAGTTGGATTTATTTTGGAAAGTCACCAGTCTGAGAATTCTTTCTTTCCCACTACAAAAAATAAGACTATTAGAGGCAGTTTTTTTAACAAAAAACTGTTGCTATTAGTCCTGTCGGTACCAAAAACTGCCATTTTAGTCTTGCCGCTACCAAAAACTGCCTTAACAAGTGCCGCTAAAACACCTTATTTTTGTAGTGTCTTTATAATTAGAGTCACTTTAGGGTTTCTTTTCTAGTTTATCTCATTGTACTTAAGCTTTATAGATCTATAAATAAGGACCCTAGGTTTAGATTTTACAAGATCGTTTTGATAGAGCTTTCATATAGTTTTGTAGAGAGTTTTATTATTTTCATATTTTTGAGAGTGTGAGATTCGAGCGAACATAAACCATAATTTTATGAATGAATCAGAGAGTTGTACTCCAATGATGAAGCTCATAACAACCCTGTGTGACTAGTTTGCAAAGTTTGGGATCTCTTGTAAATCAAAGATAAGTATTAATTCAAAGTTCTATTTTCTTTTTTAATTTGAATTCGTTTATAGTATTGATTGCATGATTGGGATCCACTCCTGTTAGTGACTTGTAGTGAATGATTCTAAAACGTTTTATTTATGTTTTGATAATCATAATCGCCTTGTAGGGATTAGGATTAGATTTAATAGAAAATTCACCACCGAATTAGTATATGTAGTCTAGTTTGATTAGTTTCATGCAATGATGCTTATAGATTAAACAGCTAGAGATTAGGTGGATTATATCGCCCCGACTAATCCATGATTATGAATAAGATCTGATTATTTTATCTAGCATTAACTTGTAGTGAAGAGAAGATTATTTCCCATAATTCAAATTAGATTAGGAATAGAATTGAATAGAATTGCGAATTATTATGAATCTGTGATTAAAAGGAATCCTAGACTATTTTCTCTATTACTTTCCAAATCTAATTTTATTGTTTTCCCTAGATACTTTTATATTAGATATATTCTAATTTTTTTTAATCGAGGCTTTAATTTAGATAAAATATAGTCCATGTGGTTCGACACCCTTAGTACTTGCCCTAGTTCCACGAACTTGTGCACTTGCAAGTTTTTCAGATTTTAACAATCAATTACAGTCTCATAAAATTAAGCACTAAGTCAATAAAACCCTTGCCATCATCAACAAGACCTTGTTTAAGCGAGGGGGTCCTCTTTTGTTTTTTCATTCTCTGATTTAGTCTCGAGTTTTAACCTTTTTCTGGATATCTTATGTTCTGAAATTTATATTTTAGCGATATTGGGCGATCTAACCATCCGATTGGGATTTCGTTCCTTTCTATATTTGTTATTTCGCATGATCTCCGTCCCGAGGTGATGCTCGTGGACGGCAATATTCTGGGAGTGGCCGATATTAGGAATAAGAGTGCTAGTCTTCACATCGGTCCTTTTTAGGGAGCAATGAAGGCAGTATTGAGGAGGCGGCGGTGGAGGAGGTGAAAATAGTGGAAGAGAATGAATAACAAGTGGAGGGATGCATTTCCCAACCAATTCTCCCTGAAGCCTCCGATTGGACGCTTCGAGCGGAATCTGCTCCTCGCTTCGTCTCAGTTTTGAACCCAGTCTTCATTTTGGATTGTAGGTTAAAGTTTTAAGTTTTCATTTTGAGTTATAAATTCAGGAAGTATGCCTCCGGTGATACTTAAAAAACTTTTGAGTTATAAATAAAGAGGCATTTTTTTATTTTGTCGTGCTTGTTTATTTGTTTAAACTTATTAGCAGATTAGTTGGATTTATCTGATTTGTTTTGACTTATTTCAAGATTTAGTTTAGCTTGAAGTTCAGTTTGCTTTGTGAGGTTTGTTTAGAGGGTTTACTGGGTTCCGATGGGTTTGGTTGGGGCGTTTTTCTTGGTGGGGTCCCGAACAATTTAGGGTTTCATTTTTTAAAGTGAAGTTTAAGGTATTTTGTTCTAATCTTTTATTTGACTTAAGGTGACACTTGTTAAAAGGTGTGAGTTTTCAAAAGTTTTGGATGGGTGTTAAGTGTTCAAATTTTATCCGCTTGTTTACTTTGCTTTGGGATTTGTGTTTCCTTGAAGGGATAAGTGTTGTGTGATTATTGGTTCATCTGGGTTGGTCATGGATTATGGTCTTTCAAAGGTGGTATGTGTTTGGTTTAGATTTAATTAGATTTGAAGGGTTTAAAGGTGTGATCCTTGTCATTTGGTAATTTAGGAGGTATAGTTTATAAATGTGTGTGCTAAAAGTTTTGGATTCTTGTTATTTTGAATTTTATTCCAAGTTTGGGATTAAAAGTTTTGGGGCATTTTCTTATTCATTAATATCTTTTTTTCCTTTCTTTTTTGTATCCCCAGTGTTGGGCCCAAAGAGTTGTTCTTATTGAGTAGATTATTGAGAATGGACGAGATTGGGAATGCAAGGTAGCAGTCGAATTGCTGTCATGCTAAGGGAAGAGATGGAAGAGAAAAAGGTGATAGAAAGAAAACCCAAGGATAAGGCAGGGTCAGAATTCTCGTGACCGATGCCTATTTTTCCTCGGTAGACTCTGCGGATTCCGTGTTAGTTGCTCTCCCTTGTTATGGTTTCCAAGGTGAGCTTCTAAGGGTGGATCCCGCAAGTCCTGGGTGGCTTTCCGTGAGCCACTCTTTCTTTTCTGCCGGCTCGAGGTGAGGAAAGGTTGTCATTATTAAAATTGCTCAGATCGTTCCTCCTCCTCAAGCTTCCGAGATTTCTAGTTTCCTAATAAATTGGATTGAACCTTTAACGAATGTGTGATTTTAAGTTGTATATTTAAAGGGTATGCCCTCGGTGTGCTTTATAATAATTATTTTTTATTTATAAAGTTATTATATTTTTTACTTTATTCGTGGCAATTTTTATTTAGTAAATTTTGGTTTATTTGGTAGCTTGCTTCGACTTGTTTTGAGTGTGATGTTTATTTATTTAAATTTGGTCTGATCTTATTTATTTATTTTGATCTGGTGTGTTTTGGGAGCAGTTTTTGGTTTAGTTTAGTTTAAGCTCAAGTGAATGAATGATGGGGGGGCATTTTTTTTTGTATTTTTTTGTGTTTAGTCTTGGTGTATAAACGATGTTGGGGGGCATTTTTTTTTCATTTTTGGTCTAGGGTGTATATGTTCTTCATTAGAAGTGTTTTTAGATTGGCCTTAACAAGGGCGTAGTTTTGGTTGGTAATTAGTCTCAGAGATCACCCAATTTAGGCCTGTGAACGTGCTGTCCTGGGCATTTTTTTTTCTTTGTGTTTCTGAGAAATTGCACGCTTCACTCTGAGTGCATAAATTAATTACGCGCCAGAGGGTGGACGCACGTTCAGAGCGTCAGAACGTCATTAAGTGCCAGTTTTCGGTCGTTTGACCGAGTTAAACGCATGGTATCAGGCGCGTAATTAGGGTAGTGGCTGGTCACTGTATGAGTGACCATTGGCATTCACGCGCCACTTTGTGGACACTTGAAGCGATTACACGCTTAGTATGTTGTGCGCAACCAGATGGTCGGGTTGGTTTGAGCGGATGACGATTAGGTTACGCACTCAAGACCGGTTGTATGATTTGAATTAAGCGCGGTGAGAGTGGTGCGTGATTGGTTTGAGCACATAAATTTATGCCCGCGATTTTGGCGTGTCCTATAAATAGTTCAAAACTTTTCATTTTGTCATGATCCATTTAGTCTTTGATTCTGTTTCCTTGTTCTTTTGTGCTCTAATTTTTGTGTTTTCGTGATATTTTGCTATCCGCCATCCGCTTTCAGCATTTTTCTTCTTCTTTAATTTTCGAGCTCTTCGTTCTAGGATGGAGGGTGAGGGTATTGGTGGGTGCGATCTTACTATTTTTGAGTTTGAGAGGATGTTAGGGGCGGAGATAGGTGAGACTTATGAGGCTCGGGCCGACATTGTCGGGGAGGTGAATGTTGGGGAGGTGGTTAGAGAGGAGGTACTGGAGGTTGACCAGTCGGGGGTCAGGGAGGAGGTGCTCGAGATTGAGCAGGGGGTTGCTAAGGATGAGGGTGAGAGGGTTGAGGGTGAGATACCTAAGGGTGAGAGAGCTACGAGTGTGGCTAAGGGTGCGACTGAGGAGCATCGAGATCGCAGACACTTCCCACTGGAGGATTTCTTCGCTCGAGGCCAGGTAAGCACCCATGAGCAAGAGTTCTTTTATTTTCTTAACCATTTAGGTTATGACATAGGCTCATTAGGCTCTGAAAACCCTTCTAATTTATGTCAAACCTGCATTGATCCTTGGTTGTGTGCTCACTCATGCATCATGACGACATCTAGAGATAGGTCATGTTTCTAATCAGTTGCCCTTATCACATTTTGTGTGTTTGTTATAAATTGTTATTGTGTTTGGAGTATATTTGACTTGCTTTTAATTCTAAATTCGTTTGTCTTTCATCATAGGTATGTGTTAGTCTTACTGTTATTATTTCTGTTTAGTTCAATAGGAGCCCCCGCAGTTGGCTATCAATTCAGCATGGACCGAGTCTCATACTTGGTACCGTGCGTTGTCGGAGTTTCAGCAGGCGTGGCTAATGTCTTTTAGCTTCGGATTGATCCTAGCGCTGAAGCCCTTTTAGGTTGATCGTGGCCTGATCGCGATGATCTTAGAGAGGAGGAGGGAGGAGCATCAGGCGCTTCTCTTTCCAGTTGGTATGATGTTGCTGACTCCAGAGGACTAAGTCCATATTATCGGTCTTCTTTTGAGGGTGATCCGATCACAGGGCAGATGACAGGAAATTATTTGGGGGTGTGTGAGGAGATTCTGGGTGTACCGTATAGATCGAGTGGATTGGGGCCAAGTGTAGTTCGAGTCACTTGGTTTTTTGATACGTTTGCGAGTGGCTTCGTCCCTCCGAGGCACCATTCGGAGGTGAAGGCGTCTTACGAGGCGCGTTGTGTGGTGGTGGAGGGTCGGGAGCCCGTGGTGGAGACGGGGTTGGCTGCGGATAGGGTGCTTCGAGCATTATTGATGTACTTTCTTGGTGCGGTACTCTTCTCTTCTTCGACTCAAGGATGCGTCACCGAGTTATTTTTTATGGTTCTCAGAGACTTGGATCGAGCCCCTACCTATGCGTGAGGTGCGGCCGCATTGGCACATCTCTATGAGCAGCTTTACCGTCGGGGACAGGGCTTCGCGATGATCAGAGGTTTTCTTCCCTTCCTCCAAGTGAGTTTTAGTTAATTAATGTCATAGTTTCTTTGGTTTTTTTTTCTTAGCCTTTTGATAATAGCATCCACTTAGCATTTCTTCTACTTTGTTTTCTAGTTTTGGGCATATGATCACTTCGCTTTTCTTCGTCCGAGGGTTCCGTTGGAGGTAAGGTTCACGTTTCCTCGGATGCACATGTGGAGGGAGGTGTTGAGGGGTCGTCACTGGTCTTCGGATCTTCAGACCACTCGCGGTCTCTTTGAGGATATGCACGCGGGGCAGCTATAGATCATCATGCATATGTTTTGCTTCATTTTATTTCGGTCTTTCAGGATTTGAGGCTTCATCGAGGGGTCAACTTGTTTGCTTGGTTGTAGGTGATTTGGAGTCCGTATGAGGATGAGGGCGCCGACGTGTCAGTGATTCAATCTGGCCGGCCCTTCTTTGCTGTGGACATATGGGTCCATTGTTTTGAGAGGGTGGAGAGGATCCACACATCTCGAGTGGTACGGCAGTTGGGGCTCGATCAGGGAGTCCCTCTAGAGATTAGCCACAAAGTGGCGAAGAGGATGATCGGCCCTCTTGGCCAAAACTTTATGGAGCGAATGGCGCTTCAGATAGCAGATTTTAGAGCTAGGGGGACCAGGGTTATAGGGGCGCGTGACGAGGCGGACGCCCAGGAGTATGTGTGGTGGTTTAGTGCATTGCGTGGCGGGCGCCTCTTCACACGTCCCTTCCACGGGAGTGGCTCTTTCACGATCGGTGGCCCGGAGTCGGCATCGGCTTTGAGGGAGAGGTTGTCTGCGTTGGAGTAGGGCCATCTCATCCCGAGCATGCGGGGGGCATTAGACACCCTCCATAGGGCGATGGAGCGGATGGGGTGTGCTCCTCGCCCAGATGAGGATATGCTACACTCCTTAGCCTCCTCGGTTGCTTAGGCTAGGGCGGCAGAGGATAAGTTAAGGGCTCGGCTAGCAGAGACTCAACGGCTCCTGGTGAGTTAATCTATGAGTTTTTTTGTATTATATAGACTCGGTCTTCTGGTCATTCTGACATGACTATGGTGTCTCATTTTATTTTATTTTGGACAGTCCGTGAGGGAGGGTTTACTAGTCAGTGGATGGATGTCTATCGCATCAAAGACTGGTAAGGGAGGCCACGACCTATGTTCTGAGGTCAATCGATTGGTAAGTGTCTCTATAAAAATGGTTTTATTAATTATTAGCATTGTGAGCTTGCCAACTGATGTGTTTATTATTATTCGTAGAGAGACGAGCTGCTGCTGGAGGTCCCGTTCGGGCATTTGATCCATCTTCAGTTGCTTCCTCCAGTCGGAAGGATCCAGCGATGGCTCAGCTTCGGGCCGAGCTAGATCATTGGGTAAGTTCCATTCAATATTTTATCTTGTTTATGTCATTGCATTAGTTTGTTGGGTGTTATTGTTTCGCTTTCTTAGTAGCTTTACTAATATCATGTGGAATTTCAGTGTTGGGTTGCCGAGGATCTTCAAGCTAGGGAGGCGACCGCTGCCTCTCTACACCCGGAGAGTCAGGTATAGTTTTTTTTTTGATGTGGCATAATGTTGTTTAGGTTATTTCATCTTTATTTTATTCTGACATGTCTTGTGTTGGCTTGTTTGGTTCTTCGTGCAGGCTATTCCGGACTCTACTCCCGAGGCTCCCCCTCAGGAGTCTGCTCCTATCCCTACTCAAGTATTTTTTAGTTATTGTGTTCGTGGTTTGTCATTATGAAATTTTTCTGATGTATTTGTTTGGTCTTGTTGCATCCGCCTATGTTTATTGTGCCTTCCGTGCCTCCTGCTAATCCAGTGACTGCTGATACGGTTGGGTGACTGCTGAAGGAGAGCCTGGATTTGGTATAATTCTTCCCCTTTCAAAGTTTCTTTTTTTTGTTCATGTATATGTTAATTTCCCTTTGACTTGGTGTGGTTATGCAGGTCCGTCAGCTTGGGGAGGTGCGTCTAGAGGCGGCGCGAGTGTGCGCCACTCCCTAGGCGAGATGAATCCTTAGGGAGATGCAAAGTCTCAACGACTTATTTGTTGAGATGATGGCTGCACAGAGGACTCAGGCTAAGGCATTGGAGGTGGCACGTCGGACGATGCGGGCAGAGTCGCAGGTGACCCTTGATTAGCTGTAGTATTGTTTGGCGAGGAGCGGGATACATAGGGCTGCCTGCCACCAGGGTGGAGTCGAGGGCTGGTTCTCACCGGCCTCATCACATGTCCCATGATCGTGTCAGGGGTGATGCTCGTGAGGATTCTGCTATTTGTGAAGTTCTTGTGAGGTATCCTCCTCATTCTCATTCGAGGCGATCTGTTAGTTAGGCGAGTGATGGGAGTTCTGTGGCGGGGCCTCGTCGTCTAGAGGTTCTGAGGACTCCGAGTGCTGGGATTGTATTTTCAGAGGACCAGTTTGCGGACCTCCGAGCTGATAATATTGGGGACAACGATGCTCGTCTATCCCAGCAATAGCATAGGGAGTAGGAGTGTGCGTATGTGTCTTTATTTTGTATTCATTGTATGTGTGTGTTGTATATATAGGGGGGATGCCCCCGATGATAAGTGTAAAAAGAAATGAAGATATTTTGACATATATAGAGAGATTTTTGGTTAAGATGTACCTAATTGGCTCCTTTTCTTTTAGTTACCTCCTGCGTCTACTTTTACTTTTTAGTTGCTTTAGCGCCATTGACCGTCATTGGGACTTGGATGCTTCCTGAGTTGGCCCGGTGATGGTTGAAGGTTGCTTCGTATCTGTACATATGAGAGTAATGCTATCAGTAGTTTTTATTCTCCCCCCTTGCTAGTTGTCAAGGGGGATATGTGTATCAGATCGGAGTCTGGTAGCAAAAGATGGATATGTGCTCTTTTTTTTTTTCTTTTTTTTTTTGAAATGACAACAATGCAATAGGGAAATCAAATAGCTAAGATAGAAATAATAATAAAAAAAAAAAAAAACCCCAATGTAGGAGCGTGGTAGGATTGGCAGTATGGTATCTTCGGTAGCACTTTTCGGATGGTAACTTCATCGTTCCTCATCTTCTTTGTGGATAAGCCAGCGCTTCTGATATGATTCTTCTTCTAATCCAAAAAAATGCCCCAACGTCAAGATGCAATGGAGCTTTTCTAGGTTTCGAGATGAGCACTTTGGGTCTATAAGCAGTCATGGGTATTTGGTGAGTTAGTTTTGAAGAAAAGTTGATCGGTACTGTCATCGAATTGGGGAGGTCTCTTTGACTAGGTCAGTTGTATACGGGGGTCTATCCTAGGGTGGTGTTTATCCTATCCTGTGGTTATTAGGGAGAAGTATGGTAGGTATAGTAGGTAATTGCATCAGTCATCATTCATCAGTTTTCAGTGTCATTTCTAGAAACATCCTGTAAGGCTTATGATTTATTGCCCGAAGTAAAAAATATAAGAGGGGAGTAAGGCTCAGTGATGCGAGGAATAGTTTATATCTAATGCTTCCCAAAAGGGATAAGTAATAATCTTTTTTCTCAGAGGGGATACAGGATGCCATGATCGAGCTCTTATCATGTTTTGGTACCATCAAAATCTCACATTCTATAGTTAGTAGGAGTTTGTCCTCCTCCCGCCACCTTACGACGACATCTAGTAGTATGGGGATATCAGGGATGCCCTCGCAGCTTGCTTATACACTTCTAGTAACGTTACCAGGAATGCCCTCACGGTCTGCTTATGCTTCCTTGAGCTCATTTACTTGTTCATTCGTCGTAATGCTCTCACTCAAAATTTTCGATGTATATATTTTTGAAAGCATCCTACTAGCATAAGAATAATGAGTCTTGATTGAACCTAACATCTTTATTTTTTTTACTCTAACGTCTCCTCCAATGACGGGGGAAGGGAAATAAGGATTGAGTGTTACTTATGCTTTTGAAAGAGGTTAGATAGGCCACTAGTCCTTTAATCAGATTATCCGAGTGAGAAAAGGTAGGCGATAAATCAGAGGTCTTAAGGATATTCTGAGAATTGAAGGCGTACGACCAATGACTGGGTCGTGACGACTACGGGGGTAATAAGTATAAGTATTTAACCACGAGATGTAATAATCACAGGGCTAAGGATAATATTTTCTAAGGTACATGACGTTCCAAGGGCTAGGGAGTTCTTCCCCGTCTCGGTTCGCCAGTTTGTAGGAATTTCCAGGGTATGCGGTTGTTATGACATAAGGGCCTTCCCAGTTCGGTTTTAGTTTTCCTTTCGGATGGGCATGCTTGGAAAGCATGATTTTCTTCAAGACTAATTCTCCAATATTAAAGGTTCGTTCAACGATTTTCTTATCATAAGCCCTAGCCACTCTCCTCTGATATACCTGAGCGTGATCAATTGCCCTTAGACGTATTTTATCGAGCTGCTCTAGTTGCGTGAGTAGGGAAATTCTCCTCTTGTCTAAAGATAGCTCATCATCGAGTTGAATCCGTAAAGATGGTACTTGTATCTCATATGGTAGGACTGCCTCCATCCCGTAGGTAAGGGGGTAAGGAGTTTGGCTAGTAGCCATACAAATAGAGGTCCTATAGGCCCAGAGTGCTTCTGGTACTCGTTCAGGCCAGTCGACTCTGTTGCCCATTTCTACTGTGTGTTTTAGGATTCGAATCACCATTTTATTCATAGCTTCTGCCTGTCCATTGCCTTAAGGGTAAAATGGTGATAAGTGGCATAGATCAATGTCGTACTTCTTATATAACTTCTTCGTCTTCTCTGCAATGAATTGTGGTCCGTTGTCAGTGACAAACATCCTGGGTACTCCAAACCTGGTGATGATATTCTGAACGATAAACTTTACAAGTGTTGAAGCGATGATTCTGACATAGGATTCAGCTTCTTCCCATTTGGTATAGTATTTTGTCATTGTAAGTATGAACGCGTGCTTGTGAGTGTTCCCAACGGTGTCTGTAAAAGGTCCAATAACATCGAAGGCCCACATCGAAAACGGCCACGGAGAGGTCATAATATTCAATGCAACTGATGGAGCTTTGACGAGTGCGGTATGTTTTTGGCATTGTTTGCAGGATTAGACATAGAGATGGCAATCTCTGATCATTGTCGGCTAGAAGTAGCCTTGTCGTGTAACTTGATCGACGAGTCTGTCTATCGGAGTGGGCACTACAGGCACTGGCGTGTGCTTCTCGGATGATGTATTGTCCTTCGACAGTCGCGACGCATCGTAGTAGTACTCTTTTAGTGATGGCCTCTTTGTATAATGTTTCGTCGAGTATGCAGAATCGGACGCATCGATTCCTTATAGTCTTCCGTTCGATCTTTGTGGCGTATGGAGGGACGTGTTGATGTTTTAAAAAGTTCCAAATGTCAAAATACCATAGTTGTCTATCGTAGGTCGATGATTTTTCAAATCTAAACATAGCGACTTTGATTTCTGTCTTGACATGCTTTCTCGGGGTGATTGCTTCTTTCGGTCTTGTACTTGTGGGGAGGACGGGAAATTCTCTCTTGACGGTCTATGCTATCTCGTGGGCAGGTACTGTCAGCTTTTCGATAAAAAAGGTCTTGATATTTTGTTCGATGGGTATTTGGATGATTGAGGCTAGCGTGGCTAAGGAATCTGTGAGCTCGTTTTCTAATCTAGGGATGTGCATAAAAGTGATTCTTTCAAATTTCTTTACTAAATATTGAGCGATTTCTAGGTATGCCATTAGTCTCCTTTCCTTAGTTTTCCATTCTCTTATGAGTTATGAAATTATTTGTTTGGAATTATCGATAGTTTTTAACTGTTTAACACCTAGTTATAGTGCTGCTCGTGGTCTAGCTATAAAAGTTTCGTATTCTGTGACATTATTAGTGATAGGAAAATCTAGTTGAAAAGCCTTAGGTATGACAACTCCTTCTGGGCTTAGGAGGACTATCCCGATGCCTTTTCCTTTGTGATTTAGAGTGCCGTCAAAATAAAGGATCCATGAGGTCTTATCGGGCTCTTCGTTATGAATCGTGACTAGGTCCTCATCAGGGAAATCCGCGTGCACGGGCTCATCACCCGGCAGTGGGAGATCTGTGAGGTAATTGGCGTCTGCTTGCCCTTTGATCGATTTCTGCGTGACGTAAGTGATATCGAATTTTTGTAGGAGCATATGCCAGCGAGCGATTTTTCTGATATTGTGAGCTTTTCGAATATGTACTTTAGAGGGTCCATTTGGGCTAGTACTAGTATTTTATGTGCTCCGAAGTAGTGTCGTAATTTGATAGAGGACCACACCAATGTGAGGCAAGTCTTCTCCATTGAAGTGTATTTTTATTCGTATTTGACCATCATCCTACTAAGGTAGTAGATAGCCTTCTCTCTCTTATCGTCTTCTTCATATTATCTCATAATTACTCTCATTACTTTATCGTTTGTTGAGAGGTATAGAATTAGGGGTCTTTCGGGGACTGGTGGCGATAGTATTGATAGGTTAAGGAGATACTTCTTGATATTGTTGAAGGCTTGTTGACACTGATCATCCCATTTCTATTCAGTTCCCCCTTTAAGTAGTCTGTAGAGAGGATCACATCTGTCCGAATGCTGGGAGATAAATCTTCTGATGAATTGCAATCTTCCTATCAGGCCTCGTAACTCTTTGATATTACTGGGAGGCGGCATCTCGAGGATGGCTCTGACTTTTACACGGTCAACTTCGATCCCTCGCTTGCTAACTATAAAACCAAGTAACTTTCCGGAGGTGACCCCGAAGACACATTTCTTTGGGTTCATTTTTAGCTAATATTTCTTAGCTCTTTGTAACACCAGTTGGAGCGCTTCAACATGTCCTACTCGATTTGGGACTTCACTAATATGTCATCGACGTAGACTTCTACACACTTATGCATCATGTCATAAAAGATAGCCATCATGGCGCGTTGATACATGGCTCCTGCGTTCTTGAGCCCAAAAGGCATAACGACGTAACAATATATTTCCCATGGTGTGGTGAAGGAAGTCTTCTCTTGGTTGGACTCTGCTAATTTGATCTGATTATATCCAGAGAAACCGTCCATAAAAGATAGCATCTCATGTCTAGCGGTGTTGTCGACTAGAGTGTCAATGTGTGGAAGTGAGAAGTCATCTTTTGGGCATGCCTAGTTGAGGTTTTAGAAGTCGATGCAAACCCGTACTCTACCGTCTTTCTTAGCGACATGTACTATGTTGGCGACCCACTTAGGGTAAAGAACGACTCGGATAAATTTGACTTTGTGTAACTTGTTGGCTTCCTCTTTAACCTGGAGGGCGGTTTGTGGGTGCATCCTGCGGAGTTTCTGAGGACTTGTGCAATTTGTTGGCGTTCCTTAGAGTTGAGCGTTGCGCTAATCAATAGCTTCTTGGATTTCTCTTCAGTGCCAAAGTTAAGTTCTTCTGTGGGTTCCGCTGCAGCTTGGGTTTGCTCATTGAAAAGCTTGATAACCCGTTAGATGTCCAGTGCCTCCTCGACAACTAGTGTTCCTTCTTCATTCTCGGTAAGTTCGTATGCTGCGAAATTGCTACACTGGGGATCTGAGTTTGCGAAAGGTAACCCTTCATCGGCATAATCTATGACTGAGAGATCTTTGGTAAGATCAAGGTCAAGACTACTGATTGTTCTCTCAAAGTCATGAAGTATCTCATCCAGTATGATCACTGGCTTATTGTTTAGCCGGGATGCTTTACGTCTTCGTGCGGGGAATGGGATAGAAACCTTAGGAGAAAAGTCTCCTTGTTGGCCACAAATTTGGTTCGGGACGAAGAGTTTCCTTTCTTTTCTGGGGCTTTCTGATTTTTTTGGATTTTGTACTTATGAATTTTTAGGGTTTTCTATTTTTTCTATTTTTTTTATTTTTAAAAATAAATATGGTACAAGGTCAGTCGCTTCAAGGGGCATCGGGAGAATTGCTTCCTCTAGTTGAGGGATCGAGACGGCTGTTGGAGCTGCTCAGGCGATTCTTCGAGAAATAGGGGCTTGTTGTGAATTTGGCATTTTTTTGGAGTCCTCATCTGATGAGATCTTTTGAATGAGGGACGCTGGTGATAGCGGCACTAACGCTTGGACTTCTTATGCCGCATTGTCGCCTCTTCTTCAAAGAAGCTCTGAAGATCGTAGTCCTCATCATCACTCGGGGGAGGTTGCCACTCTTCCTCTAAAGATTTTCAAAATATTTAGAGTTGCGGCAAATTTGGGGATGTAGAAGTATCTAGTTCAAGTTCCTCTTTAGATTTTATGAGGGCGATGCGAGTGTTTCCCCCTAGGTCAATCTGATGACCGTTGGGATTTTCTGCTTTTTGTGTCGGTAGCTGAGCTGGTAGGTCATTACTTGTGTTGGTGGTCACGAGGTTAGAATGATTCGATTCTTCTATCGTAGAGTGTCGGGTCTAACTAGTGAAGTGCTCTACCCCTACAGTGGGGTGAGTACGGATAAGCGATACAAGGGGAGTCCTAAGGGCATTCCCATCCCTCAAGGCTAAGGCCGAGGCGGATGCTATATGAGTTAGTATTTTCTTATGGAGTATCAACTTTTTTCCATATTAAGCGTAAGTGCTCTTCATCATCTTGCAGGGCTGCTATGTGGGAATCTTCGTCGTCAGTGGATTCCCAATCTTCTACTCGTGGGTTGAGTTCTGGAGGTTCTTCTCTCCTCACTTTTGTAAATTCCTTAGTGTCAAACATGGGCTTGACTCCTTCGAGTGGTTTATCAATATCGTCATTTAAATTGGTTAAATCATTGAACGCTTTAGTCATTCGCTTAATTTCCACTTCTTGGGATCTAGTGAAGGACACTTCCTTATGCTTTAGCACATCTGCTTTCTAAGTGGTCCCATAAGCAAAGTCGTCATATAGAGACCATTTTGGTGAGGTAGGAGACAAGTCGGCTTGCGGGCCGTCCGATTGGTAACCTAACCCTATGTGCTTACGTATTTGCATTGGGACAACGGGTCCTACACGACCTTTCTTATTTTTACCGAGTTAGGTGTGGGGAACATATCCAAGTTGGTATATAAGGTCCCACCCTTTTGTCACGGTAGGGTTAATGGCATAGAGTTTGGCGAGGTCTGAGCCAACCTCTCTTCTCATTAATTTTTATCGACACGTTGGGAGAAAACTAGGCAGGGTAGGGGGTGAACTTTCGCAACGGTTGTCTCATCAGGGATTTGAGTCTTTTGAATATGACCCGTGTTCAACACATAATCGTGAGCAGTTTGTATGCTCGCCATGTAATCAGTATTGGGGTACATCAACGTATATACGGACGATGGAATCCTCGTACAAGAATTTGACGCATTGGTGGTATGTGGATGCGATGGTCTTTCGTACAGGTCTGAGGTGAACCTATAGCTTGATAGTTTCTTTGACAAAGTAACGCGACCCATCATAAGCTATGAGTGACAGTGCGAAGGGCCTGACATCTTGCTCCGTGTATTCGAGCATTTTTAATGTGGTGAGAGGGCAGATGTTAAGTCCAGCTCCCGTGTCAAAATTTCGACCGAAATGACCGAAATTTCGGCCGAAATTTTTGGTTTCGATCCCCATCGAAACGATAATTTGGGACCAAAATTTCGGTCAGTAAATGTATGAGGTTCAAATTTCGATCCAAAATTTTGGTTTCATTCCCCTCCGAAATCGAAACGAAAATTGAAATTTGGATCCTTGGTACGGAGAATCCTCTAATTATGATTGTAAGATATATAGGGGCCGCACTCCTGCAGAGTGACTCTTTAGGCATGTCTACGTCTGTAAAAGTGTGCGTCGGAGGTTGCACCATGACCGAGGTGATTTGTTGAAGCTCATCTAGGGTTGTATCCTCATTCACTTGCATGTCTTCAAGTGTCCTTATCAACAATCGGTGATGGTCAGGCGATTTCTTAATGAGTTCTAATATGGATATCTGGGCTGAGATCTTCTGGAGATGCCGTAAAAGGTCATATTCTTGCCCTGGCTCGAGCGCAATTTCTTTGCCTGACCGATGGGCCTTAGGTGCGGGTGGTTGGAATGGTTGAGGTCCAGGAATCGGTAGAGGGATGATGTGAGGTGGGGGAGGCAAGTTAACTTCTCTTTTTCTCACATTCCCCTCTGGTGGTTGTATGTTCGTGAACTCTTTATTTCAAGGGAAAGGTGAAGGTGGGTAATTGGTTTCCGACTTGAGAATCAGGCACGCCGGTTGTTGACCGAATCTGGCGTGTCTTGACGCAGATGTATTTGTAAAATGGGTGAAATTCGAGGTTGGAACGCATACCTGAATGGTGCTGCTCCAAGGTGGGAGGTACTGTGTGTAATCTTCCTCTTCTAGGAAAGCAGAGACTAGCGTCTCGCACGGGTCAGGATGTTCTTCTGGCTCACTCTCTTCTAGGTTCAGTGAACGCTCGGTTGTCATTTCATTTTCTTGGCTTGGAGTCTTTCAGGTGACACTTTCTACCCATGCAGCAATTTGGGCTGCAGTTTGGAGAGCGTGATCTCCATACTTGGGTTCAGAATCGGACAAAGGGAGCGGTGATGGCGTTGGTTCGAGATTTGGAGGGGTTGGAGGTTCTTCTTCTGGGAAAGCGGAGACTGGCGTCACGCATGAGTCAGGGTGTTCTTCTCGCTCACTTTCTTATATGTTTAGCAAACACTCATTCTTTGTTCTGTTTTCTAGGTTTGGAGTCTTTCGGGTGACACTTTCTACCCATGCAGCAATTTGGGCCGTAGTTTGAAGAACGTGATCTCCGTACTCGGGTTCAGAATCAAACGAAAGAAGGGGTAATGACATTAGTTTAAGATTTGGAGGAGTCGATGGCTCTAGTGGGTGACTACGGAGGAATGGTCTCCTGGCCCTAAAGGAATGGACTCGTATCTGAGTGAATTTTGGATAAGGGCCGAGGGATGCGGGGGTGAAGGAGCTCTCGTTGGTGTGGCGGAAGTAGCGAGGGGTTGAATGCGAGTGATTAAGGTGGAAGGTTGGAAGGGGGATTGACAGGAGAGATCTACGGTGGTGACCTGAGCTGATGTTGCTTGGTTGTTGTTGGGCATGGGGTTATTAAAGATCCCTAAATTTTGTTGGGGTTGGTTATTATTAGGGTTAGGATTCCTAAGTACTTCCCAATCAATCTGACTTCGGTCATTCATGTCATAGATTATGTCCTTGAGGACCCAATAGTCTTCCAGGTTGTGTCCCTCGTATCGATGGAAGGCATAAAATTTACTATAGTATAGATTTTCCAGTCATGGGAGGGGTCTTTCCTATGGAAATCAGAGGAGATTCTGAGTGTTAAGAAGACGAAAAATGTTAGGAATATTATCCGGTAAAGGGGGATAGTGTTCTCGCCATGGCTGGTAGGGGTCTCGGGTTGGGTTAAAGTTCTGTGGTAGGGGCACACTATTGTAATTCAGCACATGGGCCGGTCGATTCTGCGTCGTGTTCTAATTCTGGTAGGTATTGGGATATTGATTTCTATTCTAATACTGGCCTTGATTCTGGTTCTGGCCTTGGTTTTGGTTTGCATATCTTTATTGATTAGTGCCTTGGTTTTGGTTCGTGTATCGTTGCTAATTTTGATTTTGCCCAAAGTTTTGTGGGTGGAAATTTCCGTTCCCTGAGTTTTGTCCTTGATTAACAACAATGTTGACCTATTTGATTTCTAAGGCTTTCTTATTATTTTTCGATTTTGATTCACTGGAAGAGCCCACTTTCGATGTGACTATGGATAGAGTAAGGTCTCCACCTTTAATATGTTGTGCTAGTCGGGATGCCTGGGAGTGGAGTGCAGTGAAGTCGGGGCAATCACTTATGACGAGTGCACTCTTTAACGGTTTTATAGTATTATTGATGATAATGTCCACCGAATCCTTCTCTTTCATTGAGGTGTTGGTCCTACCAGCGAGTTTTCTCTATCTGGCGACGAAGTCGGTAAATTCTTTATCAGGTCCTTGCTTGACTGACATTAAATCGCTGAGACTGACTGTCTCCTGGATCAAGTGTTTGTATTGGTCTAGGAATTGATCGACTAATTCATCGAAGGTTTCTATCTTATAAAATGGGAGTCACACAAACCAATCTAAAGCTTCTTCTAATGAGCATTGGAAATAGTGAATGAGAAGTCCTTGATTATCACGTATGCATGGGTCTGCAATCATTACAAAATAGGCCAAGTGATGATTCGGATTTCCTGTGCCATTATATTTGATAAATTTCGATGGCTTAAATCCTATTGGTAAATTAAACTTGACGTCCCGACAAAATTTGTCGAATCCGAATGAGTAACCGGGGCGCTCTCTCTTGGCCATGTACTCATCAAGCATTTTAGGGAGATCTTTGATTTTAATGGTGTTGTCTTTTAGAGCGACCCATGAGCAAACATTGTCTAAAGAGTCATCGTTAAAGAATGTGTGGGCAGGTTGTCTCAATGGTGTGGCGCGGGCTGACACCGTGCTCGGGGTAGGAGGTGGCCTCTCTTGTCGCTCTTGTTCTTCTGAAAATTGTCGTGACCTAATGGTTTCGTATGCGGTGGCCAACCCTCGAAGCAATTCTTCGGAGTCGTCATCTCCTCTTTGTATTCTTTGAATACTGAGTTCTACGATCTATTGAGCGGTGAGATTTTGTCCAGTGTTACTATCTCTCCCATAATGATTATTACCGGTGTGTGAGGTAGAGAAGGGATTTTCTTGCTCACTGGCCATGTTAATCTCAGGTTGTCGTGGGCTGAAATTGTAAAATAGTTCTTCTTCATAAGTGGGGTTGTTATGATATCCCCATAATGGTGGGTCTCCTAAACTCACTCTTCGTATACCAAACATCTCGAGTCTTTGACGAAGACTCATATATATATATATAAAAGGGAATCTAAATGACACGATGGAAAGAAAAATAGGGAGATAAGATGAAAATTAACTATCTAGAAAAGGAGTTTGCAAAAGTGTCCCATCGCAATCACCAGTCTGTTAATGCACGCTTTTTTTGGGTTTCTCTCGGTCCCTGTTGAATCAGTGGCTCCAATTCTGTCCAAGTGGACTCTAGTGATGCGGTGTTTAGAATGTCAGAAATAAAGGGTTTTTAGGAAGGTTCCTAGTTTGTTGCGATCGCCAGCTGCAGATATTTAGCGACGCTGTAACACGTCAATGATCACGCTTTAGAGCGGGTATGGGTTACTTCTTTACTGAATCGTCCGCCTGCGAACGCTAGCAGCTATGTCTTTTCTTGTAATTTAGATAGTTTAGTTTTCCTTTTCTTCCTCTGTTGTTATTATAGTTCTAAATGGTTTAGGTTTCCTGATTCTGTTGAGTTTTGTTATGTAAGTTTATTCTGGTGTATTTAACTTAGTATTCTAATTCTATCAGGAATCTAATTAATTTTAGTTTCCTAGCACTACTAAAATTCTAATTGATATAGTGTCCTAATACTACTAAGAGTCCAATTAACATCAGTCTCCTAATTATACTAGGAATGCAGGTATATTAGTTTTAATGAACTTTTAATTAAACCAAGCATGCTCTTTATACTGCAATTCTAAGTAAAGCAAGTATACTAATTGTACCAGAATTCTAATTGAAATAGAGAACTAGTTTTACTAAAACTCTAATTTAAGCAATGAATAAAATAGAAAAATCTAATTGAGGGAAACAAACTAATTTGATTAAAATTCTTATTAGAGCAATGAGTTAACTGTACTTGAAATCTAATTAAAGCAATGAGTTAATCATACTAAATTCTGATTAAAATAAAGGACTGATTTGATTAGAATTATGATCAAAGCAATGAATTAATTATACTAAGATTCTAATTGAAATAAAAGGATTGATTATTAATACTGAGATCTAGTAAAGCGGAATTAACTATGCTAGAATTATCTAATTAAAATAAAGAAACTAATTTTATTGGAGTTCTAATCGAAGCAATTATTCTAAGGATTTAATTAAAATAAAGCATGTAAATCGACTATACTAAAATTCTAATAAGGAATTATGGAACTGATATTATAACCCTAATTAAAGCAACTAAGTAATTCTAAAAAAAAAAGGGGGTTTGGGCCCGCTATACTAAGGAGGATTGGCCTCATTACCGAGCACCCTCCGTAAGCTCCCTTGGGCAAATCGAATGGGTGAGATTTAAAGATAAATTAGATTCAGGATTATAAAAATAGTATTTTTTGAATTTTTCAGAGTCGATTTTAGAGTAATAATTATGAATGAAATTGAGAAACTAGAATTATAGAAACTAAAATTAATATTTAGGATTTTTAAAAATATTAAACTAAGAAATTTAAAATTAAAATTAAAATTTCTAGGACTGAATTCGGGTTTGAAATCAGAAAATCAGACCGCATGATTAAAGACTGGTTCTAGAATCCAAGGACTAGAACCAGAAATTAATCATAGGACTAAAAATTGAGATTTTTGAATGAAATTAGAGCTTAGGGTCGGTAAATTAGACCGTCGGATTAAGGACTGGTTCTAAATTCAGAGAATTAGAACCAGATATAAAAAAATTGCAGTCTAAAAAGGGTGCTACGGTCTCGGACTGAAAATTAAAACCTATAATTAAAACTAAGAGAAATATCCTAAGTCTAAAACTAAGATTTTTACTTAGGACCGGGGCTGCGAAGAGAAACCTCGAAGATTCTACACTTGAATTTCGAAATCATGGTTAGGTTGCTCTATGTGCTCATTCTCAGAGTTCTTTGGTTTTGGAATCCTAAAAAAGTCCATTCTCTCTCGCTCCCCTCCGTCTTTTTTGGGATGAAATTAAAAAAAGCTTTTATAGGTTTTTCTTCAATTAAATGCCTTGTTTCAGGCATTTAATAAAATTGCGCACCGATCTCTCAGTGCTTAATCGCTTTGAGTCGGTCACCGACTCAGTGAGCGACTGGCTGACTTGCTCACCGAGTTTCCTAGTCCTAATAGCGTTAGAACTAATTGCGCGCCTATTTTGGGGTGCGTAATCCAGTTAAGCACCACTCTCGAAGCGTTTAATCGAGGAAACTTAGGGATCAAGGACGGTGAGGCTAGGTCAGGCGTAGGCCAATTACGCGTCGGTAATGAGGCGCTCAATCCGATCGCGCGATCGAGTCTCGAGTTGGTCTGGGGAAAGGAAGTCTGGTCTGAGAAGGGACTTAATTCGGGGTTGGTTTTAGGCGCTTGAAATGCCAGGCTAATTCGGGGTTGTCCGAGTTCGGGTTGGGCTTGAAATGCCAGGCTATTGTTTCAACTTGTATTCTGACTATATACTATTGTTTCAGTATATAGTCTCCCTACGTTGGGATCTGAGCCACAGAGCTATTGTTTCAGCCTGTGTTTAGCTATGTACTATTATTTCAGTGCATGATTCCCACATCTGGAATATGGGGCCTGAGCCACAGAACTATTGTTTAAGCTTGTGTTCACCCATATATTATTATTTCAGCATATGGCCCCATATTAGGGCAATGGAGTCTAAAATGCAAGACTATTATTTCAGTCTACATTTTAACTATATACTATTGTTTCAGCCTGTGTTCAATCATTTACTATTGTTTCAGCATATGGTCCCATATCAGGGTTATGAGGTCAAAGGTTGATCGAACAAATTTATATATTTCGAGAGGGTAAAATGGGGGTGTCTACAAGAAGGTGAGCTGGGCTTCCTTCCAGTTAAAGGGAGACGCTGATCCTTGGTGGAAGTCGGTGTTAGTGAGGAGAGAACAAGAGAACCCAGAAGGGTTATGGACATGGAACCAGTTTGTGGAAACATTCAATAAGGAGTATTTTCCAAGATAAGTCAGGAACCAGATGGCAGCAAGGTTTGCGACTTTGGAACAAGGAGAGATGACCGTATGGGAATATGGTACGTAGTTCACAAGACTATCAAGATTTTCTCTTGAATACGTGGCCACGAAATTGATGAAGGCCAATAAATTTGAACGCGACTTAAGGCCAAATATACGGGATAGAATCTCCGTATTGGAATTGGAGATGCATGGAGCAGTTATGGGGAGAGCAATAGTTGCAGAGAGGGAAATACAATAATTATATTAGAGGTGTGACCAACAGAGTAAAGGCAAAGCTAGTCAAGGGAGGTCGGGAAATTATGAATTGGTGAACAAAAAGCCGAGATTTACAGCACCACTCTCGAGACCACATGCCCAAGTAAACTATACTAGGCCACCTATGCCTACTCAACTGAGACCCTTCCATTATGAAGGCACTACTCCTACTACTGGAGTATCAGTTACACAAGGGTTTTCCAAGGTTACATCATTCATCCCATCAGAGACTTATGCCCTTTGTGGCAAAGCACATAAAACGATAGATTACAGGCGGGCTACTGGTGGATGTTTTAAATGCGGAAAGATGGGTCACATGATAAAGGATTACCCAATGTTAAGAAAGGAGAAGACTGCCACAATTGCTACGCCACGGCCTATGAGGACCACGAGGCCTACGATTCAGGGTCGTGTGTATGCAGTCACCGCCCAAGACGCTCAGCATACCAACGACGTGATCCAAGGTATGACTTTAATCGTGTTATCAATCTATTTTATTAGATTTTAGATAAAGAAAGTGCATGATAGTACAGTATAAGGCCTATTTACTATTTTTTTTTCATTGCTAGTTTGGAAATACTTGATATTTTGTGTGCATCTAAGTAGATTTTTACGTATAAAACTTAGGTACCTTACAAATGTACAAGAAGGATGACTATTATTGTTATGAGGCTTGAGTGTTGACAGACCCAGGGTCTTCCCACTCATTTGTAACACCTCAATTTACACGAAAGATGAAAGTTGTTCCCGAGCCATTAAAATTTATCTTGGCTGTGTCACTTCCGACGGGAAACTCCGTGAGCACCGATACGGTGTGTAGGTCAGTAGTTGTCGCGATCAGGGATTATATATATCATGAGGCAGCAATTGACCTAGTTCTGTTCGATATGCCAGGATTCAACATAATCCTTGGCATGGATTAGTTATCCGCTCATAATGCGAGTGTTGATTGCCAAAGAAAAATAGTCACATTTCACCCTAATGGAGGTAGATCTTTCAGATTCTTTGGTATGCGATCGACCATCATACCATTTATATCTGCGATCCGAGCAGAACGCTGGATGAAAAATGAATGTAGTGAATATCTTGCTTTTCTACAAGAGCAAAAGGAAGAGAAGAACGTCATAACTGATATTCTGATCGCTTACAAGTTTGAGGATGAGTTACCAAGAGTGCCACCAGATAGAGAAGTGGTGTTTGCCATTGACTTAGCACCAAGCACGAAGCTAGTTTCTAAAGCTCCCTATGGGATGGCTCCGGCTGAGTTGAAGGAATTAAATGAACAATTATAAAAACTCTTAAATAGAGGATTCATATGACCTAGTGTGTCTCCTTGGGGAGCACTGGTCTTATTTGTTAAGAAAATGAACGGGCCGATGAGGTTGTACATCGACTATCGTCAATTAAACAAGTTGACCATAAATAATAGATACCCTTTGTCAAGAATAGATGATCTCTTCGATCAGTTACAAGGTGTAAAATTCTTTTCTAAGATCGATTTGAGATCGGGTAATCACCAACTGAACGTCAAAATAGAAGATATTCAAAATACGGTGTTTAGAACCAGATATGGGCACTAAGAGTTCTTAGTGATGCCATTTGGGTTGACCAACGTGCCAACTTCATTCATAGACCTCATGAATAGGGTATTTAAATCACATCTCGATACGTGTGTCGTTATGTTCATGGATGACATTCTAGTCTACTCAAAGTCCAAGGAATAACACGAGCAACATTTAAGAATAGCTCTACAGATGCTACGTGAACACCAACTTTATGCAAAGCTTAGCAAGTGTGAATTCTGGCTGGAGCAAGTGAGTTTCCTAGGACACATTGTGTCTAAGGCAGGGGTCACAGTGGATCCAACAAAGATTGAGGCTGCAGTAGATTGGAAGCAACCAAGTACCGTGACAGAAATTCACAGTTTCCTCAGTTTAGCTGGATATTATAGAAGGTTTGTAGAGAGATTCTCCAAGATCTCAGGGCCACTCACCAAAATCACAAGGAAAGATGTTAAGTTTGAGTGGATGGAAGGCTAACGTCGTGGCAGATGCTTTGAGTCATAAGAGTTTGGCTCAACTATCTAGCCTGATCATGGGGATCCATCGATGGAAACTACTAGAAGATATTTCTTTGTATGACACAAGAATTGAAGTGCAAGATTCAGGGGCCTAGTTGGCAAACATCATGATTCGACTGACGATCTTCGATCAAGTACATGAACTTCAGATGAAAGATACGGAGTTAGTGAAGATCAGACAAGGGGTGCCAGAAGGTACAAATTCAGACTTCTCCGTAAGGGAGGGCAGATCGCTATTATTCAAAGGTCGTCTATGTATACCAACCGATGCCGATCTTTGACAAACTATTTTAGATGAGGCACATAAATCAAGATATGCTATTCATCCTGGTGATACGAAGATGTACTAAGACTTGAAGAAGAATTATTGGTGGAGAGGTTTGAAGAAAGACATAGCTGAGTACGTCTCAAGGTGTCTGGTATGTCAGCAGGTGAAAGTGGATCATAGGCTTCCATCAGGCTTATTACAACCTCTGCCAATTCCATAGTAGAAATGAGAGTCAATCTCCATGGACTTCATTTTGGGATTACCAAGGATGGCAAGGCGGCATAATTCTATTTGGGTGGTCGTTGATAGACTAACCAAATCTGCTCATTTCTTGCCCTATAACACTATGCAAATAACGAGTAGATTAGCAGATCTGTATATGCGAGAAATCGTTCGATTACATGGTATTCCGATGAGCATTGTCTCCGATCGTGACTCATTGTATACCTCTCAGTTTTGGCAAAAGTTTCAAGAGGGAATGGATACGAGGTTGGACTTCAGTTCAACGTTTCACTCACAAACAAATGGTCAGACAAAATGGGTAAATCAGATCATAGAGGATATGCTCAGAGCTTGCATGATCGACTTCTGAGGATCATGGGATTAACACCTACTATTGATTAAATTTGCATATAATAATAGCTATCAGTCGAGCATTGGTATGGCCCCTTACAAGGCATTGTATGGACAGAGATGCAGATCTCTGATTAATTAGGAAGAAATCGGGGAGAAGTTTGTATTGGGTCCTGAAGTTATTGAGAATAATACCGAGGTGGTTCGCCTGATTCGGGAAAGGATCAGGACAACTCAGAGTCGACAAAAGAGTTATGCCGATGTGAAAAGAACGAGCGTTAAATTTCAGGTTGGCGATCACGTTTTCATTAAGATATCACCAATGAAAGGTGTGATGCGCTTCGGGAAGTGTGGGAAGTTAAGTCCACACTACATTGGATCGCTTGATATTTTGGGACGGGTTGGTGAAGTTGCATATAGGGTTGCTCTACCCCCGCAACTTGATTGGGTACACAATGTGTTTGATGTATCAATGTTAAGGGAGTACGTGAAGGATCCGACTCACATTTTTGATGACCAACCGCTGGAAATATATGAGGATTTAACAGTAAGGGAAAAACCTGTTCAGAAACTCGACCGGAAGGAACAAGTACTGCGAAATAAGTGTATTCCCCTAGTGTTGGTAAAATGGAAGAATCATTCTCGCGAAGAGGCCACTTGGGAACGTGAGGCCAAAGTTCTCGAGCAATACCCTCATCTATTTCAGTGATACTCGGAGGAATTTTTGATGATATGTAATTATTAATGTAAACATTGCACACTGGGTGTTTTAAGATTTTGTAATTGGTTTGATTTATGTAAAGACACCATTGTAGAGTTTAAATGATAATATTCAGTTACAATTGTGAACTCAAACTCACAAAAACAGGTAGAGAAGGACTTGTTAAACAAATTCAGGGTTTTCTATTAAAACCGATCGATCGAAATGAAATTCGATCGATTTTGAAATCAATCAAACGATTGTGGAAACTGATCGTTTAAATAACCAAACAGAGAAACCTGTGTTTATTTGTTAAAAACCGATCGATCGAAATGTAAACCGATCGTTTGAAATATGTCAACAGGTTTCATTTAGATCGTAAGGTTACACTTAGGGTCGATAGGTTGCATTAACGAGTAAACCGATCGATCGAACCAGAAATTGATCGATCAAAAGTTGCTAAGAGGCTAAGTTTTTAGGTCGACAGGTTCATTAAATGTCGACAGGTTTGTTAGTCGACAGGTTCATTGATGCACAAACTGATCGATCGATTTTAAACACCGATCAATTGAATCAGGCGTTATAAAAGGAAATCGGGTTTTTATTTTTTCATTTGCATGAAAACTTTTGGGGGTTTTCTTTTGGGTCTTTGTTACTGTGCATGGGGGTCTTCAACCTTCGATCAACCCTCGAACTTCAGCCATTGGAGTTCGATTCTTCACGAGTTTGACTCCAAAGCTCTTCTATAGGTAAAATCATACCTTTCTTTTAAGTTTCTTAGAGTTTTCTTGAATTCAAGCCCTAGTTTCTTAGAGTTTTCTTCAAAACCTAATGGCACCCAAGAACAAACATGCTGTAAACCCTTCAACTTCGAAGCAACCTGTGGCACATGCGGGTTCTTCGCATCAACCACCACCATTAGAATGACCCAACGCATGGTGGGCGGTGAAGGACTTCACAACCAAATGGATCTAACACTTTTCAGCGAGATAGAACTGACCTAATGGACGTTTGGTTACCTTCAAAAAGTTGGGCCCAATAATTTTCTCAAACCCCTAGGAGACTATTACTATCCTCGTTTAGTGAGGTTATTTTACCAAAACATGTATACGGGGGAGGACGAGAAGACCATCTATACAAAAATTGATAATAGGGTTTATAAATTTGACCACGACAGTATTACGGATGCTTTAGAGTGCTATGCGGATTATGGTACTAACTTAGAGTTGATGGAACCATACCCTGAGACCGTAGAATTCCACATTGTGATCGAAAAGATGACCCATGGCAGATAAGGATCAGGCCAAGCGATAAAAAGGGCCGATTTTCCCTGTCATCTATGGATGTTAGAAACCATTTTCAAGTGCAACTTGTACCCTCTACAACACAAGATCGAGTGGGTAGGGGTTGTGCAGCAGGCACTATTTTCAGCTTTTACGGGCCGATGGTTTCATGCTCCGGAGTTGGTTCGGGATGACATTGTGTATGCCAAAGGGAAGCTGTTAGAGGGTGGAGCGAGCCCTAAAGATAAGATACCCTATGCCCGCCTGATCTCGAGTATGATAGAGGATTATGAGGGCAGAGAGGAATATGAGATTTTGGAAACAGAGCCACGATCAACCGATAATGCAAAATCCTACTCGTTCAAAGAATGGAAGAAAACCTACAATCAATTGGTCAAGAGTGAGAAGGCAAGAGGTTTGGATCAGCCTGAAGCGGCAACATAGGGACCTGAGCAGCCAGCACCACCAGCTCAGCCACAGCAGCATGTACCACGCAGTGCGCCAGCACCTCAGCTTCCATCAACCGTGATGATAGATGATGTTCTCGCCCGCATGACTCACCTAGGGGAGAACAATCGTCTGTTGCATTGCCATATGAACTACCATGACGGCATCTTTACACGTCTCATGCAACATGCCTACCCTATAGATTATATGACGCAACTCGCCGACGCTTGTGCTTACATACCAGACCCATGGTACCTCACCACTAGAGCGTCTGCTTCCGGCAGCAGGGAGGTAGAGGATGAGCAGGCTGGACCTTCGGATCCACCGCAGGATCCGTGAGACGAGAGGGAATGATAAACTTTAAGGTTATTTTGATTTAAAATATTTTGTATAATTGGAGAACTATTAGGTCTTGGTAGACCTTCAAAATTTTCTTTTTGGCCCCGATGGTGTATAAATTTAATTTCAACATTCGGTTAGGAATTCATGCTTTAATTGAAAATGGCTGTGAATATTAGGAATGTGCAAATATTGCTTTTAAATGTTAGATTTCGTGCAGGTACGATAGTTGGGTCAAATAGACCTCGTATGATTTGGATATGTGATCCAATTTTATGAAATGGTGTTGATGTGTAATGTTAGTAGCCAGCTAAATAGTGTTGAGGTGTATGTGTGTATGTTGTGCATGGATTTTATACGCAGGTGATTAGTTTTGAGTTTGACCTAGCCTGGATTAGAAACTTTTTGTTAAAGATACGAAATTGTTAAGACCTCCTTAAAGGATTGGGTTATCTTAAAGGGGAACATTCGTTTTCATTAGGTGTCTTGTAGTTCGGGTATGCTATACTCCATAGGGAGTGACTATCTACTCTCAAACCAAAGGGCCTAACCAATTTTCGCGGACGAAAATTCCTAAGGAGGGGAGAATGTAACGTCCCAAAATGTTTGATTTCCGAACCGATCCAACTCGGTATGCTTGCCCGATAGGTCACACATTTCAAGACGATAAGTTTGATTTGTTAGGTGAACAAGGGTGAAAACTAAGGATAAGATGACCGTTAGATGATATAACGTACATCGACGTAAGGTATACCGGCTTAGCACCCAAACTGAAACTTTGAGAATAAAAGCCAAACTTGGATAGGAAATTAGTTTCTTTGCTTGGATTGTTTGAGACCTTGTTAGTAAAGAAGAGAGGGGAGGAAGAGAACTTTTTCTTCATTCTAACAAATTAAAGGAGGGATTGATCTCGTGTGTGTTTGATTCGATCGCAAGAAGATGGGTCTTCAAACCCTTTGACGTGTGGGAAAAGAGGAGCTAGAGATTTGAAAGTTTAGGTCATCACTGTGCAAGATTTCTGATTTAAGGTAAGAATTTATGTTTGAAAATTAGTATAATTATGATATATAGTTAGACAATCAATGCCCTAAAGGACTAGAAATAAATGTGTAATTAGGTTATATGGTTGGACAATAAATGCCCCAAAAGACTAGAAATAAATGTGATGAGTTTTCAGAAAAACAAACCTGAGAAGAAGAAACCGTGTTGCTGAGAGTCTGTAAAAAATGTGATAAGAAATTAGTTTCTTTGCTTGGATTGTTTGACCTTGTTAGTAAAGAAGAGAGGGGAGGAAGAGAACTCTTTCTTCATTCTGACAAATTAAAGGAGGGATTGATCTTGTGTGTTCGATTCGATTGTAAGAAGATGGGTCTTCAAACCCTTTGACGTGTGGGAAAAGAGGAGCCAGAGATTTAAAAGTTTTGGTCATCACTATGCAAAGATTTCTAATTTAAGGTAAGAATTTATGTTTGAAAATTAGTGTAATTATGATATATAGTAAGACAATCAATGCCCTAAAGGACTAGAAATAAATATGTAATTAGGTTATATGGTTGGGCAATAAATGCCCCAAAAGACTAAGAATAAATGTGATGAGTTTTGGGAAAAAAAATATGAGAAGAAGAAATCGTGTTGCTGAGAGTCTGTCAAAACCGATCGATCGAAATAAGAACCGATCGATCGATTTTGACAGAACATAAGTATGTGAAGAGATAATTGAGAAATCGACTGATCAAAATTAATTTCGATCGATCGATTTCTATCGACAGGCTCCATTCAAGGTTGACAGGTTTCTGAGTGAGGTTGACAAGTTTCTGAGTAAGGTCGACAGGATGGTGATATGAAGATGGGATAGATTTATGAGTAAATTGTTCGATCGATTTGGGAATTGATCGATCGGTTTGTGAACCGATCGATCGAGTGTGGGACTAATTATACAAACAGAAGTGTGTGTATTTTTTGGAGGATATCGACTGATCAAAATATATTTCGATCGATCAATTTTAGGAACCGATCGATCGATTTAGTCAGATTCTAAAATTTGTCTGTTTTGAAGAAAAAGGACTTTGAGACTTTCTTTTCTTTGTTACTTTTGACGTGTAAGACATAAATTGGTGTGTTCTAGGTTGTGTTTGAGGGGACGCGATGGGTATGTCACCTCGATAAGAAAATCTTCGCGTGACTTCGCGTTGAGGTAGAGAAAATCCTATAACATGTGCATTGTTGACAAAAAATATGAAAATTATGATATGATAAGTATGTGTGTGTGAAAATCATGAACTTTGCCATTTATACGCATGATCCTTGTACACGGATTCACATATAAGAATGTGTGTGTGGGTGAACTCTGTAAGATGTGTACTTGTGTGTGTGTGAGCTTAAGATTCCAAATTCTAAACCTAATTATAAATTACCACAACTTACGGTGATAAACTATAAGTTAGATTTCGCACTTTGATTTAAGGCTCATGTGTTGAATACCCAACTGACGCGGTGGGATATTCATGACCGGTACGGCGAGATATCCGTACAATTGTGTATCCGTCAAGGATCAAAATTTCGGTCATATTTTGTATGGGATTCAAATTATCGACTGAAATTTCGGCCAAGTTATCGGTTTTCAGCTAAAATTTTGGTCGATATTTTGATCCTTGGTATCCGGTACACCAGAATTATCAGTACATTGTGAACCGCGAATGATCAATGTGAAACAGAAGTGACCCTATTAACGTAGCTCAGGGGCTTGGCGCCATACAAATGGTTCATTGAACGACGATGGTGGGTATTCCCATCGGTATATATGTGGCTCTCGAAGCTATATATGCTTGAGATTATATTTAAGTGATCAATTTAAGTTCCTTCTTGCGTTTTATGAAAAGCCTTAGAAATCATGTGATTAACTTTGAAACCTGCATCTAACTAAGTTTTATTTTGATTCAAATGCCTTTCAAATTCATTTCTTTGATTATTTTGATACATGTCATGAGATATATGTGTGATATGATGATAAGCATGCTATGGATATTTTTTCCTATTGAGCTTAGCTATTAGCTCACCCTTCGACTATACATCACAGGCACAAGTGTAGGTACGGGCACAGAGGATCTTGAGCTTGAGGATTCCGAGTACGTGCTGGAGGAGTTAGAGCCTCCGCCCAACGAGTACTTTCCTTAGGGGAATTGTGTCATACATTTTTGAGATTTTGTGTAGATCCGGCTTGTACGTCCAGCCATGTGTTGTTTAGAATTCAGATTAATGTAATTAAATTAAATATTATTTTGTGAATCATGTTTCGGTGATGAATGGTCATCACCGGTGGTTCTTTTCGGTTCTTTTGTCCATGTGTCTGTACATGAGATTTGAAAGTATAATTAGAGACTTCTTTTGCTTATATAATGACTGTATCTACATAGTTAGAGATATATGCTTTATTTTCCACTTTGCGTGTGGACGTACCAAGTGTTCCATTTGGGGATCGGTCTTATTGACGATTCGACGGCTCGGGTTTCCGGGTGAAAAAATCTGGGCTGTCACAGACGCCAAAATTCTATTAATTAGAGAGGGGGGGCTCTTCCTTTCACTCAAAAGGGGTTGAGTCAGCGTTTGCTTGCCACGTCGGCGAGTCCACACAACAACTTGATGGAAGTTTCGAGCTTTGTCAGTGGTATCCGTCAAACATGAGACAAAGGTTGACAGTAGGGGGCCTGAATTTGGGTGTTTATATTCATTGATGTGTTATGTTGCATTCTTTAAAGTTTAGGTGCCTCTCGGACATTGAGGTGAAAGTTCAAGGGTTTATATGATATTTTTTCATATATATACTAGTAATACAGATATAATAGCCACCAAAGAAAAAAAAAACTTGAATAATGTTTCAATTACAAGTGCTACATTTTGTTGAAGACGCTCTACGATTTGGAAACGAGCACTAAAAGATATTGTGTTATGTTGCCTAATATACGTAAGGGGCATTTTTTATATTTAGTTATATGTTTACTATTGATGAGGAGTTTTGATATATAAACTTTAAGAACAATGTTTACTAGATATTAGAAAAAGTTAAGGGTGAATTTAGAAAAAAAAGAGTACAAAGAAATGAGGTTTTAGAAAATTTTCTTGTTAAGTAAGTCAACTAGCAACTCATCATGGACACATAAAAAAATGTACGCTATTAAAAGATTCTAATCATTTGAATTAGTGGACTTTAATTTTTATCATTAAAAAAATGTATGCCTATTAAAAGATTCTAATAATTCAAATTAGTGCACTTTAATTTTAATCATTAAAAAAATATAAATTACCTATTGAGTACCTTTAAATACACTCACCGACTCTTAAAGTTCACCGACTTATGTGGGTGGAACATGGTCAAAGATCGAATCTTGCAGTTCACTCACATATTTATGTTTTAAAAAAGTTTCCACATAAGTGGCTGCTCCAATTGTCTTCTTCTTCTCAGGCGAGTCGCACGACACCAATGATAAATGTTGTTGGCGACAACAATGCCTACACCGAAAATGCCAATGCCTATGTCGGTGACACTGGTGCCTATGTCGGTGATGTTGTGGAGGAAGAAAACCCTCTAAAACCCTAAGAAGAGAAGCCACGAATCCCTCTTGACACTCTAAAAAGAAGAAAAGAGAAAGAAGACTATGATAAGTCTAATTTTATTATATATTTTTCTTTTAAACTCTCTTTTATTGCTAGTTAATTTAATATAAAATCTCACTAAGTAAACTCTTTTGTGATTATGTAGGAGTTTTAAAAGAAGAGTTACATTAGGTTCCAAGTACCAATTTTAATGATCAATAAAGTCAAAAAAAATTTATGGAAGAGATTGGTAAGATGAAGAGAAGAAAAGTCAAAGCAATTTTAGAAGGAGTTCATTTTAGAATACATGTTTGAAAGAGAAAATAAAGAAGGTTCTTGTGAAATATTGCATACTTGTAATTTTAAGTGATTTTGGGTAAAGAAATTTCAAGAGATTCAATTGATTCAATCAACTAGATGTATTTAACAAGTTTGACACACATACTTCAAAAAGAAAAAGATGATAGAAGAAAGAATAATCAATCAATATTTTAATCTTAGAAAGCGATATAGTAAATTTTTAAAGAAGGAAAGATCACATGAAGGGTTAAAAAAGTATTAGTTTCAAAGAAATCAGTTGGAGAGGGATCAACGAGACAAAGTAAGAAAAGAAGGGGTTTTGCCACTCTATATATGTACTCCACCACTTATTCTAGCCCACCAACCTTTAAAGTTTTAAGCTTTCTTCAAGCATGAATTTGTCTCTCCTCTAGTTCTCTTTAATCTCTATTTTTGCTTTAGCTTTAATTGAGTAATTTATTTCATTTCAGTTTTACTACAAGCCTTTTATTTGCAAATACATTGTTAAGGAGAATGATAGCTTTAGTCTAATTCTCCATAAAAATCTCTTATAATTTTTTTTTAGTTAATGAATTGTTCTTATTTACTTTTTTATTTTATGATCATAAATTTCAATTCAAGTAGAATGTTAAAGGGAAGGAGGTTTAAATTAAATTTTTATAGGTTGATGTAATTATGTTACTTTATATCATTTAGTTTTCACTTTTATTTTATTCCATACACTTTATTTATATAGTTCTCGCTAATTAACTAGCATAAATATTCAAATTCAAAAACTTGAATTGAGAGAGAGAGAGATCAAGAGAAAGTTTGACACCTTTTGAATTTGAACGTTTCCTTCAATTCAATATGATCGAGAGCAAAAATAAAGACCATTGTAAAGATTATGGATTGCTAAATCCATACATTAGAGTTAAAATGAAGCCCTAACCTAATTTCTTATGGACTTTTAATTTAAATTTTTATGATCCATTATTTTAATGATTATCTTCTATTTTAATACTTCTAATGCTATGAGAACTTTTGTTATTTGATTTTAAACTCAATTATAAGAATATCCAGTATGCTTAAGGCTTTCCCTCTTTTTATACTTGATGATTCGATAATGTAGACACCCAAATTTGGCCCAAGGCACGATCAACCCACACTTTGAGAAAGGCGTACTTCCGAGCTTACGAAAACACTTCTCGGACCCATAGAACCCTTACTAGACTTTTAAAACTCATAACGAACCCATTAAACCTATATCGGACCAAGCCCACAAGTCACCTTTTAAGTTTGGTGACAAAAATAACCTATGCATGTACACTATGCACGCATAGAGCATTTTCTATCAAAAATTGGCTATGCATGCATAGCCAAACCATCTCTTCTCCAGAAGTGGGCCTCAATATGGGGCCCTAACTTCTCAAATTTGAATTGGGATTTAAAGCATGTGTGCATTATATGCATGCATGCCTTAAAAACCTACACATTTGAAATGATAGATTTTGGGTTTTGGTGTTTGACTTGTGGGCTTTCTCGGACTTTGGGGAGTGTTCTTTAGGACCCTTATGCCCCTCAACACCTTAGAAATCACCCCTATGCCATTCAAGTGGCTACCCCATCATCCACCATTGAAACCCATTCCCCTCTTCTCCAAGCTCTAAAAACTCCCAAATCCTTAGATCTCCACATTACATAAATATTAATCCCCATTAGTGACCTAAAAGCTCACTAATCACTCCCCACTCTATAAATAGAGACCCCCACCCCTCACTTTAAACACTTGAGAAAAAATTTTAAAAGAGAAAACTCTACATAAATATCTCCCCATTTCCAAGACTTGAACCTTCCAAGCTTTAGAATCCTAGTTCATCCCTTATATCACTACACTTCCATACCTCTAAGCCTTTTGGCATTGAGAGGCTTAGCTCACCTCGCTCATTACCCCTCTTCTAGCCCTTAGCAAGTAGGACCCTCCCCTACTTAGTTGTGCTATCGGAAGCTCACTAGAGATAGCATCAATGAGAAGATCCGATGGTGTTGCTATAAGGGCCTTAGAGCTTCGACACACCCTCTACCTTCTATTTTCTTTTGTTTTTCCCTTATCTTAGGATTTGAGTCGTTATGCTGCCGAAGTTTTAATGATTGCAGAGAGCTCAATAGGATCTGAGTGCCTTCGAGTAAGGGAAAGTGTTGTTCATTTTTTTCTTTTATTTTATATTTGGTCATATTAGAGACTGCTTTCGAGCGGGCCGATTGGGTGCCTAACACCTTCCTAATTAGTAATTGAAGTCCTTACATAGAGGCTTTGCGTAGACCGACAATCCAGAGTCAAATCTAGCACTTCGGTGCATATGATATTGATTTAGGGTATCCCGACGCACAAAAATCTCCGGGTGGCGACTCCTTATTTAAATCGCATCATCGTGACGGATCCTTAAAACCCACGGTTTGACAGATGGCGACTCCACTGGGGATAGTTTTTAGAACTTCCACTTGAAGTTTTGGCGCCATTACATGCGTGTCATTTTCCTTGCTATTTGTCTTTTTTGGCCTAGTCAGTTGACTAGCACCATGTCTATTCGCTTGCTACTTACTCCTACAATTCCATGCACTTTTTGCCTAGTCACTTGACTGACCCGTTCTTACGTTCCACACTTAAATTCTTGCAATTTACTTTACGTCATTTTCGCCTAATCGCTTGACTGACACTTTTGTTTTACTTATCCCTATGATTCAGTAGTTTACATTTTAACTTAGTCACTTGACTGGCATTGTCTCTTTTTTTACTTCTTGTTGACATATTTTGCCTTTGGACGCTGGCCCGTAGTGGCGGCACAAGACTCTCATAGCTCGAGTTGACGACGATGACAAAAACGCCAACATTTGGACTTAATCATAACCTCCCCCAAACTAAAATTGAAAATGAACTAAACAGGGACATAATAATTTGATTTTCTCGCGGGTATCTTTTGCAAAAGGGAGGGAACATTAGGCAGCATACACTCACCCCGGTCCCAAGTAGAGCGACAACTCTTTTCGTGATGATCTCGAAAATGACCACCCCATCCAGTACCTAAGAATGTGTTTACACCGGAGGTATATCAAGTGGATTACCAAACTTGTTACAGAGCCTAAAACCCTGGGGAGAGCGTTAGATGAAATCGAATCGGCCTTGTATTCCTAGGCACGGTAAGGAGGGACTCGATAAAGCTAAGAAAAAAGTCCCGTGAGGCATTACCCTAAAAGCTAAAAATCAAGACCAACTTGGAACAACAACCTGGCAAAAAGTAAATATATAGGCCATGTGTGTATAGTAAGCACGCAAAACAAAATGCACTCAGAAGCCATGCGTGCATAGTATGCATGCATAGCTAAAAAATCTCAGATTTTTACATATGCGTGCATATTATGCACATGTAGCGTAGTTGCTTGTTGTCTTGAATTTGGAGCCTTTTTCACAGTTCCCTGAACCTCCCGTACATCGATTTCAAGACTCCCAATACTTCCTATATTCTAAAATGCCCAATGCTCTCGCCGGCCAAGAGAGGTCACTCTCTTATTGGCTCTTTCGAGAGTTCGTCGTATCACGAGAAATTTCGTGTACTTAAAGATCAAGAGATGTCTCTTTGATTCTCAAGAGGGCATCAGAGTCCCATCGTAGGAGGCGTGGGGGGTGTGTTAAGACCTAAAAAGTACCACTTTCCACCCCTTAACTTAATCTCTGTTAGACCCTTAATCATTTAATAAAAGTGTTTTAAGCATGTTCTTTAGGTAATAAGCAGAAACTGCCAATAAACCCCTAACCATGCCAAGAAGCTCACTGTTGTCCCAAAATTACCTCAGCAGAACGAAGGATGAACCCAGACAGAGAGTTGGCTGAAGCATAGGCACATCCAAGCAGAAATATATCAAGAAGAATGCCTCGCGCAAATGTCGCAGGGTTCAATTGAACCAGGGATAATACCTTCGCGCAGTTGTCGCGAGCCCCTGGAGGAAGCACAACAACTGGTCGCGCAATTTGCGTGCCGTTCTCGCGTGGTTTGGTGCCAGAAAGAATTGAGAAGCAAGCCTCGCGAGATCCTCGTGAGGCTCAGTCTAAAGCATTCGCACAGTCTTGCGCAGCTCAAAAGAAGAACTGTTAAGCTTCGCGCGACTCACTCAGAAGAGAAAGCTTCAGGTATTCCTGCGCGCAGCTGTCGCGCAGTGGCCGTGAGATACAGACCTTCAGTGAATCTCGCGTGACCCAGAAACTCTTGAACACTGCTTCTTCGCAAAGATCTGTCGCGGGATTCACCAAGGGACGAACCGCGCGAGCAATCCCTGCGCCATTCAAAGCTGAAAGAGTAATCTAGCGATAGCCATTTGTATTTCGCGATGACTAAAATACCAATCCCGCGACTATGAATTTCAAGTCAATTCAACCCCGCGATGCCAATTCTACCACGCGGAAAGATCTGAAATCGTTTCTACTCAGCGAGGATCAAATTATAAACTTCTCCCCACTTCTACAAGGGAAATCTGGGAATCTCCAGCAATTAGGGCACACGCTCCAATGCTTCAATCTCTGTGCACACGCCCCGAGACATCCAAGGGACAAGAATGAGCTGCAATTACATTAAGAAATTATGGTTTTCCTATCCCTAATTGGAGGGGAAGCCGACTGCTATATAAGCCTAAGCCTAGCTTAGGTTTAAGGGATCCTTTTTGGGACTTAACTTCTGTGCTTCTTCCCCAAAAGCCAACTGTAGAATTACAGTAGGCAAAGGTTAGGGTTTAGGCATTTTCTTTTTCCTTTTTCTTTCTCTCCATAATCCAACATTTGCTGGCTATGCCTTTTGTATGATTATTTGGTATAGATTTTAATAGAGTTTTTGTAATAGGATCTGTTACATGTATGGGATGTTATTTTTGTTGTGAGTTGTGCTGTATAAGGCTGCTGCCATGAGATCCTCCATTGCTAAGTTATTTTGTAAGCAATGGAAGATTGCTTGTAAGGTACTAGTTAGATCTAAGTGACATGTGTGTCCAGGTTAGGCACTTTGCAGGCCTTCCCCCACCACAGGACCCACTAAATCTGAATTCCCATGGGAACTTGTGCTTGTAGCCTTGGGAACATGGTGGCGGCAGTAATGTTCTTGTTCTGTCTTAGCCATTTGTGAGGAGGATAACCTCTGTGGATAGTCTGTGACCATTCAAGTGGACAGATTATAGCCCTAGGGTGAGGCCAAGTCATGGAACTAAGATAGATTCTTCTTCTCTGCACTTGTGCTTGTAGCCTTGTGAGAGATTGTGCAGTGACAGACTCCCCTATAGTGAATAGATCCACCATCAGATTACAGATCTGAGTTGGCCGTAGAGATTGTAGCCTTGTGACTGGATCACTGAAGTCTTTCTAAAGCAGTGAATAGCCATGCTTAAAAGCTAGTACTCAAACTCTTGCTGGTCCTGTGTGTCCAGGCTTGTGCACTTTGTAGGCTTAGCCCCACACACAGAACTTTAGAGGATGAGGTTCCTATGGATTCTTGAGCTTGTAGCCTGGATAAAGTAGTGCCTACAATGATAAACTTGTTCTGACTCATCTCTGGATTGTGGTTCCCCTATTGGATAGTCTGTGACCATTTAAGTGGACAAGTTATAGCCTTAAGGGATTGGATCATGGCACAGGGGTGAGTTGGATTCTTTCTCCTCTTTGGTGATAATGTAACCATTGGACAGGATTTCTATAGCAACAGATCTGAGTCTGAGTTATAAGACCCATCAGATCTGTACCTAATAACATACTTCTCACCCTTTTATATTTATTTTCTCACTCCACCATCCTTACCCCTTTCTGTAATCTAGACATTAGGATACCTTAGAATTTAGATTATAGTGACCCTAAATCCCCTTCCACTTAGGATTGCCAGATTTGTAGCCAGATTTGGAGAGCCTACTAAGAATAGCTCCCTTGGAGCTTTAGATCAACTTCCCTGTGGGACAAACTCTTACTTATCAAAACTTGCTACAACAGGCCCTGTATCTTGCAGGACTGTGCATATTTTAGGTTTGCTGCTATATCATTTTCAATCCACCTTTCATTCATTTTCATTCACCCCATTCTTATCACTGTCTCCAATAAAGTCAGTAGCCAGCACTTAAAATAGCCCAACAAGTTTTTGGCGCCATTGCCGGGGATGTTGATCTTTTAGTAGACTCTAGATTTTTGATTCTTTATTCTTTGGTAGCTGTACTTGTGAATAATTGATACTGTTGATTTACATTTGGAATTTTTCTTGCAGATCTAGACCATAGCAGAGAAGGAGACTGAAATTGCATTGAGAGTCTAGCTACCTCTGTTTGCACTTCTCTAACCTTCAAAACCTCAGTTTATTTTTCCTTTGAAGATTCCATAAGCAGTTGATTAGGATAGTTGTAATTTTTTTTAGTGCAATGTGCTTGCGAATAGTTTCCCTTACTGTTGGTGTGTGTGCATGTTAGGAAGGAAATCCCTCAGTCCTACTTTAGAGCCTGCTAACCCTGAGATTGAAAGGGGTAGAAGACCGAGCAGGCATAGACACAGCACAGTCGAGCCCCCTATTAAAATAGAGACAACAATTATGGGTGAAGAGCAACCTAGAACATTGAAGGAATTGAATGCTCCGGATGTTTACAATTCTCCATTCAGCATTCAATTCCCAGATGTTCAGGGTAATTACGAAATCAAAACTTCCATCATCCAAATGCTTCCCTCTTTCCATGGGCTTAGCAAGGAAGACCCTTACAAGCACATTGACCAGTTCTTAGCCCTGTGCACGACATTTTTCATTGCTAGTTTGGGACCAGAAGCCACTAGGCGAAGGCTCTTTCCTTTCTCCCTAAAGGACGGGGCCAGTACCTGGTTGTCTACTCTCCCAAACAACAGTATCACTACTTGGAAAGACCTCCAGATAAGATTCTCGTCTAAATTTTTCCTAGATACCTAAACCAGCTAGTTGAGGAAAGACATACTTGCTTTTGCCCAATCCCCAACAAAGGATTTTAACCAATCTTGGGACAGATTTAAGTAGATGCTCAAACAATGTCCCCACCACAAGATCCCTGACTGGCAGCTTGTCCAGAGCTTCTACAATGGGATAGATGAGAAGAGCAGAGACATGATAGATGCCTCTTGTGGTGGAACATACATGCATAAAACAGCTGATGAGGCATGGGACTTGTTTGAGGTCATAAGTGAAAATGCTTTCCAGAAGATGTCCTCATCTAGAGCTGTTCAAGAGCCTTCTCCTAAGCTGGGGGTGGCTGAAACTTCTAAAGGAAAGATGTATGAAGTTAGAGGAAATGATGACCTGAGAATGCAGATGGCCAATCTTACTGAAAGATTTGATAAACTTTTGACTGTGGTGCAGCCCAGAATGGCTGCACAAGTGATGGAGGCATGTCTGATATGCCAATCCCCATAGCACACAGTAGAAGAGTGTCCATCTGTAGGGTAATACCCTGAATTTGTAATGAATAGTCACGCCCAATCTTTGGACAAAGAACAACTGGTATACAATAAACAACCATATGGATGGATACCCTAATGCTGGTTACCAATGGAGAGATCACCCAAATTTGAGGTGGAGGCAAGACAATTATGTTCAGCCACAACAGATATTGGCCTTACCTCAAAGGCCACAACAGTAGTTTAACCAGGGTTATACCCAAAGGTCAAATTTCCAGCAGCAGCAGCAGCCCCAACAACAAAATCAATTGGTAGTTCCCCCACCTCAGCCCCGAAGTGCTTCTTTCAAGGACCAGGTTTTGGCCCAATTGCAAAGCCTTGGACCCTTGAATCAAACTGTGACTTCTCACAGCCAAAGCATTAAGAAAATAGAAGAGCAGCTGGGCCAAATAGCCAATGCTCTGGCTAAAAGAGAGGAGGGCAGGTTGCCAAGCCAACCAGTAGCCAACCTAAAGGGCTAGTATTCCATCGGAGAAGGCTCCTCAAATTTTGAGGGGGGCAATGCCATCACAGCCTTAAGGTCTGACAAGCTGGTAGACAACCAGGTGGGAAAAGAACAAGGAGAGGTCATTCCCAAGGAAATGTTAAGTGGAAGTGATAAAGACTTTGTTAGAGCACAGGGTCAAGAACTGCCTGCTACCCTTCAACAAGGGAAAAATAAAGAGATTGTAGTTGAGCCTCAGCAGGAGATAAAAATAGAAAAAAGAAAAAAAAGTTTGCGGTGAGGAACCAAGATTCTCTCAAATTGCCATTTCCACAAGCTTTGAGTGGCCCTGCCCCTTTTGATAAGGGTTAGGTACAGATCGAGGAAATGATGGAGACCTTTAGGCAGGTCAAAATAAATTTTCCCCTGCTTGATGCAATCCGACAGGTCCCAGCCTATGCAAAGTTTCTGAAAGACCTTTATACTCAGAAAAGGAAGGCCAGAGGCCATTTGTCCAAAAAGGTCTTTGCAACTGATACAGTTAATTCTGTATTAACCATGACAATATCTGAGAAGTTGTAAGACCCAGGGATATCCACTATTCCTTGTATTATTGGTGACCACACGATTGGAAGGGCCCTTCTGGACCTTGGAGCCAGTGTTAACCTGCTGCCATACAGTGTATATCAGCAGTTAGGTTTGGGGGAGCTGAAGCCCACCCCCATTATTCTATTGATGGCTGATAAGGCTGAGAGGAAACTCATGGGAGTGGTTGAGGATGTCCTAGTGGGGGTAGACAAGTTCTTCTACCCTGCAGACTTCCTTGTTTTGGACATGGGTTGTAACAAGAGTACATCCCCGACACCTGTCATTCTGGGTAGACCATTTTTGGCCACTGCCAATGCATGTATTCAATGCAGGTCTGGGATCATGGAGGTCACTTTTGGACATATGAAAGTTGAGCTTAATGTGTACAACAGTGTAAAGTACACTCAGCTGGATAATGAGGAATGCTTTGCAGTGGATGTACTAGAAGAAATTATTGAAGAAGAATTGCCCACTCTGCTGGAGTGGAGCAACATTGTCACTAATTTAACTGAAGTTTAGAACATGGTGGAGGAAGGAAGCCTAACTTTAATGCCAGAAGACATACCCCTAGGGAGGTCTTCTGTGGGCTTAGTGCAGCATTCCAATTGGAAACCTACATTGCTGCCCCTTCCTCCAACCAACAATACACCAATCCTGCCATCCATCCAACAAGCCCCTGATCTGGAGCTCAAGAAGCTGCCAGAGACATTGAAATATACTTTCCTTGAGAAGGAAGAGAAACTTCCTGTAATTATCTCCTCTTCTCTAACCAGTGAGCAAGAGGAGGAATTGCTAACAGTTCTGAGGAAGCACAAGAAAGCAATTGGTTGGACCATTGCTGATCTGGGAGGGATTGATGCATCAATCTGTATGCATAGGATTCATCTCGAGGAGGGCTCAACACCCTCCAGGGAAATGCAGAGGAAACTTAATCATCACATGCAGAGGTGGTCCTGAAAGAAATTATTAAGTTGCTAGATGCTGGGGTAATTTACCCCATCTCTGATTCTGAATGGGTGGCACCAATCTAGGTGGTACCCAAGAAATCTGGCATAACAATGATCACAACCGACTCTGGAGAGTTGAGACCAGCCAGGGAGACCACTGGCTGGAGAGTTTACACCGATTATCAAAAACTCAACTCTAAGACCAGAAAAGACCACTTCCCTCTCCCTTTTATTGATCAAATTTTGGATAAGTTGGCTGGGAAAGCTCTTTACTATTTTCTTGATGGGTACTCAGGGTACAACCAGATCCTTGTACACCCCCTTGATTAAGAGAAAACTACTTTTACTTGTCCTTTCGACACCTTTGCTTACAGAAGGATGCCTTTTGGACTGTGTAATGCCCAAGCCACCTTTCAGAGGTGTATGTATGCCATCTTTTCTGATATGATTGACAAATTCTTGGAAATTTTCATGGATGATTTTTTGATTTATGGGGATAGCTTTGACTAATATCTACAATACCTCCATCAAGTCTTACAAAGATGTGAAGAGACTAATTTGGTCTAAAGTTGGGAGAAGAGCCACTTCATGGTAACACAAGGAATTGTGTTGGGCCATGTGGTCTCTAAAGATGGAATTGAGGTAGACAAGGCTAAAGTTGACCTCATTAAAAATTTTCCCCCTCCGAGAACAGTTAAGCAAATCAGATCCTTCCTTGGGCATGCTGGTTGAAACTTTAAGAATCTGCCTTACCTCTGCCCTTGTACTCCAAACACCTGACCATACCCTGCCCTTTGAGTTGATGTGTGATGCATCTGACTTGGCAATAGGTGCTGTCCTGGGCCAGAGAAAAGATAAGCTGCCTGTGGTCATTGCATATCTCAGCAAATCACTTGCTGAAGCTCAGCTGAACTACACAACCACTGAGAAAGAGCTTCTGGCAGTGGTTTTTACTGTGCACAAGTTTAGACCTTACCTATTTGAGTCTAAAACTGTCATCTTCACTGATCACTCAGCATTAAAGTACCTACTGTCCAAGAAGGATGCAAAGCCCAGATTGATTAGATGGATACTCCTATTGCAGGAGTTTGACATCGAAATCAAGGACAAGAAGGGTGTAGAAAATGTGGTGGCTGACCACTTGTTCAGAATTATGTTGGAAAAAAGTGTGGATGACCTTACTACAAATGATGTCTTCTCGGATGAGCAGCTGTTTGCCATCCAGTCTTTTATTCCCTGGTATACACATATTGTCAATTATCTAGTTATAGGCAAGATCCCTTCCCATTGGACAAAAATGGATAAAGACCTATTTTTCTCACAGGTCAAATTCTTTTTCTGGGAAGAACCTTGCTTGTACAAGTATTGTGCATACCAAATCATTCGGAAATGTGTCCCTGAAAGTGATGTCCCCAGTATTCTGGCCATGTTCCATGAAAATGCCTGTGGGGGTCACTTTAGTGGGAGAAAAATAGCTGACAAAGTGCTGCAGTGTGGGTTCTATTGGCCTTCTCTTTTCAGAGATGCCAATACACACTGCAAGACCTATGAAAGATGTCAGAAACTAAGAGGGCTGTCTAAACGAAATTCAATGCCTTTACAGCCCATCCTTGTTATAGAATTGTTTGATGTGTGGAGTATTGACTTTATGGGCCCCTTCCCTCCTTCAAATGGTTTTCATTTCATCTTAGTGGCAGTCGACTATGTTTTCAAATGGGTAGAAGCCATTGTCACAAGAACTAATGATAACCAGGTTGTCCTCAAGTTCATAAAGCAGAATATCTTCTCCAGATTTGGTACCCCTAGAGCCATTATTAGTAATGGGGGGAGCCATTTCTGTAACAAAAATTTCGAGAGCTTGCTCAAGAATTATTCTGTCACCCATAGGATTGCTACTCCCTATCACCCACAAACCAGTGGGCAAGTTGAAATTTCAAATAGGGAGATCAAGCATATCCTTGAGAAGACTGTGAGGACTGATAGGAAGGATTGGGCTGACAAGCTTAATGATGCACTGTGGGCTTATAGGACTGCCTATAAGACCCCTCCCCATTCAGACTGGCCAATGGCAAGCCTGTCATCTCCCAGTGGAGTTAGAACACAGGGCCTATTGGGCCATCAAACATTTAAGTCTAGATCTAACTTTTGCTGATCTTCACAGGTCGCTGCAGCTGTCTGAATTGGAAGAACTAAGGATGGATGCGTATGCCAATGCCAGGATCTACAAGGAAAGGTCCAAAACTTTCTTTGACAAAGGGCTGTTGAGAAAGAGTTTTATTGCTGGTGATAAGGCTTGGTTATTTAACTCCAAACTTAAGTTTTTTCCGGGCAAATTGAAATCTAGATGGGAAGGTCCTTACATTGTCACTCATGTTTTCCCATCTGGTGCTATGGAAATCAAGGATCCCAAGTCTGGGAGAACCTTGAAAGTGAATGGTCAGAGGCTTAAGCCTTGTTTTGAAAAACTTGTTGAACCCATGGACACCATTCACCTTCAAGAAGATCCTTCTTCAAATTGATCCACAAGTGTGTCATTACTGTATCATATGTATGATGTTTTTGGTTGATTTATCTTACTTGTTTCTATTCTTTAGGATTTGTTCGTGGTCTTATCTGAATCTGGACCAATCAGTTTTAAGCTTTTGATGCATGGTTTGATTCTTACTGTTTTTTCAATAGATAACTTCTGTTGCACGCCTAATATGGGAGGTCATTTTTGATTGAATGATTGAGTTTACATGTGTCTAGAGATAGCCATAGGAGAGAGTCATGCCCCGGATCCAACCACAAGCAAACAAGAAAAGGGGCAGAACAGAGAGCAAATGCTCTCTGTTTTATTCCTTACTGTCGCTAGGTCCAAAAAGGAAGCCTGGGAGCATGTCGCGCAGTTTGCATAGAAACATTTAAGGCCTATCGCGAGTTTCATGTGTGCCTGACAACCTCTCGCGCGGTCCACATCGAGCTATTCAGTAGTTATCGCGAGATTATCAGGTGTCGCGAGGTTCACAAGGTAAACTGGGAGACTCTCGTGTAATTCAATAGAAATACTTCATTTACTGTCATGAGATTCTAAGTCTGTCGCGAGATTCAAAATAAACCTCAGAGCTTTTCACGCAATCCAAACGAAACCTAGGAGCCGCTCGCGCGATTCACATGAATTAATCTCACTCTATCGCGTGCTCCAAGGATAACTTGAGGGATTGTCGCGCAATCCAGATTTAATCAACACCTTCGCTAGGTTCATTTCCAAACCTGCGACCAGATGTTCCAAACTGCGCTAAGCTTCGCGATAAGTATTTCAACCCTGCGCTTTGTCCCTTCTTCATTATTTTCATCCTTTTTCCCTCTGCGAAACCCTAGCTTCTGGAGCTCTCCCCTCTCCCCCTCCAGCATTACTCCTACAACTCATCATTCACTTCACAATTCTATAGAGTTGTTCCTAACATCACCCCCATCCATTGCCCTCTGCTCAGAGATCTTGAGGTGCCATGTGCGTCAATTCAAACCAAACCCTAGATTTCAGCCTCCGTTTCTCATACCATAGGGCAGAGTTAGATATGGCTCTAAAATCTGCACAGAAGAGAAAAGGGAAGGACAAGGACCCTGCAGAGACCACCCCTAAAAAGGCCAAGACTTCAAAGTCCCCCAAAAAAGGAAAGGAAGTAGTTGAGGAGGCGGCGGTACCAACCACAAAGTTCTCTACTCCTTCTGAGCTCATGGAGTCAATTCCATTGGAGCCTGAAACAGCCTTTGATGTACCCTTTTTTGAGAAAGAACCTCTCTCTGCCCCTGCAGTACAGTTTATAAGCAAAGCGGGCTTGATGCCATTGATGAGAGGAATTCCAGCACTAGCCTACCTAAGGCTAGTGCAGCTATTTTATCAGCACATCAAGGTCAAGAGGGACAATGATGGAGAAGGGTGTTTGCTGGTGCTAATTGACGACTTTGATATGTTAGTGGGCCCCAAGATGATCGCTAAAGTGTTGGGCATCCCAGCAGCATTCAATCCCAGCTGTGGATATGGCCCCCCTCTTAGTGCATCGATTAATACAATTGCACTGGCCCTAACTAGAGGATTAAAAGCCACCGGGGACTCAATCAGAAGGAGGGAACTTGAACCTGAACTGCTGTTCATTGACCAAGTCCTGCGGAAGAACATATATTGCTCAGGACATCAGCAAGAGAGGAGGACCCCCATTGCGGATGCTGTCTACTCCTACCACATGGGCCATGGCTTCCATGCAGCCTGGCTAATTTTTGAGGCTATGAAAGACACAGTGGAGAAGTTAGGGTCAAACAAGAAGCCTCACATTCTACCCTATGTAAGAATCATTACCTTGCTGCTGATCGAAGGGGGATACAAGATAGGACGGACTGAGCAGACAACCACCCTTACCCCTACTACCTTTGCCAAAAGGCAATTGGGAATCAGCAGGAGCTTGATGGGGGGCCAGAAAAAGAAGAAAGGTGAGGCTCAGGCCCTGCCCAAGCAAGCAGAAGCAGCTGGATCAGGGTCTACCCCTGCTACAAAGGAGGTGCCCCCAGAGCCTACCACTTCCAGAGCTGCACCAGCACCTGTTACCCCTGCATCCATCACCCCTCTTGCATCCATCTCTCACCCCCCTCTATTTCCATCCTCCATGCCCACTCCCCCTTCACCTGTGCTTGGTCCATGGGAGGACTCACCATCCCCTACCTTACCTCAGTACACAACCACAATTCCCCCCTTATCTCTACCTAAGCCTACCAGCCCCCCACTCATCTCCTACAAAAAATGAAAAATAACTGAGACCATCCCAACCATCTCCCAAATACCACCCTCAATACCTTCTATCCCCATTGAACCACCCCACCTTAGAGAAACTACCACCCCAGCCATATCTACTACATCCCCTCTCCCAGACATTGACATAACCCTTAACACATCCATAGGCTTCCAAGCCTTCATCTCTACATTCCTTGACACCATGCCTGCCTACTACACCCCTCTGCCAAACTCCTCAACTACCTCCCAGCACCATTCCCCAGAACCTCACTCTTCCCCTCCCTCCACTTTCCATCATGTTCCTTCCTCCCCTTTCTAACCAATACCATCTTCTTTCCAAACCCAACCTCCTAGCTTTGACACAGTAACCCTCATCCTATCCCTTATCCAAGACATACAAGCCCAGTTATCCACCAATACCCAAAAACAGGACCAGATGCAGGCCGAAATCACCTCCATCCAATCCACCCTACACACCTTAACCACTCCACCCACCCCTCCACCATCCACTTCACCCCCCCTGGTCCTGTTCACTGACTGACAGACAGACACAAATAGACTTCCCTCTTGACTCATTACCCCCCCCCCCCCCCCCCACCATCACCATTAACTCTTACCCACCCATTTCCTTTAATCCCTTTATAATTCCCATTTTTCATCCCCATCACCCCCAACTCCTATTGAGCCTACACCCTTTTCCTTTCCCCTATACCTTCCATCCCCCTCTTATCCTACCCCCCACCTTCTCTACCAAATCTACACAAGCAGACCCAGAACTTGACCCCATTCCCCCTCAACTTGACTTCCCTACTGTCATTCCCCCTCCTCCCCCCAGGACCAAGCACACTCTGCTCCTTCCACCTCCTATCTGCCCATAGCTCCAAAACATCATTTTTACAGCCCTCCCTACCTCACTATCCTCCATCACATGAGGGATAATGCATACCTGAGGAAGGATGTCCTGAGGGGCATGGCCAAGCTTCGCCAATCAATTGAGACCCCCCTGCTGGAGCAAATTGATAAAATGATGGAGGAACACTGACAGCAGCTTCTGGGCATCTCATTGGGGTGGACAAACATTTTGGACGCCTACCAAAAGGTCAAGGCTACAGCTACTTATCATCAGATAAATTGAGAGTATGAGAAATCCAATGCTGCTGCAGCGAATGCCCAGGCAAGAATGCTTGAAAAATGACTTAATAATTCCCAGGAAATCCAAAAAATCCAAAAGGAGATCCATGAGACTGACATCCTCAAATTTCAAATCAAGATAGCCTCATTGGAATCCGCATTGGCTGCTGCCCAAAATGTACCTTACCATCCTACTCCCATCTCGGTTCACATGCCTGCGCCTGAGCCAACTACTACTCCAGCTCCACCTGCCCAGTCTGAGGAGGCACCACCTCAGCCCCAGAAAGACAAAAGAAAAGCTCCTGCTTCACCTCCTAAGGAGTAGCCTCCATCTACAGAGCAACCTACCCCTACCACGGCCTTTGCTGAACCACCACAGAAGCAAACTTATCCTCAGCAGAGGAAAGTCACTGCCAAGAGGTCTGCTCCCAAAGCTGTCCCTTTAAAAATTGGCAAAGAGCCTGCTGCCCAGTCTGAAGAGGCACAGTCCCCTGCCAAACCTGAGTCCACTGACAAAGATAAATTCCCAGTGGTCCCCACTGAGGAAGCAAAAGCTAAAGGAAAAGGAAAATCCCCAGTAGTCCCCACTACAGAAGCAGAAGCCAAAGGCAAAGGCAAAGAAAAATCTCCTACCACCCCCCCTGCTAAGCGCAAAGGAAAAGCCCCTCAAGAACCCAAGGAACTAAAAGCTCCCAAGCAACCAACAGTTAGAGTGAGGGCACCTAAAGCTCCAACTGCAAAGAAAACACCAGCTAAAAAGAAAATGGAGAGGGAGGAAAAGAAGAAACAAGATAGAGCTGCCCTTAAGGCACAAGCTAAAAAGATGGGTTGGGATTTCCTTACAGATTCGGATTCAGATTAGATCCCAGCTTCTAGATTGTACATTATGTTTTTCTTCTTGTAATTACAGTTGTAACTATTTTTATTCCACTTTAATAGAATTTCTAGTTTTTGTCTATTGCTCTGTTCTGTGTGCTTCTTTCTGTTTGTTTGCTAATTTTGATTTTGTTCTTTTTGCCATTCCTGGGAGATGAGTTGAGGGAGGCTATGTTTCTTTACAATAGTAATCCATGTGAAGGACAGATGGAGATGGTGGTTATATAAATTTGTGCAAATACCAGCCTCAGGGAGTTCATTGGCTTCTTCTTCAAATTGATGAGCCATGTTAGGCTACCACGCGAAGATCCCCAGCTCAGCTGCACGAGAAATGTCCTTTCCTCATCACTGATTGCTCTTCGTGAGGATTCCCACGCGGTACACTTACCTCTTTAATTATCATGCCTATCTTTGGACAATCACTTAATGCTCCTTCTCTTTTCCAAAGAGTCAGTTGTGTCTTTCTTCTTTTCCCACACAACACTCATTTATTGCCAAGTTTGAAAAGAGGCGCAATTTTAATTCCGCAGATTCATGTTCCCTCGTCCCTCTCTTTTAAAGCGGCCATCAGTCCCTTTTCATCTCATCCCTCCTCTTCTAACCCTAGAAGTCCATACCTCCTCACACAAATGGCGGATGACAACCCCTTCCTATTCCCAATCAAATTTTACCCAATCTGGGAAGATCTCCCACCGCCAAAGGAGCCGAACCCCTTGCAATTTCTCTGGGATGAATTTGATGAGGTCCAACAGATCCTCGCCAAGGAGGAAAAGAAAAAGAGACAGAGAAGAGAGAAAAGAAGAAGAAAAAAATGGCACCACCTGCATCTCCCCCTCCATCTTTCTCAAACCCTCCCCCGGCTACACATTGACCCCCCCCATTTTATCTTTTCATTTTCTATCTTTTTGTTATATTTTATTTTTATTTTTATTTTAATGCAAGTTTCTTTTAGTTTCTTACTGTTCCATTTGCATTTTCTGTTTATCTCTATTCTTCTGTGTTTATTTTTGTCTATCTGCTTGGATTCTACTGCTTTTTATCACCTCTGAACCAGTGAGGACACTGCTTCGAATGGTTTGGGGGTGTGGCAGTCTGCCAATAGAATAGTTAATTTTAGTGTAGTAATGGTGGTTTAACTGGGATGAATAAAGTTAAATTTTGCTTAACTTGATACAATGAGGAAACATGTAAAAATTAAAATATTTTGGCAGACTTTTGGAAACAGATAAAAGTTGATCTTGACACCACCATGAAGCTAATATTAGAAATTTTTTTGAGTTAAGTACTCAGCGAGCCTAAGAGGAGAGAAACAGACGAAAATACACCCCATAAGTTAAAATTGAAGACCATACCTAGTGAGATTTGGGCCCATCATTTTCTTTTAAAGAGTGTCTTTGGCATTATTTCTGCTCTAAGGACTGAGTGAATTAAGGCTTTTTCACTAGAAGTTGTGCAACTCTAAATCAAAACTAATTGACAGCACTCATGAGACTAAGGAAATGATCTAAGGCCCTCATTTAGACAGTTTGAGCCTAAAAATCTAACTTTTTAAAATCTGCCCTTTTGCATACACTAGTTGAGCCTTAAAATCATATTTTTTCTTTCACAAATACCAGAAACCTTGCACCTTAACCTCATTACTTGAGTCAACCTTCCCCTCACTTTGAGAATTCAGAAGGTAAAGGAGAAGGAGGTAAAGATACTGAGAATGGTCCAATATTTTATGGAAGGTGAAGAAAAGCAACTTGTGAACAGCTGTGTATCAATGGCAGTTGTGTGGCATTTCATCAAAAGAATGAAAAAAAAAAGAGAAAAAGAAAGAGAAGTCTAGAGAACATCATCATCTGAAAATTGAAAAGAAGAGGAGAAGCTGACCACTTTGTCTCTGAAATAGAAGAGGAAGATGAAGTTTTTACTGGAATGCAGGTTGTGAAGTCATGAACCACTCCTTACCTTGCTGATTTCTCAATTTGGATTCCCTTTTTTTACCCCTTTTATTCTTTACACCCCTCAGCCATAAGCCACATTACAACTCATTCTAAAAGATCTTGTGGATCCAAAGTCAAATGAGTTGTCATGTGAAGATGAAGAGTTGCCCAATCTATGGTGAAAATCCTTGAAGATGTCATAAATTAGAAGCTTGGCCTATGCTCATGCTTGCGAACCCATTTGGGGTCTGCAACTGCTCTTGAGCTGTGAGATTATGAACACCCTCAGTTTGTTAATGTTGAGAGATAGCCCTAGTGAGAATTGGGTCTGAATTTTTACCTCTTTAGGGTGGTATCCAACCTGGATCTTGACTCAAAGGCAAGCTGGGTACTGATTTTCATACATTGAAATTCTAATGTTAAATAAATGGTGGTCAGGCAAACACATGTTAACTTTTAAGTTCTAAATGGCCTACAAATATTGCTGCAATTTCCTCTAAGTGTTAAATGGATGTGGAATGAAACTTTAAACATTTGAATATGTGTTGTCATTATCTGCACTATATTTAGCTGATTTTAATGGTGAAGTTTGTGGGTGTCTTCATTTAAAGCCCTCAGGAGACTTCACTCCTCAACTAAGGATCACCTAGGGGTTTACAAGGCTTGGTACATATGATAAATGTATCCGTGATCCCTATGAAAGTAGCATTTAATTAAAACTTTGCTAAGGGACTAGCAAAGATTAGGTTTGGGGGTGTGTTAAGACCTGAAAAGTACCACTTTCCACCCCTTAACTTAATCTCTGTTAGACTCTTAATCATTTAATAAAAGTGTTTTAAGCATGTTCTGTAGGTAATAAGCAGCAGCTGCCAATAAACCCCTAACCATGCCAAGAAGCTCACTGTTGTCCTAGAATTACCTCAGCAGAACGAAGGCTGAACCCAGAGAGAGAGTTGGCTGAAGCATAGGCACATCCAAGCAGAAATATATCAAGAAGAATGCCTCGCGCAAATGTCGCATGGTTCAATTGAACCAGGGATAATGCCTTCGCGCAGTTGTCGCGAGCCCCTGGAGGAAGCACAACAACTGGTCGCGCAGTTTGCGTGCCGTTCTCGCGCGATTTGGTGTCAGAAAGAATTGAAAAGCAAGCCTCGTGAGAGATCTCGTGAGGCTCAGTCTAAAGCATTCGCGCAGTCTCGCACAGCTTAAAAGAAGAACCGTTAAGCTTCCTGCGACTCACTAAGAAGAGAAAGCTTTAGGTATTCCTGCGTGCAGTGGCCGCGAGATACAGACCTTCAGTGAATTTCGCGCGACCCAAAAACTCTTAAACACTGCTTCTTCAAGAAGATCTGTCGCGAGATTCACCAACGGACGAACCGCGCAAGCAATCCCTGCGCCATTCAAAGCTGAAAGAGCAATCTCGCGATACCCATTTGTATTCCACGATGACTAAAATGCCAATCCCGCAACTGTATGAATTTCAAGTCAATTCAACCCCTGACACCAATTCTACCACGCGAAAATATCTGAAATCATTTCTACTCAGCGAGTATCAAATTCTAAACTTCTCCCCACTTCTGCAAGGGCAATCTGAGAATCTCTAGCAATTAGGGCACGCACTCCAATGCTTCAATCTCCGTGCACATGCCTCGAGGCATCCAAGGGACAAGAATGAGTCACAATTATATTGAGAAATTAGGGTTTTCCTAACCCTAATTGGAGGAGAAGTCGACTGCTATATAAGCATAAGCCTAGCTTAGGTTTAAGGGATCCTTTTTGGGACTTAACTTCTGTGCTTCTTCCACAAAAACCAACTGTAGAATTACAGTAGGCTAAGGTTAGGGTTTAGGCATGTTCTTTTTCCTTTTTCTTTCTCTCCATAGTCCAGCATTTGTTGGCTATGCCTTTTGTATGATTATTTGATATAGATTTTAATAGAGTTTTTGTAATAGGATCTGTTACATGTATGGGATGTTGTTTTTGTTGTGAGTTGTGCTGTACAAGGCTGCTGCCTTGAGATCCTCCATTGCTAAGTTATTTTATAAGCAATGGAGGATAGCTTCTAAGGTACTATTTAGATCTAAGTGACCTGTGTGTCCAGGTTAGGCACTTTGCAGGCCTTCCCCCACCATAGGACCCACTAAATTTGAATCCCCATAGGAACTTATTCTTGTAGCGTTCGGAACATGGTGGCGGCAGTAATATTCTTGTTCTGTTTTAGCCATTTGTGAGGAGGATAACCTCTGTGGATAGTCTGTGACCATTCAAGTGGACAGATTATAGCCCTAGGGTGAGGCCAAGTCATAGAACTAAGACAGATTCTTCTTCTCTGCACTTGTGCTTGTAGCCTTGTGAGAGATTGTGCAGTGACAGACTCCCCTATAGTGAATAGATCCACCATCAGATTGCAGATTTGAGTTGGCCGTAGAGATTGTAGGCTTGTGACTGGATCACTGCAGTCTTTCTAAAGCAGTGAACAACCATGCTTAAAAGCTAGTACTCAAACTCTTGCTGGTCCTGTGTGTCCAGGCTTGTGCACTTTGTAGGCCTAGCCCCACACACAGAACTTTAGAGGATGAGGTTCCTATGGATTCTTGAGCTTGTAGCCTAGATAAAGTAGTGCCTACAATGATAAACTTGTTCTGACCCATCTCTGGATTGTGGTTTCCCTATTGGATAGTCTGTGACCATTTAAGTGGACAAGTTATAGCCTTAAGGGATTGGATCATGGCACAGGGGTGAGTTGGATTCTTTCTCCTCTGTGGTGATAATGCAACCATTGGACAGGATTTCTATAGCAACAGATCTGAGTCAGAGTTACAAGACCCATCAGATCTGTACCTAATAACATACTTCTCACCCTTTTATATTTATTTTCTCACTCCACCATTCTTCTTACCCCTTTCTGTAATCTAGACAGAAACCTTAGAATTTAGATTATAGTGACCCTAAATCCCCTTCCACTTAGGATTGCCAGATCTGGAGAGCCTACTAAGAATAGCTCCCTTGGATCTTTAGATCAACTTTCCTATGGGACAAACTCTTACTTATCAAAACTTATTACAACAGGCCCTGTATCTTGCAGGACTGTGCATATTTTAGGCTTGCTGCTCTATCATTTTCAATCCACATTTCATTCATTTTCATCCACCCCATTTTTATCACTGTCTCCAATAAAGTCAGTAGCAAGCACTTAAAATAGCCCAACAGGGTGTTAACACCATTTAAGAAGGGAGTTCAGAGGCCCCAAAAAGCATCGAAGGTGAAGGAAGAAAGAACTAAAAAAAAAGAAGAGAAAGAAAATCCCAAATAATTCAAAAGATTCAAAAATAAGAAAAAAATCATTAAAAAAAAAAGCCAAAAAGAGTAAATGGTGTCGTAACCATGGCGTCGCCATACCCGCCATCATCCCATAGGGGAAGAGGAAGAAGAAAGAAAACCTTTGGTCCTTACCCGAGGAATCCATACCCCACCCGCTATCAAACCATCTTTTGGGCGGTCAATCTGGCCCTCGTTGATCTAGACTCATCCCCTCCACGTCCCTATACGGAGGAGATTCCTATCTCCAATCCCTCAACCCAATCCCCATTTAACGTCACCAGACCATTTTGTGCACCCATTTTTCCTTCCACATCAACCCAATATGCACCTAATTTCCCCTCCACATCAACCCAAGGTGCACCCCATTCCCCCCCCCCCCCACATCAACCCAAGCATCAACGCCACCCCATACATCTATCCCTTTGAGTGGGCCATCCACATTCACCCTCGCGACCGATCCTATGGCCATAATGGAGGAGATGATGAGAACATTTGTGGCATGGAAAGCTTCTCAAAGCTATCCCAATCCACCCCAAATACCATTGAACCCACAACAAACCCTCCAAAATCTTACACCTCATTCACCCAAAACACTATCCTCAATCAACCACCCATAATTCGCACCTCTCAAGAGTAGGCACCCCATTTTTGCCCTCTCAGAGTATACAAACCTATTCGGTCAACCTTTGACCTTGCCCCAGTCTCCAGAAAGGGAGCAACCCTCTCCGAAGACCTTAAAACCCCACATCTGGGACTCATACACCATACAAATAGTGTATGGGGGAGTTCTGGGTTGAAATCTCAACCTATTGACTCAGACCCAACCCAACCCAGGAAGCTCTCGAATTACGCGCCTAAATCCATGCGCGTAATTTGATTGCACGCAGGGCTTCTTTCATGTAATTAGTCCAAGTGGACTAGGGCATGGCCTTCCGTGCACCGACCTAGGCTCCGGATTACGCGCATCACATGCTGTGTGGAATTCGATTACTGACATCCTGTCATTTGCGTAATTGGTTCCCAGTTGGACCGGACCTACGATTCCCAAGACCGCCCTAATTCCTGATTGTGCACATAATAGCATGCGCGCAATTAGATTACGTGCTTAGATTCTTGCGCATAATTGGTTCCAAGCATATTGGAACTAGGAAACCTGGATGAGCCAGTTAGTCGATCATTCCCCAGTCAGTGACCAACTTCCAGGGAATTACGCACCTAGAACCATACACGGAATTCAATTCCACGCAACTCTCTATGCTCGTAATCGGTTAATTGTATACATGACCGTATGCATGTAATTATCTGTATACCTATAAAAAGATCCCCACTCCACACCCAAACCAACCAATTCTCTTCTCTTAAGCTTATTCTTTCTAAAAATTCGACAGTCTCTTCGAGTTTTCCAAAGGAAGGGGGGTAGCTGCACTCTAGGTGAAAACTTTCTCTAGAAGCCTCAAGGTAGTCAAGCTAGTGTACTGGCTCACTAGCCTTGATTCTCAAAGGAGTATTGAAGGAGCAAGCTCTCCTGAGCCTTAGATCCATCCCTTAGGAAACCCTTGCCGAAATTCTTCTCCTATAGCCAATTAGGTCCCTAACCTTTTCCAATATTTTCAAAATAGCCTTAGCCTTGCCAATTTGCCAAAGGGAGCTTACGGAGGGTATTCGGGAAGGGGGTCGATCCTCCTTAGCATATTGGGCCACCCCCCCTTTTTCAGATACGAATAGAAAATCAAATTAGATAGACTTTAGGCTACCCGTAGCTGTTAAAATTGTCCGGCTGAAGTTCAGTAAAGGAGTCAACCCGCATCACACAGAGCGTGATCAATGATGTGTTGCAGCGTTGATAAATATTTGTAGTTAGTAATCGCATCAACCCAGGTACTCTAAATTTAGTATTTACCTTTTTCAACATTTAATATTGTAGATACCCAAATTTGGCCCAAGGCCCGATCGAAACACCTTTCGAGAGAGGTGCAATTCTGAGCTTTTGATGGCATGTATGGAACCCTTAGGAATCACCCTAGATCCCTTAGGAACCTATTCCGAACCTTTAGAAACCAATCCCGACCCTTAGAACCCATTTCGAACCCTAAACCTAACCTTCCCGAGTAATGGATGAAGAGTGGTACATTAGAACTATCTAAGGTCTTCTACTGATATCAAATCATATACCATTAGAAAGAGGGCTTCTCCAACTTTCCAACGAGCCAATAATCGCCTCAATCGGAGTTGTATATCAAAAGTTATGGCGATTCAAAAATCGGGCAGAATTTCAAATTTTTTGCTTTGAGCAACTAATAGTTGCGCCAAGCCATTTTCCCCCTGAATTTGCCTGGCGCAACTAATAGTTGCGCTAGGCCTTTTTCCTCCAGAAATGGCCTGGCGCAACTAATAGTTATGCCAGGTATAAATGGGTACCCCCACCCCTCGCGAAGCCAACTTCCAGACTCATTCATTCTTTGTTTTCTTGTACATTTGCTTGGCGAACTATTAGTTGCTCTGAATTTCATGATTAGAGTTTGACTTTTTGACCACCTCGACCTTTGGGGTGTGTTTTGATAGTTCTGTTGCACCCATTCACTACCTATTTGTAACCCCTTAAGTGGCTTAAGGCCTCACCCCATCATCCACCATTGGAGGATCCTTCACACCTTTTCAAGCTCTTAAAATCCTAGGAAACCTTAGATGGCCCATTACCTAATTCCTAATCTTACTTAGCCTCTAAGTAGCCTCTTAATTCATACATTTCTTATAAATAGAGATCCCCTCCCCTTGGTTTAAGGGTTGAGAATTTTGGCCTAAGAGAGAAAGAACTTAAAGTGAGAAGATCTTTCTCCCTCTGGTGCACACTTCCCATACAAATTCCAGAATTCTAAAACTTCTTTTGAGTGATATTTTTCACCTTAGATCCCTTAGTTTAGGTAAATGCTACCCATTCACCTTCCCTCTCTACCCCTTAGTTAGCAAGCCTTAGAGGTTAGAACTCCACTTTCCACCATACAAAGCCGCCTTCAAGAGCTCATCAAAGCAAGCCACGCAAGGCTCTCCTATGGTGCTACAAGAGCTTGAGGGCTCCGGCTCTCCCCTCTCTTCTCCTATCTCTTTCTAGCTCCCTCCATCCTCCCATTTGTGCATTTATGCCACCGACTTTTCGGTAGGAACAGAGGGGCACAAATAGGATTCTAAGCTCTTTTGGACAAGAGAAAGCTATTTTCTTTTCTTTTACTTCATTTTAATTTTAGCCATTAGTAGAGACCGCATTAAACGGGTTGATCGGGTGTCTAACACCTTCCCGATTGATAATCGATGCCCCTACCCAAGAGCCCTTAGTATGGACCGGATTCAGAGTCATATTTGTGGCACTTCGGTGCTTATAAAAATGAACTAGGTATCCCGGGACACCAAAAGCTCTGGATGGCGACTCTATATTTTTTCGTTAGAGAGCGCATCGTTGCGACGGGATCGTCCCGATTCCCACGGTTGCACAGATGGCAACTCTGCTGGGGACTAGCTTGTAGAGCTCTCCCTTGAACTTGACCTTGTTATTTTTTATTTTGCTAACATATTATTGCTATTTTTTTAGTATATTTTTGCTGTTTTTTTACTCACCCCTCTAATTACGTCATTTTACTTACCCCTACATTTCAGCTTTAAATTTCAGCAATTTTTGGCTAGTCACTTAACTGACACTTTTTTACTTACCCTTACGTTTCAGCTTTAAATTTCAGCAATTTTTGCCTAGTCACTTGACTGGCACCTTTCTTGCTTACCTATGTTTCGGCTTTAAATTTCAGCAATTTTGCCTAGTTACTTGACTGACACCTTTTTTATTAACCCTTACGTTTTAGCTTTAAATTTCAGCAATTTTTATCTAGTCACTTAACTGGCACCTTTCTTACTTACCTTTATGATTCGGTTTTAAATTTCAGCTCTTTATATTTCCTGCCTAGTCGCTTGACTGGCCTCGTCATTTTTTTTATTTCTTGTCATATTCCGACAGTGGACGCCGGCCCGTAGTGGCGGCATGGGATAATCACCCCCAGCCTTTGAACTAAAGAAAACTTCCCAAAAAAGAGAAAAACTTTGAAAAAATTAAAATTGAACCAAGTTAGGGAGCTTAATTAATTTGTTTTTACGGGATAGATTTTAAAAAGGGTTGGGATTAGGCAAACATACAAACGCCCGAGTTTTAGTATGGCGGCAGCCCTTAGTGGTAATAATCTAGAAAAGTCCCAGCCCACCTAGTATTTAAGAAGGCGCTTGCGCCGGAGGTATATCGGGTGGGTTCCCATTCTGAAGCTTAAAACCCTTGGGGAGCGCGCTAGCGAGTTATACCGGATTCAAACCCTTTAGGTGCGGTGAGGAGAGAATCGATCACCAAAAAATAGCTCAGTTCCCGGAAGCCTAGCATCCACAAAAACCAAAAAATGAGACTCATTTCGGGCATTAGTGGCTGCCGTCATCTATATTAGAGGATCAATTTTTGCCTGACTCAAGTATTAGTTGCGCCAGTACAAAAAAGCTAGAATTTATAACTGGTGCAACTAATAGTTGCGCCAGCTTTAAAATCCCAAGTTTTACCTTGGAGCAACTAATAGTTGCACCAGTGTAAAATCGGTCCCCTGCAACTTGGGCGCATGTATTAGTTGCGCCAGGTCTATTTAACAGCACCTCAGCCCGAATCTGTGGCCTTCTTCACCTCCTGTGTCTCCCGATCAGTGTGCTTAGTGCCTTGTTTGGGCCCGCCATCTCCGACACCCAATACGCCCCCGCCGGTTAAAAGAGGGCAACTTTTTTTTGGCTCATTTCGGGGGATTGGGTTGTTTGCCTCGATTTTCGTGCCTTCAATAGATCGAAGGTTCTCCTTTGATTCTTAAGTCTTGCATAAAATCGTGAAATCGCCCTTGAGGTCTTGAATTAAGGTCACGAGAACCCACTAGAAAAGGAATTCAAGGCCTCGGAACCTTTGTTTTTCAAAACGTTTTTTTTTTAAATTCAAAAAAATATATAATCAAAACCTAAAAAGAAATAGATAGTTTGTGGTGCCGACACAACGGCATCATCTTGCCCTCCGCCGTCCCATAGGGGAAGAAGGAGGAAATATTTTGGGCCTTATCCAAGGCACCCTTACCCGACCCGCTCCCGAAGAATGTCGTGGGTAGTGGACCAGGCTTACGCCGATCCCGACTCATCCCCGCCACATTCTCCAACTCACTCCCATTCGGGAGAAGTTTTTTCTACCATCCCCTTCATCCAACCCCCCTTTATCGTTACCGGCCCATTTGGCTCCCCCATATTCTCAACCATTACCCCCCAAAATATCCAAAGTCCAACCCCCCATTCTCCATCTTTTGCCCAAACCATGCCCATGCCAAACCCAAACCCATTTTCCCAATCCACATCCATGCCCCAATTCCCATCACCCCCTTATAGACCCGATCCACCCACATTCACATACACCACTTTCGCCCTATCCGCCCCCCCGCAAAATCTCCCATCCCTCCGGGTCATGCTCATTTTTACCGGGGCCATGCCCAACGTTTCTCATCCCTCCTCATCATGCCCCCATCATCTCAAAACATACCCAATACACCCCCTCATCCACCCCATACCCCCCAACCTACCATGATCATGCTCGATTATACCAGGGCCATGCCCAATTTTCCAGCCACCTCCATCCCATCTATACCCCATCATCCCTTGAACCCACCATCCAATCCACATCCATGCCCCGATTCCCATCATCCCCTTATAGACCCGATCCACCCACATTCACATACACCACTTCCGCCCTATCCGCCCCCCCGCAAAATCTCCCATCCATCCGGGTCATGCCCATTTTTACCGGGGCCATGCCCAACTTTTCTCATCCCTCCTCATCATGCCCCCCATCATCTCAAAACATACCCAATACACCACCTCATCCACCCCATACCCCCCAACCTACCATGATCATGCCCGATTATACCAGGGCCATGCCCAATTTTCCAGCCACCTCCATCCCATCTATACCCCATCATCCCTTGAACCCACCATCCACATCCCATCCTCCTTCCATGACCATGATGGTGGAGATGTTCCAAGCCTACTCCATGTGGAAGGCTTCCCAATATACCTCCTCTCCTCCACAACTCATATCCTTGAACCCGTCTCACACCCTAGCCAATCTCCATGCCTCACTCCCCCATGACCCCCATCAACCCCCATAATCCACACCACCCAAACCCCCATTACCCACTTACCCCAAGGCCCATTGGCCCAAACCCCCTTTTCTCACATATCCCAGGGGCCCATGGCCCAATACCCCACCACCCAAACCTACCTAGGGCCCATGACCCAGACCCACCAAGGACCCATGGCCCAAACCCACCAAGGGCCCATGGCCCAGACCCACCAAGGCCAATTGGGCCAGACCCACCAAGGGCCCATGACCCAGACCCATCAAGGCCTATTTGGCCAGATCCACTAAGGGCCCATGGCCCAGACCCATCAAGGCCCATTGGGCCAAACCCACAAAGGGCCCATGACCCAGACCCATCAAGGCCTATTTGGCCAAACCCACCAAGGGCCCATGACACAGACCCATCAAGGCCCACTGGACCAAACCCACCAAGGGACCATGGCCCAGACCCACCAAGGCCCATTGGGCTAGACCCACCAAGGGCCAATGGCCCAAACCCATCAAGGCACATTGGGCCAAACCCCTCAAGGGCCCTTGGCCCATACCTACCCAGGCCCATTGGCCCACAACCACCAAGGGCCCGTGACCCAAACCTACCAAGGGTCCATGGCCCAACCTATCAATGGCCTATGGCCCAAAATGGCCAAGGGTTCATGGCCCAAACCCCATACTCATACCTTCCACAATACCCCCAACATTTAACCCAACCTTCACAGCCGGGCCAAACCCATGCCATACCTCAAACCCAATTCTCCCATGGCCCCACACCCGAAGGCCATCTCCAAACCTTCCCCCATACCCAATGGCCTTATCAGGCCCCACCTTAAAACCAAATTCCCATCACCCAACAAAACTTTCCTCACCCCCAATGGGCTCACCCAACCCCCACTCATATCATTCCCATCCAACCCATGCAACAACAACAGGAGAATCCCGCCCTCACTGCACACTATGCCGACCAGCAGTATGAAGAGGACGCAATTAGAAATAGCGGGGCCTATGTTGGGGCATTGGCCAGCCTAAACCCTCCTCCTTTAATTTCCCACCCCCTCATAGCCCAAAGTGAAGTCCAAGCAACTGCCGAGAAAGCAGCTCCCGTGTCCAAAGAATCAGAGCAGTTGAAAGAACAGTTGGACAAAATATAGAAGCAGTTAATGAAAATGGGTGGTACTAAAATCCACGCCACGGACTTCACAAACTTATGCTTATTCGCTGAGGTCCCCCTGCCCCCCAAATTTAAAATGCCAGCCTTCGACAAATATAATGGCACTGGCAATCCTATTGCGCACCTGAAGTCCTACTGTGGGGACATGTGCCAATACGGGGAGGACGAATGACTGCTAATAAAAGTCTTTCAAAAGAGTCTAACCTGTCCGGCTTTGAGATTGTTCACATCATTAGAGCCATCCATGATGAAAACGTGGAGGGACTTAACGCACCTCTTTAAAGAGCAATATGTCTACAATATAGACATCGAGCCACGTAAGTTCGACTTGGCCCGTTTAAAGCAGAACTATAATAAGACCTTCAGCGGCTACTTGGGACGATGGAGAGCATTGGCAGCTCAGATCAGGAACAGAATACCTGATGATGAACAGATAGAGATGATTTTAAAGAACACTCTATCAGTGATTTCAGACTTTTTGGTATATCAACAGCAAACCAGCTTTATTGATTTGGTGAGAAATGCTAACCGATGCGAGGACGCCATCAGGGAGGGGCGTCTGAATAAGAATATGCCGAGTGGACCCAGTGGGGTTAGAAGATTTTCAGAGCAAAGGAATGAGAAGAGAACAGGGGGCGATGTCCAGAACATAGTCAATACCCGACCCAATAACAATACAACCCCATTTCAATTTTAGGCTGTCCCACCAGCACCTGTTAGGCCTGAGCAGACGTAAAGAATGGGGAATGGGTAAGGAATGCAAATGACCCCGGAACAGAGGAGAGCCCACTACGACCGAGTCTTCACACCTCTGGGGCAATCATTAAGTGTACTTTTGCCCATGTTAGTAGAAAATGGATTAGTGGTTATTCGCCAACCACAACCTCCTCCTCACCCGATCCCAAGGAACTATGACCCAAATACCCACTATAATTTTCATCAGGGTCCGGGTCACCCTACTGATCGCTGCTTTCCATTGAAGCACGCCATCCAGGATTTGATCGATACCGAGAAAATCATTCCCCCTGCACCCTCTCAGCATCCTAACATTCACCAAGTGCCACTACCCCCACATCCTACTGGAGGAGCAGGTCTCAGACCCACCGTCAGAATGATAGAAGATGAGGAGGAGTTTGAATTTGACCCATCCGATTATATCAGTGATCGGGAGAATTATGTGGCACCATTGTCAAGGAATGATGAAGAAAGGAATGTTGGGGGAATTGAACCCCTAAATTTGTCTGAATATTTCCCCAACCTAGCCCCGCAATTTAAACCTTTGGATTTTTGGACATACTTTCCGTTCACCACACCCGTCAATTATGTAAACATCAACGCATACCAACCATACACCACAACCCCCATCAATTACCCTATAATCCCCCAGACCTCCAATCCTACACCAGCACCCGCTAGTCATCAATGGCCTGCGCCCGCCCCATTTCAACTACCACCATACACCACAACCCCCACCAATTACCTTTTCAGCCACCAGGCCCCCAATCCAACACCCGCACCCATCAGTTATCAATGGCCTACTTTTACCTCCTTCCCTCCAATACCACCACCCTCAAGCTTTACCACCCCCATTTGGCCTAATCTTTCCACCCAACCCACAGTCACCGAGGTGAATCAAGTATTGCCCACACCTCCTGAGCCGACAGTACAAGTGCCTCAAGTGCCGACAGCCCTACCTTTCCAGCTCTTGGGATCTACATATGATCCTCATTAGGTCCGGCTAAGCTACAAACAAACAGATGTCAATCTTGGCAAAGCAGAGAGAGAAGGCGAGATTTTATTACTGTGTCGTGGAGGATATCAAAGCGACGAAGCATGGGCCAAAGACAGTTCAATTCAAGGAAAGAAAGACAACGCAGTGAACCCCTTTGAGAAGATGAGTCGGGAACATATATTAGAGACTCAACTAAGAAGAATGCCCGCCCATATTACCGTCTGGGATCTGTTGATGACGTCCCCACTCCATTTTCAAGCATTAATGAGAGTATTAAAAAATACACATGTATCACTCCAAGTTACCCCAGATGAAGTCGGGCAGATAATTGGTCAAGTGATGGCTCCAAATGCCATTTCATTTTCTGGTGCCGATTTACCTGAGGAAGGAGGCAGTCACTCAAAATCTTTGAATATAACCGTTGAGTCCGAAAATATGATTATCCCCTTCGTACTAATTGATAATGGGTCTGCATTGAATATATGCCCGTTAAGAACCTCCACCAAGATCGGGGTTGATCCGTGCATGTTAAGGCCCACCAAAACCAGCGCTATAGGGTTTGACAATACCAGGAGAGAAATAATGGGAGAAGTTGATCTTGAGCTGTTGATAGGTCCAATGACCTTTTCCATCTTATTTCAAGTCATGGATATCAAATCCTCATTTAATCTGTTATTAGGGCGCCCGTGGCTACATGAAGTCGGAGCCATACCTTCCACATTGCACCAGAAACTCAAATTTGCATCTGGACATAAGATTATCACAATCATCGGAGAGGGGCACAGTGAGAAAGAGAAGACCGCTAATAGTGTCGAAAAACCCAATATGCTGGATGTACCACACACCGCTGAGGACGTCGACCTCCACAGTTTAGAGTACGAGGTGTCTGCAATACTCCCGGAGCCCATCGAGGGCATCATGCCTAAAACAAGAGGTGGTATGGTAGCGGCAGTGGCAATGCTCCAAAAGTGGGGTTATCAGAAAGGAAGGGGTCTGAGACCCAGATTACAAGGAAGAAAAGAGCCAGTTGTCGCCAAGGGGCAGAAGGTTTGATTCGGGTTAGGATACAAGCCCATAGAAGAAGAGGTCCAGGAGGCCAAAGAGAAAGCCAGGGTCGCCGTGGTTGCAAGAGCTCGAGGAATCAACATAAAAGAGAAACCTCGCCCAAGGCCGCACATTAGGGATTCCTTTGTCAGCGCAGGGGTCATAAAGATCGATCGAAATGGGGCAACCCATTTTACCCCACACAAACTCATAGCCCCAATCCATCCCACCAATCCCCATATCTCCCTTCCCAGCTTGGAGATAGATTTGGCCGTGTTGTCCCTTTTCGAGGAACGACGGTTGTTACCTGAACAAACCCCCCCTGTGGTGAATCACCACAAAACTGAGTTATTGTTTGAGGACATGATCTTAGACAAAATGGGAATCAATATAATGGAGGCTGACTCCAATGAGCCATATCAGTCACCACCCTCCATCCCAACAGGTAAAGAAGCGGCCCCTCAGGTATGCAACTGGGCATCTTTACCCCAAACTCTGGAAGTAGGAAGTGGCCTAAAGTTTGGCATCTGTTTCCAAAAAAAAATAACCTATAAAAAGTGAGAGAAGTCCTTGGCAGGCAATACCTTGTATATACAGCAACCCGCTTTCCCAAGGGTCCATCTCCGAAGAAATACAAAATCTCAAAAACATGGAAGAAATACAAAATCTCAAAAATATGGAAAAAATACAAAATCTCAAAAACACGAAAAAAATATAAAATCCCTAAAACATTGAAAAAATCCAAAGTCCAAAAATATTGTCATTTAAAATTCCAGAAAATGTCTCACAAAAGGATGCCTTAATCAAAATGCTTGTCCCACGTGAAATCGGCCCCTTCCCTGTAGAAGTATAAGAAGAGGTAGGGATCACGAGTCTGGACGAGGTTGTCCCCTTCGAGGAGCTCCCCAATGAGCTTCTTGATAGATTTGCCGACTTTGAGTATGGCCCTACCCCCATTGTCGAAAAGACCGAAGGCGTCAATCTAGGAACTAAGGAGGTTCTCAGGATAACCAAAATCGGAATGTCACTGTCTCCTGAGGAAAGAAAAAGCATGATTGACTTCCTTCGGTCATACCAGGACATTTTTTATTGGTCGTACGAGGACATGCCTGGTCTAGATACTGATTTGGTCGAGCATGAGTTGCCCCTCTACCCTGCTATGAAGCCAGTCAAGCAGAAGCTGAGACGTCTCCGACCCGAGTGGATGTTGAAAGTCAAAGACGAGGTCATCAAGCAGTATGACGCAGGGTTTCTCATGGTATCCAAATACTCACAGTGGTTAGCCAATATCGTGTCTGTATCGAAGAAAGATGGAAAGGTCTGCATGTGCATCGATTTTCGTAATTTGAACAGAGCAAGCCCAAAGGACGATTTCCCACTACCACACATCGACATCTTGGTTGATAATACTGTTAAGCACAGGATGCTTTCGTTTATGGATGGATTCTCAGGATACAATCAGATCAAAATGGTGGAGGTTGATCGTGAGAAGACATCGTTCATTACCCCCTAGGGAACCTTTTGCTATCGAGTGATGCCATTCGGGCTGAAGAATGCTGGTGCAATGTACCAAAGAGCTATGACTGCACTATTTCATGACATGATGCACCGAGAGATTGAAGTGTATGTCGATGATATGATAGCTAAGTCACCGGAGCAAAGCGACCATCTGTTAAACCTTCAGAAACTGTTTGAAAGGCTGAGGAAGTATCGACTACGTCTGAACCCACAGAAGTGCGCATTTGGTGCTATGTCAGGGAAACTTCTAGGGTTCATCGTCAACAGGAGGGGGATCGAGGTCGACCCAATCAAAGTCAAAGCCATCACTGAAATACCACCGCCGTCTACTGAGAAAGTGGTTAGAGGGTTTCTGGGCAGAATACAATATATCAGTTGGTTCATTGCACAACTAACTCCAATCTACACACCGATCTTCAAGTTACTAAGGAAGAATTCGCCTGTTGAATGAAACGACGATTGTCAGGCAGCGTTCGAAAAAATCAAAAGCTACCTCCTTAATCCACTTGTTTTGGTACCACCTGAGCCAGGGAGACCACTCTTGATGTATCTCTCCATGACGGAAGTTTCGATGGGATGTGTCTTAGGGCAGCACGATGAAACGGGAAGAAGAGAGCAGGCCATTTACTTTCTGAGCAAGAAGTTTACTGATTATGAAGTGTGCTACTCTCATTTGGAGAAAGCATGCCTGGCTCTTGTATGGGCTACTCAAAGGCTTCGCCACTACTTGTTATCTCAAGCGGTTCTGCTCGTGGCCCGAATGGACCCATTGAAATACCTATTTGAAAAGCCAGCTCTCACTGGACGAACCGCATGATGGCAACTTTTATTATCTAAATTCGACATCACGTACGTCACTCAGAAGTCGATCAAGGGGCAGACTGTTGCTGATCATCTTGCCGACAATCCTTTACCACATTATGAGCCTTTGAGAACTGAGTTCCTCGATGAGGACATCCTGTTCATGACAGAAGACGATACAGAAGAAGCAGAAGAATCATGGGTAATGCATTTTGACGGGGCAACAAATGTCGAGGGCCAAGGAGTTGGCGCCATCCTGATTTCACCGAAAGGATCCCATATACCGATCTCTATCAAGCTCAACTTCCCTTGCACTAACAATATGGCTGAGTACGAAGTTTGCACCGTTGGTCTGCAGGCGGCTCTCGATCTGAATGTAACTCACCTTCGAGTATTTGGCGATTCACAGTTAATCATATGCCAGACGAATGGTGACTGGAAGACGAAAGATGAGAAACTGATCCCCTATCATGAACACCTCAAGGATCTGATAGCTTGCTTTCAAGATGTGACTTTCTCACACGTCCCCCGGATAAGGAATCATTTTGCCGACGCATTAGCAACTTTGGCGTCAATGATTGAAATCCCCTATGGTGTTGAAATGAAGCCGGTCATAATCGAGCAGAGGAATGAGCCAGCTTTCTGCCTCTAGATTGAGAAACCTACAAAGCCTGATGATGAGCCACCTTGGTTCTCAAATATCAAGAATTTCCTTGAGACCCTAACTTTCCCAGAGGGTACATCCAAGACAGACCGATGAACCATTCAATGTTTAGCGGCAGGTTACGTCATTTACGGGGAATGCCTCTACAAGCGGTCATACAATAACATCTTACTTAGGTGCCTCACTGAAAGTGAAGCGGTCAATATTATGAAAGAAATCCATGAGAGAGTATGCGAAGCCCACGTCAGCGGTCACATGCTCGCTAAGAAAATCTTACGGCAGGAATACTTTTGGACCACCATGGAATCAGATTGTTGCAAACATGTTCAAAAATGCTACAAGTGTCAAGAACACTACAGTCTGATACACGCTCCTGCCATTGATCTTCACTACATGACCCCTCCTTGGCCATTTGCTACCTGGGGCCTTGACGTTGTCTGAATGATTAATCCGAAAGCATCAAACGGACATCGGTTCGTCCTCGTCGCCATTGAATACTTCACCAAGTGGGTAGAAGCAGCGTCATATGCCAACATCACGGCTAGTCACGTTGAGAAGTTTCTCAAGAACAATATTGTGTGCTGATTTGGAGTACCCAAAGATATCATCACGGACAACAGCACAAACTCTGTGAATAAGCACATCTGAGACTTCTGCGAGCAATACAAGATCAAGCACCATCGCTCATCCCCTTATCGGCCTCAAACTAATGAAGCCGTGGAAGCCGCAAACAAGACAGTCGTTCGTATCCTTGAGAAAATGGTCGTCACTTATCGAGATTGGAGCGAAATGCTGCCATTTACTTTATGGGCCTACAGAATGTCGATCCGCACCGCTACAGGGGAAACACCATTCTCCCTTGTGTATGGAACCGAGGCCGTCCTCCTAATAGAGGTTGAAGTACCCTCGCTCCAAATTCTCATAGAATCAGGCTTACCCAAAGCAGAAAGAGAGAGATCCCACTTTGAACAATTAAACTTATTGGACGAGAAGAGACTCCTAGCCTTGTGTCACATTCAAGTTTACCAGGGGCGAATCGCATGTGCTTACAATAAACGTGTTCGCGGTCGAGATCTAAAGGTAGGAGACACTGTGCTGAAGAAGATCTTCCCATCCCTCCATGCCGATCCGAGAGAAAAGTTTAAATCAAACTGGGAAGGACCATACGTCATTCGAGAAGTGTTGCCGGGATACGCCATCCACCTCGCCACCATGGACGGAGATCATCTTCCTGAGCCCATCAATGCTGGATACGTCTAACGACTCTACTCTTAGTCTATCGCGACAAGGTAAGTATTGATGAAACAGATACGTGACTGCTTAAGAACCACCCGAAAGAGGCCATCATTCCAAGCACAGTAGCCCAAAAGTATCCCTAAAAATGATGATATCCTTTGCTACCCCATTTGAGCCTGGGCCTTTCTTTCAATAAACCCCGTCCCAAAAAAAAAAAAATATATATATATATATATATATATATATATACGTGTACATATACTAAAAAAAAAAGGAGAGAAAAGATGCATGTGTGTAAAGTTACTATCAAACCTAAAAAAATCGAAAAAAGCAAAACCTCAAAAAGAAGAAAGTATGTTGAGAAAACTGAAGTCGCATCAAGGAAACCCTTTTAGCCCAGCATACCTTCAAATCCTAACCTAACCCATGGCCAAGCTACACCCTGAAGGAAGCCCTCTTTGTAGGTTCACCAGTAATCATAATATCTGTTAAGTCAAACATGAGTCGAGTCATGAGACGACACCAGAACCCCATCTAGCCGGCTATGACAGAATTGACGCCTATGTCGTGGCGTTTGAAAAAATAATAATGATAATAAATAAAATAAAAATACAAGCTCAAAGCAAGATGGACGTGGTGAAAACCCGAAAGGGCATTACGGATAAAAATAGCGAGCTTGTGCGGACCAGGTGAAAACCCGAAAGGGCGCTTGGGGTAAGAGAGCTAAACCCATGGACGTGGTGAAAACCCGAAAGGGCGCCACGGGTAAAAAAGGGAGATAAATAATAAAAAAAAGAGGAGAAAAAGGAAAAGAAAAGAATGGTTGGAATCATTGATTGATGTTTGAGGAACCCTTTTGTTACTCTTCATGTACCCTCTTGTCTGACTGGGCCGCTCATGCTAGTTCAAATCGGGTCTCGACCTTAATTGTCTTTGTGAAACCCACACCGTCAAACGTATGACTTGAGACAAGGAGAAAGGTTTAACTCAATCCAAAGGGATCAATGTTCCGGCCTTGGTAAAATCCGAAAACTCACTCAGGTCCGACTGCATGAAAGAGTTCGACTATGCTCAAAATGGGACCCGTTACTCCATCTCACTATCAAAGCATCAAAAAAAGAAAAAAAAGAAAAGAAAAGCCAAAAACAAAAAATCAAGAAAAATCCAAACACAAAAAAATGTGTATATATTTCTACTCATTTTCATGTACATATTTCCAGCATCATATTTCAATCTCAAAAATGAAGAAAAATAACAAAAAATCTCTAAAAATAAAAATCCAAAAAATATCTTGAAAATGAAAAAGTGTAGGAAGAAATCTATTTTTTCTTCTGTTGTTTAAGATGCATTTTCTTTATATGTATAAACAAAAAAGGGATTGACTTTTTCTCGAGAATGTGCAGGAACATCACACTGTCCAAAGCCTCGAAGCGGGCAACTTCTCAGCGATGGATAAATCAGATAAAGCATCTCACCACCGACATTAGGTCTAACAAAAACAATGATGAAAATTATTTTGAAAAGAAAAAGAAATCTGTAAACTTTTACGCATAGCTAAGATCAAGATATTTTCGATGCAGAAATATCAATATTTTACCTAAGAACGCAAAAAATTAATGTCTTAGGTCTAAGGTTCGCCTTGGATCCATGGATCCTATTTCAAAATAGGAGCGAAGGTGTCAATTTCGGTCAAACAGTCAATGCTTGGATCAGATTGATTCCACCGCTAAATCTTTGCCCTGATCGTTCCATATTTTGGTTTCAGGTGAACTTGAGTACGTTGGCTTCAGTTTCGTCGCAAACTATTGCGGAGGCACGGGCTCTTGGTATGCGTTGTCTGAGCGTGCGCCTCCTGGGGTTCGAGGTCCAGATAATGCTTATTTAAAAAAAAAAAAAAAAATGAAAATGAAAAAAGCAATCTTAAAAAAAAAAAGAGAAAAAGAATAAATCTGTGCTTCCCCGCAAAGACGCACATGCATGTTCTGATGCGGTAAAATGTCGATATTTTATCAGTAACACCACTGTGCTATAATAACGTCCTAAGTCTAAGGCACACCTTGGATTCTGGATCCTACTTCAACGAAGGAGCAATGACGTCGGCTCTGGTCAAATAATCAATGTTTCATTCGAGTCGACTCCACTGCTAAATCTTGTGAGCTAAACGCTCTGTCTTTGGGTTCATATGAACTTTAGTGTCTTAAGCTTCAGATTCTCTGTTGGAAAAGGTCAATTGTTGGTTGAGACCAACCTGTTGAGGATACGATTACATATCAATCAAACTATGTGTAGCCATACATTCAGAAGGGTTCATTTCCCTTTTATTTTCTGCAAGCTTAAAACTTGTATGGGCAGCGGTATCCCTATAAAGTGTACGCCATGCGTCTGGGTATCCGTATGATGGTCATTTGTCCCCATAAATTGTACCCGAGCGGGTCCGGGTTGGGGCTTCCATCGCCTTTGTTGTTGCCTATTGCCCCTGATGGGTTCATGATTATGCATAGTTAATTGATGTTTATGATCATTATCGGCAGAAACCAGGATTAGATGGCCCGATTTGGGAGGTGCCCGATGTTTGGCTAGATCTGTTCAAGGAAGTCAAAACTGGATACTCTAGGTCATGCTAAGTTGAGGCATGCTTTCGAAAAAATGGCACATACTCCCAAAAAGTGTTGTGACATCTATTCACTTCGCTCGGGTGGTCATGCTAAATAAACTTTGGGATCGATGGGTTCGGCCAAAGATCTCAAACCCTGCTTTCAGCAGGGGCACCCGCGAATAATCCAATGAGGTCATTAAATGCCTTGTAGGATTGGACGCAAACTGTGGAGCCTTGCATATGTTTACTTTGCACCTATCTTTGAATGTGGGTCGATCACCCCTCTTACTTACAAAGCTGTTGCATTCAGAATGAATCTCGAACATCAATCACCTTCAAATCATCTCGAGAAGCCGACATTTTTCCTGACTAACGAGCTTTCTCAACTCGAGAGGCGAACATTTTTCCCAGCTATTAGGCTTTCGCAACTCATTCCACCTTGGTTATGCTCACTAATGTCGCTAAGCACTTGGGAATCGATTACCTCGAGAAACAAATGATTAGCCTGACACCCCAGGGCTTTTGTTTTCTCACCGTGTTACTCACCTGATGTTTGAAGTTTATTCTGAATGTAGCGGACCTGTCAATAATACCTTGGGCCTCTTTGGATGTCTTTTTTCTTTGGCATACGATCATTAGTGATCGGATACCAAAGAGGGGCATCTGTAGACACCCAAATTTGACCCAAGGCCCGATCGAAACACCTTTCGAGAGAGGTAAAATTCTGAGCTGTTGATGGCATGTATGGAACCCTTAGGAATTAACTCAAACCCTTAAGAATTACCCTAGATCCCTTAGGAACCTATTCCGAACCTTTAGAAACCAATCTCAACCCTTAGAACCCATTTCAAACCCTTAACCTACCCTTCTCGAGCAATGGATGAAGAGTGGTGCACTAGGACTATCTAAGGTCTTCTACTGATATCAAATCATATACCATTAGAAAGAGGACTTCTCCATCTTTCCAACGAGCCAAGAATCGCCTCAATCGAAGTTCTATATCAAAAGTTATGGCGATTCGACAATCGGGCAGAATTTTGGATTTTTTACTTGGCGCAACTAATAGCTGCGCCAGGTATAAATGGGTCCCTCCACCCCTCGCGAAGCCAACTTCCAGGCTACTATTCATTACTATTTTACTGTACATTTGCCTGGCGCAACTATTAGTTGTGCCAGGCATGTGAATAGTGACTGTTGGATTTTACCCTGAATTTTGTGATTGGGGTTTGACTTGTTGACCACCTCGACCTCTGGGGTGTATTTTGATAGTTTTGTTACACCCATTCACTACTTATTTGCAACCCCTTAAGTGGCTTAAGGCCTCACCCCATCGTCTACCATTGGAGGATCCTTCACACCTTTCCAAGCTCTTAAAATCCTATGAAACCTTAGATGGCCCATTACCTAATTCCTAATCTTACTTAGCCTCTAAGTAGCCTCCTAATTCACTCATTTCCTATAAATAGAGACTCCCTCCCCTTGGTTTAAGGGTTGAGAATTTTGGCCTAAGAGAGAAAGAGCTTAAAGTGAGAAGATCTTTCTCCCTTTGGTGCACACTTCCCATACAAATTCCAGAATTCTAAAACCTCCTTTGAGTGATATTTTTCACCTTAGATCCCTTAGTTTAGGTATATGCTACCCATTCACCTTCCCTCTCTACCTCTTAGTTAGCAAACCTTAGAGGTTAGAACCCTACTTTTCACCATATAAAGCCTTCAAGAGCTCATCAAAGCAAGCCATGCAAGGCTCTCCTACGGTGCTACAAGGGCCCGAGGGCTCCGACTCTCCCCTTTCTAGCTCCCTCCATCCTCCCATTTGTGTCGTTACGCCGTCGACTTTTCGGTAGGAACGGAGGAGCACAAATAGGATTTTAAGCCCTTTTGGGCAAGAGGAAGCTATTTTCTTTTCTTTTACTTCATTTTAATTTTGGCCATTAGTAGAGACCGCATTAAGCGGGTTGATCGGGTGCCTAACACCTTCTCGATTAATAACCGAAGCCCCTACCTAAGAGCCTTTCGTGTGGACCGGATTCAGAGTCATATTTGTGGCACTTCGGTGCTTATAAAAATGAACTAGGTATCCCGGGACATCGAAAGCTCCGGGTGGCGACTCTATATTTTTTCGTTAGAGAGCGTATCGTCGCGACGGGATCGTCCCGATTCCCACGATTGCACAAATATTTCTTAGTTTACTATTCTATCGCTTTCTGCTAGAGTCCACAAGGACTGAATTAGGCCACTTATTTCGGAGACCAAAAAGAACCTAGAAAAAATATGTACCAACAGACTAGCGGTCATGGTGGGACTCTTTTTGCTAGGGTTGCCCCAATTTAGTTAGTTTGGTTTTATTTTCTTCACTTCTTTACACACACTTACACGCATACTAGGCATTTAGCAACCATTATCTACTATCGGCTTTTCAAGAACATAAAAAATGTCAGGCATCAGAAAATTGAACTCTAATGATATTGACCCACCCCCATGGGGCTCCCATAGCGACCCAAGTATAACGTTAGGCCGTCTCTATAGATAGTCCAACGTCATGATCGGATAAATATGGTTAGTGATGGCGAAAGATTCCCTTTTACTCCACTTTATAATAGCAGCAAGAGCAGCAAAGAAAGTGACGTCGGACAGAACTACTCTACTGGTTAAATCATAAACCTCATTGCTAGTGCATTCAACAAATGAGGGAAAGGAGCCGATGCTCGATGACAATCCTTGGCCAAATTATGCAAAACTGCAGTGGATCAAAAGCTGATAGACAAACGACTAGTTACTCCAAGAACTAGATAAGGGGAAAAACGTTGACTCCCCCACATGCCCCAATGCCCCCAGAATCACCTGACACACATGCCCTTGACACCTCCTACAAAAACAACCACCGAAGACAACTCTCTCCCGAGACACCTAAAAAGGACACCACCATAAACATAGATGACCTCCCTAAATATTTAGATGACTACATTGCTAAGAGAGAACACTTTAACCAATCATGCGCATTCGACAAATTTTGCAGAGATGTCAACTTCACTCTACCCGCTGGCTTTAAACCTCTGAAGTTTAACAAATATAATAGTACCAAAAATCCAAACCATCACTTGCAACTTTTCTATAATGACCATCTACCAATCCGCACCAATCATGGGCACTTGATCCATTACTTTCAAAGATCTCTAGAAGGAGAAGCCCTTGACTAGTTCACTACCCTCCCTTTAGCCGAAATTAAAACTTTTGAAAACTTAGCCGATAGATTTTTAAACCAATACCAATACATGATCCACGAAGAATCAGTGTTAGCGACTTGATGAACACAAAATAAGAGAACGAGGAAGACTTATCAACTTTTGTTGGTCGTTGGAGAAGACTTGCTGCTCAAATAGAATGCCGCATGAACGACACAGACGCTATAGACATTATCATCAACAATGCCCAAGAGCCCCTTCGGAGTGCTCTCATAGACTATCCTGATTTCGCTAGCCTCTATCAACATGTTTTACGCATTTAGCGTCACATGAAAAATGGGGACCCTAATCTCTCTACACTAACATCCAACGGACCCTCTTTCAACAACCCTAAACAAACACCCTAAATGAAACTCTAGACTCCGAACAAATCAACACAAACTAGGAACAAAACCAAGTAAACTATTACCCACACAATCAAGCTCAAAATCAATACCCTAACCAAAACCAACCCCTGCACCATGTCCAAAACCAATCTTTACACCCTAACTAGGACCAGCATCTATACCCTCATCTTAACCAACATCCATGTTGCAACCATAACTGATCTCTATATCCTAGCCAAAATCAAGGCCAACATCCCAACACCACACAAACCCACACCAGCTTCTATAACCCGTTATTTGAAAAAACTCAACCAAACCTCCAATCAAACTCTACACCTTCAACCACTTCTGCCTCATTCCACCTAGCTATCCTAATTCATAGGATTGAACCTCCCTCAGAGAACATCCATATTACTCACTCACGGCCAACTAACCACGCCCCTCACCCCATCAAACCTAAAATCACCCTCCACACTGAAACCCAACCTGTCCCTAAACCTATTGCAACTCAACCAACCACTGAACTTATCCCAACTCAACCTATCGTTAAACTAATTCTGACTCGACCCACCACCAAAGTCATCAAACTTACCCCTAAACTAACCCAACCAATCACCAAACTCATCATCGAAGTTTACACATCTATTCCTAAATCAAACCAACCAGTCCTTAAAATCAACAGACCCATCCCTGAACCAACACCACTTACCTTTAAGCCCGATAACTTACCCCCCAACAAATTAATCCCCACGCTCCCTGAGCCAACACCTAAACCAGCAATACAATCGATCCTTAAACAAACTCCCTCACCTATCTCGGAAGCAATTCCCGAACCAACCTATCAACATATTGTAACACCACCCATGCCTAAACCAATCATCCCACAAATTCCAAAACTAAACGTTGAACCTAAACCTATGACCAAGCCCATTCCTAAAACCATCAGCCCCCTCAAATCTGAACCAACATCAAAACTCGAACGCCTTATCAAACACACGATCGAACACATCGCTCCACTAATCTCAGAACCGACCCTTGAATTAATCTCTACACCTACTCTAAAACGTGAACCCATTACCGAACACATTGTCCCACTAACCTTAGAACCAACTTTTGAACCAATCATTACGCCCACTTCGACACCAACTTCCAAACCTGAACTTATCATTAAATCTATCGTTTCACTCATCGCAGAACACTCCTCCGAAGACAAAGCCAGCATCAAACGTATCGCCCCACTAACTTCAAAACCGACTCTTAAACTTGTCACCCCACCAACCATGAAACTGAGTCCCAAACTCAAGCCTATTATAAAAACTAAACATATCATCAAAACCAAACCTATTATCAAAACTAAACCTATCATCGAACCCAAACCTATCATCAAACCTAAACCTATCATCAGACCCGACATTTTCACCAAACCTAAATCTACCATCGAACATAAACTTATCACCAAACCTAAACCTATCATCAAAACTGAATCTATCTTCAAACCTAAACTCATCGTCAAACCTAAGATTTTCATCGAACCTGAATCGGTCATCGAACCCAAACCTACCGTCAAACTCAAACCCATAATTGGACCCGAGCCTGTTGTCAAAACTGAACCTATCATTGGATCTGAACCTATCATCAAACTTGAACCCACCATCAAATATGAACTCACTGTTGAATCTATCCCCACAACATCACTCATCCCTGAACCTAGCACTAAATCTAACGATAAACTAACCCACAAAACCCTCATTCCTCCCACTCTCGAAACTAAATCAAACTTAAATCTTACAACTATGATCAACATCCAAACCAACATATCACCTGATCCTCATACCCCACCACAACATAAAATCAACATCATAACTACGGCTGTTTATGACCCCTAAATTCAAAATTTTCATATATCTCACAATCAAAACCTTCACGGAACCCCAACCAATAAAACTATTACATCAAACTCTCAACACCGAACCTCCTCGAAAAATTACAAACAAAACTTTAAAATAACTTCACTATAAACCCAAAGTGTGAATCAAGTAAAATAAGTAGAACCAAACAAAGATAAGACCCCCCACACCAAAGAAGGGCCCACCATGGTCCACACTTCCTTATCTTCTTCTGCTTTGCTTATGTCTCACCTTGTCACTCTCCCTACGAAATCAACATTACATCCCCTCCAACTGACTCCTTTCATAAAATCAAAACAATACAACCCATAAATATTCTTGAATAACCACCAATTAAAAATGATAACACCCAAAATCTCATGGGAAGGATCCTGTCTCATGCCCCAACTTTACAACATGCCCCACTCCATTGAAAAGCTAAAGAAGGTCCCACCCGAAAAAGAAACTCCAACCACAAAAAATTTATCAAAAGAAGAAATCAAACAACTTCACACTTTATTCGATAAATCCTACACCATCCAAATTACAAACATAAACGTAATTTCTCTCTCATCCCTGATCAATCAGATCGAGGGTGACTGAGGACCAACGACAAATCGACAAATTACAGATGGGAGATCACTCCGACTATTCAATATGTCTCACTAGTTGGGCCTTCTGAGTCAGTCTCTTCTTGAAAGAACTGATGTTGTATCATAGTAAAAAATATATATAATAATAAAAAATATATATATATATATATATAAAACCAAAAAAAATAAAAATAAAAAAAGTCACAAAAACCAATATATATATATACTTGAAAATAAAAAATATTTTTACCCAGCAATATCTCTGACTCACATTTTATGCCTAAACTCTTCAAACTTATACTTGACCAAGAACTCGAAGCTGGAGGAACTAGTGCCAAGAAATAAAGCCTACACAACCGCTTCATCTGGAGGAAATCAAAACCCACGTGGGAAGTACTTACATTATTTCGACAGCATGCCAAAAAAAATAGCTACAAGGGAAAGACTTTCTAACCCTAAAAATACTATCTATAATTCAATGATCATCATGTCTCGTAGCCAAAACATGTATACTTATATACTTATCATCCTGCAGTCATTGCAAGGCATTCGCCAGTCATAGGTCATTATTTTGGAAACCATTTTGGGACTCATCTGACTCATTAACCATCCTCCTATTCGGGCAAGTTGATTGATATGACTAGTGGATTATAAAACTCATTTTTTGAAATATGTAAAACTTTGGATTCTCATACACCTCTTTCGCCATTTGAGTCAATGATAGAGTACAAAAAATGAAAATGTAAAATTTCATCAAATCTCATATTTCTTGCATTAGCAAGTTGTTTCATAAATATACATACATGCTTAAAAAAAAAAGACAAAAGAAGCACAACTGAGCAAGAGCATGCGACGAATGAATAGTTAATGAGCCTAGGAAAACATATACAAATTGTGAGGGCATTCCTGATATTTTTAGTAGGAAAGCATAAATAAACCGTGAGGGCCTCCCTGGTGTGTTCACACTACTGGATATCATCGTACGGCGGTGGGAGGAAGAAAAACTCCTGCTAACCATAGAGTTTTATGATTTGATGGTGTTGAAACATGACGAAGAGCTCAATTATGGCACTGCATTATACACCCAGGGAGAAAGTAGTTGACTACTATTTTAGAAAGTTGTTGAATAAGAAGCTACTCCCAGATCAATAAACCTTACCTCCTCTTCGCCCTTAATTTTTCTTTTTAGACAATGAATCTAATGACTTCAAACATCTCCTTGAGGATAAAACTGAAAACTTTTGAATGACAAGCGATGCAATCACTCATTATCTACCATTCACCTCATCCTTTTGAATGATAAGTGATGCAATCACTCATTATCTACCATTCACCTAAACCCTAAAAGCTACAATACACGAGGATCATTCAGTACCTATAGAATCAAGTCTAGAATATGGCCAAAATAATTGAATTACTTCCCAACAAGGGATTATTACAAACACACTCCAGGATATCTGTGAGGTCGAGAATATTCTCACTGTCACTTGACACTGGGGCATTTGTTTTAAGCACTAACACCTTGACAACAATAATCGAGTCACAAGACCAACACTTGAAACTGGAACACTTTTTTTCTGTTAAATTTTATTTTATTTCTTGTTTTCTCCCCCAATGTCCCACTGTGGAACCAAAAACATAGTAACAATACTAAAATATTTTCCTTAGTCCCGCCATGCGACCCAAAACAAATAATAATAATAATAATAATAATAATAAATAATAAAATACAATTAATTTTCAAAGTCCCATCGCGTAAAACAAAAATACTCTAATCTAAAAGTCCCATCGTGAACAAAACAAGAAATATATATATCTTTACTTCATCTTCCCTTTGTCTCACCGTATAAACAAAAAAATTACCGTAAATCCCCTTGTGGAACCAACAAATATATAAATAATAATAAAACATTTTCCAAAGTCTCATCGTGCGACCACCCAAAAAAAAAAAACCTTTTATTGCCCATCATGATGAACAAAATCTAAACCCCCTCGTGATAAACAAGCTAGCAAAATATAAATAAAACAAATAAACCAACAAAAATAAACAACAAAGGGAATACAACAAACAAATATTATTCATAAGTAAAAATTTGTACAAATGCAACTAGAGGCATACCTCTTGAACATACAACCCAAAACGAAAACATGAAACCCAAAATGAACACAAAACCTAAAAAAATGCGATGCACGAGAGGGGAAATAGTTAGATAACACCTTTCCGTTCATTTGTAAGACTTCCCTCCCGCCGTCTTCACCTCCTAACAACAGGGACGGATGTATACTGCCCCACTAGCTGGTTGTCTTGACCACTGAAGCACCTCTAATAATGAATCTCTTTGACCACAGTGACACCTCTAAATCACACCGCCATCGGGGACTGCTTTGAGAAGAAGAACGCGTGAAACGATGAAGATCGGAAGAAACGACAAAAAAATGGAACACTAAAAGATCTGATTAAAAATAAAGAGAAATAAAGAAATGGAATGAAGAAAATTGATAAGCCCTGCGAATATATAGGCACCTGGATGATTGTGCGCCATGCACCTCGCGCGTAATTGGATTACACGCTTGACCCTACCCGCTTATTTTGAATTATGCGCAGCAGTATATGCGCTTAATTCAGGCCTCCGTCAAACCAGAGAAGTAACGAACCAATCCTGTGCTATAAAACTAATGTGTAATTTCTAATAAGCATGATATCCATCGCGCGTAATTCTTATCGACACCCAGACACCCATTACGACGACTAGGCGACGCTTCGATTGCACGCCACGAACCACGTGCGTAATCTAATTACACACGACAAATTATGCATGTAATTCTCAAACTACGCTAACACATTCAACTGATAATCAACCCGAAGCACGATCAGCCACCCTCACAACCATGATCCACCATGCGATCACCACAGTCCCGCCACGACCCAAGGATTAAACCAAAGGAAGAAGCAGGTCAGTGATGATGAGTATATTGCTTCTACCACTGATCAAGAAAACCAATTTGGATGATACGAGTGGCTGCGTGATTTCGCATGCTCCCGGAATGAGTAAAACTTTCTACCCCCTCTAGGCATCCTTGTCCCATCACGTAACCTTGCATAACAACATTCCATCGCACATGATAACATGTCCCAACACGATAGGATGCACACATAATTACCGCCGTCCCAATTCCTAAACTAAACCAACCCAAACTCCTCTGTCCCACCATGGCATCAAAAACCCTGCCACATCGTCATAACTAAAAGCAGGTCCCATCACAACACCATCCCATCGCATAACCTAATATGTGACAACCCGGATTTCCTACCTTGAAACCCGTGTCATCAGATCACCATTTCCGACGATCCCTGAATTGAGCACACAAGATGTTAGCTTATACAGCAGAACTAAGCAGTTCTCTACAAATGAGCAGATAGAGTTATCATATATATATATATATATATATATATATATATATATATATATATGGAAAGAAACTATAATTCTATATCTAAACAGGATAAAATGACAGTTCTGTCCTTATGCAACCCATAAGCTTGACAGAACAGAAACGAACCACTGGTGATGAACAATCATCATCCAAATAGTGGTTCAAAATTACAGTTTACTTTTTATGAATCCATAGTTCTAAATTAATACAAAGGCTGGACATACCAAGCCTTACACAAAATCTTAAAAATATCTCACAAGTCTCCTAAGGGAAGCAATCCTCAGGCAGAAGATCAGATTCCTCCTCTGGAATATAATCTAGATCTTCTTCACGGCCTGACACCTCGATACCTAAATCCACGTCTGTACCTGTGACGTATAGTCAAAAGGAGTGAGCTAATAGTCTAAGCTCAATTGGGGAATATCACTAGCATGCATATCATATTCAAAACATAGATTTTATGATTGAATTTAAAGCACATTCTATAAAACTGAACTTTTAAATGATTGCATCATAATTAAACTGAATTCAAAGTGCACACACATGATTTGTTTCATAATTTCCACATTCATGCTTAATTTAGTTCCACATGCTTCTTATGCTTCAAAATGACTTAAAAACTTAACTTAAATAATCTCCCAAGCATATATAGCATTGGGAGCCACATAATTACCGATGGGAATCCCTGAACTACCGTCGTTCAATGAACAATTTACACGATTGCAAAGCCCCTGGGCTAAGTTAACTTGTGCCACATATTAATCATTCGCGGGTCCACATGTACGGATATCCCGTCGTACCGGATACACGATGGGGATTCATTACACGTGAACCTTAAATCATTGTGCAGATTCTAACTTATAGTTTATCACCATGAAATTGATCAGTGTGATTAATTATAACTAATTTTAGAGTTTCACGTACTTGTTTATCACATTCACATTCACATTCACGTACACATGCTTATCACTTTCACACATGCTTGATCGTCATACTTATCACGTTCACGCACATTGCTTATCATGTTCACACATGCACACACACTTATCACATTCACATTATCTATATAGTTCATATCGGAAATTATGTTATTGAATTTCCCTTACCTCTTACGAAGTACACGCCAAATCACTTAAGGACGGAGTAAAAGCCTTTAGGTGCAATCTGAATCATAACCTACATTCCAAGGTATTCAAAAGTCATTAACTAATTCTTAAAAGATCTCACACACCAAGACTTGTACAGTTCTCGAAGAAAAATCCCAATTTTTCCACACATGCTCAGTTGCGCGCGCGAGTTCTAAGGTCGCGTGAGCAAGTCATATGGCACCTCACAGTCACGCGAGCTTGCTCGAGCGACTGTGCTCTCTCATTTCTCTTATGTTCACAGCCTGAGACAGTCACGTGCGCGAGTTCTAAGGTCACGCGAGTGGCGTGACATGTTCATACTCAGTCACGCAAGCGACTGTACAAAGTGCATTTCACGCCTATTCTAAAGCTCCTCTCGTGCGAGTAAGTCTAAGTCGTGCGAGCGACTTTCAGGGTTTTGGGGTTTCTTCTCAAAATCGAATTTTCTTTCCTTTCTTCCCTTTCACCTAACCTTTACACACATTTATTAAATCCTCAATAGGCATTCATTGCCATCATTTAACATTCTAAATCCACACTTAATGCATTTAATTCCACAAGATCTTACCTCATTTATATTGCATGGATTTCGGTCAAATGAACGCATCTTTCGATGCCTCTTCCACACGAATCAACCAAACTCGAGGTTCACCTTCTCGTACTCGTATAAGAACTTATTCACACTTGAATTTTCTCTAAAAACACAACTCAAGCTCCACTCTTCACGGCGATCCCAACATGTATCTCTCGCACTCTTCACAATCTTTCACACACACACTCCCAAAGAATCTCCCTAGGTCACCTCTTGAATCGAATGAAGTTAGATGGGGGATTGGTCTGCACGGTAGATCTCCCACAATCTCGATCTCAAGAACACATTCTCCACAAGCTCTTCCTCTTTTCCTTCCTCTTTCTCTCTTAGAATTTTGCAAGGCAAGGGATAAGAAATGGGTTTATCCATTCTCTTATAACCTAGGTGGTTTCCTTATGAAACACAAACACCAACACTTGGTGTTTTATACAAGATTGGTTCATTTGTGAACCCCATACGCCAAAGTTAGGCATTTGCTCATTCTCACTCATGCTAAGTGATGTTGCCCAAATCCGGAATGACATAACTAACGGACATCAGTTCATCATTGTCGCCATCGAATACTTTACAAAATGGATAGAGGCAACATCCTACGCAAGCATCACAACCATTCATGTCGTGAAATTCATCAAGAATAATATTTTTTATCGATCTCGGCATGCCGAAAGATGTCATCATGGACAATGGTGCTAGCTTTATAAACGAGCGCATCAAGGCCTTATGTGAGCAGTACAAAACCAAACATCATCGCTCGTCACCATATCGGCCGAAACCAATGGAGCTGTCGAAACTGCTAACAAAACAGTTATCCACATCCTTGAGAAGATGGTCATCGTCTACCGAGACTGGAGTGAAATGTTACCTTTCGCATTATGGGCCTATCGAACATTGATTTGTACCGCTATAGAGTCAATACCATTTTCCCTCATGTATGGAACAGAGGTTGTGCTACCAGTTGAGGTCGAAGTACCCTCACTCTGTATCATCATCGAGTTCGATCTGCCTGAGGCCGAAAGAGAAAGAGCTCATTTTGAATAATTGAACTTGAATGACGAGAAAAGGCTCCGAGCTTTATGTCACACCCAAGTCTATCAGGGGAGAATTACATGTGCTTTCAACAAGCATGTACACGTTCGAGTGTATAAAGTGGGTGACACTGTACTCAAGAAAATATTCCCCTCTCTCCACTCGGATTCTTGAGGGAAATTCAAGCTCAACTGGGAAGGGCCCTAAGACATCAGAGAGGTGCTCCTTAGGTACGCATTCCGTATTGCCACAATGGATGGGGACCATTTTCCTAAGCCAATCAACGCTAGATACGTGCGACAATTCTATTCCTAGTCTCCCGCGACAAGGTAAGTATTGATAAAAATAGATACGTGACTACTTCAGGGCCCCTTAAAAGAGGTCATCATTTAAAAAAAAAGGGTATGAGCATTCGGGGATACGTTTTTGGCTACTTGGCTTTGATAAAATCATGGGACATGTATATAAAAAATCTCCAAGGAAGAAGTGTATCACAACAGTGGGAACCTAATAAAAAGAACCTTCGAAACCTAAAAATACCTTCAAAATTCCTAATCTATCTCTTTTAACCCAGACCATAATTCACTCCTGAAGAAAGCCCTGTTTAAGGTCTACAAAGCAGTCATAATATCCATTGAGTCAGCACAAGCCAAGCTGAGAGACAACAAAAGAAGCTTCATTCAACCGGCCATGACGGAATCAGCATTAATATCTTTTGGTCTTAAAAAAAAAAAAAAAAATTTACAAGCTCAAAGCAAAAAGGATATGGTGGAAATCCGTAAGGGCGCCAGCGATAAAAAGAGCAAGCTTGTGCCGACTAGGTGAAAACCTGAAAAGGAGCCTGAGGTAAAAAAGCAAAATACCCATGGACGTAGTGAAAACTTGAAAGGGCACTACGGGTAAAAAAGAGGGTGATAATGGGCATGATGAAAACCCATCTCGGGCGCTGTGAGTAAAATGGTTTTAAAAGAAAAAGAAAAAATCATCAGTTACTCCTTTGGTTACATTTTCGGGTTATTTGGGTTTCATCTGGGCCACTTACGTTAGCTCAAATCGAGTCCTAATTAGGTAGCTCTTCAGACAATGCCTTCAACGCATGAACCAAGGTAAGGATAAAAGGTTGATTCAATCTAAAGGGATGGATGCTCCAACCTTTGTAAAATTCTGGATCCCACTCGGGCCCAACTGCTTGAGCAGGTTCGACTATTCTCAAAATGGGCCCAATTACCTCCTCTCAAAATGGGCATCAAGCAAAACAGAGAAAAGAAAAAAATGTACATATCAAAAAAGGAGTTCCTTTTTTGTGCTTTCATTTTTATACTCTGTATACACCACATCACAGAAAAATAAATCTGTGTGACGCAATGTTCTCGGCCCTTACATTTTGAAAACAATAAAAAATATGCATATAACCAAAGAAAAAAATCTGTTAGGGGGTTTTATACCCCTTTCCTTTGGTATTTGATCTATGTTGAAGTATGTACAGGACAGGTCAACAGCCCAACTCGCGTTATAAGTTGCAAATTTTCTGGAGAAGTATGTCTTTGCGAACATTGCGGTCACTCATCGGTCGATTGAGAAGGCCTTTATAGCATTTTCAAGAAGCGTCAATAAAACCAAGGATCTCATTCGAAACTCCTTCCAGACAAAGGTTCTCACATTCCAAAGTCGCAGCTCATTCTTGCTCTTTCTCAAGGCGCGCCTGTAAAAATGCAAAAACAAAAAAAAAAGAGAAAAAAAAATGATGATAGAAAATATTTTGGTTACACACAGTCTCAAAAAGCGGTTCGACATCAATATTCGTTCCGCCCAAGTAGTTGTGCTAAATTAAAACTTAGGACCGATGAGTACGCTCAAAGACCCCGAACCCTACCTTGCATAGGGGCACCCATGCCAATCAAAGTGGGGCAATCAATGCCTCATAAGATCAGACACAACCGTTGGATCTTCGTGTCTTTAATTCACGTTAATCTTTAAGAATGGGTCGATCACCCTCTCGCTCGTGGGGCTACTTTGTTCAATGTGAAACTCGACCATCAAGCATCATCAGTCATACCATCACTACGGTCATGCCCAGTAATATCGTTAAGCGCTTAGGGGCCGGTAATTTCGAGTGATGGATGATTACCAAATTTTCTGGGCCTCCATTACTCTTCATGTTTTCGCCAATTGATGTTTGACGTTTGTGTTGAATACAACATATCCGAGAGCATTTGCCTTGGGCCTCTTCGGATCTCTCTTTCTTTGACATACGTTCATTAGTGATCGGATGCCAAAGAGGGGGAATCTGTAGACACCCAAATTTGGCCCAAGGCACGAAACTTCGAGAAAGGCGTACTTTTGAGCTTCTGAAAGCACTTTCTAGGCCCATAGAACCCTTACCAAACCTTTAAAACCCATAACGAACCCATTAAACCTATATCGGACCAGGCCTAAGCCCACAAGTCACCTTTTAAGTTTGGTGAAAAAAATAACCTATGCGTGCATACTATGCACACATAGAGCATTTTCTGTCAAAAATTGGCTATGCATGCATAGTATGCACGCATAGCCAAACTGTCTCTTCTCCAGAAGTGGGCCCTAGTACGAGGCCCTAACTTCTCATATCAAAACTAAGATTTTAAGCACGCGTGCATAGTATGCACGGATGCCTTAAAAACTTGCACATTCGAAATGACAGATTTTGGGTTTTGGTGTTTGACTTATGGACTTTTCTGAACTTTGGACAGTGTTTCTTTAGGACCCTTATGCCCCTCCAAGCCTTATAAATTACCCCTATGCCATTCAAGTGGCTACCCCATCATTCACCATTGAAACTCATTCCCCTCTTCTCTAAGCTCTAAAATACCCAAAATCCTTAGATATCCACATTACCTAAATATTAATCTCCATTAGTGGCCAAATAGCTCACTAATCACTCCACTCTATAAATAGAGACCCCCACCCCTCACTTTAGATACTTGAGAAACTTTTCTAAAAGAGAAAACTCTAGAGAAATATCTCCCCATTTCCAAGACTTGAACCTTCCAAGCTTTAGAATCCTAGCTCATCTTTTATATCACTACACTTCCATACCTCTACGCCTTTAGCCATTGAGAGGCCCTAGCTCACCTCTCTCATTACCCCTCTTCTAAGCCTTAGCAAGTAGGACCCTCCCCTACCTAGTTGTGCTATCGGAAGCTCACCGGAATCAGCATCAATGCAAAGATCCGGTGGCGGTGCTACAAGGGCCGGAGAGCTCCCGCTCTCCCCTCTCTTCCTCTATCTTTTATTTTCTCCTTTTCGTTTCCCTTATCCTAGGATTTGAGCTATTACGCCGTCGAAATTTTGGTGATTGTGGAGAGCTAAATGGTATCCGAGTGCTTTCGAGTAAGGTGAAGTGTTGTTTATTTTTTTTCTTTTATTTTATACTTGGCCGTAGTAGAAACCACTTACGAGCAGGCCGATTGGGTGCCTAACACCTTCCCAATTGGTATCCAAAGTCCTTACCTAGAGGCTTTGGCATAGACTAGCAATCCGGAGTCAAATCTAGCACTTCGGTGCATATGATATTGATTTAGGGTATCCCGACACACCAAAAGCTATGGGTGGCAACTCCTTATTTAAATCGCATTGTTGCGACAAATCCTTAAAACCTACAGTTGCACAAATAAGATTTAACTTTTTTATTAAATAATTTAAGAAAAATATGTATGATCGAAAACATATACAATCCATTCAGAATTATCGGTGTTTAAATTTTATACCTTAATATTAATCCAATGATTAATAAAGAGATTGTTAAAAGTATATTAGAAAGAGAGTTAGGTGTGGATTTTAAACTTTGGTGTTATTTCTCAAGAGAATTTTCTTCTAATTTTCCTTGTTTTAGTGTAAAATTTTCAATTTTATCCTCTATTATAAATTTAATTTTGAGAATTTTTATTTTTAAATGTTACCATTTTTTAGGGTTTTCAAAATAGGATTAACATATTTTAGGAAGGTAATTCAGTTAATTAATTAAATTAGTTATGTAGGATTTTAAATTTTAGTTTTCAATGACAATCTCTGAGGGATCAATGCTCGTAATATTTACCTATGCTATACATTGATTCGTATATGTGCAAGTTTTTAACTTCAATTTCGTAATTTTATAAGTGTTTAATTGAAGCAATTTTTTGTTTAAATTTGAAATCGAAATTTGAATAACAAATTTTTTGCGTCGTTGTCGGAGATGCATAGGTTTCTAGTTTTAAAACATAATTCATAAGTTAGGTTAATTTTCCAGAATTCACATGTTAAGATTAACATTTTATTTTAGGGATTATTGTTTTTTTTTAATCTAATTATTTCTTAATTTTTAAGTACATCAATCAAGGAAGCAAGCAATTGAAGGGATTTTTGTGAATGCTCATAAGGCAATTATGAAATTTAGAACTTACTATTTTCGATCCCAAAATCAAACTAAGGTTCTGCATTTATAACTCTCGAAGAAATTGTAATTTGAATAACATGGTTGAAGGGAATGAAACCAAGGCATTAAGGGACTACTCAACACCCATTGCAAGGATTGTACTTTCGTGTATAGTGTTGCCAACCACCACGGAAACACACTTTAATTAAAATTAGGAGTGTTTCAATTGTTACCTACTTTTTACGAAATTGATACAGAGGATCCATATCATTATGTGAAAGAAGTTTTGGATTTATGCTCGAGTTTTCGCCTCTAATTTTTTTTGATGAATCCAATCGTCTTCGAATTTTTCCTTCTACATTAAAAGAGAAGGCAAAGGCATGGTTAAACTTGCTTGAAGTCGGATCGATCACTACTTAGGAACAATTATCCAATAAATTCCCTAACGATTTTTTTTGCTAATATTAAATCGTTGACCTTTGACGAGAATGTGATCGTTTGACTGGTTTGACCTTGTTAAACATGTGATCCATGTATAATTACCTTGGATCCACCTCTATTTCATAACATGTGTCCACCCATGCACAATCCCTAACCCAAGTGAATCATTTCGAACTCGAACCCCTGTGTGTGTGTGTGAGTCGACTACATAACAATATCGATTATATGAATTCCTCACCGATTCGTTAACTTTTAGAATCGCCTGTTTCACCCATGTTAAACATAATATTAGGTGCCGAGAGGCCTTAAAATGTTACTTATCATTTGAAATAATGTATTTATATAATGGGATAAAAGTAACAATAAATTAATAATTACAACCCACTATATATTGTATACCTATATTTATGGGCTTAGTTCGCACATGGGACACCCTAACTCATGTGCAAAACCTTGATCATGAGACCCAACATCGGCTCATAAAAAGAAAATAATACTATGTGCATTTTGAGTAGGGGGCCTCACTTCTTCGTGTGAATTTTCTTTCTTAAAAATCTCAAGCAATGCACAAAGACCTCATAAATCTTAAACGAGGTTTTGCAATTTTGATGGCATCACAATTGCCAATCTAATCAGTCACATAATATACCAATTTACTATCCTTAACTTAGTGATGCTAGGACTTAGTTTGCTACTAATAAGTTACTGATGTGCAGATATTAAAGAAAAACAGCAAAAGAGAACCAAAGTGTTAATATTCGTCAAAATGAACTCATAAAGCAGTAAAAAGATAATTGAACCAAAAGACGAGTCTTCGCCTACTGAAAAATGAAAAATTATAATTTACGATTTTGCGGAACAAAATACTAAGAAGAATAGAAATCGTGATTTACGATTTTGCAAGTGAAAGCCGCTCAAGAGTAAAGGACGATACAAGAGAAGCGATGAATCGTAATCGTAATGAAGAATCGTTCAATAGGAAGTCTGTTGGTGCGCACTTTTTCTGGGTTCCTCTCGGTCCCCGTTGAATCAGTGGCTCCAATTCTGTCCAAGTGGACTCTAGCGATGCGGTGTTTGAAAGATTAGAAATAAAGGGTTTTCTAGGAAGGTTCCTAGTTTGTTGCGATCGCCAGTTGTAGATATTTAACGATGCTGCAACACGTCAATGATCACGCTTTAGAGCGGGTGTAGGTTACTTCTTTACTGAATCGTCCGCCTGCGAACGTTAACAATTATGTATTTTCTTATAATTTAGATAGTTTAATTTTCCTTTTATTTTCCGTTATTGTTATAGTTCTGATCGACTTAGACCCCCCGATTCTGTTGTCAGTTTAGTTATGTGGAAATTTATTATGATTTATTTGATTTAGTATTCTAATTCTATCAGGAGTCTAATTAATTTAGTTTTCTAATTTTATCAGAAGTCTAATTAACACCAACCTCCTAATTGTACCAGGAATGCAAATATATTAATTCCAATAGAAGTCTGATTAAATTAAGCAAGCTAGTTATACTGGGATTCTAAGCAAAGCAAGCATACTAATCGTACTGCAATTCTAATTAAAGTAAGTATAATGATTTTACTGAAATTCTAACTGAAACATATATAATAATTTGATTAGAATTCTAATTGATATAAAAGATTGATTTTTGTTTACTAAACTCTAATTAAGGTAGTGAATTAACTTTTACTAAAATACTAATCGAAATAAAGGAACTGATTTTTTTCAGAATCAATAATCAATGAATTAATTATAGCAAAATCTATTTAGTCATGGATAAATTAAATTTCCTAAAATTCTGATTAAAGCAATTGATTAACTGAACTAAAAAATCTTATTAAAGAAATTGAGTAATTATATTAAAGCCTAATTAATGTAAATAATCACTCATATCAAAATAAAACTAACTAGGCAATTAATTAATTCTAAAATCCTAAAAAAAGGGGGGGGGGGGGGGGCTTGCTATGCTCAGGAGGATTGGCCTCATTCCCGATTACCCTCCGTAAGCTCCCTTGGGCAAATCGGATGGCTGAGATTAAAGATAAATTAAATTTAGGATTGTAAAATAGTATTTTTAGATTTTTCAAGATTGATTCTAGAGTAATAATCATGAATTAAATTATGAACTAGAATTATAGAAGCTAAAATTAATATTTCAGATTTTTGAAAATATTAAACTAAGAAATTAAATTTTAAATTTAAATTTCTAGGACTGAATTTAGGTCCGAAATCAGAAAATCAGACCGTATGATTAAGGACTGGTTCTAGAGTCTAAGGATTAGAACCAGAAGTTAATAATAGGACTAGAAATTGAGATTTTAGAACTAAATTTAGGCCTAAGATCGGTGCATTGGACTGTCAAATTAAGGACTGGTTCTAGAAACAGAGGACTAGAATCAGATATAGAGAATTACGCTCCGAAAAGGGTTCTACGGTCTAAGATTGAAGATTTAAACTAATAGAATTCCTAATTCTAAAGACTAGAAGTTACGGTCGTGAATTAAAAAAATTAAATCCTTACCTAGGGTCGGGGCTGCGGAGAGAAATCTCGAAGATTCAAAACTTGAATCTCGAAATCATGACTAGGTTGCTCTATATGCTCATTATCGGAGTTCTCTGGTTTCGAAATCCTAAAAAAATCCGTTCTCTCGAAAATTGTCCAGCCTCCTCAAGACGAATTAGAAAAAAAGTATTTTAGAGATTTTTTTTCTAATTAAATGTCTTGTTTCAGGCATTTAATCTAATTGCGCATCAGGTTCCTGGTGCTTAATCGCTTTGAGTCGGTCACCGACTTAGTGAGCAAGCAGCTAACTTGCTCAGCGAGCTTCCTAGTCCTAATAGCGTTAGAACTAATTGCACGCCCATTTTGGGGTGCGTAATCCAATTAACCGCCACTCTCGAAGCATGTAATCGAGGAAACATAGGGATTAAGGACAGTGAGGCTAGGCCGGACATAGGACAATTGCGCATCGGTGATGTGGTGCTCAATTCGATCGCGCGTCTCATGACAGACGCGTGATCGAGTCTCGAGATGGTTTGGGGAAAAGAACTCTGGTCTGAGAAGGGACTGATTATGCACTTGTGATTTGATGTGCAATCAAATTGAGAGCTTGGTTTTAGGTGCTTAATTCGGGGTTGTTCGGGTCCGGGTTGGGCTTGAAATACCGAGCTATTGTTTCAACCTGCATCTCGACTATATACTATTATTTCAGTATATAATCACCCTATGTTGGGATCTGAGCCACAAAGCTATTACTTTAGTCTATGTTCAGTCATGTACTATTGTGTCAGTGCATGGTTCCCACATCGGGGGTATGGGGCCTGAACCACAGTCCTATTGTTTCAGCCTGTGTTCAACTGTATACTATTGTTTTGGCATATGGTCCCATATCGGGGGGTATGGGTTCTGAAATGCAAGACTATTGTTTTAATCTGCATTCTGACTATATACTATTATTTCAGTATATAATCTCCCTACGTCGGGATCTGAGCCACAGAGCTATTATTTCAGCCTGTGTTCAATCATATACTATTATTTCAGTGCATGGTTTCCACATTGAGGGTATGGGCCCTGAACCACAGTGCTATTATTTCAGCCAGTGTTCAGCCATATACCATTGTTTCAGCATATGGTCACATATCACGATTATGAGGTCAAAGGTTGATTGAATAAATTTGTATATTCTGAGAGGGAAAAATGGGAGTGTCTATAGATGCCCCTCTTCGGCGTGCTCTTGCGAAGTAAGAATACATCGAAGAAGTAGACACCCCTTATTTGAGGTGTCTTCTCGTTTCTCTTGGGAAATCATAAATGTGAATTGGTGATGCTGACATGACATGCTTGGCTTTATTATCTATCAGTGCAAGCTAAAATAGAGCATTCAAAGGGCAAATGATAGTTGTCGTAGGGCACATTCCGAGTCTGTGGGTGCATGGCGCATCTCGCCGCATGGCATGAGCTAACAGAGGGATTTTATACAATCGAAATATCAGCGCATCAATCAAATGTCCAAAATAAGGTTCAGGGACCGATAATAATAAAATAAAGTATCATGTAATATCGAAGGCTTTTACAAGTCATGTCAGACCGGGCGAGTCATTGCTCACACCAATGCACATCAGGCGTTCCTTTTCTAATAGGTGTTTGTAAGTTCTTAAATTAATTTTCCCAGGGGAATGGTCGGTTTGGGCTGGTAATTAAGGTGGGGGTCTTGTGGGGTGTACTCAATTGAATTTTGTGCAGTGGCGCATGCGCTTGATTCATCTGGAGTCGGCCTCTAAGTTGGAAATTCTAGTCCTAATGTGTCTGAACAAACGATTCTACGTAGTAGAGTATGCGCTTGATCCAATCCTGTGCAGTGGGATATGCGCTTGATTGTGAGTTCAGGGGTCGGCCTGTAAGTTGAGAATTCTAGTCCTAATGTATCTGAATAAATGATTTTGTGCAGTGGCGTGTACGCTTGATCCAATTCTGTGCAGTGGGATATGCGCTTGATTGCAAGTTCAGGGATCTTAGGAGTTAAAGGTCAGGTTTAAGTGTAATTTATTGTGCACAGGTGATGGGGCGCTTAATTAGTTTTTTTTTTTTTTTGTATTTAAAGAAAGGTAAGTTGAGTCTATTTATCTTGTTGTTTTGCTCTTCTTTTCTTCTTCCTCTTTTTTTGTTTATTTTTTTTTTGTAGTAAGGGGATTTTGAAAATTTGGGAGTTTTGAAATTTTGAGATTTCAAGAATTTTAACTTAAGATCAATTCGATGGTAAAACGGCAGAAAATGTGGCTTCCGAGACGTCACTGAACAGATCCACTAGTACGAGATTTGTGGACCCGACCGTAATTGTGATTGTCAAGATGACACTTGGCATGTCAGATACTCAGTTTAACCTTCTCGACGAGTACTGATAATTGTCTCTTATGGGACTACAGTGATTTATGAGTAGAGAGAGACGGGTTTTGAAAACATTTGACTTAATCATAGCTAACTATATATTTACGAAGAATATCGAGTAAAATAAAAAAAATGGGTAGTACTTACTTGGGGGGATACTTACCTGGATTGTGCGTAGCTTGTGTGGTCTGGCGGCACTGTAGTGTCGCGATGGGACTTTGGAGATTTCTTCTCTTCAGGTCTATTGTAGCAGGGCTTGGCGGATGTGATGTGATGTCTTGGGAGAAATGATATTGTGATGGGACCTGAGGATTCTCCCTTTCTTTCGACTGCATGCAGGGTGAGTCTTGGTGGGATGTGGGGATGAATTCGGGAGAGAGAAAGCTCTTTGCCTTAGAGATGGGACATGCTCAAGCTTTCCCTCTTTTCTTCATACGGCGTGGCATGTGCTGTCTGAGCTTTTTTTTTTTTTTTTCAGGTAGTGATGTTCGCGATGGGATGTCGACTGAGCGTAGTTAGCGGTGGCGTGCTCGCATCCTCGGGATATTTGCTTTCGGCTTCTCGCGATGGGATATGAGGGTATGGTTAATTTATTATGATGGGACTGGATATTGAGGAGGTATCATGTGTGTGCCTTATTGTGATAGGACGTGCATGACGGGGTTACGTGACAGGGTTCTCCCTCTCTGGTGGGATCGTGTGGGTATTGCGGTAAGGGATGTATGTCTTGTCGTGATGGGACCAGAGGGCGGTCAATGCTCCTCGTGGGACTGCATGATGGGAGAAGGGTAAGTGACTGTGATCGAGGCGTCATCAGGTCACTGTGTAGGCGACCTTTCATATTACGCAGCTAATAGGAGTCATTTGATCGGGTTGCACGGTTCATGGAGTGCACACGATCGGAGTGTCGTGCCGTTGGCGCGAGCGATGGCTTATTTGCATGCTTTGGTTAGGGTGTGCGTTTTAGATTGTGAGCGTCGTGTTTGACGTGTGATTTGATTAAGTGCTCGTGCTATTGCGCGTGATTGAGTCCATACTCTATATAAGCAAATGAGCTCTTATTTGTTTTTCATTCTCTGGTTTAGTCTCGAGTTTTGACCTTTTTCTGGATATCTTGTGTTCTGAAATTCGTGTTTTAGCGATATTGGGTGATCTAATCGTCCGATTGGGATGTCATTTCTTCCTATATTCATTATTTCATGTGATCTCCGTCTTAAGGTGATGCTCATGGACGACATTATTCTGGGAGTGGTCGGTATTGGGAATGAAGGCGTTAGTTTTCACATCGGTCCTTTTTAGGGAGCAGTGAAGGCAGCGTTAAGGAGGCGATGGTGGAGGAGGTGAAGATAGTGGAAGAGAAGGATTAAAAAGTATAGGGATATGTTTCCTAACCAATTCTCCCTGAAGTCTCCGATTAGACACTCCGAGCGGAATCTGCTCCACACTTCGTCTTAGTTTTGAACCTAGTCTTAGGTTAAAGTTTTAGGTTTTCGTTTTGGGTTGTAAATTCAGGAGGTATGCCTCTGGTGATAATTGTAAAACTTTTAAGTTATAAATAAAGAGGCATTTTTTTTATCGTGCTTGTTTATTCGTTTAAACTTATTAGTGGATTAGTTCGATTTATCTAATTTGTTTGACTTATTTTTAGGATTTAGTTTAGCTTGGAGTTCAGTTTGCTTTTATGGAGTTTTTTTAGAGGGTTTACTTGGTTTCGATGGGTTTGGTTGGGGCATTTTTCTTGGTGGGGTCCCGAACAATTTGGGGTTTCGTTTTTAAAAGAGTTTTTTTTTTGTTCAAAGTTTTAAAATTTTCTTTTTTTTGGGTCTCAGGTTTGATTTGAGATGGTACTTGTTAAAAGGTGTGAGTTTTCAAAAGTTCTAGGTGGTTGTTGGGTGTTTTAATTCTATTGGTTTATCTAGGCCTAGGGGGATTTGTGCTTCCTAGGGGTGAGTGTCATGTGACTATTGGTTCGTCTAGGCTTGTCACGGATTGTGGTTTTTCAGAGGGGTTATGTGTTTGGGTTTGGATTTAATTAGATTGGAAGGATTTGAAAATGTGACACTTGTCATTTGATAATTCAGGGGGTATAGTTTATATAAGTATAAGCCAAAGGATTTTGGGTTGTTGTTTTGAATATGATTATTATTTTTTCAAGCTTAGGATTAAAAGTTTTGGGGCATTTTTTCGTTTTGGGCATTTTCTTATTCTTTAATGTCTTTTCTACCTTTCTATTTTGTATCTCGAGTATTGGACCCGAAGAGTTGTGTTTATTGAGTGGATTATTAAGAATGGATAAGATTGGGAATGCAAGGTAGTAGTCGAATTACTGCCATGCCAAGTAAAGAGGTGGAGGAAAAAAAGGTGCTTTCCTGAATAAATCCTGATTCATGTATTGCCTGAACGTGCGAATTTTAAATTTCTTGTTTTAAGTTGTATATTCAGAGGGTATGCCCTCAGCGTGTTTTGTAATTATCTTTTTCATTTATGAAGTGACTATATTTTTTACTTCATTTGTGGCAGTTTTTGTTTAGTAAATTTTGGTTCATTTGGTAGCTTGCTTTGACTTGTTTTAAGTGTGATGCTTATTTATTTAAATTTAGTCTGATCTTATTTATTTATTTTGATCTGGGGTGTTTTGGGAGCAGTTTTTGGTTTAGTTTAGTTTAAGTTCAAGTGAATGAATGATGGGGGGCATTTTTTTTTAGTTTTGTTATTAGTTGGGGTGTGTAGGTGATGTTGGGGGGCATTTTTTTTTTTTTAGTTTGGTATTAGTTGGGGCAAATTTTTTGTTTTGGTTGGAGCGTGTGTAAATGGTGTCAGGGCATTTTTTTTTATATAGTTTGCTATTAGTTGGGGCAAATTTTTTTGTTTTGGTTGGAGTGTGTGTAAATGGTGTCGGGGCATTTTTTTTTATAGTTTGGTATTAGTTAGGGCAAATTTTTTGTTTTGGTTGAAGAGTGTGCAAATGGTGTTAGGGTATTTTTTTTAGTTTTGTTTTGTCTTAGTCTGGAGTATTTTCTTTTAGTTATCGGGGTGCATATTTCTTTAAGTCTGGAATGTTTTGGATCAAACTTAACAAGGGCGTAGTTTAGGTTGATAATCAGTGTTGAAAGTCTCCTAATTTAGGCCTGTGAATGTGCTGTCTTGGACTTTTTTTTTTTTTTTTATTTTATGAGGAATTGCGCGCTTCACTCCGAGCGCATAAATTAATTGTGCGCCAGAGGATGGACGCGCGCTCAGAGCATCAGAATCTCAGAACATCATTAAGCACCGATTTTAGGTCGTTTGACCAAGTTAAACGGATGATATCGGGTGCGTGATTAGGGCAGTGGCTGGTCACTATATGGGTGACCATTGGCATTCGCGCGCTAGTGTTTGAACGCTTGAAGCGGTTACGTGCTTAATAGACTATGCGCAACCAGATGGTCAGGTTGGTTTGAGCGGGCGACGATTAGGTTACGCGCTCAAGACCGGTCATGTGATCCAAATTAAGCGCGGTGAGAGTGGTGCGGGATTGGTTTGAGCATGTGAATTTATGCGCCCGATTTGGATATGCTCTATAAATAGTTTAAAACTTTTCATTTTTGTCGTGCGATCCGTGTGAGTCTTCGATTCTCTGTTTCCTTATTTCTTTGTGCTCTAATTTTCATTTTATATGATATTTTGCTATCCGACCATCTGTTTCGGGCATCGTTTCCTTTATTCTCTTTAATTTTTTAAGCTCTTCATTCTAGGATGGAGGGTGAGGATATTGGTGGGTGCGATCTTACTGTTTCCGAGTTGGAGAGGATATTAGGGTCAGAGATACGTGAGACTTCTGAGGCTTAGACCGACGTTGTCAGGGAGGTGGATGTTGAGGAAGTGGTTGGAGAGGAGGTAGTGGAGGTTGACCAGTTGGGGTTTAGGGAGGAGATGCTCGAGATTGAGCAGGGGGTCGCTGAGGAGGTGGGTGAGAGAGCTAAGGGTGAGAGAGCTGAGGGTGCGGCTGAGGAGCACCAGGGTGAGGAGCATCGAGTTCGCAGACACTTCCCGCTGGAGGATTTCTTCGCTCGAGGTCAGCTAAGGACCCATGAGCAAGAGTTATTTTATTTCCTTAGCCATTTAGGTTATGACATAGGCTTATTAGGATCTAGAAACCCTTCTAATTTATGTCGAACCTGCATTAATGATTGATTGTGTGCTCACTCATGCATCATGGCGGCATCTAGAGATAAGTCATGTTTCTATTCAGTTTCCCTTATCATGTTTTGTGTGTTTACTGTAAATTATTATTGTGTTTGGGGCATATTTGACTTGCTTTTAGTTCTAAATTCGTTTGTCTTTCATCATAGATATGTGTTAGTCTCACTGTTATTGTTTGTGTTTTGTTCAATAGGAGCCCCCACAGCTGGCTATCAGCTTGGCATGGGCCGAGTCTCATAATTGGTATCATGCCTTGCCGGAGTTTCAGCGGGCGCGACTGGTGTCTTTCGATTTTGGACCGATCCTAGAGCTGGAGCCCTTTCAGGTCGATCGTGGCCTGATCGCGGTGATCTTGGAGAGGTTGAGGGAGGAGCACCAAGCGCTTCTCTTTCCAATTGGTATGATGTTGCAGACTCTAGAGGACTAGGTTCGCATTACTGATCTTTGTTTTGAGGGTGAGCCGATCACAGGGTGGATGGCAGGAGAGTATTTAGCAGTGTGTGAGGATATTTAGGGTGTGCCGTATAGGTCGAGCTGATTAGGGCCAGGTGTAATTCGAGTCACTTGATTTTTTGATACATTTGTGAGTGGCTTTGTCCCCCTGAGGCGAAGGAGGCGCGTTGTGTGATAGTGGCGGGCCGGGAGCCCGTGGTGGAGTCGGGGTTGGCTGCGGATAGGGTGCTTCGAGCATTCTTGGTGCACTTCCTTGGTGCGGTACTCTTCTCTTCTTCGACTCGGGCATGCATCACCGAGTTATTTTTGATGGTTCTCGGGGACTTGGATCGAGTCCCCACCTATGCATGGGGTGCGACCACATTGGCACATCTCTATGAGCAGCTTTACCGTCGGGGACAGGGCATCGCGACAATCAGAGGTTTCCTTCCCTTCCTCTAGGTGAGTTTTAGTTAATTGATGTCATAGTAGTTATTTGACATTTCTTTTGTTATTGTCTGTTTAGTTTTGGGCGTATGATCATTTCGCTTTTCTTCGTCCGGGAGTTCCGTTGGAGGTGAGGTTCACGTTTCCTCGGATGCACGTGTGGAGGGAGGCGTTGAGGGGTCGCCATTGGTCTTCGGATCTTCAGACCGCGCGTGGTCTCTTTGAGGATATGTATGCGGGGCAGGTATTGCTCGTCATGCATATGTTTTTTTTTCGTTTTATTTTGATCTTTCAGGATCTGGGGCTTCATCAAGGGGTCGGCTTGCTTGTTTAATTGTAGGTGATTTTGAGGCCCTATGAGGATGAGGAGGATCCCTGTGTGCTAGTGCTTCAGTCTGGCCGGTCCTTCTTCGCTGTGTACATATGGGTCCATTGTTTTAAGAGGGTGGAGAGGATCCACACATCTCGAGTGGTACGGAAGCTGGGACTCGCTCAGGGAGTTCCGTCAGAGGTTCACCACAGAGTGGCGAAGAGGATGACTGGCCCTCCTGGCCAGAATTTTACAGAGCAGATGATGCTCTAGATAGCAGATTTTAGAGCTAGGGGGATCAGGGTTACAGGGGCGCGTGACGAGGCGGATACCCGAGATTATGTGCGGTGGTTCAGTGCATTGGGCGGCGGGCATCTCTTCACACGTCCCTTCCACGGGAGTGGCTCTTTTGCGATCGTTGGGCCGAAGTTAGTGCCGGCTTTGAGGGAGAGGTTGGATGCGTTGGAGCAGGGCCATCTCACCGCGAGTGTGCGAGGGGCATTGGACGCTCTCCATAGGGCGATGGAGTGGATGGGGTGTTCTCCCCGTCTGGATGAGGAGATGCTGCACTCCTTAGCCTCCTCGGTCACTCAGGCTAGGGCGGCGGAGGATGAGTTAGGGGCTCGGCTAGCGAAGACTCGACAACTCCTAGTGAGTTAATCTATGGTTTTTTGTATTATGTGGACTTGGTCTTCTGGTCGTTCTGACATGGTTGTGGTGTCTCGTTTTATTTTATTTTAGACAGTCTGTGAGGGAGGGTGAGGTTGCTCGTCAGGTGGCGATGATCGAGTTATTACGCGGTTAGTAGTAGGCTGGCCGAGAGGTGGAGGCCAGCTTACGACCTGAGATTGATCGATTGGTAGGTGTCTTTATAAATATAGTTTTGTTAATTGTTAGCCTTGTGAGCTTGCCAACTTACGTATTTATTGTTATTCGTAGAGAGCTGAGCTCGCTGTCGAAGGTCCCGTTCCGGCATTTGATCCATCTTTAGTTGCTTCCTCTAGTCGGGAGGATCCAGCGATGGCTCAACTTCGGGCCGAGCTAGATCATTAGGTGAGTTTCATTCAATATTTTATCTTGTTTGTGCCATTGCATTAGTTTGTCGGATGTCGTTGTTTTGCTTTCTTAATAGTTTACTAACATTACATTATATTTCAGTGTCAGGTTGCCGAGGATTTTCAGACAAGGGAGGCGATTGCTGCCTCTCTACGCCTGGAGAGTCAAGTATAGTTTTTTTTTTTGTTTTTTTTTATGTGGCATAATTCTGTTTAGGTTATTTCGTCTTTATTTTATTCTGACATGTCTTGTGTTGGTTTGTTTGGTTCTTTGTGTAGGCTATTCCAGACTCCGCTCCTGAGGCTCCCCCTCAGGAGTCTGTTCCTATCCCTAGTCAGGTATGTTTTAGTTATTGTGTTCATGGTTTATTTATTATTATAGTATTATTCTAATGTATTTGTTTGTTCTTGTTGCAGCCGCCTATGTTTGTTGTTCCTTCCATGCCTCCTACTGATCCAGTGACAGCTAAGATAGTTGGGCGCTCCTGGAGGAGAGGTTGGACCTGGTATAATCCTTTCCTTTTCAAAGTTTCTTATTTTGTTCATTTATATATATATATTAATTTTCTTTTGACTTGGTGTGGTTATACAGGTCCGTCAACTTGAGGAGGCGCGTCTAGAGGCGGCGCGAGCGCGCACCACTCCTAAGGCGAGACGGATCCTCAGGGAGACGCAGAGTTGTGAGGACTTGGTTATTAAGATGATGGCTACACAGAGGACTCAGACTGAGGTGTTAGAGGCGGCACGTCGGACGACGTGGGTCCCTAGATCGGTTGCAGTATCGTCTGACGAGGAGTGAGCGAGGGGTGCGTAGGTTGGTTAGTCAGCTTGATGGCTTAGAGTCGAGGCTACGGGTTCCTCGGCTGGGCAGTCTCGTCACACGTCACATGATCGTGTCAGTGATGATGCTCGTAGGGATTCGATCGTTCGTGATAAATATCCTCCTTGTTCTCAATCGAGGCGGTCTATTAGCCAGACGAGTGAGGGGGGTTTTGTGGCAGGGCCTCATCGTCTAGAGGTTCTGAGGACTCCAGGTGCTGGGATTGTGTTTTAAAAAGACCAGTCTGCAGACTTCCGAGCTGATGATATCGGGAACAGCGGTGATCGGCCATCCTAGAGGCAGCGAAGGGAGTAGGGGTGTTTGTGTGTGTTTATTTTATATTCATTGTATGTGTGTGTTGTACATATAGGGGGGAGGCCCTGGTGATAAGTGTAAAAAGAAATGAAAAGATTTTGACATACATAGAGAGATTTTTGGTTTAGATGTACCTAATTGACTTTTTTTCTTTTAGTTACCTCTTGCATCTACTTTTACTTTTTAATTGCTTTAGCATCATCGACCGTCATTGGGACTTGGATGCTTCCTGAGCTGGCCCGGTGATGGTTGAAGGCTGCTTCATATCTGTACATGTGAGAGTAATGCTGTCAGTAGTTTTTGTTCTCCCCCTTGCTAGTCGTCAAGGGGGGAAGTGTCTCAGACCGGAGTCTGGTAGCAAAAGATGGATATGTGCTCTTTTTTTTTTCATTTCTATTTTTTAAATGACAACAATGCAACAAGGAAAGTAATAGCTAAAATAGAAATAAAAATAAAATAATAAAGATAAAATGCCCTAATGTTGGAGCGTGGTAGGATTGACAGTATGGTATCTTCGGTAGCACTTTTCGGATGGTAACTCGTCATTCCTCATCTTCTTTGTGGACAAGCCGGCGCTTTTGATATGATTCTTCTTCTAATCCAAAAAAATGCCCCAGCGTCAAGATGCAATGAAGCTTTTCTGGGTTTCGAGATGGGCACTTTAGGTCTATAAGCAGTCATGGGTATTTGGTGAGTTAGTTTTGAAGAAAAGTTGACCGGTACTGTCATCGAACTGGGAAGGTCTCTTTGATTAGGTCAGTTGTATACGGGGATCTATCCTAGGGTGGTGGTCATCCTATCCCGTGGTTATTAAGGAGGAGTATGGTAGGTATAGTAGGTGATTACATCAGTCATCATTCATCAGTTTTTAGTTTCATTTCTAGGAACATCCTGTAAGACTTCTGATTTATCGGCTGAAATAAAAATAGAAGAGGGGAGTAAGGCTTAGTGATGTGGAGAATAGTTTGTATCTAATGCTTCCCAAAAGAGATAAGTAATAATCTTTTTTCTCAGAGGGGATATGGGATGCCATGATTGAGCTCTTCGTCATGTTACGGTACCATCAAAATCTCACATTCTATGGTTAGCAGAAGTTTATCCTCCTCCCGCCACCTTACGACGACTTCTAGTAATGTTATCATGGATGTCCTCATGGTCTACTTATGCTTCCCTGAGCTTATTGACTTGTTCATTCGTCCCAATGCTCTCAGTCAAAATTTTCGATGTATGTATTCTTGAAAGCATCCTGCTAGTGTAAAAATAATGAGTTTTGATTCAACCTAACATCTTCATTTTTTTTCTCTAATGTCTCCTCCAATAGAGGGGGAAGGGAAACGAGGATCGGGTATTACTTATGTTTTTGAAAGAGGTTGGATAGGTCACTGGTCCTTTAATCAAATTGCCTGAGTGGAAAAAAGTGGGCGATAAATCGAAGGTCTTAAGGATATTATGAGGATTGAAGGCATACGACTAATGAATGGGTCGTGATAACTACGAGGGTGATAAGTATAAGTATTTAACTATGGGATGCGATGATCACAAGGTTAAGGGTAATATTTTCTAATGTACATGGTGTTCCAAGGGCTAGGGAGTTCTTCCCCGTCTTGGTTAGCCAGTTTATAGGCATTTCCTGGGTATGCGGCTGTTATGACATAAGGGCCTTCCCAGTTCGGTTTCATTTTTCCTTTCGGATGGGCATGCTTGGAAGGCATAATTTTCTTCAAGACTAATTCGCCAATATTAAAGGTTCGTTCAAGAACTTTCTTATTGTAAGCCCTGGCCACTCTCCTCTGATATACCTGAGTGCGATCAGCAGCCCTTAGACGTGTTTCATCGAGTTGATCTAGCTACGTGAGTAGGGTAATTCTCCTCTCGTCTAAGGATAGCTCATTATCGGGTTAAATCTGTAAGAATGGTACTTGTATTTCATATGGTAGGACTGCCTCCATCTTGTAGGTAAGGAGGTAGGGAGTTTGGCCAGTGGCCGTACTAATAGAGGTACTATAGGCCAAGAGTGCTTCGGGTAGTCATTCAGGCTAGTCGGCTCTATTGCTCGTTTCTACTATGTGTTTTAGGATTCAAATCAGTATTTTGTTTGTAGCTTCTGCCTGTCCATTACCTTGAGGGTAGAACGATGATGAGTGGCATAGATCGATGTCGTACTTCTTGCATAACTTCTTCGTCTTCTCTGCGATGAACTATGGTCCGTTGTCAGTGACAAACATCCTAGGTACTCCAAACCTAGTGATGATATTTCGAACGATAAACTTTATGAGTGTTGAAGCGGTGATTCTGACATAGGATTTAGCATCTACCCATTTGGTATAGTATTCAATCGCTGTAAGTATGAACGCGTGGTTGTGGGTGTTCTCAACGGTGTCTGTGAAAGGTCCAATGAAATCGAAGGCCCACATCGAAAACGGCCATAGTGAGGTCATAGTATTCAATGCAACTGATAGAGCTTTGATGAGTGTGGCGTGTTCTTGGCATTGCTTGCAGGATTAAACGTAGAGGTGGCAATCTCTGATCATTGTCAGCCAAAAGTAGCCTTGTCGTATAACTTGATCGGCAAGTCTTTGTCTTCCAGAGTGGGCTCCGCAGGCATTGGCGTGTGCTTCTCGGATGATGTATTATCCTTTGGCAGTCATGACGCATCGTAGTAGTACTCCTTTAGTGAAGGCCTCTTTGTATAATTTTTCGTCGAGTATGCAGAATCGGGCGCATCGGTTCCTTATAGTATTTTATTCAATCTTCGTGGCATATGGAGGGACGTGCTGATGCTTCAAGAAGTTTCAAATGTCGAAATACCACGATTGCTCATCATTGATCGGCAATTTTTCAAATCTGAACATAACGACTTCGGTTTCCGTCTTGACATGCTTTTTCGGGGTGATTGCTTCTTTCGGCCTTGTACTTATGGGGAGGACATATAATTCTCTCTTGACGGTCCATGCTACCTCGTGGGCGAGTATTGTCAACTTTTCGATGAAGAAGGCCTTGGTATTTTACCCGATGGGTATTTAGATCATCGAGGCTAGCGTGGCTAAAGAATCTGCGAGCTCATTTTATAATCTAGGGATGTGCGTGAAGGGGATTCTTTCAAATTTCTTTACTAAATATTGAGCAATTTCTAAGTATGCCATTAGTCTCCTTTCCTTAGTTTTTCATTCTCCTATGACTTGTGAAATTACTAGTTTGAAATCACCAATGATTTTTAACTGTTTAACACATAATTGTAGTGTTGCTCGTAATCCAGCTATAAAGGATTCGTATTCTGTGACATTGTTAGTGATAGAAAAATCTAGTTGAAAAGCCTTAGGTATGACAACTCCTTATGGGCTAAGGAGGACTATCCTAATACCTTTTCTTTTATGATTTAGAACACTGTCAAAATAAAGGATGCATGAGGTCTTAACAGGCTCTTCATTATGGATCGTGAGTAGGTCCTCATCGGAGAAATCCGCATGCACAAGCTCATCACTCGGCAGTGAGAGATCTGCGAGGTAATCGGTGACTGCTTGCCCCTTGATCAATTTCTACGTGACGTCAGTGATATCGAATTCTTACAGGAGCATATGCCAGTGAGCATTTTTTCCTGATGATGCGAGCTTTTCGAATACATACTTCAGAGGGTCCATTCGGACTAGTACTAGTATTTTATGTGCTACAAAGTAGTGTCGTAATTTGGTAGAGGCCCACACCAATGTGAGGCAAGTCTTCTCCGTTGAAGTATATTTTCGTTCGTATTCGACCATCGTCCTACTGAGGTAGTAGATAGCTCTCTCTCTCTTGCCATCTTCTTCATATTGTCCTAGAATTACTCCTATTGCTTTATCATTCGCTGAGAGGTATAAAATTAGGGGTCTTCTGAGGACTGGTGGCGATAGTATTGGCGGGTTAAGGAGGTATTTCTTGATATTGTCGAAGGCTTGCTGACACTGATCATCCCATTTGTACTAAGTTCCTCCTTTAAGTAGTCTGTAGAAAGGATCGCATCTGTCCGAATGCTGAGATATAAATATTCTGATAAATTGTAATCTTCCTATCAAGCCTCATAGCTCTTTAATATTACTGGGAGGCAGCATCTCGATAATGGCTCTGAGTTTTGTAGGGTCAACTTCGATCCCTCGCTTGCTAATTATGAAACCAAGTAATTTTTCGGAAGTGACCCCGAAGACACATTTCTTTTGGTTCATTTTTAGCTGATATTTCTTAGCTCTTTGTAACACCAGTCGGAGTGCTTCAACATGTCCTGGCTGCGTTTGGGACTTCACTAATATGTCATCGACGTAGAGTTCTACACACTTATGCATCATGTCATGAAAGATAACCATCATGGCGCGTTGATATGTGGCTCCTGCGTTCTTGAGCTCAAAAGGCATAACGGCGTAACAGTATGTTCCCCATGGTGTGGTTAAGAAAGTCTTCTCTTGGTCGGACTCTTCTTATTTGATCTGATTATATCCAGAGAAACCATCCATAAAGGATAACATCTCATGTCCAATGGTGTTGTCGACTAGACTATTAATGTGTGGAAGTGAGAAGTCATCTTTTAGGCATGCCTGGTTGAGGTTTCGAAAGTCGATGCAAACCCGTACTCTGCCATCTTTTTTGGCGATAGGTACTATGTTGGCGACCCACTTAGGGTAGAGGACAACTCGGATAAATTTGGCTTTGTGTAACTTGTCGACTTCCTCTTTTAACTTAGAGGGCAGTTTGTGGGTGCATCTTGCGGAGTTTCTGCTTAACAGGCTTTACATTGAGTTCTAAGACAAGGCGATGTTTTACTAAACTTGGGTCTAAACAGGGCATGTCCTCATAGGACCACGCGAAGGAATCGAGATGTTCTTGTAGGACTTGCGTAATTTATTGGCGCTCCTTAGAGTTGAGCATTGTGCTAATCAATAACTTCTTGGGTTTCTCTTCAGTGTCAAAGTTAAGTTCTTATGTGGGTTTCACGGCACCTTGGGTTTGCTCAATGAAATGCTTGATAACCCGTTGGAAGTCCAGTGTTTCCTCGACAACTGGTGTTCTTTCTTCATTCTCAGTAAGTTTGTATACTGCAAAATTGCTACACTAGGGACCTGAGTTTGTAAAAGGTAACCCTTCATCGACACAATCTATGACTGAGAGATCTTTGGTAAGGTGAAGGCCAAGACTACTGATTCTCCTCTCAAAGTCATGAAGTATCTCATCTGGTATGATCACTGGCCAGTTATTTAGTCGGAATGCTTTACGTCCTCGTGCAAGGAATGGGATAGGAACCTTAGGAGAAAAGTCTCCTTGTTGGCCACAAATTTGGTTCAGGACGAAGAGTTTCCTTTCTTTTCTGGGGCTTTCTAATTTTTTTAGATTTTGTATTTCTAAATTTTTAGGGTTTTCTATTTTTTCTATATTTTTTATTTTTGATAATAAATATGGTACAGGGTCGATCGCCTCAAGGGGAGCCGGAAGAATTGCTTCCTCTAGTTGAGGGAGCGAGACGACTGTTGGAGCATTCGAGCAATTCTTCGAGAAATACGGACTTGTTGTGAATTTGGCATTTTTTTTTGGAGTCCTTATCGAATGAGATCTCTTGAATGAGTGACGCTGGTGACAGCGGCACTAACGTTTGGATTTCTTCTGCCACATTGATCGCCTCTTCTTCGAAGAAGCTCTGAAGATCATAGTCAATTGAACTATCATCCTCTGAGTTGTAATAATGTTATTCTCCCCACCGAGGGGGATGTCCCAAAGGATTCTCATGGGTAGCGAGTTCTTTTCCTTGATCTTCATAATATGTTAGGATGAGCGAGCATACTCGGTAGCAAGGTTGATAATGGTGAAGAATGCAGGGGTATTCCCAAGGACATTCCCATCTTTCTAGGTTAGAGTCGAAGATGGTATAAAATTCATCTTCTTGATCTGATAGTGATTGAAGTCCTAGATTGGCTCGCTCCGCTAACTCGAGTGCCAGGAGGTCTATCCAGTAGTCCTCGTCATCACTTGGGGGAGGTTGCCACTCTTCCTCTAGATATTTCCAAAATATTTGGAGTTGCGGTGAATTTGGGAATGTAGAAGTGTCTAGTTCAAGTTCTTCAGATTCTAAGAGGGCGATGCAAGTGTTTTCCCTTAGGCCAACCGGATGACTATTGAGATTTTTTGCTTCTTGTGCTAGTAGTTGAGTTGGTAGGTCATTACTTGTGTCAGTGGTCACGAGGTTGGAGTGATTCAATTTTTCTATCATAGACTATCGGCTCCAACTAGCGAAGCGCTCTAATATGCTGGCACAGGCCCTATAGCGGGGTTGGTATGGGTAAGCGATACAAGGAAAGTCCCATGCGTATTCCCATCCCTCAAGGCCAAGGCCGAGGCGGATGCTATACGAGTTAGTATTTCTTGTGGAGTATCATCATTTTCCCCATGTTAAGCATAAGTGCTCTTCACCATCTTGTAGGGCTACTATGTGAGAATCTTCATCATTAGTGGATTCCCAATCTTCTACTCGTGGGTTGAGTTCTAGAGGTTCTTCTCTCCTTTCTTCTGTAAATTCGTAAATTCCTTGGTGTCAAATATGGGCTTGACTCCTTCGAGTGGTTTATCAATATCGTCGTTTAAATTGGTTAAATCATTGAACGCTTTAGTCATTCGCTCAATTTCCAGTTCTTGGGATCTAGTGAAGGACACTTTCTTATGCTTTGGCACATCTGCTTTCTCAGTGGTCTTATAGGCGAAGTGGTCATATAGAGACCATTTTGGTGAGGTAGGGGATAAGTCAGCTTGTGGGCCGTCTGATTGGTAACCTAACTCTATCTGCTTACGTATTTGCGTTGGGACAACGGGTCCTACACGACCTTGCTTATTTTTATCGAGTTCGGTGTGGGGAACGTATCCAAGTTGGTACATAAGGTCCCACCCTTTTGTCGTGGTAGGGTTAATGGCATAGAGTTTGGTGAGGTCTGGGCCAACCTCTCTTCTCATTAATTTGGGTCAACGCGTTGGGGGAAAATTAGGAGGGGTAGGGCGACGAACTTTCGTAATGGCTGTCTCATCAGGGATTTGAGTCTTTTGAATATGACTTGTGTTCAACACATAATCGTGAGCAGTTGGTATACTCGTCGTGTAGTCAGTATCCATCTCCTGGAGTGGTGCATCAACATATATACGGACGATGGAGTCCTCGTATGGGAATTTGACGCATTAATGGTATATGGATGCGACGACCTTCATTGACTCCAGCCATTTTCTCCCTAAAATGAGATTGTACGTACTAGTGAAATTAGAAATATATAAGGTAACGTCTTTCGTTACAGGTCCGAGGAAAACCTATAGCTTGATAGTTCCTTTGACAAAGCGATGCGACCCATCATAAGCTATGAGTGACAGTGCGGAGGGCCTGACATCCTGCTCCGTGTATTCAGGTGTCTTTAACGTGGTGAGAGGGCTGATGTTAAGTCCTGCTCCAGTGTCAACTAGTGCGTGTGGTACGAAGAATCCTCTAATTATGACCGTAAGATATATGGGGGCCTCACTCCCGCGGAGTGACTCTTTAGGCATGTCTGCGTCTGTAAAAGTGATCGTCGGAGGTTGTGCCATGATCTGAAGCTCATAGAGGGTCGTATCCTCATCCACTTGCGTGTCTTCAAGTGTCCTTATCAACAATCGGTGATGGTCAGACGTTTTCTTGATGAGTTCTGGTATGGATATTTGAGCTGGGATCTTTTGGAGATGCCGCAGAAGATCATATTCTTCCTCTGGCTCGAGCGCAATTTCTTTGCCTGGCCGATGGGATTTAGGTGCGGGCGGTTGGAATGGTTGAGGTGCAGGAATTGGCAGAGGGATGATGTGAGGTGGGGGAGGCAGGTTAACTTCTCTTTGTCTCACATTCCCCTCTGGTGGTTGTATGTTTGTGAACTCCTTATTCCAAGGGAAAGGCGGAGGTGGATAATTGGTTCCTTATTTAAGAATCGAGCAAGTCGGTTGTTGATCGATCCCGGCGTGACTTGATGCGGATATATTTATAAAATGGGTGAAATTCGAGGTTGGATCGCGTACCTGAATGGTGCCGCTCCAAAGTGGGAGATACTGTGTATAATTTTTCTCTTCTAGGAAAGCAGAGACCAGCGTCTCACATGGGTCAGGATGTTCTTCTGGTTCACTTTCTTTTAGATTCAGCGAATGTTCGATTGTCATTTCATTTTCTTAGCTTGGAGTCTTTCGGGTGACACTTTCTACCCATGCAGCAATTTGGGCTGCAGTTTGGAGAACTTGATCTTCGTACTCGGGTTCAGAATCAGACGAAGGAAGGGGTAATGGCATTGGTTTAATATTTGGAGGGGTTGAAGGCTCTAGTGGGTGACTACGGAGGAATGGTCTCCTGGCCCTAAAGGAATGGACTCGTATCTAAGAGAAATTTGGATAAGGAGGTGGATTCGGCGAGGCGATGCGAGTGATCAGGGCCGAGGGATGTGGGGGTGAAGGAGCTCTCACTGGTGTGGCGGAAGTAGCAGAGGGTTGAATGCGAGTGATTAAGGTGGAAGGTTGGAAGGGGGATCAATCGGAGAGATCTACGGCAGTGACCTGAACCAGTGTGGCTTGGTTGTGGTTGGGCATGGGGTTATTAACGATCCCTAAATTTTTTTAGGGTTGGTTATTATTAGGGTTAGGATCCCTAAGCACTTCCCAATTGATCTGACTTCAGTCATTCACGTCGTAGATTACGTCCCTAAGGCCCAACAACCTTCTAGGTTGCGTCCAGCGTACCGATGGAAGGTACAGTATTTACTATAGTCTAAATTTCTCGACCATGGGCGGGGTCTTTCTTACGAGAATCAGAGGAGATTCTGAGTGCTAAGGAGATAAAAGATGTTGGGAATCGTGTCCGGTAAAGGGGGATAGTGTTTCCGCCTCGGCTGATAAGGGCCTCTGACTGGGTTCAAGTTCTATAGTGGGGGCACACTATTGTAATTCGGCATATGGGTCGATCGATTCTGTGTCGTGTTCTGATTCTGGTAGGTGTTGAGATATTAATTTCTATTCTGATGCTGGCCCTGATTCTGATTCTGGCTTTGGTTTTATTTTACATATCTTTGCTGATTAGCGCCTTGGTTTTGGTTTGGATATCGTTGCTGATTTTGATTTTGCCCAAAGTTTCGTGGGTGGAAATTTTCATTCCCAGAGTTTTGTCCTTGATTAACAACGGTGCTGACCTGCTCAATTCCTAAGGCTTTCTTATTTTTTTCTATTTCGATTCATTGGAAGAACCCACTTTTGATGTGAGTATGGATAGAGCAAGGTCTTCGCCTTTAATGTGTCGCGCTAGTCGAGATGCCTGGGAGTGGAGTGCAGTGAAGTCGGGGCAATCACTTATGGCGAGTGTGCTCTTTAACGGTTTTCTAGTGTTATCGATGATAATGTCCACCAAATCCTTCTCTTTCATTGAAGTGCCGGTCCTAGCAGTGGGTTTTCTCCATCTAGCAACGAAGTCAGTAAATTCTTCATCAGGTCCTTGCTTGGCTGCCATTAGATCACTGAGACTGACTGTCTCTTGGATCAAGTGTTTGTATTGGTCTAGGAATTGACCGGCTAATTCATCGAAGATTTCTATCTTATAAAGCGAGAGTCCCACAAACTAATCTAAAGCTTCTCCTTCTAACGAGCGTTGAAAATAGTGAATGAGAAGTCCTTGATTATCACGTATGGGTCGGTAATCATTACAAAAGAGGGCTAAGTGATGATTCGGATTTCTCGTGCCATTATATTTCGTAAATTTTGGTGGCTTAAATCTTATTGGTAAATTGAACTCGACGTCCCGAAAAAATTTGTTGAATCCGAATGAGTGACTGAGGTGCTCTCTCTTGGCCATGTACTCATCGAGCATTTTAAGGAGATCTTCGATTTTAATGGTGTTGTCTTTCGGAGCGACCCGTGAGCAAACCTTGTCTAAAGGATCATCGTTGAAGAATGTGTGGACAGGTTGTCTCAATGGTGTGGTGCGAGCTGACACCGTGCTCGGGGTAGGAGGTGACCTCTCTTGTCGCTCTTATTCTTCTGAAAATTGTCATGACCTAATGGTTTCGTATGCAGCGGCCAACCCTCGAAGCAATTCTTCAAAATCGTCATCACCTCTTTGTATTCTTTGAATACTGAGTTCTACAATCTGTTGGGCAGAAATGTTTTATCCAGTGTTACCATCTCTCCCATTATGATTATTACCGGTGTGTGGGATAGAGAAGAGATTTTCTTGCTCACCTGCCATGTTAATCTCAGGTTGTCGTAGTCTGGAATCGTAAGGTGATTCTTCTTTGTACATAGGGTTGTCATGCTACCCCCACAATGGTGGGGTCTCCTAAACTCACTCTTCGTATATCAAACATCTCAAGTCTTTGACGAAGACTCATATGTATATGAAAGGAAATCTAAATGACACGATGGAAAGAAAAACAAATGGGAGATAAGATGAAAACTAACTATATAGAAAAGGAGTTTGCAAAAGTGTCCCATCGCGATTGCCAGTCTGTTGGTGCGTGCCTTTTCTGGGTTCCTCTCGGTCCCCGTTGAATCAATGGCTCCAATTCTGTCAAAGTGGATTCTAGCGATGCAGCGTTTGGAAGATTAGAAATAAAGGGTTTTCTATGAAGGTTCCTAGTTTGTTGCGACCACCAACTGCAGATATTTAACTACGCTGCAACACGTCAATGATCAAACTTTAGAGCGGGTGTAGGTTACTTCTTTACTGAATCGTCCGCCTGTGAACGTCAGCAGCTATGTCTTTTCTTATAATTTAGATAGTTTAATTTTCTTTTTATTTCTCGTTATTGTTATAGTTCTGATCAGCTTAGACACCCCGATTCTGTTTTGAGTTTAGTTATGTGGAAATTTATTATGGTTTACTTGATTTAGTATTCTAATTCTATCAGGAGTCTAATTAATTTAGTTTCCTAATTTATCAGAAGTCTAATTAACATTAATCTCCTAATTGTACCAGGAATGCAAATATATTAATTCCAATAGAACTCTGATTAAATTAAGCAAGCTAGTTATACTAGGATTCTAAGCAAAGCAAGCATACTAATCGTACTGCAATTCTAATTAAAGTAAGTATAATGATTTTACTGAAATTCTAATTGAAACAGATATAATAATTTGATTAGAATTCTAATTGAAATAACAGACGGATTTTTGTTTACTAAACTCTAATTAAGGCAGTGAATTAACTTTTACTAAAATACTAATCGAAATAAAGGAACTGATTTTTTTTAGAATTAATAATCAATGAATTAATTATAGCAAAATCTATTTAATCATGGATAAATTAAATTTCCTAAAATTCTTATTAAAGCAATTGATTAACTGAACTAAAAAAATCTAATTAAAGAAATTGAGTAATTATATTAAAGCCTAATTAATGCAAATAATCAATCATATCAAAATAAAACTAAGGCAATTAATTAATTCTAAAATCCTAAAAAAAGGGGGGGTTGGGCCCGCTATGCTAAGGAGGATTGGCCTCGTTCCCGAGTACCCTCCGTAAGCTCCCTTGGGTAAATCGGATGGCTGAGATTAAAGATAAATTGAATTTAGGATTGTAAAATAGTATTTTTGGATTTTTCAGAATTGATTTCGGAGTAATAATCATGAATTAAATTATGAACTAGAATTATAGAAGCTAAAATTAATATTTAGGAATTTTGGAAATATTAAACTAAGAAATTAAAATTAAAATTAAAATTTCTAGGATTGAATTCGGGTCCGAAATCAGAAAATCAGGCCGTATGATTAAGTACTGGTTCTAGAGTCCAAGGATTAGAACCAGAAGTTAATGATAGGGCTGGAAATTGAGATTTTAGAACTAAATTTAGGCCTAAGATAAGTGCGTCGGACCGGATTAAGGACTGGTTCTAGAAACAGAGGACTAGAACCAAATATAGAGAATTACGGTCCGAAAAGGGTGCTACGGTCTAAGATTGAAAATTAAAACTAATAAAATTCCTAAATCTAAAGACTAGAAGTAATGGTCGTGAATTAAAAAAATTAAATCCTTACTTAAGGTAGGGGCTGCGGAGAGAAATCTTGAAGATTCGAAGCTTAAAACTCAAAATCATGACTAGGTTGCTCTATGTGCTTATTCTCGGAGTTCTCTGGTTTCGGAATCCCAAAAAAATCTATTCTCTCTCGAAAATTGTCCAGCCTCCTCGAGGTGAATTAGAAAAAAATCTTTTATAGGTTTTTTCATAATCAAATGCCCTATTTCAGGCGTTTAATCGAATTACGTGTCAGGTTCCTGGTGCTTAATCGCTTTGAGTCGGTCACCGACTTAGTGAGCGACCAGTTGATTTGCTCAGCGAGTTTCCTAGTCCTAATAGCGTTAGAACTAATTGCGCTCCCATTTTGGGGTGCACAAACCAATTAAGTGTCACTCTCGAAGCGTTTAATCGAAGAAACTTAGGGATTAAGGATGGTGAGGCTAGGCCGGGCATAGGCCAATTGTGCACCGGTGATGTGGCGCTCAATTCGATAGCGCATCTCATGACAGACGCGTGATCAAGTCTCGAGATGGTATGGGGAAAAGAAGTCTGGTCTGAGAAGGGACTGATTAAGCGCTTATGATTTGGTGTGCAATCGAATTGATTTGGCGTGCAATCAAATCTCGAGCTATTGTTTCCGCCTGCCTTTCGACTATATACTATTGTTTCAGTATATAGTCTCCCTATGTTGGGATCTAAGCCACAAAGCTATTATTTCAGCCCGTGTTCAGTCATGTACTATTGTTTCAGTACATGGTTCCCATGTCGAGAATATGGGGCCTGAACCACAGTGATATTATTTCAGCCTGTGTTCAGCCATATACTATTGTTTTAGCATAAGGTCCCATATCGGGGGGGTATGGGTTCTAAAATGTAAGAGTATTGTTTCAGTCTGCATTCCGACTATATACTTATACTATTGTTTCAGTATATAATCTCCCTACGTAGGGATCTGAGCCACAGAGCTATTATTTCAGCTTGCGTTTAGCCATATATTATTATTTCAGTGCATGATTCCCACGTCGGGGGTATGGGGCCTGAACCACAGTGCTATTGTTTCAGCCTGTGTTCAGTCATATACTATTGTTTCAGCATATAGTCCCATATCAGGATTATGAGGTCAAAGGTTGACCGAACAAATTTGGATATTCCGAGAGGGCAAAATGGGGATGTCTACAGATGTTTTGCTAGAAAATTGTGATTTACGATTTTCCAGAAGAAGTTTCAATAGAAGAAGAAAATCATGATTTATGATTTTTCAGAGAAGACACCTTCCAAAGTTGCTGATCATGTGAGAGATGAACACCGCCATGAATAAAATTAGAAGATCTCTTAAAGAAGAAGTCTGGCTGACCACAAATCTGAGAGATTGACGAAAAAGACTCTTAAAGGTCTGTGCTGCTGAAATAAAGGAGAAAATCCAGAAGTACGTCAATAGATTGAAAGCAAGGAAAGATAAAGTTAGAAGTAGAGTTATATTAGGATAGTTTTGTTTTATTAATTTCTTTTATTAGAATTAGGAGTTTGTAAACCGACCCCTTATGATCTATAAATAAGAGGCTCGGCACATAGGAATAACCATCGAAGGAACTCTCAGTATTAATTGACGACTAAGGTTGGGTTTTCTTCTGATCAAATTTAGAGTAGATTTTTATTGCTTAGATATCCAAGGTTTCTCAAGAGCAATTAAGGACTGCAATTGGGAGCAAAAGATTAGAGTAAATATCTATAGTTTCTCAGAAGCAATTGACGACTGCGGCTGAGGGGTGAAAGATATAATTTTATTACAATTTCCTGCTTTCTAAACATCTTCGAATTTTAATTTAAATTGGCGTCTCAGGTTGAAGTTTGTAGATTATTGTAACGATTTTACTTTCCCATCTTTAGTTTTCTAGAATTTGATTGAAGCCCAAGTTTTAGGAGATTGTTGTTTATATTAAATCTGTATTGATAGGATTTTAGTATTGATTGACGACCAATGCTAGGAAACTTGATATATAGTGTAACGGTACTATTTAATTTCATAAATATCCGATAGCTGAAGATTGTGATTGACGACCATAATCTAAAGTAGGAGGATTTATGATTTATTTTCTGCAAATTTAGATTAAGTAACAATTCTTTTATTCATATTTCTGCAGTGATTTAGGAACTTAAAAGATAAGTATAAGTTTTCAGAAAATTAAGTTAATATAGTAAACATGTCTTCGTGGGAACAATCCTATACTAGCTCTATAATTTCCATTGTGCACTTGCAATAGGTTAGTTAAGACTTAATTAGATACACATATAAGTAGCGATCAAGTTTTTGGAGCCTTCGCGGGGACAACATTTTTATATATTAATTTAAGAAAATAAGTATTTATCTTTCTCTTTTTATATTTCTTTATATTTTCATTTTTTTATCACTTCTTAATCTTTTGCAGGTTTATTCGGAGTGACGAATCAGAGTTTCAACTTCCCCTGATCATAGAAGCTTGACGCTTAGATTTGTTCTCTCTCCCTGCCTTCTAAAATAAAAATTAAATAAAGTTAAACATATAAAAAAATAATTTTTTGTATGCATCACACCCGATCTCGAAGCCTAGATTTCTTCGAGCGTGATCCAGTAATTGAAAGGACCCTCTTGTGTAATTTAGCATCACACCATATACCCACAAGAGAATCCTTAATTATGGCTGACGATTTATCAATCCAAGCACATTTCAGCCCAATAGCTTTGACCGAGCCCCCTTGCATAGTTATACCAGAGGTCCCTGCGGGTCAAAATTATGAAATCAAGCTCAATACACTTCAATCTTTACCAACCTTTCATGGGCTTGATCAAGAAGATCCCTACTAGCATCTGAGGAACTTCAGAGAACTTTACATAGTGTTGCAACTATCACCAGCCAACAAAGAGGCTGTAAAACTACATTTGTTCCTGTTCTCTCTCAAGGATAGGGCAAAGGCATGGTTAATTTCATTACCTGCCAGAAGTATTACTATATGGGAGGAACTGCATTCCCAATTTCTGGGTGAGTACTTCCCAATTGGTAAAACTAGCCAAATTCGCCAAGCGATTCAAGACTTTAGGCAAAAGCCAGGAGAACTATTTCATGAGAGCTGGGAACGAATGAAAGATCTGTTACGAAAGTGTCCTCATCACGAGGTACCAAATTGGTTGATAGCACAAAGCTTCTACTAAGGGTTGACTGAGACTAACCAATCTACAGTCAATGCTGTAAGTGGAGGAGCTTTTATGGGTCAGAACGGCCAGCAGTCCTGGAACTTATTCGAGAAATTGGCCAATAACTCAAAGCAAAAACAAGCTCTGCTTAGATCTGATTCAGATGTCACCCGCCACACCCCACTCGCGAGGGGTGGACTTTACGATATTAGCAAGGATAAAGTAAAGAAGGAGAATGACATGAGTTCGAAAGTTTTGGCCCTTGAACAACAAATCGCAACATTAATGGCAGCCAAACCTAGCATTCCGGATAGCTCCTTGGCAAGCTACTGTAATTGTCAGACTCAAAATTTTAATGAAAACCCAACTGTGCCATCCTACCAAGAGGTTGTGGAGTGTGAAAAAATAATGGCTTTTCAAAGGGGAGATTATGGAAACACATATAATCTAGCATGGAGAAATCACCTTGAATTTAACTATGGTTCCACAAGCGGAGCACAACTAGCACCATCGATTGTGCAGCCTCGATTTCCCTAGACTCAAGCTTTCCACCAAAGACCTCAAATGCCTGCTACACATTCCCAATTTGGATCACAGAGCAATGCACCTGATGCCACAGTTGTTCAAATCCTCCAAGATTTGCAACAATAGTCACATCAGCATTTGAAAGATTTACATTAGCTTGTTCAATTCTCTCAAGTGCTTAATTCACATACCCTCCCTGACTTTATCCAAATGGCAACTAAGTTATTAGGAAAACCTCCACGGGACATGTCCTTTTTCCTTTGAAAGGACTTGGAGGCAAGGAGTTTATCACTTTACTTTTTTGACATTCTAATTCATAAAATTATTCACCCCACGAGTCATGGAAGGAAGAGAAGGGCACTTTTTGCCAAGGTATTGTACTTGATAGCGAGTCGCTATTGGTTCAATGTGCCCTCTTACCTTTTTGAAGTAATCACCACTGTGAGGGAGAAACCAAGTCAAGAAAAATATCAGACGAAAAAGTTGGCACTGCCCTTTGGAGGACTTATTACTAACTTACTGATGAATGTGGAGTATAGTATAAACCCCAAGGAAAAATCTTTACCGAGAATAGAGAAAGGCTTAACAGTCCTAGCCTAAAGGAGAACTTTAGGAGCCGAAAATAAAAATAAAACCCTGGTCACTCCTAGCACCAAAAGTACCTCCTCTACACCACAAGTCCTGCAAATTCACGAGGGCCGAGAAGAAGCTTTTATGGAGCAGCCAACTGAAATTGTAGCCCCAGAAGAAGTAGATATGGAAGAGGGAGTGAGAACTTCTACTCAACCTCAGGAGAGAGCAAAGATTAGCTCTCCAGTACCAGAAAGAATAACCGAGTTAGAAGTCCCGATTCTGACCAAGCCACCAGATGACCTTTGGACTCACCAATAGGGCTGCCGCCTTTCCACGAGGGATACACTGCCAATTGGCTATATCAAGCGCACTTGAGCCTAAATATTGAAATAACATAACCAATTCCCTCACCGATAGCCCAACAGATTACTGGAATGACTATTTCTAGCCATATCCCTGTACCAGTAGAGTCTGTTACTCAACCTACAATTGCAGTCAATACAGAGCAATCTCTCATTGTCCAAGCAGTTGAAGCAAGACCAAGCTCTGAGTTACTAAGAGGGGGTTTCACAGAATTATTAAATGGAGAAGAAGTACCCCCAGTCACTACCACATCAATCCCCGATCTAGAAAGGAGATTGAAGGTAGTGGAGCAATGACAACTTACACATGAACCGACTCTATTTCCATTCCAAGATGTAGTAAGCAAATTAAGGAAAGTAGAGCAATGGTTAAATACATATGCCCCAAATTTGACACCACTACCAAGTATGGTAAAGAAATGGATGGAGGAGTATCAAAGACTAAAGAAGAGTCTTGGATACTACACTAACGACTCAAGAGTGCGCAGAGATAATGGAAGGCTTGCGACAGAAAACTGTGCAAGATCACCATGCGAAATGTGCGGCAGAAATAGAAAAGGAAGTCCAAGAAGCCACTTCAATCGTTCAAATACATATTACCCAGCTATAAGCAGAGAATAGAATAATGAGAGAAAATCAGCAAGCATGGGAAGTGGAAAGGAAGGTGTATGAAGATAAAATTACAACTATGCTTGAACAGTTTGAAAGTTTAATGGTAGTACCAGACGATGCAGAAACTGTAAGGAAAAGAGCTCTTAAAGACTACCAACAAAAACTCCATCAACAGCTGAGTGAGAGGGATCATCTACTGACTATAACTGAAGGAAAAATTTTGCAATTGCAAGAAGTTCAAGATTCCCTGAGTTCAATCAATGCTGAACAAAAGCAGATCATTGATTCTCTAATAAAAAATAGCTTGGTCGCAATAACAAAAGAGCAAGATAAAGTAGAAAAGCTGAGAAGGGAGATACAACTTAAATCTACTGTGATAAAGAAGTTGGCTGCAGACCTGAAAAATAACAAAAAGGAGCAACAATGTTTGGAAGGAAGCTCTTGCCGAATGATTGATGAGAAGGAAAACACAGATGAAGCTGAGCCTGAAACACAGGGAGATTTACCTTCAGAAGATGAACACGATGGTTATTCTACAGCTAAGGTGTTCGACTTGGAAGATGACCCTACTACTTCTATCCTTGTACCATCCCTGTCATCACCAAGTGAGTAAAAATAAAACAAAACACTATAAGCCTCACATGTATGATCTTTCTAGATTTTCCTAGGATTATTTTCTTTTATGTAATAAGTTTTTTCTTTTAATTCTTTAGAAATTTCTTTTTCATGATCACTATAATTATCCAGTTAATATATAATATTTTCTTCTGACTAACCTTCATTTTTTGACTAACTGTGTCATTGTTACTAACTTTTCTTTCATTTTTTTTATTGATGACCCTGAGAATAAAACCGCTATGTTTTTCTCAAGTTTGGGGGAACATTCTTTACATAATTTTTTTCACATCCGGTAAACAATCAGTGATATCAATAATTTTAAGTGTCTCATATTTTTGTGTCAATGAGGGCATTGTCTAATTTCAGTTTGGGGGGGTACACACGTTTTGTGTATAAGAGTAGTATAATTAGTAAAGTAGTATTTCAGTTAGTTTTATTCAGTTTGTTTGTAAAAAAAATTTCAAATTTTTTAAAAAAGTTGATCATTACATAGGAATTATGATAGAAAAAATTTGCAAATCTTAAAGACTTACGATCCATTATAGGAGTTTAATAATTAGAATATAGAACAGTACAATTCATGTTTAGCTCGTTGAACACTGTATTAAATGAATATTTGAAATAATAGATTGATCTAAACTGCAATATTTTAGACTATAGTTTCAAAAATTATAAATCAGTGAGCATTAGAGCCATATTTCCTCTTTTATTCAGAGAGAGACTGTTTCTATTGAAGTGAAAAAAAAAAATTTGAACTTCTATGTTGTTATGAAATCTCATATTCTTAAATTTAGAATCAAAATATTCTATATCTATGATAACCTAATTTTTTATCTAGAACTATCTATTAGGAATATCAAAGCAATAAGGCATCTATGCCAATAAATTGTAAAGATGATTTAAGGCCATTTTTTATTTAAACCAAATCCAAAAAGCTAAAATTTCAGAAAATTTTATCTTTTGAACCCATATTAGAAGCCTAAACTGAAATTCTTTGTACCAAAATTTTGAAAACCCTTAACCAAATGTACTACCCAAAGCTTTCAACCTTTAACCCTTATAATTTTTGAGATTTTAGAATGCAAAAGAAGGAAATAAAAGGGAGTGAAAGGAGTAAAAGCAAAAATAGATAAAGGTATGCTAAAAAAATGGGGTACAACTGAAGAAATCAAAAGAAAAATATGAGAAAGGAGTGAAAAATCATAAAAAGACAATTTAAAAAAGAAAATTACGATTCATAAGCAAAGAGCATTTCAAAGAGAAGAAAAATCATAAAATATGATTTTACAACTGAAGAAATGAGATTTATAAAAAAACAATGGGAAGAAGTTATCCAATTCATGGATACATACTGAAGTAAAAAAGAAGAAGCCTGAAAATATAGGAGAAAGAAGAGCTAAATTTCTCAGAAAAACTTTGAATCCTTTTACCTTTCTTTGACACCTTCTGAAACCCAAAGCCCCATTATAAGTCGAAGAAAAGACCTTTTGATTTACGATTTATAAAAGCATAAGCCTAGTAGAGATATGAATAGTAGATATTATGGATTATACAGGGATTCATATGAATAGAATAGATTATCCTTTTCTATGAGATTAAAAATTATCTTTGACTGAATTTTTCTGAAATAATATTGTGAGAACCAAAAAAGTTTTGATATTTTTCTAAGAGTATGTCAATAGTGAGCTTTTGAATGAAAATATTTTCTAAAAACTGCAGTTTAAAAAAATTTATGAAGAATAAACTGTTCATTGATGCATACATCTCCTGCTTATTATGAATTGAAATTGTTGGAGTTCTAATCAAAGATAACTGTTATGATGGAAACTAAGGATAAAGGATTAGTAATTTCAAAAAATCATAACAACTATGTGATGACTAATTTGGTCAATTTGGTTAACTTAGATAACTTAGTTAATTTAGTTAGTGTACAAAATTAGTTTAGATTTTAACTTTTCCTTTGTTTTAAAAAAAAAAAATTTTGTTGAAAATTTCAAAAATATTTTAAGTTTGTAGGTAACTTTACTGAAAATCATCAGGAGACTACAACTCCTCTACTAGGGATCACCTAGGGGTTTAAAGGCTTATTGCATCTGTTAAATACAATCGTGCTCCCTACAAAAGTGGCATTTAAATTCTTAGTATAAGATATTTTATGTTTCCTTGCTTGCTAGGGAACGTAAGTTTGTAGGTGTGATCAGTCACATAATATACCAATTTACTATCCTTAACTTAGTGATGTTAGGACTTAGTTTGCTACTAATAAGTTACTGATGTGCAAATATTAAGGAAAAATAGCAAAAAAGAACCAAAGTATAATATTCGTCAAAAGGAACTCATAAAGTAATAAAAAGGTGATTGAACCAAAAGACGTGCCTTCGTCTACTGAAAAGATGAAAAATCGTAATTTACGATTTTACTGAATAAAGTACTGAGAAGAATAGAAATTGTGATTTACGATTTTGCAAGAGAAAGTCGCTCAAGAGTAAAGTACGATACAAGAGAAGCGATGAATCATAATCGCAATTGTAATATCCCCAATTTTGAGGAACCACGTAAGTCCAATGTATGTAAGTATTATGTGGTGTGTGTGGCTCATAAGGGAGCCCAAAGAATTTAGCACACACTTTGGTGTGTATATGTTTCACAACAAATAAGTTAAGTGGATAAGTGTAACACACAACTTTAGTGTGTGTGCTTTGCAAGGAAGCAAAGTATTTTCTTGGATAACTCACGTGTAAGACTCCTTTGTTGGGTTTATTGACTTGAGTGTTTTGAGAGAAAGAGAAGAAGGGTTTGAAGAAATAGGATTGCTTGAATCCGTGTGTTTCGAGTCGTAGGATCATTTTATAATTTATGCAAATTCGTGTGTGAAAGATCACCATATGATTGTGACGGTATCATGGTGATCGTGGAGCTTGGAAAGAGCGAAATGGATTTTGAAACCCATTTCATTTGCAAAAGAAGAAGATGCTTCTATCTTCGAGTGAATCCTTAGTTTAAAGGTAAGAGATCAATACTCAAGTGTATAATTATGAGTAATAAATGTTTTAGAAAATGTGTAAGAAGTGTGGAAGAGTTTGGAGAACAAATGGGAAGAAAATTGAGTTGAGAAAAAACTTAGATTTAAAGAAACTCTGGTTCTTGGGCGCCCGAGCTTCAAAGCTCGCTCGCGCGAGAAGCCTTCAGAAAGGCATGAACCTTTGATACTCGCTCACGTGAGGGATTTAATAGGCTAAGTGCTCGCTCGCGTGTCCGAGGCGGCTGAAAAAATTCAACTTCAGTAAGCTGAATTTCAATCGCTCGCCTGATATATGTGCGTTTGTGAGCTCGCGTGCCCGAGCTTTAGTGTTCTCTCGCGCGAGAATTAGAGTTGGGCTAATTTTGATTCTTTTTGTGTGAATTCTTTGGAAATGTGTACATTTAGGTTTTCTTAAGCATTCCTAAGGGGTATTTGGACACTTTGAATGTAGGATTAACATGTTGAGCTTGTGTGTGAGTTCTCAAGAGAATTATGTGTAGAATATGTTAAGCGTGACTTGAGGTAGGGGAAACTTACAATCATTTATTTTGAATGTGCTCTCTATATAAGTTAAGTAATGTGATGTGATAAGCTATAATAAGTTTTATAAAAACAAGCATGTAATATTCTATCGTTTAAAATAAGTTTTGTGATGTGATAAGTCATAATGAGTTTTGTGAAAACAAGCATGTGATATTCTATGGATCAAACAAGTTTTGAAATAGAATAAATGTGATGTGAAAGATAAAAATGTGGTGTGGAAATTATGTACATGAGACTTCTGAAAATGTGTAAGAATATTAGTTTTCTAAAAATAGTATAATGTAATCATGAGACTTCTGAAAATGTGTAAGAATATTAGTTTTCTAAAAATAGTATAATGTAATCATTTTACACGGTGCGAAACTATAAGTTAGAAAATGCACATTCATTTAAGGTTTAGTATAACGAATCTATTGTGCTCCGGTACGGCGGGATATCCGTTCATTGTGCTCTGGTACGGCGGAATATCCGTTCTTTCTCTTACCGGCCAGCGATAATACTTTATTTGGCACAAGCATCCCTCCTAACGCTGGGGCTTGGACATATGTGTAAATGGTTCATTGAACGACGATGGTAGGGATTCTTATCGATATTATATGCGGCTTCGAATGCTATATCTGCTTAAAAAGTATTTAAGTTAATGCTTTAAATTATATCTAATATTTTAAAATAAAGTACGTGATTCAAGTGTGTGTGTGATTAAATTTTTACATATGAAATTCAATTGAGAAAAATGTGAGATGTGCATATGAAAATCAGTTATGTGACATTATGCTTGAGATATGAAATTAAATGCTACTAATGTTTTCTCCTATTGAGCTTGGATGTTAGCTCCCCCTTCGACTATATGTCACAGGTGAGGACTTAGAGAAGGATTTGAATCTTGAGAATGATCCAGAGTACGAACCTGAGGAGGAGACTGAGCCCCTATCGGTGGAGTTCTTTCCCAAATAGATTCGAGTGTGTGTCTGAGCAGTCAAGAGTTGTGTTTTGGTTGGCTTGGTATGTCCAGCCATTTTTGAGTTATACTAAGTTATGTAATATAATTGTTTTGGATATTTTTTTTTTGAACCATTGGTTGGTGATAGATGTCTATCATCGATGGTTCGTTTCGGTTCTTCCATTCATGCATTTGGCAGAACCGTTATCTTGATCAAGTTTATATTTAGAAATAAAATTTTCTTTTGAAGGTAGAATGAATCTATCTGCTTAATTGAGATATCTATGTAAGATCTATTTTGGTGGATGTGCCAAGTGTTCGTGTAAGCGTGGGATCGCCCTAACGGGTGATCTGATGGCACAAGTTTCGTTGTTGCGAAATCCAGGATATCACAGTAATCATAATGAAGAATCATTCAATAGGAAGCCATGTTAGAAAATTGTGATTTACGATTTTTCAGAAGAAGTTTTAATAGAAGAAGAAAATCGTGATTTACGATTTTTCAGAGAAGACACCTTCCGAAGTTGCTGATCACGTGAGAGATGAACACCACCATGAATAAAATTAAAAGATCTCTTGAAGAAGAAGTCTGACTGACCACAGATTTGAGAGATTGACGAAAATGACTCTTAAAGGACTTTGTTGTTGAAATAAAGGAGAAAATCCATAAGTACATCAATAGATTGAAAGCAAGGAAAGATAAATCTAGAAGTAGAGTTATATTAGGATAGTTTTGTTTTATTAATTTCTTTCATTAGAATTATGAGTTTGTAAACCGACCCCTTATGATCTATAAATAAGAGGCTCGGCACATAGGAATAACCATCGAAGGAACTCTCAGCATTAATTGACGACTGAGGTTGAGTTTTCTTCCGATCAAATTTAGAGTAGATTTTTATTGCTTAGATATTCAAGGTTTCTTAAGAGCAATTGGCGACTACAATTAGGAGCTAAAGATTAAAATAGATATCTGTAGTTTCTCATAAGCAATTGACGACTGCGACTGAGTGGTGAAAGATATAATTTTATTGCTCTCTAGTTTATATTTATTTTATTGTAATTTCTTGTTTTATAAATATCTGCGAATTTTAATTTGAATTGACGACTCAGGTTGAAGATTACAGATTAGTGTAACGGTTTTACTTTTCCATCTTCAATATTTTAGAATTTGATTGACGCCCAAGTTTTAGGAGATTGTTGATTAGATTAAATCTGTATTGATAGGATTTTAGTATTAATTGACAACCAATGCTAGAAAACTTGATATATAGTGTAATGGTACTGTTTAATTTCATAAATATCCGATAGCTGAAGATTGTAATTGACGACCATAATCTGAAGTAGGAGGATTTAAGATTTATTTTCTGCCAATTTAGATTAAGAAATAATTCTTTTATTCATATTTCTCCAGTAGTTTAGGACTTAAGTTAATATAGTAAACCTTTCTTCGTGAGAACGATCCTATACTAGCTCTACAATTTCTATTGTACGCTTGCAATAGGTTAAGACTTAATTAGATACACATATAAGTAGCAATCACTATCTTAAAAGTTCCTTAAATCCTCCACCCTCCTCTTGAAAGTCCTCCTTTAGAACCCTAAACCAATGGTATTAAAATAGCGCTAGGCTTCTCGACCTCTTCTTCTCCATCAACACACCACGCATAACTGCCCAACCTTTTCTATATGAACCCCTCATGCCCTCATATCTCTTTCTCGACTTTCTACTTCTCCATGTAGATGTGTGTACAACCATAACTTCTACAACACCCCAAGAATGAAGCCCATCTCATCATAGCCCCCTCTCTTTTCTGAAAAAGGTAATTGAAGCCCTTGATATGGCCCTCCTCTCCTCTTCAACAACAATGCCTTCTTGCATAGAACTCCATCAACCGCATCCCCTATTATATATATTAGTGTAGTAATATATGTTTTATTATTTCAAAATTAATTTTATAAGATCATTATATATATATTGATAATAATTCAATGACAAACTTGTAAAAATCAATTTCTCCCTAAAGAAGTGTTTTTTCATATTTTGATTTATCTTTTTACCGTTAGTTGAAAGACACAAGTTTGACATCTTTTCACCGTAAATCTAAAAGACAGAAGTCTGAAATCTCTTCAGCGTAAATTTGAGAAGACACAAGTGAAATCGATTTATCATTTTACAATTATTTGAAAATACACTACTCTATGAAAAGATCTAAGCTAAGTGAAATTTATTTATCTTTTTACCGTTATTTAAAAAGACACAACTCTCTGAAAAGACACAAGTGAAATCACACAGATCTGAAATCTCTTCACTGTCATCTCAAAAGACACAATGGTTCCATATTTTCTCTATAAATAGAGATCAGATCTCTATTAGAAAAGATAAGACACAAAATAAATAATATCTCTTTCTCCTTCTCTTATGTTCTTATTTTTATTTAAGAATCTTTTTTGTATATCAGAAAATCTGTGTGACAGGTTCTTTCTCTAAAGTATAATTTAGAAAAGAATATACAGTTCTTGATAAAATCGTGCTCTATTATATCTTGAAGGCAGATTCCTTGGGAACCCTATTGCATCTTTGTTTATCCAACAGAGTGGGAGCGTCTATTATCTTTAAGACAACATAGTGAACTATGTGCCTCGAAGTCATTTTCAATATCAATTATTTTCAACAATTTAACGACAATAGATCGTTCTAATGGCTCAGAACATAAAGTTCATAAATCAAGATCTCATCAAACTTGACTGATTTGGCGGGTCAAATTTCAAAAGATGGCAGCCCAAAGGTACAATTTATCTTGCGACAATTCAAGATTATTTACGTCCTCACTACACCATATCCACCAATTTTTATAGCGAAAATAGCTGGAAGTATGACTAATGAAGGATTAGATGCTCAACTCAAACGGCTAAAAGATGATCAGGATTGTCGAGACCACATTCTCAATGAACTGAACGATAGGTTATTCAACACATTCTGCAAGTGCACTACCACTAAAGATTTTGAGATTTACTAATGAAGAAATATCTAATTTAAGATGCAGGTACCCAGATTTTGTTTTCTATTCTCTAAATATTTTGATTTCAAGATGGTTGAGGATAAATCGATTCTTGAAAAACTTCAGAAATTATAGCTTACCATTACTAAGATAAAAGCCTTATATAATTAATTAAGTGTGCTAGATCCAATATAGCATTTATAGTGGGGGTATTGAATACATTTACTAGCAACCCATGGTCAGAACATTGAGAAGTTATTTGTAGAGTATTAAGATACTTAAAAAGAACTATGGATTATAATTTACTAGATAGTGGCAAACCTAAACTCTTATAGGGGTTCACTGATGCTACTTGGATTTCTGACTTCTTTGATTTGAAATCTATAAGCGAGTGGATTTTGCTTTGGTAGGAGGAGCAGTATCGTGGGGTCTAAAAAACAAACATATCTCTCTGATTCAAGTATGAAATCAAAGTATATAACATTGTTTGCGAGAGTAAAAGAGACAGAGTGGCTTCGAAGCTTCATAAGACAAATTCTTTTAATACAACATGTATATGTGATTAATAAGTATTATGATAATAAATTTATTTTACAGATTTCAGGTAATAAGAAATATAACGGGAAATCAATACATATAGGCGTTAGATAAAATATTATTCGACATATGTTAAGTGATGGAGTGATCGTGTTGGACTGCATACCAACTTCTGAGATGCTTGTGGATCCGCTTACAAAAGCACTACCCAAAGATACAGTGTTGAGAACATCGCGGGCGATGGGTCCAAGACCGATATCTTTAAAGGCACATTAGTTGAACTTCAACTTAGTAGAATTGGAGATCCCAAATCCCAAGTTCAACCAGATAAAAAACTACTCGTGCCCTTCAAAGTACACAAAGGTATGTTACCTATTGGTCATCCCTATAGTGTTAAATTTCATGCACATCTCTTGTAATGTGAGAGGGTAAGTTTAACTCTTAATAATTCTTTAGACATTCATTTGTTGGGATGATATAGTAGTTATAAGAGCACCCATGACAGGTCACATATATGAGTATGAAAGTGAATCCGCTTCAACAAAAATTCAGTCCTCACTCTAAGATACTCATAAAATCAAGATTTTAGTGCAACTGTAAAACGCAAGCCTTATGTCACTAATGATTTAGGTCATAGTAAATGTATATGTAATTCTGGTTTGTTAGACAGGTTTTAAGTTCAAAGCTATAAGCTACTTAAAGTCCTTACAAACTTTGAGTTGCATATACTAGTCAAAGGTTCAAACTGATCAGTACCTCTGATAATGCTTAATATGATCTCTCTGATACACAATTTTTTTATTTTGAAACAAGTGGGGAAATATTATATATATATATATATATATATATATATATATATTAGTGTAGTAATATATATTTTATTATTGTAAAATTAAATTTATAATTATCACTCTATATATATTAATAATAATTCAATGGAAAACTTGTAAAAATCATTTTCTCTCTAAAGAAGTACGTTTTCATATTTTGATTTATCTTTTTACCATTAGTTGAAAAGACACAAGTCTGGCATCTTATCACCGTAAATATGAAAAGGCACAAGTCTGAAATCTCTTCAACGTAAATATGAAAAGACACTAGTGAAATAGATTTATCTTTTTACCGTTATCTGAAAAGACACAACTCTTTGAAAAGACAAGTGAAATCACACATACATGAAAATCTCTTCACCGTCATCTAAAAAGACACAATGGTTCAATATTTTCTCTATAAATAGAGATAAGATCTTCGTTAGAAAAGATAAGACACAAAATAAATAATATCTCTTTCTCCTTCGCTTGCATTCTTATTTTTATTTTAAAATCTTTTTTGTGTATTGTGCAACCATGGGATTTGTGACGATCTCGTCACGACGATGTGCTCTCTAACAAAAAATATAGAGTCGCCACCCAGAGCTTTTGGTATTTCGGGATACCTATATCATTTTTATGAGCACCGAAGTACTAAAAATATGACTCTGAATCCGGTCTAGACCAAAGGCTCTTGGGTAGGGGCTTCGGTTATCGATCGGGAAGGTGTTAGGCACCCGATCAATCCGCTTAACGCGGTCTCTACTTATGGCCAAACTAGAAATGACATAAAAGAAAAGAAAATACCTTTCTTTTGCCTAAAAGGTCTTTAGAATCCTATTTGTGTCCCTCCGTTCCTATCAAAAATTCGGTGGCGTAACGGCACAAATGCAAGGTTGAGAAGAGCCAAAATGAGATAGGAGAAGAAAGGAGAGAGCTGGAGCCCTCGGGCCCTTGTAGCACTGTAGGAGAGCCTTGCGTGGCTTGCTTTGATGAGCTCTTGAAAGCTTTGTATGGTATGGAATAGGGTTCTAACTCCTGAGACTTGAAGCTAAGAGGTAGAGAAGGGAGGCTAGGGGATCACACACACCAAACTTAGGGGCTATCCATGAAGGCAAGGGTGGGAAGAGGTTTTTGAATTCTGGTTTTTGTATGGGAGGTGTGCACCAAAGGGAGAAAGATCTTCTCACTTTAAGCTCTTTCTCTCTTAGGTAGAAATTATCAACCCTTAAACTAAGGGGAGAGGCACTCTATTTATAGGAAATGGGTAGATTAGGAGGCCACTTAGATGCTAATTGGGTTTAGCAATTAGGTAATCTAGCATCTAAGATTTCTTAGGATTTTTGGAGCCTTGAAATATGTGAGAAGGTCCTCCAATTATGGATGATGGGGTGAGGCCTTAAGTCACTTAAGGGGTTGTAAATAGGTAGTGAATGGGTGCAACAGAACTATCAAAACACACCCTAAAGGTCGAGGTGGTCAACAAGTCAAACCCTAATCACAAATTTCGGGGAAAAAACCATGAGTTATTGTTTATATGTCTGGTGCAACTAATAGTTGCGCCAGGTAAATGTACAGTAAAACAGTAATGAACAATGCTGGAGGTTGGCTCGCGAGGGTGGGGTCCGCATTTAAAACTAGCGCAACTAATAATTGCGCCAGGCTTAATTTCTGGGAGAAGTGGCCTGGCGTAACTAATAGTTGCGCCAGGCAAAATTATAACTCGTGCAACTATTAGTTGCTCCAGGCCATTTCTGGGGGGGAATGGCCTAGCGCAACTATTAGTTGCGCCAAATCCCTAGGGGGGCGTGGCACTTGAAATTCCCCTTTTACCCTTTGGGTTCGGACTGTCATAACTTTTGATGTATAACTCTGATTGGGGTGATTCTTAGACCGTTGGAAAGTTGACGACTTCTACTTTTCAATGGTATAAGATTCGATTATAGTATAAGGCCGTAGCTAGTACTAGTACACCACTTTTCATCCATTGCCCAGGAAGGTTAGGTTTAGGGTTTGAAATGGGTTCTAAGGGTCGGGATTGGTTTCTAAAGGTTCGAGATAGGTTCTTAAGGGATCTAGGATAATTTCTAAGGGTTTGGAGTGATTCCTGAGGGTTTCATACATGCCATCAAAAAGCTCAAAAATGCGCCTCTCTCGAAATATGTTTCGATCAGGCCTTGGGCTAAATTTGGGTGTCTATAGATGCCCCTCTTTGGTATCCGATCACTAATGATCGAATGCCAAAGAAAAGAGATATCCGAAGAGGCCCAAGGCATTACTGACAGGTGCGCTGTATTCATAACGAACTTCAAATATCAGATGAGTAATATGGTGAGAAAACGAAAGCCCTAGATGCCAGGCTAAACATTCGTTTCTCAAGATAATCGGTCTCCAAGTGCTTAGTGACATTACTGGGCATAACCGAGGTGGAATGAGTTACGAAAGCCCAATAGCTGGGAAAAACGTCCGCTTCTCGAGTTGCAAAAGTCTGTTAGTCAGGAAAAACATCCACTTCTCGAGATGATTTGAAGGTGATTGACGTTCGAGATTCATTCTGAATACAATAGCTTCGCAAGTAAGAGGGGTGATCGACCCATATTCAAAGATAGGCGCAAAGCGAAAATACGTAAGGCTCCATAGTTTGTGTCCAATCCTACAAGGCATTTGATTACCCCATCTGACTATTCATGGGTACCCCTGCTGTAAGTAGGGTTCGAGGTCTTTGGGCGAACCCATCGATCCTGAAGTTTATTTAGCATGACTACCCGAGCGGAGCGAATAGACGGCGCAACGCTTTTTGGGAGTACGTACTATTTTCAAAAATGTGCCCCGGATCAACATGACCTAGAGCATCCAACTTTAACTATCTTGAACAGATCCAACCAAATATTGGGTGTCTCCCAAAAGGGACATCTAATCCTGGTTTCTGCCAACAATGATTATAAACATTATTTAACTATGCATAAACATGCACCCATTAGGGGTGATAAGCAACAAAGGCGATGGAAGCCCCGACCCAGACCTGTCCGGGTATAATTTACGGGAACAAACGACCATCATACGGATGCCCAGACACATGGCGTACACTTTACAACGATACCACTACCAATACAGGTTTTAAGCCTACAAAAAATAAAAGGGAAATGAATCCTTTTGGATGCATGGTTACACATAGTTTGATTGATGCATAATCTCATTCTCAACAAGTTGATCTCAACCAATGATTGACCTTTTCCAACGGAGTCATCCGGACCTCAAACCCCGTATGGTGCGCGCCCAGACCATGCGGACCAAGAGTCCACACCTCCGAAAAGTTTGTGAAAAATCAGAAGCTTAGGCTCTCACATTCATATGAATCAAAGACAGAGCGCTTAGCTCAACAATTTAGCAGTGGAATCGTCCTGACCGAAACATTGACCGTCTGATCATGATTGATATCATTGCTCCTATTTTGAAATAGGATCCAGGGATCCAAGGCGACCCTTAGATCTAAGGACATTAGTTTTGCACAGCTATGTTGCTAATAAAATATTCACATTTTACCGCATTGAAGATACGCATGTGCGTAGCTGTGCATGAAAAGTTCATAGATTTCTTTTTTTCTTTTTCAAAATGATTTTCATTCTCCCCCCCTTTTTTTTAATAGACCTGACATCGATGGCAGGATGCTTCATCTGATTTGTTCATCGCTGAGAAGTTGCCTGCTTCGAGGCTTTGGACCATGTGATATTCCTACACATTCTCAAGAAAACGTCAGTCTCTTTTTTATTTATATAAGTAACAAATGCATCCTGATTAACAGAAGGAGAAACAAACTTTTACCTTTTTTTTCATTTTTAAGATCTATATATATTTTTTGGATTTTTATTTTCAAAGATTTTTTATTCTTTTTCTTTATTTTTGACATGGAAGTACGATGCTGTAACTATGTACATGAGAAAGAGTAGAATTTTTTAGATTTTTATTTTTTAGAGATTTTTTATTCTTTTTCTTCATTTTTGAGATGGAAGTAAGATACTGTAACTATGTACATGGGAAAGAGCATAAATATGTACATACATTTTTTTTGTATTTGGATTTTTCTTGATTTTTTTGTTCTCTTTTTCTCTTCTTTTTTTTTTTACTTTTCTTCTTCTTTTTTTTTTTACTTTTATTCTTCTTTTTTTTTTTATGATGCCTTATCAGTTAGGTGAAATCACGGGTCCCATTTTGAGCATAGTTGAACCCTTTTATATGGTCGGCCCTAAGTGAGTTTTAGCAGTTTCACCAAGGTCGGAATGTCAATCCCTTCAGATTGAGTCAAACCTTTCTCCTTACCTTGAGTCATACGTTTGACAAAGCACTTCTGAAGACACACTTGGTTGGGACCCGATTTGAACTAGCATGAGCGGCCCAGAAAAGGGGATCAGGGAGAATAACCAAGAGGGCTCCTCAAACATTAATCTTCTCAATCAGTCCAAACCTTTCTTTTCTTTTTCTTTTCTTCTATTTTATTTATCTCTTTTTTTACCTATGGCGCCCTTTCGGATTTTCACCACGTCCATAGGTTTAGCTCTTTTACCCCAAGCGCCCTTTTGGGTTTTCACCTAGTCCGCACAAACTCGCTATTTTTACCCATAGCGCCCTGTTGAGTTTTCACCATATCCATCTTGCTTTGAGCTTGTATTTTTATTTTATTTTTATATTTTTTATTTCTTTTTTTTTAAAAGCCATGACATAGACGTCGATTCCGTCATAGACGGCCAGATGGGGTTCTGGCGTCATCTCACAACTTAGCTTATGTTGACTTAACATATATTATGACTGCTTGTAAACCTAAAAGAGGGCTTTCTTCAGGGTGTAGCTTGGCCTAGGTTAGGTTAGGATTTGAAGGTATGCTAGGCAAAAAGGGTTCCTTGATGTGGCTTCAATTTTCACTGGGGGTTAGCATACTTTCTTCCTTGGGGGTTTTCACTGTACATGCCCCGTGACTTTTCTACATTTTTATTGTTCTTTTTGCTCCATTTCAGGCAATCTCTTTTTGAGGTTTTACTTTTTTTATTTTTTTTTTAATTTTGATAGTAACTTTACTTTCCTTTTTTGTATATGTACACACACACATATTTTTTTTGGGGAAGGGGGTTATTGAAAGAAAGGCCCAGGCTCAAATGAGATAGTAAAGGATATTATCATTTTTAGGGATGCTTTTTGGGTACTGTGTTTAGGATGATGGCCTATTTTGGGTGGTTCTTAAGCAGTCACGTATCTGTTTCACCAATACTTACCTTATCGCGATAGACTAAGAGTAGAACCGTCGGACATATCCAGCATTGATGGGCTCAGGAAGATGATCTCTGTCCATGGTGGCGAGGTGGATGGCGTATCCCGATAGTACTTATCGAATGACATAAGGTCCTTCCCAGTCTGGCTTGAACTTACCTCTTAGATCGGTATGGAGGGATGGAAAGATCTTCTTTAGTACAGTGTCTCCTACCTTCAGATCTTGACCATGAACACGTTTATTGTAAGCACGTGCGATTCGCCCATGGTAAACTTGAGTGTGACACAAGGTTAGGAGTCTCTTCTCGTCCAATAAGTTCAATTGTTCGAAGCGAGATCTCTCTCTTTCTGCTTCAAGTAAGCCTGATTCCATAAGGATTCGGAGCGAGGGTACATCAACCTCAATTGGTAGGATGGCCTCAGTTCCATACACAAGGGAGAATGGTGTTGCCCCTATAGTGGTACGGATTGACGTTCTGTAGGCCCACAAAGCAAATGGCAACATCTCGCTCCAATCTCTGTAGGTGACGACTATTTTCTCAAGGATGCCAATGGCCATTTTGTTTGTGGCTTCCACGGCTCCATTAGTTTGAGGTCGATAAGGTGATGAGTGATGGTGCTTGATCTTGTATTGCTCACAGAAGGCTCGGATGTGCTTATTCACAAAATTTGTGTCATTGTTTGTGATGATATCTTTGGATACTCCAAATCGGCACATAATATTATTCTTGAGAAACTTCTCGACGTGACTGGTTGTGATGTTGGTGTATGATGTTGCTTCAACCCACTTGGTGAAGTATTCAATGGCGATGAGGATGAACCGATGCCCGTTCGATGCTTTTGGATGAATCATTCCGACGACGTCAAGGCCCCAGGTAGCAAATGGCCAAGGATTGGTCATGCAGTGTAGATCAATGGCAGGAGCGTGTATCAGACTGGAGTGTTTCTGACACTTGTAGCATTTCTGAATATGTTTACAGTAATCTGATTCCATAGTGGTCCAAAAGTATCCCTGCCGCAAAATTTTCTTGGCAAGCATGTGACCGCTGACGTGGGCCCCGCATACTCCCTCGTAGATCTCCTTCATGATATTGATTACTTTACCTTTTGTAAGGCACCTTAGCAAAATATTATTGTAGGATCGCTTGTAAAGGCATTCCCCACAAATGACGTAGCCTGCCGCTAGACATTGAATGGTTCGTTGGTCCGTCTTGGATGTACCCTCAGGGAAGGTTAGTGTCATGAGAAAATTCTTGATATCCGAGAACCAAGGTGGCTCATCATCAGGCTTTGTAGGTTCCTCAGTCCGAAGGCAGAAGGCCGGCTCATTCCTCTGCTCGATCATGATTGACTTCATCTCAGCACCATGCGAGATTTCTATCATCGATGCCAACGTCGCTAGTGCATCAGCGAAGCGATTCCTTATCCGGGGGACATATGAGAATGTCACGTCTTGAAAGCAAGCTATCAAATCCTTGAGGTGGTCATGGTAAGGGATCAGTTTCTCATCTTTCATCTTCCAGTCACCGTTTGTTTAGCATATGACCAATTGCGAATCGCTGAATACTCAGAGGTGAGTTATATTCAGATTGAGAGTCGCTTGCAGACCAACGGCACAAGCTTCGTATTTAGCCATGTTATTCGTGTAAGGAAAGTTGAGCTTGATAGAGACTGGTACATGGGATTCTACTGGTGAAATTAGAATGGTGCCAACTCCTTGGCCCTCAGTGTTTGCTACCCCGTCAAAGTGCATTACCCATGATTCCTCTGCTTCCTCAGTATCGTCTTCCATCATGAATAAGATATCTTCATCTAAGCACTTAGTTCTTAAAGGTTCATAATTTGGCAAAGGATTGTCGGTAAGATGATCAGCGAGTGTCTGCCCCTTGATCGACTTCTGAGTGACGTACGTGATGTCAAACTCATACAATAACAATTGCCATCGTGCAGTCCGCCCAGTGAGAGCTAGCTTTTCGAATAAATATTTTAACGAGTCCATGCGGGCCAAAAGTAGAACGACCTGAGATAGTAAGTAATGGCGGAGCCTTTGAGTAGCCCATACTTACTATCTCAGTAAACTTCTTGCTCAAATAGTAGATGGCCTGTTCTCTTCTTCCCGTCTCATCATGCTACCCTAAGACACATCCCATCGAAACTTCCGTCGTGGAGAGATACATCAAGAGTGTTCTCCCTGGCTTGGGTGGTACCAACATAGGTGGGTTAAGGAGGTAGCTTTTGATTTTAACGAATGCTACCTGACAACCATCATTCCATTCAACAGGCGAGTTCTTTCTTAGTAGCTTAAAGATCGGTATGCAGATGGGCGTTAGCTCTGCAATGAACCGACTAATATATTGTATTCTACCTAAGAACCCTCTAACTTTCTCTCGAGATGGTGTGGCATATCTATGATAGCTAATTTCGATCCCTCTCTTGCCGATTTATGAATCCCAATAGTTTTTCAGACATAGCACCAAAAGCGCACTTCTGTGGATTCAGACATAACTTGTACTTTCTCGGCCTCTTAAATAGCTTCTGAAGGTTTACCAAGTGATTGCTTCGCTCTGGTGACTTGGATATCATATCATCGACATATACTTCAACTTCTCGATGCATCATGTCGTGAAATAGCACAGTCATAGGTCTTTGGTATGTTGCACCGGCATTCTTTAGCCCAAATGACATGACTTTGTAGCAGATGGCTCCCCAAGGAGTGATAAACGTCATCTTCTCTCGATCCGCCTTTGCCATCTTAATCTAATTGTATCCTGAGAATCCGTCCATAAAAGAAAGCATCTCGTGCTTAGCAGTGTTATCGACCAAGATGTTGATGTGCGGCAATGGGAAATCATCCTTCGAGCTCAATTTGTTCAAATTTTAAAAATCGATACACATGAGTACCTTTCCATCCTTCTTCGGCACAGGCACAATGTTGGCTAGCCACTGCGGGTATTTGGATACCATGAGAAACCCTGCATCATACTACTTGATGACCTCATCCTTGACTTTCATCATCCACTCAGGTCGGAGATGTCTCAGCTTCTGTTTAACCGGCTTCATATCAGGGTAGAGAGGCAACTCATGCTCGACCAAATCGATGTCTAGACCAGACATGTCCTTGTATGACCAAGCAAAAACGTCTTGGTATGATCGAAGGAAGTCGATCATGCTTTTTCTTTCTTCGGGAGATAGCGATGTTCTGATTTTGGTAATTCGGGGAACCTCCTCAGTCCCTAGATTAACATCCTCAGTTTCCTCGACAATGGGGGTAGGGTCATGCTCAAAGTCGGCAAATCGGTCAAGGAGCTCATTGGGGAGCTCCTCCAAGGGGAGATCCTCGTCTAGACTCGTAACTCCTTCCTCTTCTTGTATTTCTACAGGAAAGGGGTCGATTTTACGTGGGACGGATATTTTAATTAAGGCATATTTTTGTGAAATTTTATCTGAAATTTTAAATGATAATATTTTTAGACTTTATATTTTTTCGATGCTTTTGGAATTTTGTATTTTTTTAATGTTTTTGAGATTTTTATTTTCTTCGGAGATGGACCCTTGCCAGTGTGAGTTTGTGTATATACAAGGTATTACCTGCCAAGGGCTTATCTCACTTTTTATAGGTTATTTTTTTTTAGAAAACGGGTGCCAAATGTTAGGCCACTCTCCGCTTCCAAGGTTTGGGGTAAAGATACCCAATTGCGTACCTGAGGGGCCACTCCTTTACCTATTTAGATGGAGGGGGCCAACTGATATGGCTCTTTGGAGTCAGCCTCCATCATGTTGATCCTCATTTCATCTGAGATTTCATCATCAAACGTTAGTAGAGTCCTGTGGTGGTTTACCATAGGAGTTTGTTCAGGTATGGAATGTTACTCCTCAAATAAGGATAGGGCAGCCAGATCTATTTCAAGGTTGGGAAGAGAGATGTTGGGATTGGTGGGATGGACAGGGGCTGTGGGTTTGTGTGGGGTCAAATGGGTTACCCCATTTCGATCAAAGGATTCCCTGATGTGCGGCCTAGGGCGAGGTTTCTCTTATATGTTGATTCCTCGAGCTCTTGCAGCTGCAACGACCCTGGCTTTCTCTTTAGCCTCTCGGACCTCTTCCTCTGTGGGCTTGTAACCTAACCCGAATCGGACCTTCTGCCCTTTGGCGATAATTGGATCTTTCCTGCCTTGCAGTCTAGGTCCCAGACCCCTTCCTTCAGATAGCCCCACTTTTGGAGCACAGCCACCGCTGCTACCATTTCGCCTCCAGTTTTAGGAATGATGCCCTCAATGGGCTCCGGGAGTATTGCCGATGCCTCATATTCAAAGTTGTGGAGGTCGACATCCTTAGTGGTGTGTGGTATATCCATCATATTGGGTTTCTCAACGCTATTAGTGGCCTTCTCTTTCTCACTATGCCCCTTGCCGATGATTGTAATAATTTTGTGCCCAGAGGCAAATTTGATTTTCTGGTATAATGTGGAAGATATGACTCTGACCTCGTGCAGCCATGGGCGCCCCAACAACAAATTAAATGAGGATTTGATGTCTATTACTTGAAACAAGATGGAAAAGGTCATTGGCCCTATCAACTGCTCAAGATCAACTTCTCCCATTATTTCTCTCCTGGTATTGTCAAAACCTCTAGTGCTAGTTCTCGTGGGCCTCAACATGCATGGATTGATCCCGATCTTGGTGGCGGTTCTTAATAGGCATATATTCAATCAGGACCCATTATCAATTAGTACCAAGGGGATAATCATATTTCCTGACTCAACGGTTATAATCAAGGATTTCGAGTGGCACCTCCTTCCTAGGGGAAGTCAGTGTCAGAAAATGAAATGGCATTAGGAGCCATCACTTGACCAATTATCTGCCCAACTTCGTCTGGGCTAACTTGGAGAGATACATGTGCATTTTTCAACGCCCCCATTAATGCTTGGAAATATAGTGGGGACATCATTAACAGATCCCACACAGTGATATGGGTGGGCATTCTCCTTAGCTAAGTCTCTAGTATATGTTCCCGACTCATTTTTTTGAAGGGGTTCACTGTGCTATCCTTCTTCCCCTCTAGTTGGGCTTGTGCTGCTACTGGTTCTTCTGGCTGCTTTGATATTATCCCAGACCGCATGACAAAGTCCACTACCCCTTCTCTACTGCTGCCGTCAGCATTGATATCTGTTTGCTCGTAGCTCAGCGGGACCTGATGAGGATCATAGGTTGATCCCTAGAGCTGGAAAGGTATGGCTGTCGATACTTGGGGTGTATGTACAGATGGCTCCGGAGGTGTGGGCAACACTTGGTTTATTTCAGTGGCGGCGGGTTGGGTGGCTAGATTGGGCCAAATGGGGGAGGTGAAGCTTGAGGGTGGTGGCACAGGGGGAAAAGGGGCGAAAGTAAGCCATTGGTAGCTGATAAGTGATGGAGGATTGGGGGTTTGATGGGCCATCAGGTAATTGACAGGGGTGGTGGAGTTTGCAGGTGGTTGAATTGGGGGCAATGGGGTGGGCGCAGGCCATGGATAACTAACGGGTGAGAGTATAGGATTGGGTGCCTGATGGCTTATTGGGTAATTGACGGGGGTCGTGGTGTATGGTTGGTATGCATTGATATGTACATAATTGACGAGAGTAGGTGATGGTTGGGGAAATAATCTGACAAATTCAGGGGTTCAATTACCCCGATATTCCTTTCTTCAACATTTCTTGACAATGGCGCCACATAACTCTCCGGATCACTGATGTAATCGGACAGGTCAAACTCAACTTCCTCCTCATATTCCTCTACCATTCAGATGGTGGGTATGGGACCTGCTCCTCCTGTCGGATGTGGGAGCAATGGCACTTGATGAATGTTTGCGTGCTGGTTTGCTTGAGAAGGTGGCGGGGGAATTTTGCGTGCTGGTTTGCTTGAGAAGGTGCTGGAGGAATTATTTTTCTGGCATCGATCAAATCTTGGATTGCATGCTTCAATGGGAAGCAGCGATCAGTTGGGTGACCTGGACACTGATGAAAATTATAGTGGGTATTTGGGTCATAGTTCCTTGGGATCGGGTGAGGAGGAGGTTGTGGTTGGCAGATAGCAACTAATCCCTTTTCCACTAACAAGGGTAAAAGTACAATCAAAGATTACCCTAGAGGCATAAAAACTCGATCATAGCGGGCTCTCCTCCGCTCCGGAGTCATCGACATTCCTTGCCCATTCTCGCTTCAGCATCCGCTCGATTCTTGATGGCGGGTAATACTTAAATTGAAACGGGATTATATTATTATTGGGCCTGGTATTGGAAATGTTTTGAATATCGGCCCATGTCCTCTTCTCAGTTCTTTATTCTAAAAATCTCCTAACCTCACTGGGTCCGCTCGGCATGTTCTTATTCAGACGGCTCTCCCTGATGGCATCCTCACATTGGTTAGCATTTCTCACCAAATCAGCAAATTTGGGCTGGGGCTGGTACACCAAAAAGTTTGAGATCACTGGCAGAGTATTCTTTGAGATCATCTCTATCTGCTCATCATCAGATATTCTATTTCTGACCTGAGCTGCTAGTGTCCTCCACCGCCCTAGATAATTGCTAAAGGTTTCGTTCGGGTTCTGCCTCAGACGGGCTAAATCTGACTTACGCAACTCAATGTCTATGTTACAAACATATTGCTCTTGGAATAAGTGTGTCAGATCTTTCCACGTCTTCATCATGGAGGTTCAAGAGACGTGAACCACCTCAGGGCCGGACCGGTCAAACTCTTTCGAAAGACTTTTATTAGCAGTCTCTCGTCCCCCCCCCGTACTAGCACGTCCCCACAATAGGACTTGAGGTGTGCAATCAGGTTGCCCGTGCCATTGTACTTGTCGAATACTAGCATTTTAAATTTGGGGGGCAGGGAGACCTCGGCAAACAGACACAAATCGGTGAAATCTGTGGCGTGGATTTCAACGCCAGCCATCTTCAACAACTATTTCTGGATCTTGTCTAGTTGCTTCCTTAACTGTTCTGATTCTTTGGACATGGGGGCTACTTTTTAACAGCCGGTTGGGACTCGCTCTGTGCTATTGGGGGTGAGGTAGCTACCGGTGGAGGATTAATAGTGGTCACTGCCCCGACATAGGCACCACTGTTTATGATCTTATCCTCCTCATACTGCTGATCTATATAAGGTGCAATGAGGATGACATGCTCAAACTATTGTTGCATGGACTGGATGGGATTGGATTGGATATGGGTTGGGTGAGCCCCTTGAATGTAAGGAAAGTGTTGTGGGGTGATGGGATGAGTGGTAGTTTGGTTTTGGGGTGGGGCCTGATGAGGCCATTGGACATGGGCGAAGGTTTGGAGATGGTTTTGGGGTATGGGGCCATGAGAAAATTGGGTATGAGGTATGGCATGGGTTTGACCCGATTGTGAAGGTTGGGGGTGGGTGGAATGTTGGGGGTATTGTGGAAGGTATGGGTGTGGGGCCTCAAGGTTTGGGCCTTGTTGGGTTTGGGTAAAGGGCCAGGGATTTGGAGGGTCTTGGCCTATTAGGCCTTGATGGTTATGGCCCATTGGGCTTTGGAGGGCTTGGGCCATGGCCATTGGGGGGTATGGGCCATTAGCCCTTGGAGGGTTCGGGCTTGAGCCAAATGGGTCTAGGCCATGGGCCGTTGGTGGGTTTGGGCCATGGGCCCTGGGTAGGTCTGGCCTAGTGGGCCTTGGTGGGTTTGAGCCATGGGCCTTGGGCAGGTTTGGACTAGTGGGCCTTGATGGGGTCTTAGGCCGTTGGTGGGTTTGGCCCAGTGGGCTTTGAGGGGTATGGGTCGTGGGCCCTTGGAGGATGTGGGCTTGGGCCATGGGCCTTAGATGGGTTTGGGCCATGGGCCCTTGGGTAAGGGTTTGGGCAATGGGCCCTTGGGGTACGTGGGCCTGGCCCACTGGGTTTTGAAGGGTATGGGCCATGGGCCATTGATGGGTTTGGGCCATGAGCCCCTGGGTATGGGTGATGGGGTGTTGGACCAATGGGCCTTGGAGATCATGGGTGGTGGGGTTTTGGGCCAATGGGCCTTGGAGAATGGTGGGATTTTGGGCCAATGGGCCTTGGGGCATATGGGAGATGGGGGTTTTGGATGGTGTGAATTATAGGGGGTTGATGGGGGTCGTGGGAGAGTGAGGCCTGGAGATTGGCTAGGGTATGGGATGGGTTCATGGGCATGGGGTGTGGAGGAGAGGTATTTTGTGAAGCCTTTCATGAGGAGTAGGCTTGGAACATCTCCTCCATCATGGCCATGGAGGGAGGATCGGATGTGGATGGTGGATTTAAGGGGTGATGAGACGCAGATGGGGGGATGTGGAGTAAAAATTGGGCATTGCACCGGTATGATCAAGCATGACCATGATAGGTAGTGGGATATGGGGTGGATGAGATGGGTCATTGGGAAAGGGGAAGGTATGGTGGATGTATGGGGATGATGAAAGGTTAGGTGTAGGTATTTGGGAAAATTTGGGCATGGCCCCGATAAAAATGGGCATGACCCGGGTAGATGAGGGGATTTGTGGGGGGTTGGATAGGGAGAGAGTGGTGTATGTGAATGTGGGTGGATCGGGCCTATAGGGGGAAGATGGGAAATGGGGCATGGATGTGGATTGGGAGAATGGGTTTTGTGTGGATGTGGAGGGAAAATGGGTTGGATTTGGCATGGGTATGGTTTGGGCAAAAGATGAAGAATGGGGGGTTGGGCTTTAGATATTTTGGGGGTATTGGTTGGGAAAATGGGGGCGCCAAACAGGCCGGTAATGGTAAAGGGGGTTTGGGTGAGGGGGATGGTGGAAAAAATTTCTCCCGAATGGGAGTGGATTGGAGAAAGTGGCGAGGATGAGTCGGGATCAGCGTAAGTCGGGTCCACTACCCACAACATTCTACGGGAATGGGTTGGGTAAGGGTGCCTTGGATAAGGCCCAAAAATCCTCCTCCTTCTTTCCCTACGGGACGGCGAAGGGCAAGATGATGCCGTTGTGCCGGCACCACAAAATGTATTTTTTTTTAGTTTTGGCTTGCTTTTTTTATTATTATTTTATTATTTTTGGAAAAGGTTTTGAAAAAATAAAGGTTTCGAGGCCTTGAAATTTCCTTTTCGGGTGGCTCTCGTACCCTAATTCAAGACCCGCAGTGACGACTCTGATGCACTTCGGAAGAATTGAAGGAGAACCTTCGATTTATTGAAGGCACAGAAATCGAGGCAAACAACTCGATCCCTCGGAATGAGATAAAAAGAAGTTACCCTCTTTTGACCAACGGGGGCGTATAGGATGTCGGAGATGGCGTGGCCCAAACAAGGCACTAAGCACACTAATAGGGGGATTTGGGAGGTGAAAAAGGTCACGGATTCGGGCTGGTGCTATGCAGAATAGACATGGCGCAACTAATACATGCGCCCAGGTTGCAGGACTCCCTTTTTACACTGGCGCAACTATTAGTTACGCCAAGGTAAATTTTGGGATTTTAAAGCTGGCGCAACTATTAGTTGCGCCAGTTATAAATTCCTAATTTTTGCACTGGCGCAACTAATACTTGCGCCAGGCAAAAAATGGTGTTCCAGAATGTTATGACAGCAGAGGCAGCAGCCCAAAATGAGTCTCTTTTTTGATTTTTTGTGAAAGCTAGGCTTCCGAGAACTGAGCTTTTTTTTTTGGGTGATCGATTCTCTCCTCACAGCACCTAAAGGGTTTGATTCCGGTATAACTCGCTAGCGTGCTCCCCAAGGGTTTTAAGCTTTGGAATGGGAACCTGTGACAGCCCGAATTTCTGTGCTCGAAAATTAGTGCCATCAGGATCATGCTCTGGATGATCCCCAGGACAAATCACATAGTGTCTGCTCGTCTAGTAGAAATCAGAGCAGACACAGTCCAGTAGTGGTAGATCGAGTCATCATATAAGGCTTTATAGGAAGAGACAATAACAAAACATCTATATAAGACAAAAGAATATACATTCCCAAAAATGAACCAAGAAGAACCACTGGTGATGGACATCCATCACCCAAAATAGTGGTTCCTACAGAATGTATAATAGTTAAAATAAACAAACATTTATAATAATAATTATAGACGGTAGCCACCAGGCACACAATAATTCAGAATTCAATATAAAATCTCAAAAGTACAGACTAATACCCAGACGGCTAATAGAAATCGTCTGCTGGGGTATCAGTGTCCTCCTCCTCAGCCTCAGCCTCTAGATCAGGCTGGTAATCAGGATCGCTCTCAGTGCCGGGAGCTCTAGCCTCAGAACCTATAGTTGTTACAGAAAACAGGGTGAGCTACATCTAAGCTCAGTAGAAGAATCTCAGCTAAAATTATATTGAACATGCAAGACATGATTTACAAATAGTATTTCAAAATAGAAAATTAAATCAGAATATGCAGTCAGGATAAATCAGATGACATGTACTGAGTTTTCAAACCAGAACAGATGTTATGCTTATATATCATTTATGACTTAAATTGTGAATATCTTTAACTTAAGAAACTCCCGTGATAATATAGCACGCGGTAATCAGGTGTATGCCAATAAGAAACCCCAACCAATCATCTTTCAAATGAACAATTTCAGGATGCAATAATGCCTCATCTATGAAGCGCAATTGTGCCGAAGGATTATCAAAGTAGATGCACGAATGTGCCAGGGCACAAATATGCCGCCGAGTCGGTGGGGATCATCTTGATTAAATACTTAAAATCACATACACACATATGACCTCAAAATCAGATTTCAGAAATCAGAAACGTGTATCAGAATACATAAATCAGAGTGCAGAAACAGAGATTATAGATGGTTTTTGATATGCAAGCATACTTTTAAACACAGAACTCAGATACAGATGTGAAGAAACCATGAAATCATATTCATATACACTTTTAGGTTGGATTTCTCCTACCTTAGATCAGACCTCTTTCTAAGCAAATCCAAAGCATTTTAGAGTGTCATGGTCTGATCCTAGACCATAAATATAGTACACTAAGTGTCAGAGAAACAGAACATCAACTGGTGCGGTGTCCAGTAGTGTTTAATTTATAAAACTAAAACAGGCTGAAAACATGGGTGATTGATCGATCAATACCCTTGCTTGATTGATCAATCCTACTCCTTGATCGATCAATGACCTCATTGATCGATCAACCCCTCTAATAGCTCACAAGGAACAAAAGAAATTTGATCGATCAATCTCCTTGATTGATCGATCAATGCCTCATTTGATCGATCAATGTCCTCTTCAATTCATGTTTTTACAGAGTATAATTGATCGATCAACATCCCTGTGTTGATCGATCAAGACCTCAATTGATCGATCAATCTTCCCATTGATCGATCAATCCTCAATTTTTTTAAAATTTCTCTCCTCCTGTTCTCACACTGTTCTTATATAGATTGATCGATCAATCTTCTCCATTGATCGATCAATTTCCTCATTGATCGATCAATTTCCTCATTGATCGATCATTTTAGTCCTTGATCGATCACCTCACTGTGATCGATCAACACCCTATATTGATCGATCAATACTCACTTTGATCGATCAATCTTTAGAATTGATCGATCAAACACCCATTTGATCGATCAATGCCCTTCCAGCATTGAACTTCTAGAAATGTTCTCCACTGTTACCATTTACCCTTTATACGAATTGATCGATCAATCCCAAGATTGATTGATCAATGCACTGTCTTGATCGATCAAAGATGACAATTCTCTGTCATTAATGGTGGTCACTGGTTTTGACCTATTTTGACCCTTTAGCTTTAATGGCTTCTAACAACTATTAACACACCTATTCACATATTTATGATACCCTTACTTCACTCCTTTTAAATTTAAAAGCTCACCTCTTGTTGGGCCCTTTCGGGGTCTCGGCAAACACAATTCGAAGAGGGTTTTGGATCCGAAAATTAGGGATTTGTCGCCCCCCTGACTCGGAATGGCAATTTGTGGCGCCGCTCCGACACGTAGTGATAGCACACCCTCTTGCCGATCAGATACGATGTACCAACGTCGATTTCACACTCCAAGATCACGTAATTACTAACCTAGGTTATCTCGGCTTGTGGTTCTTCAAGGGAGTGGTTTCAAGGTTTCTAACAATGGCTCTAAATTTTTCAAAAATAAGAAGTGCGGATGAAGATAGGTTTTCCCAACCCATCTTCCTTCTCTCATAAGCTAAGAAACTGAAATATCTTTGATATTTCAGTTTCCTCTCTAAGCACGACTCCGGTGTAAAGCGCCTATATCGTTTCTATGGCGTAACACGCTCCACCAAGGTTCTACTAACCTCGGATTCATGAGAGAAGTCACACATGACCTCATCTAACTACGGGCTAATGTTATTTCTAATTTTATAATTTATCTCAATTTCTGTGCCCGACACGCATATCGAGCAGTCGGATTCTTGTTCGAGATTTTTGGGCTATTACATTATCCCTCCCTCAGGAATTTTCATCCTCGAAAATGTCAGGGAGGTTGTGTCAGATACTAGGTGGTATGTCCGAAAGTTAACAGGCAGAACAAAATAGTAAAACTAGCAGGCTTGCACATCAAACAGGAATCGATGTATATGCAAGACAGAATTTAGATGGAATGCAGACTAATAAAATATACAAATATAATTATTAAAAGAATAACACATAATAGTGTAGTAAATACCTGCCAGGGCGTCGGAAGGTCCGGCATCGTTAAAATTAGAGTTTCCCTAACCCTAATGCGCCGCCACACCACTGCTATATAAACCCATACTTAGCTTAGGTTAAAAAGGCTGAAAATTTCCTGGAATAGCTGAGAACACATCTCATTTCTTGGAGACTTGATCTGAGGTCATTTTTCTTTTCTTTTTGTATCTGTAAGTAGTTTTCTTTTTCTTTTCCCTTCTCTCCATAGTCCAGCACTTGCTGGCTATGTCTTTGTATGCTTTTTGAACTAGATCAATGGAAGTTTTGTAATAGGATTTGTACTCTGTGGGATTTGTATTTGAATGTGAGATGCTCTGTGCAAGGCTGTTGCCTTATGATCCACCATTGCTTTGGTTGTGATTCAAAGCAATGGAGGACTGATTCTAAGGGCCACTCAGATCCAAGTGACCTGTGTGTCTGGACTATCATGGTCATATACAGCCTTAGCCCCACCACAGGACCCACTAGATCTGAAATCTCCATGGGAGCTTGAGCTGGTAGCCTTGTAACCATGGTACTGGCAGCAATATTCTTGTTTTGTCTTGGGCTCCGTGAGGAGGATAGCCTCTAGGATAGTCTGTAACCATTCAAGTGGACAGGTTATAACCTTAGGGTGATTCTAATCCACCGATCCAAGATGGATCCTTCTTCTTTACACCTGAGCTTGTAGAAGCCTGGTGAGAGATTGTACAGAGGCAGACTCCCCTACATTTGTATAGATCCGCTATTAGATGTTAGATCTGATCTTGTTATAGAGATTATATGCTTGTGACTGGACCATTGTACCCTCACTCAAGCAACAGACAGCTAGATCAAAGGTTGTACTCAATCTCTTGTTGGTTCTATGTGTCTGGGCTATCATGGTCCTATACAGCCTTAGCCCCACACTTAGAGCTTTAGAGGTTGAGGTTCCCTATAGATTCTTGAGCTGGTAGCCTGGATGAAATAGTGTCTACAATGATTAACTTGTTTTGATCCATCCCTGGATTGTGGTTCCCCTATGGGATAGTCTGTGGCCATTCGAGTGGACAGGTTATAACCTTAAGGGATTGAATCATGGCAGAGAGATGGGTTGGATCCTTTCTCCTCAGTGGTGATAATGTAGCCATTGGACAGGATTTCTATAACATCATATCTGAATCTGAGTTACAAAGCTCCTCTGATCTAGGCTCAATGGCATACTTCTCACCCTTTTATATTTATTTTTCACACTTCATCCATCCTCTCAACCCTTTCTGTAGTTTAGAATACCTAGAATAAGTGACCTTAAACTCCCCTCCTTTTTAGGACTGCCAGATCTGTAGTCAGATCTGGAGGGACTACTAGAGATGGCTCCCTTGGAGCCGTGGATCACCTTTCCCTATGGGACAAACTCTTACTTATCAAAACTGGCCACAATGGACCCTGTATCTTGCAGGTCTAGGATTTCTTAGTTATGCTGATTCCATCCCCCGTTTTATCTTGATTTTAAATTTCTTTTACCACATCCAATAAAGCAAGCACACACTCATAAATTCGCCAACAAGTTTTTGGCGCCGTTGCTGGGGAAAGATGATCTATTAGTAGACCCTTAGTTTTTGCATTCTTAGTATTCTTTGCAAATGTGAATAATTGATACTGCTGATATAATTTTGAACCATTCTTGCAGATCTAGACAGCAGCAGTGAAGTATAGTTGGACAGCAATTGGAGCTTAGCTACCTCTGTTTGCAAACTCTCTAACTTTTAAAATTCTGTCTATCTTTCTTGAAAATTCTCTAGCAGTATCTAGGATAGTTGTAAATGTATTCTTTGAATAGTTGTAAATTAGTTAGCTAAAATTGTTAATTGTAAAGTTATTCATTTGCAATGTGCCTGCAAGAAGCTCTCCTTGCTATTGGTGTGCTTGTATGCTAGAGAGGAGAACTCTCAGCCCTACTTTAGAGCCTCTTAACCCTGAGTTAAAAAGGGGAAGGAGACTTAGAAGAGACAGGCACACCACAGGAGAGCCCCCAAGTGAACCTGTGACAGCAAATATGGGTGAAGAACAACCCAGAACTCTCAAGGAGTTGAATGCTCCAGATGACTATAACTCCCCTTTTAGCATTCAATTCCTTGATGTTCAGGAGAATTATGAGATAAAAACTTCAATCATCCAGATGCTACCCTCTTTTCATGGGCTTAGCAAGGAGGACCCTTACAAGCATATTGACCAGTTCTTGGCCTTGTGCACCACTTTTAATATCAATGGTTTGGGACCTGAGGCTATTAGGCTCAGACTCTTTCCCTTCTCTCTGAAGGATAGGGCCAGTACCTGATTGACCACTCTTCCCAACAATAGCATTGCTTCATGGAAAGACCTGCAGACCAAGTTCCTGACCAAGTTCTTCCCTGAGACCAAAACTAGCCAGTTGAGGAAAGAGATTCTTGCTTTTGTTCAATCCCCAATTGAGGATTTTAACCAGGCTTGGGATAGGTTTAAAGAAATGCTCAAATAATGCCCCCACCACAAGATCCCAGAGTGGCAGCTTGTACAAAGCTTCTACAATGAGATTGATGAGAAATATAGAGATATGGTCGATGCCTCTTGTAGTGGATCCTACATGCACAAGACTACTGAGGAGGCATGAGAATTGTTTGAGGTGATTAGTGAGAATGCTTTTCAAAATCCATCCCTGGCAAGAACTCAGGAATCTTAGTCAAAGGTGGGGCCTGCTGCTGGATCAAGAGGAAAAGTTTATGAGGTGTCTGGGAACAATGACCTGCAGCTGTAGATGGCAAACCTCTCTATGAAGTTTGACAAATTACTGACTGTGATGCAATCCAGAAGGGCTGCTCATGTGACGTAGGCATGTCTGATATGCCAGTCCCCACAACACACAGTGGAGGAATGTCTATCTGCAGGGCAATTTCCTGAATTGGTTTTGGAACATGTTGCTGCTGCTCAATCTTATGGCCAGCAATAATCTGGGGGTTACAACAGACAGCCATATGGATACCAGTACCAAAATGCTGGTTACCAATGGAGAAACCATCCAAATCTGAAGTGGGGGCAAGACAACTACATGCAGCCCCAGCAGATGTTGGCCTTACCACAATGGCCACAGCAGCAATTCAATCAAGGGAATGCCCCTAGGTCTAACTTTCAGCACCATCAGCAGCCCCATCAGCAACAAAATTAATTGGTCTTACCCCCATCTCAACCCAAAAATACTTCTTTCGAGGACCAGGTCTTGACCTCACTGCAAAACCTGGGTTCCTTGGCTCAGACTGTGAACTCTCATGGTCAGAGCATCAAGAAGATGGAAGAGCAGATTGGCCAACTAGCGAATATCTTAGCTAAAAGAGAAGAGGGAAGGTTGCCCAGTCAACCAGTGGTTAATCCCAAGGGCCAATTTTTGATTGGTGAAGGATCCTCAAACCCTGAAGGGGATCTTTCATTGAATTGATGTTAAGAACTGTGCACTTTGTATGATATGTACTTTACAGTTTAGAGGAATTTGTAGTGATCTTGTTGGAGTCTGAGTTTAGTGCTTTATGCCTACTTTTATTCCTATTCCCCTTGTTTGCTAATTTCAAGTGATTGAATAATGATGGTATTATTTGAATGCTTTTCATGATGTGTGAATTTAATGCTTTGAGAGTATGGGAATTTTTGAATGTTTTGTAATGCCTATGGGTGTCCCTGGAAGAGAGCCTGTGAGAAAATCCACCCACAAAATAAAGGTCAAAAGGCTGACTAGTGGGTGTGCGAATTCTGACTCGGTTAAGCCATCGCGAGGTTGTGAAAATTTGGTTTGGTTTCCTCTCACGTAGTTCATAAAGAATTACTTTGCTTTGCTGTCGCGAGTTTCAGATGTAGTTGTGTGGGCTTCCTCGCGCAGTTTAAATGAACATCCAATCTCGCAACCCATTCAGCCCATCCAGCGAGCAGATATTTTTGAAGCGCGTCGAGCCTCGCGATATTTAAAATCCAACTCCGCGCTACTTTTCTTTACTGCTTTCTCTTTCCTCTCCTGCCAGTGAAACCCTAGCTCCCACTCCTCTCAATCTCTCTCCTCCAGCATCCTGTCTACAGTTCATCACTCACTTTGAAATTCTGGATTTTTGTTCTTAAAGCTTCCATCAACAGTTGCCCCCTGCTAGGAACTCCTGCGGTCTACCGTGCATCAAATTAAATAGACCACTAACTTTTAGGGTAAGACTCAGCTCTTGATTTTTTTCTGTCAAAATTTCAACTGCACACTACCCAAGGAGAGCCCTAATGGCTCCTAAAAGTGCACCTGTGAAGAGAGCTAGGGACCAGACCACCTGGAGCCTGCCCCTAAGAAAGCCAAGTCCTCTACGGCACAACAAAAAGGGAAGGAAGTGGTTCCTGAGGTGGCTGAACAAACACCTGACTACTCTACACCCTCTGAGCTCCTCATTTTCATTCCTTTAGAGCCTGAAGCCATTTTTGATATCTCTTTCTTTCAATCTGAGCAGTTGTCAGCACCTTCCATTGAGTTCTTGCGCAAGGCTGGTTTGTTCCCCTTTATGCAAATGATTCCTGCACTAGCCTATCCCAGGTTAGTGCAACTCTTTTACCAGCACCTTAGGGTCAGACCAGACACATATGGGCAGCCAGACCTCCTTGTGTTAGTTGAAAATTTTGAGATGCTACTCAACCCAGCGTTGATTGCTGAAGTCATGGGCATCCCTGCCATTTTTTATCCCAACTGTGGTTATGGTTTCCCTGTGAGTGCATCCATTGATACCATTGCACAGGCCATTACCAGAGGTTTGAAGGCCACAGGGGACTCCATCAGAAGAAGAGATTTGGATCCCAAATTGTTGTTCATTGACCAAGTGCTGAGGAAGAATATCTATTGCTCCGGCCATCAGCAAGAGAGGAGGACACCAATTGCTGATGCTCTCTATTCCTTCTCTCTGGGCCATGAATTTAATGATGCATGGTTGATCTTTGAGGCCATGAAGGATATGATAGTGAAGCTCGGGCTGTAAAAGAAGATTCACACTCTCCCCTATGAAAGACTCATCACCAAATTACTTCAGAGGAGAGGATACAAGATACCAGTGGGGGAGTTATCTGTTGACCTCACTCCCACCACATTTGCCAAAAGACAATGGGGGATCAACAGGAGTCTGATGGATCCCCAGAAGAAGAAGAAGAAGGCTGAAGCTCAGATTATTTCTGTGCTCAGATTATTTCTGACCTCATAAAGAAGGCTAAAGCCCCTGCTGTAAAGAAGGTGGTGCAAGCTTCTGTCACCTCTACTTCTGCAGCAATACCTCCATCCACCACAATTGCCCCTCCATCAATTTCTTTGCCTCTTCCATCTCTCCCTTTCCCTCTCTTATCTCCCTTTTCCATTCCCCCACCCCCTGTGATTCGTTCCTGGGTGGAAAGTGTTGAACCCCATGACAGCACTCCCCCTTCACCCACCTTACCTCAATATACAGCCGCAGTCTCTCCAACCTCACCTGAACGAACCCCTGACAGCCTTCCCTTGATAACCTACCTTAAAAGGAAAACCTCTCACACAACCCCTGCCTTATCTTTACCTACTTCCACCTCCCCTGTCATTCCCACAGACACACCACATATTGACCAACCCTCAGTCCAACCCCTCCCAACTACATCTCCACTCCAAGATCTTGACTTTAACCTAACCACCACTTCAGGGTATCAAGCCTTCATGACTACCTTGCTTGACACCCTGCCAACCCATGATATCCCTCTCCCAGATTCCCCCCTCCCTTCCCCACATCACTCACCAAACCTTTCATCTTCTCCCCCTATAACTTTCCATCATGCCCCCACTTCTCCTTTCCAACCTGTTCCCTCCTATTCTCATACTCCACCCCACCCCACCTCAGATACCCTTACCCATATCCTCTCCCTCATACATGACCTCCAGACCCAGCTATCCACCACAACCCACACCCAAGCCCAAATGCAGACTGACATCACCAACATACAATCCACCCTTCAAACATTGACAAACCCACCCATTTCCACACAATCCCCTCCCACCTTTGACTCCACAGTGCCACTGGACCTCACCCCAATTGACTTACCTCCATCCCTCATCCTCCAAGACACCATACCCCACCACTCCTTCCCCACTCTACCTATCATTCCCCCACTAATATTACCTCCACCATAATTTACCAATATTTCTACCCAAACAGACCCCATTCCTTTCCCAACCACCTTTCCCATTCAATCCCACCTATTTGTAACCCCACCACTTCCATTTCGACCCTTCACCATTCCATTTTTCCTTTACCCATCCCCCTCCACTGACCATCCTTCATTTACTTTTCCACCCATGCCTTTCATTCCACCCCTTATCCTACCCCCTCCTCAATTCACTGACCATTCAACACAGACTGCCCCAGCCACTTCCACCCCTCCTCTCGACTTCATCAGTATAGCCCCCACTTTCCCCCCCTCAGGATCAATCACCTTCTACTTCTTCCACTCTATTTCTACCAATCTTACCCAGACACTCCTATTACACCCCTCCCTACTTCACCCTCCTCCATGCCATGAGGGACAATGCCTATATCAAGCAGGATGTTCTTAATGGCATGGCCCAACTTCGTCAAGCCATCGAGTACCCCTTGCTACAGTAAATGAGTTACTTGAAGCTTGCTCACCGTGAGAAGCTGCGAGATATTTCCAAGGGGTGGGAGGAAATTTTAGAGACACTCAATGCGAACAAGGCTGCGGCAACTTACTACAGAATGACTACGGAAATAGAAAAAACTAATGCAGAAAGGGCGAAAAAGCAAGCCAGGTTGTTAGAAAGGAAATTGAACAATGCTCAGGAGATCAACAAACTCAGTAAGGAGCTTTTAGATACCAATCTCCTGTAGGCTACAAAGAAAATTAAGATTTTGGAATAGAGGGTTGCCTTCCTACTATCCCAACCAATTCAGGCCACCCCTCTCACCACAGCACCCCCCGAGGCCCCATCTTCTTCCACCCAACCAGGCCCAACTTCTTCCGCTCCCCCTGCCCCTACACCTACACAACCTGTTCTCCCACCTCCTACAGCCCCAACTCCGGTACCTCCTCCTGCTAAAGTCCCTACTCCAGCTCTTGCTCTTGTCTTTGTCCCTCCCCTGCTCCATCTCCCCGCCTCAAACGTTCCAAGAAACCTCCCACCTCCAAAAGAGCCACTGCAGCCCAAAAAGGAAAAAGGCCAGCCCCTCCATCCCCACCTCCAAAGGTCACCAGAGCTTCTGCTCAGGATGATCCCCATGGTCGCCTACTTTCCAAAGAGGAACGTAGACAGGCCGCTGCTGCCCTTGGATTAGATCCCACTGCGCTTTTTCCTTCTAACTCAGACTCTGATTCTACCCCACCTATGGATCCCAGTGCTAAGAATCCTGCTGCTACTCCTTCATCCAGCCCTGCTGAACAAACTTATCCTTAGTGAAGGAAGGTTACTGCCAAGAGAACTACTCACCCAACTGCCTCTTTGAAAATTGAAAAAGCCAAATCTGCCACCGAGGCAAGATCACCAATGAGCGCCGGTGGACGGGAAGAGCCCGACCATTCTGCAAAGAAAGTCTTTTGTGCCTCCCCCTAAGCTTGACAAAGGAAAAAGTTCTCTCCTGCCTCAGGTGAAAGAAAAAGATAAATCCCCTGTTGTCCCTCCTGAGCCAGCACAAGCCCAATCCGCTCTCATTCCCCCTCCGTCTTAGCCAGGGAAAGGCCCTACAGGGAAGAGTCACAAAGGCAAAAGTCCTATCAAATCCCCTGAGCCTACCATAGATAAATCCTCAGTGACCCCTCCTCCACCAAAGACCAGAAAAATGAGGGTCAGGGCACCAACCATACCCAAAACAGCGACCCAACGGAAGGAAGAGAGGGAACGAAAGAAAAAAGAGGATGAGGCTTACCTTCAAGAGCATGCCAAGAAGATGGGTTGGAACAAGTTTTAATCCAGACTCTGATTAGATTGTACCTAGGATTTTTTCTGTTTATGCAATTTTTTTATTCTGTTTTCTTTTAGTTTGTACATTTCTCATCTTTAATAGATTTTCTTCTTTTGTCATTTCTATTTTGCTTTGTTTGTCGTGTGTTTTGCTCCATGTTCTTTCACTTCCTGTTTGCAAATAATAAGTCTGCTGCACACACCTTTGACGCAGTGAGGACACTGCTCCTCATAGGTTTAGGGGTGTGGCAGGCAGACCCTGCCAATGGAATAGTTAACCTAAGTGCAGCAGAGTCATGTGAGTAATATGGAAATGGATCTATGATCACTCAAGAATCTTGAAAAATAAGAAATTTAAAATTTCTGCAAACTTTAAACATTATAAACTTCTAATTTTTCACATTTCCATGATGAGATCACCAAGAAAACTCACTTGTATAAGCATTGAGTGAATCATTAGAGAGAGAAAAAGGTGAGGACATACTTAAAAGTTCAAAGGAAGACCATAACCAGTGAGAAGTGGGCCTACAAATTTTTTTTTTTGAGGAGTGACTAAGGCAATTTCTTCTAGTTCTAAGGACTGGCTGAGTCACTGTGCTCACTAGAAGTTAGGTAACTCCAAGTTGAAACAACTGACAACACTCATGAAACTTAGGAAAGGATCAAGGCCTTCTCTTGGACAGTTTGAGCCTAATAAGACCAACCTTAAGCAACTGCCCTTGTCCATACCCCCTTTAAGCTTTAAATCCTAAATTTCTTCAATATGCACCCAAGTACTTGTACCTGAACCTATGAACCTGATTCAGCCTACCCTCACTCTGAGAATTCAGAAGGTAAAGGAGAAAAAGTTAAAGATGGATTAGCTATGGTCAACATTAGGTGAATGGAGAAGAAGTATCTCAAAAAATTCTGGCAGTATGGTAACTGAGAACATGGTGGTATTTCAGAAAAGCAAAAATGAAAATAAAAAAAAAAAGAAAATTCCATAAAAAAGAAACAAAAACAATAATGAAGAGGAGCAAGAGAGGAGTCAAAGAAGAACTTTCTTTTAGAAAATCAAAATCAAGAAGAGAAACTGATCACTTCAAATCTGAAAATCTCAAAGAAGAAGAAAGGAGCTGAATTTAAGAAGGTGAAGTCATGAATCACCTCCTTCACTTACTGATTTATCAATTTTGAACCCCTTTTCAATCTTCCATTCTTTTAACCCCACTCCATAAGCCACATTCCAGCCCAGTTAAAAGCCCTTGTGATCCAAAGTTGAGTGAGTTGTCATGTGGAGATAAAGAGTTATCCATTCTATGGGAGGATGTGTCAAGGATGCCAGCACCTAAGAGCTATGCCTATGCTCATGCTTACAGACCCATTTGGGGGATGTAACTGCTCTTGAGCCTGAGAGAAAATGAACCCCTCTAAAAGACCCTTATGAGAGTATGCCCTGGGAAGTTTTTGGGTATGAATTCAAAGGCATTATGTATGACCTATAACCTTATTTTTAATCTGATGATGAGCTCAGTGCTGGCACACACTTATGCAGTTTTCGGTGGTTGTACACTGATTGGAAATGTTGTGCCTTCATGAGAAGTTTATGCTATTTAAATTACTATGCAACCAATGGATTAAATTTCTTTTATGATTACTGATTCAAGAGTAAACTAAGTCTGCTCCTTGACTGCCCACTTGATAATATTGCATTGTTGTTAACTGTTTCATTGAGAAGTTTGTGGGTGTCTTCACTGAAAACCCTCAGGAGACTTCACTCCTCCACTAGGGATCACCTAGGGGTTTAAAAGGCTTGGTACATATGCTAAATGTATCCGCGCTCCCTACGAAAGTGGCATTTAATTTTTATAGTAGGTTTAATGTAGCTTTGCTAAGGGACTAGCAAAGATTAGGTTTGGGGGTGTGTTAAGACCTGAAAAGTACCACTTTTCACCCCTTAACTTAACCTTTGATTAGACCCTTAGCCATTTAATAAGTTCTTGTTAAGTGTTTTATGTAGGTAATAATCAGCAGTGAAATAAGGCCAGGAATCCTGCTAAGGAGCCTATTTTGGCACCAGAAGTCCCTCAGAAGGATGGACTCTGAATCCAGACCTAGAATGAGCCTCGCATAGTCCAACTAAGCTTCCCAAGACTTTACAACAACTACTCGCACAGCTCTCGCGAAGCTCAAGGGTAGAACACATCCCGCAGTCTCGCATAGTTCAAAGCAGACCTCTCTCTACCTCACGCAGTTCGCTTAGAACGGCTGAGGAGAGAGAGCTTCAAGAGACTCCTCGTGCAGCTGTCGCGCAGTGGCCGCGGGATGTAATTATCAGAAGAGAACTCCTCACGCAGTTCTCGCGCCATTCAAGAAGAAAGCATCCTCGCAAAGACGGAGCCATCCTTGCGAAGATCAGTCAAGACATGAAGCCTCGCGTAGTTCAGAACTCCTTAAAGCCTCGCGAGGAAACTCATGAAGTCCATTGAAGAGAAGTGCTCGTGAAGTTCTCGCGCTATTCAAATCTGTCCTCGCGAAGATCAACCCAGCGATCGCACAGCTACCTCGCGACTGCTTGAACTCCAACCTCACGACATCTGAGGCTTTAATGTCTACTCAAGCTCGCGACTGCCTGAAGAGCAAACCAAGGCAACCTCACGATGGTTGAAGCTTCAATATCAAATCATCCTCGCGAAGAGCAAGAGCTACCATGCGACAAGTCTGGGAAACAAAGGGGCTACCTAGCGAAGCTCTAAACTTCAACTTCCATCTCTTCATCAGAGGGCCTTCTAAGAATTTCCAGTGATTGGGGCACACACTCCCACGCTCAAATCTTTGTGCAGGCGCCCCAAGGCATCCAAGGATCACTATTCGGCCACATGGCATCGTTAAAATTAGGGTTTCCCTAACCCTAATGCGCCGCCACACCACTGCTATATAAACCCATACTTAGCTTAGGTTAAAAAGGCTGAAAAATTCTTGGAATAGCTGAGAATACATCTCATTTCTTGGAGACTTGATCTGAGATTATTTTTCTTTTCTTTTTGTAGCTGTAAGTAGTTTTCTTTTTCTTTTCCCTTCTCTCCATAGTCCAGCACTTGCTGGCTATGTCTTTGTATGCTTTTTGAACTAGATCAATGGAAGTTTTGTAATAGAATTTATACTCTGTGAGATTTGTGTTTGAATGTGAGATGCTCTGTGCAAGGCTGCTGCCTTGTGATCCGCCATTGCTTTGGCTGTGATTCAAAGCAATGGAGGACTGATTCTAAAGGCCACTCAGATCCAAGTGACCTGTGTGTCTGGGCTATCATGGTCATATACAGCCTTAGCCCCACCACAGGACCCACTAGATCTGAAATCCCCATGGGAGCTTGAGCTGGTAGCCTTGTAACCATGGTGGTGGCAGCAATATTCTTGTTTTGTCTTGGGCTCCGTGAGGAGGATAGCCTCTAGGATAGTCTGTAACCATTCAAGTGGACAGGTTATAACCTTAGGGTGATTCTAATCCACCGATCCAAGATGGATCCTTCTTCTTTACACCTGAGCTTGTAGAAGCCTGGTGAGAGATTGTACAGAGGCAGACTCCCCTACATTTATATAGATCCGCTATTAGATGTTAGATCTGATCTGGTTATAGAGATTGTAGGCTTGTGACTGGACCATTGTAGCCTCACTCAAGCAATGGACAGCTAGATCGAAGGTTGTACTCAATCTCTTATTGGTTCTATGTGTCTGGGCTATCATGGTCCTGTACAGCCTTAGCCTCACACTTAGAGCTTTAGAGGTTGAGGTTCCCTATAGATTCTTGAGCTGGTAGCCTAGATGAAATAGTGCCTATAATGATTAACTTGTTTTGACCCATCCCTGGATTGTGGTTCTCCTATGGGACAGTTTGTGGCCATTCGAGTGGACAGGTTATAACCTTAAGGGATTGAATCATGGCAGAGAGATGGGTTGGATCCTTTCTCCTCAGTGGTGATAATGTAGCCATTGGACAGGATTTCTATAACATCATATCTGAATCTGAGTTACAAAGCTCCTCTGATCTAGGCTCAATGACATACTTCTCACCCTTTTATATTTATTTTCCACACTTCATCCATCCTCTCAACCCTTTCTGTAGTTTAGAATACCTAGAATAAGTGACCTTAAACTCCCCTCCTTTTTAGGACTGCCAGATCTGTAGTCAGATCTGGAGGGACTACTAGAGATGGCTCCCTTGGAGCCGTGGATCACCTTTCCCTGTGGGACAAACTCTTACTTATCAAAACTTGCCACAATTGACCTTGTATCTTGCAGGTCTAGGATTTCTTAGTTGTGCTAATTCCATCCCCCGTTTTATCTTGATTTTAAATTTCTTTTACCACAACCAATAAAGCAAGCACACACTTAGAAATCCACCAACACCTGACAAACGAGTGTATAGAACCTGGGTCTACCAAAACTCGTGCTCTATGAAAGCAAATATCACAATGTTGATACACGTTCAACACACCTATAATTCAGCGGCATAATTCAATCAAGTGATTACAATGTGTATATGTAATATGCATTATTGTCATAACATATATCAACAATAATTCGACATTACTAATTTCCAGTCCATTCTATAAAAATAATCTCACTTTGAAATTTAATCATACCTTGTATGACATCATTCGATGTCAAAGCATCAGTTGCGGTAACAGCATATGCTCGACCTTGAACCACAGGTCGAGAAGATCTCTTTGTAGACACTGATCCGGACCGCTCCTTGTTGTCTTTACTCTCCTCTGGGAAATTCCTGACTAGGTGGCCCATCTTTCCACACCTGAAGCACGCACCACTCTCTCTCCTGCAATCCTCTGTCTTGTGTGGTTTCTCACACTTAGCAAATGATAGGGCCGGAGTGAATGATGATACCCTCGAAGGTCCCTGCGCTATAGAAGCCCCGCTGCCAGAAGAACCAGACGGCCGGAATGGTTTGGAAGATGCAGGTACGGTTGGCCTCTGATATGAACTAGGCCCTGTAGATATCACCGGTCTGGAGTGTGTAGGGTATCTCGGAGGTCTGGAGAATCTAGCCTTCTTATTTTGCTCAGGGTCCTGAGATTTCCCCTGAAAAGACCTCTCTCGATTTTGCTTGTCCTTCTAAGCAAATTGCTTCTGGCATTCTTCCTCTGAAATGAGAGCTTTGGACATGACTGCCGCATGTGTCACAAGCTCCCATATGGCCACCTCCCTCTGAATATTTGGCCTCAACCCCAATTGAAACTTCCGAGCTCTCATCAACTCGGTGGCTACATGTTGCGGAGCAAACCTTGCTAATCGGTCAAACTCCGCGCTGTATTCTCGCATGGTCATAGCCCCCTGTTCCAATTTGATGAACTTCACTTCCCACTGGTGCCTCACGATCTTGGGAAATATTTGTCGTTGAAGGTCTTGACAAACTCCGCCCATGTCCGAGGGACATTAGGAAGCTCTTGCTCTCTGTGCCTAAAGACCGACTTCCACCAGGGCCCTACGTCACCATCAAGTTTGAAAGTTGCCCAATGCGCTTTTTCAACATTTGTGCATTGGAGCACCTCAAACAACTTCTCCATCTCCTCGATCTAACCCCCAGCCTCAACATGATCAATTTGTCCCGAGAAGCTAGGAGGCCTCATCCTCCTAAACTCAGCAAAACCGCCGGGTTGGTGAGGTGGTCTTGCTGCTTGCTGATTCAAGGCAGTAGTTTGTTGAGTGACGTTGGCAGCCAATGCTTCCAACACCTGCTCCATTCTATCCTTGTTGCCTCTTCTTCCTCTTCTCGGTGCTACCGGAATGACATTTTCACCCGATAGGAACCTCAATCCCCTAGATGTCTCAGCAACATCAGGGATGTCTCGCAAAGGGACCTCTCTCTATCCTTCTCTGCCTCCACTGTGTCCACCCCTGAACTTTGGGCCCATAGTACCGGTCTGTCATTGTGAAAATAATAACACTGATCAGAACATAGATTGTGAAAACAATCTAATATGAACCCGTAGTTCAACCTAAAGCCTAAGCTTTGATACCAATCGTGACAGCACGGATTTCTGTGCCCAAAAATCCGTGCCATCAGGATCATGCTCTGGATGATCCCTAGGACATATCACATAGTGTCTGCTCGTCTAGTGGAAATCAGAGCAGACACAACCTAGTAGTGACAGATCGCGTCATCATATAAGGCTTTATAGGAAGAAACAATAATAAAACATCTATATAAGACAAAAGAATATATATTCCCAAAAAGGAACCAAGAAGAACCACTGGTGATGAACATCCATCACCCAAAATAGTGGTTCCTATAGAATTTATAATAGTTAAAATAAACAAACATTTATAATAATAATTATAGACTGTGGCCACCAGGCACACAATAATTCAGAATTCAGTACAAAATCTCAAAAGTACAAACTAATACCCATACGGCTAATAGAACTCGTCTGTTGGGGTATCGGTGTCCTCCTCCTCTGCCTCAGCATCTGGATCAGGCTGGTAATTAGGATTACTCTCAGTGCCAGGAGCTCTAGCCTCATAACCTATAATTGTTATAGAAAATAGGGTGAGCTACATCTAAGCTCAGTAGAAGAATCTCAGCTAAAATTGTATTGAACATGCAAGACATGATTTGCAGATAGTATTTCAAAGCAGAAAATCAAATCAGAATATGCAGTCATGATAAATCAGATGACATGTACTGAGTTTTCAAATCAGAACAGATGTTATGCTTATATATCATTTGTGACTTAAATTATGAATATTTTTAACTTAAGAAACTCCCGTGACAATATAGCACGTGGTAATCAGGTGTATGCCAATAAGAAACCCCAACCAATCATCGTTCAAATGAACAATTTCAGGATGTAATAATGCCTCATCTATGGAGCGCAATTGTGCCGAGGGATTATCAAAGTAGATGCACGAATGTGCCAGGGCACGGAAATACTGTCGAGTCAGTGGGGATCATCTTGATAAAATACTTAAAATCACATACACACATATGACCTCAAAATCAGATTTCAGAAATCAAAAACAAGTATCAGAATACAGAAATCAGGGTGCAGAAACAGAGATTACAAATGGTTATTGATATGCAAGCATACTTTTAAAAACAGAACTCAGATACAGATGTGAAGAAACCATGAAATCATATTCATATACACTTTTAGGTTGGATTTCCCCTACCTTAGATCAGACCTCTTTCTAAGCAAATCCAAAGCTTTTTAGAGCGTCATGGTCTGATCCTAGACCACAAATATAGTACACTAAGTGTTAGAGAAACAGAACATCAACTGGCGCGATGTCCAGTAGTGTTTAATTTATAAAACTAAAACAGGCTGAAAACATGGGTGATTGATCGATAAATACCCTTGCTTGATCGATCAATCCTACTCCTTGATCGATCAATGACCTCATTGATCGATCAACCCCTCTAATAGCTCACAAGGAACAAAAGAAATTTGATCGATCAATCTCCTTGATTGATCGATCAATCCACACCCATGATCGATCAATGCCTCATTTTATCAATTAATGCCCTCTTCAATTCATGTTTTTACAGAGTATAATTGATCGACCAACATCCCTCTGTTGATCGATCAAGACCTTAATTGATCGATCAATCTTCCCATTGATCGATCAATCCTTAATTTTTTTTAAAATTTCCTTCCTCCTGTTCTCACACTGTTCTTATATAGATTGATCGATCAATGTCTAAATTGATCGATCAATCTTCTCCATTGATCGATCAATTTCCTCATTGATCGATCATTTTAGTCCTTGATCGATCACCTCGCTGTGATCGATCAACACCCTATATTGATCGATCAATACTCACTTTGATCGATCAATTTTTAGAATTGATCGATTAAACACCCATTTAATCGATCAATGCCCTTCGGGCATTGAACTTCTAGAAATGTGCTCCACTGTTACCATTTACCCTTTATACGAATTGATCGATCAATTCCTAATCTTGATCGATCAATCCCTAGATTGATCGATCAATGCACTGTCTTGATCGATCAAAGATGACAGTTCTCCGTCATTAATGGCGGTCACTGGTTTTGACCTATTTTGTCCCTTTAGCTTTAATGGTTTCTAAGAACCATTAACACACACCTATTCACATATTTATGATACCTTTACTTCACTCCTTTTAAATCTAAAAGCTCACCTCTTGTTGGGTCCTTTCGGGGTCTCGAAAAACGCAATCCGAAGAGGGTTTCGGATCCAGAAATTAGGAATTTGTTGCCCCCTGACTCGGAATGGCAATTTGTGGCGCCGCTCCGAAATGTAGTGATAGCACACCCTCTTGCCAATTAGATACGATATACCAACGTCAATTTCACACTACAAGATCACGTAATTACTAACCTAGGTTCTCTCGGCTTGTGGTTCTTCAAGGGAGTGGTTTCAAGTTTCTAACAATGGCTCTAAATTTTTCAGAAATAAGAAGTGGGGATGAAGATAGGTTTTCCCAACCCATCTTCCTTCTCTTATAAGCTAAGAAACTGAAATATCTTTGATATTTCAGTTTCCTCTCTAAGCTCGACTCCGGTGTGAAGCGCCTATATTGTTTCTATGGCGTAACATGCTCCACCAAGGTTCTACTAGCCTCGGATTTACGTGAGAAGTCACACATGACCTCATCTAACTACGAGCTAATATTATTTCTAATAATATTAATTTTTACTTTTTAAATTTATCTCAATTTCTGTGCCCGGCATGCATATCGAGTAGTCAAATTCTTGTTTGAGATTTTTGGGCTATTACAGAACCCACCCGATATACCTTCGGCGCGAGCGCCTTCTCAAATACTAGGTGGGTTGAGACTTTTCTGGATCATCACCACTAGGGGCTGCCGCCATACTAATACCAGGTGGTTGTGTGTTTGCCTAATCCCAACCATTTTAAAATCTACCTGTAAAAGCAAATTAATTGAGCACCCTAACTTGGTTCAATTTTAATTTTTTTTCAAAGCTTTTCTTTTTTGGAAGTTTTCTTTAGTTCAAAGACCGGGGGTGATGACCCCGTGCTGCCACTACAGGCAGACATCTATTGTTAGGATTTGAGTACACAAGTAGGCCCGCCAAACGGTTAAGGCACTTTAAATGACAAAAAATTAAATGAATTAAAAGATAATGCTCAAGTAGGCTCGCCGATCGGCTAAGGCACTTAAAATAAAGAAAAAGTAAAGAAATTTAAAGACTATGCGTAAGTAGGCCCGTCAATCGACTAAGCCTCGTAAATGACGTAAAAGTAGGGGTAAGTAAAGTGACTTAATTGGAGGGGTGAGTGAAAAAAGTAGCAAAAAATAAATAAATAAAATAACAATAAAATGTTAGGAAAAAAAAAAAAAAAGCCTAGTTCAAGGGGAAGCTCTACTAGCTAGTCCCCAGTAGAGTCACCATCTGTGCAACCGTGGGATTTCAAGGGAAAGCTCTACTAGCTAATCCCCAGCAGAGTCGCTATCTGTGCAACCGTGAGATTTGTCACGATCCCGTCGCGACGATGCGCTCTCTAACAAAAAATATAGTCGCCACCCGGAGCTTTTGGCATCCCGGGATACCTATATCATAAATATGACTCTGAATCCGATCTACACCAAATGCTCTTGGGTAGGGGCTTCGGTTATCGATCGGGAAGGTGTTAGGCACCCGATCAACCCGCTTAACGCAGTCTCTACTTATGGCCAAACTAGAAATGACATAAAAGAAAAGAAAATATCTTCCTCTTGCCCAAAAGGGCTTAGAATCCTATTTGTGTCTCTCCGTTCCTACCGAAAATTCGGCGGCGTAATGGCACAAATGTAAGGATGAGAAGAGCTAAAAAGAGATAGGAGAAGAAAGGGGAGAGCCGGAGCCCTCGGGCTCTTGTAGAACCGTAGGAGAGCCTTGCATGGCTTGCTTTGATGAGATCTTGAAGGCTTTGTATAGTATGGAATAGGGTTCAAACTCCTAAGACTTGAAGCTAAGAGGTAGAGAAGGGAGGCTAGGGGATCACACACCTAACCTAGGGGCTTTCCATGAAAGGTAAGGTGGGAAGATGTTTTTGAATTCTGATTTTTGTATGGGAGGTGTGCACCAAAGGGAGAAAGATCTTCTCACTTTAAGCTCTTTCTCTCTTAGGTAGAAATTTTCAACCCCTAAACTAAGGGGAGGGGGGCTCTATTTATAGGAAATGGATGGGTTAGGAGACCACTTAGATACTAATTGGGTTTAGCAATTAGGTAATCTAGCATCTAAGGTTTCCTAGGATTTTTGGAGCCTTAAAATATGTGAGAAGGTCCTCTAATAGTGGATGATGGGGTGAGGCCTTAAGTCACTTAAGAGGTTGCAAATAGGTAGTGAATGGGTGCAACAGAACTATCAAAACACACCCCAAAGGTCGAGGTGGTCAACAAGTCAAACCTCAATCATGAATTTCGAAGAAAAAATCATGAGTTACTATTCATATGCCTGACGCAACTATTTAAAAAATAGTTGTGCCAGACAAATGTACAGTAAAATAGTAATGAACAGTGCTGGAGGTTGGCTCGCGAGGGTGGGATCCTCATTTAAAACTAGCGTAACTAATAGTTGCGCCAGACTTAATTTCTGGGAGAAGTGGCCTGACACAACTAATAGTTGCGCCATGTAAAATTATAACTGGCGCAACTATTAGTTGCGCCAAATCCCTAGGGGGGCCACTTGAAATTCTCCTTTTGCCCTCCGGGTTCGGGCTGTCATAACCTTTGATGTATAACTCCGATGGGGTGATTCTTGGACCGTTGGCAAGATGACGACTTTTACTTTTCAATAATATGAGATTCGATTATATTAGAAGGCCATAGCTGGTCCTGGTGCACCACTCTTCATCCATTGCCCGGGAAGGTTAGGTTTAGGGTTCGAAATGGATTCTAAGGGTCGGGATTGGTTTCTAAAAGTTCGGGATAGATTCCTAAGGGATCTAAGGTGATTCCTAAGGGTTTGGGGTGGTTCCTGAGGGTTCCATACATGCCATCAAAAAACTCAAAAATGCGCCTCTCTCGAAATGTGTTTCGATCAGGCCTTAGGCCAAACTTAGGTATCTACATGTATCAGAAAATTTGTGTGGCAAGTTTTTTCTCTAAAAAGTGCAATCTTGAAAAGAACATACGGCTTTTGGTAAGACCGAACTCTATTGTATCTTGAAGGCAAATTCAATAGTGTAACGACCTGAAATTTCTACATGAAAATTCGTGTCATTAACATTTGTATCATATGAATTCGATGGTTCAATCCTAATATGATGATAAATTATTTGAGAAAACACAAGCTATTTTTTAAAAAAAATACCTACATATAGATCATGTGCTAATAAAAAGTAACAATATTGATATTAATTTTCAACAGGCTTAAATCAACTGACTATAGAATTTAAACCCATTTAACAAATCATTCAAATAAAGTCACATATATTTTAAGTTAACTATGCACCTATAGTCTTGTAGCCCAAGTGCCACCCATCAAAATATAATGTGAAATAACATAATATAAGTATTATCTATTTATTGTCCCAAAATCCCATGAAATTGAAGTGGTTAACCTACGGATAAAAATCCTCTGAGTGATCTTCCTCTTTCGATGGCAGATAATCAGGATCTTCCTCTTCGAGTATATGTCCTCTGAGAAATCAAAAATAGGAGGATCTACGACACAAAAGTATTGGGGTATGCAAAAAATTTCACAGTGCTTAGTAGGGAGGAATTAATTACCCTCAATGACTTGAAACATTTAATTAATTAGGATACATAAAATTTATCAAATTAATGTGACGATAATTTAGAGATAGATATATCATAAGACATGACAAGGCTATCAATTTATGATTATGAGATATAAATTATAAAAATTGTGTTTAAAATTCTACACATAAATTTTATTAGAAATCTAGGTTCCTTAATATTTCGTTAAACATATGCATGAAAAGTAGACTAGTCCCAATAACACATGTCTTACATGACTTAAATACTAACTTAAAGTAATTTTCACATATATTAGGTGTCAAACTAAAGTAATATTTATACCGTTGGAGATCCTGTCCACCATCGGCCATGGACAATTTTCATAATTAGCCGTAGCCCCTACTCATCGAGGTGGCTCATGCTTGGTTCATGTCTTGACATGATATGATGGGATTCTACTTAAAATAAAAATTTACACATGCAGAATGATTGTTTGTTTTTATCATATATATAGTTATAATTTTTTACTTGCCTTGTCATAAATTCGTGTCGTGTCTATTTATATTCATGTCTTAAATGACCTTTAAATCTGTGTTTATTTATGTCCATGTTATAAATTCGTGTCATGTCTTTTTCTCATTCAATGATGCACAATTTATATTTGATAATCATGTGGATAGATATAATATAATAAGAATAAACCAAACATTGATAACATGATAGAACATTCATGACCGCAAAATGAGACTTACCGATGTATAAAATAATTCTGCATTTATAATGCAATCCAATCAAATTAGGACTTAACTAGTCAAAAATTAACTTTTATAATTCATGTTAAAATCTAAGAATTCTAATCGTCAAATGTGAAGATTAGGAAAAGTTGGGAGAGGTGATCATACCGAAATTTTTGTGATTCTACTCATATGGTCAAAAGTCAAACGTGAATTCACAGAACACTTGACTGAAATCAGATCCAAATTTACTGTGCATATTTTAAAGTAGGTATCTTGAGATCAATTTTTGAAGTGATTAGAGACTGATTTACTTTCAGATATTAGAATAGTTTTGGTAGAGGACACTGTCATCTACATCACCTCTTTGATGGCACATCCATTGGAGGTCTATAAAAATTTCTATGGTTACATGAAGTTAGAGAAAACCCAAACTGATTAGAAATGAAATTTCAACATCAACCTTCAATTTTCATGCTAAATCAATTTTTTTCAAGGATATAACCATCAACATAAATAGGAACTAATATATATGTCCTAGTATACTTGTAAATAATTATTTAAATAAATTATAAAGTGGAGATTAACAATCAATGAAGATACGTATTCAAACATGACTAATTAAATAAATGGGTCGAAGCTAAGGAATGATGAATTTAAGTCACAAATTCTCGTTTAAGTACTACTAATTAGTCAAATGAGTAAAATTAAAAGTGAATAATTAAATTCTCCTACCTCAGGTCCTAATGTCGCAAGGAAAAATTGTTGGTGCAAAATAATTTTTTCGTCGACGGAAAAGTCAACGAGATTAGATTCCAAGAGTCACTACAAAAAATAAGACTATTAGTGACAATTTTTTGCTTCAAAAAATTACAGCTATTAACAAAAAAACTATTAAGACTATTAGCGGCAAGGGTATTAGTGACAGTTTTTTGTTAATAATAACAATTTTTGGCTACCGCTAATAGTCTTATTTTTTGTAGTAAGTGTTGTCCCCACTTTATCGTCTTATTGCCTTTGCAGCTGCTGTAATAGGTGAATATTATAGTTTGATAAAGAACTTAGAGTGGTGCTTGGAGGTGGTGATCCGGCGGTAATCGATCTCGTGATGTTGCCCATTGGTGGGGCTTTATATCATAAAACATGGAGTTGGTGGTGGCTTTTTTATGGCTGCTTTGATAGAGTTTTAAAATGGTTGTCTGCCATTTTGTGGTTGCACTAAGGGGAGAAGGTAGCTGTAGACGATGGTGATGGTGGGTCGTTCAAGAAGGTGTGATCACATGGTGGTGATGGTGATTCGGTGGGGGCTTTTAACATAAACTTTAATGGCTGCTTTTATGGTTGTAGCATGATGGGTTGTTTGAGTTCTTGGTTGGAGAGATCAGAGAGGCGATAGAGAGGAAGAGAGATCGCTGGCAAGAAATCTTGCTAGAAAGTAAGAGTCATAAAGGGGCTTGGAAAATTTGTATTTTTAGCCCTATCAGTTTGCTTATTTACAGAAACGGCTCTATAATTTGAAACTGTGTCAAAATAGGCCAGCTCCAAGCCAAGCCGTTTCCACATTAGCATGAACCTATTTTTTCATTATATATATATATATATATATATATATTTATTTATTTATTTATTTATTTTATATTATTTTTTTGTCGTCCCTTTTTTTAAGTTGGTGGTCGCTATCTAAAGACGACATTAGGTGGTAATTTATTTTAATTGTGTACATGGTATGAAATCACTGTTAAGAAAAAAAAAAAAATGCTAACATACCACTATTTTAAGTTGGCAGTCGCTATTTAAAGAAGATATTAGATTGTAATTTATTTTAATTGTGTATATGGTATGAAATTACTGTAAAAAAAAAAAAAAAAATCCGCTAATATACCGCTATCTTAAGATAGCGACCGCTAACATTCCGCTAATATACTGCTATCTTAAAAAAAAAAAAAAAAAAAATCCGCTGACATACAGTTATCTTAAGATAGTGAATCTTAAGATAGTGGCCGCTAATATACTGCTATCTTAAAAAATAAATAAATTTTAAAGATAGCGGCTGCTGCAGTATGTTAGCGGCCACTCCGCTATCTTAAAAAAAAAAAAAAAAAAAGCGCTATCTTAAAACAAATAAAAAATAATTTTTATTTATTTTTATTTAAGATAGCGGCCGTTGCGGTATGTTTGTGGCAGCTTTCTTAAAATAGCGGCTGCTAACATACCGCTATCTTAAAAAGAAAAAATATTTATTTCTTTATTTATTATTTTATTATATTTATTTTTAAGATAGCGGCCACTGCGGTATGTTAGCGGCCGCTAACATACCGCTATCTTAAAAAAAATATCGACTGCCATCTTAAGATAACGGTTGTCATTTTAAAATAACGGTCAATATCTTAAAATGACGATCGCTATCTTAAGATAGCGGTAGCGGTATGTTAGCAATCGCTATTTTAAGATAACGGTATGTTAGCGGGTTTTTTGAAATTTTTTTTTTTTTTTGTTATTTATGTCTTCCGTTCTTATATTTTTTGCAGATCATTAACTAATAAAACTTATATTGGATAATACAATAAACTCTCTTTTTCTTTTTATCCAAAACCTCCATCTTAAGATAGCGATCGTTATTTATCTTAAGATGACAGTCTCTTCATCTTTAGATAACAATATGTTAACAGGTTTTATTTATTTATTTATATATGTTTTACGTTCTTATATTTTTGGCAGATCGCTAACTAATAAACGCAGTAATCTCTCTTTTTTCTTCGTACCTTAAAATTTATCATATGTTAGCGATCGCTATCATAAAACATCGTCCGCTATCGTAAAATAGCGCCTAAGATAGCGCCTACTATCTTAAAATACCGGATACCACGACCCGTAATTATAAAAGAGCGAGCGCTACTATAGGCGAAACTGAAAAAATGGATAATAAAAAAATGAAAAATAAACATATATATAATGAAAAAATAGGTGGATGTTGAGGTGAAAATTTCTTAGCTTGGAGCTGGCCTATTCTGCACAATTTCAAACTATAAGTCCGTTTTTGCAAATGAGTAAATGTGTAGAGCCGAAAATGCAAATTTCTCAAGGGGCTTTAATTGGATTTCCTAATAAGAGAGGGTCTTGGATTTGATTGCCAACTAATTGGGCAATCAGGTTCTTGATTGGGGCGACCACATGTAGCTGCCCACCTGCCTATATGGGCTTACATAGAGATGGAGGGTGAAAGATTAAAGGGCTAGATTGGACGGTTTGGATGAGTTTGTTATGGGAATAGAGGAAAAAGCAGGCCCCTTGCATGATTTTGTGCGTAAGAAGATCTTAGAGAGAGTTTTTTTATTGAAGAACTTACGTTCTCGGTCAAAAATAAGTTGGTGGGGATTTGGGCTTGGCAATTGAGGGAAAAATGAGTTGAAAGGAGATACTGTGTCGGTGCCTATTTAGTTAATATAACAGTTCTTTATTTACAACTTCACTAACAAGTGTAGGCTCAGCAAGATCCAAAGAGGGAAGGTGTCGTATGGAAGCTTAAAAATTTAATTGTGCTAGGTTCATATGCTAAACACACATATCTTAATTTATTTATAAAGGACTTAGATATAGAAAGAAGGTCTAAGTGTTTGCATTATTATAAGGAAGGAGTTCCATTGAGTCACTTGGGTGTTGAGCACCAACACTCAGGCCCATGGTGCCAACCTCTCTGACAACATTCATATTTTAATTAAAAATTATTAATATTTATAAGAGTGTATCTTTATAACTACAAGGGATGTGTTCGGGTGTTTGGTACAGGCTCGAAGTTTCGGATTGCACATAGGTGCACGCACCCTACAAAATAAATAAATGATTCTAAGGTCAATTACTCAAAATAATCTTTTTGTCATCAAAAGTCAATGATTTGACGTTTACTAAAAATTAGGGTTGTTATGGATAAGAACCCTATTGCTTCTTCGTTTATTAGATGAAGTGGAAGCATATATTTTTTTTAAGACAAAGTAGTGAACTACGTGCCTCCGAGCCATTTTCAATACCATTTATTTTCAACATCCACACCTTAGCCTTGTGCAGCCGCATACATCTCTATTTTAATAGTTGCTAGGAGGATAGTAAAGATGAAGCAATTTGTAGCACTATTGTAATACCTCTGTCACCCTTTACATCAATCCCTCTCCCTTTGCTCTTGTATATACAACAACAATAACAACTAAGAAACCTCAAGGGGTTAGGTGAGCTGGCCAGGTACCTGCTTCCAAAAGTAGATTACCTGAGTTCGAATCTCCTCCCTCCCTTGAGGCTATCTTAGGGATTTATATCTTGTGCTGACTCGGTATGTGCTAAATTTGGAGTGCGCATGTGCCCCTGGGATTAGGTGGGTGCTCTAAGAGGCCCGAATACTCAGGTTATAAAAAAAAAATAATAATACCAACCAAGAACGCCTCACCTCTCCACTTACTTTTGGTAAATATAATTTTGGGGTTGTCTAGGGTAAGGCCCATCAGGGGGCCCTTCTTGAAAGTCTTTAAAAGACATCGGTTAATATAATTTCCAATGTACTAAGCTAGTAAATCAAGTCAATGGATTAATTGGTTAAGCTACTTTTTTATTATACTTTTTACCCAATAGGTTATAGGTTTAACTCTACTCATGCCCCATATTTACTTTTTTTTTATGGGTCGGATCGTATCTCTATCGGGTCGGTGTTGATCATGGGTCGGGGCATTTGTCTCACTGGACCAAGTCGACCTTATGTATTGACCAAGTGGATTCTCTGGCCTCATTTTGATCGGTCCGGATTCGTTTGACTGGATCATTCATATATATACAAATTTTTTCTTATTAACTGTCCTAAATTAAAACAATGATCTTGTGCTCGTTGTAGCTTTATTTTTCGCAAATGACCTATCAATTTGGATCTACTTGACGAGAGCTATCAAATTAACTCATTTATGAAACCTTTTGAGACTGTTTAAGTGCTAAAAAATGATATGAAAGATTTAATGACAGTTAAAGTGTTAAAAAATGTCACAATATTATTAATTGGATTACTCGATCTGTGGGGTACATTCTACTATTTAACTTTTCTCTTTGCTTGTTCTATTTTCCTTTAACGTATATCTTCGTTAACTTATTAGTTACTTTTTCAAATTATAAACAGTAGAGTGGAATATGTATATAGTCATATCTAGGAACAATCATAATGACAAATTTTAATTTCAGTCATATTTTGGTATTTTAGGAAGTACAAAAAATATTATATATAAATTATATTTAATAGTTATAACAAATTTATTTATTATGCAAAAACGACTAATTAAAAGAAAATTTATTATATTTGAAAAAATTCATTAATTTTGTTGAAATTAATGAAATTTGATGATTTTAGAGAAATCATTGAAATTTCGCTAAAAATTATGTTCAACTTCTGTTTGATAAATTTTAGATAAATTTTGAAAAATATCAAAGAAATTTGTCACCATTAGAGAAATAAGTATTATTATATTTGTTATTAAAAAATTTATGACTTTTATTAGAATTAATATGAAGGAGGGTCTTATTTTAGGAACTCACCTTAGGCTCCAAAATGTCATGCCCCACCCGGAATACAGCTTGATTTGGGTGAGCGCTAAATAATCTAAAGGCACTTCCAAATGATCTAAAGGTTTCTGTGGGGACCATGTGATACACCAGCTCACAAGCTTCGCTTTACTTGGGGAATAAGTTTCTAAACTGCCACAAATGGCACGTAAAACGAAAGCAGCAATTTAATATAAAAAAAGCCACCCTTAGGCGAACTTCTAAATTATTTTGGCTTGCTATATTAATAATTGAGCTGTCCAGTCAATTGCTTCATTTTGAAAGGTCAATGTGACGTAGATATTCATACCGTTAAAAAAGAGTCTATCGATAGATGAATATGATCACCCAATAGATGGTTTTTTTGTTACGGATAATTAGAAAAGCATGCCTCAAAAATAATTTTTTTTGTAAAAAAGGCTCTGACTTCAAATGTTTTAGAAAAACAATATTTGTACGAATTTTAGAATTTCATAAAATCGTAAAAAAATGTGCTTTCACAAATTTTGGAACTTCAGAAAATTGTGAAAGCACATTTTTCTAAAAGGTACTTTCATGGTAGTACCGATTTTCTAAAGTTTTAAAATCTGTGAAAACTCACTTTTCTAAAACTTTTGAGGTGGGGTCTATTTCACTAAAAAATTTATTTTTGAAGCATTGTTTTCTAAAATGCCATTTTTTTTTATCACTCGTTCTCTATTGATAACTCTATGTGCACCTACCGAATTTTTAAGGGCAGCAAGGAAGAAAACTATCAATTGCTTTAAATTAAAGGATGGAGATTGTTTTCGTCATAATATATAGGCAAACCATCAGACGATCAAATTTTGATTTTACGTAGCACAACTAAAGTAGTGATCTAAGAATGACTGCTTGATAATATAGTTCTCGGATAACTTTTTGGAATGTATATCACATAGGATCATAATATGATCATTTGATAGTACGCCTTTAATCTCAAAATCCATTGTGTGAATGATTGAGACAAAAGATAATATCCATTGTTTTATTCAAAGCAATAAATTATTTTAAGTGTTGGTGCCTTTATAGTTTCAATAGGTGCGAATAGAGCTATTCTTACCATTAATGATGAATTCACATGGTCATTATAAGAGCAAGCTCTAGTTTTAATTAACTCTCTAAAATAAAAGACACGGGCACTAATTGCTTGTAGAGACGAATTTTACTCATAATCATCCCACTTTTTGAAACGTGTGCCACATAAAATACCAAGTGTTCCATGAAGGACATGATATAAAAAAAAATTTGTTAGCACAAAACTTTATCTCTATCATTTGTATTCCGTCCCATATGAAGGACAAGATATAAAGATATTTGGTTAGTACAAAACGTGATCTCTATCAATTGATTCAGCATATTCGAAAGCTATAAAAAATTAAAGGAATTTAATTGTTTATAGTCTCTGACTGCCTTAAAGAAGATTGTATAGAGATCGTGTTTTATGTCAATTTATTGCAAAAAAAAGTTTGTCATATATAGTCTTCAAATTTTACAAACACATGATATTTTCACATGATAAGCTTCAGAAAGTGACGCGATACTAAATAATAGGCTTGTATAATTATCACGTATAAATGGGTCAGAGTTTGCATGGTTTACAAAAGCCAATATCTAAATCAGCGTAATCTTGATAAATGTACTGGAAAATCACTAAAATCATGTGAGTGAAATATAGTAGCATCGAGAAAATGAATGGTTGCCATGCTGTGACGCCTAAACTTGTTTTAGCAATTCATTTTTCGTGCTTATAAGCTCTTAGTCATATGATATAGATGATGATTTTACACCCAAGCACTACCAATAGCACTTAGGTCAATTTTTTCGCCAATAAAGTAAAGCTCTTTAAGGTTCAAAACAATTTATGAGCACAAAAACCCTCCTTGAAATATGAAAAGGGTAAAGGATGCTTGTTATCATGGATGACTCCATGCTAATTTGTAGTCTTGTGATATCTAATCTTATGATCAGGTTTCATGGATAAAGGCGTTTCGATGATCATAACTATTTTATAAATAAAAAATAAAAAATATAAATATGTTTAGTCAATGACATCAACCGAGGTGAGAAATGAAGGATAAAATCAATTGTGATTTTACCTTTTATTTTACGTGCAATTGATTCTTTTGATCGTATAATTTAATATTTATAATTTCAATTTTTTTTTCTATAAATAATTATGATCATTAAGCTGCTCCAATTTATGACATCTGATTATATGATTGGATGCCACGTGAATGAAAATTAATATGAGACCAGATAAATTACATGATCCATATATAATACCAACTACATTCACCCCATATGAAAATGGCAATATAAGGACCGTTTAACTTGGGGGCCTCTCAATGCTTTAGTATGGAGTTTGATAACGTTTGATTCACGGAGGACCAGGTAGGTGCCAAAGAATTTGACCAAGTCAGGTCACATTATATTTCTAAGTTATTCAATATTCCACCATGGAAGATTTTCAAGCTAACTCGCCCCTATTGTGTAATGAGCATTTCACAATTTACACAGCCTACAAGACATCCTATTATTATAGAAGGGAGATGCCAATACACATCTCATAACTTGTTGGTAACAAACCAAAGTCTCTCACCAATTTTGCCAACCCTTCGGTGGGTTGAGAGATATTGCACATTGCACAATGGTTAGCCTGCATGGGGTTGGGAGGCTGGACTTATCAAATACAATAGTTGGGAGGAAAAGATATAAGAATTTCATCTTTTCCTCAACCTCGCAAAATCGGCTTGTAAGGTGAGGAGTGCTCCGATTCTATATAGCCCAAGACTTCCTAGCCTACAGGCAATGTTAATACGAGGACAGTTCGGAGGAAACGATAGAGAAGGTTCAAATTGTATTCATAGCATCTTTTGGGTGCACAATAACTTTTCCTAATTTTGTCGAGTTTATATTATCAAAAAGTGTCATTACAAAATTTTACAATAAAAAAGATTATTTTATTTTTTATTACCAAATGATGTTAATATAGGGACAGTGATACGATGGGAGGTCCCGGGATCCCCCATCGGTAATTTTTCTTTTGAAGGTCCTTTAAGGATCGATCTTAATGGGGCTCTAGATGTCTTCACCACTTGTGTTGTACCCCAAACTCTCAAGACTATTCTCTCTCGGTTCCATTGTAACATGGTATATTTAATATATCACAATATGTCCATTAATTATGTTATTAAATCGTGATATAAGCTATAGCAGACTAAATAAGAAGAAAACTACATTCGGGACTGAAGTTTTGCCGCTAAGTGTTAGGCTAATTTTATTTATAATCCAAGATTCTTCCTTCTTAACCTGAGTTTGATATGTTTTAAATGTTGACTGCTTTGAAGAAAATGAAGATTATTAAGATTATGTTATCCCAATCTTTGGCAAAATAAATCTTGAGACATGGGCCAACTATCAAACGGTTAGATTTTTATTCTATATGACACACATCCTAAAAATTAACATGATAAGAGGCATGCATCAAACTTGGATCTTGCCCATCATTTAAACATAATCCTATTTAAATGATCTTGAGCTATCAATGATTAAAGATGTGGGTAATCTGAATCGTCATCAAAGCGATACATCATAGACTGAAGTGTTACAAACCCAAAAATTGTGTTTTAAGGGATTTAAGTAATCATATATGTGAACTACAATATCAACCATTATTTTAGTTTTAATGGCTAATAGTAAAGTTTATCAATCGGATGGTTCACATCCACTTATCGGCATGTTTCATTAGGGTTGAGACATATTCTAGTGATAGATTGTCATTTGGGAAATTTAGATTTATCATAAATGTGTGTCACATGAGTAACACATGTGACAAAACTATTACTATTTGATGACTATCGGAGACCGCCCATCACAAAAATTTGGACTCCGCCATTGTACGGGGATGATGTAGTATTAATGAAGGTGTCAAACTTGATATCGGTACCGGTTATCGGTCCATGGAGTATCGACATGACTTGGTCGATACCAATACAGATTGGCACTTCAAAAAAAATAAAAATATAATAATAATAATAATAATAATAATAATAATAATAATAATAATAATATATATCTTGGCTCAAATTGATCCGGATGGCCGATTTTTGATACCTTTGTATTAACACCATTTCCCAGCATATTAAACACCATTTGGTAGTAAAACATAAATCAAACGGGCTTGTGATGTAGCAGTCAAGACGTTTGGACGGGGGGCTCAATGGCATCGCCCAGTAGACATAGTCTAAAATCTCGAAATTTAAAGACTCACGTCTCATCATCGATCGACTAATAAAGAAATAGGGAGATTCAAGAAATGGCATATCCGTTTCCGTTAAAAAAAAGAAAAAAAAGAAAAAAAGGAAAAAAGAGAAAAGAAATGGCACATCCGTAATACAAGGCCTATGGTCTCATCTCACGACCTTTTCTACAAAACGAGTTCAAATCTCCATTCATCGCGGCACGTGCGCCTGCTAAAAAGACTCGACGTCCCTGGTGTCTCCCTCTCTGCATTCGCGAATCAAGTTCCGAAAAAACATGAAAAAACCCGACCTCTCTTTCTCTCTCCTCTTCTCCTTCCTCTCTTTCGCAACCAACCATCCAAGAAGAAGAGAATCACAACAACACAGAGACCCAATGCACTCCTACACCAGGCTCCCGCACCCTTCGCCCCCACCTTCGCCGCTCCGCTCTCCAAATTTGCTCCGCCAAACAAGGCTCAAGAGTTGGCGCTTCCAGACCCCCCTCCCGCAGCCCAGGACGTTCGCACAGCGGCTTGTCTGGATCCTTCTCTCGTGCTTTATACGGCAGCGTGGCCTCTGCCTCTTCGTACCTCTCCTTTACATCTCTGGAATGCTTCTTTACGTAGGCACTGTTTCTATGGACAGAGATATCGCAGTGGAGGTCAGCTTGCAGCTGCCTCGTGGTTCTGTTTACCGGAGCCATGAGGCGTATGAGAAGCTAAGGCCTTTTATGAATGCCGATGAATCTTCCTTAGACGATGTAACTTCTTTAAAAAACCAAATAAATCTTTTTTGTCTTCTTGGTTATGGGTTTGGGTGGTTTCTTTTTGGATATTTTGTTAACGTGGCCAATTGTTGAAATGGTTGAGTATTCGTGTTTGTTATGTTTATTTTTTATTTTTTTCTTGTTTGGAGTTGTATTAAGTATGCTTTTATTTTTTTTTTATCATTTATTTATTATTATATTTTATTAATTTTGGATTAGTTCCTCTGCTTCAGGGATGTATCACTGTCTAGCTTTGAAATGCTGAACCAATTTTTTGGTATATAGGTAGTCTAGTGAACCTTAACACTTACTATTTGCTTTAGCTAATTCTCCTAGACCACCAAATTTACCAAAAATTAAATGAAATCTCCTAGACCACCAATTAGTATTGCTTTTATCTGTGGAGAAGAAGAGTAAATGTGAACACCCACTTTACAAAGTGTTAAATTTTGCTCAGAAAAACGTAAATACTCCCTTTTGTGTAGGTGTGTGTGCATCCGCGCCATGGTTTAAAATTCCGAATGAAACCGATACGTATAGGTTTCCGAGGTCCCCAGTTCCGATACTTTGAATGTATCGTTCAATTACATATATACATATATATATATATATATATATATATATATAATTCTTATTAATTTATTGTTAGTATTATTAGAATTTGGTATCTCAACTCTGAGCATGTGCTTTAGCTAATGATCGTTGGCCAGCACTTCATGTTTCTTTAAACCGTATGATGATATTGCAAATATTAGAATCTAGATGCCATGCATTTCATCACTAAGTATAGAGTAAATAAGATATTTTTGGTAAACACATGCTCTACTTTTCACAATGTGCTACTTTGATTTGTTTTGAATGGGGAACAGCAAACCAATTTTCATATTGGTTTTTCAAAGGGTCAGAACTCTCAAAACCTCTACTTAAAGAATTAGTGGATTATGGATACAAGGAACCACCATCAGTGGATGCACTTGCTAAATGATTTACTTTGAGGCTCATTCTACCATTAGCTTCATTTTTATTTTTATTTTTTAATTTTGCTTGGCTGTATGGATTTCTTTTGTGAAGCAACAGTGAAATGTGGTAGATATATTTTTTATTTAATGGAGAGGTAGCCCACCCAACATCATTATACTAATTAATGGAAGGGCTCTAGACCCGAAAAGAACATTTTCTGTAGTGGGCTAAAATAGAAGGTCCTGAACCTCCTGGTGTTTGTTTAATTGGGTTCTTAATGGTCCACTTAAATAAAATAAATGACGTGACAGGCTGAAAATCAAGAAACAGAAAAGATAACGAGTGAGGTTTGACTATTTAAGATAGAAGTTTGACTTACTATTAGTTTAGGTAGTCCTAAAGTGTAGGAGTGTTACAGTACTCTTTATTTACTGACCTGTGATTGGTTGAAATAGGAACAACAACTAATTTTCTGCTATACTAGTGGTTGAGGAATAAAATAGAACGTCATTGCTGTCGTGTGAGGATTTAGAAAATAGAAAAAAGATTGGTTTGCAAGTGAGTGAAAGGGATTAAAAGTAGGAAGAAAGATTTCAGGTGGCTGGTGAAAGTAGAGAATCTTTACTGAATTTTGAATGAATCATCATCATCATCATCATTCTCATCCTCTTCATCCTCATGATCATCATAGGCTTATCCCATCTTTATGGGGGTCATCTTTGCAAGTCTTTTTTCTCTATTTACTGCTATTCAGGACTAAACTCTCAGTTACTGGCTTACTGCACAATCTTTCTTATCACTTATCACTGCTTCCTTCTAGGTCTTTATTGGTCTTCCTCTTCTTCTTCTTTTCTTGTACTTGTATGTTCTATTGTCTCAATACAGGGCCAGTTTTCAGCCTCCTATGTTGATGAGGCACCACTATATTGATATATGTTTTCAGCCTCTGATGGATAATCCAAATCATCTCAAATGACAGTCTGTAATTTTCTCTTTTTTAGGAGCCACTCCAAGCTTTTCTCTTTTGTACTTGTTCCTAACTTTATCCTTTCTTGTTACTCCACTCATCCATCTTAGTATATACATTTCAGGCACATGAACTAGCCTAACATTTTGCTCTATAAAATGATGCAGGTCTCACTGCTGTCTTATTAAAACACTATCAATCAAAGTGGAACTCTTGAATTCTGAATTATTGTATGAAGAAAATAAGAGTGCTGCCATGCACTGCGCTTAAAATATTTTAGTATCTAAAGAAAATGCGAGTTTATGAGAGACTAAAATAATTTGAGTGCAGAAATACCTGGGGCTTACAAAGTCAATATTCTCTCTATTGATTGACTTCCATAAGATGTCATTAGGACGATATATTAGGATAGCCAAGTTTTATTTAGTAGCGTTAGTAGGAAATGTATCAAAATGATACATGTGTATTAATTAGCCTTATTTAAGTGTTTGTATCATGGTTTCAAAACTTGGCAAGTCGACTGGGAACTCGGGCGAGTTGACTCGGCTCAATTGGGTTATGAGTTGACTTGGCTATGGGATCGAATAGGGATGTGACTCGAACGACTCGCCGATCCGACTAGGCTAAGGGATCGAATAGGGATGTGACTCGAGCGATTCGCCTATCCGACTCGGAAACTTGACCAAGTTTGCGGACTTGGCGAGTCAACTTTAGTGACCCTAAATGAGGAGAGGAAAGAAAGAAGAAAGAATGAAGAAAAAGAAGAGAGAAGAAAGAAGAAGAAGAAGAGGAGGAAAAGGAGGAGGAGGGAGGGAGAAGGGAAGAAGGGAAGAAGGGAGAAGGGAAGAAAGGGAAGAAGGAAGAAGGGAAGAAGGGAAGAAGAGAGGAAGGAGGAAGGAGGAAGGAGGAGGGAAGAAGGGAGGAAGGGAGGAGGGAGGAGGGAGAAGGGCGGAGAAGGGAGAAGGGAGAAGGGAAGAAGGGAGTCTAGTCGGACTGATTTTCCGCGTTGAATCTACTCAGATGATTTTCGAGTTGAGTCGAGTCGAGTCGAGTTGAGTTTTCGTGTTTTAAAACCATGGTTTGTATTGCTGCTTTTTCCTACAAATTTGATGTTTTACAGATTTTTGATCTAGGAAAGCTGGTTTTGCTCCTATCCTTCTTTTCTAGATCTTGTGGAATTTCATTGATCATTAACAGACCGGATATTTGTTGTTTGCATCAATAACAAGTTCGTTCTTAGAAGAGAGTGATTTGAGTTGCGACTTGGGGTTCAGCCAACAAAGACTTCTACAATCAATCAAAGACAAGATTGACTTGCACATGTGCTTAAAGGAGTACTAACGATTGATCGTGATGATACAATGAGATCCACGAGGAGATGACTAGATGATTGTCTTTTTCATTGACACTGGACTCCAAAGATTTTTTTTTTTGAAGTGGATAATCTTCAAATTACAATGTACCTTAATTCCGGGGGTTACTCACATAATAACAAAAGGACCTGGCAACAACGAAACTAGAAATAGAAATAATGTAATAATATAAATGCATAGTATACAAATGAAAACTAAAATAACATTTCATTACTTCATTTCAAAAGTTTTAACTGGAGTCAAGTACAACATACTCTACACCTAACCACGACTACTACCACCTTTTATCTTCTTACTATGCGGTTGCCTTCTTCTTTTGGTCAAAAGGTTTATCTGTGTAGATAAATTGGGTGCGCAGATAAATAGGGAGTGAATGAATGATAACAACTCAACAAGTCCTACATCCTCAAATTTATAATTTTGATTCAATAATATTGGAGGTAAGGGCTGTCCATCATATTAGGTAATAAAACTTGTAACAGATGATGTGAGAATAAAGACTCAAAATGGAATAAGTGTAGAAAACTAATAACAGAAATCATATGTAGAAATGGATTGTCCATGCAAAAGCATAACTCAGATGCAGAACTCAAATGCAGAAACAGATTGTATGTGTACTATTGATGTACGCAGGTGAATAACATATATCGACGATTCTTTGAAAATCTTACTTTCTTTATTTTCACTTTCATGCTTTTAAAACAGCATAACTTGAATATCAGACCGTCTTATGGTGGTCGGGCTAATCATATATCTAAAGTGTCCTCGTTGTGATGGCCCAAGCTATTATATAGCTATTGATACACACTACCTCCTAACTAATAACACGAATACAGTGTTCAAAATATATCATACAGAATACAGAGTATAGACCGTTGCAGGTTTTCTTTACTTGCTATTGGCCAGCTCATTGCTCGCTTTCATGGATCTCCCACGACATAGGGATTCCAGAACAGAATCAAAATAAGAAAATCATACGACATCTCATTGTATGCCAGAACAGAATTCAAAATCATTTCATATAGTGCTTCATAAGTCAACCTTTCCTTAAAGGTCCTCACATTTTCAGAAAGCTTTCATAATCATGCTGAATTTAAAGCATACGTCTTAATATATGACATGTAATGCAGAAAACAGAATTTCAGAATCTCATTAGCTGTACTGAAGAAAAAGACAGAATTATAAGTTTAACTAACCATTTTTTCTCATAAAACATTACATTAGCTTTGTATGAAATCATGCTTAACTTGCTTACTCTTGATAATCATGTTTGATTAGCTTAATCATGCTTGACTTGCTTAATCATGCTTAACTTTCTTAATAATTATGTTTGATTAGCTTGATCATGCTTAACTAGCTCAATCATGCTTGACTTACTTAATCATGCATACTAATTTAATTAGCCATGCTTAATTTGGCCAGCCGGAGTCAATTAGACCAAGTCAGGATTTTTTTATATCTGTAACGGTAATTTTCATTAAGCATTAAAAATTACAAGAGGCTAGGTGAGCCAGAGAGCTAGTGGCCACCCCTGACAAAAGAGGAGCAAGAAAAAGAAAGAAAGAAAAGAAAGATCAAATCAACATAAAACAGAGCAAAAAAGAACAAAAAGACAGGAACAAACAAGGAGGAAGGGCCATTCAGGTAGCCAGCTAACCAGGGTCTAGCAAGGAAGTCCAATCTCTCAAAATTGAACCACATGAAAGTGCTCGAAGCTGCAGGTGGGCAAGCCCCAGAAGATAGAAAGCTCAAAAACCCTGGCTTGGATCAACTCGATTGGCCTATTTTGCTGACGAAAAATCTGCCGATTGCGCTTTGTCCAGATTGCTCGGGTAATTTAAATAGACTTCTTATGAAAAGGAAAGGTTGAACATGGTGAGGATGCCTCTACCCGGCTATGTATCTCGAACTTAAAAGTATGTTGCTGGCTTTGCTCGATCCACCACTGCTGGACCAAAGAAGGGTATGGCGGATTATACTGAATCAACTGTTGAACCAACTGCCGCAGTTCCTCTGCCTATGCTATTGGCGAAAATGCTACTGCTACCTGGCATAGAAAAAGGCACCTACACCAAGCTGCAATCAGGACACCATCAAATTAGGCATGCACCAAAAAAGGCTGAATCCGGTGAAATGACATCTCGGGAGAATATGACAAGCAGATTCTGGGTAGCTATTACACAACACGCATCGCCTAGAGATAGCCAGGCCTCTTGAATCAAGTAACTCTCAAGTCTTCAGACCATCCCAGGCTGCGAACCAGCCCAACAGGAGCTCCTTAGGGGGGGGGGGGGGGCAGGGAATTTCCATAGAATCAACCACGAGTCAGGATTAGCTGGGTTAATTAAAGTTAATTAGGCTAGTCAGAGTTATTTAGCCCAAACTGGGATTAATTGCACTAACTGAGGTTAATTAACTCTAACTAGGGTTAACTGGACTAATTATGGTTAATTAGCCCTAACTAGGATTACTCGCTTTAATTACCCCTAACCATGATTATCTACCACTAAGCTTATTTAACTAAATTAACCTAGCTTAAGGAAGGACTTGCCTGATTGGTGACCTGGACCTGATTGAAGCTGCACCAGCGTGTCGAACCTGACCTGCCTGGACCCGAGCCTCCTTTCTTCTTCATCCTTTCTCTTTCTCCTTTCTCTTCCTCTTCGTCTTCCTCTTTTCTCTCTCCCTCTCTCTTCAAAATCGGTGGGGTAGAATGCTCCCACCACCTCTTCCTCTCTATCTCCGGAGGTTGGTTGTTCCATCTCAGTATTGGAGTCTATAAACATATAAGTTCAGAAAGGTTCGGAACAAAACGGTGAGAAAAATTGGAAGCCTTAAAACTATAAAACATATAAGTCAGAAGAACTAAAAAAGTCGGGAAATAATGGAAAAAGTTGAAAAAACTGAAATCATTCGGGAAAAAAAGGAAAAAGTCAGAAAAAAGGGTTTTAATATGCTTTTTTTTGCATTACATGTTTTTTTGCATTTAGAACAAAAATACCTGTTTCAAACGAAAATGCGCCTTAAAGAAAAAGAGTATAAAGCAGGTTTAATACATTGTACCAATAATACACCTATTTAACGGGTATGGTTTTTATAAAAAATGTTTTTTTTTGTTACTATGTTTGCACCTATTCCATTTGAATAACATAGGTAATGCAAAGGAATCTGGTAACTTTGAAACAATTTTGTAGGAGGAATGTGGTTTTGGTATATGTATATGTAACTTTCCTGCTAAATTCTTTTTTGATTGATATGACATCCTATGCTACCCCCAAATAGATGGAACAAGGCAATGAAGATGATGGTCCTGTGCTATCTATTAATCTCCTTCGATATGGTTGACTAACTTCAGTAACCACTGTAATGATGCAAGGGGTAACTCATGTCAGTCAAATGGTTTAAATTACTGCAAAGATTGATTCCCATGATTGGTTAGCTAAAAGATAAAATTTTAGTGGACCCATACTCCACGAAGGCATATAAAGAAAAAAAAATCTGAAGTTCTGTTTTGAGTTGAATCATTAACATATTTGTTTTATGGGATTGCTTTGAATGCCACCTAAAAATCAGGATTTGATCCAACCATTTTAGTGAAGTTGATCATTGGCTATATGCACCAAGCAATTAGCCTCCTATTATGCATAAATATTGATTATGGATCAAAGTCTCAGGTGATACACGTCTCAGTATCGGAGCCTGACCATACACATTCATGTATGTTCAATATGCTATTGTACCATCCAAGATGGGGTATTTTTTGCACCTATATCATCTGGTACACCTTTGTATTGGACGATACCGATTTTTATCGTCCCTTTCTCGAAACTGAATGATACAGGATCCGACACGGAGATTTAAACCTTGATATTAAAATGTCTAACGCTTGAAATGTTAATCATTCTTTGAGGATTTGTTCTTTATTTAATATTATAAGTTCGTCAACGTGTTTTTAAATATCAGATCACGTGGTGCCTCGTCCATTAAAAAATTAGTACCAGATTGTCTCATACAAATATGTTGTAGTAAAGTTGCCTACAGGGGTTTGTATCAGGTGATAACTGATATATGGTTGCTATCACCAAACGTATAATTCTTATTTCCAGGTGACCATCTGATGTGTGTTACATAATTTATATCAGATTGGCTAATATTTTAATCCACATTTGGGTAAACTGCATCCCATTACAAGTTTTGTTCCTCTTTTATTTTTTATTTTTTATTTTTTATTATCAGTAAGTTCTTGTTCCTATTTCCTAGATGTATACCTTTTGTTATTGTTTTGATCCCTTCTACTGTTCTGTCATGTTGCTTACAGTTCTAGTTTTACTTCTTCTATTAATTCAAGCTATTGTATTTACTGCAGTTGTCAACTGTATGGAGCTGCCCTTATAAAGGTGGTGAGTGGAAACCTTGTATAAACAAAAATTTGGAAGGTACTGGCCCTAAAATTTTGGAACTTTTGTGAGTTCGGAATGATACTTCTTCTGTCACCAGTCCTATAGAGATTATAGACTGCAGATCATTCTTTCCAAACAGCTTGATTGACCATTTGTAGTGATTCATAAACTTGCACTATTGCTAATAGTTGATACTTAAATGGTTTTGGCAAAGCATCTAGTGGTTTATGGTTCCATTTCTTTACCATTATTTAAGTGGTTATGCAATTTTTTATGAATATTGTTATTTGAGATTGACAAACTTTTTAGTACACATACATTAAAGATTTATATGTACATTAATAAATACATTTCAACGCTGCATGTCGATTAGGCTCTTTATTTTTTATTCAACCTAAATTATTCGGATGCATGCCAGGCAGGATTCTCGAAACACATTTGGTGGTCTTTGAAGCTTGTCGCATAGTTTATGTACATATTTCCTATGCGAGAGTACATTTCCATGCGTGTGTGTATATGGACAATGATTGATGCCCCTAGTTTGAATAATCTTAATTTCTTCATTCAAAATGCATTTCTTTCCTTGCATCAACCATTTTATTAGTCTCAACACCCTATCATAGGCCTTTTCTAAGTTGATAAAAGCCTTTTTATGAAACTATGGGTGAGAGTTGTATAGCAACCCAAGACAGTAATCACATATTTGTAAGAAACAGTTTGGGTTGTACCAGAAAAATAAAAAATTGAAAGCATTTTCTTGTTGAGGCAACTTATGGAAAATTTAACAGAAAGGAGCAAAAGTTTACGATATGTTTTTTATCTAGTGGGAGGAGGCCTATGATATGGTGCTAAGCCAGATCTATTCGATGTTCAAGAGGAAATGCGTTCCAAATGATTATATTGAGATTATTGAGACATGTATGAAAGGGCAATAGCTAGTGTGAGAAAGAAATGTATAGAGATAGTTGGGTTCCCTGTCAGAGTTGGTTTTTCTCCAAAATTCTTATGGCGTACATTGTTTGCGGATGGTGTGGTGCTGATTGGCTAGATGAGGAACATTGGAGAAAGACCTTAATTAAGATGTTTAAAATCAGTAGAACAACGTAGAAATACAAAGTTTAGCAAACACGAAAGCCTAGAGGATTATTTAGTCAAATTAGAAAGTCATTTAGGGTTACGGTGTCATAAATTTCAGTTTTTAGGCCCTATTGTACAACTTGACGGTGGAATGGAGGATATCTCAAATTGCGTCATGCAAGGGGGCCTAAATGTAGACATGCAAGTAGAGGTGTTGTGTGATCACTGAGTGCTAATTCAATTGCAGGGATGTATTTATAAGATTGCAATAAGATCTGGATTATTATATGGTCTCAGGTGTTAAGCCACAAAGAAGCGACAAGAAGACAAAGTCCACGTGCTATGGGACATATGCTAAGGTCGAGGCATGGGGTAACAAGAAAGAAAAATGAGGAAGAATGAATGCATGAGAAGAAATTAAGGGGACTTGCGTGCATGGTGATGGTCAACTTACCCAGTGTTCTTAAAATCGCTGGGCGGGTTCGGGCGGAAATCGTTAGGCGACGCCCCAAGATCTGGCGGCCACTATATATATATATATATCTGTGCCACTAGCCAGAATAGGAGGAAGAAAAAAAAGAAAAGAGCAAAAAGAAAAAGTTGTGCTCATTGCTCAGTTGTAAAAAAAAAGTGTTGTGCAAGAATCAAGATCATAAAAAATTGAGGAGGAAGAAGAAAAACAGAGAAAGAAGAAGAAAAAAACTGAGGAAAAAGAAAAAACAGAGGAGATAAAAAAACTTGGGGACTAGGGCAGCTGGGGCGGGTCCGGGGCGGCCGCCTGGGTGGCCTGGGCGGGCGCGCCATATCCGGCCCGCCCAGGCCGATATCGGGGTGCCTCGGGTGGCCGCCTCGGGCGATTTTCAAAATAGTGAACTTACCAGCTCCCATATGTATTTAAAGATGATCTAAACAACACAACCTTGACACAGAACTTGGCTACATGGGATCTTGCACCATTGGAGTAGATAATTTTTTTTCCTATTTTCTTCATAATTCATTAATTTATTGGCTTATAACATCCATGTCATGAAATATGCCTCAATGTAGTTTCTATTCTTCACAGCCTTATCCCATCTAGTTGGGTTGACTTTGCAATTTAATATATTGATCAGATAATAAATCTCAATGTATGACATTTAATAGATGCTATATTTAGCATATATATATATATATATATATATATATATATATATATATATATAGCTTAATGGTATTGGCGAGAACGCCGACGTCATGGATATAGGTTTTGGGTCGCATCGCATGTATCAACTCAAGAAGACGCAAAGAGGAAGCCTTGAAGTATCGACATCATCCGGGAGAGGAAACTAGAAGAGCGACAAGGGAATACCTGACTGCTCGAGTGAGGTTGAAGACGATCCAAAGGCCAAAACTTTCGGCCATTTGTTGCTCAAGTGAGAATGCATATGAAAACAGGGCCAAAACTTTCGGCCAAACTTCGCTCGAGCGATCCCTGATTATCGCTCGAGCGACCTCCTTTAAGATTCTTGCTCGAGCGAGAACCAAACCGGTTGAGCGAGTCAAATGATGACATTTATCCTTTGTCCTTTGCCTTTATTTTTTTTCTTGCCCTTTTGGGTTTAATGTAATGTTCCATTTGGGACAATTTAGTATTTTGCTATTTCAGGGTTATTTTCTTTTTGCACCTAATATAAAATGCCCATATGTAAGCCAAATTTGGAATTGGTTAATTTTAATGAAAAGTGCATTGCATTTTGAGCTTGAGATGAGCTTGAAGGGAGAGTGAGTCTTCTTCCCCAAGTGGGTTTGGTGTGAGGCCAAGGGTGTGATGCCCATGTTATTCTTGATCTTCTCTCTATCTCTATTCCTATTTCCTTGCTAATTTCTTGCATCCATTTCCCCCTTTTATTTTTGATTGTTTAAAATCCCAAAATCCTAGATCTAGAGCAACCTTGATGCCTATCCTTGTGGATCGACTCCGATCTTAAGCTGTCGCTCCATGACCGTTGGGATTGAGATTGTTCGAATTGCGTCGTTGATCGATTTAATTTAAAAACCCTACCGAGGATCTAGCGATTCTACATTGAGCCACGAGTGAGCGCCCGACCTAGAGGATGTTAGAGTTTTATCTCTAAGATCACACCTTCTGCATTTCTAACGGTTCTTATGTGCCGAATTGGACCCTAAGCAGACTGAGTATAGTCAATTAAGCGACATTCCAGAAACCCTAAGGTATCGCTTTAATTTGTGTTTTATTGCTTAATTAATAAGTTTAATTTCGACAAGCATCTCATGATCATTCACTTATTTTAGGGTGTCCCTCGTCAGTTTTGGTATCAAAGCTAGCATCTCCTTTGTCGGTGCCACACACACCATGGCAAGACATCTCGATGGATTTCGTGCTTGGACTTCCCAAGACTGTGAGAAAACACGATTCTATCTTCGTGGTGGTAGACCGCTTCTCGAAGATGATGCACTTCATACTATGCTCTAAAACTTCCGGCGCAACTCATGTGGCGAAATTGTTCTTCGAAGAGGTGGTGCATCTTCATGGGTTACCCAAGACTATTGTGTCAGATAGGGATGCCAAATACACGAGTTATTTGTGGAAGACCCTATGGCACATAATGGGTACCATTATCCGATTTTCATCTGCTTATCACCCTCAAATCGATGGCCAAACCGAAGCTATAGCAATAGGAGTTTAGGCAATCTGCTTCGATGTCTTGTCGGTGATCACATTAGGACTTGGGATTTTATCTTACCCATGCACGAGTTTGCATTTTACAATTCCGTTACGATGTCTTGTCGGTGATCACATTAGGACTTGGGATTTTATCTTACCCATGCACGAGTTTGCATTTTACAATTCCGTTAGTAGGTCCATAGGTATGAGTCCATTTGAGGTGGTGCATGGTCATTGGCTTAGAACACCCCTATATTTGATCCCTATGCCAGCATCACATCATACATTCGAGTTCGCAGATGCATTTGCACATCATATTCATAATTTGCATGTCGAAATTAGACGTAAAATTAATTTGAGCAATGATAGCTACAAACTATCGGCAAATTCACATAAGCGTTTCAAAGAATTCCAAGTCGGTGATCATGTGATGGTTCGGGTTAGGACTGAACGATTCCTATCGGGAATCACGAAGAGGCTCCAAGCCCGCGGCACCGGACCTTTTGGGATTATGGCAAGGAGTGACCCTGATGCTTGAGCTTCCTCAAGATACGGGGGTTAGCTCAATGTTCATCGTGGAAGACCTAGTTCCTTATCTAGGCTCAACCCCACCCCCTTACAATCCTTTTCGAGCGTTTTCTATTCCCGACGTCAACCCAATCCCGCAGCCTATACCGCTTCCTCCTCCAAGCAAGCCGAGAAAAGAGGTAATCGAGAAGATCTTGGATGATCTTGTGGTTTCCACCCATGCCGGAGGGTTTCAAAAATATTTAGTGAAGTGGGTGGGTAAGCCGGAATTTGAGAACACATGGGTAAAGGAAGACGAAGTCCGCTGTCTAAACCCTGAGATGCTCGATCAATATCATGACCACACTTCATTGATGACACCAATGTCATGGATATAGGTTTTGGGTCGCATTGCGTGTATTGACGCAAGAAGAAACCCTGGAGTATCGACATCGTCCGGGAGGGGAACCTAGAAGAGTGACAAGGGGGATACCTGACTGCCTAGAGTTGCTCGAGCGACCCTACCTATCACTAGAGCGAGGCTGAAGATGATCCAGAGGCTAAAACTTTTGGCCATTTGTCGCTTGAACGAGAATGCATCAGAAAACAGGGCTAAAACTTTCGGCCAAACTTCGCCCGAGTGGCCCTTGGTTGTCGCTCGAGCGACCCTTGGTTGTCGCTCAAGCGACCCCCTTTAAGATTCTCACTCGAGTGAGAACTAAACCCGCTCAAGCGAGTCAAGTGATGACAGTTATCTTTTGTCCTTTTTCTTTATTCTTTTTCTTGCCCTTTTGGGTTTAATGTGATGTTCCATTTGAGACAATTTAGTATTTTGCTATTTTAGGATTAGTTTCTTTTTGCACTTAGAATAAAATGCCCTTATGTAAGCCAACTTTGGCATTGGTTGATTTTAATGAAAATGCTATGCATTGAGAGCTTGAGATGAGCTTTAATGGAGAGCGAGTCTTCTTCCTCATGTGGGTTTGGTGTGAGGCCAAGGCTGTGATGCCCATGCTATCTTTGATCTTCTCTTTATCTCTTTTCCTATTTCCTTGCTAATTTATTGCATCCATTTTCCCCCTTTTAGTTAATTGTTCAAAACCCTAAAACTCTAGATCTAGAGTAACCTTGATGCCTATCCTTGTGGATCGACTTCAATCTTAACCCATCGATCCATGACCATTGTTGGGCTCGAGATTGTTTGATTTGCGCCGTTGACTGATTCAATTCAAAAGCCCTAGCGTGGATCTAGCGATTCCACATTGAGCGATGATCGAACACCCCGTCCCAGAGGATGCTAGAGTTCTATCTCTAAGATCGCACCTTCCACAAATCTTAATGGATCTTGCACGCTAGATTGAACCCTAAGCGAACCAAGCATGGTCACTTAATGTGGAAATTCACGAAACCCTAAGGTATCTCTTTAATTTAGATTTTATTGCTTGATTAATTAGTTTAATTTCGGCAAACTAGCATCTCATGATCATTCACATGTTTTAGGGTAGTTGTCTCACATCAGTTATACTAATAGGCAGATGATGCACTTGATTTGATCACAAAAATTTTAATTTCTTGATTGATATGGTTACAAGCAAATAACATTAGTGCCAAGAACTTTGCCCTTTACATCTTCATCATCATCGTCATCTTCATCATAGCCTTATCCCATCTATTTGGGGTCGAATTTGTAATTCCCATTTCTCCACTCATTTATGATTCAACGCCATACTCTTTATAACATCACAATCTTTCACATCCCTTCTCACTGCTTCACTCTAGGTTATCACTGGCTTCCTCCTACTTCCTTGTGCTTGTTATGTCTCAACCCTACCGCAGAGTTTGCTTCTGACCTTCGATAGATATGTCCAAACCACCTCAAGCTATTGTGCAACCGTGGATCTCGTGGACCCGTCGCGATGATGAGCTCAAAAATGGAGTCGCCACCTGGAGCTTTTGGTGTCTCGGGATATCTAAAATCAATACCGTAAGCACCGAAGTGCAAGATATGACTCCAAATCACCGGTCAACACCACAAAGCCTTTAGGGTCAGGACTTCGGTTATCAATCGGGAAGGTGTTAGGCACCCGATCAACCCGCTCATAAGTTGTCTCTACTATGGCCAAGTGTGTGTGTGTGTGTGTGTGTGTGTGCATATATATATATATATCCTTACTACTATATAAAAGTACAAATAATTTCTGTCAATTTTAGTGTTTTCATATTTTTAGTAACATAATACCCCTAAGCCAAAATACCTCTAAGCTACTCCATCTACCCTCATTTTCTTCCTTATGTATCCCTATCCTTACTACTATATGAAAGCTAAAATAGTTTCTCTCAATCTTTGTTTCCACACTTGCCCCTATATACACTCCTAAGCCATGACAATAAAATTAAAATGGGTATCATTATTTACCATCCAAAAAATTGTAACTTCATCTCACCTCTTTCATCAGTTTGAATATATTGATCGCTTTGAATCATACGATGGAGATTATTTTTTGTCTCAATCTTCTACATAGTTGATCTTGACATCCTGTTTGTATCATCAGGCGGTAGAATTTTTATTTTACTTGACACGCAATCAAAAAAGTGACTTTAAAATCAAATGGCATACATCACTCTCAAACATGATTTTAATATCATTTTTTAAAAAACCGACGGTCTAATAATACTCTCATGATACCAAGATCATTTAGGTAAAAGATGAGGATAAAAAATGATCTCCATCTTCTAATTCAAAGCGGTCATTTCATACCTACTAGAGGATATTGACGAGGTCACAATTTTAAGGGTTGCAAATAATGATACCCAAATAGAATCTCTTTTCCAATGGGAATACGGTAAATAATGGTATCCAAATAAGTTCTCTTTCTTTCCTTATTTTAGCACCTTCAAAGAAACCCATAAAGTTAAGAGAATTAACAATTTTGCTATAAAAGTTATCTTTCCTTCCTTATTTTTAGTACCTTCATAGAAATCCACAAAGTTAAGAGAATTAACAATTTTACCATAAAATATTTGACTTGCTTTGAATTATGTCGCATAGATCACATAAAAATAGCCCAAAAATTAAATTTGAGCATGATCTATGTCATGTAAACTTAGGACCATATTTTGGGATCTGCACCTTATGAAATAAAAAAATGATCATCTAATGGTAAGCCAATGATATCAAGATCCCTTATGTGGAAGATTGGGCTGAAAAATGATCTCCATCAACTAATACAAAGAGTCAATGGTTTGTTGCATAGGTGCCCTCTAAGATTCCGCGGGTGTTAATAAAGCTACCAAAATAATAATTTACTGGAAAGTTGAAACCCTCTGAGCCACGGTTAATGTACCCCTGATCAAATCTTGCCATTTACCTAATCGGATTCGAGCCCAAAACTTGCACTCATACGTATGTTGGTCGTAAGACTTAGGGGAGCACTTAACTTTATATGACTTAGACAAACATATGATACTTCTACGTAGGGCTCTCAACAGATCGACTTTTTTATTGGGCTAGGTACTAAACTTGGGTTATTCAGCTAAGTCAGGCATGAAGTGTCAAACACAATCTATAGGTATGGTTGAGTCGGGTTAAGGAAAAATTTGGTCGACTAAGCTCGAGTTACAAGATTTTATATAATAATTAATAATAATAATAATAATAATAATAATAATAAAATAGAGTGTTTTCAACCAGGTCAAGTCAGGTGTTAGGTCGGCTAAGCTCGAGTTATAAGATTTTATATAATAATTAATAATAGTAGTAGTAGTAATAATAATAATAATAATAATAATAATAATAAAAAAAAAAAAAATAGAGTGCTTTCAATCAGGTCAAATCAGGTGTCAGGTCGGGTTGGGCATATACACTAGACTCTTCAGGTTAAGGTCGGGATAGGTGTCAGGTCGGGTTGGGCATATACCCTTGACCCTTCGAATATTAGGTCGAATCAGGGTGCACCATCAGGCCCGGCCAGGTCAGCATGTCATTTACCAATCGGATAGTCAAACCTTTAACACTACCCATTGGCAACCCTATTTTTAAGTTCTAAATTATATGTTTATTTTTATTTTTTAATGTTATTTTAACATAAATATGATTTATACGATGATCATGTGAATCATGTGGCTTTAAAATGATGGCATGCAAATAAAATTAAGGTTAGAGATTTTATATATGGGACCATGGGTTAAAATGCCGGAAAACCGGTACGTATCGTCCGGTCAAAAAACCAGTACGTACCGGACGATACGTACCGGAACAGTAGTGTACCGGACGATACATTCAATGTATCGTCCGGTATTTGCAATACAAATGAGCGATACGGTACATTTAATGTACCGTATCGTTCACGTCCGATACCGATACGTATCGTCCGATACGTATCGGTATCGGACGATATTTTGATCCATGTATGGGACACCATTTTGACACTATGTATACATGGTGCAAGTGATTATTATACATCTTCTGTCACATTTTTTAGTTAAATTTTTTATTTTGGCACCATGTGTAATGCACATGCATTTTTATGAGATTCATAGTTAATGATTCTAAGTTTTTAACTATATAACCAATAAACCGATTGAATGTCAAATGATATGAGGTGGTTTTCCAATTGCATGAATCAAATTCTGGTACATGTTCCAAAAATTAGTAAGCTACATGACTCTTTGCCCTTTTGATGGTATGCCCATGATCATATTTTCATGTGCCACATGGTTTCCAGTTATTTTTTGGGATAAAAGATTATAACGAAAATCGAACCATTCTATTTACAATGATCAAATTTTTAATGGTACTATAACCGATAACCATTAACTATTGTGAATCAGAAGATGTAGATCGTTTGTCGCACAATCTTCCCCATAATGTATGGGATCATGGGTGTACCGGCAATCAACTTTTTATTTCAGGTGTTGCACATTTCAAAATGTGATCGAAAATCATGTTTGAGCATGATGTCTGCCACATGATTTTCAGTTACTATTTTGAGATGTGTGTCACGTAGATTAAAAAATGACCGTCTAATGGTACACTATTTACCTCAGGATTATTATATAGAAGATCGAATTGGAATTCAATTTTGAATGACATTATAGCCGAATACCATTGACTGTTTTAAATTAGACAATAACGGTCGTTTTTGTCCAAATCGTAGATCTTGAGATCACGAGTGTACTGACAGTTAATTTTTTATTGCATGTGGTACAAGTAAAACATCCCAAAAAGTGATCGAAAATCACGTTTGAGTATGATGCGTGCCCCATAATTTTCAATCATTTTTTTGGGATGTATGCAATAGAAACCATAAATTGACTGTCTGATGGTACACCATTGATCTCAAGCTCCATTATGTGAAAGATTGAAAAGAAAATCGATCTCTATCATCTGGTTCGCATCAGTTAATGATTTTTCGAATGTAGTGCACTTAGAAATCTGATTGGTATAATTAGAGTTATCCTTTAAAGGAAAGACTTAGTATTTGGAGGACTTATGCCAAGTGGAAACTTCATCTTAGCCATCAGATTTGAAGGTCATGTTCTAAATATGTTTAATGCAAAAGATTTGTATAAAATAAAATCTCTATTATATAATTCAAAGCAATCAAATATGGATATGAGATGATGACCATTTATTGTGTTAAGTCATATGATAGAGATCGAAGATCTTTAGAATATGACATTTAAATAAGAGGAATTCAATGGTGTCTTCACATTTATATTAACATGTGCAACGCACGTGCACTTTTACTAGTATATATATATATATATAAAGAGAAGAAAAATGAGCGATACTTCCCCTTGCCCGAAGGCACTCGGATCCTATTGAGCTCTCCACAATCACCGAAATTTTGGCGGCGTAATGACTCAAATCCTAGGATAGAGGAAAAGTAAAAAGAAGGTAGAGGAATAGAGGGGAGTTGGAGCTCTCAGGCCCTGGTAGCACTGTTGTCGGATCTTTGCGTTGATGCAAACTCCAGTGAGCTTCCGAAAGCACATGATTCAAGGAAAAAGTCCTAAATTTGCTAAAGGTTGGAAGTATGGGAGGTTAGGAATGAGAGTATGGTGATATTTTGGCCAAGGTTTCAAAGCTTGGAAAGTATTTGAAGTTGAGGGTATGATGGTGTAGATGGATATAAGCTAGGGTTCTAGGCTTGGAAGGTGTAGAGTTTGGAAATAGGAAGCTATTTGTGGAGATTTTGCTTTAGGAATTGCAAAAAAAAGTGTCCTAAACAAGGAGGGGGGGGCGTCTCTATTTATAGATGGAGAGGTGATTAGTGAGGGGTTAAGTCCCTAATAGGTTTAACAATTAGGTAATAGGAAATCTAAGGTTTTTGGGTTTTTTAGGGCTTGGAGAAGTGTGAATTGGGTTTCAATGGTTGATGATGGGGTGATGACTTGAATGGCATAAGGGTTATAACTAAAGCTCAAAAGAAGGGTCCTAAATAAACACACCCCAAACTTTGGGATGGTCCACAAGTCAAACCCATAAAGCCAAAATCGACCATTTTTGGGGAAAAATAGGTTTTTAAGGCAGGTGTGCATGCTTTAAGAACCAAGTCCAGAACTGAGAAGTTCAGGCCCGAGCTGGGGTCCATTCTGGAGCAAAAGCCAAATTGGCTAGGCGTGCATAAGTTCTGCTAGAAATTGCCTAAGCGTGCATATCATGCACGCGTAGCTAATTTTTGACAAAAAATTGGAAGGCTGACTTGTGGGCTCGGGCCTGGCACACTATGGGTCCGATGGGTCTCAGTATAGGGTTCTAAAGGCTTGGGATGCCGGGGAGGGTTCTAAGGAGTGGTTGTTAAGGTTTGGGTTAAGTTCTAAGGGTTCGGGAAGTGCTTTCGGAAGCTCGGAAGTACGCCGCTCTCGAAGTATGGGTCAATCGAGCCTTGGGCCAAATTTGGGTGTCTATAGATGCCCCTCTTTGATATCCGATCATTAATGATCATATGTCAAAGAAAGAGACATTTGGAAAGGCCCAAGGCAAACACTATCGGATGCCTTCTGTTCAACACGAACCTTAAACATCAATTGGTGAAAACATGGAAAGTGACGGAAGCCCATATAATTGGGAAATCATCCGCCGCTTGAAATTATTGGTCCCCAATCTCTTAGCGACATTACTAGGCATAACCGTAATGTTGTGATTGATGATGCATGATGCTCAAGTTTCGTTTTGAACTAAGTAGTCTTGCGAGCGGGAGTGTCGAACAACCAATACTTAAAAATTAGCGTAAAGCAATGAAATTAAGATCTAACGGTTTGTGCCCAATCTTGTGAGACATTGATTGCCCCACTTTAATTGGCCACGGGTGCCCCTACACGGAGTAGGGATCGAGATCTTTGAGAGTACTCATAACCCCGAATTTTGATTTAGCACAACTACTAGGGCGGAACGAATGGAAGTCGAACCGCCTTTTGGGATGGGTGCAATTGAACAAGCCTCTTTTTGTATATTTTTTTTAATATATTTTTTTCAAGTTGTTTTCTTTGTTCTTTTTTTTCTTTGTATTTTTGTAGGAGTGCCTTGAGAAATAGCAGGAATGAGCTGCGACATTGGAATGCGAGAACCTTCGTTTTGAATGAGGTCCTTGGTTCTATTGATGCCTTTTCCATAGGACCCATGACTTGAAACGTGAGTTGTGCTATTGACCTAGTCTTGCACATACTTCAACATAGATCAAATACAAGGGAAAGGGGTATAAAACCCCCTCGACAAATTCATTTTGGTTTACAAATGTATCTTTTGTTGTTTTTTTTTTCTTTTTCAAAATGTAAAGGCTGAAAGCACATCGCCACACAAATTATTTTTTTGAGATGTGGCGCAAGCAAAGTACAAAAATGAAATGAAAAACAGAACTCTCTTCGGTTTTCTTTTCTTGGTATATACATTTTTCTCTTTTATATTTTTTTGTTTGATGCCTTAAACATGAGAGGAGGTAATGGGTCCCATTTTCAGAATAGTCGAACCAGTTCATGCGGTTGGACCTGAGTGAGGTTCTGGATTTTACAAAGGTAGGAACATCCATCCCTATGGATGGAATTAACCTTCTTTCCTTACCTCGGGTCATGCGTTCGACAGTGCGGTCTGAAGATATACTTGATCAGGGGCTGAAAAAGTAACGAAAAGGAGTACCTAATTATATATTTCTTTTCTTTTAAAATGTTTACTCACAGCGCCCAAGATGGGTTTTCGTCATGCTCGTTATCGCCCTCTTTTTTACTGGCAACGCCATTTTGGGTTTTCACTACGTCCATGGGTATTTTGCTTTTTTGCCCCAAACGCTTTTTCAGGTTTTCACCTGGTCCGCACAAGCTCGCTCTTTTTATCCGTGGCGCCCTTATGGGTTTTCACCGCGTCCTTTTTGCTTTGAGCTCGTAAAATTCTTCTCTTTTCTTCTTTGTTTTCAAAGACCCAAAGATATGAACGCTGATTCCGTCATAGCTGGCTGGACGAAGTTTCTTTTGTTGTCTCTCAGCTTGGCTTGTGATGACTCAACGGATACCATGACTGCTTGAAGACCTTAAAGAGGGCATTCTTCAGGGGTGAATCGTGGCCATGCGTTGAAAGGGATAGATTTTTAGGAATTTTGAAGGTATTTTCAGGTTGAAAAATTCTTTCTTGATTGGCTTTTCAGCTGCCGTAATATGCTTCTTTGGGGGATTTTTATTGTACATGCCTCGTGCATTTCTTTTTTATTTTCTCTTTTCCAGACATCATCTTTTTGAGATTTTGCTTTTTTGATTTTTTTTTTAGATTTTGATAATAACTCCTTCACTTTTCGCTTTTGGGAGCTTTTCTCTTTTTCGGTATGTACACATTGTTTTGGGGAAGGGTTTATGAAAGAAAGGCTATTGGCTCAAATTGGGTAGCAAAGGGTATGATCATTCAGGGACGCTTTTTGACTACTTGACTTTGAATCGTCGTGCGTATCCAATATTGATTGGCTCAGGAAAATGTTGTCCATCCATTGTGGCGAGATGGAGCGCGTATCCAGGGAGTACTTCTCTTATGACATAGGGCCCTCCCCAGTTGGGCTTGAATTTCCCTCGAGGATCTGGGTGAAGAGAGGGGAAGATTTTCTTGAGTACCGTGCCACCCACTTTTAATGCTCGAACACGTATACGTTTGTTGTAAGTGCGTGCGATCCTTCCTTGAAAGACTTGGGTGTGACACAAAACTTGGAGCCTCTTCTCATCGATCAAGTTCAACTGTTCGAAACGGGATCTCTCTCTTTCAGCCTATAGCGGTATGGATCAACGTTTGATAGGCCCATTGTGCGAATGGTATCATTTCACTCTAGTCTCGGTATGTGATGACCATCTTCTCAAGGATGTAGACAACTGTTTTGTTAGTGGCTTTGACGGCTCCATTGGTTTGTGGTCGATATGGGGATGAGCGATGATGTTTGATTTTGTACTGCTTGCATAAAGCCTTGATGCGCTTATTCGCAAAGTTGGTGCCGTTGTCCTTGATGATGTCCTTGGGCATATCGAAACGACAAACAATGTTGTTCTTGATGAATTTTTTGACGTGATTGGCTGTGATGTTCGTGTAGGATGCTGCCTCTACCCATTTTGTTAAGTACACAATAGCGACGAGGATGAACTGAAGCCTGTTAGATGTTTTCTGATTGACCTTTCCGACGACGTCGAGGCCAGGTGGCAAATGGCCATGGGGTGGTCATGCTGTGGAGATCTATAGCAGGAGCGCGTGTCAGACTGGAGTGTTCTTGGCATTTGTAGCACTTCTGAACGTGGTTGCAACAGTCAGGCTCCATGGTGGTCCAGAAGTATCCTTGCCGTAGGATCTTTTTAGCGAGCATGTGTCCATTGACGTGTGCCCCGCATATCCCTTCATGGATCTCTTTCACGACATTTACTGCTTCGCTCTCAGTTAGGCACCTGAGCAGGATATTATTATATGACCGCTTGTAGAGCCATTCGTTGCAGATGATGTAATTTGCCACTAAATGTTGGATGGTTCGCCTGTTTGCTTTGGATGTACCTTCAGGGAATGTTCGCGTTTCGAGGAAGTTCTTGATAGTTGAGAACCATGGAGGCTCATCATCTGTCTTTGTTGATCCCTCGATCTGGAGGCAGAAGGCTGGTTCGTTTCTCTATCCAATCATGATTGGCTTCATCTCGACGTCGTAGGGAATTTTGATCATTGAGGCCAAAGTTTCCAGTGCGTCGGCAAAGCGGTTTCTTGCTCGCAAGACGTAAGAGAAGGTAACATCGTCGAAGCTCACGATTAGATCTTCAAGGTGCTTATGGTATGGGATCAACTTTTCATCCTTTGTTTTCCAATTTCCGTTGGTCTGACATATGATCAGCTGCGAGTCGCCTAACACCTCGAGGTGGGTCACATTCAGATCGAGAGCTGCTTGTAAACCGGCTATGCAGACTTCATATTTAGCCATATTGTTGGTGCTAGGGAAATTGAGCTTGATGGAGACTGGTATGTGAGACCCTTTTGGCGAGATTAGAATAGCGCCGACTTCTTGACCTTCAACGTTTGATGCTCCGTCAAAGTGAATCACCCAGGATTCTTTTGCCTCATCTGTGTTATCTTCTGTCATGAACAAGATGTCTACATCAGGGAATTCTGTTATCAGAGGCTCGTAATTAGGCAAGGGATTTTCAGCAAGTGCTTGCCCCTTGATCGATTTTTGGGTAACATATGTGATGTCAAACTCTGATAGGAGAAGTTGCCAGCGTGCAGTCCGCCCAGTGAGAGCGGGCTTTTCGAATAAGTACTTCAATGGGTCCATTCATGTTAGAAGGAGAACTGCCTGAGATAACAAGTAGTGACGGAGCCTCTATGTAGCTCAAACGAGAGTCAAACATTCTTTCTCCAGATGAGAATAGCGTGTCTCGTAGTTGGTGAATTTCTTGCTCAGATAGTAGATGACATGTTCTCTTCTTCCAGTTTCATCGTGCTGCCCTAGGTGTGACAGCCCGAAATTTCCCGTTACTACAAAAACCACCATTAATATATTAAACTAAAAGCAACGGGAACACCGGACCGCCAGATCGTAGATCACAATCCGAATACAGAAACTTGGTACATCCACACACACACATGCGGAAATCAAATCAGAAAAACAGATGGCACAAATAAAACTCTAGTTCTAAATAAACTAATAGAAAGGCATTATACAACATCTAAACATCAACTCTAAACAAAAGGTCGGACATACCAAGCCGAACAAATCCTTACACAAAACTAACAAGTAACATAGCTTTGTCTACAACAAGAACTCTGCCGGAGGAAAGTACTCTGGATCCTCGTCACCAGAAGCAGCAGCAGCAAACTCTGAACCTGTGACGTATAGTCAAAAGAGTGAGCTACATCATAGCTCAATAAGGAAATAGCTGAACATGTAAAACTATCTTACTCACACATATTTCATGACATAGGCGAAGCATGAACTTATAAGCTGAAAACCGATTAAAACATGTAAATTACTGAAAGCATGAACTGAATGCACACATCACATTTCACATCTTATATTTTTCTTATCTTGTTCTCTTATCACATAAAAGCTTACCTTTAAAACTTAAATCAAATAACTTAAATAATCCCCGAGCAATATAGCATCGAGCCTCGATGGAATACCCACCATCGTCATTCAATTGAACACTTTTTATATAACACAGACCCGAGTCCCTTTCCCAACGGCGACTGGGCACTTAAATTCATATACACCCTTGGGGTGTTTACAGAGTGTACGGGTATCCCGCCGTACTGGTCACGGATATCCTGCTGCGTCAATCACGGGTATACCGCCGCATCGGTCGGGTATTAAACCTTAAATCGTATGTGCAAGATACATATAGTTTATCACCCTGTAATTGTGCTAAATATTATATCACGAAGCTTTCTTCAAAGTTTCACACGCATTTTGATCACATCACTTAGAGGTTCACTTCACATATACGTCCCTTGGATGTCACATTCACACACACATACCTGGGATGCCACATTCACATTTTACTTGCTTATTTCTTGCTCAGTGTTCACACACATCCTTAGTGTTACACACACCCACTTAATGCACATGCTTTTGCTCAAATCCGAAAACACAATATCACACTTACATGCTTAAAAGCACCCCTACATATCACTACACACATGCTTTTGTAATCAAGGGTACATGTTCAGAATATTTCCTATCTCACACGGTTCATACATAAAGCATCAAGGTCCAGAGTAGCTCGCCAAGCCAAGATCCCATATGACAACCTAAGCACATCAAATCCACAGCTCACACATTAGGAATGATGCAAAACGGAAAAATACAAGATCCCCTCACAATCCCCTAGACAAAACACAACAAAAATCCGATTCAAGCAAATTCGATCGATCGAAACCCTATTTCGATCGATCGAAACCCAATTTTGATCGATCGAACTCATATTGATCGGTCGAAACCAACCAAACTAATACATCTGTTTGATCGAACGATTCCATTTCGATCGATCGAACCGCCAATTCGATCGATTGAAAATATTTCAATCGGTTGAATTTCGAATCCTTCAGAAGCCAAAGTCTGGCACCACAATTCGATTGAATGAATCTAATTCGATCGATCGGATCTCATATTCGATCGATCGAAATGAATTTCGATCGGTCGAATCCAGACAGCACAAAATCCAAAATCTCTGATATAAACCTTTCGATTGATCGAATGTTTAATTTGATCGGTCGACACACATTTTGATCGATTGAATTTAATTTCGATTGATCAAAATCCCTCAGAAATCGAAATCCACAATCTCAAGCCAATTTCGATCGATCGAAATCCACAGATTTCGCCCATTTTTAGGTTTTCTCAAATTTCCTCCCAGTCTTCTCCTTTAATTCATCATTTCAACATTAAATCGAAACTAAAGCCACATACACATCACAGATTTACAAACCCTTACCTCAAATCGGTCTAAGTGATCGATTCCATGGCTCGAATCAAGAGCTAGGGTTCTAAGCTTCGAAATCCCCAAATCACATGCGATGTCCACGGAGCTTAACGCATTGGCACGGCTTCCACGCATCAAATCCTAAGCATCAAACCTCCCTTCCTTTCTTCACTCCCTCTCTTCTTCTTCCTCTTTCTCTCACAAGAAAACCCAAGCCTCAACCTTTCAACCGAATGGCTTCTAAGAGAAGCCTCCTCTCTTTTATACTTAAAGGACCCGGTTCACCTACAAAACACACATATGTATATAATGTATTTATGGCCCAATCCAATGGTTCTTATACCACACTAGTGTGCATTTTCACACCAAAACTAAGCCAACTCAAGTCATCAAGTTGCCTTCCTCTTGGTCAAAACAAGTGACCAGACGGGCACGCATCCTGAGGTACACTATTCAAGGTCCAAAATTTTGGGATGTTACACTAGGACACATTTCATCGAAACTTTCGTTGTAGAGAGATACATTAAAAGCAGTGTCCCGGCGACTGGTGGTACCAGAATAGGAGGATTGAGAAGGTAACTCTTGATTTTGTCGAATGTCGCTTGAAAATCATCGTTCCATTCGATGGGCGAATCTTTCCTCAGTAACTTGAAAATCATTGTGTAGATAGGAGTTAGCTATGCAATGAACCGACTTATCTACTGTGTTCTGCCCAGGAAACCTCTGACTTCTTTCTCGGTAGACAACAAAGGCATGTTTATGATAGCTTTCACTTTCACGGGGTCGACCTCGATGCCTCTCTGGTTGACGATGAATCCCAATAGTTTTCCTGACATAGCGCCGAATGCACATTTCGGAGGATTCAGACGCAATTTATATTTTCTCAGTCTTTCAAATAATTTTTGGAGGTTCACCAGATGTTCCCCTCTCCTGTGACTTGGCGATCATGTCGTCAATGTACACCTTGATTTCCTGATATATCATGTTTTGGAATAGTGCTGTCATCGCCCTTTGATATGTTTCCCCGATAGTTTTCAACCCAAATGGCATGACTCGGTAGCAGAAAGTGCCCCATGGAGTGATGAACGCTGTCTTTTCTCGATCTGCCTCTGCTAATTTGATTTGGTTGTACCCGAAGAAGCCGTCCATGAATGAGGGCATCCCATGCCTGACAGTGCTATAGACCAAGATATCGACGTGTGGCAAAGGGAAGTCATCTTTTGGGCTCGCTTTATTGAGATTTCTGAAATCAATACACATGCGAACCTTTCCGTCGTTCCGTACTGACACGATGTTAGCTAACCACTGTAGGTACTTGGAGACCATGAGGAATCACGCATTGTACTGCTTTATGACCTCGTCTTTCACCTTTAACATTCATTCTTGCCTGTGACGCCTCAACTTCTGCTTGACAGGCTTTACTGCTTGACAGGCTTTACATCGGGATAGAGTGGCAACTCATGCTCGACCAAAATTGGTGTCTAAATCAAGCATATCCTCATATGATCATGCGAAGACGTCTCGGTATGATCGAAGGAAATCAATCATGCCTTTTCTTTCCTCGGGAGACAATGACGTTCTGATCTTGGTGATTTTAGGGTCCTCCTAAGAACCCAGATTGACGTCCTCAGTCTCTTCAACGATTGGAGTAGGGCCGTTCTCCAAATCGGCGTACTGTGCAAGGAGGTCGCTGGGAAGCTCCTCACTTGGGACCTCCTCATTCAGATGCGTGACTCCTACCTCTCCTTACATTTCTATAGGAAAGAGGTCGATTTCACATCGGAAGGGTTATTTTAAGGCATCATTTTTCTTTTTCTCGGGAATTTTAAAAGACAATTTTTTTGGATTTTGTATTTTTTCTATTTTTTAAGGTTTTCTTTTTCTTTAGAGGTGGGTCCTTGGCCCTTGGCGAGGCGGGTCTTTATACATGCATGGTGTTGTTTACCAAGAGCAATCCTCACTTTTTATAGGTTGTTTATTTTGGGAAGTGGGTGCCAAATTTCTGGCCGCTCGAAGCTTCCAAAGTTAGGGGCGTTGATGCCCAATTCCTTACCTGGGGCGTTGCGCCCTTACCTGGTTTTGTCGAGGTGGAGTGAGATGGTTCTTCAGTGTCATCCTTCACCATACTTACCATGGGTTCATCTTGAACCTGGCCATCTATTGTTAACATGGGCTTGGGGTCGGCTAAGACAGGTGGTTGTACTAGCCGGGGTGCTTCTTCCTCAAAAAGTGACGAGGCAAGGTCTATTTCAATCTCAGTGGGAATGATTTGAGTATTGGTCTCGTGGACGACTTTTTTGCACGGGGTTAGCTGAGTTGCCCCGTTTTGGTCGATATTGATGACCCCCGTGCTTCCGAATGTGCTCCTGAAGTGTGGCCACGGATGAGGTTCATCCTCCAGGTCTATCCCCCTAGCTTTGGCGACGGCGATTGTGCGGGTGTTTTCTTTGGCCTCTCGGATCTCTTCTTCAGTAGGCTTGTATCCTAAACCGAATTTGATCTGTTGTCCACCTTTTACTATGACTGGGTCTCTCCTGCTTTGCAAGCGAGGGCCCAATCCTTTGCCTCTCTAGTAGCCCCATTTATGGAGCATAGCTACCGCTGTGGTCATTCCTCCGGCTTTCAAGATGACTTTTTCGAGGGGTTTTGATGCTATTGCCGCTACATCATATTGAAAACTGTGGAGGTTCATGTCCTCGACTGTGTGTGGCACGTTCAACATTTTGAGGTTTTCTATGTTGTGCATCTTTTTCTCCTTCTCTTCTTTCACTCAAGATAGCTATAACTTTCTCCTCCGAGATAAACTTAAGCTTCTGGTGCAGGGTTGAGGGCACTGCCCCGATTTCATGCAACCACAAGCGCCCCAACAGTAAATTGAAAGTGGATTTGATATCCATAACTTGAAAGGGGATAGAGAAGGTCATTGGCCCAATAGTGAGCTCAAATCAACTTCTCCCATTACTTCCCTCCTGGTGTTATCAAACCCTCGGGCTCCTGGTTTGGTTGGTCGGAACATAGATGGATCGTTCCCTATTTGGTCGCAGTTCTCAAAGTACATACATTTAACACCTATCCGTTGTCTATCAACACCAATGATATCACCAAAATCCCAGTTTCTGCTGTAATATTGAGGGATTTGGAATGGTTCCCTCCCTCAATCGGAGGGTCAATGTCGGAGAATGAGATGGCATTAGCAGCCAATACCTAACCAATCATTTGCTCCACCTCATATGGGGAGACTTATCGGAGACATGAGCGTCTTTCAGGGCCACCATTAGAGCTTTGAAGTGTGGCGGAGATGTCAATATCAAATCCCAGATGGTGATGTGGGTCGGAGTTCTCCTTAACTGTGTTTCCAATGCATATTCCCGGCTCATTCTTTCCATGGGGTGTACTGTCGCTGGTTCCCTTCTTTCTTCGGGTTGGGCTGATATCGGCACCTCTGGCTGCTTGGAGATCCTCCCTGATCGTGTGATAAACTCAACTGCCCCTTCACTTTTGCTGTCAGCATTGACATTTGTTTGATTATAGTTGAGCGGGACCTGGTGGGGATCATAGGTTGGCCCAAGAATCTGAAATGGGGTGGATAGAGGGGATGGATGGATTGGTGGTGTGGCGAAGTTGGGCCAATTATGGTTCATGGGAGTTGAAGGTGGATGGAACAATGAGGGTGAGGTGAAATTGGGAAATTTGGTGCCAGAAGGGCTGATATTATGAGGAGGCAAGCTGAATGTAGGCTGAATGGTGACGGGTGTGAAATACAACCTCAAATCTAGAGGTGCTGCTTGGGGTGTAGGGCTGGGAAAATAGTTGGCTAAATTCAACGGCTTGACTACCCTTATGATTTCATTCTCCTGACTCCACTACCTTGGTGTCATGAAGCTTTCTCCTGTGGTGATGTATTCTGATGGGTCAAATTCTCCTAAATCTTTTTCCGCCATATTAATGTTGGGCCTTAGGCCCATTCCTCCTTACGGGTGTGACGGTAATGGCGCTTGGAGTATATTGGTGTGAGGATTTGCTTGTGGGGGTGATGGAGGGATAATCTTTCCTGCCTCAATCGGGTCTTGTATTGCGTGCTTTAGAGGAAAGCACTGATCGGTTGAGTGCCCTGACCCTTGAATGGAAGTTGCAGTGCGTGCTGGGATCGTAATTTCTCGGGAGCGGGTTTGGTGGTGGTCGAGGTTGAGCCGTGGCTTGCTGATTGAAATGGTGCTACGCTGGTGGTGGGTTGTGAGGTCATTATTGCATGAACCTCTGCTCCTGTTCTTCTCTCATTCCTTTGTTCGGTGAATTTGCGGGCCCCATTGGCCACAATTTTATTTAAACATCCTTCTCTCACCACGCCTTTAGAATGGTTGGCATTCCTTACCAGATCAACAAAACTGGCTTGCTGCTGGTATACAAAAAAATCTGATATGACTGGCATTGCGGTTTTGGAGATAATCTCAATTTGTTCCTTATCTGGGATGCGGTTCCTCACCTGGGCTGCTAGGGCCCTCCATTTTTCGAGATACTTGTTAAAAGTCTCATTGGATTTTTGTTTCAATCGAGCCAAATCAGACTTGCGCGATTCTATGTCAATATTATAAACATACTGCTCCTGAAACATGTGTGTGAGGTCTCTCCATGTTTTGATCATGGATGGTTCGATAGAAGTGAACCATCTTAATGCTGGGCCTGTGAGACTATTTGGAATACTTTGATGATGAGTCGTTCATCTCTGCCATACTGGCACATCTCCTCACAATATGACTTAAGGTGGGCAATGGGGTTGCCGGTGCCAGTATATTTGTCAAACGAAGGCACTTTGAACTTAGGTGGCAAAGACACCTCGGCAAACAAACACAAATTTGAAAAATAGACAGCATGTATTTCAGCTCTTCCCATCTTCATTAACTGTTTCTGGATTTTATCCATCTGCTCTCTCAGCAGCTCCGACTCCCTAGATGGTAATGCTGGGGCTGCTCCCCCACTGGACTGCCCCATTCATTCCTGTCTGCCTATTGGTTGGTGTAGGTGGGCTGTGGGGGGTTGAAATTGGCAAATGCTCACATGTAGGCCCCACTATTTCGGGCCTCGTCCCCCTCATATTGATGACCCACATCAATGAAGGGTGGAGGAGGGATGATATTATCGGGTGGATTCTGACTGGGTATCGGGTGGATTTTGACTGGGCTGAGTGGGTGGCTGATGAGGCCATTGTGGTTGGTGAGGATTTTGTGGAGTGAGAGGATGTGTGAATTGTAGGTTTTGGAGGGGTTGAGTGGGTGCTTGGTGGGACCATGGCGCTTGATGGGCATTTTGATGATTGGATTGGGGGGTGAGAGGCTGGGTGAATTGGGGTTGGTTGAAGGCTTGTGGTGGTCCCTTGTTGGGTTTGGTATGGCGGATATGGGTGGTTAGGGCTCATGCCGGGTTGTGGAATCGGCCGGAATGAGTTTGCCATTTGAGGGGGAATGGGGGGTGTTGGTTGGGGAAATGATGAAGGGTTTGAAAATGTGACCCTTGGGTTTGGGCCTGAATGGGCTTGGGCTTGGGCTTGGGCTTGGGCATAGGGCCTTTGAGGCCCACTTGGGTGGCTCCATGGTTGATGGTGGGAGCTTTGGGTGGTGTGGATTATGGGTGGTTGATTGGGGTTGGAGTTTTGAGTGAAGGTGGAATGGAGGTTTTGGAGAGTTTGTTGGGGGTTCATTGATGTTTGGGGTGGATTGGGACAGCTTTGGGAAGCCTTCCATGCTACAAAGGTTCTCATCATCTCCTCCATGATGGCCATACGGTCATGGGGGTGGATGTGGATGGCCTGCCTGATGGGGGAGATGTATGGGGTGGTGGCAATGCATGGTTTGATGGTGTGGGGAAATTGGGGATGCTTTGAGTTGATGTGGAAGGTAAGTGGGGTGTATGCTGGGTTGATATGGGGGAAAAATGGGGTGTATCTTGAGTTGCCATGGAGGGGAAAACGGGTGCACCGAAGGGTCCGGTGACATTAAATGAGAGTTGGGTTGGGGGTTTGGAGGTAGGACTCTCCTCTGTGTAGGAATGTGGTCGGGATGAATCCGGGTTAAAGACGGTTGGATCGACCACTCAAGACATCATTTGATAGCAGTTGAGGTATGGGTTTTTTGGGTGACCCAAAAGATTCCTTTTTCCTTCCCCTACGGGATGATGGCGGGTGTGGCGATGTCGTTGTTACGACACCACTTAATACTTTTTTGGTAATTTTTGGTTTTTGGATGATTTTTGATTTTTTTTTTTGGTGATTTTCTTGATTTTGATGATGATTTTTTTTTATTCTTTTTCACAAATTGTCTTAAATTTCCTTCTCTTTCTTTCTCCTTGGTTCTTTTTCTGCCCTTTTGATGCTTTTCGGGGCCTTGAAACTCCCTTTTCGGATGGTATTAACACCCCCAAAGCTTCCTACGATGGGACTCGGATGCCCTCTTAAGAATCAAAGAGAAAACATCTCTTGATCTTTAAGGGCACGAATTTACATGCGTTATCCTGATCTCTCGAAAGAGCCAATAAGAGGGTGACCTCTCTTGACCAGAGAGAGTGTTTGGGTACCTTAGAATGTAGGAAGTGTCGGGAATCTTAAAACCAACATGCGGGGGTTCGGGGAATTGTGGAAAAGGTCCCAAATTCGGACTACACAACAAATAACCTATGTGTGCATACTATGCACTCATGTACAAAAAATCTGATTTTTTTGACTATGCGTGCATACTATGCACGCAAGGCTTATATATATATATATATTTTCCAACTGCAGATCCGAGTTGGGCTTAAATTTGGGTTTTTGAGGCAATGCTTCCTGAGATTTTTCTTTTAGCCCTTTTAGGTCCCTCCTCACCGTGCCTAAGGGATACAAGGCCATTTCGATCCCACTAACGCGCTCCCCAAGGTTTTAGGCTTAGTAATAAGTTCGGTCACCCACCCGATATACCTTCGGCGCGAGCGCCTTCTCATATACTGGATGGGGTGGTCCTTTTCGAGATCATCACCACTAGGGTTGCCGTTCTACTTGGGACTGGGTTGGGTGTATCATTGCCTAATTTTCCCTCCCTTTGAACAAAAGCTACTCGCGAGAAAATTCAATTATGTCCCTTCTTGGTTCTTTTTATCATTCATTAAAAGGGAAGTTTACTTAAATCCAATATGGGGCCTTTGCCACCATTCACAATTCAGGCAGTGAGAGAGTCCCATGCCGCCACTACAGGCCGACTTCCAATGGTGAGATGTGATAAGTAATAAGAAAATGACGGGGTCAGTCAAGCGACTAGGTGGAAAACATAAAGTGCAGAAATGTAAATGACGGAAAATTTAAATCTAATTATCAAGTAGGCTCGCCAAACGACTTAGGTGGTAAATGACGGGAATTTAAATCTAATTTACCAAGTAGGCCCGCCAAACGGCTTAGGTGTGTAAAAGCGTGGCTAGTTAAATGACTAGGCAAAAAGATGCGGAATCGTAGGGGTAAGTAAAAAAACAAATATAAGATGTGGAATCATAGGGGTAAGTAGTGAGATAAAAGAAAAAACACATGCAGTGGGGCTAAAACTTCAAGTAGAAGCTCTACCACAATCCCATTGGAGTTGCCATCTGTGCAACCGTGGATCTCACTGATCCGTCGTGACAATATACTCGTAAAAATGGAGTTGCCACCCGGAGCTTTTGGTGTCCCGGGATACCCAAAATCATTACCGTAAGCATCGAAGTGCAAGATATGACTCCAAATCACCGGTCAACGCCAAAGCCTCTAGGGCAAGGACTTCGGTTATCAATCGGGAAGGTGTTAGGCACCCGATCAACCCGCTCATAAGCGGTCTCTACTATGGCCTTCAGTGGCGTAACAACTCAAATCGTAGGATAGAGGAAAAGCAAAAAGAAGGTAGAGGAATAGAGGGGAGAGCTGGCGCTCTCGGGCCCTTGTAGCCCTATTGTCGGTCTCCACGTTGATGCAAACTCCGGTGAGCTTCCGAAAGCAAATGGTTTAAGGAAAAAGTCCTAGATTTGCTAAAGGTTGGACGTTTGGGAGGTTATAAATGAGGGTATGGTGATATTTTGGCCAAGGTTTCAAAGTTTAGAAGGTATTTGAAGTTGAGGGTATGATGGTGTTGATGGATATAAGCTAGGGTTCTAGGCTTGGAAGGTGTGGAGTATGGAAATGGGAAACTATTTGTGTAGAGTTTTTGCTTTAGGAATTGCAAAAAAAAGTGTCCTAAACAAGGAGGGGGGGTCTCTATTTATAGATTGAGAGGTGATTAGTGAGGGGTCACTACTAGGTTTAACAATTAGGTAATAGAAAATCTAAAGTTTTTGGGCTTTTTTAGGGGCTTGGAGAAGTGTGAATTGGGTTTCAATGGTGGATGATGAGGTGATGACTTGAATGGCATAAGAGTGATAACTAAAGCTCAAAAGGGCATAAAGGTCCTAAAGAAACACACCCCAAACATTGGGATGGTCCACAAGTCAAACCCATAAAGCCAAAATCGGCCATTTTTGGGGAAAAACAGGTTTTTAAGGAAAGCGTGCATAGTATGCACGCCTGCTTTAAGAACCAGGTCTAGAACTGAGAAGTTTAGGCTTGAGCTGGGGTCCATTTGATTTTTCACAGAAAATTGGAAGGCTGACTTGTGGGCTCGGGCTTGGCACACTATGGGTCAGATGGGTCTCGGTATAGGGTTCCAAAGGTTTGGGATGGTTACTAATGGTCCGGAAAGGGTTTTCAGGGTCCGGGAGTGGTTTTTAAGGTTCGGGTTAAGCTTTAAGGGTTCAGGAAGTGCTCGAAAGCTCGAAAGTATGCCGCTCTCGAAGTATGGGTCAATCGAGCTTTGGGTCAAATTTCGGTGTCTACAGCGACATTCCGAAATTTTTTCCTTTGTCGATGCGACTCTCAAATTTCTTCTTATGCACTCGTTCCTAATTTGATCATATTTTGTTATTCTGCACGTCTATCTTAGCGTATGCTTCTCATCCCCATGTACTCTATGTTCTTGTTGCTTCCTCATACCCCAACATTTCGCACCCTAACCCTGACCATTTCCCTCTTTGTAGTGAACAAGGTCATTGACTTTCTACATATATCACCATTTTGTTTCCAGAGTTAAAAGGTTAGCTTTATAGGGTTAGGGTTAGGATGGAGGAGAGGAACGAGAAGAACTAGATGGAGAATTAGGATTATGATAGAGATTTGTCTCACACCCTTTTATCATTATCATCTATATCCTTTACAAAGAGTTAAAGAAGCACCAACCAATATGCACACACTCACGTATGCACACACACACACACCAACTTAACAGGAAATGAAAATAGACGCCAACAGCCACGTGATTCACTAGGCCATCACATAGATCAGAATCAGTTACCTCAAAAATTTATCTCTACCCATGTTATAAAGTGGGTATAAGTGACATAAAGGAACAACTAAATTAGATTTAGATAGTCGCATGTAGTCATTCATTATGTTGCATGTTTAGCTCTTAATCATATAGTTTGTATGATCTTTTAACACAATATTCACATGAATCTGATCTATGTGATGGCACCATGAGTCACATGGTGCCTCAGTGTTGCCATGTGTACAAAATTAATGACCGTTTACGCTGTTGATGCTAACTCATTTCAACCCAAGTTGGAATAAGATAATGACCTGTTCACTCTCAAATGTGAAACAGGTCGAGTTTGCACCAGTTGGTCTTATGCAATGCATTAGAAGATCCTATAGTGCATCAAACAAATCATCTACACCATGTAATTAAGAGCCTAAAAGCGCCATAAAATGAACTTTTACCATTCAATCATCCAAATCTTTTTTAGCTATTCATTTTTCTGGTGCTTGTAATCTCTTAGGCTGTGTTTGGCATTTTTCTTTGGAAGAGTAGAAATGAGCAGCTGCTGCTCATTGTAGTTGCAAATGAATATGAGAAGAGAGTGAAGAATTGGAGGAAGAGAAAAGGGGAGGCTGCTCTTTGAAACATGAAAAACATCATTCTTTAAAAGAACATGAAAAATCATGCTCTTTTAAAGAAGGCTGTTTTTCGTATTTCAAAGAAACTGCTTTTATCTTCTTCCAATCTTTTTCTCTCCCACATTTCTTTGCAATAACAAAGAGCAGCTGCTGCTCTTTTCTTCTCCCCCAAAGAGCAATGTCAAACACAGCCTTAATCACCGAGTAAATCTATTTTTCTAATGCAAGCATATGGCTTTCTGACGGGGACGCCACATACATGGACATTGGATTCGGACCACATCGTTTCTACCGGTGTAGAAAGAAACAACGTAATGGAAGTCAAAGCTAAGGAAAGATGAAAATTCTGGAGAAAGAGGATGAGGAAGAACTGAAAGAATGGCGAAATTTCTATTTGAAATTTCGATCGATCGAATTGACATTTCAATCGATTGAAAATTTTGATCGATCGAAAGTGAAATTTCGATCTATCGAATGTCGACGGTGATTTTCATAGAGATATGAAATTTCGATCGATCGATATTTAAAATTGATCGATCGAATTCCAATTTCGATCGATCGAAATCGCGCCGGTTTATTTTAGTTGTTTTAGGAGTTTAGTTTCGAACTTTTGTATTAAGGGTTTATTTGTCTTTATTTAATATTCGTTTTAGGGTTTTCTTTTATTGTAAAGGCCTCCTATATAAGGTTATTAAGCTAAACAATGTAGTTAGTTGATTGATTATTGAATAAGAGCTTTTGCTTTGTGAAGAGAGAGTCTTCTTCCTCGCAATGGGTTTGGTGTGAGGCCAAGGGAGTGATTCCCGTATATCTTAGTTATCGATTTGCTTTGCTTGATTATATTTGCTACCTAAATCTCTGCGTGCTTCTCTAAACCATAGCCTAATTACTTCCGTGCGATCCCAAAACCCTAAACCACACAAAGCCAACACCCTTTCCAAAACCATAAATTGATCTAAAAGCCATAAGCCTGTTACAAACCCTAATTCCCTTTTACAACCCAATTTGGAATCCGTGAATCTACATCGGACCGAAGACGAGCGCCTAATCCTGGAAAAGCTAGAGTCCCATCTCTAGGCCAATCTCGCCTGGACTCTAAAAGTACTTGCGCATCAGACTGGACCCTACCTGGGTTTCGTGTGATCTACCCATCAGAATTTTACAAAACCCTAAAGGTATCAAAGATAATTTTGCGATTCAACTTGATTTAATTTCATTAATTTCGGCAAAATCCGCATTAAAATCATATTCCGCATTTTAGGGTCGTTGTCCCGCGTCACTTTCTGTTCTATGTGATAGCCTCATGAGCCACTTGGCATAAAAAATGACTACAAAGTATACAGATTCAATGACCATTCACACCGAGTGAACTGGCGAGTTGCCACATGGAGAGGTTGGAAGGCATCATAACCTATACAAGTGTGATTGTATGAGTGATTATGCTTCATAATTTGGGAATTGTGCATCATCTTAAGGATGCATATCATTGTTAAACTTCTTACATATTCAATAAATTTTTTTAACAAGCGTCTAGCTCACGGTGTACAGATATATAACTAGATCAGGTAGCAAATACTGCTTGAGAACTTGAGAGAGAAGATAAGATGTAATCAACGAAATAAAAACATGATTTCTAATGAAAAAAAGTGACAACGCACAGAGGATATATCACAAGAAAAAAAAAGAGGGGAATGGAAGAAGATCTAATCCACTTAATACCATGTAAAGAGGAAAAAAAGTCATAGAAAATAGTTATTATTAGAATGGCTAGGGCACCCTAAAAAAATAGATCTCCTTGCCTCAGAGATACTAAACTAAGACATATGAGCTACTTTTCAATGAAGTGAAACCGAAAATAAAAAGGAATTATAACCAATGTTGGACTAAACCCTCAGCGGACAAGATATAACTAAACATAAACATATTACTTAGAAAATGTTGAGTTGTTATTCTCAACAATAACAAATGTTTACCCTTTTACAATAGTATACTGCTGGCTAGACTTTCGATGTTTATGCCATTGGTAAATCATCTTATGTAGTTGACTAATGTTTTCATTTCAAAGCATCTTGAACTTTAATTTCAATATTTTTATATATACCCCTATTTACATACACTTTATTTCTTATATCTATTTGACAATGTAAGTAGTGCTGCTTCTTGTTAAAATTATATATATATATATATGTTTATGTATTATCTAAATACTAATGAAGGTTGGTTGTCTAAATTATAGGTTTACCTGATTCCAATGGTTACATATATGTTGATGCAAATGGTGGCTTAAACCAACAGCGGATATCGGTTGTTCCTATTCTTCTTCCTTATCCCTTATACTGTTTATCTATTTTAATATGTGGATGCATTCTCACTGAAGCAGCCTTTTTGTCATATTTTTTGTATTGACTGCTCTAGATGTTCTGCAGATATGCAATGCTGTGGCTGTTGCTGGCTATTTAAATGCAACGCTCGTAATTCCTAATTTCCATTATCATAGCATTTGGCGAGATCCTAGGTTCGCCATCCCATCTAACTTTATTTTGCAATGCCTAGTATTTATAATAAATGTGCCTTCTTTGGTTTAAATCATGCCATTCTTTACACAATTCTTCACAGAGAAATCGTGAAGATGAGTCACATCGTTTAATTTGTTATCTCAATTCTCAATCATAATGTTCCTTTTTTATTTTTTTAAAGATAATTATTTGAAGTTTAAACAACGGATTTCTCATATAAAAAAGATGTGTGTTCGCGTTTGTGTATTTCGAGCCATATGTGCACATCATTGTGTGATTGGATAGGTGGGTTAGCGTGTGTGTGTGTGAATATTGTTCATGTGTGTGCTCTATGTGCATCCTCATGGGTGTGTGTGTGTGTGTGTGAAGGATTAATCCATACGGATGCACACAATCACACCTGCAAACCAGTGCATCGGGTAAGCCCTAGGGGATTTGAACTGGAGACCATGGGGAGAAGACCCACATCTTGAACTGTCACGCCAACCCCGTTTGGGGTTCCTTGGTTCTGTATATTTCATCTAAGATGCATCTTTTCTATATATATATATATATATATATATATATATATATATATATATATCATTACTGAAACATCAAAATTTCCATTTCCGGAAAAAAACTATCTCAGTTTTTAGTCACCTTGTTTCTATAATTGGGTTCACACACACACACACACATACATATATATATATATATATATATATATATATATATATATATATATATATATATATATATAGATATATATACACACACACACGCGCGCGCACATGCATGCAGGGATCCACAAGTAAATACATTAATACAAATTACAAGTGTGAATATTTATTACTAATAGAAGCCAAAGCATGAACATTAAAAAAACTTGATATATGCTTTTATAATTGTTGAACCTTTAATTGTTAGAGTTGTTACATGATGGTTCTGGGAACCAGATCCTGTGCCCGCATTTGCTCATGCAAAATTGGACGTCACACTACCGGCAAATGCAGAGCAAAAGTGGGCCCCTTCCCATATGGTGCTCAGAACCATTATAGATTTCCGATTAGTACTCCTTATCCTTTATGGTTGGAATCTATGTTGTAGTAATTATCACTTTATATTGTAAAGAGTAATTCAGAAGCGATTACTCTACAACATTTTAAAATTACTATAGCTTCAATAATTACAGCAATTTTTCTAATTGTGCCGTGGAACTACAGTATTATCTTTAATACACGAATAGTGAACTCCATAAATCTTTTTACAGAATTTGGTTTCTTACCATAAATTATTTTATGTCTACCAATCCATTCGTAGCTCAGGAGGAAAATTTTTTGTATTGGATGCATATCTAGTTCGTGGTCCAGTTGCTATATGAATTGCTTGTACTATTTTACTATTGTTGGCTAATTAATTATTATTTTTATCATCAACATGCCATTCTTGTCAGTATTCCTGATTCTCTATATTTTTTTGCCTGGCTAATTATTCTCTACTTCACACACAGACACATAGTTTTGTTATATAGCACACATTTCCTGTAGTTTATTGGAAAAATTTCATTATATTTCATAGTTATTTGTTATTTGTTTTACATTTTACATCCTAACATAGGTGATGATTGTTTATCCTGAAAAACAATAAGTCCAAATGTAGCTTAATGGGAGGTGAGATTTCTTTAGTTGTAGATAAGGACAATTCCGTTTCTCCACATAGATGCAACTAATGCAATACCCACCAGGCCAGGGGTGGACGCAGGATTTTGTTGAAGGGGGAGCACCTAGACGATTTCAGAGCAAAAAAATTTCTTTTGAGATCGATATCCCGATATTATTAACATTGTGGGAAATAGATATTTGCACGCTATGCAATTATTGACCATGCATACACTGAAACAAAATTGACTACTTTGAATCAAACGATGGAGATTAGTTTTTATCCCAATCTAAAACACAAAGGATCTTGATATCATGGTCGTACTATTCCTGACGGTCATTTTTTGGTTTCACATGGCACAGATCCCAAAAGTGACTCAAAAATCATGATTGTGCATGATGTACATCATGTGATTTTTGAGTCACGTATTTGGGCTCTGTGCCTCATGGAATATAATTGGCTGTTAGATAGTAAACCCATAGTCTCAAGATCCATTGGGTTGAAAATTGAGATGAAAACCAATCTCCATCATCTAATTCAAAGCAGCCAATGGGATTTAAGTGTAGGAGCATGTTGTGAAAAGTTTAATGTTACTCGCAAGTGCACTAATCGTACATTAGTGAAGTTCAGGCAAGAGCAAGGTTGATCCACAAAGACAGTAGCTAAACAATTAACGAGAATATTATCAATCTAACAAAATTATTCAACAAGAATCAATCCTAATCTAGCCACAATTCGTCTTTGAGAATTAGTATTAACTAAACAAACGCAGTAAAGATTTAGAAGATTTAATAAGAAAATGGTATTGAGATTCTAACTCCCTCCATCTAACACCATGCGTTCAAAATATGATATGAATAGATAGACTTCAGTTGGACAATACAATCTACATAACTAAGCAAAACCAATCAATAATTACGGTTGATATGGAGATGAAAATCTTTATAAAAGAGATAAAAACCAATGCAAAATGTTATTCCTGGATTTGACAAATCAGGTTCAACTCATGCACTGTTTCTGATAAATAACAAATCACCTAGAATACCCGAATCTGATATCAACGAACAACAACTAGGCACAGATCACTGACCCAAAATCACGAGAGAAGCATGACTAAATCTCATATCTCAGATCCATAATCTCGATATAAATAGGCAAAAACGATGCTCTATAATAACCACAAAAGAGTCCAACCTATATATATATATATATATATATATATATATATATATATATATATATATATGAACACATGCTTTAGATGGAGATCATTAGATCCCGACACCCAGAGAAATTAGCCACTCATTCTTAAGTAAAAACAAGAACAACATATAGAAACAAAATTAAAAGAAATTTATTAATACCAAAGATTAATGGCAGAATCCTTGCAAACACTTCAAACTTTAATCTACCTCTGTACAGATCTTCCAAGTACTTGAAAAATGAGAATGAATAAGACTTTCTAGATCTAAATAGGAGTTTTCTAAAGCAAGAAAATGTAAAAGCTAAAAGTCCGTAACCCTAGAACAATAATAGGTATTTATAGGATTATTCCCATAACCTATTTCTCTTTCCCAAATTGGACATAAGTGATTTTCGCACAAAACAAATCGATCGATCGACCTCTGGCCTTGATCGATCGATTTTGGATAGAGTACTCTTATGTTCTTATTTAGTTTTCGGTCTCCATTCTCGATCGATCGATCTCTAACCTTGATCTACAAATTTTCCCCGATTTCTGTGAACCGTTGATTCTTGAATGCTTTTATCCCATGTTAATCTTTATGAACTAATTTCTTATTTTACGTCCATTTCATATCGAGTACTTGTTCGTTCTTGTAAACACAAAATTTATCAAAGACATCGTTAAATTTCCTTCATTGGATAGCAATTTATAGATCTAAGGGGTCTAATAACATCATTTTTAACTACTTAATAGTGCACAATAATTTCATAGGCCTGAATAGAGCTAACCTAATGTTTTAAAACAGAGCCATTGCTTGCACACGAGAAGTGAGTCCTTGCACATAGTAAAAGAAAGACTTGATATTTTTGGGACCTGTGCCATGTTAAAACACCATCTAAGCCATATGATTTGAAGTCCATGATCTAAAGATCTTAGGTGCAAAAGATTTGCAAGAAACATGATCATTGTCATACGATTTAGTGCAGTCAAAGGGCAATATCTAATTCAACAATTGACTGCATTGAATTATATTAGAGAGATTATTTTTTTGCCAATATGTTGAACTAACAATCTTTAGATCATGGCCTTCAAATCAGATGGCTTAAATGGCGTTTTCAAATGGCACAAGTCCACAAAATACCAAGTCTTTGTTTTATGTGGAAGGGCCAATTTCTTATGTGCAAGTAAAAGACTTAACATTATAATCCTCTTTTTAGGGTTCCTTTAAAAGCACAAACCACACTTCTGTGGGTGCCAATACTGAAAATCTATTGACTACATATAATCGGATGGTGGAAATTGTTTTTCACTCCAATCTTTTACAAGATGGATCTTGAGACCATGGGCATACCATCAGACGATATATTTTGTGATTCCACGTCACTAATAAGTGGCCCTAAAGTGACATTCGAACATGATGTGTGCCATATGATTGTAGGGTTAGTATTTTGGGACCTATGCCACGCGGAATAAAAAAATCAACTATCTGATGGTATGCCCATGGTCTCAAGATCCATCTTACGAATGATTGGAGTGAAGAACAATCTCCACCATCCGATTAGATGCGGTCAATGAGTTTTCAGAGTTGGAGCCCACAAAAATGAGGTTGGCGCGTTTAAAGGTACCCTTTTTTCCTGATGGGTACCTCTGTTCGTGCCTATAAAATTACGAATAGTAACTACAATGTGTGGGGAGAGAGAGAGAGAGAGAGAGAGAGAGAGAGAGAGAGAGAGAGAGAGAGAGAGAGAGAGAGAGAGAGAGAGAGAGAGAGAGAGAGATTTGTAAGGACAAGCGATTTGAGGGAGCTAAAAAAGCATAAATGAGCATGCTACATCTGACAATGAGTACCACTATTTGCAACCTTAAATTGCCTTTTTAAAATTATGGTTGCAAATAAGGATACCTTTAGTGATAAAGGTTTTTTTGTTTTTAAAAGATGAGGGGGCTGGTGAAACAAGGATAGGGTGGTCACATGATCGGCTAAATAGACAGTTTAATAAATTCTTTAAGTTTTGGATGGCCAATGCCCCCCATTACTGCATGCGCGTCCGCCCCTGTACTAGGCTATAAGGTACGATTCTTTGTTTCATATGTTACAGTTAGTGCATGGTGTTCTCGTGTAAAGCTTAGATTTGAATCCAAAAAGAGTGTTCTAGTTTGGAAAGTAATGACGCCTTTTATATTCAATCTTTCGTTAGGTTATTTGATTGTAGAAAATGACTGTGTTAAGTGAAGGACCATCCCTACTCTTTTAAGATAATTGCTTTCCGTTGGATTGTGTACCTCGACAAGATTAATGAAGCAAATATCCATATTTCCCTTTACTTCTCAATAACGTGGCGCTTCTTCCTCATATTATTTGGGACTTCTAGACCATTCTAGTTTGGTTGGGGAATTGTTGGTTGAGTGTTACTTGGGGTCTTTCTTTCTTCCTCCCAAGGTCTTTTCCCTAAGGGTGCATTTGGGAACAAGAATTTGAATTTCAGTCCCTCAAATCCAAAGCCAGCGTTTGGGTAGACACTTAGTGTGAGATTTGGATTGACGAAATCCACATTCATTTACAAATGACTGCTATTGGGCATTATTTGAAATCCAAATAACTTGGTATTTGACGTCCGTGCAGTGCAATGTATCTTGAGAAAAAAAGGCAAGAAAAAGTTGCAAATTTGAACTCTCGCCCTCTTTCGTCTTTCTCGCCTATCTCTTCCTCTTTTTCCTCAAATAAAAGGCAATCCACAAATCTTGTCGAAGCTCGAGGAGCTCTAAATTAAGAGTCCATGTGAGGGATTTAAATTTTTTTCCAGTCTTAGCTCAAACTTGGCGAAGGAAATGCTCGAATTTAAGAGTCCTTTATTAATTGTGAACACAACAAAACCCTTCTAAGGTTGTAGATGAAATAACAACGATATTGGAACCTAGAGAACAAAACAAGAACAAGAGAAACCGATATAGCAATCTTCCAAACCCTATTCTCCCTTCGATCATCTCTCTACTACCGATTAAGCAAGCAATCATCAATTGTTTCCAAACGATAGAGATATTTGTGGACGATTTCGCATCTGATCTTGGTCGACACATGCTCACTTGAGTAGAAGAAAACATGGAGAGACAAGTCAACATAACACCTGATCGAGTACAAGAGGAAAAAAACATGGAGAAGAGAGCATCTGACAATGATTAATGGCTAGCGAGGGTCCATCTTGCCTGGATTTGTGCATGCTCCTGTCAAAAACTGCAACATCTCCCTCAATTAAGACGAATAAATCAAGCAATTTGACAATCTAGATTATGCATCGAAGAGCTGCTTCTCCATGTTGAAGGACGAGAAGCAAGCATCGAGAATATCAATTCTCTCCAAAAGATGGAGATATTTTTAGACCTCGATTCCGCATCTGATCTTGGATGACACTCTATCACTTGATCAAATAAAAGAAGAGAACATGGAGGAGGAAAGACAATCCAATATAACACTTGATCGAGTAGTAGAAGAAGAAGAAAACATGGAGGAGGTGAGAGGATCCATTGACAAATGGCTATTGATGATCCCTCATGTCTTGGATTTGCTCCATGCTTCTGTCAAGAGCTGCAACATCTCCCTCAATTTCGTCGGATACATCAAGCAAATTGACGAATTCATCACCGTACATAATTGATTACATATCAAAAAGCTCCTTCTCCATGTAGAAAAGCCCTACTAACTTATTTAAAGAAAACAAAGTACTCATATAGGGTTCTTATATGGAGAGAAGGAGAAGAAGAAGAAGAGGTGATGCAGGACAAAAACACTTAACTCTATGTGAGTGATTTGAAATCAATTTGGGATTTAATTGTGCAACGGAATTATCAAAATTATGCCTAAACCACACAAAATATAAAATTAATTCAATTGGGCAATTCGAATAATCTGATTTAGCGCTTCGTCAACATATAGTTTTCTTTCCCGATCTAGTTCATCGTACCATGCGACAATGAAGATGATGTCCCTCGACTCCTCTCGAATTTAAAGTCCAAAGGGGTTTTGAATTATTCAAGGAAAATCATGGGATTTCAAAATAGGGACTTAAAGAATAAAATTCTAGTAAAAGGGATATTTTAAAAGATTTTTATAATTTTTAATCAAAGAAATAAAGGTCAAAATTACCTGACAATAGTTAAGAAGATAGATAAAGAAGATGAGAAAATCCAAGGAATTTCACCAAGGAAATTATTGGCCTCGCACCAAACCCTAAACTCGTAGAATCGAAGAATCACTCTTCAAGTTTGAAGACTTTTCGCAAGTTTTCACGAATTCGCACAAAGCAAAAACTTATAAATTTTGTTAATCATCAAGTTGTGAAATAAAAATCTTTACATGCCTTTTTATAGGCTAAAAAAAAACCTTACTAATCATAAAATTCGAAATTAGAAAGTCTTAAACCTATACAAACACTAAAACGAAAAGGTTTGCCTCAAAATTTGTCTAACCGCCAAATCGCAGATGACACTCACGGACATGGGTTAAAATATCGGGTTACCGATACGTATCGTCCGAGCTCCAAAACGATACGTATCGGTACCGGTCTGTATCGGACGATACATTGAATGTATCGTTCGAGCCCAATACCGATACGTATCGTCCGATACGTATCGGTATCGGACGATATTTTGATCCATGCTCACGGATGTTTGTCCGAAGGTCACGCCCGTCCGTCCTTGATGATGTGCACAAAAGTAAAATGGGGTCCAAATCACGGATATCCTTGGTCTGGCATCCGTCATATAATGACCATTTTCCTTCCTTCCACGTGCGTCTCTTCCGGAATGGGGTCTTCTCTCATGATGCACAATCGCACATGGGTCTTCCCGGCTCTTCCGAAGTGTATTGAAACACTTCAATGCAGTGACTTTCTTTTGCCCTTCTTATACATTTTGTGATGTTTGATGTCCTCACCAAGAGGGACAAGAGAGAGCATAGTAACACTAATGGACTACGTCGCTTCTATTCAAGATACCCAAGTTACAATAGATGAGCCCTTTATATAGAGTGCATAGAAGACACTACACATATTCTCAACCAATGTGGGACTAAAACTGCTATGCATACTTCTTATACTCACATAATTCAATTGTGTATCCAACACTCACATATATGATATTGGAACACCCCCCTCAAGTTGAGCATCCTCGATGCTTAACTTGCCTATTATAGAAAGATCCGCTGAACCATCTCCCCTAATACTCATAGGGCATAAAGCAAGCCCATCATATCAAAGACAAATATAGTGGAAAATACATCCACTAATCAATCAACAATTTGATAAAGACATCCACATTAAAGGGCTCCATATCGCAATGGCAAAAGCCACTCATCATCAGTGAAAGGAGGGACAACACACAGCAAAATGGTATGTGTGTCAGTAGTGAGCAGTATCAGTAGTAGGTTAACAAAAGAAAAGGAGATAGAGAGGGGAGGGGGAACTAACGACATTAGTGATCAGTATCAGTAGTAGGCATTCATCAACAACCTCCACGGATTTTGAGGTAGCAGCAACATATACCATCAGGCAGTGGCATAAACAGTATCAGCCCTGAAGTAGACATTTTCACCAACAACTATGATGAAGCAGTAACCCATCAACAGCAGCCCAAATATAGTTTCCAACACCATAAAGGACCTGTATACAACCTCCAATATGGGCAGAAAACACCCAAAAATATGGCACCACGATCATTATACACAAGAAAATGAGTTCAGAATTATTTGTAGTCCTCCATATAAACCACTAGAAAAAACAGTTAACAAATTCATTAACCGAGCTAAAAAAGAAAAAGAAGTATTGAGAAATAACATTAATCTGGAGACCAGAACTCCCAATGATAAACCACCACAGCTGATCGCAAATATCTTCAATCATAGTCCATGTCAAATGTGCAAATGTGCAGACTGGAAGAGAAATTAATAGATCCTAAAATCTGAGGCATAGATTAGATGAGCATCACCAGAAACCGTGAGAGATGTAGTCTCAATAAACTTTAAATCTTGCTCAAGACACCTCCAATCAAAACCAGACTACCATTAAACGATAGATCCAGGAATTCTAATGGAAACCAATCCTAGGAACACATACCATTCAATGCACAGAACTCGAGAATAAAAAATACATGAAAACAGTTGAGATTTCAGAGAAGAAAAAAAATGATAGATCACCTAAAAACAATTCAAACCAGGAAATAAGGTTACCAGAATGATCCTTGGGCAAAACCGATCCAAACCATACCAAACATGACAGGTTCCTACTGGCCCATGGTTCAATGTGCTCAGAAAACATTAATCACAAGATTTTCACAAAGAAACCTTCGAAAAACACTGTTCTAGTGGACAAATGGCCCAGATCCCTTTATTGAAAATGATTAGGGAGCAAAAATCCATGTTCCTGATTTTCCTATTTGAGGTCAAAGTTTGACCTAATGATGTTCACACGACGTCTGAAGATGAAGTGGCAGGCACTGGTCGAGGATGGCGAGGCTTTGATGAAGGGTGAAGGTGATGATGTTGGACGAAGACTGAGGCAATCATGAGCAAAAAACTCTCTTCCCGATTTCTGCTCCACAAAGATCTGACGAGGTGGCAAGGTTTAGAGCATATGTTAGAAGGAACCAAAGATCATACAAATAGCACATATGATCGTCCCGCTCTAGAACCATGTAGAGAAACCTTACTAAACTATCTAAAGAGAGGAAAACAACTCTTTTAGGGTTTATTAGAGGGAGAGAAGGATACTAAGAAGAGGGAGAGAGGAGAGAGCACAAAAACACTAATTAACTACATTGCTTCTATTCAAGATATCTAGGTTAGATGACCCCTTTATGTAGAGGGCATACAAGCTACCACTTATGTTTCTAACGAATGTGGGACTAGACCCACTTTGCATACCTCTCATATTCACATAATACGTGTATCCAAGACTCTCTCACATGCATTCTATCTTCCATTCCACAACACGAGCTTCGATGAGGATGATGGAAATTCTTCTTGTTCTATTGCAAATCTTTACTTCAATGTTAACGCAATCAACATTCTGTTTTCCCAATCTCCACCATGCTCTATACAGATCTTCTTGAAAATATCATGGGGTTGCAAACGAACTTGAGTGCCTTCTGGAATATTCATAAACTAATAAAAGGAACGTTGATATGAGCACAAAGTGGATATTTGCTAGTTTCATCACACACCATTTGGAAATGAGTTCTTCCTCATACACAAGCCCTATGAATGGACAACAAATAAATAAGCTGACATAACCTCAAGCACATAGCGATTTGTCTTTTAACTTGGATGTTAACATCAACAGGCAAACAATCCCAAATTAATCTCCAACGCTACATTTTAAATGGAATTGGACGTTTCCATAACCACGAAGACCAATGAACACTATAATGGGTTTAAACAAGGTCCCAAGCTGAAGAAGTGAACGATCTTTGGAGCTTTTGATAACCGAAATCTAGATCCAGAGTTCACTTACTAGCCAAACGAAGCTTTTATCAATCATGCGGTTATGTCCAAATACACTGCTTATGCATCCTAACAGGAGATTTGTAAATCGTAATATTTCAAATCTTGGATTTGAAATGCCTCGATTTCAAATACTTGGACCAAATTTCCTTGTTCAACCCACGCTTAGATCTTTTGTTGTGGTTGCAGTTTTGTGCAGTCTTTGGAAGCCTCATAAAAGTTGATCTTTAATGTGGAAGAATTGTCTGTCAATTTGACAATTTTCGTCAATTTAAACTCTCCATGCTCGACTTTATTACCTGAGGAATCTCCTCCTTTTATTTCTTTGATAAGGTTGCATGTCAGGGCTTTCGTTTGGCTTTCCTGACCATGTAATAGCGTAACTACTATCGTATTGACATTGCTTATTGTAAAAACCCAACTATTTGCACTGCTATATTATTTCATCTTGATCTTATTTGATTTTCTTCTTCATCCGCTATATAAAAACATGAATAAGTACCAGTAGAAGAGAGAACAGAAATTAGTCTGCAGTTATCAAACAGGCTGAGATCTTGTTTGGGTCATGTTTGTAGATGATCAATTTTCTAAATGTGTAGTTTTATATGCTTGTTTTTATAAATAGGTAGTGGTTGGTATTGTTTATCTGGCTTGATTTTCAATAACGATATCTGAAACTTGGTCACTCGGGGGTAATTGTTACAGCAAATTCGGTGACATCTACGATGAGGATCATTTTATCAGTGCCTTGAAAAATGATGTAAGGGTGGTTAGTAAGATTCCTGAATTCATAATGGAACGATTCAATCACAATATGAGTCAAATTTTTAACTTCAGAGTAAAAGCTTGGTCTCCTATTCAGTATTACAAGAATGCAGTTCTTCCAAAGTTACTTGAGGAACGGTGAGTTTTAAAGACTACTCTCTGTCTTTTGTTTCTTCACTTGTTTGTCTCGCATTAGGTTACAATTGCTTGTAAGATGCTCCAAGTTAAAGGTTGTATAATAGGACATTATAAGTTTCAACAAAATTGGAAATGCATATTTGGAACTTGTCAATACGTCTATTAGAACACAAATTTAACAACTTTTTTTGTCGTTTGATTTCTGTTATTGTTTATATACACAGATTATATAGTTTTAATCTCTTCATCTTTATCTGGATATTTTTCATATGTACATAATTAAACTAATTCCGAAGTAATAGAGTTTGGCCATGAATACAAATGAATGGAGAAATGAGATTTGTAAAGCCAATCCAAAATAGATGGGATTAGTCTATGATGATGATGATACATAGATGAACTAAGATGTCTATTGCAATAAATTCTTCAGAGTTTACCCAGATTACAAAAGAATGGAGAAATCGCAAAGCCAACTGCAAATAGATGGGATTACGCTGTGATGATGAAATACAAGTGAACTTTGATGTCTATGGCAATATGTTCTTCCACATTATTATATGATTATAGCGATGATTCCCCTATCTGATACCTGTTGTTTATGAAATTGACACATGTTCCTTTATTTAAGTGACATAAGTAAAATAGGTAATGGGCCCTTTTTTTTTTTTTTAAAGAAACAAGATTTTTAAGTGATCTATTTCTCATCAACATATCGGATACTTCCTCTTGGGATATAATTACATGTTATATGCTTCATGTTTTTGTAGGTAAATGATAACCTCAAAAAGGTTTACTAAATTCACAAGGAATCCAAATTTGGGCACTTGTTATTCGTCATCTTATTATGTATTGCATCATTCCCTTTTAGGAGAACATACCTATGTGTTTTTACATAATGGAAGTACCATCATGTCATATATTTATTAAAAATCACTGCTGTGATGAACTTTCCAGCAAATATTTTTTCTAGAAATTATTTTTTCTAGAAATTATTTTAATTGATGCTTGACCAGGTCAATACTTCGTTAACCCAATGAAATTTTATAATCTATTTTAACTTCGAAGTTGAATATGTTTTATTAGTAGAAAGGATTTATAGTGCAGATGTTACTGTCGTTGTCTCTGGTGATAATTATTCCCTTCAAGGTGACCCTACCACTTAAGGAGGAACCTTTTTATTCTATTTCGTGTACTGGAATGCTGCCTTGGTCTCTGTCTTTCGTTTTTCCTTAAAAAATTTCTGGAATCTGTGTTTATCCCAAATAGATGGGACAAAGCTATGATGATGATGATGATCAGAATAAGTGAATTTTTGTTTTTGATCGGTAGTAAGTGAAAATTCATTAAATGAAGGAAAAAAGTACATACCTATGATCTAGTGAGCTGCTAGACCACAACACAGAGCAAAAAAGAAAAAAAGAAAACAAGAATATATATATACTGTAGCGACCCGAGATCTCACAACCTCTTAATTGTAAGATCTTAGACCGTACCTTCGTATCGTGAATCATAGAAACATAATAAGGCGATAAAAGCACCTTAAACAACGGAAGATAAAATTTCTTTAAAACATTAATTAATCTAAATAAAACCCATGATAATGTTCTTATTCCAATAACAAGCCCAACATGATTAAAGCTTAAACAGTTTTGATAAAATACTAACTGATCAATGTCCCATTTATTTAAAATTACTAATAACTAGAAAGGAAAATAGCTAATTAGGCCACGAAGCCATCATCGCCATTCAGTCCAGTTTCTTAAGCACCACGTGCCGTCTCATCGCCATAGACTCATACATTGTCATTGGCAACACCTGTCTCATCTGGTCACCCACATCAACAAGGGGTGTAAGTTTACACTTGTATGGACCAGACATGCAATCCATTGAAGCATAAAAATATCAATCATAGCCATATAAACATTTCGATATATTTCATGTATGTGTGCATGCGGCATGTATAATCTCACTAAGCTGAAATAAACTGAACATAAACATATATATCAATATTACATGAGTGTATCATTTCTTTTAATTTTATCTTGCTTGTCATTTAATGCACGTTAGACTCCGTCCCGCTCAAGACGTTGGGTCTTAATCATGCTTATCACTTGTTTAGTTAGACTCCGTCATGCTCAAGACATTGGGTTTAATGAATCATGTTATTTATTGCATGTCAAACTCCGTCCCGCTCAAGACGTTGGGCTGAATCATGCTCATCATACTCTTGTTCAGTTAGACTCCATCTTACACAAGATGTTGGGTCTAATACCTTCTTAGACTCTATCATGCATAAGATGTTGGGTCTAATGTTCTTTAATCGTGTTTAGTTAGACTCCATGAAGCACCAAATGTTGGGCCTAATACCTTCTTAGACTCCATCGGGTACAAGATATTGGGTCTAATGCTCATTGATTATGGCTTGACATTTCATCGTGTTTTACGTGTCTTGATTGTGCATTATATAGATCATCATGGAACATGTAAAGTGCATGAGAGTGATATCATACTACATAGGCATTTAAGTGCATTTAATCATGGTACATAAATATCAAAGTGTACACAATCATGGTGCATAAATATTACAGTGCATATCATACGATCATGGTGCGTAAACATTGACATTTTAATCACACTGTTAAGAGAAGAATTGATTATAGAACTTAACTACGCAAACACCATCCATTGATTTCAAGTCAAGCTCAATCGATCGATTTCTCAGAATCAATCGATTGAATTAAATCCATACATTTTCTAAAAAGACTGTCCTTTATCAGGGTTTGTCAGGCTCAATCGATTGACGACTCTGAATCAATCGATTGACATAATTCTGTGCATTTTCTTTCAAAGCAATATCATTTAATCCCCAATCGATTGACATCCAATCGTCAATCGATTGACATAATTCTATGCATTTTTCCAAAAATAAACTCATTTAATATTCATCCTCAATCGATTGACATCCAATCGTCAATCGATTGACATAATTCTGTGAGCATATATCAAAATGCATCAAATCACATAGTGAGATTTCAACCGTCTTCTTCTTAATTAAAATTGTCAATATTAAGGATCACTAATCATAGCATGCATCAATTTAATCATCCATTCATTATTCATGAAATAATCTCACTAATTTACACAAAAATCTATTTAAAAATTAATATCTTAAGTTCAATGGAAAGCATGATTTCTCCATACCTAGATCTATTGCAGCACGGCAAGAACAAGGGTGTCAAACCCACAGGGAAACGTGAATTTTAATTAATTCTTGTAGAGACTTAAAGACGTCCCCAAGGAAGTACCAAGAGGCAAATTCACTTTATCAAAAACTTAACAGACTATCCCTAAATGCAATAAAATTAACTAATCTGAGCAGAGATGATTCTTTGGAGAATAAAAAGAACAAATATTTTCAATGATATAGGAATATGCTACCCCAGATTTGAACCCCTTTTCTACCATTAAAACCCACAGTTTCATTAAAGCATCATTCACACCATCATTCATCTAGAAAAATGATTCGTAATAAAGTGTGATCATTAATTCGGCATATCCTATCTGAAAATAATGACTTAGCTTATCATTACGGTATGAGTTATGTAAAAAGAATAGCATATCTCACGATGTTTAGATCACGACAGTAAATACATAATCGCTCTGCAGCCTAGATCAGCCTGCAGGTCCAGATCTAGCGATTATAGCCGTTGATACGCGTAATCAACAGTCATAACAAGCATTCAACATATTTTCAATCAAACATACTTTGAGCAAAACGATTCCATGAGACATAAATAAACTGCGGTATCAATCATAAAAAAATGGCTACTTATCTGGGGATCGTATGTTCTCCGATCAACTGATTTAGCCGCTCATCCTTGGTGTATGATCTCTTTGCATGTTCAAAACCATTCCACTTTTCATTTCTCCTCAAAAGGTCTTTTGTTTACAATGTCTTTTTCTAAATACAATCTATGAATGTAAAAGAAAAACAATGCAAATCCTAAGTACATTCTACTCACATCAAACCCTAGAAGGAGGAAAAACCCTTGAAAAGATGCCAAAAAGAGTCGAAAATCAAAAATGAATAATAATGAATAAAATTCCCCTTCAAGTGAAGCTATAGCTTTCATTTTATAGGGTCGAGCAAACCCTATCCCTAATAGCCTGAATCGATTGAGGATAAGTTCTCAATCGATTGACTTTTGATTCGCAAAACTTGTCTTCATGTGTCAATCGATTGACACTTAGTCCTCAATCGATTGACATCTAAGGGTAAGGTCTTCTCTCTCTTGATGGGTGTCGAGCTACTTCACGGATTTCGATGCTTTATTTGACCTTTTTGTCCATAGCCCTTGTGTAGCCTTTAATTACCTTCTTTTATGCTCTTTAACGATCCAACGGTCAGAAACACCTGTAATCATAAAAACCTCACAACAACCATCAGATGCTTTCATCGGATAGCTAAATGTAGAAATTAGGGTGCGAAATATAGTCACATTTTGGCACCGATCACACTCCCAAACCTACACTTTACTAGTCCTCGAGCAAAGAGAATGAAAAATATGTAAAGCAAATAAAACTAACATCCTAAAAAGTTTAAGTGCCACTTTCGTAGGGAACACGATTGCATTTAGCGCATGCAATATGCCTTTAAACCCCTAGGTGATCCCTAGTGGAGGAGTTTTGTCTCCTGAAGGTTTTCAGGGAAGGTACCTACAAACTTCAAATTAGTCATGCCCTTCAAGTAATTAGATAACCTTGGAAAATCTTTTAAACTGCATCTGACCATGTTCATTTTATTAGTGCTCCTTCAATTCAATCTATTGCCTTTCAATGCTCATGATTTATGCCTTAGAATGTTATGCAATTATCACTACTCAAATTCTTTTATCTGAGAAGTTCTAAACTAGGAACCTTTAAATCACAAGTCTAGACTCAATCCTTACCATGGGTATTTACTCAGAATAGAATCACTCCTGATGAATGGTTTTTTTTTTTTTTCTTTTTACTCAAATGTGAGATGGAATCACAATGCAATTTAGAAAAATCTCACAAATTATAAGAAAAGATGGTGCATCAAAGAATTTTAAGAGAAATCTCATTAAGAAAGATATTTGTATTTTAAACATGCATATACCAAGCACCATAGACATTGTATAATCACTCTCCACAAGGCATTTACCACTCATGATTGGATCACAAAGGTCTTTTCTAAGGTTATAAAGGTGCTCGGGTAAATGGTTAAGAAAGAAAGGGAAAATAGGATTCAAGTTTCTCTGAGAAATCAGAAAAAGAACACACTTGATTTTCTGATATCTCTCGAATTCTCTAGAACCTTTTCTCTTCAGTACACTTTTTCTCTTTCTTGTCTTTTTCTTTTTCTTTTTAACATCACTTCCATATACTTCTCTAGTTCTTGCAGTAAACTGAATTCTCTTTTTCTCTCCCCTTTTTCATTTCTTTACCATTTATTCCTTACAGATATTGTTGCCATAACTTTTTATTTCCTTCCTTGATCTCATCCCTAATTTCTCAGAGCTAAAAGGGTAAGGCTTTTCAAACTGGTGTGGGGTATGGCTAATATAGCTTACAAAATATAAATAAGGCAATTTTTCAGTTGAAGCTCAAAGGGGGTACAACAAGATAAATCAGTATATGGTGGGATACTTTGGGTACAAACGAGCGAGCCAATAATGGCCTTAGATCATTTCCTTTCATGATGGTACTAATGCCTAATTGCCTTGAGTTTTTACATAGTGATTTCTAGTGTAATGGTATAACACACGTAAAATCAACAAATCAAAATAAAATAAATGAGATTTTAACAATTTGAAGCAGGAATTCAAAGATACTCCGAATTTATTTCAGCACTTATCAAGAACGAGAACAAAGTTTCAAAACTCACTGGGTTTTAGCCCTTCTTTGTGATCTTAAGATTTCAAGTCATACGCTTAATTCTCAGATTTTGAATTAAAGCAAAGTGCTGGTGTAAAATTTTTCAGGATAGATCCTACTCATCAATGTTCAATCTTTAAAATTTATGAGCATTCATAAAAATAATCATGGCATGATAACAATTCTAAAGAATTTTCAGGTCATCCACACTTTAAGAATATGAATAAAAATTCGAAATTCATAAGTCCTCAGGTCATCAGTCGATCGATTGAGACACTTGTCTCAATCGATTGACTGATAAACTTTCCAATCGGCTGTTGGTGGTTATCAGTCGATCGATTGAGACAATAGTCTCAATCGATTGACTGATATACTTTTAGGATCCGAAAACAGTTTTTGTTTTTTTTTTTTTTTTTTTTTTTTTTTTTTTTTTGCGGTATTAAACCGAAAATACATAAAATACATGATATTCACCGAAATTACCGCCCCCAAACCTGAACTGTCCAATGTCCCTATTGGCGAAGATGTTGAAAAAGGAGGTAAGACCCCCCCCCAAACCTGTTTGATGCAATCGAGGACCAAAAGAAATAGATTAAGTGAAAGGGATGGTGATCAAAAATAAAAAAACACAATTATTTAACTAACTAAATATTTATTAAATATAGGGAAACTATTACAATTATTGGAAAAGAAAAATCCTACCCTAAAATTAATCGAAATCTAACGTAAACTAAAACATAAAATAAAAATAAAAATAACATAAAGAAAGGACTCTTAAAACTAGACCCTAAAATTGAAATTCCTAATCCTTTAGTCAATCATGGTAGAACGTCCTTCCTTCGGCTTTGGAAACGCGTAAGTCCATATTTCTTCCGGGATACCACCCTCGCGTGGAGGTGGTGTAGGTATGTGCGACGGAGACGATGGTGGGGTGGAAGGTAGTGGTACGAGAGGCGGGGGTGGATTCAATTCTGCCCACAAATAGGTTGGAATAAGGTGCGTTGATGGGTTGTGGACGGCCTCCTCGGAGCGCGTAAAAATCGATTTGACCTCTAAAGGTGATTCATCGTCAAGATTGATGACGTCATGATTTGACAAATCGAGCGATGGTCGCGGAGAGTGGTAATGTGCACGTTTTTGTGCTGGTTCCATCAACTTTTTTGCAACGGAGCGGGTACGATATCGAATAGAAGACATGACTAGGACTTGGGGAAGGAGGAATAAAAGTTTGACTAAAAGTGAAGAAGAGGACGACCCAAGGAGTGGTTTAAATAGAGAAAAACTTCCTCACATACAGACTCTAAAGACCCTCTACAAAATCTTCTATAATACGGACTCTACCAAACTCGATTTTCGAACGGTTGGTGTAACTTTCCGGAGTTATACATCAGTCAAGCGATTGACATTAGCGTGTCAATTGATTGACAATGATGCCAAGGGAACCATCAGGTGCATGACTCAAAAGATACTCCCAGAACAGAACACTGTATGTTTAGAAACTTTCTGTTTCTGACTGATTGTGACAGTTTGACCATGCAGAAGTCAATCGATTGAGAGTTACCTCTCAATCGATCGATTGGTGGAGTTTTTAATTTCGAGGAGTTGAGAACCAAATATCCTCAATCAATTGAGAGTGGTATCTCAATCGATTGACTGATGCATATAATCAACAATCCGAGAATGCACACAGCAAAATTATCAAACGAAGAACACACTGATTCCATTAATTTCGGTGATCAGATTACAACCATTGGTCCTCTAACACTAAACAGAAACTATGATTAATCAAAAATAAAAACTAAAAACACCCAACACAAATTAAAACCCCAAACACTAAACAAACAAAAACACTAAACAAAGACACTAAACATCATCATCAAATTCTGGATCCCTCTCCTCATTCATCGCCGCTCGCGCTCCTACGATGAATTCGTCGGCCCGCCTAGGGAACAATTCCCGGGCCATCCGCATGAGGAGAGAAGTGGAAAACCTAGACCGTCGATCAACACCTCCAAGGGTCGCACTCAATCCGTCCATCCGCGCCTCGAGGCGAGCTACGGCTGCCTCGGCATTAAAATCCGGGACCTTTTCAGGACGAGGTCGTCGTACACCGCCACGTTGGCGTTGTGCGGGGTTTGGACGTGGGGGTTGAGGTACATCATCGACGGCGATCGGAGGTGGCTGCGCACGAAGAATAGCCTTGATGCTCTTGTCCCAAACATTGGTGCCATATAGATAAAACTGCATATCGCCCAGTTCTTCATCATCGTAAATCAGGCAGCCAAGGTGTTCCAAGAGGTGCATCACGTAGTGCGGGAAATGGAGGAGAATCGCTGCACGCTTTGCGGGTATGGTGGTAGTGGCGATATCAATGTGACACCGGTACAGTTCTTCTAGCATAAGACCGGGTGCATCGAACCAGGTATTCGTGTGCGCGGCGTATAGGGCCAGCACCCTATTCTTCGTTCGTTCGCTCTTTGTGCCATGCGGTAACAGGTTGTTGGACATCACGATGTCCCAAAATAAAATGTCCATTGGTAGGACCGCTCGTTTAGTGGACAACCCAGAACCGCGGCGCCCTCCACACATGCGATTGATCATATCGTCCTGACTAAGATCAATGGCGGGATCGATGTGATGGTTAAAAGGGCGAACCACGTAAAAGTTGAATGCTCGGGCGAGATCGGCGGCGTGTAGGTTATAACTCCAATTGTCGATCTCGATCGTGATGTAAGGCATCCCGGTTGGTGAAAGTGGAGCGGACACCCACTCCATCTTTTGGTAGAACAGGCGAAGGATACGCGGAGAGACATCAATAGGGGGAGGAGCGAGCAGCATTTCTAATCGCAAGGCCTCGATAAATTCGATCGAGCGGGCGCATTCCGCGATGTGACGATATTTGGCTAGGTCGAAGAAATTTTCTGTTTGGAACTGGTGATCGACATAGTCATCGTTAGGGATGCACATCGGATCGTTGGCAGGACGATGTGGACGGAACATTGGTGGGCCAGGCGCTGCCATTCGATCGCGTACAAGGAGAATGAAGTATGGAGCCTCGGATTGGGTTGGAGGAGATTCGAAATGAGGGGGGTCACGGGTTGTGTCCCCACTATATAGTATAGATGTCAATCGATTGAGGATGGATCCTCAAATCGATTGAGAACTGTTGGGTAGCACACGTCGCGCGAAGTTGGAAGGTCAACAGGCATGCGGCTGCAACGTGGGGCAATTCACTCTTTTAATGTCAATTGATTGACACTGTGATGTCAATCGATTGAGAACACTTTTTTTTGCGAAAAGTTGCACCGGTTAGGTGCCTTGAAAACTGGTGAAGTAAATGCTCAATCAAGTCAATCGATTGAGGGGTTAATCTCAATCGATTGACATAAACGTGCCCTGAAAGTTAGCTGCCACCACAAGATGTGTCAAATGGCGCTTCAAGTTCCAAAAACTGCTAAAAATCCGAGGAGATGTCAATCGATTGACAAAGAAGGAGGATGATGGTGATGATGGAATTCTCAATCGATTGACAGAGAACTGTCAATCGATTGAGTGGCTAATGTCAATCGATTGACTGTTTGACAGTCAATCGATTGAGTAGACACTCAATCTTAACAAAAACAAAAACAAAAACAAAAATAAATAAACATACTGGGTTGCCTCCCAGGAAGCGCTGAGTTTACGTGTCGACAGCTTGACCTTTTCATTGATCAAACATCTGGGTCATGAGGTGCATCGCCTCAATTCTGAACTGGGTCATCGGCTCAAACATTGGTTTAAGACGTTGCCCATTGACTTTGAAGACTCGATTATCCTTGAGATTGCGGATCTCAATCGCACCATGCGCACTAATTGAAACAACCTAAAACGGGCCTTCCCATCTAGATTTCAGTTTTCCTGGGTGAAGGTTTAATCTGGAATTAAACAGCCAAACCTTTTGTCCAATGTGGAACTCTTTCCGAGAAATTAACTCATCATGCAGCTTTTTGTACCTTTCTTTGTACATCTTGGAGTTTTCATACGCATCATAGCGTAGCTCTTCCAATTCACCCAGCTGTAGCCTTCGTTTTGATCCTGCCGCTTGCATATCAAAATTAAATCTTTTGATAGCCCAAAATGCTTTATGCTCCAATTCAACAGGAAGATGGCACGCTTTCCCGTAGACAATTCTGAACGGAGACATTCCAATTGGTGTCTTGAAGGCGGTACGATATGCCCAAAGAGCCTCAGATAGCCGGTTAGACCAATCTCTTCTATCCGGTCGCACCGTCTTTTCTAAAATTCGTTTGATCTCGCGGTTCGACACTTCCACTTGACCACTAGTTTGCGGGTGATACGGCATTGCCACCTTGTGGGTAACGCCGTATTTATTCATTAAAGTAGCAAAATGGCGGTTGCAGAAGTGCGAACCGCCATCATTAATGATTGCCCGTGGAAACCCGAATCTGTTAAAGACATTTTCCTTCAGAAATTTGACCACAACGTTGTGGTCATTCGAACAAGTTGCCACAGCTTCAATCCATTTGGAAACGTAGTCAACAACTACAAGAATATAGGAATATCCGAACGACGGGGGGAAAGGACCCATGCAGTCGATCCCCCATACATCGAAAATTTCAACTATCAGAATTGGGTTCAGAGGCATCATATTTCGTCGTGAAATATTTCCAAGCTGCTGACATCTTTGGCATTCTTTATAAAATTTGGCAGTGTCCTGAAAGATGGAGGGCCAATAAAATCCGCTTTGAAGAATCTTGTGTGCAGTCTTTTGTCCTCCAAAATGGCCTCCGCAGGCCCCAACATGGCAAAAGTCAATAACACTCAATTGTTTTTCTTCAGGCACACATCTCCTGAGAACCTGATCTGAACAAACTTTAAACAGTTGTGGCTCATCCCAAAAATAGTATTTTATTTGTGAGAAGAACAGATTTTTATTATTTTTGCTCCATTGGGTAGGGATTCTGCCAGTTACCAGATAATTCACAATATTAGAGAACCAAGGAACTTTTGTAGCGGCAGCACCTATTGCCATCAACTGTTCATTCGGAAAGGTGTCACGGATAGTCTCGGAGACCGATGATTCTTCAGGCAGAATTCATGACAGATGATCGGCCACTACATTTTCGACACCCTTTTTATCTTTGATCTCAAAATTGAACTCCTGTAGGAGTAAGATCCATCGGATCAACCTTGGTTTGGTGTCCTTCTTCGCTAGCAGATATTTCAATGCAGAGTGGTATGAAAAGACCACTATTTTCGAGCCAAGCAGATAAGAGCGAAACTTATCCAGAGCATATACCACGGCTAATAACTCCTTCTCAGTGGCGGTGTAATTTAACTGGGCATCAATCAATGTCTTGCTGGCATAGTAGATCACATGAGGTATTTTGTTCACCCTCTGCCCTAAAACTGCTCTAATAGCATAATCAGATGCATCACACATGAGTTCAAACGATATAGAATAATCCGGTGGTTGGATTATCGGTGCATTTGATAGCAACTCACGCAATTTCAAGAATGCTTCCATGCAATCTCCATCAAAGTCAAAATGAACATCTTTGCCAAGCAAGGTACACAATGGTTTTTCCTTAAAAAATTTCTGGAATCTGTGTTTATCCCAAATAGATGGGACAAAGCTATGATGATGATGATGACCGGAATAAGTGAATTTTTTTTTTTGATCGGTAGTAAGTGAAAATTCATTAAACGAAGGAAAAAAGTACATACCTATGATCTAGTGAGCTGCTAGACCACAACACAGAGCAAAAAAGAAAAAAAGAAAACAAGAATATATATATATATATATATATATATATATATATATATATATATGAGAATGCTAACGTTACCCTCTTCATTGTGAGATTAACATCATCCCCGGACCAAAATCCCCTCGTATGGTGCATTATTGTGAATACTTGTAGAAAACCTGGCCTTTTTTCTTAGTGGAAAACTTGTCATATTTTATAATAACAAGTTTTGCAACTGAATAAGCCAAAAGGGCCCTTCATTTCGCCTTTGAGCACATTTTGGATGGTGGATCTACACCCCTTTTTTTAGGTTGACCTGATCGTCCTTCGCTAAGTTTCCGTGGCACCCTATCGTCTAGATTGGTGCCACATGGAACCCACCTGGTTTGAGCGTGTGGGTTATCCATGCATTTGAATGCACATCCCCGGGCCTCTATATATATGTGTATGTATGTATGTATCCATACAGATATGCATACATTAGGGATGCAAGTTTGGTGTACCAAACCGATACTGATTCCGATTTTTCGGTATTCGGTTTGGTACACCCCAGACAGAAACTGAACCGAAATGAATCGGTTTCAGTATTTTTACTATTTTTTTTATTTTTTTACTGTATTTTCTCGTTTTTTTTTTCTGGTTTTTCTTGGAATTTTTTTTTTTCAGTTTTCTCATCCTACCCCACCGGTTTTTAGTTTTTGCCATCCTAAACCGAACTGAACCGGAATCAGTTCGGTTTTTTCGTTTATCGGTCTGGTTTGGTATCGTCAGTTTTCGGCTCAGTTTCGGGGTTTAGTTCAAAACTTGCATCCCTACATGCATGCTAAATACATACTCACATTCATATATCCATTTATATGAAGTTGGTTTAATCCCCCCATGAATTCGAACACATATCCCTGGGCCCCTCTCTCTCTATATATATATATATGTATAGAGAGAGAGAGATGCGTATTCATATATTCATGTAGAGAGAGAGAAATGCGTATTCATATATTCATGTAGAGAGAGAGATGCGTATTCATATTTTCATCTACATGAATGTGGAAGTGTTTTATTTGATAGTGTTAGAAAAATAATAGGAACAAAAGTTCGAAAATGATCAATTGGGCAAGAGAAATTGGACTCGAGGCACGTTGTCGCTATCTTTAAAACGCTATTCGCTCCCTACTCGAGTAAATCCTCAAGTTTGTAAAAGGGTTCTAGCGAGACGTTTCCAGGATACAACGAGCCCAATCTCTTAGATGCGATCCGCTACTTTGCAACAGTAGAGGATCACCCCAGAAAACTCAATCCGATAAAGTATCGATTAAAAGGAGAAAGCAAGAGATTTCTCAAATCTATATGCAAGGAATTCGATGGATTTCAGAGTATCCAAATCTGTGTCCTAAGGCCTTCTTATATAGAATTTTCAATATGACTGTTGGACTAACAGTCATATTTTGGACGGCTCAGATCTTTCAAAGATCTCAACCGCTTCATCCAACGGCTATATGAAAGGTTGCATCTTTTTGAATTCAAATTCGAATAGTTGCACACCTTTAGACACCACTCTTAGTGAAATGGTTAGGTCCAACGGTCAACATTTGGCCAATCCGTTTGGCCCACTAGAATTGATTTGACCCGCTGATAAGTGGCCCATTAGGCCCAACCCGGCCCATGAATAATTTAACCGTTGGATCTACCTGATAAAAAAGTCAAACCTTTCCTTGCGACGATGCGCACGTGCAAAATGCATGCGAACCTAAAGCGCCTAAACACCAATCGCACGCACACGCGCGTTTGCGCGAATGCGGCGGCTCGCCGCTAGGTACACTCTTCTCTTCTTATTGTCAAACAATAATAGAAGGTGCAAGGTACTATATATAGCAGACACTTTTTATATTTACCAATGTAAATATAAAACTTGAGAACATCTATTGCCTAAAACTCAACCCAAAAAACTAAGAAATTAAAATAATTTTTTATTTTCTTTAAATTATTAAAATATTTATTATATTAGTAATAAATATAACAGATAGGCAATCAGTTTAGAATCATTAGTGGAATTATTTTGTAAAAAGGGTAGATTCATAAAGTCCTGTGGTTGGATTTACTATGTCAATATGTATATGTATATATGCACATATATTCATATACATATACATATACATATGCATATACACACTTAAAGCTGTGGCACCTTTCTTCCTAAATTATCTACACTTGTAAATGCCAAAATTCTCAACCACTGATAAATTTTAACAGTTTCATTCGATCTGTATACGACTTTTTAGAGGTGCCTTACATTCTCTTTGGTCTTTCCCTCAGTTTGGTCCTTCAAAATGCTGGTTGATAACCTCAAAGGAAGTTGGTTGAACATGTCATAGGACAAATAGTGTAACTTATAATCATGTGGTATTGGTGGTTATGAAGAGAGAAGATCAGAAAATATTTCATATAAAATTGTTTCGTGGTGTGGATTCTACATTAATACTAAGGGCCTGTTTGGCTATATTATGGGAATTCACAAAGAATGGAATTTGATTTACCGTGGATCACAATTATGCTGGAATTCGTAGGAAATCTGATTTATGGTTTGGATAGGCTCTTTGTTAATATCTAAATGATCCATGAAATCTGGAAAAAGATTTGTGAAATCTGGTGGTGGTGGTGGTGTGAGATGGTGGTGGAGATAGTGGTGGTGCTGGAAGTGGTGATGGGGGGGTTGTGGTGATCGTGGTGGAGTCCGAGGTGATGGTGGTGGGGAGGTGTTATCAACGGTGGTGGAGAATTAACAAGAGGTAGAGAATTAACAAGAGGTAGCAAAGACAAAGATGGGGGGTGAAATCCACAATCCCGGATTTGTGATATCCTTTCTTTTTAGACAGATTTTGAAAATATGCTACTGTAGAAGAACGCTCAGTCGTTTTCTGCATTTACTAGTAACCAAACATTAGAAAAGGCTGATTTCACTTTCATTCCTGTGCACTTTCTAGATTCCCTGTATCTAACTAGGCGCTAATGATAAAGTCCAGGATCCCTTCCTGTGTTTTGCATCATTTTTTTGTGGTCTTTATACCCATACTCATGTTTGGGCGAGTACATATATTGTACCGCCTAATGCACTTTAGTTCACTTCATTATGTTAGCCCCAAGATGAAAAAGGAGTAAGTGTTAGGTTGATAGCCAGCTGTAAAATCCTTAGTTACTACTGGAAAGGCATATTTGCAAAGTCGTTTGCTAACCGAGAATGATCTAATGATGATGCAATCCAATATCTTAACCCTATGATTTGGCTAGGGTTTTTGGGAGGAGGAGAAAGAAGAAAGAATTTACGGTGGACTTTTGAGAGATATTTGGGAACTGGATTGGGCGCGAATCATGCACGCTAAGGATTAGGGTGCCTACGATTTTGCTAGGGTTTTTGGGAGGAGGAGAAAGAAGAAAGAATTCAAGAACAAAGAGAAAGAAAGAAGAATAAAAAATAAAAAAACTAATATGGAAGAACGGTGGAATTTGAGAGGCATTTGGGAACTGGATTGGGTGCGAATTATGCACACTAAGAGTTGGAGTATATTGTTTTCCTTTTCTTTGGTAATATTTTAGGCTAGAACAGATAAGTAGGGGGTGTTCATTTCTATTTTTAATAGAGTTTATGTAGAATAGAAATCAGGATTCCTATTTTGAGCTTTGTAAAGCATATTTAAAGGCTCATAACTGCCAGATTTGAGAATTGATAAAATTAAAGAGTGCTTTTAGCCCTAGTTGACCGTAATTAACCTTTGGTGGTCTTGTGATGTGACATGTAGAGGCATTTGTTGGCTTGATCCTTAATCAAACCAGAGACGACCTCCACTTTTCTTGGAGATCTCCTGGTTTAGGGCTAAAACCAGATCATTTTATTAAGAGTCACATGCTTATGGACTGCATCAGATTATATTTTTTTAAAATTATGATGATCCTATATTACATATATGTATATGTATCAGTATACAACGGTGGATCAGAATTTCTCTATGCCAAATCTCTGCCTCTTCGACTCGAAGACTTTCTCCTCTTCTTCTTAAGGTAAAAACTTAGATTTGTATGGGTCCACTTAGGCTCCGTGGCTAATTATTTCTTCGGTCTCAATCGGGATTGTGAGCCTACTATAGATCTATGCCCGTGACCCTTTATGCCATGGATATAAATCCGGGACTATGTGGGCTATTATATGCCCATGCCCGCGACCCTTACCTTTATGGGATACACTTAGGACTATATGCGCCCACGGCCCATGCCTAGGCCCTTATACGCATGGGTTGCACTTATGAACATTAAGTTAACCCTCCACATAAATTGGGTTGCAATTGTAGATTTAGGGAAAGCTTTAGCCGTGGATACCTCATCATGGCCACGATTAACTTCGGTTACCCATCATTTATCATGATCGTAATCAACACTAATTTACAACAATCTTACTATATACATTGATAATCTTTCTATGTATACTAATTATGTGTTGACTTTTAGTCAAACAATCATAATACAAGATTATAACGAGATCCAACGGTGGATTTGTCACACTGTCGAAATCTTATGATTTTGGTCAAATCCAACGGTGGAATTATTGCCTTTTGGTTAAACAATCATAATAGGAGATCGCGATGAGATCCAACGATGGATTTATCATGTATTGATCATTCTCATGGTTTTGGTCAAATCTAACGGTGGGTGTGTTGACTTTTAGTTAAACGATTATAATAAGAGGTCGTGATGAGATCCAATTGTGGATTTTCACATATTGACCAAATCTTATGATTTAGGCCAAATCCAACGGTGGACTTGTTGAATTTTTGGTCAAACGATCATAATACTAGATCGTAATGAGATCCACTAGTGGATTTATCATGTATTGATCAAATCTCATGATTTCGGTCAAATTCAACGGTGGATTCATTAACTTTACGTTAAATGATCGTATTTTTATATAAAATCATTACATGATCTAATGGTGACATCATCACAAAATAACCTATGATGATCAAATCCTAAGGAGTTTGATGATATCGGGCGCATAATTAGATATGTCATAACCAAAAGTGTTAATTCTTTGGTTGATCAGACATCAGAAAATGGACTTGGTGTTGAATTAATCTCCCAGACGAGTGAACGAGAATTCATTATGAGACTCATCCATGAACTTCTCATGCCCATATTTGATCATACCTATCGATCAAATGGGTCTAACTTCCGGAGTAGGGGCTCTCTTATCCGACGTCCTCTATTTCACATCGCTTGAATCCTTGACTAAGAGAGCATACTATGCGCCCATCTCGTACCATGACAGATCGAAGATGTTAATGAAGACTTAGACTTAGGATTTATTTGTTTATTTCAGAGATGTAATTACTTTACTTTTCTTTAGTAGCTTTTAATTAGAGGTATTCAATTTTGATGTAATTAACATGGAATCGACTGCGATACCTAGAAGTATAAAGTCCGCCATTTTCAATAAAACCCTCTCCTGGCGAGGGGAAATTTTCTATAATTTATTTGTGTTAGATTCATATTCTACGCAAGTTTGTTGTTGATATATATATATATATATATATATATATATATATATATATATATATATATATATATATATATATATATATATATATTTGTGCCTTTTTCCCTTAACTTTTAGTGTGGGCCTTCTAATGATCCTTGATAGCTTTGGAGAAACGATTGACCACATAGTTTCCATTCTTATCGTTTCATTTTGGGAATCCTTCACAGTTTTTGTATCTTTTTCCTTTTGAATCTACTCCCTTTTACCTTGGTTGAAAGGTAAGATATTTCACTATTAAATATATTGGTTGAATTTTTCTTAAAAATGGAGCATGTAGATTTATGAGGAGCTTGGTATTGAAGACGCCTACATGCCTACTCTATTTTGTGTTAGATGAATTGGTTGTATGGGGTATGTTGGATATATTTTATGGTGTATGTGTGAGCATGAGATGAGTGCTCGTGTCTAGCATATGACAAATGTGAGAGTTTGAGTATATGTCATTAGCATAGGATACTTGAGTGCTAAGTTGTATTAGTGGGAGAGTGTGTAACTGTGTATTTGTCTGACATCATGTAGATGGTTTTTTGTCTCTTACGCACAGCTCTATATGTAGGGCTTATGCTATGTATTCTTTGTTGGAGATATATAAGTGGTGTGTCCATATGCAGGTGTAGGTATGAGTCTAGTTGAGGTGTGGGTTTAGTACCACCCATGGGTCAAAAAATTCAGAAAACCGGTACATTTCGTCCACCCCCAAAACCTATACGTACCAGACGATACATTGGTATGTATCGGCCCGTATTTTGATATTCTGTATGGGAGGAACCGGTATTATACCTTGAATGTACCATATCAGTGACCCCCAAACCCGATACGTATTGGATGGTACGTATCGGCTCCGGACGATATTTTGACCCATGGTCCCGCCTCATTTAGAAGTAAGATTATGTTTTATGTTCTCTATATAAAGAGGGCTTACATCTTTATTAAGATATAACAATCAGTAACAATGTAGTCCTTTATGTGTCATTGCTTTCTCTCTCCTCTCTCTCTCTCTCTTTTCATAAACCCTAATAATTGTGTGCTTTAGTTTATTTTCATATTTGTTTATTAGTTTTGACATTCTCAACATATGATAATGGTATACTTTAATTTATTTTCATATTTGTTTATGAGTTTAACATCCTCAACGTATGAAGTAAGAAAAAATGTAGCCTTTGTAGTCTACTGGTTCTCCTTCTCTCCCCTTATTTCTTTCTTTCTTTCATTTTTCTTCTCCTTTCATTTTATTCTTTACATTTCCAAATATTTAGGTTATATTTTATTTTTATATTTTGCAAGTTTTATAAATGGTTTTGAAACTCTCATCAATATTATTTTACTGTGAAGGAGCCCAATACAAAAAAGGGAATTCGGTAACAAAATGCCTTTATTCATAGTTCATGGTGGACAGAATTGTGTGAAACCTGCCATCCATGTGTACCATAGGCCTTGCCTACAATTTATTCCATTATGTAACCTGCTTTAAAAGCCTTCTGACCAGAATATAGTTTTTGATATTGATGCCAATTTAGTGATGCTCTTTTTCATCGGCCATATCACTAGTTAGCTATCTATCCTACATCATAATATATTGAAAGAATTCCCTAGAAGATCGTTAGACCTTCTCCCTTTAGTTCATTGTTGTTTACTATTCTTTTCGAAACATATTTCTTGCTAACAAGTTTGTCTAACTCACTTTTCTTTTTACAAATGGATTATTCAGGGTTATAAGAATTTCGCCTTTTGCAAATCGACTGTCACTTAGTGCCCCTCCAGCTGTTGAAAACCTTAGATGCTTGGCAAATTACAAAGCATTAAAGTTTTCAAATCCTATAGCAACTTTAGCTGACAATTTGGTTGCACGAATGAAAGAACGGAGCGTAAATGGTAATGGGAAATATATTGCAGTGCATCTTCGGTTTGAAGAGGTCTGCTTCCTTACCACAATATCTGTAGTTTTATCATGGTCTATTTTTACAATTTTACTTGAAAAAACTACATGAGAATCTTGGTAGTAAATGTAGGTATGCTCCTCATACACAGGATATGGTAGCCTTCTCGTGCTGTATATTTGATGGTGGAGAGAAAGAGAGACATGAGATGAATGCGGCAAGGGAAAGAGGCTGGAGAGGAAAGTTTACTAGGCCAGGTCGTGTAATACGGCCTGGAGCAATCAGGATCAATGGAAAGTGTCCCCTTACTCCTTTGGAGGTAGATGTTCCTTCTTTTTTTCTCTATGTTTAATCGTTACGTTTTCAATTCTTTTAAGTTTATAATTGCTGACAGTTTCTGCATTTGGCCGATTGTGTTGTTACTTAGACCATCAAAATGTTAAGAGTACCTTTAAATCCACCCACCAAATCTTTAAGTTCACCCACTGTGAAACACATTGACTGCATTGAATCAGACGTTGGAGATTGGCTATCGTCCCAATCTTTCACATGATGGATCTTGAGATCATGGGCGTACCATTAGACAGTTGGTTTTTTATTTCATGTGGTACACACTAAAAAAAAGTGACCTTAAAATCAATTTTGAGCTTGCACGTTATGTTGAGGTCACTTTTTTGAGATGTGTGCCATGTGAAATAAAATACTGATCGTTTGATGGTACGCCCATGATCTCAAGATCCATCGTGTGGAATATTAGGAGGATAAACGATCCCCATCGTCTGATTCAACACAATCAATGTGTTTCAGTGTGGGTGAACTCAAAGATTCGATGGCTGGATTTAAAGGTACTCAAATGTTAATTCTCTTTTAACTTGTTCTATTCCAAGCTGGAAACTGTAAACAGTTAGCTATAACTTTTATTATTGGTACTGATTGTAAAGAACAAGTATCTGGGTATGGATTTTCAAATGTCGGCTTCTAGTGATGAAAGCCATGACCCATGAGGAAATATACTGATTTGAATGCTTAAACATGATATGATGAGGGTAGTATCATCATAGGTGGCATGACAAACTAGAGCAGTTTGTGTTGAACATTTGTTTTTTGTTACATGATTTGCATTTCAATTCGGTTTCGTTTGTTCTTGTTTTCAGCATAATTCAGTAACCTCTATATGATCTTATTCCGTGCAAATTTCCAAAAGTTACTTGCCTTGTACTTTGGTAAAGTCATTACTATGTATGGTACACGTTGCATAACCCAAGGATCTTCAGTATGTTTTGATTAGACTCTGAATTGTATCATCTACCATTTCTTTTCGTAATTGGGTTTGCCATTAATGTATAAAGCGTGTATACTTTTCTTTAAGGAAAAATTATTGAAGAAAAAAGTGGAGAGGAGGTACCATGAGAGTCGGGAGAAAAATGCAAAAAAATAAAGGGAGTCATAGGGAAATCTAGGTAAAGATAAAAAAAGAAAAAGAAAATAAACAGCAGGTAGTTGCTCAAATGTAAAATATTTCTCTTGCACAAGGAATTTCTAAGGAAACCTTCTGTAGATTGCTATTCATATTTGACTTTGCTTCCCACTGTTGCAAAAATGTAGCTTACAAAGACAAAAATCAACTATACCAGAGAACCAGTTGGATTTAACTGTTAAGATCAACAGCTGAAGCCATTTTCCTACTAAGGCACCTTATGGAAAAGCTTAGGGAGAGAAGGAAAAACTTACATATGATTCTTATTGATTTGGAAAAAGCTTATGATAAAGTGCAACCAGAGGAAGAAATGCATCCCGAACTTATGTGTTGAGATTGTTCATGATGTGTATGGAATGGCGATAATTAGTGTAAGAATTACATGTGGAAAGATCTTTTTGCAGTTGTTTTACATCAATGGTCTGCCTTGAGGCCATTTTGTTTGGTTTGAACATGGATTCGTTAAGAACATACATGCAAGAAGAAATTCCATGGTGCATGTTGTTTGCGAATGATGTAGTACTAATCGCCCTAAACAAGAAGAAAACAATGAAATAAAAAGCTGGAATAATGGAAAAAGGACTTAGTGTCATTGTCCGGATAGATGTGGGATACTATAATTCATATATAAGCTAATAATATTATATTGTGGAGTGTGGACTAAGATTCCATAACCCTAATTTTCCCTCCTTTCACCAACCAAACCATAACCCTAATTTTGACTTGGTATCAGAGCTTTGCTTCGTTCCTTGGTTCTATCGCTGCTGCCAACATCAGCATGATGTCATGCGGATGTCAGTAAGGTCAAATCGTTGACCTTGAAATTGAAACTTTTTAATACCAATCAGAGTGAAATCTCATGAGGATTAACTTTCCCTTCTGAAGCTTTTTTATTTGAGCTCTCTATCACCATGTGGTCTGAATGGGAAGTTTTTTTATTTCTCTCGAGGATAATTCAAGTTCAAGAATCCTTTCATTTCTTTTTATTTCTTTTACATATTTTCTGTTAATTTTCAGGCCTTTATTATAGGATATAACTTGGAAAGTGTCCGAACTCTTTTGTTTTTTAAATTTAAAAGCTTTAGCAAATGGGCAAATTCTATTGGCCACCAGCCCCTCTTTTGAAGTACATCTAATATCTATGACAGTATAATGATCATACATTGGGAAGTACATAAATGTAATCTCTCTCCCTTGCGCATGGGATATTTTAGAATATGAAAGACTACTTTTTAACTAATAAACTAATAAAATATTATGTGAACAATGATGATAGAATACTGTAGATCACATAATGTCACCTGACTTTCTCCTAGTTTTCTGTTTGTTATTGCTGAGCTATAGCTTATACTTAATTTTCTAGAATCTAGTTTTTGGCTGAAGGGTAGTTTTTTCTAATAATTTGCTGAAAGTTATAGTAAATTACTGTTCTATTATGCTTCTTATTTAGATTAATGCATCATGCTTTTGTTCCTTCCTTAATTTCTGAATTCAGGTTGGGCTTATGCTTAGGGGAATGGGTTTTGATAATAGTACATCCATTTATTTGGCATCTGGAAAAATTTACAAGTCTGAGGAGACTATGGCTCCTCTTCTGGAAATGTTTCCCCTTTTACAAACCAAAGAGACATTGGTATCATCTGAGGAACTTGCCCCCGTTAAGGTATACCTGTGTGTGCCATCACGATCATTTTCAATTTTCTATTTTCTGGCAGCATATACTTTTGAGGTATTTTATACACCACCAGTGTATTAACTGAGTTATTTCTTCTAGAACTACTCTTCCAGGATGGCTGCTATAGACTACACTGTTTGTCTTCACAGTGAAGTGTTTGTTACCACTCAAGGTGGAAATTTCCCTCATTTTCTAATGGGCCACAGAAGATACTTAAATGGTGGACATTCCAAGACAATCCGGCCTGACAAGAGAAAATTAGCATTACTTTTTGATGATCCAAAGATTGGGTATGTCCTGTTTCGTAGTGTTTATAGCCCTGGCAACATGTAGTACAAGTGTGTAGTTGATGCTATACACCTAAATCTGTTACCGTGAATGACCACTGCAATAGTTTATCGATCAAATACAACTGTGCCCAAGTTTGATTTAAACAACTGAGTATAGCTGTACTTCAGCGTTGCAACCATTCAACTGGTTTTTAATGGTGACAGATTTATATGTGCACTGACACAGCAATTGAGTACAGCACAGCAGCTGTGCATTTAAGCACACAACATGTTTCTTTATTTGTTCTCTGATGTACTCTCTTGCAGAGCTGTTGTGTATAACTAAAGATCTTGTTTCTATCTGTCCCTTCAAATTTTCATATAGTCATGCTCAACTTCTAAAGTTCATGTTGTAACTGATCACTACTTGTGTAGAGGGATAGATGCCGAATTCAAAGGGGCTGCTAAAACCAATGGAAAAGGAGCTAATCATTAGCCATTGACTATTAGAGTCAACCTTGGAGACCTTCATGGTTCATAGGAGTTCTTGAAAGAACTCACATAAAATAACCTTTATTACATCAACCGAAATTCCCAACAATAAGAGGGTTTTATATAGCCTTCCACTAACTAAATCTATCACAAGCTTCTATTTTGACTAAAACCTATCCTAAAATCTATCCTGATATATCCTACTACTGTGTGATATCCACACACTAAAACAAGCTCTCTAAACTTAAATCGAATCCTAATCTAAGTGCATGTAGTGGCGCAGGACGGTAACCCTAAAATGCGTGAATATGATTTTGATGTGGATTTATCGAAATAAAATATATTAAAACAAACTTAATCTCAAAATTAACTCGATACCTTAGGGTTCGAAGAATTCCGGAAAGTAAATCACGCGAAATTCGAATAGGGTGTCCAATCCGATTTGCAAGTACTGTCAATTTGAAGCGAGATCGGCCTAGAGATAGAACTCAGGCTTTTCCAGGCTTGGGCATTCGTCTTCAATCCGATGTAGGTTCACGGGCTCAAACTAGGGCTGTGGAACTAGGATTATGGCTTTGTAATAGGCTTATAATTTGGTTTTACATTTATGGTTTCGAAAAGGGCTTTGGCTCTGAGTGATTTAGGGCTCAGAAAAGGTTTAGGGTTTTGGGATCAAAGTCAATAGATTAAGATTTAGGAAGCAAGCAGAGATCGATAGATAGAAAATATAATAAAAGATTAAAGAAAATAGATACCAGAAGATAAAATATAGCTTTTGGGAATTACTTCCTTGGCCTCACACTAAACCCATCTCAGGCAAAGAATATTCAAGCATAAAAACATTCAAAATATTTAATAGCTAATTAAAAAGTCTTTACAAGCCTCTATATATAGGCCACTAATAATTAAAATTCGAAATAAAGAATCTTAATACTAATAAAACACTAAAAAAGGTAGATTTCGCCAAAATAGAAAACCCCGTCACGACGCTAACGGACGTTCGTGATCTAGGGACAGTGAGGGGGTAAAATCATGGACGTTCGTCACTATTCACGGACGTCCGATACTGTTCATCACGGACATTCGTCACTGTTCACTGTGAACAGTAACTCTTTTTTTTTTTTTTTTTTTAATTTGAAATTCTGTTGCGGCTTAACTTCAATACTCTCGATCTTGACGTCCCCCATCATTCTCCTCCACTCAAAATATTTCATCACCGATGAAACACGCATGTTGTACTCGGGCTCCCTCTTCTCTTCTTTCGAGGCCGGTAGAAACAATGTGGTCCGAATCCAATGTCCATGTATGTGGCGTCCCCGTCAATTCCCTTGGACCCTAAAGGTTTCATCATTGATGAAACACGCTCGTGGTAGATGTCTATCAGGTCGGGGTGCAAGCGCCGAACTTCATTCTCGTGGATCCAAGTGTCTTCGGACTGCGGTTTGTCGACCCATTTAATCAAGTACTTTTGAAATCTCCCGTCATGTGTGGAGACAGCATGATCATTGATTATATCTACTATCTCATCTATTCTCTGTTTGCTTGGGGAAGGAAGAGGTACAGGTTGCAATGTTGGGTTGAGGCTGGGGCTATGAAGTGGCTGGAGTGGGTTTTCAGGAGGTGGGGTAAAACCCAAGTAAGGAACCAAGTCCTCCACATTGAACGTTGAACTAACCCCCGTACTTGGAGGAAGTTCAAGCACGTATGCATTAGAACCACTCTTAGCCAAAATCCTAAAAGGCCCAGTGCCTCTGGATTGGGGCTTTTTTGCGGATCCCGATGGGAACCACTTAGGCCTAACCCGAACCATCACATAATCACCCACCTAATATTCTTTCAAGCACCTGTGAGCATCTGCAGGTAATTTATAGTGACTATTGCTTGAATTAATCTTTTGTCTAATTTCGACATGCAAGCTATGTATGTGTTATGCAAATGCATTGGCAGACTCTGACACTCTATGGGATGCAGACATGGGGATCAAATCTAATAGGGTCCTAGGCCTATGACCATGTACTACCTCAAAAGGTCTCATGCCTATAGACCTATTGACAGAATTATTGTAGGCAAACTCAGTTGTGGGTATAATGGTATCCCAGGTCCTAACATGATTACCAACAAGACTACGAAGGAGACTCCCAAGGCTCCTATTGGTGCTTTCGGTTTGGCCATCCGTTTGAGGGTGATAAGTGGTCGAGAATTGGAGCAAAGTGTCCATCATGTGCAAAAGTGTCTTCCAAAAATAACTAGTGAATTTAACATCCCTATCATACACAATAGTTTTGGGCAACCCGTAAAGACGTACTACCTCCGCGAAAAATAGTTTAGCAATATGGGATGCGTCAGAGGTTTTGGAACAAGGAATGAAATGGGCTATCTTGAAAAATTGGTCCACTATGACAAAGATGGAATCATGCTTCCTTGGGGTCTTAGGAAGTCCAAGCACGAAGTCCATTGAGAGGTCTTGCCACCGTGTGTGTGACACGGGTAACGGAGTGTCCAAGCCGGTATTTTGTTTAGTCTATTTTGACACTTGGCAAGTACGACAATGTTTGACAACCCGAGCGATATCTCTCATTAGGCTAGGCCAAAAGAACCTATCCTCTACGAGCGCAACAGTCTTATTACGTCCGAAATGACCGGCCATCCTTCCAGCATGTAACTCCCAAATGAGAGAGTCACGCAATGAAGTGCAAGGGATGTAAAGGCGATGGCCTTTAAACAAGTACCCATCCTGGATGGTGTACACGGAGTGTGTGCTGGTCGGGTTACTAAGGAGAGCAGTGTATTCAACCCCAAAATTTGGGCACTCAGGGTACTCATCCTTTAACCTATCGAATCCGACGACCTCGGTGCTCATAGAGTGCAAAGTCGCCACCCGACGACTAAGTGCATCAACAGCCCTATTTTCAGCACCGGCCTTATACTTTAACACGAATGTGAACCCTTGAAGGTACTCAACCCACTTCACGTGCCTTGGGTTCAACTTTTTCTGCGAAGCAAGAAAACGTAAGGCTTCATAGTCAGAATATCACAAATTCCTGCGGTCTAAGGTAATGTTTCCAGTACCAAAGAGATCGTACGACCGCATAGAACTCCTTGTCATAGGTGGAATATTTTTGCTTCGCCACATTAAATTTTTCACTGAAATAGGCCATAAGGTGACCCTCTTGGCTAAGCACTCCTATGCTTACACCCGATGCGTCGCATGCAATTTCGAAGACTATGGAAAAGTCCGACAATCGCATGACAGGTGCACTATTCATCCGTTGTTTAATCTCAACAAAGGCTTTGGTCGCCGTTTTGCCCCATTTAAAATCCCCATAGAGATCGTACGACTGCATAGAACTCCTTGTCATAGGTGGACTATTTTTGATTCGCCTCATTAAATTTTTCACTAAAATAGGCCATAGGGTGACCCTCTTGGCTAAGCACTCCTCCTATGCCTACACCCGATGGGTCGCATGCAACTTCGAAGACTTTGGAAAAGTCCGGCAATCGCATGACGGGTGCACTACTCATCCGTTGTTTGATCTTAACAAAGGCTTTCATTGTCGCTTTGCCCCATTTAAAATCCCCCTTCTCCATGCAGTCAGTAATTGGGGCCATGATGGTGCTAAAGCTTTTGATGAAGCGACGATAGAAAGTAGCCAAGCTATGGAAGCTATGGACATCGTGTATGTTCTTAGGTTCGGACCATTCCATCAGTCGAAATAATAAATCCGAAGAAAACAACAGAACGTTGCATGAATGTGCATTTCTTGAGATTTGCAAACAACTTCTTGCCCTTGAGGGTTTCACAAACCAACCTAAGGTGGTTCAAGTGTTGATCCTTGTCATGACTATAAATTAAGATGTCATCGAAATACACAACAAGAAATCTGCCTAGAAGCGACCTCAACACTTGGGTCATGAGTCTCATGAAAGTACTCGGGCCATTAGAAAGCCCGAAAGGCATGACCGTCCACTCATAAAAACCATCTTTAGTCTTAAAGGCGGTTTTCCACTCATTACCGAGGCGGATGTGAACTTGATGGTAGCCACTCTTAAGGTCTATCTTTGAAAAGATAGTGGCACCAACCATCATGTAGAGCATGTCATTGAGTCTTGGTATGGGAAACCGATACTTAACCGTTATCTTATTGATTTCACGACTATCCACACACATGCGTCATGTACCATCTTTCTTAGGAGTGAGTAGGGCAGGTACGACACATGGGCTCAGACTCTCTTGGATGAACCCCTTCTGAAGGAGCTCATTGACTTGCCGAGTTAACTTGGTGTGCTCAACCGGATTCAACCTGTAGTGGGGTAGGTTCGGTAAGATAGATCCGGGAACCAAATCTATTGTGCGTTGGATATCACACAGAGGAGGGAGTTCGTTTAGTAAGTCTTCAGGGAAGACATCCGTAAACTCTTTTAAAATCGGCTCAACCTCCTTGGGATACTCGCTCATTGACTCGGGAGCACTCTCAACAGTGACAACTACGTACACCACACTCCCATCTAACGATGCCTTCTCGAATTCAGAAGGGCTCACAATATTAATGGCTTTAGAAGACTCGCCCTTCTTTTCGACTTTGTTGGTCGATGGCATTTTGGGAGGCAAAGGGTGTAAAGTAATCTTTTTGCGCTTATGCATGAACGTGCATATGTTTGATCGACCAGAAAGAGTCACGTCCATGTCGTAAAGCCACGGCCTTCTCAAAATGATATGACCCACATCCATCGGCACCACATCACACCATAAGGTGTCCGAATAAGAACCTAACTGAATCGGTACACGACACCTTTTTGACACAGGAATGGATGAAGAGGTGACCCATGCGACCTTATAAGGTCTCGGGTGGGTTTCAGGTGTAAGCCCCAAGTGGCGTACGACATGAGTTGATATTACATTAGTGCAACTACCTCTATCCATGATGACCCTGCAATTCTTTTCACAAAATATGGCAAATGTGTGGAAGATGTTATCCCTTCGCCAGTCATTCTTTTCATCCCGTTGAGGCTGTGCAAGGGCACACCTCACAACTAAGGCATGACTAATAACATCACCCTCCTCATCACTGGGTGTGCTAACCAGTTCAAAAACTTCCTCAACTACTACCTCATCATCATCATCCTCTCCCTCAATGAAGAGAGTCCTTTGGGGGTCTTTCGTAGGGCATTGGGCAGCAAAGTGTCCCATCCCATGACATTTATCACACTTTACTTGGGAACTACCCCTCGAGGATTCTTCGACTACACCTTTTCCCTTTTCAAACCTCGTATTGGTAGGGGCAGGTTGTGTAGGTTTGGGAGGAGGGTTAAATCGTCCCTCACCGGATCGTTGACCACTATATTGTAGTTCGGTTCTCTTCACCAGCGAAGTTTTCAAATACAGTTCAAGATCTTGCATAACGGCATAACATCTGCCAAGAGTTTCGACGGGGTGGGAAATTAACTCTTTTTGCAAATCAAGTCGCAATCCGGTCCGGAATCTAGAGAGTGATTTCAGGGTAGGGCTTCCAATACCTTGGCCCTCATACTCTTCGAATTTGGCAATGTAATCGGTCACGGGTATACCACCTTGGCGTAAATTTTGCCATTGGTCAAGGAGGCGTTGGTAGTATGATAAAGGAACATACTTCTTAATAAGTCGTTTCTTCATGTCGTTCCAACAGGTAATGGGAGGACAACCCGCATTCACCCTTATGCACTCGACATTGAGCCAAAAAAGTCGAGCTTGGCCAACCAATTTTATTTTAGCAAGCCTGACACAATGGTCGTCATTCATGGCGTACCATTCAAAGTGTTGGTCCATGTCGGAAAGCCAATCGAGAAAGACGGTAGGGTTCATTCTTTCATCAAAAGTCGGAATCTGAACTCGAACATTCTTAAAGAGTTGAACTTCGGGGTCATAGCCATCTCTATGATGATCCCTACGGTTCCGGCTCTGATTGTCTTGGCGATCATCGCGTTCAAAGCGAGGACCTTCACTCTCTTGGCGTTGGTCCTGGAATTTATCTTTCGCTTCTAATTGGTTGACTAAATCACGCAATCGGCCATTAGAAATTCCTACGGATGTTTGGGCTTGCTCTATGGTATTCAGACGTGCATTAATTGCACCCAAATTTTCTCGGATAGCTTTAAGAGTATCGAGAACCTCATCTGAAGCCATGGTGATCACAAAGGCCTATTAGGGTTCTAATATGGAATGCAATATGGACTCAAAAAGAAAACAATGCAATAAATTAAATATGACAAGCAAAGATGCCCTAACCTAGAAAACCTAAGTCTTTGATACCAAAACTGACGCGGGACGGTAGCCCTAAAATGCGTGAATATGATTTTGATGCGAATTTGCCGAAATTAAATAGATTAAAACAAACTTAATCTCAAAATTAACTCGATACCTTAGGGTTCGAAGAATTCCGGTAAGTAAATCACGTGAAATTCGAATAGGGTGTCCAATCCGAGGCGCAAGTACTTTCAATTTGAGGCGAGATCGACCTAGAGATAGAATTGTCTTTTCCAGGCGTGGGCGTTCGTCTTCAATCCGATGTTGGTTTACAGGCTCAAACTAGGGCTGTGGAAATAGGATTATGGTTTTGTAATAGGCTTATGGTTTGGTTTTACGCTTATGGTTTCGAAAAGGGCTTTGGCTTTGAGTGATTTAGGGCTCAGAAAAGGTTTAGGGTTTTGGGATCGAAGTCAATAGATTGAGATTTAGGAAGCAAACAGTGATCGATAGATAGCAAATATAACAAAAGAACAAAGAAAATAGATACCATAAGAAAAACGAGAGCTTTTGGGAATCACTCCCTTGGCCTCACACCAAACCCATCTCAGGCAAAGGATATTCAAGCATAAAAGCATTCAAAATATTCAATAACTAATTAAAAAGTATTTACAAGTCTCTATATATAGGCCACCAATAATTAAAATTCGAAATAAAGAATCCTAATACTAATAAAACACTAAAAAAGGTAAATTTCGCCAAATTAGAAAATCTCGTCACGACGCTCACGGACGTCCGTAGTGCCCCATGGACGTCCGTGACCTACGAACAGTGAGGGGGAAAAATCTTAGACGTTCGTCACTATTCACGGATGTCTAGTATTATCAAGAATCAAAATGCCGGTTTTCCGGTACGTATCGTCCTGACCTCCAGGACGATACGTACCGGGTATCGGCCGCTACATTCAATGTATCGGCGATACATTGAATTTTTTTTTTTCCAAAAATCTCAAAAAATAAATTTAATGATTTTCCATTTATTTCAACTATTTTTAAATTTTATTTAAGACTTATTTAATGCATATTTCATAATTTTATCAACGCATAACCTAAATTTCATTATACATGACTCATAATCAATATTAAAAGGTATATTATACATGAAAAACTTACTTTAAAGCCACATTGAATTTCATGGTGGTTCTTGGCCCTCGTGATCATCATCATCAGTGCGCGAGCTTTCCCTATAATGTTGGCCATATTGATACCCATGATCATATGTGCCCCCTTGAAACTGAGGCATTAGCGGCGAATATGACTCACTGTAATAGGTAAAGGCTGGTCCTCCAAAAATTTGACCAACGAAGTCATATAGCCCGGGGTAGGTTGGTTGAGGTCGATAGTATGGGTTACTGGTTGCTGAATCTTCGATATTTTGCAAACTAAATTCCCCGAAGCTAGAAGTCATATAACTCACATCATCTTGTGGACCTTGTGGTGGTGGTGGTTGTGGTGTTTGGTAAGATTCTGACGCTCCTCTTCCTTCAATTCCTCCACCTCTAAATGTAGGAGTGTCATACATTGTTACCGGGTCATCATCCCATGAGGCAATAACTCCATAAGAATAAAGATCAATATCATCCGCTCCACCACTAGTGCCAGCGTGGGATTCATCACCCCCATCATCGTCATTATGATTACCGGGCTGCGTTTTGTCATCAGACCCAACCATCAATCTTCTTTTCCGCCTCGGTGGTTGGAAGACCTGCTCCTCCGCTACTCTTTAAGCATTATCCAGCCATGCGGTGCCCTCAGTATCCAACACTGACTCTTCTCTCTCTTCGATCCACTGATTCAAAGGGCTCCGTGAATATATAATCCAACTGGATTGGATCAAAATATTCACTATCTGTAAGGTAGAATATGATAGATGAATTAGTATATGCCTTATCAATTAGATCAAATAAAAATTGTATGAACTAAGACTTCATGTAATTGCTTACCACGATTGGTCCTCTCTATATTTCTGACCCTTAATTGCATGTTGTAGTGGCAATAAGCTAACTTTTCCAATCGTTTCATAGTTAGCCTATTCCTTGTCTTCGTGTGAATGAGAGAGAATGTGCTCCAATTCCGCTCACAGTTGGACGAGGAACATGTTTGCGATTAAACCCTCATTGCAACTCGCCTCAGTATCGGGCCATCGCCTCCATAATGCATCCACCAATCAGCGGGTTTATCGTACTTGATTTGGGATTGTGCTAACGGGGTCTCAAATTATCTATGTCTCTTATGAAACATGTCAATCTACAAAGATGGAATGCAATAACTCACATATCAATATAATGTTAATATGGTATTTGACTTATTAGTCAGAACTCAGAAGGTATGATTACTCACATCTCTGATGGCTTGACCTTGGTTAACCAACTCAAGGAGCATTCGTTGGATCACATTAAGTAAACCGATGTACACTTTATCGCCCTCATTCAACTCGAAGTGTCGTATATATTGAAAGGTCGGATTCAAATAGTGCGCTATACATCAAATATGGACAATTTCATCAATATATGAAAACAATGAATAATATGAAAAATGGTAAATAAATAAATAAAAATCACTACATAAGTAGTTTAGCATGTTATACCTGCGGCATGCAAGTAGTGATGGAATTGGGCATCCCACCTCTTGTCAATGATCGCCAATATCATTTATATTTTGTAGGGTATTTAGTCTTAATAGCCGTTTTTACTTTATCCATCGACTCGTAAACATACCCCATCGTTGGTTTCTCATCACCATCTACCAACCTCAACACTTGAACCAACGGGGTAGTGACTACAATCAGGTGATCAACATCTGCCCAAAACTCAGGGCTGTAGATCAGGTTAACAACTTCATTGCAAGCATGTCTCTTTGCTCGTGTGAGTTCTAACTCATGTTTTGTCCATGCTTCGGAGTTGACCATGCTTTTCAGCTCACGCCTATATCTAGCTAAGCTCTGTAGGGCTAGAAACTGTGTTGCAAACCGTGTAATCGCAGGCCAGAGCAACTCGTTCTTGGTGAAGTCTCTCATCAAATTCACCAACTTGTCACTGTTGTATAGGTAGGAAGTAATCGCTCTTCCCTTCTGAATAGTTGCCTGTGCCTTGCTTCTCTTTCCCAAATCCTCAAGAATGAGGTCCACTCAATGAGCGACACACGGAGTTCAGTACAAGTGACGTCTCTTCAACCTTAATTGTCTTCCTGCGGCATTGTCTGTTACCACCTGCACAACCCGGTGCTCTCCAATATCTTCAACTACTTTATTCATTAGTTGAAAGAGGTAATCAGCTTTGCGTGTTTAAAAGCATCAACTGATTTTATAAATACTATCCCAGCATCGCTGTAGACTAAAAAGTTGATTAAACTCTTCCTTGTGGGACCGGTCCATCCATCACACATGATTGTGCAACCTCTCTCATCCCATACTTCCTCAAAACTCTTCATATAGCTCGTATCTCCTCGTACTCATCATCTAATAAGGGCCCAGATACCTCATATGCAGAAAGCTTTTTGACTCCTGGACAAGCTTCTGCACTTGTATCAATCATATTTTTGAAGTACAACGACTCCACAACTTGAGTCGGAATGTGATTGCATATCACGAACTTTGCAATCGATTTTCCAAGCCTCTTCTTCCATTTTTTCAGTGAAATTGTACTCAATTTACTTTGCTTGGAGCTTTCTGTCCGGTACACGAACGGATCCATGGGACCTGTAATAGACGGCCTGGTCTCTCTCATTGATGCTGACCTACGCAACCCGGCGGTCTCCTGAATGTCCTCATCAACATCAACATGGGGCCTATGCCTAGATCCACCACCAGCAACAGGCATGGATGAGCCCCTTAAGCCGGATCGAAACCGATAATCGACTTCTTGATCTCATCGCTGTCGTGCTTCTCTAGCACTCTCCCTCATCACTCTGGCTATCACAACATCTTCATCCTCATCCTCATCATCCCCAGGTCCAGGTGCAGGAAACTCAGGATCTCCTGTCCTTATTCTCTCATACATTTCTCTATCTCGGTTGGCTTCTGCTTTTTTCTTTCCTTTAGCCGCCTGTAAACTGGCTATGACTTGTTCTTTCATCTCTTTGGATACATTGGGACACCCTCTTGTCTCTCCCTTAACGTGAGCCAAATGCTCCTTCAACCGTGTGATGCCTACTCTTAATAATTTTTTTCCATAAAGTTTGTATTGTATTCGGAGTCTATCACGATCTATTGGTGTGCCATATTACCAGACTGAATCTGATGATCGTACTATATTTATTTATTTCACCTGCATGAATGAGCAAACATTTAGATTACACTTGAAAATAAAATTTATTTGATATTATTCTAATTTTTATAAATTTTATATGACATTTGAAAATTTATTTGATATTATTCTTATTTTTACAATATTAGATTATATTTTACCAAATTTATTTGATATTATTCTAATTTTTGAAAATTTATTTGATATTATTCTTATTTTAAAAATATTAGATTATATTTAACCAAATTTATTTGATATTATTCTAATTACTAGTTTTAAAAAAAATTAGTAATTGAGTAACATAATTAGTAACCTAATTACTACTAAACTTAGTTTAGTTTAAAAAAATTAGTTTTAAAAAATTAGTAATTAGTAATTAGGTTACTAGTTTTAAAAAAAATTAGTAACATAATTTAGTTTAGTTTAAAAAAAAAATAGTAATTGAGTAACATTATTTAGTTTAGTTAAAAAAATTAGTCATTGAGTAACATAATTAGTAACCTAATTACTACTAAAATTAGTTTAGCTTTAAAAAATTAGTAATTAGGTTACTAGTTTTAAAAAAAATTAGTAACATAATTTAGTTTAGTTTTAAAAAAAATTAGTAATTGAGTAACATAAGTAGTAACCTAATTACTACTAAAATTAGTTTAGTTTTAAAAAATTAGTAATTAGTAATTAGGTTACTAGTTTAAAAAAAAAATTAGTAACATAATTTAGTTTAGTTTTTAAAAAAAATAGTAATTGAGTGACATAATTAATAACCTAATTACTACTGAAATTAGTTTGGTTTTAAAAAATTAATAATTAGTAATTAGGTTACTAGTTTTAGAAAAAATTAGTAACATAATTTAGTTTAGTTTTAAAAAAAATTAGTAATTGAGTAACATAATTAGTAACCTAATTACTACTAAAATTAGTTTAGTTTTAAAAAATTAGTAATTAGTAATTAGGTTACTAGTTTAAAAAAAATTAGTAACATAATTTAGTTTAGTTTTTTAAAAAATTAGTAATTGAGTAACTTAATTAGTAACCTAATTACTACTACAATTAGTTTAGTTTTAAAAAATTAGTAATTAGTAATTAGGTTACTAGTTTTAAAAAAAATTAGTAACATAATTTAGTTTAGTTTTTAAAAAAATTAGTAATTGAGTAACATAAGTAGTAGCTACTAAAATTAGTTTAGTTTTAAAAAATTAGTAATTAGTAATTGAGTAACATAATTAGTAACCTAATTACTACTAAAATTAGTTTAGTTTAAAAAATTAATAATTTGTAATTAGGTTACTAGTTTAAAAAAAAATTAGTAACATAATTTAGTTTAGTTTTTAAAAAATTTAGTAATTGAGTAACATAATTAGTAACCTAATTACTACTAAAATTAGTTTAGTTTTAAAAAATTAGTAATTAGTAATTAGGTTACTAGTTAAAAAAAGAATTAGTAACATAAATTAGTAACATAATTTACTACCCATTCAAACAATGTAAATAGATCTACCCATATTTTAAAACTGTAAATAAACCTAATTTACTAACACAAAAAAGTAAATAAATCTACCCATATTTTAAGATCTAGCATATATTAAGATCTACCATATTTTTTGATAGATCTACCCATAAAAATGGTAGATCTACCCAAAAAAATGCAAGTTATATGATGGAAAATAATACTTTCTTTTAAATATCCGGCGAAAATGTGAGTATGATCTCGTTCCCGGTGGTTAAAAACTTAAGATCTCGTCTCCGAGTCTCCGGTGGCTAATAAATCTTTCTCAAATTTTTTTTCGCAGGTGTAGAATGACCGCTGGGAAAGGAGAAGGGTTGCGAATCTGGGAGACTATTTGGGGACTATTTGGGAGACACAAACCCCTAAAAAGGGGCTAAAATCACGCTTAAAAAGTTAAATGGGGCCCAGGACGATAATTTCAAATTATCGGACGATACGGATGATACGGGCGATAAATTGCCTGTATCGTCCGATAATTTGATAGTTTTAAAGAGAAAAAAAAAAATCATTGTTATCGGATGATACATTGAAATTATCGTCCGATAATTTCAACGTATCGGTTGAAAATTTGTTAGTTTTTAAGGGGGTACGATACAATGGCATTATATCGTACCACCGGGGTCCAAAACCGATACGTATCGGTATCGGACGAAATTTTGACCCATGAGTACTATTCATCACGGACGTCCGTCACTGTTCATTGTCAACATCAATTTTTTTATTTTTTTTCCTGAAGTTGAAATTCTGTTGTGGCTCAACTTCAATACTCTCGATCTTGACGTCTCCCGTCATGTAGCCTATTCTAAATGGGACCGACTCTCCTGACCTTCATTTAAACAACAAATGGTGATTAAACAATCTTACACTATTTATTGGCTTATGATCTTGGAAATCCATACCGTCAAAGTGATATATCATCCATTGAAGGGCCATGGGCCAAAATCATTATATCATCAATTGAAGGGCTATGGGTCCAAAAATCACACTTTTTGGGAGATTCAAACCATCCGATCTGAGCATTGTAATACCAACGGTTGTAATTAATTTGATGGCTGATGCTAAAGTTCACCGATTGAATCGTTCACATCCACTTAGTATGGCCCTTTGGCTTGGACATGTTCCAACGATGGATTGCCACTTGGCCAATTCAGATTGATCCTAGATGTGTACCACATGGCACAATGATAAATCACACTTCAATGTCGGACCGGAGCCATTATCGCATTTTAAACATCCCCTCTTTTTTGAAATTTGAAACTAACATACCCTAGTAACTTGTACTGACCCTACATAATACTAAAATAAAGAAAGCTACTACATCCTACATTCATGTGTATGTCCGCGTATGAAAAATCCTCAACGTAAAACGCACCAATCTATGGACCCCATCATGAGCCTCATAATGGCCTTGAATTGGGTCTTAACTTCCTCCATTTCAATTGTATGTGGTGGTTTGTTGGTCCTTGATTTGCAATCTCATATCAATTATTGGGTCCACTATTGGGGCTCACTCAAAATGATGGCCATTGCTCTTTCCTCTTTCATTCAAAGGCTCTTCCTTTCTATTCTTCACTTTCCTTGACTCCTGACCCAACATCCATCTATTTGCTTTGAGACATGCTATTTGAACATTGATGTCACTTATTATTTGTGGGTATATGAAACTAATGTTAGTGTACATGGATTAAGAATTGAAGAAAGAAGGGATTTTGATGTAGTGCAAAATATTAATCCATTGCAAAATCCGAGAAAGAAAACTAGAGAAAGTGGGAAGAAAAAGAAGTATAAGAAGAGAAAAAAGAAAAAGAAAATCCAACGTTTATTGTCGAAAAGTCTTTGATCGGAGTGTTGTAGAGTTTTCAATTTCTATCTCGTCATTTTTATGTTTGGCCTATTTAAAGTGCCAAACAAAGTTAGTTTGGTGCGAAATTAGTCTTCTTTGAGAGTTTATCGAAGTAGCTTTCCAATGAGATAAGAAACGCGCAATTCTGACACATATTGAAGAAGTTATGGTCAATTTTCCGAAGCTGCGCTAAAAGTGACGAATTTCGTGACTCCTAGTTGAATTAGGATTAGTTTCTTTTATTATTTTATTTTAGCAAATAGGATTAGTTTTCTTATTGTTTTAGGAGTTTTTTTTTTTTTTTTGAGATTAGGAGTTTATTTTATTCTTTAGGAAAATTAAGATATTTCTTTTATTTGAATTAGAAATTAGTGTTAAACTAGGGTTTCTAATTTTATGCATTGTAAAAAACTATTTAAAGGTCATTAGTGCTGAAATTTAATATTTGGAATTAAATGAAATATTGTGTTTAGAGCTTTTGAAGCTCGACTAGCTGCGGTTAGTATTAGGTGTTCTTGCGGGTTCACTGGCAGAGGAATTTTGGTGGGATATTCCTTAATTTGACGCGGGACGGTAACCCTAAAATGCATGATTAATGATTTAATGCAATTTTGCCAAAATTAAATAAATTAATTCAAGTTTAATCGCAAAATTATCTTAAATACCTTAGGGTTTGAAGAATTTTGATGGATAGATCACGCGAGATCCGAGTAGGTTCCAGTCCGATGTGCAAGTACCATTAGATTTAAGGCAGGATCTGGCCTAGAGAAAGAACTCTAGCTTTTCCAGGCTTGAGCGTTCGTCTTTGATCCGATATAAATTCAGGGGCTCTCACTAGGGTTGTGAAATTGGTTTAGGGCTCGTAATCGGTTTATGACTTTGTAATAGGCTTATGTTTTGGTTTAGGTTTATGATTTTGAAAAGAGTTTTGACTCTATTTGATTTAGGGTTCCAGAAAGGGTTTAGGGTTCGATTGAAATAGGGCTTTTGGAATATGGGATCAAATTTAGGTAAAAAGATTAAAAGAAAACATAGATTGATAATAGAAAAGATAAAAAAATAGCTTTTGGAATCACTCCCTTGGCCTGACACCAAACCCATCACGGGGAAGAAGAATCTCTCTTCATGAAGTAAAAGCTTATTCAATAATCAATAACTAATTAAATTGTCTTTACAAGCCTCCTTATATAGGCAACCAAAATAAAATTTAAAATAAAGAGTCTTAATAATAATAAAAGACTGAAAAAAGAAAAATTCGCAAAATTAGAAAACCCCGTCACGACGCCCACGAATGTCTGTAACCTACAAGCAGTAGGGGTTCAAAATCACGAACGTCCGTCATTGTTCATCATTGTTCATCAATGACGGCTTTTTTTTTTTTTTTTTCCTTGAAGCTGAAAATTATTTTGCGACCCAACTCCAATGCTCTCGATCTTGACGTCCCCCGTCATAATTCAACCACCTTGAACGATTAATTTCAACTTCATGCAGGTTTTGCTAGTTTTATATCAATACTAGTATCTTCTCAAGTGGCTATTGTGCACATATCGCATTAGATTTGATTAGAGTTTAGATCGATTTAAGTAAATAGAGGTTGAAGAAGAAGAAGAAGAAGAGAAATGTGTAGAAGGGTAAAGCCCTGATTGGGGCTTCTCCCTGTTAATGGACCAATATATAAAATTACATGACAATTTTGCCTTTACATATTGAAAATGACCTCATATATCGTATCATATGTTCCTATGTCGAGCATATACATAATAATCATTACCAGTCTCAAGTTGGAGCAAAGTCTATCATGCCCAACTTTCCCTAACAATCATAAATGACACGGCTTCCACTGGCTTGGTAAGAATGTCAACTAGGCATACATAAGATTTCACAAAGTGGTTACGGATTTGACCAGCATGATCTTTTTTGTATGTGTACAACTCACTGTTGTGACAAAATATCTTCATAGGTATAGACAATGAATCCAAACTCGATCATAAATCCCTTCAACCAAATAAGCTCATATGAAGTATGAGTGATTGCTCTCTATTCAGCTTCCACACTTGACCTTGCTACTACACTTTGTTTCTTGCCTTTCCAGGGTACTAGATTTCCATCGATAAATGTATGGTAGCCGGTTTGTGGGTCTATGATCTTCTTTGGATCCAACCAAATCAGCATCTGAGTATCTTTGAATAGTGAAATACCCATCACGAGCAAAGAGAATTCCTTCCTTGGAGATGACTTAAGGTATTTCAAAATGCAATATACCATGTCCAAATGAGTTTTTCGTGGCCAAGCATGTATTGGCTAATAATTTCAACTGCAAATGTGATGTCAGGACTAGTCATCGTGAGATAGATCAACTTCCCAACCAAACTTTTATATCCACTCTTATGATTGCTTTCCATTGGGGATGTTGCTTGTTGCGCCTCTAACGTTCAAGTCTCTTTGAGAAGAACCAAACCATACTTGAGAAATGTGGATTCGTATTTTTTATTTGGCCACCCCATTTTGTAGAAAGTAGAGAGGAATTCCCAAATCTTTACGTTTAGAAATTTTTTGCTTTATGAAAGTTTTATTAGCCATCGATGCCCCATTAATTTCATCTTTACAGAATGCTCTGATTAAAATCAGAAGATATGCATTATTTGTAAGTCTTCGTTGTCCTTCAATCCTTTCTTCATGTTTGACAGACATTCGAACTCTTTGGATTCTCCTTCATAGATCATACAGATTAGAGAACCAATCGAACTCGATTCCAATGTTCTGACAACTATTTGTGTATCAATGGATTACTGCATTCTCAATCATCATTCTGAGATACAAGTTCAATCCCTCTAGTTATGTGATCATTCATAGATATTAGATGTATATCTCATGGTATGTTTGGAATCCACATTCTTTGATCTTCAGAAGTGTTCAAGTCCAAAGGGACTTCATTAGTTTTCAAATTCGCTTTTACATGTGTGAAGTACTTTTTCAGCCTCAGATCATTGCAGGTTGACATGTGGTGCCTGTTCGGGTCCAGGGGTCCAGTTCTCTTCCCGAACCAGATCGAGAGTCATATTGATGCTGTTCTCAGTCAGGGCCTCGTTTAATCACGTGAGCCTGAGGCCATCTACTGCTCGTACCACTAAATCTGTGAACTCGTTGAGATTGACAGCGGATTGGAATTCGAGCGGACGAGGAATTCTCCACTTTTCCTTTTGAGAGCCTGTTTAGCCATAGGGAAGAAGGTGTTGTGATCTAGGGCCTCCATGATTGTATTTCTGGCAGGATAGCTTTCCTGAATGTATGGCCGAAGGGTTCAAAGAACCAAAGGAAGGTTCCTCCTCTGGTAGGTGCACTGTGGGTTCACAGGAGGACCTTGACTCTCTTCTCCATGCCAATCTAATCTCTCTTGTCCATGCCGATCTAACAAAAATCTGTTAAAGATATAGTATCATCTTTGTGGGCAGCCAATGTGATTTACAAATTTTTTCAAATTTTTTTTAGGCATCAATTTATGGAGGCTAATTGATGGGGACATCCGATTCAAGCACCCGCCCATAACATATCGGAGGCGAAAGAAGAAACGTAACTTATCAAAAGAAGAGTAACTTATGATCCCGTCACTTTTATGTTTGGCCTATTTTGAAGTGTCAAACGAAGTCGGATTGATACGAAATTGATCATATTTGAAAGCTTATCGAAGTAGCTTTCCAACGAGCCAAAATTTGAGCAATTCCGACAAGTATTGAAGAAGTTATAGTCAGTTTTTGGAGGCTGCACATAAAGTGACGAATTTCATGAATCCTAAGTGAATTAGGATTAGTTTCTTTTATTATTTTATTTTAGAAAGTAAGAGTTGTTTCTTTTATTAGAAATAGGATTAGTTTCCTTATTGTTTAGGACTTTATTGTTTTAGAAGAATTAGAATATTTCTTTTATTTGAATTAGGAATTAGAGTTATACTAGGATTTCTAATTTTATGCATTGGTTAGCCTATTTAAAGGCTTGTAAACACTTTTATTATTACTTTTTGGTTAATGAAAATTGCTTATGCAAAATTGAGAGTTTTTAACTTTCGTGAGGGTGTGATTCTCTCAAAACGGAGAGCGAGATTCCGCTTGCGATGTTTGGTGCGAGGCCAACTCTTCTTCCATCTCTATCTTTTTTAGTTCTACGGTTTGCGTAAGTAGCGTAATCCTAATTATATTTTGTTCATCTTTAATTTTATTAGCCTTTTATTTTCGTTTGGTATCGAGAGAACCCGCTTGCGAGTTCGCTCGACGCCCTAAAACTATCGGAGATCTAGCCGTTCATAAGAACCCTAGTCTTCTAGATCCGCGATAGGGAACGTACACGAAAGTAACGCTATTTTGAGCCGAAATTAAATCACCTAATTGAATTTCTAGAATTTTTGTGGTAATTTGTTATGAGAAATTGTTATTTTTTAATTGATTAAATTAATTTTAATCCTAATCTCAGCCCTAGCATTGCATTTAGTAAGTTCCCGCATCAAATTGGTATCAGAGCATCAGTTTAGTTTTAGGGTTTTAGTGCTCATATAGGTTTTTTTTTTATTTTTTTTAATTAATTTTTTGGTTAAAAAAAAAAAAAAAAAAAATCCGATCCGTCTGTCTTTTGTCTAACATTTTCGTCTGACTTTTGCCTGAAATTTTTTGTCTGGCTTTTGTCTTAAAAAATCGTCTGGATTTTGTCTAAAATTTTTTGCCTGGCTTTTGTCTGAAAATTTTCGTCTTTTTTTTTTTTTTTGTCTAAATTTAGTCTAGTCTTTGTCTGAAATTTCCTTGCATCATCATGGATCCCAACAAGGTAGAAGCCCTGATTAGAGACATGACCGCCCGGATGGATGAACACCACAATCAACAACAGCAAAGGCCTCTACAATCCGGCATGAAACTTTAGAAACCCGCATGGAAGAAATCAATGAGCTCATCGCCGAAAATCCCAATAGAGTCATCACCCATGATCGTAGGAGAGAAGTTTCTCATCGTCGCGAAATTCACACCGAACAGGACGATAAAATCATGAAATCAATAAAAATGGATGCCCCTACTTTTGACGGGAAAAGGCAACCTAAAATCTTTCTCGAGTGGGTCACCGGTATGGAGAACTACTTCGAGTGGTACGCCATGTCCGAAGAGCGAAAGGTCCGCTTTGCAAAGGTCAAACTTACAGGCCAAGCTCGACTTTATTGGATGAGTTTAAAGCGCCGGAGACAGTCCAACGGTCTTACTCCCATTTCCACTTGGGAAGAGATGAAGGACCAGTTGAACGATAAATATGTTCCTCTATCCTACGAGGAACGCATTCTTGATCAGTGGCATTCATTGCGTCAAGGAAATTCATCGGTCACTGAATACATCGATAAATTCGAAGAACTAAAGACCCAGGCCGATATGACTGAACCGGAAAATGTTACCCTATCCCAATTTCGAATGGGCCTTCGCCCAGAACTGCAAAGGGAGCTTATTCCGTACCCTGTTGATAATCTAGACGAATGTTTCTCTAGAGTCGAAGAGCTAGAGCGATACCTCAAAACTAGTACTCCATCTAGTTATAAGTCTAGTTATCGGTTCAATGCACCTGAGTCAAAGCCCAACATTAGTGCTCTGCTAGGTCCAACCTCACATTACACCGGTAACTCGAGTCGATAAGGGTAAGAGTTCAATGCTCGAAGGCCCCAAGAGTGGTGGTCAAAATAAATGTTGTAAATGTCACGGCATCGGGCATTTTGCATCACAATGCCCATCCCGAAATTTATTCATAGTTGAGGACACCGAAAATGAGCATAATGAGGGTATCTGAAGTGAATGTCACGAGCCCCGAGTCGCTTCCTCAGTGATGAAGAAGATTGTGTAGGGAACGAACAATGGCGTGTCGTAGGATGTCTCCTCTCCCGCTTGGGGAGGATAATACCTCATGTTCTTGTGGTTAGATGTGCTCTAGCCCAATCAAAGGAGAGTAATGATTGGCGACGGGATAATATCTTTTATACCATAGCCACGTGTGGAATAAAAGCCTGTCGAGTCCTTGTTGATAGTGGAATACGGTTTCGTTTAGGGCTCACCCCCGTAACTCACCCACGACCCTATAAGATTGCTTGGGTTAATTCATCATCCATCCCTGTTTCACAAAGGTGTCAGGTTCCTATACAATTCGGATCGTATAAGGACACCTTGTGGTGTGATGTTGTGCCCATGGATGTGGGGCATATCATCCTCGGGAGGCCTTGGTTGTATGACATGGATGTTACACTATTCGGTCGATCGAACGTGTGTTCCTTCACTCACAAAGGTCAGAAAATACAACTTAATCCGTTACCTCCAAAGGCACCCACAGTGAAGTTAACAAAGTCAAGTGATAAAGGCCTATTAGAGGCCATTCACATCGTTAGCCCTCTTGAGTTTGAACAAGGCGCTAAGACAGAAGACATCGTCTATGTCCTTGTCACAGTTGAAAAGTCCAAAGAATCAGGCGTTGAGGTTCCAAAAGAGGTCAAACCAATCTTGAGTGAGTTTGCGGATGTCTTTCCCGAAGACCTTCCAAATGAATTACCACCTCTACGGGACATCCAACACGCTATCGATTTAGTCCCTGGAGCTACCTTACCCAACTTGCCCCACTATCGTATGAACCCATCCGAACACTCGGAGTTAAAAGGAAGTTGATGAGCTTCTCAAAAGGGGTTCATAAAGGAAAGCTTGAGTCCTGTTGCGCTCACACACCCAAGAAAGACGGAACTTGGAGGATGTGTGTGGATAGTCGCGCGATTAATAGGATCACGGTCAAGTATCGGTTCCCCATACCAAGATTGGACGATATGTTAGACATGATGGTAGGTGCCACAATTTTTTCGAAGATCGATTTGAAGAGTGGGTACCATCAAATTCGAGTTCGTCCCGGGGACGAATGGAAAACTGCCTTCAAAACCAAAGATGGTTTGTACGAATGGTTTGTCATGCCTTTTGGGCTTTCGAACGCCCCGAGTACATTTATGCGTATCATGACGCAAGTGTTACGGCCTTTCATCGGCAAGTTCCTTGTGGTTTATTTTGACGACATCCTCATCTACAGCCACAACAAGGAACAACACTTGGACCATTTAAGGCAAGTTTGTGTGACTCTCCGAGGAGAGAAGTTGTACGCGAACCTGAAGAAGTGCACGTTCATGTCACATCGCGTTGTCTTCTTAGGGTTTGTCGTGACCTCTGATGGAATGACTGCGGACCCCGAAAAGGTCACGGCTATTGTTGAATGGCCCGAACCTCGGAACATTCATGAAGTCCGTAGCTTCCATGGGTTAGCCACATTTTACAGGCGGTTCATCCGTAATTTCAGTACGGTAACTTCCCCTATCACCGATTGCATCAGAAAAGGGGAGTTTAAATGGACACCTGCGGCGGCTAAGGCTTTCAAGGAGATTAAGTTTCGAATGACGGAAGCTCCTGTCATGCGCCTTCCTGACTTCTCTAAGGTCTTTGAAGTTGCGTGTGACGCGTCAGGCGTAGGTATTGGAGGAGTATTGAGCCAAGAGGGCCATCCGATAGCTTATTTCAGTGAAAAGCTAAATGAGGCCAGGCAGAAGTACTCGACCTACGACAAAGAATTCTACGCGGTAGTCCAATCCCTTAAATATTGGAAACACTATCTACTACCACATGAATTCGTCTTGTTCTCGGACCACGAAGCCCTACGATTTTTGAATTCTCAAAAGAAGTTAAACCCACGACATGCGAAATGGGTTGAACAACTTCAAGGGTTTACCTTCGTGCTGAAACATAGGGCCGGTGTGGAGAATCGAGTGGCTGACGCGCTTAGCCGTAGAATGGCGACGTTGCACTCATTAAGTGTTGAGGTAACCGGATTCGAACGCCTCGTGGAGGATTACCCCACATGTCCGGATTTTGGCGAAGAGCATGCCTCACTTGTGAGTGGACAACACAAGGGAGTAAATATACCCTACAGGAGGGGTATTTGTTCTTGAAACACCGATTGTGTATTCCCCGCACTTCTTTGCGAAACTTTCTCGTTTGGGAATTACACGCCGGAGGGGTTGCTGGCCATTTTGGTCGCAATAAAACTGTCGCATTAGTGGAAGACCGATTCTATTGGCCCAATCTCACCAGAGATGTTGCCAAAATTATCAGCCAGTGTCGTGTTTGCCAGCTGGCAAAGCAAAAGAGGCAGGACACGGGATTGTATACACCTTTACCGGTGCCACACACCCCGTGGCAAGACCTATCAATGGACTTCGTGTTAGGCCTCCCTAAAACCCTCCGAAAGCACGATTCGGTGTTCGTTGTTGTGGACCGTTTCTCTAAGATGGCCCACTTCATTGCGTGTGCGAAGACCTCCGATGCTAGTCACATTGCTACCCTGTTCTTTAATGAGGTCGTTCGTCTACACGGTTTGCCTAAGACGATAATGTCTGACCGTGACGTTAAATTTGTCAGTTATTTTTGGAAGACACTATGGCACAAAATGGGGACTCGACTACAATTTTCATCTGCTTATCATCCCCAAACTGACGGGCAAACCGAGGTTGTTAATAGGAGTTTAGGAAATCTATTAAGGTGTCTAGTGGGCGAGCACATTAGGAGTTGGGATTCCATCTTACCTGTCGCTGAGTTTGCATATAACAATTCGGTTAATAGAACCACAGGCATGAGTCCGTTCCAAATTGTGCATGGGTATAAACCTAGGACACCAGCAGATCTCATTCCAATGTCCATTCATCATCGGTCATCAGAGTCTGCATCCACATTTGCGCATCGCATTAATTTAAAGAATGAAAAATACAAGTTCTCTGCAGATTCTCATAGACGGTTCAAAGAATTCCAAGAGGGTGATTTTGTGATGGTTCGGAATAGACCCGAGCGATTCCCACAAAGAGTTGCAAAGAAGTTACAAGCTCGTAGTGTTGGACCCTATCAGATCTTAAAGCGTGCCGGTTCTAATGCTTATATCTTAGATCTTCCGCCGGAATTGGGGATTAGCACGACTTTCAATGTAGAGGACCTTGTTCCATTCCATGGCCCTTCAACCATCCCTGCCAACCCCTTTGAGCCTTCTACATCCGATGACCCCATTATTCCCCTTCCCACACCGTTACCCCCACCTACTCGGCAAATCCGTGAGATCATCGAAGATGTGCTGGAAGATCAGATTGTATCCACCAACCATGGGGGACTTCAGAAGTACTTGGTCAAGTGGAAGAACAAGGCCGACATAGAGAATGCTTGGATTACACAGGAGGAATTTCAGCAGCTTGATCCGGATCTTTTGGACCTTTATCACAACCAGCATTCATCGGGGATGAATCCGTCTAACCCGGGGAGAGTTGATGGGGACATCCGATTCAAGCACCCGCCCATAACATATCGGAGGCGAAAGAAGAAACGTAACTTATCAAAAGAAGAGTAACTTATGATCCCGTCACTTTTATGTTTGGCCTATTTTGAAGTGTCAAACGAAGTCGGATTGATACGAAATTGATCATATTTGAAAGCTTATCGAAGTAGCTTTCCAACGAGCCAAAATTTGAGCAATTCCGACAAGTATTGAAGAAGTTATAGTCAGTTTTTGGAGGCTGCACATAAAGTGACGAATTTCATGAATCCTAAGTGAATTAGGATTAGTTTCTTTTATTATTTTATTTTAGAAAGTAAGAGTTGTTTCTTTTATTAGAAATAGGATTAGTTTCCTTATTGTTTAGGACTTTATTGTTTTAGAAGAATTAGAATATTTCTTTTATTTGAATTAGGAATTAGAGTTATACTAGGATTTCTAATTTTATGCGTTGGTTAGCCTATTTAAAGGCTTGTAAACACTTTTATTATTACTTTTTGGTTAATGAAAATTGCTTATGCAAAATTGAGAGTTTTTAACTTTCGTGAGGGTGTGATTCTTTCAAAACGGAGAGCGATTCTTCGATTCCCGCTTGCGGTTTGGTGCGAGGCCAACTCTTCTTCCATCTCTATCTTCTTTAGTTCTATGGTTTGCGTAAGTAGCGTAATCCTAATTATATTTTATTCATCTTTAATTTTATTAGCCTTTTATTTTCGTTTGGTATCGAGAGAACCCGCTTGCGAGTTCATTCGACGCCCTAAAACTATCGGAGATCTAGCCGTTCATAAGAACCATAGTCTTCTAGATCCGCGATAGGGAACGTACACGAAAGTAACGCTATTTTGAGCCGAAATTAAATCACCTAATTGAATTTCTAGAATTTTCGTGGTAATTTGTTATGAGAAATTGTTATTTTTTAATTGATTAAATTAATTTTAATCCTAATCTCAGCCCTATCATTGCATTTAGTAAGTTCCCGCATCACTAATGATGCATCAAATAGCAACAGGGTACCTGACAGGTTAAGGGGTCTCCACTTAGGGTTGTTAGCCATGGGGCTGAGAACAGTGGAAAGGCCAAGGAGGGAGCTAGTTTGCCTGTGGTGGTTGGCTTTCTCTAGGTTTTATGTTGTTTGATGGTCTTTAAAATCTTATCTTGGAACTATCAGGGGTCTCGGGGCCAGAGACAGTGCATCATATTCCGCAACTCCATTGCAATCCACAAGCCTTCTCTGATTGCGATGCGGGAAGCTAAATGGAATTCCAGTGATAACCGAAAGTTCAGGAGAATCGCTAGGGCCAGTGAGTGGGACTGGGCTTCTGTGGATGTGGTTGCAACGAGAGGGGTTATCCTAGTCGCTTGGGATAAAGAGGAGCTCTCGAGGATCAATATCAGCATTGGCACCAGATCAATATCTATCAAATTCAAGGGTCTCTAATAGCTTGGAGTGGGACGTTATCTGCTGTGTATGGGCGCAATGATCCATCTCTTTGGTGGGAACTGATGGACATCAAAAGGAAGTGGCCTATCACATTGATCGTGGGAGGTGATTTCACTGTCATTCAGTTTTGTGCATGAACAATTTGGAAGAGCCAAAATCACTGCCAGCATGTGTGGCTTCACAGCTTCAACGATGCATTCGGAGCTTATGGATCTGCCCATTTCCGGGCCTCAGTTCACTTGGTCTAATGGGCGGACCTTTCTGGTTCAAAGTAGAAATAATCACTTCCTTCTTTCGTCTGATTGGGAGGATCTCTTCAAGCGTCTCTACTGCAGGATGTGGGTGCACCGTCTCTGACCACATACAGATTCACTATCTACATTTAATGTAGACTCGGGGCCTCTTCCATTCCAATTTGAGGTGGCTTCGATCCGGGACTTGCTGGCCTGCTTACCACCGAGCAGTGCCACTTTCAAGGGATCTGCCAAGTACATATTCGCCTCTAAGCTGGTGAAGGTAAAACTGGCTCTGAAGGTCTGAAACGAGATTCTTCCGGGAACATTTTTAAGGTCAAAGCTGAGATTTTATCCAATATTGAAAGATTGAAAATCAAGGAACCAGGGGCCTTATAAACGTTCCGAGCTTAATGATCTCAAGTGTAGCTTGAATAATAGAATGTCGGAGGAAGAAATTCTGTGGAGGCAAAGGTCGAACAATAAATGGGTACCAAAATACAAAGTTTTTCCACGCTTTAGTTCATGCCTGTAATAGGAGAAACATAATTTCTTCGATCCTAATCGATGGAGTTAGGTGACTGATAATGGCGCAATAAAAAAGGGGCATTGTTATCGACTTCCTCAGCCTGTACACTGAGGATGTGTCTAGGTCTTCTCTGAAGGTCTGGATTTCGAATGGATCTCTTGGGAAGAAAATCATGCATTGGAAAACCCTTTCTGAGGTCAAATTTGTTGTATTTGATGGAGATGGGGAGAAACCTCCAGACCTGACGGCTTCCCCATTAAATTTTTTCAACTCTTTTGGAATACCATTAAAATTCATTTGCTAAATATTTTCAACGAATTCCACCGCAAAGGGCCGCTGGGCAAGAACATAGGGGCCACCTTTATTGTTCTCACTCTGAAATTTGAGGGGCGAAAATGTGGGAGATTTCAAGCCAATCAGCCGTGTCGGAAACATTTATAAATCATTGCCCAAAGTCCTCATCAGCCGTCTGAATCCACTAATGTCCAACTGCTTAACCCTACACAGGGGCTTCATTTTGATAGACTAGTATGGAAAGCACCATCTTTGTGCATGAATGCATTCATTCTAGACACCGGGATAACAGGTCAGAGGTTGTGGTGAAATTGGATATGGAAAAATGTATGATCGTATCAGTTGGGGATTCATTGACAAGATGCTGTCGAAGATGGAATTTGGTTCTAAATGGAGAACTTGGATCAGAGCTTGCATCTCCTCTGCCAGATTCTTGGTCGTCATCAATGGTTCACCGATTGCATTTTTTGCGGGTTCAAGGGGGCTGTGGCAGGGGATCCTCTTTCCCCTTCCTCTTCAACCTGGTTGGTGAAGCCCTCAGTGAACTTATCTCTAGGGGGCTGCATTGGGGGGCAGTGAAGGTTTTGCTGTTGTAAAAAAGTCTGCTCCGATCACCAGTATATAGTTCGTTGACGATACTATTGTCTTCTGTGATGCCACAAGAAGAAATATGCTCCATATTAGGTAGATCGTTTCGTTTATTTGAGGCTTGTACTGGGCAGAAAGTAAACCATTCAAAATCTAAAGTCATGGGAGTGAGACAGGAGGACGCGGAGATCAATGACTTGCGTTATATTTTGGTTGTGAGAAAGGCTCTCTACTTTGGCTCCCTCTGGCGTAGGTCTCTCTCAGACTTCCCTGTGGAATCCCGTGGTTGAGAAGGTGGAAAAAAGCTAGAGGTGTGGAAAGGGAAGATGCTCTTGTTGGCCGGCAGCTTGATCCTCATTAAGAGCACTCTTTCGAGTATTCTTGTGTACTACCTTTCCAAGTTTTGCTGCCCGAACACTATGGTTAAAAGGATTGAATGGTTAATGAAGAGGTTCCTTTGCAGCGATAGCGATGAACACAAAAAAATTCACCTGGTTTTCTAGGATGTCGCATGTCTCCCGAAAATTGATGGGCGCCTAGGGATTTGCAGCATTGAGTAGATGAACACTGCCATCCTCGGCGAATGGCTGTGGAGATTGAAGGCTAGCTATGGGGACCTTTGGGCGCTGATGGTTTCCGTGAAATACGAAGTCGGCAGGATGGGTAGGGAGGTCAGCGCCAGGGGCTTGCCTGGCACAATTGGGTGGTGGAGGGCTATGGTCTCGGGTCGGCCTGCTTTCGGGAGGGGTATGAAATTTGAAATCAGCAATGGTGAAACTACTAACTTCTGGACTGATTCTTGTGCATCGAAAACTCCCTTTCAATCTAAATATCCAAATCCGTTCCTCCTCTGCAGGAACAAATGGGTCGAGTAATTTCTCCTAGGACTAGAGTCTTAGAAGGGATCTGAGAGGTTGTGAGACGGTTGAGCTTGCGCACCTTACGAATGAGCTGCTTCTGAATCATCCCCCCCCCCCCTGTCCACACACACACACACGGAACAGCTATGGATAAGCAAAAATGGACCTATAGTGTTAATGGCCTCTTTTCTGTGCAAGTCTTTTACTGGGCCGAAGATTTCTCATCACTCAACCTTAGACCATTTTGTCAAGAACCAAAGCTCTTAGAGTCTCTTCTCCTGATGTGCTGCCTGGAATCGGATTAAGATGATCAACACTCTAACCTGAAGAGGACTCACCTCCCCTAACAGAGCATGTGCCGAAGCAATTGCGAATCTGCCGTTCTTTACGTTTCGGCGCCTACAGATCGTCGCTAAAGATTTTTGGTTGCTTCCCCAGTTCTTGCAAGGAAGTCCTCTTGGACTCCTTCACTATAGCGAATGGCCCAACCTTCCGGAATATTATCAAGTTGCTGCCTCACGTAGTCTTCTGGACTTTATGGAAGGAGAGAAACCTCAGGATTTTCGAGGGTGGTTGTAATCCTATGACGGTGGTGGTGGGGAACACGTACCAGGTCATAATCTCCCGTGGTAATTTGGAGGTAGGCTAAAGGGGTTGCCGGGGGTTTCTTTTAGCTGCTGGGCAGTGACCCTCAAGTTTTGTTTCTCATTAAGGGGCCTCATATCTGTCCTGCTTTTTTTTCTTTCCTGTGTCTTTTTTGTTTTCCTTCTAAGCCTCTCGCTCAGCTCCTGATCCTACTGTATTTTTGTTGGTTTCAATGAGAACATAGTTTTCCGATTTAACTGATCCAAAAAAAACAAACAAACAAACAAACAAACAATGGATAGTGGATGCATGCAGCCCCAAGCCTTTCTGATCAAGGGATGTGGTGAACGAGGAGCCTGACCAAATTCCTGATATCCTCCCAATGAGTTTCCATTTCATAAATGAAGATATTAGGCATCTTCCCTAATCTTTCTACTCACCACCTATGCACCTGCTCCCACTGTCCCCTCGACCACAGGATCCCAAGAAATTGAAGAGTTCCAACATGTGCCTGAATCTTATGTCATTTATTGCTTCGGCTAACTTTATCATTTTTTTATTTAAAAAGACATGGAAATGCTTTTCAGCTAAGGTCGACTAGATCAGGAACTTCTCTTAAAGGGTAAAACATCATAAAAAAGCATGTAGGAGTTTTTTTTTTTTCCAAGAGCATTCAAGAAAGGGCTATAGAACTTGAGTAAGTGTTGATAGTTTTCGCAGAGATTAAATGGTTTCACTCAAATCTTCCCAAAGGTAGTCATTTAAATATCTTTATATCAGCAGCTAAGGTTATACTCTTAAGATGTTCCAACAGTGAACCCTAAGGTTATACTCAAACGGCAATAACAAAACAGCCGGTGAACGCTGGATTAGTGAGAAGATTTTGGAAGGACTAGCAAGAAATTACAAATGGCAGATGGCATGAAATGGTTTTTGGGGGGAACTGGAACTGGTGATACGAATGCGCCTCTTCCATTACTTGGAAAGGGATATCTTTGAAACTGGGAGATTGGGAGTGCCTCAACTGTGGAAACTTGACCTACAGTCCTACAGTTTCACATTTATGTGCAACTGTTGGGGTTGCAATGAGTTGAAAAAAATGGGCAAGATATGGGTATTCGATCTCTGAAATGATGTGTTGCCATTTCACCAGAACAAAAGGATTTGAGGGAGCGTTGAAGTGTTTGGGGTACAAAGGGCATAGCAGAGATGCTGAAATATCTCATTCAAACCACTGTAAGGAGATCTTAGATGAGTTCACTCACAGTTTTATGGAAAACAGGTTAGATACCTGATTGAATGTGCTCCTTACCCCCGTTTTATGGTCTTGAAGATGCGATTCAAGCCACCAACAATTATATGCACATGTGGCTACAATTAGCTGAGTGTTTCTCAGGATTTTCTACCATCCAGGTTGCAGAGCTGTGGTACACGAGACAGGTTTGGTTCTTCCTTTTATTTCTGTCTTGTATGCTGTAATCTGTTTCTAACGTCTTGTTTGGATTGAGGTTTAGGGTTTTTGAGCTTCCAAGCACTTAGCTTGGAATTTTTTTTGTGTAATTTTGTTATCTCTAATGAATTTACTTTATATATCTGTCTTGTATGGTGTAATCTGTTTCTGACGTCTTGTTTGGATCGAGGTTTAGGGTTTTGAGCTTCCAAGCACTTAGCTTGGAATTTTTTTTGTGCAATTTTGTTATCTCTAATGAATTTACCTTATATATATATATATATATATATATATATATATATATATATATATATATATCTTGGAAAAGAACAGTTGTGAATTTGCATTGTGATGCAGTAAAAATGCTAAAACCCTAGTTATACAATTTAAAAATCAATTTGAGATTTAATTGAGCACCAGAGATATAGAAATTATTCCCAAAACACAAAATATTTAATAACTTTATTAGGAAATTTAATTGATTCGATTTAGCGTCCGTTAGCATGTGAACTCCCCGATCTAGAAAATAGGTCTAAAAACACTCTAGTTTCAATGTAGTTTAGGGCACCAAGCGTCAATCTCGATGTTGTCTCTCGACTTCTTGCTAGGATTTGAATAATTTAAGGCTTGAATGGTTTAAATTGTTCAAAGGGAATTTAAGAATTAGGGTTAGGAATTTAGAAATAAATCTCCAACAACAATATAAAAAGGAAAATATATCTTGGATTTATGGGTTTTCAATAGAAGAAACAAACTCGATAAATTACGTGACAATAATCAAACGACAAAATAGAAAAGAGATAGAAGATCCAAGGAGTCGCTCCAAGGAAAATAGCTGGCCTCACACCAATCCGCATGCGGACGCTATTCCAAGTTTTGAGAGAATCGCACCCTCGAAGAAAACTTCGATAAAAGCTCTCAATCTGCAAAAGAAATAGTCATAATTTATTTCACCACTAATCCCTTCTTTTATTATGCGACAACTTTTAAAGGGTCAAACGATGTTTGAATGACGTGAAATTGGTCTTGTTTGAAATGTTATCGAAATATCTTTTCAACAAGACAATGATCACATAATTCTGACATATATTGATAGACTTATGACCATTTTTTCAATGGTTGCACTAAAAGTGACGAAATTAACAGTCACATATAATATATATATATATATATATATATATATATATATATATATATATATATATATATATATATATATATATATATATATGCCTGCCCCTAAATAATTCAAATATGGAAACTAATTATTCGTTTTGGAGCCTTCAGGATGTTTTTGCACGCTTCTTTCACCTTCGATAGACCATAGGCGGCTCGTTGAATCGGATGTCCCCATCACATTGTTTGTTAGGGATTGAGTCTAGGTATGACTTTATATTACTATCAAGAGTTGTAGGTTAAGAAATTAGGAGCTTTGCCAAAGATCAACACTTGGAATCGTAATCTATCCAACCAAAATTGTGAGTTTAGACTGAGCGGTCCATGTCTTCTCTTGCCATTGAACAAGGTTCTGAAATCCAAAAATACTTATTTATATTTTTTAATGTTATATGGGTGGTTTCCAAGCCAATTTGGCTGACCCGTCAGCATATGGTCGCATGCATTTTTTTACAGAAAATGCAATTAAGGAACGACTGAAAGCATCGAAGCTATAAAGAAGTTTTAAACAAGATCACCAATTACGAAATAAGTGAAAGCATGGAAGCTGTTAGGAAGTTTTAAAGGAGGAACCACATTAACACCTGCTGAGATCCTGCTAGAGTGGGAGCCAGTTAGACCACCCTAGGAGGCATTATTTGCCTTTTTAGCTGTAGCTTCTTATTTGTTGTTTCTTGTTATTCTTTTGCTTTTCTTTTGGCAAAGCATCTCGATGTGCCTTTTATTTTAATGCATTTGAAGAAATTATGGCTTTAAATTTGATATCTTCCCCCCCCCCCCCAGGCGCACACGCCAAAAAATAAAATAAAGTGGAGCTCCATACATATATAAATATACACGCATGCCCATTTATAAACTTTTAAGGAATGTATAAAATGATAGATAGTATACAATTTAGGTCCCAAAAATCACGAGTAGAGAATTTGGGCAAACAAGTTCAAGAATTACTCTGCTACCAAAGTTTAATTATTTATTAGTGGAGTAGAGGAAACATAATCTTGTTCATGGCACCTATAACTAGACAGTTTTAGAATGTGATTAGTGAGGTGGGGTCCATAACCATGTCAAAGAAGCCACTATGTTTTCTGAGGATTTTGCAGAAACAACAGATCAGTTCTTTTCAACTGTAACTATTTATAGAGTTGCCAAATCTTCAATGGTGGAGGGTCACAGGGAACATTTGTGCCGCCTCATCTATGCCCATAGGCATCTATTTTTCACCTCAATATCATTTTCCTACTGTTCACAAACTCCACACACAAATTTATATGCTACAAATTTATCTAAGTGATTTGATGGATTATTTTTTTCTTGGTTGCAGATGGAAGAGTTTCAAGCGTCATATGTTAAAAATGCGAGATCACAGTGATGCAAAGGGGGTACAGGTCAAAAGACCACATGACTCCATATATGCACATCCCTGCCCAAATTGCATGTGTCGCACGAACACATCAGAAAATTTCAGATCCTCTCGAGCTTCGTTATCCATTCCTTGGAAAGAGAGTTAGGCTCATAACTTGCTGCACTTCACTTTGCCATCAGCTTGGATCGTCCTTTGGTCGGACTCATACGAAGATTCTCTTCAAATTTCGAGTCCACCAAAAAAAAATTCCAAGATCCCATTGCTCCCATGTTTTTTAGTCCGGGAGAATTACAGCCTCCTTTGTATATGGTGGAAAATTGGACGGAAGAAAAAGAAGCTTCCAACTGCAGGCATCGGTCAAGCAATACAGAAAATTCAACCCATCTTCAAATTTCGTGCTACGCTTGCTTTCTTCGTGTATATTGTACCATCAGTTCTGGTTTTGTATACAATTTGATGTTATCCACCATGCACGTATTGACTGTACAAAAATGCGAGAAGGACTAATTTAGTCAAAATCAATATATCAATTTGGTCTTCCTCTTCTTCCCTTTTTTTTGTTCATTCCATATTTTCCGTGAAAGTACAGTGTGAATTGAACCGAATCCAGCAGCGAAAAATTAGCGGTTCACTAGCGGTACCTCAGTTATTCCAGCTTCAAGGTGACATGATGTAAATACACTACGGAACCTCACCATTTTCATGGTAGAGGGTCAAACACAGTAACATGTGACTATTTAAGAAAACAGCGTAAATATCATTTTTTTTAATTGGTAGAGGGAAAAAGGTACATATCTGATGTCCAGCGAGAGGCTAACACACAAAAACCTTGGCCTAAAAACAAAGACAAACAAAACAGCGAGAGGACCAGAGAGCACCCGGTGCCGGGCCACTGCTCCTTGGATAGGAGCAACACGAAAACAGGCGAGAACACTTTGCACTGCACGAGCAGACCTTTATCCGGCGGATAAAGCGTCCCAGCTCTCCCTCACATGGGTTCAGCGGCCCTACCCATTACTAAGGGGAAGGGGCCTTCATCAAGCCCCCCATTAATTAGGAGGTTTGGTTTAACCCTGGATGGTTGACTTTTCTTTCCATAATAACTTCTAGAACCTTATAGTAATTTATTCATTATCGTTATTATGTATAAATTACTATTTTACCTTGCGTCTTTTTGAAAAAAATTGCCTCTTTATCACACCTCTATTTTTTCTTGTGGTTGTCCTGAAAAATCAGCTTCTAGATTATAGCTGCACTAGTTTTTGGCATTTTCTTTTTGTTGATCGAAGGAAAAACAGCCTCTATAATATTGCCACACTATTTTTTTGCTATTTATTTATTTTTATTGTTTTTGTGATTGAAGAAAAAACAGCCTGATCACAGCTGCACTATTTTTTGCAGCTGTGAAAAATTAATATAGTTACGTGAAGGAAAAAATAGTAGAAAATTGAAAAAAACTGCTAAGGGATGTTGGTTGTAAGAAAAATTAAACCATCCCAATGGAAACATCCTCTTTACTAAGGGGCCTGATGGAGGCCTCTTATCAATTATAAGGGCGTCTCATAATATTTTCCTAAAAAAAATTTTTTTTTTTAAAAGAGAAACAAAAAGGGAATCTCAGACGATGTGTGTGTCTATTGCAGAATACCACCTAAGGTTTTAATTTGTATCTAATTTTATTCCTATCCGAAGTTCTTAAAGCAGCCAACCTTAATAATCATATTTATTTCATATTTACATTACTTTCCTGTGAGTTTGAAGATATGATTCTAGCTACGTTATCTTAGACTGATACGTGTCGGTTGATATGGAGACGGTATTGCTGATACCAAATCTGTCTTCTATTTTTTTTTTTTTTCAAACCAAAGTTAAAAAAATAAAGAACTAAGAATTTTTGTATCGGCCGATACTGACCCATATTGGCATACCACTCCGATCATTGTATCAGGGCGACGAAACAGGTAACTACCCAATTGTGATGCCTTGGGTGTGCATATTTCCTTTTGACTTCTTTCCTTCATATGGAGTTAAATATTTGCTTACATATTTAAAGAAATGTTGAAAAGTACAGTTGGGACACAAAACACTTATGGTTGGTAGATTGCCTAATCTGGGTCTTATCATATTCCTCAAGCAAAAACAAACTACATATCCACAAGTTCCTTTCACAACAAGATGGTTTTGGCCGCTGCAGCACTATTCCACAATTTGCCCTTCACCCCACGTAGCAATGGACGAGAGAAGAGGAATTCTCAGCAAGCCTGTTCAAGAACAGGCTTCTCTCGCTCAAGAAGTCCCCAAGAAAGCATCCAAACCCGCAACTCAGACCTCGAATTCCGTCTGTTTCAAAAGATAAACAGTTTCTGCAAAGATGGGAAGCTGGATCAGGCATTACCTCTTTTGGAGAAGGACTTGAAGAATCTATGTTCTGCAAGACAGGTAGATGCCATTGGAGCTCTATTACAGGCCTGTGGCCAGAAAAAGGAGCTCGAGATTGGGCGAAGGGTTCACCAGTTGGTGTCATTTTCCAGGGAATTTAGTCGTGATACTGTTCTGAACACCCGTCTTATCACAATGTATTCAATGTGCGGATCGCCCTCGGATTCTCTCCGCGTTTTTGATGATTTAGAGCAGAAGAATCTGTTCCAATGGAACGCACTTATAAGTGGGTTCACCCGGAATGAACTCTGGAATGAGGCAGTAACAGTTTTCTGCCAATTGCTTTCGGTGGGTGGCTTCGAACCAGATAATTTTACTCTGCCATGTGTTATTAAGGCTTGCGCTGGGCTTTTGTCTGTTGATTTGGGACAGGTGGTCCACGGCATTGCGGTGAAGTTGGGTTTATTGCCTTCGGATAATTTTGTCGGGAATTCCTTGATTGCATTGTATGGGAAGTGCGGCGTAGTCAAAGAGGCTGTCCAAGTGTTTGAGATTATGTCTGAGAGGAATTTGGTTTCTTGGAACACTATGATTTATGGGTTTTCGGAGAATGGGTATTCAGAAGAGAGTTTTGACCTGTTTAGGGAGATGTTTGTTGTTGAAGGTCTGACGCCAGATGTTGCGACGGTGGTTACTGTATTACCCGTATGTGCCGCAGAAGGAGAACTTGAGATGGGCAGAGTGATTCATGGGTTGGCTGTGAAATTAGGCCTGAATCATGAGCTAAAAGTGAACAATGCTTTGATCGATATGTATGCAAAATGTGGATACATAATGGAGGCCTGTCACATGTTTGAGAAGTCGCTTGAAAAGAATATGGTTTCATGGAACTCAATGATTGGTGGATTTTCAAGGGTAGGAGATGTTTATGCAACAGTCAATCTTCTACAAAGAATGCTGAAGGAGGACGAAATGAAACCAAATGAGATCACCATCTTAAATGTATTGCCAGCTTGTTTGGGACTGGCTGAATTGAAGAGCTTAAGGGAGCTGCATGGCTATGCCTTGAGAAACGGGTTTGAATTCAACGATTTGGTAGCAAATTCCCTCATTGCAGCCTATGCGAAATGTGGGTCTTTGAGCTCTGCAGACCATGTTTTTTGCGGCATGGAGATAAAGACGGTGAGCTCTTGGAATGCACTCATTGGTGGGTACGCTCAGAATGGTGATCCCTGCAAGGCCGTAGATTTATTCCTTCAAATGACATGTTTAGACTTAGAGCTTGATTGGTTTAGCATCGGCAGCTTACTTTTAGCATGCACTAACCTTAGATCTCTACGATATGGCAAAGCAATCCATGGTTTTGTGCTAAGAAATGGGTTGGAAAATGACTCTTTCATCATGATTTCGCTGCTCTCTCTCTATATCCAATGCGAGAAACCTATGGCTGCGAGGATATTGTTTAATAGAATGGAAGAAAGAAATCTAGTTTCTTGGAATGCCATGTTAGCTGGGTACTCTCAGAATGGGCACCCAGACCATACCCTTGATCTCTTCCGCCAAATGCAGCAGAATGGTATTCAACCTTACGAGATCGCGATGATGAGTGTGTTCACTGCTTGTGCACAGTTATCAGCTCTACGACTTGGAAAAGAGGCCCATTGCTTCGTGGTAAAGGCTCATCTCGATGAAGACGCGTTCGTAGGTAGTTCGATCATAGACATGTATGCAAAGTGCGGCTGCATAGAGCTCTCTCACAGGTTCTTTGACGGCTTCAGGGAAAAAGATACAGTGTCGTGGACTGTAATGATCAATGGATACGGAATTCATGGACGCGGGAGAGAGGCTATCAAGCTTTTTGAGGCGATGCAGCAGGAAGGATTGAAACCTGATGGATTTACATTCATCGGAGTCTTAATGGCTTGTAGCCATGCGGGAATGGTCGAAGAGGGTCTCAAGTACTTGGAGGAGATGCAGATAGGCCAAGGGGTAGAGCCAAAAGTAGAGCATTATGCTTGTGTGGTGGACATGCTGGGTAGGGCTGGGCGCTTGGCCGAAGCGGCAAGGCTTGTAGAAGAAATGCCAGAGAAGCCCGATGCTGGGATTTGGGGGGCGTTGCTTGGTGCCTGTAGAATCCATGGTGAAGTGGATTTGGGGGCTAAGGTTGCGGAGAGGTTACTAGAATTAGAGGGTGACAAAGCGGGGAATTATGTGTTGATCTCAAACTTGTTTGCTGGCGCGGGAAGGTGGGACGACGTGAGAAGGGTGAGAGGCAGAATGAAGGAGTTGGGGTTACAGAAGGATGTCGGATGTAGTTGGATCGAGGTTGGGGGAAAAGTTCATGAGTTTGCAGTAGGCGATATCACCCTCCCTAAATTCGAGGACATACGGATAGCCTGGAATGTTTTGGAGGAGAAGATACGTAAAATCGGGTACGTTGCTGATACGGGTTCAGTGCTACATGATCTGGAAGAGGAGGAGAAGGTAGATATTTTGCGGGGGCACAGTGAGAAGCTTGCTATCACTTTCGGGCTGCTTAATACGGGAAGTGGGGTGACTGTGAGGGTGTGCAAGAACCTACGCATGTGTGGGGACTGCCACAGCGCTGCGAAGTTGGTTTCTAAGGTGGTGGAGAGGGAGATAGTGGTGAGAGACAATAAAAGGTTCCACCATTTCAGAGATGGGTTTTGTTCATGTAGAAACTACTGGTAGAAGTGTTGAAATTATGATACGAAGACCGATGAAAAATTTCATGTATTGTGCAGATCTGTAGGGAGAAGGAGGCTATCAAAAACTCAAGGAGAAGATGCCAATGGAAAACCATGAGAGCTGTCAGATAGATCATAACAGTCCATAATTGGATAGTGTTACTGTTTAACTGATCCCAAGTAAAATGACGATAACATATCATCTCTGCAGTAAGCGTTGGGCCACACATTGGATTGTATCTAGTGACAAAAAAAATTGACGATGGGATGATTTTAACTTGAGTTGATTCTCCAAGCCGACCCATAATAAAAATGATGATGATGATGATGAAGTGATCGGGGCCATGGTCATATCATTTCGAGCGAGCGATGGTATATGGTAACCAATTCCGTTAGCTCTCGAAGTGTATCAGTTCAATCTCCTTATGCTAAAATGGTCACATAGCTGCGTAGTTACCATGTTTTTATTAGGGTCTTGCTACGCGCACACCTATTTTTTCCTTCACACACACCATTTAAAACCACTTAATGAAGAGACTCCACATTTCGGGGATGTGTCTCATGCATGGGTTAAAATGCCAGAAAACTGGTATGTATCGTCCGGTCAAAAAACCGGTACGTACCGGACGATACGTACCGGAACAGTAGTATACCAGACGATACATTGAATGTATTGTCCGATATTTGCAATACAAATGAGCAATACAGTACATTTAAAGCAAAATAGATAACATTTAACAAGTAATGCCAAATCAGGTCGAATTGAATTTGCTATACCCAAATTCGGGATTTGCTATCTGAAAGAGCGAATTAACTAACATAGTTTTTATCATACATCCGGAAACAACCAGTGTGGTGTTTTATGGTATTGAAGTGCCCTTATTTTGCCTAGAACTTGCCTATCTGGGCGGTATTCCCCTGAAACTTGCTCGTTTACGCTTATGAATGGTGGGGCGACTGAAATTTAACCAAAAAAATATCTTACATTGTATTAATACGGTGTAAATGGGGAGCAATCTTAGCCATCCAAGCCATCAAAGTACTAGCTCAAGTGAGCCATCAAAGTACTAGCTCAAGTGAGTCATTAGGCTATTTGAACCTTTCGATTGATGCACTCTAATACACAGAGGGATGTGAATGCTTCTTAACATGTTAAGCTACACCCATCGGATGGTTTCAATACTTTGGAAGGTGTGATTATTTGGAACAGTGCCAATAATGGAATGCTGGTGGGACTATTAAGATTGATCACATATATGAGCCACTTGTATGTGCCATGTGGGCGATCATGCCCTTATTCATGAACTTGTTCAAGAATTGATTAATCCTCAGACATCTTGAAATAAAAAATCTAGAGACTAGAAAGACTCTTGTATCAGCATCTTCAGTTAAATATTTTTTCTTTAAAGAATCCCATAAAATTTTGGCGATAATGCAATTACAAAATGTGTTGAACTTATCGATCAGTACATTCACGATATGGTCCTGACAATTTTGATCATCTTCCAGTCATGTGAGTCAAATATCTGATCCTCCACTAGTCGTACTTCCTGATGTTGTCGTTACAAGATTTGGTGAACATGGTGTAGTGAGGATGTAAGCAACCTTGACTTCTCACAAGATAGATTACGCCTTTTGTTGTCATATTTTGAAATTTGATCCGCTAAATCAATCAAGTTTGATAAGATCTTGATTCATGAACTTTATGCTCTTAGTCATTAAAACGATCTATTGCCTTTAAATTGTTGAGATAAATGGTATTGAAAATGACTCCGAGACACATAGTTCACTACGTTGTCTTAAAGACAATAGACGCTCTCACTTTGATGAATAAATAAAAATGTAATCGGGTTTCCAATGAATCTTCCTTCAAGATACAATAGAGCTCGATTTTCTCAAGAACTGTATGTTTTTTTCTGAAACTTTATAGAAAAAGAACTTGTCACACAAATTATGTAATATAAAAAAAAAATCTTAAATAAAAAAAATAAGAACGTAAGAGAGAAGAAGAAAGAGATTATAATGTTTGTTATTTCTTTTTTAGCCGATCTCTATTTATAGTGAAAATTTCAAACTATTGTGTCTTTTTAGATGATGATGAAGAGACAAATCAAGATTTCAAAGACACCTCTTCGATTACTAATCAAGCTTTTCTATGTATATTTTAAAAGTAAATCTAAGCCTTAACCTATTGCAAGCACATAATGGATATTATAGCGATAGAATCGTTCCCACGAGGGTGTTGGAAGTTCAGATATTTATTAATATATATCTATCTATCAATATATTCTACTTTTCTTTCCTACTTCTATTTATTTTTAAAGGTTTGAGAAATATAAATAAAAGAATGATTGTTTATACTAAATTGCAGAAAATAAATCTAAATCCTCATTGTTTCAGATTATGGTCGTCAATCAAACTTTAGAATTTGAGCGTCAATAAAAAACTAGTCTTCTTCAATATAGATTTATACTAATCTCTAATTTACCAAAAATTTGGGCGTCAATCAAACTCTACAAAAACAAAGAAGGAAAAGTAAAACCATTATACTAATCTACAAATCTCAACCTGAGTTGTCAATTCAAATAAAAACTTGAAGATGTTTACAAAGTTGTAAATTGCAATAAAAATATATCTAAACTAGAAAGCAAATAAATATATCTTTCACCCCTCAGTCACAGGCATCAATTGCTTTTGAGAAACTACAAATATCTATAATAATTTTTCAACTTTCAATCCCAGTCGTCAATTGTGATCAAGGAATCTTGGATATCTAAACTATTCTAAATTATTGGTGATCAGAAGAAAACTCAATCTTAGTCGTCAATTGGTGCTGAGAGTTCCTTGGACTACACAGTACTCCTATGCCGCACCCTCTTATTTATAGATCATAAGGGGTCGGCTTACAAAGATCTAATTCTAATAAAAGAAAATAAAAGTTTTTTAATTTAATTCTACTTCTAATTTTTAGATTTCCTTGCTGTAGATAGTTGATGCGCTTTAGGATTTGTAGCTTAATTTTAACAATAAAGTCTTCTTGGATCAATCTTTTCAGATCCGTGATCTACCAGACTTCTAATCATAGAAGGCTTCTAAAGATATACATGGCGGTATAGATCTTCACATTAAACAACAGCAGCAACAACGAAGCTTCCTTTCTGACGAATCGTAAAGTACGATTTTCTTCTTTTAGCACAGCTTCTTAGAGAACAATTCTCTCATTTACGACACAACGTCATTAAAGAACGATTCTGTAGAACGACTGATCGCTTTCCGACTTTGATAAGTTAAATAAGTGCGTATAATATGAGATTGCGATTTTAGATTGAAAGTCGTATATTCCGGTGTGATCATGCGAACTAGGGTAGGCATAAGAAAGCTTGGGTGATGGTGCACTAGAAAGATGGTAACTTAGTGTGCGCACACCTATGTGAGAGATATGCGATTTCGGTTGTTCCCACTCCACAGATCCTTTGTTCTATAAGAACTATCACTATTACTTGTACAACTCCTAAGGTGCGCATGATACAGACTGTATAATAGCCATATTAATGTTACCTATTAATATATGATTTTAGAGATTGACGGCTCGGATCAACGAACATTAAATTATTTTAGCCTTTCTCAAGGTGTGTAGAATCGATCGTGATTTATCTATTACTTCCATGCGATTAAGGATCTCAAATCCCAACATGAGTATCATTCATGTTTTAGAAATGAGGTGTGGCTCCTATCGTAGATGAATGTTCATTCTATGGACCTATTTCATTCCCTTAAATGTTATTTATATCATATATTTTGGAAGGCCTTTTGTTAAGGAAAATGCTAGATTCCATATTGACTTTACATAGTAAGTGTGTTCATTCCTTGATTTAGTAATTAATTTATCTTGGTTGGCCTGTACAAAGAATTACAATTAAATTTTACTCTCGTTTGATTTCCTTGGATCAAGTCATGCCTCCACATGAACAGAATCAAGACTTAATATCATCTTCGAAACCTTATCCCTAATTTAAAACCAATGTCCTAAATTCCACAATTCCCCCATATTAATAAAACCCACAAGCAAAAATTGTATTAAACAAGTGGAGGACAATGGAGATGGTTCAATAGTAATTAAGAGAACATTCGTAAACTAGAGTAATAGAAAAACCCACAAATCAAAATTATGCCTTTTTATTCTAATGAATCCGAGAGAGAGAGAGAGAGAAAGATGACGTCATGGTAAGAAAACCCTAATCACATCTTGCAAAAAAATTTATCTGCCACAAAACAAAATACAACCACTGCCATTTGTTTTCGAGGAAAAGAAGCTTTTATAGATAATCACGTAGATTCTAAACAATATTCATCCTGATCTTTCACAATGGATCTTGAGATCATGAACGAATTATCAGATGGTGAGTTTTTTTTCCCTGTGATACAGATCATAAATAGTCACATGACACACATCACGCTCAAAGGTAATTTTATGATCACTTTTTGAAGATCTACGCCATGTGAAATAAAAAACTCACCATCTAATAATACGTTTATGATCTCGAGATCCATTGATAGAAGATCAGGAAAAAACAATCTCTACAATCCATGGGTTTCAAATGTTGGCGCCCTTACTAACCCTGTTAGTGCGAATAGAGGTACTCGGGCTTATATGTCACTTATGAATTAGCATGTCTAATGTTAACAAGTCAGCAGGCTGTAGGCCGCCAAAGGGTAGAGTAGGTCACGCCAAAATTTTGCTTGCAGGACTAGTCAACGGCATTACCTGACCTGACCCAATGGGCCAAGGATATGTGACAATTGAAACAAAATCCAACCAGACCCGACCCAACCAAGTTCAAAATTCCATAAAATCCCTTAAGGTATGTTTGACATTGCTCTTTGGAAGAGTAGAATATGAAATACATTAAAAAAAGCATGAACACACTATATAATATGCAGCCTCTCTTCCCACATTTATTAGCAATAACAAAGACCGCAGCAACTGCTCTTCTCTACTCTCCTTAAGAGAAAGGAGAAATAGCAAACACACTATATAATATTAAGTTGACCCATTATGAACTTTGGATTGACCCAACAAAATATTGGAAATATTGGGTCGGATCCCCAGACCTGACCCAACGTGTAATAACCTGAAAAATCACGCAAAACTATAACCTCGGGATTCGTGCCCGATTGGTCACAAGTTTGACCAATTAGGAGTTCGATAGTTAGCATAGGATGTGATGAACGGACGAGATGTGATGGTTTGTGTAGCAATGTGGTGTGTGTTGAAAATCTAAAGTCACATACACCTATTGAGGTGCATGTGCTTAACACACAAACTAGAAGAGATATAAAAGGGTTTAATAAACCAAAAATAGAGATTTTGAGTTGTTGAGAGAGGAGTAAAGAAGAGAGAGAGAGGAGTAAAAGAGGGTGATTAAGCAAGAGTTATTGTGGGTGATTGGAAGAAGGATTCAAACATTAAAGAGGCTGATTCAACGCAAGGGATCCGTTAGAACAAAAGCTGGAAACCCTAGCCTTCCAACCCTAGATTTGGAATCAATTTGAGATTGATTCAAGGTAAATTTTTGTAAATCAGATGCGTAGATTATAGAGGCTAAATGGTAGTTGAAAATAGTTTAAATCTTAGGTTAATGGCTTAGAAAAAATAGAAAGAAATGTATGGAAGAAGATTGGGAAGAACAGCTCAAAAAGGGGCAAATCTGACAATTTCGATTAATCGAAATGGACGTTCGATTAATTGAAATTGGCCTGGAAGTTGAAAAGTCAGAGGACCCCGATTTCGATTAATCGAATTGGATTTCGATTAATCGACTTTGGATTTCGATTAATCGATTTGAGAATCGATTAATCGACTGGGAACCTCCAGTGGACCCCAGGAGTTGGAGGAAAAGACATGAGAAAAATCGACTAATCGAAATGAGATTTCGATTAATCGATTCGATTCGATGTCGATTTGGGTTCGATTAATCGATTTTAGGAACTCGATTACTCGAATTGAGAATCGACTTGGCTGAACAGTGAATTTCGATTAATCGAATTTGGATTCGATTAATCGAATGAGGATCTCGATTAATCGATTTGAGAATCGATTAATCGATATTGACTTTCGATTAATCGATTTTGGATTTCGATTAATCGACTGGGAAAACTTCTGTTGACTTTTGAGTTTGACTTTAAGATCCTTGGAGGGTCTTATACCTTCTTTATTGCATCCGTTGTGATGTGTTTCACCTGTTATGTGGTACCATAGGTGGTACGTGTGAGCTAGTGCACAAGGAGCCACGTGGGACCTTGATGCATTGAACAAATGAAGACTTGAGGTAGGGAACACCTTGAACATGTACTTTATTTTACAAGAGCATGTATGTAGTGATATAGATTTCCATTCAAATATTTTTACTGCTTAAAGAATTGTGAAAAGTGTGTGTGTGTGACATTCATAAGAGTAAACTATTGAGCCATCCCCAGGGGATGATGAAGTAAAGAGATAAGAGCATCGGTGTGATGTAGTAAATGGATACATCCTGGATGTATCCAAAGATTGAATCAAGTTTGATAGGGCCTAACTGATATAAGATAGCACACTTACACGGTGAATAACTATATGTAAGGCACCGATATTTTTGTTATTTGAGGTTTGATAGGTTACCCCACCGACGTGGCGGGATATCCACGCACACGGGATATCCGTATCTGGCACAAACCGTAGGCGGTCACGAGGCTTATCAAGATAGTAAGCACACCCTGTGGGTGTTGATTGAGACAAGTGAAACCCGCCATACCAATCCCGAGGAAAGGGGCTTGGGTACTATATGGTATTCCCAGGGAATACATTAAAACTGTCTATATAGATGACGATGAAGGGTATCTCATCAGGGCTCGATGCTATATTGCTCGGGGATTACTTAAGTTGAAAGTTTAAGTTTTGCTTTAGGCCTTTTCAACATTATTCATGAGTAAATGAAAATATAAGAAATCAACAGTAAAACGAATGCTTTTTATCTGTTTCATTAACAATTGCATAGATACATCATGCATAGCATATCATAGAATATATGTGAGTTATAATTTATATGTTCAACAGTGTTTGTTCCCTATTGAGCTAGGATGTAGCTCACCCTATAGACTATACGTCGCAGGTCCATTACTAGCAGCTGCCGAGGCTTCAGGAGACGCTGATCCCGGCGAGTCGGACCTTGCGGCCGGCGAAGAGTTGGAGCCACCTCCAGAGGACTTCTTCTAGAGGACTCCGCTGTGCCACTTTGAGGGATTTTTACAGAGAGTTTTGTACGGCTTGGTATGTCAAGCCTTTATTTTGTTTAAAAACCATGTACATAAGGTTTTGGATTATTCTTTTGGGACGAACCATCCGTGATGATTTCTATCATCGATGGTTCGGATCGGTTCTCCATTCATGTAGAGGCATGAGGGTAGAACTGTCTTTTGGAAAGTTAATTAATATAGATTTAAATTTCCGCAATTTCATTTATAGTACTTTTGATGCTTGATATACCAGTGTTCCGTGCTTAGCTATAGGGCACGGTCAAGATGATCGTGCTGATGGCACGGGTTTCGGGGTGTCGAAATCTGGGCTGTCACAGTTGGTATCAAAACTATTTTCTTTTAGCAATTCTGACAAGGTTTTCCGTCAGAACATAGGGGCTTCTGCTAACGAAACTTTAGTTTCAAATGCAGCCGCAAATATCGTCTAGAGGAAGAGGCCGACCAAGGGGAGGCAATCAAAGAAGTTTACGTAATGGAGATGATTACATCTCTCCTACAAATAGAGTGCCTTTAGGAGGTACTGAGGCCCCAGGGGGCAGTAGTAGTAGGCAGCATAATGAAGAAGATCGAGATCATCAGGATCAAGATCTAAGAGAGCAAGAAAGATTGAGAGAAAGACAAGAAGATAGAGAAGAGCGACAAAGGATGATGCACACTATGGAGACTATGGCAGCTGCCATGGTACAACAAGTCGATCCTTTGCACCATGCATCAAGAGAACAAAGCACCACCCACACCACTGTAGGGACTGCGCTGTTCGTGTCTCATCTTTACAGAGTTTAGGAGGATGAGACCTCCTTCATTTTCTCGTATACAATGGTCACGAACTGCTTGATGGAGATGGAGAAAGTCTTTAGCTGCTAACTTGCACGAAGATGAGAGTGTGAGATGGGCATTATACATGTTGGATGGGGAGGCTGGCCTTGGTGGAAGTCCGTGATACTCGGACTGCCTGGAGACCCCAGAGTTGCCTTGGATTTGGGAGGAGTTTGTTGAGGAGTTCAACAAACAATATTTTCCAAGTGGTGAGGAACCAAATTGAGATACAATTTTACAGCCTAGTACAAGGAGAATGACAAGAGAGAATACGGGTAGAGTTTCACGACTGTCTGCTTTTGCTCCGGACCACGCTGCCATCAAGTGATGAAGTCCAAGAGGTTTCAGCAAGGTTTGAAGCCTGAGGTTAGAGGAGGCGTAACTCCATTTCAACTAAGGACCTATGAAGAGGTCATGAGTAAAGCGCTAGTGGTTGAAGAGGAGAACAATAATAGATATCGACAGAGGGAGCAGCAGAGAGGAGGAAATGAGCAAGGAAGAACGGGACACTATGAACCGGTGAACAAAAAGCCGAGGTTCATGGGCCGTAATCGAGACCACAGCCTAAGGGGTTTTAAGACCGCAACAAAGAACAACAACAACACCAACAGAGGTTTCCATTACTTCATTGGGGAGACCTATTCGCTATGAGAGCCTGCCATGTTCATGGCGCCACCATCAGTGGTTCTCAGACGCTTTCTTCGACCTCGAGACTTTAAGTGTGGCAAGCCTCATAGGACTGGATCAGATTGGGAACTAGGGGTTGTTTCCGATGTGGCAAGGTGGGCCACTTGATCAAGGATTGCCCCGAGATGCGATAAAAGAAAGACGGTTTGGCCAAAAGACCACACCAATTCAAGCAAGGAAATCGATCGTGTGGGGAGAGCCTATGCACGTCAGAAGGTGGAACGTGCATGACGCCATCCAAGGTGAGACTTTTAAAATTAAAGAAAATTTTCATTTCATTAAAATTTTAGATAGAGAAGTAGCATGCATTAGAATTATATAGATTCTTTCAATACAAAAAGCGTATGTGAATTTAAGAGTGTAAATTGATGTGAAATTATTGTATGTATGTATGTATGCTATAGGTACTTTAAATATATATGAAAAGGATGTTGGTGGATATGACGCCGAAAGTGTTGATAGACCCGGGTCTACCCACTCATTCGCTACTCCACGCTTCGCCAAGAAGATGAAGATTGTTCCAGACGTTGATTTCGGCCCTATCTGTGTCTATTCCGACGGAGAGTTAGTGACACGGAGTTAGCTTGCAAATCCATCATTGTAGCCGAGACTTGGAGGTGCATGAATTAGAAGCAAAGTTGATATTAGACATGCAAGGGTTTGATGTGATCCTTGGCATGGACTGGTTGACAATTGACAGGCAAACCGTCGATTGCAAGAACAAGGTAGTCATTTTCAGACCCAACACAAGAAGATCATTTCGGTTTCAAGGAGTGAGGTCGTCATCTGTGCCACTGATCTCAGCAGTAAGGGCCGAGAAAATGATCAGAAAGGGTTGCAGTGGATACTTAGCTTTCTTGAAGGAGGACAAGGAAGAAAAGAACGTCATTTCTGAGATAGCAGTTGTGCGAGACTTCGCTGACGTGTTTCCAGAGGAATTGCCTGGGTTACCTCCAGAAAGAGAAGTAGAATTCGCCATTGACTTAGCACCAGGAACGGAGCCTATTTCGAAAACACCTTATAGAATGGCTCTCGCTGAGTTAAAGGAGTTGAAGGAACAACTACAAGAGCTTATGGACAAGGGGTTTGTTAGACCAAGTGTATCTCCATGGGGAGCACCGGTCTTGTTTGTCAAGAAGAAGGATGGGTCAATGCGGCTATGCATTGACTACCGACAATTGAACAAACTCACTGTGAAGAACCGCTATCCTTTGCCTAGAATTGACGATCTATTCGACCAACTGCAAGGAGCAAGGTATTTTTCTAAGATCGACACGAGATCCGTATCATCGATTAGTAAAGCCGAGGACATTCAAGATGCCTTTCCGGACACGGTATGGACACTATGAATTCCTTGTGATGCCATTTGGATTAACGAATGCTCCAGCGTCGTTTATGGATCTGATGAACCGAGTGTTTAAACCACACTTGGACTCCTGCGTCGTAGTGTTTGTTGATGATATACTGATATACTCCAAATCCAAGACGGAACACGAAGAACATTTGAGGATTGCTCTACAGACGCTACGTGAACACCAATTGTACGCTAAACTCAGCAAGTGTGAATTTTGGTTGGAAGAAGTTAGCTTTTTGGGACATGTTGTCTCAAAGCATGGTGTCACGGTAGATCCATCAAAGATAGAAGCAGTAGTTAAATGGGAGCAGCCAAAGACAGTGACCGATGTCCGAAGTTTTCTGGGCTTAGCAGGCTATTATCGACGTTTCGTTGAGGGGTTTTTAAAGATATCGGGACCTCTCACAAAGCTGACACGAAAAGATTCGAGGTTTGAGTGGAGTGAGGCATGCGAGAAGAGTTTTCAAGAACTCAAAACGAGACTCACTTCAGCTCCAGTATTAGCGATTCCTTCAGGCAGTGGAGGATACGCCGTGTACAGCGACGCGTCATACAATGGCCTTGGTTGTGTGCTCAACCAACACAAGAAGGTGATAGCTTACGGATCAAGACAGTTGAAAGAACACGAGAAAAATTACCCGACTCATGACTTAGAACTGGCAGCAGTCATTTTTGCGCTGAAGATTTGGAGACATTACTTGTATGGTGAGACTTTTGAAATTTTCACCGATCATAAGAGCCTCCGATACCTATTTACACAGAAGGAGTTCAACATGAGACAGCGCAGATGGATGGAATTCCTCAAGGATTACGATTGCTCCATACAATACCATCCAGGCAAGGCGAATGTAGTAGCCGATGCATTGAGTCGAAAAGGTTCAGCTCAGATAGCTTCTTTGATTTTGGGTATGCACCGATGGAAATTATTGGAAGACCTGGCAACCTATGATGCGAACATTGAGTCAAAGGACACTGGATCCTTTTTGGCTAACATATCAGTAAAGCCAGTGATATTCGAGCATATCCACGATCTACAGATGAAAGATCCAGCATTAACAAAGATTCATCAAGACGTGAGTGAAGGCATTAGGTCGGACTTTTCAGTAAAAGAAGATGGTTCGTTGTTGTTTAAAGGCCGTCTATGCATCCCGGACAATGTCGACCTAAGACGAACGATTCTTGATGAGGCCCATAAGTCAAATTATGCTATCCACCCTGGTAGCACCAAAATGTACCAAGATTTGAAAAAGAACTACTGGTGGAGAGGACTGAAACAAGACATGGCCGAGTGTGTGTCACGATGTTTGACTTGTCAGCAAGTGAAGGTTGATCATAGACATCCTGCGGGACTATTGCAACCTTTACCAATACCAGAATGGAAGTGGGAATCGATCTCAATGGATTTCATTGTTGGATTACCCCGTACTGCCAAGAGACATAATGCCATTTGGGTCGTCGTAGACCGATTGACCAAATCAGCGCACTTTTTACCATACAATACTACATATACAGCAGGAAGACTGGCAGATTTGTACACGAAGGAGATTGTGAGATTACATGGTATTCCAAGCAGTATAGTTTCAGATCGTGATCCACTATATACGTCCAAATTTTGGAAGAAATTTCAAGAAGGAATGGGAACACGACTAGACTTTAGTTCAGCTTTCCATCCTCAGAGCGATGAGCAGTGAACCAAGTAATAGAAGACATGCTCAGAGCGTGCATGCTTGATATGCAAGGATACTGGGATGAGTATCTACCGATGCTCGAGTTCGCGTATAATAACAGTTTTCAAACGAGCATTGGCATGGCACCGTATGAAGCTCTGTATGGACGACGATGCAAGTCACCTCTCAATTGGGAGGAAACAGGTGAGAAGTTTGTATTAGGACCAAAGCTACTTGAAGATAATGCTACTGTAGTTCGAATTATCAGAGAAAGGTTGAAGACAGCACAAAGTAGACAGAAAAGTTACGCCGATATGAAGCGGACTAGTGTTGACTACAAAGTGGGCGAGCACGTGTTTGTGAAGGTGTCACCTATGAAAGGAGTAATGAGATTTGGCAAAAGAGGGAAGTTAAGTCCACGTTATGTTGGACCATTCGAAATTTTGGGACGCATAGGTGAAGTTGTATATCGCATTGGTTTACCACCGCTATTTGATCGAGTACATAATGTTTTCCACATATCGATGCTCAGGAAGTACGTGAATGATCCGTCTCATGTGTTAGGAAAGCAACCTATAGAGATGTGTGAGGACATGAGCATGATAGAGGAACCAGTGGAGATTTTGGATCGAAAAGAGCAAGTACTGCGCACTAAAGTGATTCCCTTAGTGCTTGTTCAGTGGAACAATCATCCAAAAGAAGAGGCTACTTGGGAACGAGAGGCCGATGTGAACGAACAATATCCAGCCTTGTTTCCAACAACGTGAGAATTCAATGTAAACCACAAACATGTTTGTGAAATCTCCACTATACTTGTAATTCAATGGAAATTTAATCCAATATGTCATAAATTGTCAAAAATAGTGAAAGAACCAAAGAGATTGAAATTCTGCAGAAATTGGACAAAACCGATTAATCGAATTTCAAATCGATTAATCGATTTGGAATTTCGATTAATCGATTTTGTTCGATTAGTCGACTGGCATGTGCCAGTGACTGGAAATGAAAGTTTGAGTTAGAATATACATAGAATGAAATTTCGATTGATCGAATTATAATTTCGATTAATCGATTTGGGATCGATTAATCGATTTTGGGAATTCGATTAATCGAGTTGGGAATTCGAGTAATCGAACTATAGGTTCGATTAATTGAACAGACTGAGAATGTTAGAAGAATTGGGAGTAAATTCATGAATTTTCGATTAATCGAAGCAAGGTCGATTAATCGATTTTGTATTTCGATTAATCGAGCTGGATTTTCGATTAATCGATTTACTTAAGGGGCTTGGAAGAAATTAAAGTCAGATGGACGATTTCGATTAATCGAAGTGAGTTTCGATCAATCGATTTTGCATTTTCGATTAATCGAAATGGATTTCGATTAATCGAATACTTAAGAAATTCTGGAAAAATTTGAAGTTATAGCACGATTTCGATTAATCGAAACTAAGTTCGATTAATCGATTTTGGGATTTCGATTAATCGAAATGGATTTCGATTAATCGACTGGCTCGCGCCAGTGAGCTCAAAAATTTAACATTTTAAACGGATACGATTTCGATTAATCGAAATGGTTTCGATTAATCGAATTTGACTTTCGATTAATCGATTTGGGAAATTGATTAATCGATTTTACGCGGCTTAACCTAGTTTTAAATTTCGATTAATCGAAACAGAATTTCGATTAATCGAGCCGGAGCCTATATATATAAAATTAGGGATTTTCTTCCCCATTCGAATCATTTGCCCTTTGAGTTTTCGAGCGCCTTTTTTTTTCCTTCTTCTCCGGCCATCCATCCGTGCTAGGGTTTTGGGGTTTCTTCGACGATTCCGGACCAAGATCACCTATTTTGGATCGAAACTCCACGGTAAAACCCTAGATTTATACTTTCCTCTTTCATTTGAAATAGATAAACCCTAGTTTAGTGAAAATGCCGCCCAAAACTCGTTTGTCTTCGAAGAAGGCAACCTCCAAGCTACCGGTTAGGCGTAAGAACGCCGCACCACCACCACCTACCCCATCGCCGGTGAGGACTCCATCACCGTCGGAATCGGAGACCACCTCCGGTTCGACGAATGGCGATCTCTGGCCGAGTCTTCCCGCGAATCCACCCCCATGCCACCACCACCCACCAACGTCGAGCAACCAAACGAGTGGTGGGCAGCCAAGACCTTTGAGGTCGAATACGTCATCGACCCTACCCTATTCACAAATCCCGATGTGCCGGGCGAGACCCAATGGGCTCGAAATTACCTTAATAACGCCGGCCTCGGCAACCTACTCAAACCAATCCGGGGTTCCTACTACCCTAGGTTGGTTAGATTATTCTACCAAGGGCTCGTAGATGGCCCTACCGATGACTGCATTTTGACCAAGATCGAGGGTCGTCAGTACACGATCACTCGGCGTCACATACACGAGGTGCTCGAGTGCTACCTCGAGTTCACCCCCGAGACCACCCTTTTTCCGCCCTTTGAGGAAGACCCCCGTTTTGAAGAGGTCATGACCCGTATGACCAACGAGAAGAAGGGGTCGGGATCCTCCATCAAGAGGGTTGACCTTCCACCATACATGTGGATGCTTGATTCCATAATCAAGTGCAACCTTTACCCGATGCGCCACGACACTGAGCGCGTGGACAAAGTGCAACATGCACTTTACGCGGCCTTCTGTGGCCGGTGGTTCGACGCCACGATGGTCATCCTAGAGGGGATGAAATACATCAAGGGGAAGTTGATGAAGGGCAACATGAGGCCTAAAGAAAAAATGTCCTACGCTCGCCTTATATCGAGCATGTTGGAGTGCTACTCCGACGAGCCCTCCTACACCATCTCGCCTTACGAGGTGAGGGCTACGGATCGCGTGAAGACGTTTACCAAGTCTTCATGGGCCCGTAGCTATAACTCTAGCGGACCCTCGGCTCGGGTCCCGCTCCCGCCCCAAAGAAGCAAGCGTAGCAGCCACCACCCCCCACCACCTCAGCAGGACCCACCCGTGGATGGGGCACACCTGCAGCGAGAGCCATCGATGAGAGAGGGTCACCTCTCAGGAGCCTCACCGACACCACTGCCTCGCGCCCGCGACACCCACTTCATCCTCATCAGGGGCCGCGCTCCTGATCCTACCATCAAAGACGTGTTGGCTCGCATGGAAGCCAACAACGAGAGGATGAACCGGCGGATGGACTTCTTGATGTTCCACACCCTCCGCCACATCTACCCGACCGACTACCGCCGCTACCTCGCCCAGGAGGAGGAGTGGACGGCCGGACGTACTGCCTTCCATAGAGGACCTATCTTCCATCCCACCACTGCAGACGCGGCTCCTTCCACATCCACATCTACATCGGCCGCCGCACCACGATGACCATCCACGCCACTATCGCCACCACCTGCCGCCAGCACTCCTGCAGACCGCGCCCGCCGGACCAGCCTAGCGAGGGGCCTGCATGAGTTTTATTTGTATTTTATATCAGTCATGTCTTGTGTTCATGTATATCTTGTATGCCGCTTTACCGGCACTGTATAAACTTTTGATATTAATAGAAAATCATACTTTTTATGAAAATTGTTTGCCTTCCTCAATGGTTGAGTCCTATGCTTGTGATTGTACCTACTTAATTATGTATGAATAAATTGAACCACCTCACCTGAAAGCGCGGGGAGGGGGGGAGAGTGACACCCAGAGGAACGAACCTTCAGTTATTTTCAAGGACGAAAATTCCCAAGGTGGGGAGAATGTAATAACCCAAAAAATCACGCAAAACTATGACCTCGGGATCCGTGCCCGATTGGTCACAAGTTTGACCAATTAGGAGTTCGATAGTTAGCATAGGATGTGATGAACGGACGAGATGTGATGGTTTGTGTAGCAATGTGGTGTGTGTTGAAAATCTAAAGTCACATACACCTATTGAGGTGCATGTGCTTAACACACAAACTAGGAGAGATATAAAAGGGTTTAATAAACCAAAAATAGAGATTTTGAGTTGTTGAGAGAGGAGTAAAGAAGAGAGAGAGAGGAGTAAAAGAGGGTGATTAAGCAAGAGTTATTGTGGGTGATTGGAAGAAGGATTCAAGCATTAAAGAGGCTGATTCAACGCAAGGGATCCGTTAGAACAAAAGCTGGAAACCCTAGCCTTTCAACCCTAGATTTGGAATCAATTTGAGATTGATTCAAGGTAAATTTTTGTAAATCAGATGCGTAGATTATACAGGCTAAATGGTAGTTGAAAATAGTTTAAATCTTTGGTTAATGGCTTAGAAAAAATAGAAAGAAATGTATGGAAGAAGATTGGGAAGAACAGCTCAAAAAGGGGCAAATCTGACAATTTCGATTAATCGAAATGGACTTTCGATTAATCGAAATTGGCCAGGAAGTTGAAAAGTCAGAGGACCCCGATTTCGATTAATCGAATTGGATTTCGATTAATCGACTTTGGATTTCGATTAATCGATTTGAGAATCGATTAATCGACTGGGAACCTCCAGTGGACCCCAGGAGTTGGAGGAAAAGACATGAGAAAAATCGACTAATCGAAATGAGATTTCGATTAATCGATTTCAGTTTCGATTAATCGATTTGGGTTCGATTAATCGATTTTAGGAACTCGATTACTCGAATTGAGAATCGACTTGGCTGAACAGTGAATTTTGATTAATCGAATTTGGATTCGATTAATCGAATGAGGATCTCGATTAATCGATTTGAGAATCGATTAATCGATATTGACTTTCGATTAATCGATTTTGGATTTCGATTAATCGACTGGGAAAACTTCTGTTGACTTTTGAGTTTGACTTTAAGATCTTTGGAGGGTCTTATACCTTCTTTATTGCATCCGTTGTGATGTGTTTCACCTGTTATGTGGTACCATAGGTGGTACGTGTGAGCTAGTGCACAAGGAGCCACGTGGGACCTTGATGCATTGAACAAATGAAGACTTAAGGTAGGGAACACCTTGAACATGTACTTTATTTTACAAGAGCATGTATGTAGTGATATAGATTTCCATTCAAATATTTTTACTGCTTAAAGAATTGTGAAAAGTGTGTGTGTGTGACATTCATAAGAGTAAACTATTGAGCCATCCCCAGGGGATGATGAAGTAAAGAGATAAGAGCATCAGGTGTGATGCAAGTAAATGGATACATCCCAGGGATGTATCCAAAGATTGAATCAAGTTTGATAGGGCCTAACTGATATAAGATAGCACACTTACACGGTGAATAACTATATGTAAGGCACCGATATTTTTGTTATTTGAGGTTTGATAGGTTACACGTGGCGGGATATCCATAGGTTACCCGACACGGCGGGATATCCGTGACCGACACGGTGAAACCGTAGGGTGCCACGGGAGGCTTATCCGTACATAGTAAGCACACCCCAGGGGTGTTGATTGAGACAAGTGAAACCCCGCCACCAATCCCCAGGGGAAAGGGGCTTGGGTACTATATGGTATTCCCAGGGAATACATTAAAACTGTCTATATAGATGACGATGAAGGGTATCTCATCAGGGCTCGATGCTATATTGCTCGGGGATTACTTAAGTTGAAAGTTTAAGTTTTGCTTTAGGCCTTTTCAACATTATTCATGAGTAAATGAAAATATAAGAAATCAACAGTAAAACGAATGCTTTTTATCTGTTTCATTAACAATTGCATAGATACATCATGCATGGCATATCATAGAATATATGTGAGTTATAATTTATATGTTCAACAGTGTTTGTTCCCTATTGAGCTAGGATGTAGCTCACCGTCCATTACTAGCGCCGAGGCTTCAGACGCGATCCCTGAGTCGGGACCTCATGACGTGAAGAGTTGGAGCCACCTCCAGAGGACTTCTTCTAGAGGACTCCGCTGTGCCACTTTGAGGGATTTTTACAGAGAGTTTTGTACGGCTTGGTATGTCAAGCCTTTATTTTGTTTAAAAATCATGTACATAAGGTTTTGGATTATTCTTTTGGGACGAACCATCCGTGATGATTTCTATCATCGATGGTTCGGATCGGTTCTCCATTCATGTAGAGGCATGAGGGTAGAACTGTCTTTTGGAAAGTTAATTAATATAGATTTAAATTTCCGCAATTTCATTTATAGTACTTTTGATGCTTGATATACCAGTGTTCCGTGCTTAGCTATAGGGCACGGTCAAGATGATCGTGCTGATGGCACGGGTTTCGGGGTGCCGAAATCTGGGCTGTCACACAACGGGTCAAACTTAAGCGTGGGACCAGAAAAAAAAATTAGGTTGCGTAATGGGTTGAAACGACCCATTGACAGCCCTAGCTTGGATGTTGAGGGGATATACACAATGGATCAACATGTAAAAACTAACAATTTCCATCGTCTGATTCAACTATTTCCATCACAAATCCCCGTCGACTTTTTGTCTTTCCCGTCCACTTTTTGGTATTAGAAATGGAGCCTAGTTCTAAGTCCCCATGACAAATCCCCGTCATACTCGGTATATCATTATTGGGCATGGCCAACGCTTGCATAAATTGTAAAATCGGAATGAAATAAAACATTGACCATCTGAAATAAAACATTGACCATCTGATGATACGCCCATGATCTCAAGATCCATTGTGTGAAATATTAGGAGGATAAACGATTTCCATCGTCTGATTCAATGGAGTCAATGTATTTCAATATGAGTAAACTCAACGATTCAGTGGGTGAATTTAAAGGCACTCTTACATAGTAAAGTGTGATTATTCCATGATTGAGTAATTAAATTTATCTTTGTGGGCCTGTACAAACAATTAAGTAATTAGAATAACAATAAAATTTTATTCTCGTTTTATTTCCTTGGATCAAGTCATGCAACCAGAATCAAAACTTAATCCCATCTTCAAAAGCTTAACCCTAATTTGAAAACAATGTCCTAAATCCCACAATTCTACTAAATTAATAAAACCCACAAACAGAAACTACATTAAAGCCCGGTACAAAGTGGAGGACAATGGGAGATGTTCAATTAATTAAGGGAGCATTCGTATACTAGAGTAATAGAAAAGCCCACAAATTAAAATTATGGCTTTTTATTCTAATGATTCCTAGAGAGAAAGATGACGTGGTGGTTAGAAAACCCTAATCACATCGTCCAAAGAACTTATCTGCCACAAAACAGTATACAACCCCTGCCATTTTTTCCCGAGGAAAAGAAGCTCTCATAGATAAACCAGGTAGATTCCAAATAATATTCATCCTGAACTTTCACACTGGATCTTGAGACCATGAACGTATTATCAGATGGTGAGTTTTTTTTATTTTTTCCTCTGTGACACAGATCTTAAAAAAGACAGCTCTAAAATTACATGACACATATCACACTCAAAAGTAATTTTATATGATCACTTTTTGAGGATCTACACCATGTTGGAATAAAAAACTCACCATCTAATAATACATTTATGGTCTCGAGATCCATTGATAGAAGATGAGGGTGAAAAAGATCTCACTAATCCTTTAGAGTAAATAGCATGTCTAATGTCACTTGTGAATTAGCATGTCTAATGTTAACTAGTCAGCAGGCTGTAGACAGTCAAAGGGTTGGGTAGGTCCGGCTAAAATTTTGCTTCCACGACTAGTCAATGGTATTACCCGACCTGACTCAATGGGCCAAGGATATGTGAGAATTGACCTGACACAATAAAATAAAACAAAATCCAACCAGGCCCGACCCGACCAAGTTCAAAATTCCACAAAATCCCTTGCGCTGTATTTGGCATTGCTCTTTGGAAGTGTAGAATATGGCATACATTAAAAAAAGTATGAAAATTCATGCTCTTTTTCCTATTTCAAAGTGCCGCCTCCCTTTCATTTTCTTCCAATCTACTCTCTCCCCACATTTCTCTTGCAATAACAAAGACCTGCAACAACCGCTCTTTTCTACTCCCCAAAGAGTACCAAAGAGTAATGGCAAACACAACCTTAATATATAAAATATTAGGTTGACCCATTATGAACTTTGGGTTGACCCAACAAAATATTGGAAATATTGGGTCGGATCCCCGACCTGACCCAACGAGTCAAGTTTAAGCGCGGGACCAGAAAAAAGATTTACGTTGGGTAATGGGTTGAAACGGCCCATTGACAGCGCTGGCGTGGATGTTGAGGGGATCTACACAAGGGATCACCATGTAAAAACTAACAAGTATAAACAACTCTCTATTATTTGACTCTTTAGTACGTCAAGGGAGGAGACTAACCTGTTTACCAAGGTGAGCGCCTGTGGTGCGCGGATTAATAATATGCAGTAACGTGTCAATAAGCTAGTTGGGCCTTTAAAGGGCTATGTTTTGGGCCTAAGATCTGGACTGATTAATAATCTGGCTAGGCCCTAATACTTCAGCACATTTTACCATTTCAATTTAGAACCGAACCAGAGCTCCAGCTGTCAAGGGGTCGAGTAGGCCCAATATCCAACCTGCCTGATACTTCAGCACATTGTACTATTTCAATTTAGAACCAGAGAATTCCGGCTGTCAAGGGGTCGAGTAGGCTCAATATCCAACCTGCCTGACCCAATTTTTTTATCAGGTCGGGCACACAAACTTGACCTGTCAGGTTGTGTCGGGCATGAAGCATCCAACCCGACCTTAGAGTCGGGCTGAATAAAAGGTCGGGATGGGTTGGGCAAAAATCCGGTCATGTCTGGTCGACCAAACAGTATTTATATATATTTATTGAAGTCGGCACTCAGACCACTAGGGACCTTTTACGAATACAACGAAATCCTTATGTGCAGCCATCATGTATATGTTTACTGTATGATCAGGTGCCAACAAGATTTTCTAATTTGAAAGATGAAAAGCAATTTAAACAATGGTTAGAAACCTGGGTCCGGATTGAAACTGGCCCCAATCCCATGTACTAAAGCATATGACCTTAGACCCATACACCAAACTAACAGCAATTTTCCAAATAACACTTTATTCGAGAAAAAAACTTCAATGAAGTCTGCAAAACCAAAAACAATCTACTGACCTCTATAGAAGCAAGAGAGAGAGAGAGAGAGAGAGAGAGAGAGAGAGAGAGAGAGAAGTAAGCAAACATCCCTAGGTGACCATCCAACTGCTCCTGAGCCCATTCTGATCCTAACTAGCCCTCTACCATGGACTCAGTTGCATTATCCTCTGTATTAGGGTGAAGTTCGTCCTTAGACTCCATTTCCTGGGCACTGGGGTAAAGTTGATCGATCAGATCAAGATTGCTAGGATGTATAAGAATCTCTGACGACACCATGTAAGTAAAATAGAAACGCTTCTCAAGCACCACAGGATCCTCATCTATAGAGCCGACAATGTTCGCTTTGATGGTGGGGGAGGGTAATAGAATTGCCCGCATTGTTGCTGTCTTGGGCCATGTCTTCAATTTGATATTGTCTAACATGTCCTGAAAGCTCTTGTCATCCGTACAAGGGACTAATGCTTCAATACCTTCAGACATATAGTTGTAGTGAAAAAATAAGCCATCCTTAAACTTTTCAGTAATCAGCTTCATTAGGTCTGCACATAGAAAGAGTGGCTTTTAATAAAAGAAACTATAATGCCAAAAATGTTAGAATGGCATCTCACTGTATTATCCATAAAGAGGGCCAAAAATTGGGAAAGTATGAAATATATGAAACCATTTTATTCTAGAGGAATAGAAACATAGTTTTTGGTAAACGAGCTTATGCTTTGTGATAAAGGAAGCGATTCTCCTCATCAGGGTTACCCGATTCGCTGGGTAACCATGCGAACTGCGAATCGGTTCGCTGCGAACCGCTTCACAGGTCGATTCAGTCCAATTCACCGGTTGTAAGCGAACTGGCATCTTTTTTTCCTTTTCTTCCTTGGAGGGTTCAAACCCTCCTCAAATGTCTTTTAAGGCAATTGCACTACCCTCTCTCCTCATTTGTTGTTTTAGAATGTTTTGACCTGATTTGTTGAACGACATTGAACCCGAATTCAAACCAAGCGAACCAGATATTATTGCTCCTGGCAGCTTGTACAACAATAAATCCATGACCATCACTTCAAGCTCGGCGCACATCTTTGGTCAATTAAACTAATCTGACTAATGACACATTAGTGGCACGTTTGAAGCCAAAAAACAACTATGAAAGAATTTGAAATATATATATATATATATATATATATATATATATAGCTCGAGTTATGGGATATAATCCCATGACTCAAGCTCCTACTGACTGCATATCATTCCACTACTCTCGAAAAGTCAAAGGCTGTTATTGCAACCAATAGCTCCATAGGAGCTAGAGCCATTAGATTATATCTCATGACTCAGAGTGAAGGAACATTACTAACATATATGTGTAGTGTGTGTCTGTGTATGTGTGTATTAGGAGTTCCCTATACATGACTAGTAGAGTCTCAACTCTAAAGTCAAGTGTGGATCACATGCAAAAACAGTTTTTTTCTACTATTTTGCATTTTCATTGATTGACCTTATGCATGCTGTTGCAATGGCACCAGATCCTCGGATTAGGTGGCACGTGGTACCTAAATGACTAAGTGTAGGAATCAATCCAAATGGACTATAGTTAAAATGTGCCAATAGGTGATTTTTGGCTCCCCTTAGTTTAGATTCACGAGTTACCTGTAATAACCCGACTTTTCTAACACTTAATTAAATATAATAAATGCTTCTTTGTCACTTTAATTTTCGTGAAATGACCTTCGATGATCTAATTAAGGTTTCAATGACCTACTCTTGTCGTCTACAGGGAATTTAACTAGTATTGACTAATTTGACCTCTTGGACCTTAAATCTGATTGTTTGAGTAATAATGGTGAACTTAATGAGATCAATAGGAACCCTTGAATTTTTTGAACCTAAATAATTAGAGATTCAAAAACATTTAAACTTGTATAAGAAAGTACATATAAATATTTTATAATATAAAAATTAGTAATGTTAATCTATCAACAAAAGTTACATAAGTTTCTAATGGTTAGTGACTAGAGAAATACACCAAAGGTTATGGGATCAAGTCATCTTAAACTCAATAAATATTATATTTTTACATTAACTCTTCTAGAATCTACATAACCTACTTAAATATATGTGCTTAACACTCTAGTGAAACTCATGGAGAAAAGAAAATATTGAGAAAAAATTCATGCACACAAATTTTATAAGCCTTCCTATAATTTCTCTCCTAACCTTATATCTCTTATTAAAATAGTGAGAAATTCGTTATTTTCTCATGAGAATTTGAAATAAATATAGAAATAACAAAGAAATTGACAGAGTCCAATTATTCTCTCTAAATCTCCATCCAATGATGTCAAAGTCAAGATTAAATTTTCCTTATGTAACGAGCCTGTTTTTTGTTAATGTTGAAAACTAGCCCATCCCATTGTGCATGCCCACGACCTCTTAAGACTCCTAATTTTGCCCGAGTGAATCTCAAGTCAAATAAAAATAGAAAGATAAAAATCTATCTTTTCTTTTACATACTATGTGCTCCAAACACTCTCTCTAAGATTGCATGAAAAGCTCAATGTCTATCTATAGAATTTTTGAGCGCTAGAAATCTCAACACTTGCATAATCGACCATCTTATCTCTGTCGTGATCACAGCCCTGCACTCCTTAATAACCCACGATAAAACCCTAAACCTATGCATTTACACGGCTTTCTCCATCTCCTCAAATGACGTCTACAAGAACCTCCGCCTCTCTTTCTCTCTCTAATCCTCTCATGGATCTATGCTGCAACTATATTGAAGAATTGCAGCATCAACAAAACAACCAGGCAGCCACTAACGAAATCGCCTTCACATCCTTTTCTCTTCCTCTTCTCAACTCAGACTCACAATTCGAACAAGTCGGATCTGAGATCAATTCGTGCACGCAATGCTACTACCACAGGCAGGGGAAATTCTGTTCGCAAAAGAATTAAGTTTTCATATTATTGTTGTTTCTTTATAATAATAAAAAAAGGGAAACTAAAGGTTTTCTCTTGTAGACTGCTTTTAACACATTGATAATAAAAAAATAGAGATTACTTGAATCTCATATGGCTGATACGATGCTTAAAGTGCTATTTAGTCAGTATTTTCACCGTTGTAAGACTCCACTCGAAATTAAGATGCCATAGTTTAGATATATACATTAAATTTTGAAATAGAAGCAAAATCAAGTCAGACCAAGACGGTTATTGAATCATATTTGCTAGGCACTGAATTCTATTGGAACTCAATTAATTTTATGTAATATCTTTGTGCAAAACAAAATCTGATCTATAATATTTTTTGTTTAATATCCATTGAGCTGATAACATTAACTTGGTAAGATTAAGTTTTCATGATGGGATTCATGTACAGGTTGATTAAGTTGAAATTTTAGGAGCTGTGGCAATTGCTCATATAAAAATATATCATGCAAGCAACATGGAATGTATTATTTTAAGTACACTACCTTCTTATATCTCTCACAAGCAACAAATTTTGTGTATAATAAAAAACTTCTAAATTCATTACTTCTCACATGTAGTATTTTGATGTACAAAGCTACTACTAGCTTCGTTTGAAAATAAAAAAAAGGAGAATTTTATTCGTTACATGGGCATGAGAATTGTTGCATGCATGGGCTCGAGGCCCTTTAATTCATATGTACATGAACCGTAGCTTTTTTTTTTATCAGCACCCAAGTGGCCTATTATTTATTTTTATAAGCTCATAACTATCTATTTAGTTGCATAGGCCCATGGCCCTTATAAGACTTGTCGTTTTTAAATAATTCAATTAAAATTCGAGGCCTGTACTCCCCAAATATGTGTTTAGCAGATCTATTGAGCAATTATGAGGGATAGCACCAAAGATGGTGCGCTTCTCTCTCTCACCTTTGAAAAAATAAAATAAAATAAGAATCTGTCAGGAAACATTTAGTTATTATAAAAAAAAATATTCTTCGAAATAGACCCTCTCCATTTTCTTGTCTTTGCATCCAACGGAGCAGATTTGGTGAATCTGACAGTAATATGTGATTGAAATTGTAAGTGTTGCGATTATTAAATTTTCCTTTTTATATAAATTTATACATGAAAATTTAATATAAAATGAAATTATTGTTTTGTGGTTTGATGGATTGATGTAGTGTACATTCATATATCTATGCATAAATATTGTAATGGTATAGGACGTTATAGTGTGAGGATATTGTGGTGATGACCTCATAACTTGTGATAGGACGTGATCGAGAGTTTAATCACATAACGGCTCATTCAAACTTAAGTTACAAACCAAGACTAAGAAAGATACGTCAAGATAAGAAAATAATACTATGGGGCCATGTGAACGAATTATTTAATGATTTGTGTCGAATACCAAGTCTCTTTATTAAGATGCTCGCACCCGGTGATATAGTAGGAAGACCGCGGCCTCCGGTGATTAGTAGGGGTTCGCCTCTAGTGACTAGTAGGAGGTTCGCCTACGGTGATTAGTAAAAGGTCCGCAGCCTTCGGTGACATAGTCGGATGTTCGCATCCGGTGATATGAGTTAGCCAACTATCGATGGTAGGTATTCTCATCTTTACTATATTTAGTCTTAGGCTATTATCCATGCAAAGTTACAATTTAAGGTAATGATGTAATGAATATGTTCTTTGTTAAGAATAAGGGTGATAAGTTAAGTCAAGTTAAGAAAAGGTGAATGGGACCTAAGCCCCGAACCTATAAGAATAAGAAGGTGAACAAGACCTAGGCCATGAACCTAAAAGTTAATCGCTGGACCTAAGCCGCAGATAAGCTAAAATAAGATAAGTAAAGATAAGTTGTGAGACCTACGCTGTAGGCGAGATAAGATAAGTTAAGATAAGCCATGGGAATTAAGCCGTAGGCGAGATAAACTAAGGAATGACATGAGACTTACGCTGTAGAAAGGATGAAATCCTAACACGTTATGAGATAAATTAAGGATTCAACAAGCAGATTAAGTTATGTCACGATCTACCAATGGTGTAATTACCATCTCGGGATTTCACAAGACCTGATTGAGTCATCTGATCCGGAAGTTTCCCCTATGCGGAATGGAACGTAAAGAATTACTTCCACGTGAAAAGATGCATTGTGACCCTTACTGCACTGTGGGCCCCTTTTATGCATCTATTATGTTATGAATATGTAAGTTTTAGAACTACAATCGGCTTGATCCCAATTAGGGTACGCAGGTAGCTTCTAAAGCTTAGCTGCAGGTTTTATATAAGAAATATGTAAATCACATATTTATGACACGACAAAAATATGCTATTAATAGGTATGATAAGTTGAAATCTCTAAGACACGACCATGTTATGATTAAGCCGCATCTTTTGAGCTTAGTGGTTACCTCTATTGAGCACCGTGGCAAAATGCTCATCCCTCAACTTATGTCGACATATCTTACGAACATCGAGTTCAAGTAGAGGTGCAGACATGGACTATATAGAGTGATCAACAAGCATCTTGAGGACTCACTTTTCTCTCTTTACTCATTATGAGTATTTAATAAAGTTACTGCACAGTACTGTATACTTTTAATATTGAGGATGGTGTTCATATATGTTGCTCTTTTATGCACTTGATTATTGATGTTTAGTTTAGTTTTTTTTTTTTTTTTATAATATTGCTCGCATTTTTCAAAGTATCATAAAGCTAAACGCGTGAAATAAGTAACTGATATATGAGTAGCGACTTGAAATTCCACTTATCTTCTTAAGGGAGATTACAGGTCGTTACATTACTACTAACTTGGATTGCTCAAAAATTGTGCCACAGGGACTAAATATGGGGTGGAGATGGCTCTCTCTGCTTTTTACCGGCCAAGACCCATTAATTCTAGAATCTTAAATCTTATGCCCAGCATAGAAGGGTATGCAAAGCAAAAACTTCTTCAAGAAAACATGGTGGTTGTATATTTACCTGAAAAGGTGCTGTCATAGCGAATCCGAACAAGTTCTCCTGCCGCTCCACCAACATACTTTAGCTTCCCGCTAAATCTAGGCATGATCGTCCCACCGTAGCTGCACACGAACCAAACTTCGTTGCATGGAGACGACGAAGATGATCTCTTGCGTACTCGTTTCATCTTCTTCTATATGAGACAATTATGTTCAACATAAAATCTTTAATAAGAAGAAACAAAAATCTGGTTATTCTTGTGGACCACCATCGGGATTTATGAAGTCAAAGCATTTTGTGGATCCTATGGTGAACATCCTATCAAAAGTTGATCTTCACATATTTTAGAGGAACTGATATCTTCAAGCTTTTGAGAAGGTTCTAGCACCAACAGATTCTTTAGCATGTATAACTTATATACAGGATGGTAAGACAGAATCCTAGATCTAGGTGACAATGAAAAATAAAGCATATACCAAAGAAGGACCAAAAGAAAAGAAAAAAATATATTGGACATATAGAAGTCTAATAACCTTAAACTTGATCCAATTAATTTAGAACAACCTGATAAAAGCATGTACTCTCCAATAAAAAAGAAAGTATAATCAATTTAATAAAGAGAAATATTATTTTGCACACACAAAGTTGGCCCAAGCGTACAATCTAACAGCAAGACTTTGTATTAGGGGGACCTATGCTGAGGAAACACCATCTAAGCCGTCTAATTTGAAAGCTTTGATCTTTGGCGCAAAAGATCGGTGTGAAACATATAGGGCCTGTTTGATTGCACGTAATGAGGCTGGAAGACGCGTTTCAGGGGCAAAATACGTAAGTCAAACTTGAAAAGAATGTTTGATTGGCGATTTGATCAAAGCGTGTTTTGTACGGAAAGCACTACGCACAGCCCAAATCGGCTATGAAGCCAACTCCTCGCACGTCTTTGAAGCTACGCGTTTCAGAGGGCATCGGGCACCAACCTCCCAAATAAATTATCCCAACGACCACTATTCTTTTATTTTTTTTATTCTTCTTCTCTTCTCCTTCACCAACAACAGGTAAATACCTCCTCCAACTCTCCTCTCCTTTCCATTATTACACCCATTAAATCCAAGCAAAAACCCAACTTCTTCCCAACCAAAAAATTGAAAGCTCTTAAAACCCTAGGATTTCCATAGCTCTTAAAATAACTATTCTGTCTTTCTTTCTTTCTTCTTCTTCGATCGTGAGAAATTGCCGAGCAGCATCTAGCCCTCGTCTCCAAGAAACAATCATCACCCGCTCACAATATGAATTAGTAACTGAGATGGGTGAGTTTCATGGCTAGGATGGTAGTCTTAAAAGTGGGTTTCATACTTTCATGAATGTTGGTTTAATGACTGAGGTGGTGGGTTTTATGGTGGTTTTAAAGCAAGTTTAATGAGTGGATGGCGGTTTTAAATGTGCTTTTAATGGGTCGATGTTGGTGGTTTTAATGTGGGTTACATGGCTGAGATACTGGTTTAAAGTGAGTTTCCTGGTTGGTGGTTTTAATGGCTGAGATGGGTGGGTTTCATGGCTGATATGGGTGGTGCCTTCGTGGATGGCCGAGACATCTCTTCCTTCCAACTTGCAACTCGTGTTTAGGGGGAGGAAGAGGAAGTATGTTTTCAGTGCGATTTATTGTTGTGCAAGTAGTCCCTCTTATTTTTATTTATTTTTTATTATACATTAAGCATTTCATTCTTTTGCCTGTTTTCTAGATTTATTAATTTTTAGTTAATAACCCATCTTAAAATCCATGCCTCTGGAAGAGAGTCTCTCTTAGCTAGGATAAATTTATAGTTCTATAGTTTACATGGCCAGATGTTTCTCTTAAATTTTGGGTGTTGTTAATGCCACAACCACAAATTGTTCTCATATTGTTAAAGTCCCATCAAATGGCAAACATTTCATCATATTGTTGCTTGATCTTTATTTTTATTGTGTCCTTATATATTGAGCTCTTCATGTATGCATTAATAAAAAATGAGAGAATCAATTTTCGGGATCATAAGCACCATTGCAAAAACACCTACAATATATAACTTATAATTTAAGTGATACGTTACAAGCTCATGCTAACAAACAACGTTTAAACACGTTTCAAGACAATACGCGTTTCACTGTATACGCTATCAAACAATAGGTCGATACACGTAGTACCATTACAGGTGAAACGTGCATTAGCCTCCAAACGTGTTTCGCCATTACATGCAATCAAACAGGCCCATAATAGAAATACGATTCAACCAGTCAACTATTGAAACATATAATAGAAATACGATTCAACCAGTCAATTGTTGAAACATGTAATAGAAATCGTGTTTCCTGCCAATCTTTTGCACCAAAGATCTTTAGGTCAAAACCTTCGAATCAAACAGTTTAGATGATCCATCCACATGGTATAGGTCCCCAAAATACCGAGTCTTTCTATTAAATGGTGTGCAAGGGCCAACATTGTGCGTGTAAGTGGCTCCTGCTTCCTTTAATAAATAATAAATGGGTGCCTCTGTTCGCGCCTACAAGATTACTGAAAGCGCCTATGTCCGAAACCCATTGAAACCCGTTGATGGTTTGGAATCAGACGGAGATCATTTTTAACCCCAATCTTCCACATAATGGATCTTGAGACCATGAGCGTACCATCAGACGGTCAGTTTTTGTTTCCACATGGCACACATCATGCTCAAACATGATTTTAGATCGGAGAGTCCCGAATTAGACCAATGGAATTCTGTTTGCCAAATAAAAAGCGCTTCCGAATTGGCCCTTTTTTGGGATCTGTGCCATGTGTAATAAAAAACTGACTATTTGATGGTAAGATCATGGTCTCAAGATCCATTGTTGACTAACAGATTGAACCAAATATGTTACAGACTACTTTTTATGCCCTCGAATCAGTATTTTAACTCAAAAAACATAAATAATCTTGACCAATTGATCATCAGACAGAGATAGAGGAGACCTGTAACTCCGGGCTGGGTGGAGTTGAGAGGCCAGCCCCATTCTTGTACTGTTTGGCTAGCTTCTGAAATAACGGAGAATGCATTCTACAACAGATAAATGGTTCAAAAATCAGAATTTTCGACTCAAATTCAGCTAGAAAGGGTCAACTCAGAAACTTGTCTAAGGTTCAACTCAATAATTTAAGAAATATTAAAATACGTTATTTTTAATATGGTTGCTATCAATCAATTAAAAAAATTAATTTTACTATGGTATGCTTCAAGACTTTTGAAATTTGATTTTCGAGTAGAATCTGCAAGATGAGTTGGTTTGTTAACTACACACATCATCATATATTCACTCAGCTCGAAAGTCAACCTGAAAATCTTCTGCATGACATCAAAGATGTTAGCACTCAGGGTCCTGAGTGAATACATATCAAAGATGCTCCAAATTGGATGGTGTACACTGTCAGATTCTTCAATTCTAAATAAAAAGAAGCACCCATGAAATATCCTCACCATGTTCATGATCAATCTTTCTATGTATGGGTTACCAAATTATCATTATACCATAACATATCCTCCCCGTGTCCACTCAGGAAACTGATTGACAAGTAAAATCTTTGAAGACATGCCAATCCGTAAAACAATGAAGAGAGTACAGGCATCAATTTAACAAGTAGACAACCTCATTAACCCCTAACATAAAAAGCAGATATGTATATTGTGGACTTGGGAGTGTTTCTCCCTTTTTCTGTTGATAGGTGGAGTGTTTCTCCCAAATTTTTGCTACAAAAAAAAAAAGTTATGCACAAAGAACAAAACCAGTCAGAACTGTTTGCAATTTTTCATCCTTAATTGAACCAGATTATATCATCATAGAGTTGGGTCATTCAAAGAGCCTTGCCAAAAATATATTTGGAAGAATAGTGCTCCAAAGGAAGATTTCCAAAACAAGTTCAACTTCTAGTGGCAATGTGTACAACATGCACAATGACAGTTGGAACCTGACAACCAGGACATGGGGATATCTATGCAGAATGAGATGGGTGCTTATGCTGACCAAGCATGTAGGCTAGTACGGATTTGTGGTGAATGGCAGAGGTATTGGGATGGAGGAGGAAGTGGTGGAAGGTTTCTTGGGGCAGCACAGATTCGTGGTGTGGGAAATATAAACCGTTGAGATCGATGGCTTGGAGGGTAAGTGAGACTGTCGAGAGGATTCCTGATGGGAATTTCGGTCATGACCAAGTATATAGGAGGTGCAAGAAGAGATCCAAGCACCTAACACTTTGGATAGGCGATTGAAGACTCATGTGCATGTGCGCGCGACACGAGAAGACCCCGCCTTGGGAAGACGCACACATGCCGAGCAAATTGAAGGCAAACTGAAGGAACCGTGATAGGTGAAGGCACGGTCGACTGCGATCCCGAAACGGTCGATACATGTGTCTCTGTTTTCTCAAGAAAATAGAAGGCCTCGTAAAAACGGCCGACTACACTCAGGGTCACGGTCAACTGTGACTCCAATCAAGGCCACTGCATTTTAAGTTTCAGCAAGACTTTCTTCTTTTTTTTTAAGTTGTGTACTAAGACTTTTAGGATATTTTGGTCTTTTGGTTTATGGTTAGTATTAGGGTTTTCTTTACTGTATAAACAGAGTTGTAAAAGACAATTAGAATTAATGGAGTTCATGGGAGCTTTCTTTGAAGAGTGACTCTCCTTCCCTGTTGGTTTTGGTGCGATGCCAAGTTATCTTCTTCTATTCTCTTCTTTAAACTTCTATTGGTGCAAGGTAGTTTAATTATTTCTTTTCTTTGATTTTAAATTTCTCTTTGATTATTGTTTTGCCCTATTAGTTGTTGGAAAGTTGTTTCAACCTTAAATAATCCTTTGTTTTAAAACTCTTGTTATTTTAACCCTTTTCAAGTTTATTATTTCTTTTAAAGTCCATTCTTAATGGTCATAAATTAAAATTAATTTCAGCATATTGCATAATTAGGATTTTGGTGTATGGTTTTGCATCAACTTTGGTATCAGAGAACTAGGTTCTAATTTAGGGTGTAGCATTCTAGGTTGGATGTTAGGGTTTTACATAGGAGGGTGTTTTCATAGGGTTTCATACAGAGTGAGTCCACATAAGGTGTTTAATCTAGATTCCTTCTAGTGTCGTCGTTGTGATCACCTACGTGGACCACAACCAGCTTCGTACTCTCCTAGAGAGACTCCAGGTCAAATGGTACCCATGCAAACGCACAACGAGACGTTAATTGCTCGTGTTGGGGATTTGTATCAATTACTTAATGGTGAGGACTTTAGAGTCGTCATTACTATTGATAGGGACAGGAGGAGAGCCTCCACGTAGTGAACCCATGGTGAGGACTTTAGAGTCGTCATTACTATTGATAGGGACAGGAGGAGAGCCTTCACGTAGTGAACCCCAACAAGACTGAGATGATAAACTTTTGAAATTTGTTAAGGTCGAGGCTTCGAACTTTGATGGAAGATCCTAAAGCTTTCCGTGACTGGTTATCTGACATGGACTAGGACTTTGATTGGTACAATATGTTAGAAGAGCGTCGGGTTAAATGAACTAAAATGAAATTGGTGGGCCAAGTCAGACTTTTCTAGACCAACGTGGAGTGCCTACGCAAGAATGCAAGGCATCAACTCATTACCGTTGGGAGGACATGAAAGAGAGGCTTACAGATAAGTATGTCCCCTTGGCTTACTACCACCATCTGTTGGACCAATGGCAGAACCTTTGCCAAGAAAACGTGTTTGTCACTAATTACATTGGCAAGTTTGAAGAGTATATCATGACAACCAATGTAAAGGAGGACCCCCAAGTAACCCTTTCATGGTTCAAAACGGGTCTCCGCCCAGAGCTTCAGAAATAGCTAATCCCCCACATCGTCACTGCTCTGGAGGAGTGCTATGCTTTAATAAAAGAGTTAGAACGATATTTAAAGATGCCAACGGTTAAGCTTTTTGACTCCGTCAATTTCGGTTACAGATCTGCTTCTTCAGAGGCAAGGCCTAATGTAGGGAGTCAACCACCTAGGACTGCACAAGTTGTTCCTACAAACTCTGAAATAGATAAGGGCAAAGGAGTGGTTGGTGAGGGATCCAAGAGTGGAAGTTGTTGAAGTTTAGTCCCACATCAGGTAAATCATAGCCTTGTCCCTCCCCTTATGATATCCTTGGCCCCTCCACTCATAACCAATTTGTTTTGAGTTGGATGCACAGATCTATCATGGTATCAGAGCAGGCCTTCTCCACTCCACGTCACCCAGTTCAATTGTCCCCGTGATTTAGCTCAGTCCCGCCAACACGAGCGAGGACCTGTTGAAGTTCAATCCCACATCGAGTAAATCATAGCCTTGTCTCTCCCCTTATAATATCTTGGGCCCCTCCACTCATAGCCAATTGGTTATGAGTTGGATGCACAAATTTATCAATAGCCAGTCGTGATGCGTCAAGTGTCATGGTGTTGGGCACTATGTTGCACGGTGTCCTACCCAAGATCCCAAAATAAACCTGCTGATTGAAGAAGAGAGCCAAGAGCAAGGAGGGTGGGAAGAAGAAGTTTATGAGCTCAAAACAATATCGAGTGATGAAGAAGGTCAAGAGAATGAAAGAAACCTGATTTTTGTTAAGGAGGTCTCCAATCCTATTGAGGAGGGTAACACCTCAAGGGCATTAGTGGTTAGATGTGCCTTGACACAATGAAAAGAAATGATGATTGTCGTAGAGAGAACATCTTTTATACCTATGCCAAGTATGGTGAGAAAAACTGCAAAGTTATAGTTGATAGTGGAAGCAGCACTAACTTAGTGTCCACTAGCACAATGTCTCGTCTAAGACTCTCACCAGAGCCCCATCCTCGATCCTATCGAGTTGCATGGGTTGGCACATCATCTATTCCTGTATACCAAAGGTGTCCAGTTTCGATTCCATTCACCTCATATAAGGACACCTTGTAGTGTGATGTTGTGCCCATGGATGTTGGGCACATCATCTTGGGAAGGCCATAGCTATATGACATGGATGTTACTCCATTCGGGCGATTGAATGTGTCTTCCTTCCTTCATGAGGGCAAGAAGATCAATTTAAACCTCCTTCCTCCCAAACACCAGTGGGAAAGAAGGAAAAGACTAGCAAAAGTGGACAAGAGAGCAAGTCCAAGCCCTAGTAGTAGGAACTTTCTACTTAGTGTCCCGCTCCCACTTCGAAATCTCGCTCCTGCTCACACTTCCGACCATAAAACTATTCAATTTTAAGCTTTCTCCCGCTTCCAACCTATGACACTCTTCCTGCCACTTTGGGCAACTAAGGTCCACGCTGCTTAGCATTATAAGTCCCTCGGAATTTGAGCGAGCGGCAAAAGAGGAGAGCAGAATTTGAGTGAGAGGCAAAAGAGGAGAGCATTGTCTACATTCTCATGACTATGGAGACCACTCCAGAGTTTCGTGTTGAGTGCTCATGAGAGGTAGAACCAATTTTACATCCCGAGAACTTACCAGATGAGCTTCCACCCATAAGGGATATTCAGGATGCCATAGATCTAGTTCCCGGATCGACTTTACAAACTTACCTCATTATCGGATGAATCCTACTAAACATGCAGAGTTGAAGAGTCAAGTTGATGAGCTCCTTAGGAAAGGGTTCATTAGGGAAAGGCTAAGCCTGTGTATCGTGTCCGACTCCTCACACCTAAAAAAGATGGGCCTTCTAGAATGTATGTGGACATTCATGCGATCAACAAGATCACAGTCAAGTATTGATTTCTGATACTGAGGCTAGACGATATATTAGATATGATAGCGAGTGCCACTATCTTTGCAAAGATTGATCTCAAGAATGGCTATCATTAAGTCTGCATCCGTCCCCTGGATGAGTGGAAGATCGCCTTCAAGACTAAGAATGGGTTATATGAGTGGTTAGTCATGCCTTTTGAGCTATCAAATTCCCCAAGCACTTTCATAGGCAAGTTCCATGTGGTTTATTTTGATGGCAAGTTCTTTACTGTGATTTGTAACCACAGTAAAGAACAACATCTAAACGCCCTGAGGCAGATCTGTGTGACTCTCAAGGAGAGTTTTTTTACGCGGATATTAAGAAGTGCATACTCATGAGACATATGGTTATCTTCTTAGGATTTGTTATATCGGCAAGTGGAATGACTACGGATCCCGAGAAAGTTGGGTCCTTTTTTAGTGGCCCGAGCCTCGAAGCATTTATGATGTCCGTATCTTTCACGAGAAGTGGGTTGAGTATCTTCAAGGATACACATTTGTGCTGAAACATAGGGACGGGATTGAGAACAAACTTGAGGGTGATTAAACAACATGTCCAGATTTTGGGAAGTGGTATACCTCACTCACTGGTGGTCAGGGGATAAATACTAATGGATATGTCCTGCACGATGGGTTCCTGTTTAAGGGTAATCGTCTTTGTATACCACGCATATCCTGGCGAGACTTCCTCGTTTGAAAGCTGCATGTCGGCGGGATTACTGATCATTTTGATCGTGCCAAGACTAAAGCCTTGATTGAGGATAGGTTCTATTGGCCCAGTCACATGCGAGACGTTGCTAAAATCATAGGGCAGTGTCGTACTTGTCAACTGACATAGAAAAGTACGCCAAATACGGGGTTGTATATCCCATTGTCAGTGCCACATATTTCATGGCAAGATCTTAGCATGAACTTTGTGCTTGGACTTCCAAAGACCGTTAGGACGCAAGATTCCATTTTTGGTCGTGGATCAATTCTCCATAATGGTTAACTTTATTTCATGTTCCAAATTCTCTGATGTAAACCATGATGCCTTATTTTTTAAAGATGTTCGATTACATGGGTTGCCTTTAACCATTGTGTCTGATAGGGAAGAAATTTATGAGTTTTTTTTTTAAGACATTTTTGGCACATGTTGGGGACTAGGTTGCATTTTCATCGGCTTACAACCCACAAACCAATGGGAAAACAAACGTTGTCAATAGGAGTTTGGGAAACTTGCTGAGGTGTCTCATAGATTTAGTGGTGCCTACAACTGAGTTTGCATATAATAATCCATCAATTGAACTTTAGGCATGAGTCCATTTCAAGTTTTGGATGGATACATACCTAAGACACCAATTGATCTCATTCCCATGTCACCCACACGTAGGCCATTAGAATCCGCAGACGCAATTGTACGTCACATTCATGAATTGCATATTGAAATTAAGAAAAAAATAACTCTCAGCAATGAGAAGTATAAATTTTCTACTGATTTTCACAGGAGGTGTAAAGAATTTATGGAAGGTGATTATCTGATGGTTCGGATTAGGCTTGAGCGATTCCACATGGGGTCACAAAGAAGTTACAGGCCCGTAGACCGTGTTCCATTCCTACGTCCAACAACTATTCCACCCAATCCCTTCTAGATCCTTCTACCTCATTTAAGCCTATTCCAGACCCCAACTAATTCCACCACTTCCTGTGCATTCGAACAGAAAAACTATTGGACGAATCTTGGAAGATCAAGTAGTCTCACTAAACCTAGGGGTAGCAAAAATACCTTTTGAAATGGAATGGCAAGCCAGAGTCAGAAAGCACGTGGATAACCAGAGAAGAGCTACAGAGATTGGATCTGGATATGTTAGTGGTGTCTTTGCTTTGACTCATTGGGGATGAGTCCTTCCTACCCGAGGAGAATTGATGGGGACATCGGCCATTACCAAGTATATAGGAGGCGCAAAAAGAAATTCAAAGCACCTAAGCCTCCCTAAACACTTTTGAATAGGAGATTGAAGATTCATGTGCATGTGCGCATGACACGTGAAGATCCTGCCTTGGGAAGATGTGCAGATGAGGAGCAAATTGAAGGAACCGTGAAAGGAGAAGCTACTGTCAACCGCAATTATTGTGTCTTGGTTTTCTCAGGATAACAGAAGACCCCATTTTTACAGTCGACCGCACTCAACGTCACTGTCGATTGTGATTCCAATCAAGATCGACCGCACTTTAAGTTTCACGCAGCGAGACTTTCTATTTTTTAGTTTTGTTTCATGACTTAGAGTGTATTTTGGTCTTTTGGTTAAAGTTAGTATTAGGATTTTCTTTACTCTATAAGTAGAGTTGTAAAAGACAATTACAATCAATGAATGTTTATGATTAAAAAATAGGAAAGAGTTCTTAAGAGCTTTTCTTTGAAGAGTGATTCTTCTTCGTCATTGGGTTTCGTGTGAGGCCAAGTTTTCTTCTTCTATTCTCTTCTTTAATCTTCTATTGGTGGAAGATAGTTTAATTATTTGTTTTCTTTTATTTTAAATCTCCCTTTGATTATTGTCTAGCCCTATTAATTGTTGGAAAGTTGTTTCAACCTTAGAAAATTCTTTCTTTTAAATCCTTATTATTTTAACTCTTTTTAAATATTTTTTTTTTTAAAAACCGTAGAACGAAATCAAAAGACGCCTTCATGGATTGCCATTTGATGCCCTAGGCTAGAGGGAAGTCAAGTTCTATCTGAGAACCTGTGTTTCTGGATTAGTAGGGACTATCGTGCCGGATTTAACATTTAAATCAAACCCTGTGGCTATCCCAAATTGATTTCTTCAATAATCCTTTGGTAATTAATAGTTAATTTGTTATTTCTTAGTGTTCATAAATTAAACTTGATTTCAAACAATTGCATAATTAGGGCTTTAGTGTTTGGTTATGCATCAATTTCATTGACACTTCTGCGAGGAGTGTGGACAGTGAGGAGATAAGCTCGGATAGTGACAATGCGGTGATTTGTTTAATCAAATTAGATACAGTGGGGAAGCTAATGGTTTAAGCAATATATGTGGCTATTGAACATCCTGGAGTTGACAACTCTTTGAGAGAGTTGTTCGTGCATCAAGAGATGCCTAAGGTGGAACCCTTGTGAATAAAAGCAGGAAGAAGAGCGAGCTGCATAATCTCCAGTGGAATCCCAGTTATGATAAAACCGGGGTCAGATGTCGGAAGGGTGGGTTTTGACAGTTAATTGTGGGTGGGATGTACGGATGGCTACATAACAAACAGTCCATCTTACAGCCATATGGAGCAAAGGGCCATTTGCATATCTTCGAAAAATAAAATAAAAAATCTCTATCGTGTGATTATTTGCAATGGAAAATAAACACTTGCAAATATATTATACAGTTGTGATATGTTTGGTGCTAGCATGACACCATCCATTTTCCGATGTAAACAATCACATGAAAGATCTATTTTTGTGTTTTGTTTTTTTTCCCCTATGCAATCCCTTTGCTCCATATCATGGTTTAAAAACTCGGCTAGTCGACTCGGAACTCGGGCGAGTCGACTCAGCCCGACTAGTTTCTGAGTCAACTCGCCTATGTGATCGAATAGGCAAGGAACTCGATTGACTCGCCGATCCGACTCGGAAACTCGACCAAGTTTGCGAACTCGGCGAATCGACTTTAGGGGCTGGATTGGCGGGGTTTTTTTAGTAAATACAAGCGCAAACTTGTAATTTTAACGCCCTCTTTATATTTAAAGACCCATCTCAATTCTCGACTGAAAACCTATTTCCCTAAAATCATGAAGACAAAACAGAAGAAGAAAAAAGAAGAAAGAAAGAAGAAAAAGAAAGAAAGAACAAGAAGACAAAAGAAGAAGAAGAAGAAGAAGAAAGAAGAAAGAAGAATGAAGAAAGAAGAATGAAGAAGAAACAAAGATGAATTGCAGCCGTCAGTGGTCAGCCCCTCTCGTGCCTTAAAATCTAAAAGAAGAAGAAGAAGAATCAAAGCCCTCTCGTGCCCTAAAATCTGTAAGTACATTTTTTTTTCATTTTTACAAGCCACACGATTTGAATTGCAGCCCTCTCATGCCCCTAAAATCTGTAAGTAATTTTTTTAAAACTTTTATAAGCCACACGATTTGAATCGCAGCCCTCTCGTGCCCTAAAATCTGTAAGTATTTTTTTTCACTTTTATAACCCACACTTTTTTTCACTTTTACCACCCTTTTACTCTTTTTTTCACATATTCTGTGCAGAATTGTAGATCATTTGGCTCAGATTTTCTTTTTGCAAATTTATTTTTGGTGCAAATTTTATGCACAACCACAATATATATATATATATATATATATATTAAACCTCAAAGGGTTAGGTGAGCTGGCCAAGTACCTGCTTCCAAATGCAAGAGACCTGAGTTCAAATCCCCTCCCCCCCTTGAGGCCACCCTAGGGATTTATATCCTGTGTTGACCCGGCATGTGCTGAATTTGTGGTGCGCATGTGCCCCTGGGATTAGGCGGATGCTCTACGAGGCTCGGATATCCAGGTTCTATATATATATATTAAACAACCTAAGTCGAAACTAGTCGAGTCGGACCGATTTTCTGCATCAACTTTACTAAGATGATTTCCAAGTCGAGTCGAGTTTTTGTGTTTTAAAACCATGCTCCATATGCAACTTAATAATGTTTGCGGGTCATGTGCCATTGTTATGAAGGCTTAGTCACGCAGGCTATATGGTCCTTCGATCCATATAACCCTAGCGGGAGTGGTGTCACGTAGCCCTGCAAAGCGGCCCACTCCCAACATTCAACTATTGGATGTTGTCACCGTTATCAAGCATCTCATGTTGAATGCTGAGACAGGGCACCTTTGCAAGGCCGCGTGGCACCAACCCCCTGGGGTTCAAAAGAACATCATAGTGTTCCAATCATAGTTGCCAAAATTGGAATTTTATTGGAAAAAAACTCATTTAAAATGCCTTTTTTCATAAAAGGTCGGAAAAGCGTTTAAAACGCGTTTTCTTCATCATATTTTTTGAAAAAAAATAGCGATTTTTAACTTTCAAATGCATTTTCTACGAAATTTTCTTAATTTTGTCAAAAAATATTCATTTTTTATTATCTATAGATATTTCACTACATTTTCCCAAATGCTTCCCAATTTTTTTCTAAATTTTGCCAAATTTGTCACTTTTATTTTTCGTTTTTTGGCCTTGCCGATTGTTTCCCGAATTCCGACTTGGTAAGTACGATTCCAATGCAGCAATACCATAGTACCTCTTCTACAGGTTCACATTGCCAATGTAAAAAGTTCACAGATAGATTAGGAACTAATACAACATTTTGTAGTTGTTATACAAAATTCAAGAATCAATAATAATGATAATATATCAAGAATAAATAAACGGGTACCTCTGAAGAGCACTTACATGAGGTGTCGATTAGGAAGTTTGGATTTGCTCAACTCAATAGAAATAAAACATCGGTTGTGATATGAACTATTAGAAAAAATGATCAAAACCTAATTCCAAATCCATTATATATTATATACAACATAAAAATATAAATAAATTAATACCTGTTAAAAGAGAAAATACTATACTTGTATTTGGAACCCTAGGCCTCTTCTCGGCTCCACTCCTTGCGTTCACTGCTGTTGCATACGTATAGTTTTAGAGTTTTCCGGGTATCGCTTAACAGGGTTTCTGCTAAAGAACGAACCTCTCTCCATTCACACAGTTTAAAACAAGGGAATCTCTATTCACGCCCACCCAACAAAATATTGGAAATATTGGGTCGGATCCCCGGACCTGACCCAACGGGTCAAACTTAAGCGTGGGACCAGAAAAAAAATTTAGGTTGGATAATGGGTTGAAACGACCTATTGACAGCCCTAGCTTGGATGTTGAGGGGATATACACAATGGATCAACATGTAAAAACTAACAATTTCCATCGTCGGATTCAACGATTTCCATCACAAATCCCCTTCAACTTTTTGTCTTTCTCGTCCACTTTTTGGTATTAGACATGGAGCCTAGTTCTAAGTCCCCATCATACTCGGTATATCATTATTGGGCATGGCCAACGCTTGCATAAATTGTAAAACCGGTATGATAGAGATCTATTTTGAAAACATGAGAATTCAACTCAATGTCTTTCAGCAACCAGTTAGTTGGCCTCCATTGATGAGGAGTGTTTTTATGTGGATTATATCAAAGAGTTAGTTGAAGAGGCACTTCCCTTTGTCCTATCTAAGGATGCTCTAGAAACGGCGTTGTGGTACATGAATTTGAAAAAGACTGAACTAAATTCCGAAGTGACGACATGCTTTGTACATGCCTCTTTCTTTGATTCTCAACCAAAAACATGGAAGCCATCGATGGAGCCTTTGTCCACCACTTCCAGTGAGCCGCTGCTAACTTTAAATCCACCTACCAAATCTATGAGTTCACTCACGTTGAAATGCATTGACTTCGTTGAATTAGACAATGGAAATCGTTTATCCTCCCAATATTTCACACGATGGATCTTGAGATTATGGGCGTACGATCAGACGGTCAATGTTTTATTTCATTTGATACTCATCTCAGAAAATTGACCTTAACATCACATGCACGTGCAAAATTGATGTTAAGGTCACTTTTTCGGGTGTGCATCGCATGAAATAAAACATTGACTATCTGATGGTACACCCATGATCTTAAGATCCATTGTGTGAAATATTGGGAGGATAAATGATTTCCATCGTCTGATTCAACGGAGTCAATGCGTTTTAACATGGGTGAACTCAACGATTCAGTGGGTAGATTTAAAGGCACTCTTACATAGTAGAGTGTGATTATTCCATGATTGAGTAATTAAATTTACCGTTGTGGGCCTGTACAAACAATTAAGTAATTAGAATGACAATAAAATTTTATTCTCGTTTTATTTCCTTGGATCTAAGTCATGCAACCAGAATCAAAACTTAATCCCATCTTCAAAACCTTAATCCTAATTTAAAAACAATGTCCTAAATCCTACAATTCTCCTAAATTAATAAAATCCACAAACAAAAACTATATTAAAGCCCGGTACAAGTGGAGGACAATGGGAGATGTTCAATTAATTAAGGGAGCATTCGTATACTAGAGTAATAGAAAAACCCACAAATTAAAATTATGGCTTTTTATTCTAATGATTCCTAGAGAGAGATGACGTGGTGGTTAGAAAACCCTAATCACATCGTCCAAAGAACTTATCTGCCACAAAACGGTACAACCCCTGCCATTTTTTTCCGAGGAAAAGAAACTCTTAGAGGAAAACAAACTCTCATAGATAAACCAGGTAGATTCCAAACAATATTGGATCTTGAGACCATGAACGTATTATGAGATGATAATTTTTTTTTATTTTTTCCTCTGTGGCACAGACCATAAAAAAGACAGCCCTACAATCGCATGGCACACATCACACTCAAAAGTGATTTTATATGATCACTTTTTGAGGATCTACACCATGTGGAATAAAAACCTCGCCATCTAATAATACATTTATGGTCTCGAGATCCATTGATAGAAGATCAGGGTGAAAAAGATCTCTACAATGGTCTCGAGATCCATTGACCTATTATGAACTTTGGGTTTACCCAACAAAATATTGGAAATATTGGGTCGGATCCCCCGACCTGACCCAACGGGTCAAGTTTAAGCACGGGAGCAGAAAAAAAATTTAGGTTGGGTAATGGGTTGAAACGGCCCATTGACGGCCCTAGCGTGGATGTTGAGGGGATTTACACAAAGGATCACCATGTAAAAACTAAGTATAAACAAGTCTCTATTATTTGAATGTTTAGTACGTCAAGAGAGGAGACTAACCTGTGTACCAAGGTGAGCGCCTGTGGTGCGCGGATTAATAACATGCAGTATTATTAAAGGGCTATGTTTTGGGCCTAAAATCTGGACTGATTAATAATCTGGCTGGGCCCTAATACTTCAGCACATTTTACCATTTCAATTTAGAACCGAACCAGAGTTCCAGCTGTCAAGGGGTCGAGTAGGCCCAATATCCAACCTGCCTGATACTTCAGCACATGTACTATTTCAATTTAGAACCAGAGAATTCCGGCTGTCAAGGGGTCGAGCAGGCTCAATATCCAACCTGCCTGACCCAATTTTTTTATCAGGTCGGGCACACAAACTTGACCCGTCAGGTTGTGTCGGGCATGAAGCATCCAACCCGACCTTAGAGTTGGGCTGAATAAAAGGTCGGGATGGGTTGGGCAAAACCCCGGTCATGTCTGGTCGACCAAACAGTATTTATATATATTTATTGAAGTCGGCACTCAGACCACTAGGGACCTTTTACGAATACAAAGAAATCCTTATGTGCAGCCATCATGTATATGTTTACTGTATGATCAGGTGCCAACAAGATTTTCTAATTTGAAAGATGAAAAGCAATTTAAACAATGGTTAGAAACCTGGGTCCGGATTGAAACTGGCCCCAATCCCATGTACATGTTGGACTGCTACCTAGACATCTACTAGAGGATATGACCTGACCCATACACCAAACTAACAGCGATTTTCCAAATAACATTTTAGTAGAGAAAAAAACTTCAAAGAAGTCTATGCAAAACCAAAAAAAATCTACTGACCTGTAGAGAGAGAGAGAGAGAGAGCAGTGAGTAAACATTCCTAGGTGACCATCCAACTGCTCCTGAGCCCATTCAGATCCTAACTAGTTCTCTACCATGGACTCAGTTGGATTATCCTCTGTATTTGGGTGAAGTTCGTCCTTAGACTCCATTTCCTGGGCACTGGGGTAGAGTTGATCGATCAGATCAAGACAGCTAGGATGTATAGGAGTCTTTGACGACACCATGTAAGTAAAATAGAAACGCTTCTCAAGCACCATAGGACCCTCATCTATAGAGCCGACAATGTTCGCTTCGACAGTGGGAGAGGGTAATAGAATCGCCCGCATTCTTGCTGTCTTGGGCCATGTCTTCAATTTGATATCGTCTAACATGTCCTGAAAGCTCTTGTCATCCGTAACAGGGACTAATGCTTCAATACTTTCAGACATATAGTTGTAGTGAAAAAATAAGCCATCCTTAAACTTTTCACTAATCAGCTTCATTAGGTCTGCACATAGAAAGAGTGGTTTTTAATAAAAGAAACTATAATGACATCTCACGATATTATCCATAAAGAGGGCCAAAAATTGGGAAAGTATGAAATAAATGAAACCATTTTATTCTAGAGGAATAGAAACACAGTTTTTGGTAAATGAGCTTATGCTTTGTGATAAAGGAAGCGATTCTCCTCATCAGGGTTACCCGATTCGCTGGGTAACCATGAGAACTGCGAATCGGTCCAATTCACTGGTTGTAAGTGAACTGGCTTCTTTTTTTTCCTTTTCTTCCTTGGAGGTTTCAAACCCTCCTCAAATGTCTTTTAAGGCAATTGCACTACCCTCTCTCCTCATTTGTTGGTTTAGAATGTTTTGGATACTTGATATATATATATATATATATATATATATATATATATATATATATATATATATATATTTGCTGAAAGAAAGAATGGGTGAAATTGGACTCTATCTCAATTTCTTTATTATTTCTATATTTATCTCAAATTTTCATGAGAAAATAGAGAATTTCTCACTATTTTAATAAGAGAGATATGGTTAGGAGAGAAATTATAGGGAGGCTTGACGGGGGACAACGACCCTAAAATGCGGAATATGAATTTTAATGTGATTTGCCGAAATTAAATGAATTTAAATCAAGCGTAATACCTTAGGGTTCAGAGAATTTAGATTGGTAGAACACGCGAGATCCAGTTAGGGTCCCGTCCGATGCGCAAAGATGATTAGAGTGAGGCGAGATTGGCCTAGAGATAGTACTCTAGCTTTTCCAGGAGTAGGCGCTCGTCTTCGGTCCGATGTAGGTTCACAGATTCCAAATTGGATTGTAAAAGAGAATTAGGGTTTGTGAAGGCTTATGGCTTTTAGATCAGTTTATGGTTTTTGGAAAAGGTGTTGGCTTTGTGTGGTTTAGGTGGTTTAGGCTTTGAAACGAGTTTAGGGTTTCGAGGATCGCAAAGTAGGATTTAGGCTATGGTTTAGAGAAGCGCATAGAGATTTAGATAGCAAATATAAGCAAACCATGCAAATCAATAATAGCAATAAGGAAGATATATGGGAATCACTCCCTTGGTCTCACACCAAACCCATCGCGGGGAAGAAGATTCTCTTCACGAAGCATAAGCTCTCATTCAACAATCAATCAACTAAACACATTGTTTAGGTTAATGACCTTATATAGGAGGTTTTCAATATAAGAAAACCCTAAAACGAATATTAAATAAAAGACAATTAAACCCCTTAAACAAAAGTTCGAAATTAAACTCCTATAATAACTAAAACACTCGGCGCGATTTCGATCGATTGAATTTGAAATTCGATCGATCGAACCTAAAATCGATCGATCGAAATTCATATTTCTATGAAAATCGCCGTCGGCATTCGATCGATCGAATATATGATTCGATTGGTCGAAATATCACTCCAGAACTTAATATTTTCGTCGACCAAATTCAATCGATCGACATGTGACTTCGATCGATCGAAATATAAATTCGATCGGTCGAAATTCCTATGCTCCTTCAATTCGCTAAATTCCAGAGTTTTCGTCTTTCGCCTAGATTTGACTTCCATTCTGCTATTTCTTTCTTCGCCGGTAGAAGCAGTGCGGTCCAAATCCAATGTCCATGTAAGTAGTATCCCCGTCAATTCCCCTAGACCAAAAAGGTTTCATCACTGATGAAACGCGATCGTGGTAGATGTCGAGCAGGTCGGGGTTCAAGCGGCGAACTTCATTCTCGTGGACCCAAGTGTTTTCGGACTCCGGTTTGTCAACTCATTTAACCAAGTATTTCTGGAATCCCCCGTCATGTGTAGAGACTGCATGATCGTTGATTATATCCTCTATCTCATCTTATCTCTGTCTACTTGGGGAAGGGAGAGGTATAGGTTGCAAGGCTGGATTGGGGTTGGGGCTAGGTGGTGGCTAGAGTGAGTTTTCAGGAGGTGAGGTGAAACCCAAGTAAGAAACCAGGTCCTCCACATTGAACGTTGAACAAACCCCCGTACCTGGAGGAAGCTCGAACACATATGCATTAGGACCACTCTTAGCCAAAATTCTAAAAGGCCCAGTGCCTCGAGATTGGAGCTTCTTTGCGGATCCCGATGGGAACCGCTCAGGCCTAACCCGGACCATCACATAATCACCCACATTAAATTCTTTAGAGCGCCTGTGAGCATCTGTAGATAATTTATACTGATTGTTGCTTGCATTAATTTTCTGTTTAATTTCGGCATACAAACTATGAATGTGTTGTGCAAATGCATCGGCAGACTCTGACACTCTATGGGATGCAGACATGGGGATCAAATCTAATGTGGTCCTAGGCCTATGACCATGCACTACTTCAAAAGGACTCATGCCTAGGGACCTATTGACAGAATTATTATATGCAAACTCAGTTGTGGGTAAGATGGTATCCCAGGTCCTAATATGATCACCGACAAGACTACGAAGGAGATTCCCAAGGCTTCTATTGGTGCTTTCGATTTGGCCATCCATTTGAGGGTGGTAAGCTGTAGAGAATTGGAGCAATGTGCCCATCATGTGCCAAAGTGTCTTCCAAAATAACTCGTAAATTTAACATCCCTATCAAACATGGATTAAAATATCGTCCGATACCGATACGTATCGGTATCGGAGGTGGACGATACGGTACATTAAATGTACCGTATCGCCCTTTTATATGGCTAATACTGGACGATACATTCAATGTATCGTCCAAGATATATCTTCTATCGTCGTGTCGTCAAATCGTGCTGCTTTTCTTCGAGACGATACATACCTGGTTTTTTTGATCCATGCTATAACCTGATGGTTTTGGGTAACCCATGAAGCCTTTTACCTCCGCGAAAAATAATTTAGCAATATGAGATGCATCAGAGGTTTTGGAACAAGGAATGAAGTGGGCCATTTTAGAAAATCGGTCCACTACGACATAGATGGAATCGTGCTTCCTAGGAGTCTTATCCAAGCACGAAATCCATAGAGAGGTCTTGCCACGGTGTGTGTGGCATGGGTAAAGGAGTGTACAAGCCAGTATTTTGTTTGGTCTACTTTGAAACTTGGCAAGTACGACAATGTTTGAGAACCCGAGCGACATCTCTCATTAGGCTAGGCCAAAAGAACCTAACCTCTACGAGTGCACAGTTTTATTACGCCCGAAGTGTCCAGCCATCCCTCCGGCATGTAACTCCCAAATGAGAAAGTCACGCAATGAAGTGTGAGGGATGCAAAGGCGATTGCCTTTAAACAAGTACCCATCCTGGATGGTGTACACGGAGTGTGTGCTGGTCGGGTTACTAAGGAGAGCAGTGTACTCAACCCCAAAATCTGGGCACTCAGGATCATCCTTTAACTTTTTGAACCCGACGACCTCGGTGCTCATTGTGCACAAAGTCACCACTCGCCGACTAAGTGCATCAGCGGCCCTATTTTCAGCACCAGCCTTATGCTTTAACACGAATGTGAACCCTTGAAGGTACTCAACCCACTTCGCGTGCCTTGGGTTCAACTTCTTCTGTGAAGCAAGAAAGCGTAAGACTTCATGGTCAAAGAACAGCACAAATTCCTGCGGTCTAAGGTAATGTTTCCAATACCAAAGAGATCTGACGACCGCATAGAACTCATTGTCATAGGTGGAGTATTTTTGCTTCGCCTCCTTAAGTTTTTCACTAAAATAGGCCACAGGGTGACCCTCTTGGCTAAGCACTCCTCCTATGCCTACACCCGATGCGTCGCATGCGACTTCAAAGACTTTAGAAAAGTCCGGCAATCGCATGACGGGTGTACTACTCATTCGTTGTTTGATCTCGGCAAAGGCTTTTGTCACCGCTTTGCCCCATTTAAAATCTCCCTTTTTCATGCAATCTGTAATTGGGGCCATAATGGTGCTAAAGCTTCTGATGAAGCGACGATAGAAAGTAGCCAAACCATGAAAGCTGCGGACATCGTGTATGTTCTTAGGCTCGGGCCACTCCACAATGGCTTTAACCTTTTCGGAGTCCGCGACCATTCCATTGGCCGAGATAATAAATCCCAAGAAAACAACAGAACGTTGCATGAAGGTGCATTTCTTGAGATTGGCAAACAACTTCTCGCCCTTGAGGGTTTCACAAACCAACCTAAGGTAGTTCAAGTGTTGATCTTTGTCATAACTATAGATCAAGATGTCATCGAAATAAACAACAAGGAATTTGCCTAGGAACGACCTCAACACTTGGGTCATGAGTCGCATGAAAGTACTCAGGGCATTAGAAAGCCCAAAAGGCATGACCATCCACTCATAGAGACTATCCTTAGTCTTAAAGGCGATTTTCCACTCATCACCGAGGCGGATGCGGACTTGATGGTAGCCACTTTTAAGGTCTATCTTTGAAAAGATAGTGGCAACAACCACCAGATCGAGCATATCATCGAGCCTTGGTATGGGAAACTGATACTTAACGGTAATCTTATTGCTTGCACAGCTATCCACACACATGCGCCACGTACCATCTTTCTTAGGAGTGAGTAGGGCAGGTACGGCACACGGGCTCAGACTCTCTTGGATGAACACCTTCTGAAGGAGCTCATTGACTTGCCGAATCAACTCAGCGTGTTCAACCAGATTCAACCTATAGTGGGGCAGGTTTGGTAAGGTAGATCCAGGAACTAAGTCTATTGCGTGTTGGATATCACGCAGAGGAGGGAGTTCGTTTGGTAAGTCTTCAGGGAAGACATCCGTAAACTCTTTTAAAATCGGCTCAACCTCCTTGGAACACTCGCTCACCGACTTGGGAGCACTCTCTACGGTGACAACTATGTACACCACACTCTCTTCCATCGATGCTTTCGCGAACTCAGAAGGGCTCACAATATTAACGGATTTAGAAAACTCGCCCTTCTTTTCAACGGTGTTGGTCGAGGGTGTTTTGGGAGGCAAAGGGTGTAAAGTGATCTTTTTGCCCTTATGCATGAACGTGCATATGTTAGATCGACCAGAAAGAGTCACGTCCATGTCGTAAAACCACGTCCTTCCCAAAATCATATGGCCCACATCCATCGGCACCACATCACACCATAAGGTGTCCGAATAAGAACGTAACTGAATCGTTACACGACACCTTTTCGACACGGGAATGGATGAAGAATTGACCCATGCGACTTTATAAGGTCTCGGGTGGGCTTCAGGTGTCAGTCCTACGGCATGAGTTGATATAACGTTAATACAACTACCGCTATCCACGATGACCCTACAATTCTTTTCACCAAATCTGGCATAGGTGTGGAAGATGTTTTCCCTACGCCAGTCATCCCTTTCATCCTGTTGAGACTGTGCAAGGGCACACCTCACAACTAAAGCATGACCAATAGCATCACCCTCTTCCTCGCTGGGTGTGCTAACTGGTTCAAATACTTCCTCTTCAACCACTACCTCTTCATCATCCTCCTCTCCCTCCATGAAGAGAGTCTTTTGGGGTTCTTTTGTAGGGCATTGGGAGGCAAAGTGTCCCATCCCATGACATTTATATATTTTACTTGAGAATTAACCCTTGAGGATTCTCCGACTACACCTTTTCCCTTTTCAAACCTAGAATTGGTAGGGGCGGGTTGTGTAGGCTTGGGAGGGATTGAATCGTCCCTCACCGGATCGTTGGCTATTATATTGTGGCTCGGTTCTCTTCACCACCGTAATTTTCAACTACCGTTCAAGATCTTGCACAACGGCATATCATCTTTCAAGAGTTTCTACGGGGTGAGAAATAAACTCTTTTTGCAAATCAAGTCGCAATCCGATGTGGAATCTAGAGAGAGTGATTTCAGGGACTTCCGATACTTTTGCCCTCATCATGAACTCTTCGAATTTGGCAATGTAATTGGTCATAGGCATACCACCTTGGCATAAATTTTGCCACTGGTCGAGGAGGCGTTGGTGGTTAGATAAAGGAACATACTTCTCAGTAAGTCGTTCCTTCATGTCGTCCTAATGGGTAATGGGAGGACAACCCGCGATCACCCTAATGCGCTCAACATTGAACCAAAAAAGCCGAGTTTGACCAACCTACTTCATCTTAGCGAGTCTAAAGCAACGGTCGTCATTCATGGCATACCAATCAAAGTGTTGGTCCATATCGGAAAGCCAATTGAGGAAGACGGTAGGGTCCATTCTTCCATCGAAAGTCGGAATCTCGACTCGGACGTTCTTAAGGAGTTGAACTTCGGGGTCATAGTTATCTCTACGATGATCCCTACGGTTCCGGTTGTCTTGGCGACCATTACGTTCAAAGTGAGGACATTCACGCCCTTGTTGTTGATTTTCCAGCCCACCCATCGCTTCCAGTTGGTTGATTCGATCACGTAATCTATCATTACCAACTCCTAGGGATGTTTGGGCTTGCTCAATGGTATTCAAACGTGCACTAATTGCACCCAATTCTTCTCGCATAGCTCTAAGAGTATCAAGAACCTCATCCAAAGCCATGGTGATCACAAGGTCTATTAGGGTTCTAATATGGAATGCAATATGGACTCACAAAAGAAAAGAATGCAATAAAATAAGTATGACAAGCAAAGATGCCCTATCCTAGAAAACCTGGCTCTGATACCAAAACTGACGCTGGACAACGACCCTAAAATGCGGAATATGATTTTAATGCGATTTGCCGAAATTAAATGAATTTAAATCAAGCGTAATCTCAAAACTATCTTGAATACCTTAGGGTTCAGAGAATTCAGGTTGGTAGATCACACGAGATCCGGTTAGAGTCCCATCCGATGCGCAAGGACGATTAGAGTGGCGAGATCGGCCTAGAGAGAGTACTCTAGCTTTTCCAGAAATAGGCGCTCGTCTTCAGTCCGATGTAGGTTCACGGATTCCAACTTGGGTTGTAAAAGGGAATTAGGGTTTGTGAAGGCTTATGGCTTTTAGATCAGTTTATGGTTTTTGGAAAAGGTGTTGGCTTTGTGTGGTTTAGGCTTTGAAACGGGTTTAGGGTTTCGGGGATCGCAAAGTAGGATTTAGGCTATGGTTTAGAAAAGTGCATAGAGATTTAGATAGCAAATATAAGCAAACCACGCAAATCAATAACAACAATAAGGAAGATATATGAGAATCACTCCCTTGGTCTCACGCCAAACCCATTGTGGGGAAGAAGACTCTCTCTTCACGAAGCATAAGCTCTCATTCAATAATCAATCAACTAAACACATTGTTTAGGTTAATGGCCTTATATAGGAGGTCTTACAATAAAAGAAAACCCTAAAACGAATATTAAATAAAAGACAATTAAACCCCTTAAACAAAAGTTCGAAATTAAACTCCTAAAATAACTAAAACACTCGGCGAGATTTCGATCGATCGAATTTGGAATTCGATCGATCAATTTTAAATTTCGATCGATCGAACCTAAAATCGATCGATCGAAATTCATGTTTCTATGAAAATCGCCCTCGACATTCGATCGATCGAATATATGATTCGATCGGTCAAAATTCATATGCTCCTTCAATTCGCCAAATTCCAGAATTTTCGTCTTTCGCCTAAATTTGACTTCCATTCCGCTGTTTCTTTCTTCACCAGTAGAAGCGGTGTGGTCCAAGTCCAATGTTCATGTAAGTGGCGTCCCCGTCAAGGCTCCTAAATTTTTTGAGTTTAAGATGATTTTATATATATATCATAATCATCAAACCCGAATTCAAACCAAGCGAACCAGATAATATTGCTCCTAACAGCTTGTAGAACAATAAATCTAGAGCTCCATGCACATCTTTGTCAATTAAACTAATCTGACTAATGACACATTATTGGCACGTCTGAAGTCAAAAAACCACAACTATAAAAAAATTTGAAATATATATATATATATATATATATATATATATATATATATATATATGGGGATGATCTCCTAACTCGAGTTATGGGATATAATCCCATAACTCAAACTCAAGCTCCTACTGACTGCATGTCATTCCACTGCCCTTGAAAAGTCAAAGGTTGTTATTGCAAGTAATAGCTCCATAGGAGCAAGAGCCATTAGATTATATCTCACGACTCTGAGTGAAGGAACATTACCCACATATATGTGGTGTGTGTGTGTGTGTGTGTATTAGGGGTTCCCTATACATGACTTGTAGAGTTTCAACTCTAAAGTCAACTGTGGATCACATGCAAAAACAGTTTTTTTCTACTATTTTGCATTTTCATTGATCGACCTTATGCATGTTGTTGCAATGGCACTTGATCCTCGGATTAGGTCCCACGTGGCACCCAAATGACTAAGTGTATAAATCAATCCAAATGGACGATAGTAGAATGCATATAGTTAAAATGCGCCAATGGGTGATTTTTCGCTCCCCTCAGTTCAGATTCATGAGTTACCTGTAATAACCCGATTTTTCTAACACTTATTTAAATATAATAAATACTTCTTTGTCACTTTGATTTTCGTGAAATGACTTTCGATGATCTAATTAAGGCTTCAATGACCTATTCTTATCGTATATGGGGAATTTAACTAGTATTGACTAATTTGACCTCTTGGACCTTAAATCTGATTGCTTGAATAATAATGGTGATCTCAATGAGATCAATAGGAACCCTCGAATTTTCGAACCTAAATCATTAAGGATTCAAACCGATAGAACAAAAAATCATTAGGGATTCAAAAACATTTAAACTTGTATAAAAAAATATATATAAATATTTTTATAATATAAAAATTATTAATGGTGGTCCATCAACAAAACTTATATAAGTTTCCAATGGTTAGTGACTAGAGAAATATATCAGAGGCTATGGGATCAAGTTATCTTAAACTCAATAAATATTATATTTTTACATTAACTCTTCTAGAATCTACAAAACCTACTTAAATATATGTGCTTAACACCCTACTGGAACTCATAGAGAGAAGAAAAGATTGAGAAAAATTTATGCGCACAAATTTTAGGAGCCTCCAAACAATTTCTCTCCTAAAGTTATCTCTCTTATTAAAATAGTGAGAAATTCTCTATTTTCTCATGAGAATTTGAGATAAATACTGAAATAACAAAGAAATTGACATAGAGCCCAATTTCACTCAAATTCTCTCCAAATCTCCATCCAATGATATCAAAGTCAACATTAGATTTTCCTTATATAACAACCTTGATTTTTGTTAATGTTGAAAACTAGCCCATACCATTGTGCATGCCCACAACCTCTTAAGACTCCTAATTTTGCCCATGTGAATCTCAAGTCAAATAAAAATGGAAAGATAAAAATCTTCTCTTATATACTATACGCTCCAAACACACTCTCTCTCTCTTTCTAAGATTGCATGAAAAGCTCAATGTCTAGTGTATATATCTAAACTATGGCATCTTAATTTCAAGTGGAGTCTTACAATGGTGAAAATACCGACCCATAATAAATAGCACTTTAAGCCTCGTATCAGCCATATGAGGTCCAAGTAATCTCTATTTATTTTATTAGGAGCCGTGGCCATTGCTCATATAAAAATATATCATGCAAGCAACATGGAATATATCTAAATTATAGTTTAGATATATACACTAAACTATGTGCTCCAAACACTCTCTCTCTTTCTAAGATTGCATGGGCTCGAGGCTCTTTAATTCATATGTACACGAATCGTAGCTTTTTTTTATCAGCACCCAAGTGGCCTATTATTTATTTTTATAAGCTCATGACCATCTATTTAGTTGCACAGGCCCATGGCCCTTTTTATTCATAAGACTTGCCGTTTTTAAATAATTCAATTAAAGTTCAAGGCCTTTGCTTCACAGATATGTGTTTAACAGATCTATTGAGCAATTATGGGGTGCTAAGGGAGAGCACCAAAGAGGGAGAGCACCAAGTTATGATGACCTCATAACTTGTGATAGGACGTGATCGAGAGTTTAATCACATAACGGCTCATTCAAACTCAAGTTACAAACCAAGATTAAGAAAGATAAGTCAAGATAAGAAAATAATACTTTGGAGCCAAGTGAACGAATTATTTGATGATTTGTGTCGAATACCAAGTCCCTTTATTAGGATACGTGCATCCGGTGATATAGTAGGAAGACCGCGGCCTCCGGTGACTAGTAGGGGGTTCGCCTCAGGTGATTAGTAAACGGTCCGCGGCCTTCGGTGACATAGTAGGATGTTTGCATCGGGTGATATGAGTTAGCCAACTATTGATGGTAGGTATTTCCGTCTTATTATATTTAGTCTTAGGCTATTGTCTATGCACCTAAATTATTTTAAGTTAGAATTTAAGATAATGATACGAAGAATATGTTCTTTGTTAAAAATCAGGGTGATAAGTTAAGTCAAGTTAAGAAAAGGTGAACGGGACCTAAGCCATGAACCTATAAGAATAAGAAGGTGAACGGGACCTAAGCCGTGAACCTAAAAGTATAATCACGAGACCTAAGTCGTAAATAAGCTAAAATAAGATAAGTCAAGATAAGTGGCGGGACCTAAGCTGTAGGCGAGATAAAATAAGTTAAGATAAGCCACAGGAACTAAGCTATAGGCGAGATAAGCTAAGATATGACATGAGACTTAAGCTGTAGAAAGGATGAAATCCTAACACGTTATGAGATAAATTAAGAATTCAATAAGAAGATTAAGTTATGTCACGTTCAACCCATGGTGTAGTTACAATCACGGAATTTCACAAGCCCTGATCGAGCCATCCAATCAGGAAGTTTCCCCTATGCAGAATGGAATGTAAAGAATTGCTTCCACGTGAAAAGATGCGGCTATCGGGTTGAGTAATGCCTGTGACCCTTACTGCATTGTGGCCCCCTTTTATGCATCTATTATGTTATGAATATGTAAGTTTTGGAACTACAGTCAGTTTGATCCCAATTAGGATACGTAGGCAGTTTCTAAAGCTCAGCCACAGGTTTTATATAAGAAATATGTAAATCACATATTTATAAAACGATAAAAATATGCTATGAATAGGTATGATAAGTTGAAATCTCTAAGACACGGTCATGTTATGATTAAGCCTAATCTTTTGAGCTCAGTGGTTACCCCTACTGAGCACTGTGGCAAAACGCTCATCTCTTGACTTATGTCGACAAATCTTACGAACATTGAGTTCGGGTGGAGGTGCAGACATGAACTATATAGAGCGATCGACAAGCATCTTGAGGACTCACTATTCTCACTTTACTCACTGTGAGTATTTACTAAAGTTACTGCATGGTATTGTATATTTTAATATTGAGGATGGCGTTAATATATGTTGCTCTTTTATGCACTTGATTATTGATGTTCAGTTTAGTTTTTAAAAAAATATATATATTGCTCACATTTTCCAAAGTATCATAAAGCTAAACCGGTGAAATAAGTGACTGATACATGAGTAGCGACTTGAAATTTCACTTATCTTCTTAAGGGGGATTTCAAGTCGTTACATTACCACAGACTTGGATTGCACAAAAACTGTGCCACAGGGCCTAAATATGGGTGGAGATGGCTCTCTCTATTTTTTACCAGCCAAGACCCATTAATTCTAGAATCTTAAATCTTATGCCCAGCATAGTCGGACATGCAAAGCAAAAACTTCTTCAAGAAAACAAGGTGGATGTATATTTACCTGAAAAGGTGCTGTCATAGCGAATCTGAACACGTTTTCCCCCTGCTCCACCAACATACATTAGCTTTCCGTCAAATCTAAGCATGATCGTCCCACCGTAGCTGCACACGAACCAAACTTCGTAGCATGGAGACGACAAAGATGATCTCTTGCTCTTGCGTACTCGTTTCATCTTCTATATGCGACAATTATGTTCAACATAAAATCTTTAATAAGAAAAATAAATCTGGTTATTCTTGTGGACCACCATCGGGACTTATGTAGTCAAAGCATTTTGTGGATCCCATGGTGATTATCCTATCAAAAGTTGATCTTCACATATTTTAGAGGAAATGTATCTTCAAGCTTTTGAGAAGATTCTAGCACCAATAGATTCTTTTAGCATGTATAACTTATATACAGGATGGTAAGACAGAACCCTAGATCTAGGAAAAATAAAGCATAAACCAGAAAAAGACAACATATATATATATATATATATATATATATATATATATATATATATATATATATATATATATATAATGGACATATAGAAGTCACAGGAAAAATGAAAAGAACTTTAAACTTGATCCAATTAATTAAGAATAACCAAATAAAAGCACGTACTCTCCACTAAAAAAGAAAGTATAATCAATTTAATAAAGAGAGATTATTTTGCACACACAAAGTCAGCCCAAGCATACAATCTAACAGCAAGACTTTGTATTAGGGGGGCCTATGCTATGAGGAAACACCAGCTAAGCCGTCTGATTTGAAAGCCTTGATCTTCGCAAAAGATCGGCGTGAAACACAATCTCTACATATGATTCAGCCAGTCAACTGTTGAAATGTATAATAGAAATCGTGTTTCCTGCCAATCTTTTGCACCAAAGATCTTTAGCTCATAACCTTTGAATCAAACAGTTTAGATGATGTTTCCACGTGGCATAGGTCCCCAAAATACCAAGTCATTCTTTCAAATTGTGTGCAAGGGCCAACATTGTGTGTGCAAGTTGCTCCCTTTAATAAATAATAAATGGGTACCTCTGTTCACGCCTACAAGATTACTGAAAGCGCCTATATCCCAAACCCCTTGAAACCCGTTGACCGCTTGGAATCAGACGGAGATCGCTTTTAACCCAAATCTTCCACATAATGGATCTTGAGACCGTGAGCGCAACATCAGATGGACAGTTTTTGTTTCCACATGGCACAAATTGCAAAAAAATGGCCCTAAAATAAATGGCATGCATCATACTCAAACATGATTTTAGATAGAAGAGTCCCGAATTAGACCAATGGAATTCTGTCTGCCAAATAAAAAGTGCTTCCGAATTGGCCCTTTTTTGGGATCTGTGCCACGTGTAATAAAAAACTGACTGTTTGATGGTAAGATCATGGTTACAAACATGCTATAGACTAGTTTCTATGCCCCCGAATCAGAATTTTAACTCAAAAAACATAAATAATCTTAACCAATTGATCATGAGAGCAAGAGGAGACCTGTAACTCCGGGCTGGGTGGAGTTGAGAGGCCAGCCTCATTCTTGTACTGTTTGGCTAGCTTCTGAAACAACGGAGAATGCATTCTACAATAGATAAATGGTTCAGAAATCAGAATTTTCGACTCAAATTAAGCTAGAAAGGGTCAACTCAGAAACTTGACTAAGATTCAACTCAATAATTTAAGAAATATTAAAATATTTTATTTTCAATATGGTTGCTATCGATCAATTAAAAAAAAAAATTTAATATGATATGCTTCAAGATTTTTGAAATTTGATTTTTGAGTAGAATCCGCAAGATGAGTTGGTTTATTAACTACCCACATCATCTTATATCCACTCAACTCGAAAGTCAACCTGATAATCTTTTGCATGACTTCGAAGATGTTAGCACTCAGGGTCCTGAGTGAATACACATCAAAGATGTTCCAAATTGGATGGCGTACACTGACAGATTCTTCAATTCTAAATAACAAGAAGCACCCATGAATTATCCTCACCATGTTCATGATCAATCTTTCCACGTATGGGTTACCAAACTATCATTATACCATAACATATCCTCCCCGCGTCCACTCAGGAAACTGATTGACAACTAAAATTTTTTAAGGCATGCCAATCAGTAAAACAATGAAGAAAGTACAGGCATCAATTCAACAAGTAGACAACCTCACTAACCCCTAACATAAAAGGCAGATATGTATATTGTGGGACTTGGGAGTGTTTCTCCCTTTTTTTGTTGATAGGTGGAGCGTTTCTCCCTAATTTTTGCTACAAAAAAGAGAAAAGTTATGCACAAAGAACAAAACCAGCCAAAACTGTTTGCAACTTGTCATCCTTAATTGAACCAAATTATATCATCATAGAGTTGGGTCATCCAAAGAACCTTGCCAAAATATATTTGGAAGAATAGTGGATCCAAAGGAAGATTTCCAAAACAAGTTGAACTTCTAGTGGAAATGTGAACAACATGCTCATTGATAGTTGGAACCTGACAACCTGGACATGGAGATATCTATGCAGAATGAGATGGGTGCTTATGCTGACCGAGCATGTAGGCTAGTACTGATTTGTGGTGAATGGCAGAAGTATCAGGATGGAGGAGGAAGTGGTGGCAGGATTCTTAGGGCAGTACAGATTCGTGGTTGACAGTCAGGATGGAGGTGCAGAATCAGGTGTGCGAAATATTAAATGTTGAGATCGAAGGCTTGGAAGGGTACAGAATCAGGTGTGGGAAATATAAACCGTTGAGATCGATGGCTTGGAAGGGTAATTGAGATTGTGGAGGAGACTCCTGATGGGAATTTCGGTCGTGACCAAGTCTATAGGAGGCGCAAGCACAAAACACTTTGGATAGGCGATTGAAGAATCATGTGTACGTGCGCGCAACATGCGAAGACCCGCCTTGGGAAGACGCACACATGCCGAGCAAACTAAAGGAACCGTGAGAGAAGGCACGGTCGACTGCGGTCCGGAAACGGTCGATACATGTGTCTTTGTTTTCTCGGGAAAACGGAAGGCCCTGTAAAAACAGTCGACTGCACTCAGGGTCACGGTCAACTGTGACTCTAGTCAACGTAATGCGGGACAACGACCCTAAAATCCGTGAAACGCTATGATATGCTAATTTGACGAAATTAAACTAACTAATTGACTAATTAACCACAAATTAAAGCAATACCTTGGGGTTTCTTGGGATTCCGCTTAGGTGGCCATGCTAGGTCAACGTAGGGTCCAATCCGATGAGCGAGATCCATTAGGAATTTGCGAAAGAGGCGATCCAAGAGATAAAACTCTCGCTTCGTCTAGGTTGGGGCGTTAGATCGTCGGTCATGGTAAACGATAACTCCTCGCTAGGGCTTTGAATGGAAGCGATCAATGGCATGAGTTGAATACACTCAAGCCCAACAACGGTCATGGATCGACAGGTAGGGTTGGATTCGATCAACGAGGATGAACATTGAGGGTATTCTAGATCTAGGGTTTGGGGATTAGAACAATCAATAGAAAGGGGAAAAGGAGGCAAAAGATTAGGGGAAAATAGAGAGATCAAGCAAGAATAAAGAGTAGAAGAAAATAAAAAATAAATGAGCATCTCACCCTTGGCCTCACACCAAACACCAAATGGGAAAGAAGACTCACTCTTTAAGCTCCTCTCATGCCAAAGCAAATAGCTCTTTTCATTAAAACATCAAGTGCCAAAAATGGCTTACAAAAGTAGGCTTTATAGTAACTACAAAAGGAATAATCCCTAAAATGGCAAAATACGAAATTACCCTAAGTGGTAACTTACAATTAGACACAAAAAGCAATAAAATCCGGACAAAAATAACAAAACACGTCACTTAAGTCGCAAGGGCGGAGATCTCCACGGACGTCCATACTGGGGTCACGGACATTCGTCGCCTACGGACTCCATGGTCATGAACGTCCGTGACCATCACGGACGCCCGTGCTTTAAAAACAATGAGCACATGAATTCACGGACGTCCGTCCTGAGTCCACGGATGTCCGTCACCTGATGATGTCCTGTGCCTCATGGGCTTAATCTCTAGAGCCTTTCCTCGTTGGATTCTGACGCTCCATGGTTCCTCCACCGCTTCTTCCGTCGGTACACCTAGTACGGCCTGAAACCTAAGCCCTTGTTAGTGGCATCCCCGTCACAAGGTCCACTGCATTTTAAGTTTCAGCGAGACTTTTTTATTTTAAAAATTTTGTTCCAAAACTTTTAGGGTATTTTGGTCTTTTGGTTTATGGTTAGTATTAGGGTTTTCTTTACTCTATAAACAGAGTTGTAAAAGACAATTAGAATTAATGGAGTTCTTGAGAGCTGTATTTGAAAAGTGCCGCTCCTTCCCCGTTGGGTTTGGTGCGATGCCAAGTTTTCTTCTTCTATTCTCTTATTGAAATTTCTATTGGTGCAAGGTAGTTTAATTATTTCTTTTCTTTCATTTTAAATCGCTCTTTAATTATTGTTTTGCCCTATTAGTTGTTGGAATGCTGTTTCAACCTTAGATAATCCTTTGTTTTAAAACTTTTGTTATTTTAACCCTTTCCAAGTTTATTAATTCTTTTAAACCCCATTCTTATTGCTCATAAATTAAAATTAATTTCAGCAAATTGCGTAATTAGGTTTTAGTGTATGGTTTTGCATCAACTTTGGTATCAGAGAACCAGGTTCTAGTTTAGGGTGCAGCATTCTAGGTTGGATTTTTGGGTTTTACATACGAGGGTTCCACGTTAAGTGTTTTAATAGAGTTTCATACAGAGTGAGTCCACATAAGGTGTTTAATCTAGATTCCTTCTAGTGTCATCGTTGTGATCACCTACATGGACCACAACCAGCTTCGTACTCTCATAGAGAGACTCCAGGCTCAAATGGCACCCATGCAAATGCACAACGAGACGTTAATTGCTCGTGTGGAGGATTTGTATCAATTACTTAATGGTGGGGACTTTAGAGCCGTCATTACTATTGATAGGGACCGGAGGAAAGCCTCCACATCATGGTTGTCAAGGCCACGCTATAGCCTTGCTATGGCCTCGCCATGACGAATGTCGATGCGAAACGCCATATATAACCAAATAGCCATGATAGCTAAATAGCGACGCCATAGCATCGCCATGACGGAATAGCATTATAGCGTCGCTATGCACGCTATTTTATGCTTTGGATAATAACATATAATCCTTATAAGTTATGACATTTTTATAATATATAAGTTACAAATGTTAACTTACAAGTCACAAAACTTCAACTTATAAGTTACAAAATCCTCAACTCTCTCTCTCTTGTCATAGCAACTACCAACATTAGCGTTGCTGAAACCTTAGTGCCGGCGACACTACCGTATGTGTACTTAATATTTCATATTTTTTAATATTCTATATTTGTTGATATTTCATATTTATTTATTTATGCTTACCATATTGCAAATTTGTTGATGTTCCATATTTGATTTGTATTTATTGATATTTGTTTATTCCTAGAACATGATTTCTTTAATATTAGAATGAAAGTATGATGCTTTAATAGTTGAATTTTTTTCTTCCTATATTTTTTTTCTTATATAAAAAATATATAAAAAAAAATACTACTAATTAATAGATAAAACAATTTTTCTAAAAAAGATTACAATAATAAATAGCCTCGCCATGGCGTAGCGAGCCTCTTTGCCATGACCTCGCCACACCGCCTTAACTGCCTTGCTCCACATCGTGAACCCCAACAAGACCGAGATGATAAACTTTTGAAATTTGTTAAGGTCGAGGCTCCGAACTTTGATGGAAGATCCTAAAGCCTTTCATGACTGGTTATCTAACATGGACTAATACTTTGATTGGTACAATATGTTAGAAGAGCATCGGATTAGATTAACTAAAATGAAATTGGTGGGCCAAGTCAGACTTTTATGGACCAATATGGAGTGCCTACGCAAGAATGCAAGGCGTCAACTCATTACCCGTTTGGAGGACATGAAAGAGAGGCTTACAGATAAGTATGTCCCTCTGGCTTACTATCACCGTCTGTTGGACCAATGGCAGAACCTTTGCCAAGAAAGCATGTATGTCGCTGATTATATTGGCAAGTTTGAAGAGTACATCATGACAACCAATGTAAAGGAGGACCCCCAGGTAACCCTTTCATGGTTCAAAACGGGTATCTGCCTAAAGCTTTAGAAATAGCTAATCCCCCACACCGCCACTACTCTAAAGGAGTGTTATGCTATAATACAAGAGTTAGAACAGTATTTAAAGATGCCACTGGTTAGGATTTTTTACTCCATCCATTCCGGTTACAGATCTGCTTCTTCAGATGCAAGGCTTAATGTAGGGAGTCAACCATCAAGGATTGCACAAAGTCGTTCCTACAAACTCTAGAATTGATAAGGGCAAAGGAGTGGTTGGCGAGGGATCCAAGAGTGGTAGTTGTTGAAGTTTAGTCCCACATCGGGTAAATCATAACCTTGTCCCTCCACTCATAGCCAATTGGTTTTGAGTTGGATGCACAGATCTATCATGGTATCAGAACAGACCTTCTTCACTCCACGTCACCCAGTTCAATTGTCGACGTGATTTAGCTCAGTCCCACCAACACGTGTGGGGGGGTGTTGAAGTTCAATCTCACATCAGGTAAATCATAGCCTTGTCTCTCCCCTTATAATATCCTAGGCCCCTCTGCTCATAGCCAATTGGTTTTGAGTTGGATGCACAGATTTATCAGTAGCCAATCGTGATGCTTCAAGTGTCATGGTGTTGGGCACTATGTTGCACGGTGTCCTGCCCAAGATCCCAAAACAAACCTATTGATTGAAAAAGAGAGCAAAGAGCAAGGAGGGTGGGAAAAGGAAGTTTATGAGCCCAAAACAATATCGAGTGATGAAGAAGGTGAAGAGATTGAAAGAAACCTGATTTTTATTAAGGTCTCCAATCCTATTGAGGTTAACACCTCAAGGGCATTAGGGTTAGATGTGCCTTGACACAACGAAAAGAAAACGGTGCTTGTCGTAGAGAGAACATCTTTTATACCTATGCCAAGTGTGGTGAGAAAAATTGCAAAGTCATTATTGATAGCATGGTAGTCAACGCGTCACCATGGCGAATGATGTCGAAGATCACCATATAGGCACCAATAACGAGAGGGACCCAAAACGCGAGGCCATGGCGACGCTATGGCTGTATGGCGCCATAGGGTCGTCATATATGTCATTTATATTATATTATATAAGCTATATAATATACTATAAGTTATTACTGATAAGTCATACTACTTATATTTATAACCTAATAAGTTATTAATTTATAATACTATAAAAGGGGTTGGGACTTGTTTTAGGTCATCTCTAGCTCTCTCGCTCTCCCTCTCTCGCTGCTCTCTCGCTCTCGACGAGGTAAGTTTGATTTTTCCTTTTTTGTGTCTGATTTTTTTTTCCTCCTCTTCCTTCACCACAGGTCTTCACTCTTCAGCTCCTTCACGGCTTTACCAACACCAAGGGTCTTCAGCTCCTTCACCAACACCAAAGGTCTTTAGAAGCTCCTTCACTCATTCAATTCCTTCAAATCGACGAGGTACACTGTTTTTTTTTTTTTTAATGTTTTTCCGATTTTGTTGTGTTTTTTTCTGATTTTTTTCCTTTTTTGATTTCGGTATTTTTTCTGTGTTTTTGTTTTTTTGTTTTCGTTTTTCTGTTTGTTTTTTTGTGTCTTTTTTCTCTGTTTTCTGGTGGGTTGTTTTGCCTATTTTGCTTTTTTGTTTTTTTTCTTTTTTTCTTTTTTTTCCTTGTTTTTTCCCTTTTTTTTCTTGTTTTTGCCCTATATTTTTTTTCTTGGCCTGGTAAATAATTTATATGAAATAATTTTTTATTTCATTGTTGTCTTTTTTTTTCTCTTCAGTCTTCCCTTCTTTTCTGTTTTTTATATTAGTTGTATACTTGTGTCTTCTGATTTTTTAACTTCAATGGCTTATATTAAACTTTAATTTGTTGCTCTATTTGTTTTTCTAATTCTTGGTCTGATATTTTTATATTAAACTTCAATTTTTCGGGTTGGTTTAATTTCTGATTTTTGGGAATTGTGCCACATGGAACGTGATCTATATCATCTGATTTGGAGGCAATCAATTATTCAATCAGATGATTGTCTTTGACTATGTTGAATAAGATGATAGAGATCACCATGACCATCAAATCAGACGGCTTTGATGATGTTTCAGTTTATATTAAGTCTTGTGACATGCCACGGTGTACCATATTTGATTTCTATTTATTGGTATTTATTTATGCTTGATTTTCCATAGCTCAATTTTTTTCGTCTTCTATTAAAATATAATTTTTTTTTAAAAATAGTAAAGTTCCCGGATTGAACATGCAGAGTTGAAGAGGCAAGTTGATGAGCTCTTTAGGAAAGGGTTCATTAGGGAAAGTCTAAGCCTGCGTGTCGTGTCCGACTCCTCACACCTAAAAGAATGTGTGTGGACATTCGTGCGATCAACAAGATCATGGTCAAGTATTGATTTCTGATACTGAGGCTAGACGATATATTAGATATGAGGTGTCACTGTCTTTTCAAAGATTGATCTTAAGAACGGCTATCATTAAGTCTACATCCATCCCCTGGATGAGTGGAAGATCGCCTTCAAGACTAAGAATGGGTTATATGAGTGGTTAGTCATGCCTTTTGGGCTATCAAATGCCCCAAGCACTTTAATGAGGATAATGATGCAAATGTTAAGGTCTTTCATAGGAAAGTTCCATGTGGTTTATTTTGGCGGCATCCTGATCTACAACCAAAATAACGAACAACATCTAGACCCCCTGAGGCAGATCCGTGTGACTCTCAAGGACAGAAGTTGCATGTGGATATTAAGAAGTGCACATTCATGACACATATCGTTATCTTCTTAGGATTCGTTATATTGGCAAGTAGAATGACTATGGATCCCGAGAAAGATGGGTCCTTTTTGAGTGGCCTGAGCCTCAGAGCATTTATGATGTCTGTATCTTTCATGGGTTGGACACGTTCTATCATCTATTTATGTGGTTTTAACTCTATCATGGCCCCTATTACTGATTGCATTAAAAAGGGAGATTTTTGATGGACAAGTGTCGCAGCTTCCACAAGATTAAGTCAAAGATGACAGAAGCTCCTGTCATGCACCTACCAGACTTTGCCAAAGTTTTTGAGGTTTCACGTGATGCGTCCGGTGTTGGGATAGGTAGAGTTTTCAGCCAAGAGGGCCACCCAATTGCCTATTACAGTGAGATGTAGAAAGAAGCAAAACAGAAATACTCCACTTATGACAAAGAATTCAACGCGATAGTGCAAGCATTGAAATATTGGAGACATTACATCCTACTGTAAGTGTTTGTCTTATTTTCTTATCATGAGGCCCTGGGATCTTAATTCTCAAAAAGAAATTAAACTCATGTCACGAGAAGTGGGTTGAGTGAGTATCTTCAAGGATACACATTTGTGCTGAAACATAGGGACGGGATTGAGAGCAAACTTGCGAATGCATTGAGTCAAAGAGTCACAATGTTGCACTCTATGAGTGTTAAAGTTATCGTATTTAAGAGGCTAAAGGATGATTAAACTACATGTCCAGATTTTGGGAAGCGGTATACCTCACTCACTAGTGGTCAGGGGATAAATACTCATGGATATGTCCTGCATGATGGGTTCCTGTTTAAGGGTAATCGTCTCACATAGCCTGGCGAGACTTTCTCGTTTGAAAGTTGCATGCTGGCGGGATTGCTGATCATTTTGGTCACGCCAAGACTATTGCCTTGATTGAGGATAGGTTCTATTGGCCCAGTCACATGCAAGACGTTGCCAAAATCATTGGGCAATGTCGGACTTGTCAACTGGCAAAGCAGAGTACGCCAAATACGGGATAGTATATCCCATTGTCAGTGCCACATATTTTGTGGCAAGATCTTAGCATGGACTTTGTGCTTGGACTTCGTATGACCGTTAGGAAGCAAGATTCCATTTTTGGTCGTGGATCAATTCTCCATACTGGTCAACTTTATTTCATGTTCCAAAATCTCTTATGTAAACCATGTTGCCTTATTTTTTAAAGATGTTGTTCGATTGCATGGGTTGCCTAAAACCATTGTGTCCGATAGGAAAGTCAAATTTGTGAGTTTTTTTCAAAGACATTTTGGCACATGTTGGGGACTAGATTGCAGTTTTCATCGGCTTACGACCCACAAACCAATGGGAAAATAGACGTTGTCAATAGGAGTTTGGGAAACTTGTTGAGGTGTCTCATAAGTGATCAAATTAGGAGTTAAGATTCGGTGTTGCCTACAGCTGAGTTTGCATATAATAATCCATCAATAGAACTTTAGGCATGAGTCCATTTCAAGTTATGGGTGGATACTTACCTAAGGCACCAATTGATCGCATTCCCATGTCACCCACACATAGGCCATTAGAGTCCGCAGATGCAATTGTATGCCACATTCATGAATTGCATGCTGAAATTAAGAAAAAATAACTTTGAGCAATGAGAAGTATAAATTTTCTACTGATTTTCACAGGAGGTTTAAAGAATTTATGAAAGGTGATTATGTGATGGTTCGGATTAGACTTAAGCGATTTCCACAAGGGATCACAAAGAAGTTACAAGCCAGTAGTGTTGGAGCCTACAAAATTGTGAAGCATGTTGGTTCTAATGCGCATGTTCTAGATTTTCCTCTAGACAGGGGTGTTAACACGACCTTTAATGTGGAAGACCTTGTTCCATTCCTAGGTCCAATAACTATTCCACACAATCCCTTCGTAGATCCTTCTACCTCATTTGAGCCTATTACAGACCCCAACTAATTCCACCACTACCTGTGCATCCGAATAGAAAAATTATTGGACGAATCTTGGAAGATCAAGTAGTCTCACTAAACCTAGGGGGTAGCAAAAATACTTTTTGAAATGAAATGGCAAGCCAGAGTCAGAAAGCAAGTGGATAACCAGAGAGGAGCTACAAAGATTGGATCCGGATATGTTAGTGGTACCATAGCTTTGACTCATTGGGGATGAGTCCTTCCTACGTGAGGAGAATTGATGGGGACATTGGCCATTACCAAGTATATAGGAGGCAGAAAAGAAATTCAAAGCACCTCAGCCTCCCTAAACACTTTTGAATAGGAGATTGAAGATTCATGTGCATGTGCGCATGACACATTAAGATCCCACCTTGGAAAGACATGTAGATGAAGAGCAAATTGAAGGAACAGTGAGAGGAGAAGCTACGGTCGACCGCAATTACTGTGTCACTGTTTTCTCAGGATAACAAAAGACCCCGTTTTTACAGTCGACCACATTCAACGTCACAGTCAATCGTGATTCTAGTCAAGGTTGACCGCACTTTAAGTTTCATGTAGCGAGACTTTCTATTTTTTAGTTTTGTTCAAGGCTTGAGTGTATTTGGGTGTTTTGGTATGGTAAAAGTTGGGAAAGAGTTCTTGAGAGCTTTTCTTTGAAGAGTGATTCTCCTTCGTCATTGGGTTTCGTGTGAGGCTAAGTTTTCTTCTTCTATTCTCTTCTTTAATCTGCTTTTGGTGGAAGATAGTTTAATTATTTGTTTTTCTTTTATTTTAAATCTCCCTTTGATTATTGTTTTGCCCTATTAGTTGTTGGAAAGTTGTTTCAACCTTAGAAAATTCTTTTTTTTTTTAACTTTTATTATTTTAACTCTTTTTAAATATATTATTTCTTTTAAACCATAGAATGAAATCAAAAGACGCCTTCATGGATTGCCATTTGATGCCCTAGGAAGTCAAGTTCTATCTGAGAACCGTGTTTTTGGATTAGTAGGGACTATCGTGTCGGATTTAACATTTAAATCAAACCCTGGGGTTACCCCAAATTGATTTCCTCAATAATCCTTTGGTAATTAGTAGTTAATTTGTTATTTCTTAGTGATCATAAATTAAACTTAATTTCAAAAAATTGCATAATTAGGGTTTTAGTGTTTGGTTATGCATCAATTTCACTAACACTTCAGCGAGGAGTGTGGACAGTGAGGAGATAAGCTCGGATAGCAACAATGCGGTGATTTGCTTAATCAGATTAGATACGGTAGGGAAGTTAATGGGTTATGCAACATATGTGGCTATCAAACATCCCGGAGTTGACAACTCTTTGAGAGAGTTGTTCGTGCATCCAGAGATGCCTAAGGTGGAACCCTTGTCAATAAAGGCAGGAAGACGAGGGAGCTGCATAATCTCCAGTGGGGTCTCAGTTTGCTAACACTAGGGTCAGATGCCGGAAGGGTGGGTTTTGAGAATTAATTGTGGGTAGGATGTACGAGTGGCTACATAACAAACAATCCATGTTACACCCCAAACATGGGTTTGGTGCCATATGGAGCAAGGAGCCATTTGCATTAATTATCTTGGGAAAATAAAATAAAAAATCTCTACCGTGTGATTATTTGCAATAGCAAATAGACACTTGCAAATATATTTTTTTATGATTAATAGACAGTAGCGATATGTTTGGTGTCACCATGACATCATCCATTTTCCGATGTAAACAATCGCATGTAACTTCCGTTTTTGTTTTTTGTTTTTTTCCCTCTACGTAATGTCCCTTTGCTCCATATGTAACTTAATAATGTTTTGAGTGCCATGTGTCACCATTATGAAGGCTCAGTCACACAGGGTATATGGTCCTTCGATCCATATAACCCTAGCGGGAGTGGTGTCACGTAGCCCTGCAAAGCGGCCCGCTCCCAGCATTCAACTATTGGATGTTGTCACTGTTATCAAGCATCTCATGGTGAACGCGGAGACCGGGCACCTTTGCAGGGCCACATGGCACCAACCTCCTGGGGTTCAAAAGAACATCATAGTGTTCCAATCATAGTTGCCAAAATTGGGATTTTATTGGAAAAAAATCATTTAAAATGCCTTTTTTCATAAAAGGTCGGAAAAGCGTTTAAAACGCGTCTTCTTCATCGTATTTTTTGAAAAAAAATAGCGATTTTTAACTTTCAAATGCATTTTCTACGAAATTTTCCCAAAAATTTTCTTAATTTTGTCAAAAAATATTCATTTTTTATTATCTATAGATATTTCACTACATTTTCCCAAATGCTTCCCAATTTTTTTCTAAATTTTGCCAAATTTGTCACTTTTATTTTTCGTTTTTTGGCCTTGCCGATTGTTTCCCGAATTCCGACTTGGTAAGTACGATTCCAATGCAGCAATACCACAGTACCTCTTCTACAGGTTCACATTGCCAATGTAAAAAGTTCACAGATAGATTAGGAACTAATACAACATTTTGTAGTTGTCATACAAAATTCAAGAATCAATAATAATGATAATATATCAAGAATAAATAAACGGGTACCTCTGAAGAGCACTTACATGAGGTGTCGATTAGGAAGTTTGGATTTGCTCAACTCAATAGAAATAAAACATCGGTTGTGATATGAACTATTAGAAAAAATGATCAAAACCTAATTCCAAATCCATTATATATTATATACAACATAAAAATATAAATAAATTAATACCTGTTAAAAGAGAAAATACTATACTTGTATTTGGAACCCTAGGCCTCTTCTCGGCTCCACTCCTTGCGTTCACTGCTGTTGCATACGTATAGTTTTAGAGTTTTCCGGGTATCGCTTAACAGGGTTTCTGCTAAAGAACGAACCTCTCTCCATTCACACAGTTTAAAACAAGGGAAACTCTATTCACGCCTACCCATCCACTTAAAGCACCCACCGAATGAAACAGCTAGCACCCGGGCGAAACTTTCGACAAAATTTCGATGATTTCTCCGAAATTACTGAAAGTTTATTAATTTCAACAAAATTAATGAATTTTTGCCGAAATTAATAAATCTTTTCTAATTTTTATTATTTTTTATGAAGTTTAAATATAATTTATATTTAATATTTTTTGTACTCCTCAAAATTTTCTTGAAATTTTTCGATTTTTTCTCAAACTATAATAAATAAATTTTTTATGAAGTTTAAATATAATTTATATTTAATATTTTTTTGTACTCCCCAAAATTTTCTTGAAATTTTTTGATTTTTTCTCAAACTATATCCGTAATGAACATAAATGACCCCCTACCAAAATGTTGCCGAGAACGAAATTTGTCACTAGGCTTTGAATAAATAGGTGAACGCCAATGGGCAACGGTCAGGTCCTATTATGTAGAATCGGATTTCCAGTCCAATCTCAACTGTTGCCCTTGGAAATAGGAGAATCTTGACTGCACGTCATGCTATAAAAAGTGAAAACTAAGAAAGTCAAGATTCTCCGATTTCCAAGGGCAACAAATGAGGTAGGACTGGAAATCTGATTCTGCCTAGTAGGACCTGACCATTCCCCGAAGGCCAATACATGTTCCCTAAGAAAGACATACTACTTGTTAGAGCTTGAGGCAAATCAGCCCATATCGGTTCATGTCAACAGATATATGCCTGATATATATCGGCCCTAATATCGAAAATGCGCTTTGAACAAATTTATTTAATTATTTTAATTATTTATTTATTTTTTAATATTTTAAGATAAAAGAAGGTCGCTATTGCTAATTTACTACTACACCGGCTTATGTTATAGTCACCTCACACCAGAGCAAAATGCTTTGAATTATTTGATAGAGACCATTCTTCATCTCAATCTTGCTTACAATAGATCTTTATTCTTGAGGTTATGAGCTATTGTCGGAGGATGTTGATTCCATGTGGCACACGTCCAAAAAGTGAGCGTGAACATAACGTATCAATAATTGTGATTCACGTTCATATTCTGGGATGTGTGTCTTGTGGAATCAATATCTAGAGTGAGAAAGAGGAAAAAAATTGTCAGTGAAGGGATAGAAAAGTGAGTATCATTTATAGAGACTATAAGGAAAATATATGGTATCGATCAAAAAAAAAAAAAAAAAAAGATTGGCATAAGCGGTTATGCCATGCCACCATCATGTTTGCATGCTCAGGAGAAATCAATGAAATAAGGTAGGGTTAGCATGCGTGAATAGTTGCAATGGTTGAAGAACATACTTGAGAAGAATAAGAAGTTAGGTGCATTTGGTACAAACAAGAATAAGTTGGCCTTCATATGCTTAAAGAGAGACAGGATTTCCTTAAGTGAGATATCTATAATAAAAAGGAAATGGTAGTAACACTTCTCTGTAAAAAAAAACTATAGACTGATCAATCCACTATTAGACTAATCAGTTTTAGGAATCATAGTCTTATGATAGATGTATAGGCCTCATACCAAACCAATCTTATATAGAATGATTGGTATATAGGATTTAATCCCACATGAAACTAATCGGTCTCATAGTGGATCGATCTGTTTTATATGGGACCAATGGATCCATCTCATACGGGACGATCGGTCTTATATAGATTGATTAGTATATAGGATTTAATCCCACATGAAACCGACTGGACTGATCGATCAGTCTCATATGGGGCCGATCGATCGGCCTAGCATGGGACCAATTGTCTGATCTCATATGGGACCTAAGAGCAATTTTATCTCACCTATTTTTTCAGTTAAATTGAATTTTTTTTTGTTTGTTAACCGAAATGTTGGACTTTGTCAGGTCAAAAATGGAGTAGTTGGAGACGCTCTCAGGAAACGAACTCTTTATTTTATATGCTCTTTGAGGCTCTTAATCACATAGTAGTAACCCCAAGCACGTCTAATGCTGATGCCATCATACTAAGTTTTTTTGAAAAAAAATTTGATGCATCCATGTAGGAATAATGGTTCCTGGCCCACATGTGAACACCAAACGCGTGTTTAAATGATTTTATACCATTAATTAGAGCCTTTCATGTTATACTCTTGAAGTGTGATTTAAGATAATAATTCAATTATCTTCAGAACTTCAATTAGCCTAGAAGAGCAAGCCCACTACGATGGATTTAAACACAAAAAAGTATTTATATTAATATTAAAGTGCCCAAATTGAATAATTTGTGTGACACGAATTTAGGTTGAGTAGTATTCAAGAAATGCTTAGTTATAATGATGGCCATATATATATATATATATATATATATATATATATATATATATTATTACTATGATCATCATCAGAGAACTAAATTAAAAAATTATGACCATCAATATTACTACTCTTTAGTATGGACTGTGTTAATATCTACCGTAAGGTCCATATTAAAGTGCTATGATGGAAGCAAAGTAACCAAGTCGGGGTCTAGGAATAAATCGGGTTCGAAAAAAATTGGTAAAAAATGTTAAAATTAGGAAAAACAAAAGGGTCAAAATTTAAACAAAAATAAAATTATAAAAATGTATTAAATTAGAAACTATACAAATTTTAAAAAATATATTTGCAAAATAAAAAAATTCAAGAAAAATTTAGAAAATTTAAGAAAATTTGGGAATATTTCTTTAAATTTAGAATAATATTTTAACTTCCAAAAGTATTCGATTTTCCAAAAAAGCGCAAATTATTTGTGGATTTTGGTCATTATATCACTACAAAAATAAGACTATTAGTGGCAGTTTTGGCTCTAAAAACTACCGCTATTAACAAAAAAAACTATTAAAAGCCATTAAGATTATTAGTGGCAAGGGTATTAGCGCCAGCTTTTTTGTTAATAGTGGCAGTTTTTGGTTACCGCTAATAGTCTTATTTTTGGTAGTATATGGATGGAATGATATGACTCTATTGTGGATTGAAATTAGGATGTTGGGAGTTTCTCTTCTTATGGTGAGAAAGTCTAATTCGCATTCAAGCCCTCCATAAGACATGAGAAACGAGCAATTTTCGACCAAAGTAAGATTTTGAGTACACATTATTAGTAAGGTAGCTTTATTAATCCAATGGAATCTTGGAGGGCACCTATGTCAAAAATCATTGATTGCTCTAAATCAGATGATGAAGATTGTATTTTTCCCCAAATCTTTCACACGATGGATCTTGAGACCATGAGCGAAAAATCAGATGATCAATATTTTATTTTTCCCACAGCACAGATCCCAAAAAAGGGACCCCAAACTCACGTTTGGATGTGATGTGATTTTAGGTCCACTTTGTTGGATTTGTTCCTCGTGGAAAAAAAAAAACTAACCGCCCGATGGTACGCTAATGGTCTCAAGATTCATTGTGTGGAAGATTGGGGCGAAAATGATCTCCATCGTCTGATTCAAAGTAATCATGGTTTTTGCCATAGGTGCCCTCCAAGATTCCATAGGTGTTAATAAAGCTATCCTATTTGTAAATGCTAACAAGATTACTAACATCAATTCCAGGAAGGCTATGCTTGGCAACGTTGCTTCCGAAAAGCACTTTTCAGGGTAAAATATTGGGTGAGAAGCATTTTTAGTCCAATGACATGATCACCTTTAACTGAAAATGGAGTGCGTCTGGACCCTGAGGCTGCTTCTCCATTTTTAGCAACAGGTGGCCAAGTCTGCTTCTCATTCAATATTTTACCTTTTAAAAGTGCTCTTAGCAAATGGAGCGTGACCGTGTGACTATAGAGATCAAGAAATCAACTTGCATGATTCGGAGGTTAAAATGTATTTAGTAAGCTAAGAGTGTTATAATGGCTTATGTGAGCCCTACAAATCTAATGACAACTTGATAAAGTGACTGGAGAGTGGTTAGAGACTTACGTGAGAAACTTCGGTGGTCGTCAATGGTAGCGGTTAGCGTTCGCCCTCCAACATATCTGTCTACATTCACAGTTTCCCTTCTCATTTGTCTCCCTAAATATCCAATGCATTTCATATCTAGCCTCCATAACTATTGTCTTCTTGATTCGCTGGACCTCTCTGAAGGACTCCTCTCTCAGGGGATTCCTCTTCCAAATTCACGACAGAATGAGCTTTTAAGTTATCTTTTAAATTCCCTACAGAAGTAGCTCCTGAATCTGAAGATTTTATTTCCGATTCCTCTTCAAAATTACTTGTGCCTTCACTAAAAGAACCTTTTGTAGACACCCAAATTTGGCTCAAGGCTCGATCAAAACACATTTCGAGAGAGGCGCATTTTCGATCTTTTAATGGCATGTATGAAACCCTTAGGAATCACCTCAAACCCTTAGGAATAACCTTAGATCCCTTAGGAACCTATCCCGAACCTTTAGAAACCAGTCCCGACCCTTAGAACCCATTCCAAACCTTAAACCTAACCTTCCCGAGTAATGGATAAAGAGTGGTGCACCAGGACTAGCTGTGGTCTTTTACTGATATCAAATTTATATACTATTGTAAAGAGAACTTCTCCAGCTTTTCAACGAGCTAAAAATCGCCTCAATCGGAGTTGTATATCAAAAGTTACGGCGATTCAAAAATCGAGCAGAATTTCGAGTTTTTTGCTTGGCACAACTAATAGTTGCTCCAATTTTAAAGTGGACCCCACCCCTCGCAAAGCCAACTTTCCAACTACTGCTCAGCACTGTTTTACTGTACATTTACCTGGCGTAACTAATAGTTGCGCCAGGCATATGAACAGTGACCTCTGATTTTTGCCTCAAAAATCGAGATTGGGGTTTAACTTGTTGACCATCTTGATCTTTGGGGTGTGTTTTGCTAGTTATGTTGCACCCTTTTAGTGCCTATTTTCAACCCTTAAATGATTTGAAACATCAACCAATCATCCACCATTAGAACCACCTTTACACCTTTCTAAGCTCTCAAAATCCTAGGAAACCTTATATTTGAGATTACCTAATTGCTAACCCTAATTAGCATCTAAGTAGCCTCCTAATCCACCCTTTTCCTATAAATAGAGCCCCCCTCCCCTTGGTTTAAGGGTTGAGAATTTTGGCCTAAGAGAGAAAGAGCTTAAAGTGAGAAGATCTGTTTCCCTTTGGTGCACACTTCCCATACAAATTCCATAATTCCAAAACCTCCTTTGAGTGATATTTTTCACCTTAAATCTCTTAGTTTAGGTATATGCTACCCATTCACCTTCCCTCTCTACCTCTTAGTTAGCAAGCCTTAGAGGTTAGAACCCCTCTTTCCACCATACAAGCCTTCAAAAGCTCATTAAAGCAAACCAACGCAAGGCTCTCCTACGGTGCTATAAGGGCCCGAGGGCTCCGGCTCTCCCCTTTCTTCTCCTATTTATTTCTAGCTCCCTCCATCCTTCCATTTGTGTCGTTACGCTACCGACTTTTCTGTAGGATCGGAGGGGCACAAATAGGATTCTAAGCTTTTTTGGGCAAGAGGAAGCTATTTTCATTTCTTTTACTTTATTTTATTTTTGGCCATTAGTAGAGACCGCGTTAAGCGGGTTGATCGGGTGCCTAACACTTTCTCGATCGATAACCGAAGCCCCTACCCAAGAGCCTTTGGTGTGGACCGGATTCAGAGTCATATTTTTAGCACTTCGGTGCTCATAAAAATGAACTAGGTTTCCCGGGACACCAAAAGCTCCAGGTGGCGACTCTATATTTTTCGTTAGGGTGCGCATCGTCGCAACGGGATCGTCTCAATTCCCACGGTTGCACACCTTTGCATTTAAACCTATTCCATAATAATTTAGCCCTTGGCATTATTTTTTGGCAAACAGGGTTAAAGGTTCTATAATTTGTCCAATAAATAAATAAGCAACTACCAAGCAACGACAACAATGAGCGCCATCAATTCTTCTCATCTCACACCTAAAATAAAATCCCTCACCTTCGAATGTCTGATCTATAGGATGTCACATGACACAATTTTTACCTATCTAAGTTGTCTAGCATAACATCTTATGACCTTGTACAACCCAAGAAATATATCTATTCAAGAATACCTATCATTGAAGTAATATGAAATTATATATGAACCGTAAGTCTTTGCTACTATAAAGCAACGAGGGCAGAATATTGTGATAAGGGATGAAAATATTAGATTTCGTTCTTGCATCAGTCATTTAAAAAAAAAACCTTTATTTACAACCCAAGATTCTTCCTTCATAATTCACATCTTAAGTTCTTGACTGCTTGGAATCTAATGATGGAACTTGCTCTTCAACCCAACCTCTGTTACACTAGATCTTAAGGTCATGGTCCTACAATTCTATCTAAGATTAATCTGATTCCACATTGCACACAACAGTGCAGATCAAACATGATTCTCATATTACTGTTCGGGATGTTTGCCATGTGGAATCAAAATCTAACTTTCTAGTGATAGGACAATGATCTCAATATTTATTGTGTCGAAGGTTGGGATGAAGACCAAGTTCCATCATCGGATTCAAAGAAATCAACGGGTTACGCACATATAACCTGAACTCAAATGGAAAAAACCTTAGATTGAAAATAAAGATATACCCTTGAAGATAACATATGAGTCTCCTCGCCATTATCTCACACCTCTCTTTGCAGGTGCATAGCATGTGCATACACGATGGTCCATATTAATCTTCTCATATTAAAAATTTTAAACCCTTGTAGTTAGATCACGTCTCAAGAAGCAAAGGGCAGGTACTTGTCCCTACTACATGCTACAGTGTTTTAGAAAGCAGACCATTGCGGCGGTTGAACCGTGGTTTAATCGGAACCGCAATAGTTTTCAGGTCGGTTGGGTTGAAAACTGTCTGTGGACAGTTTTTTGGTCAAATGCGGTCAAAATTGCCTGAAAACCATGAAACCGACTTGAAAACCACAAAAACGCCCTGAAAACCACTAAGATCACGTTCACTTTTTGCGATGCATACCATGTGGAATCCACATCTGACCATGTGATAGTAGGCCCATATCTCAAGATATATTGTTTGGAAGATTGGGACGACAAAAGATCTTTGTCGTCTTATTTAAAGTAGTGAACATATTTTTTCCTTTGTTTGAGTTGATTGTAACATATATTATTGGGTTTACACTTTTCTATTGTACTTAAAATAAAAATATCTGGTAGATAGATATATTGGACCCTAGTTCCGGCCTTGAAGGTCCATTGGAGCTCCATGTGGCATCTAAAGCACTCTATGAGTGCCACATGGAGCATGGTTTTATTGTTTTGATCAATTTTTTTGAAAAAATATATCTTTCTTGAAAATTAAGCACATCAAACGTTGATAAATTTCAATGGTTCAGATTTCAAGGCTTAAAAAATACACGGTGGAGTGTCTTTATAGATGATCCAAGAAATATAATCGAGCTTCAGAGTATCTTGGGTGCCATGTGAAACCTTGGAGGTGGTCACCATCCTCCCAGATCTCATGTGGAGCTCCATGTGTCACCCAAAATATTGTGTGAATGTCACATAGAGCACGGGTGCATTGCTTAGATCATCCTTAAAAAGAATTTGAAAATTCTTTTCGATCATGCGTCCTTTTCCACGAATTTGAACCGTTGAAACTAGTCAAAGTTTGAGCTATGCTTTAATATTATTTGAAAATGATATAAAAAACACATTTTTTCTCTACGTGACACTCAAATTGTGTTTTAGGTGCCACATAGACTTTAGAGGATGGTCACCATCCTCCCTTGGAAGATAAATTTGGATATATATCTATATATATATATATATATATATATATATATATATATATATATATATATATATATAGGGAGCCGGTTCCGTCCTCCATGGGAGGACGATCACCGTCCTCCAAGGTCCACGTGGAGGTACACATGGTACTCAAAACGCTCTTTGGTTGTCATGAGGAACACAGGTGGATAGTTTAGATCAATTTTTTAAAAAAAAATCGAAAAAAATTTAAAAGCATAAGTCAATGTTTGACTAGTTTTAATGGTCTACATTGCGCGACTCAAAAAACACATGGTGGAGATGAGTTTTCAAATTTAAAAAAAAATGATCTAGGCATTGCACCCGAGGTCCATGTGGCATTGAAAGTCAGGGGCGGAGCCACGTTATGACTTGGGTGGTCAATTGACCACCCAAACTTTCTAAAAATTTGTTATTAAGCTTTAGGTGTCCTAATTTATATTAGTGGATTTTCATCCATCCAAAATTATATTGACCACCCAAAGTTTTTTAAAATCTTCAAACAAACTTTTTTTATGGTATTTGTTTTCATAACAAATATTTCTTCTTTGATTTTTTTAACTAAATCCTACAATTTTGGCCTATTTTTTAGCTCCCCTCCATCTATTTAGGTGAGCTAAGACTTATTTTCGGAGAGATATCTCTCACAATGGGCTCCACTATGTTGTAGAGCTACGTACTCACATTTATGGTGTATAAGCTCTAGTATAATTACTTTAAAAAATTAAGTAATTTATTACACATAACAAAGTTTGAACTTAGAACCTAACCTTCACAAAGCACTAAGTCTACCACTAGAGCAATTCACTAAGATATTGATAGAGCATAAAAAACTTAATACATATATCATTTTAAAAAGGCATCAAAATTATTAAATAAAAAAATATCGGGTCTTCCCCTTCATCATCGGGATATGTTTAATAGCTTCGATGGTCTCACGGGCTCCCTACAATGTACTGCCACATCATCCTACTCTTTAGAGGATGACAACGAGGATGATGCTACATCGTAGTCATTCTTCGAGGGAATTTTGAATTAGACCAATTTTGTTGGAACGGCCTAATTGATATGTATATGATTTTCTTTTATTTTGTATCTAGTTTCGTTTGTAGATATTTTCTTTTTTTTTTAGTGTTTGCTTAGGAAAAAAATTATACAATTTTTCAACATTAATTGATTAGATGACACCCCATGAAAAAATTCTGGCTCCGCCCCTAGTTGAAACAATGTTTTGGATGCCACGTGGACCTCCACCTGGAATCTTGGAGGATGGTGACCGTCCTCCCCTGGAGGATGGAAACCTTTTCCACACACACACACACACACACACACACATATATATATATTGGTCGCTATTATCGGGCCATTAGCCTATAGCTAGCCTATTCTCAACTCTTACTCAACTCAACCTTTATTGACCTCATGGGCTGAGAACTTGGAATAATGGTATTAGGGATGATCACCTTACATCGGACTTAATGCAAGAGTTCCAATATATATCCAAAACCATAAGCAATAAACTGCTAGTGGAATTACAACAGAAAATGAATCAAATGCTAACAATTTGATGAGGTGGTGTATGTGACAGCCCGAATTTTGACACCCCAAAACCCGTGCCATCGGCACGATCCTTTTCACTGTGCCCCATGCATTTATACGGAACATTGGTATAACAAGTAAAACTAATCAAGTAAAATATATGAACTGAAAGAACATGCATTAATGATATATTATTCTCTATAATAAGAACTCAAAAGCAGTTCTCATTCCATGCCAATGTATGTACAAAAGAATAGGCTCGAACCATCGGTGATAAAACCAGGTCATCCCAGATGGTTCGCCAAACGAGAATATAGAAGTATAATTACATTTCTTCTCAAAAAGGGCTTGACATACCAAGCCGTACCAATGTGCTCATAAAAAGTCTCTCTCAAAGTGCTCAACAGAGTCTCCTAGAAGAAGCCCTTAGGAGGAGGCTCCAACTCGTCCCCGGGCACGTAATCCGAATCACCTGGATCCACGTCTCTCGAAGCCTCAGCCGCTGCTAACACAGGACCTGCGACGTATAGTCTAAAAGGGTGAGCTACATCCTAGCTCAATAGGGAACAATACAATGAACATATAAGTCAAAATCTCACATATATTCCATGATATTCTAAGCATGATGTATCTATGCACTTGCTGGAAAAATAGTTTAAATGATGACATTTTTGGTATTGAAGTTTACTGGTTCATTTACTATCAACTAATCATGAATAGCACTGAATAGGCCTAAAGCAAACTTAAATCTTCAACTTAAGTAATCCCCGAGCAATATAGCATCGAGCCCCGATGGAATACCTTCCATCGTCGTCTAAATAGACAGTTGTTATATGTATTCTCTTGGAATATTATCCAAGCCCCTTTCTCATAGGCGGCGGGGTTAAATCTCATCTCAACATCCCTGGGATGTGCTTACTGTATACGGATAAACCTCCGTACTAGTGCACGGATTGGCCGTTGTACCGGTCACGGATATCCTGTCGAGTAAGTCGTGGGTATCCCGCCACGTCGGTGGGGTATTCTATTCAAACCTTAAATAATAAAAATAACATGTGCATTATATATAGTTATTCACCGTGTAAATGTGCTACTTTATATCAGTTAGGCCTTATCAATCGTTATTCAATCTTACTTACATCCCTGAGATGTCTAATTTACTCGCATCACACTAATGCCTTTGTAACTTCCTCATCCCCTGGGGATGTCTCATTCTTGTTTACTTTCTTGGTGTCACACACACACCCTTTTCACAAATATCTATGCAATTAAAATATTTTCAATTTGATTTCCATATCACTACATACATGCTCTTGCAATTTAAAATGCATGTTCAAGGTGTTCCCTACCTCAAGTCTTTGAAGGTCCAAGCATCAAGGTCCCACACGGTTCCTTATGCTTGTTCTCACACGTACCACCTATGGTACACCATAACACATGTAATACATCATTAAAGATGCAATAGAGAAGGTCCAAGACCCTCCATGAACCTCAAGGTCAAAATAAAAAGTCAACTGAAACCGCCATAGTCGATTAATCGATCTCCAAAATCAATTACTCGAATCATAAATTGATTAATCGATTCACAAAATTGATTAATCGAAATCTAAAATTGATTAATCGATTCCCAAAATCGATTAATAGATCCCAAATCGATTAATCGAAAATCCCAGCATGGCTAATCGATTCTCAAATCGAGTAGTCGAAAATAAAAAATCGATTAATCGATCCCAAATCGATTAATCGAAAAACCAAAATCGATTAATCGATTAGTCGATTTTTCCCACACCTTATTCCTCCAGCCCTGGAGGTTCTCAGTCGATTAGTCGATTCCCAATCGATTAATCGATATCTAAAATCGATTAATCGATTTCAGGCTTTTGTACTTTTTCAACCTCCAGGCCAAAATTGATTAATCGATTTAGCCAGACTTAGCCCCCTTTTTTGGGCTGTTCTTCAAAATCTCTTCCTTTTCTATTTTCTTTCTTTTCTAACCATTTAATCCATCAATTTGACTACATTTGATTAAATTTAATCATCTAGAATCTATGCATTTAATTCAAATAAAAACTCACCTCAATAAGTCCCTTAAATGATTGATTTGTTTGGTTTGAATGGTTAGGGCTCCAGTCCTTGATTCAACGGTCTTTCACGTGTCGAATCCGACAATCAATGCTCGATCCCTTCTTGATTTGCATTAACTCTTAGCTCAATAACTCCCTTGGTTCCTCTCTCTCTCTCTCTCTCTCTCTCTCTCTCTCTTCTTAACTCTCTTTCACCAACCAAACAAAAGAAACCTAGGTTATTAAAACCATTATAACTTCCCTCAAGCTTCGGTGTTAAGCACATACATCGGAGATAGGTGTATGCGGCCATTAACTAAACTCTAACTCTATACTTAGGTCACATTGACATCACATTAGTTCATTACTTCATGAGTTCACTGTTCTCACTTGGTCAAACTTATGACCAGTCGGGCACGAATCTCGAGGTCACTGTTTAACGCTCAAACTTTCGGGATATTACATTCTCCCCACCTTGAAAATTTTTGTCCTCGAAAATAACCCAAAGGTGCCTCGATTTGGGTACCCCACACACAGGTGGTGTCACGTACCCGATAACCAAAATGAAGTAAATGTGCCACACACACAAAGCCAAAGTAAGATAATTGCAATCGAATTCAAAAAGATAGATTTTCTATTTCATGGATTTCAAAATTTTACAACTGTTCATTTACATTAGTTACAAAACTCCAGTACAAGACTCCAATACAAAGCATGATAATAATAGCGCTCGACAAGTGGCCCGATCTGGCTCATGTGGTCCCCTCTCCAAGCTGGTCTGGTGGTGGCTGACTCGTCTCGGCTGGCGGCTGACTCGTCTCAGGAGGTGGTGGCGGAACTGTGCTAGAGGTGCCGGCGTTAGGGGCACCCGGGTGGATAGTTGTACCAGTGTGGAACGCGATAGTGCCAGTAGTCTATGCCTGCTCCTCTGCCAGACGACGCTGATAGTCAGGGTAGATGTACCGCATGGTGTGGTACATTAGAAAGTCTATTCGCTGGTTCATCAACTGGTTGTTGGCCTCCATGCGTGCCAACACGCCCTCGATCGTAGGCACCGGGCGAGCAGCTCGGCGGCGGTATGATGATGTAGGTGTGGCAGTCGCTAACTGCGAAGGTGGTGTAGTGGATGTGGTAGGAGGTGGCACTATGGGTTGCCTCGCAGCTGGTACTGAGGTCTGCAATGGGGCTTCCTTAGCGGGTGGAATGATGGGGTGTGCTCCCCCTACTGGCCGGTCCTGCTGTGGTGGTGGGGGTGGTAGTGGAGCTACTGCTGGCCCATAAACTGGTAGGGCCTTCTTCAGCAATTTGTAACTACGACCCCATAAAGCGATGGAGAAATGCTTCACGTGGTCCGTTGCTTTCTGCTCATGGGGCAAAATCGCATACTCCGGGGAGTCAGAGTAGCACTCAAGCATGCTCGATATGAGGTGAGCATATGGCATCTTCTCCTTTGGTCTCAAAGGACCCTTCATCATCTTGCCCTTAATATAGATCATCCCCTCAAAGATGATCTTGGTGGCGTCGAACCCAACAGCTACAGAATGCTACGTATAGGGCCTGTTGGACTAACTCCACTCTCTCTGTATCGTGGCGCATCGGGTAGAGGTTGCACTTGATTATTAAATCAAGCATCCACATGTAGTGGGGTAAGTCTACTCTCCTAATGGATTTGCCATATCCTTTTCTCCCATTGGTCATCTCAGCCATTATTTCCTCAAATCCCACTTCCTCAGCAAATGGTGGGAAAAGGGTGGTCTCGGGTACGAAGTCCAAATAACACTCTAGGGATTGGTGAACATGGGCTCGGGTGAAAAGGTAATGGCGACCATCAATTTCGGTCACCACGGTGTCATCGACGCGGCCCTGCTTTAGGTTTTGATAGAAGAGCCGAACGACTCTAGGGTAGTAATACTCGTGTAGCGGCTTCAATAGGTTACCGAGGCCCACATTGACGAGGTAGTTCTTGGCCCATTTGGTCTCACCCTCGACATCGGGGTCGGTAAACAAGACCTCGTCGACGATGTATTCATCCTCGAAATTCTTTTCCGCCCACCATTCGTTGGGTTGGGGCAAGTTTACAAGTGGTTGTGGTGGTGTCGGTGAAGACTCGCGCTAAGATGCGTTCGTTGAATCGGATGTGGTATCCGATGACCCTGGTAATGGTGACGGAGGAGGTGATGGTGATGGTGGTGGCGGTGTGGCATTCTTACGCCATACTGGAAGCTTTGAAGCTGCTTGCTTCGTGGTCAAGCGAGTTCGAGGCGGCATTTTGACTCAAAATATAATGAAACTAGGGTTTGATAACTCAAATTGAAAGGAAAACTTGAAATCTAGGTTTTACCTTAGGTTTTGATCCAAGTACGCGATGCTTGCGAGGCAAAATCGGTGCAAAATCCCCCCAAAACCCTAGTTTGCTCGGCGGTTTAAAGAGGAAGATGAAAAGGCGCACAAGAAAAGAAACCCAAAAATTTCGAATTGGGAGAAAAATCCCCGTTTTTCATATATATAGGCCCAAGTCGATTAATCGATTTTTAAAAATTTTCCAGCCGCGCGAAATCCATTAATCGAAACTCAAAATCGATTAATCGAATTCGTGCTCACTTAAAATTTCCAGGTTTTCCAGCTCACTGGCATGTGCCAGTCGATTAATCGAATTCTCATATCGATTAATCGATTTTTCCAAATCGATTAATCGAAATCCCCTCGATTAATTGAAATTACACTTTATTCATTTTTCTGAATCTCCCTTTTACTGGTGTATGCCAGTTGATTAGTCGACCAAAATCGATTAATCGAATTTCCAAATCGATTAATCGATTTGAAAATTGATTAATCGGTTTTGATCAAACTTCAAAATTTTCTGTTGATGTTTGTCTCCTTTGTTTTCTTGGTAATACATGACCAGTTGGTCACTGGTTTTGTGAAACATTACTTCACAGCCATTGCGTGGCATGATGAATCCTAGCTATGCAATCTACATCGCAACACTGCACAATCTCCGATAAAATTTTGTTTCTTCATTGGATAAATTGGTCAAATGGTCAACATTGGATTACAATGAACGGTTTGAATCCGCAAACATGCTTGCGGTGATGCAATTTTTATTCTCAACTCGTCACAAATAAGTCCGGGTATTGTTCCTTCACGTCGGCCTCTCGTTCTCACGTAGCTTCTTTGGTCGAATGATTCTTCCATTGAACAAGCACTAATGGAATCACTTTGGTACGCAGTACTTGCTCCTTTCTATCTAATATCTTCGCCGGCTCTTCGGTCATGCTCATATCCTCATGCATCTCCAAAGGTTGACCTCCCAAGATGCGGGAAGGATCAGTCACGTAATTTCTGAGTATAGATACGTGAAAAATGTTATGTACTCGGTCGAATAACGGTGGTAATCCAATGCGGTAAGCAACTTCTACTCCACCCAAAACCTAGAATGGTCCAAGATAGCGGGGACTCAACTTTCCTCTCTTTCCAAATCTCATGATGCCCTTCATAGGCGACACCTTTGCAAACACGTGTTCACCCACCTTATAGTCTATACTGGTCCACTTGATATCGGCATAACTTTTCTGTCTGCTCTGAGCTGCTTTGAGTTTTGCTCTTATCATACAAACACAAGTGGCATTATCTTCAAGTACCTCCAGTCCCAAAACAAATTTCTCCCCGATTTCCTCCCAATTTATGGGCAATCTACACCTCCTTCCATATAGAGCTTCGTATGGTGCCATGCCAATGCTCGTCTGAAAGCTGTTGTTGTATGCAAACTAGATCAATGGCAGGTGTTGATCCCATGATCCTTGCAATTCTAGCATACACGCTCTGAGCATGTCTTCTATGACTTGATTTACCCGCTCTATTTGTCCATCTGTTTACGAATGAAATGCTGAACTAAAGTCCAATCGCATTCCCATTCCTTCTTGAAATTTCTTTCAAAACTTGGATGCGTACAGTGGATCACGATCTGAAACAATGCTGCTTGGAATCTCGTGTAATCTCACAACCTCCTTCATATACAACTCTGCTAATCTCCCTGCTGTGTTCATCGTGTTGTAAGGAATGAAGTGTGTGGATTTGGTCAATCGGTCTATGACTACCCAAATGGCATTGTATCTCTTTGCAGTACGCGATAGCCCAACTATGAAGTCCATAAAGATCGATTCCCACTTTCACTCTGGTATGGGTAGAGGCTGCAATAATCCAGCAGGATGTCTATGATCAACCTTCACCTGCTGACATGTCAAACATCGTGACACGTACTTAGCCACATCTTGCTTCAACCCTCTCCACCAGTAGTTCTTTCCCAAGTCTTGATACATTGTAGTGCTACCAGGGTGGATTATATAATTTGACTTATGAGCCTCGGCAAGTATAGTTTGTCGCAGATCGGTATCATCTGGAATACAAAGGTGACTCTTTAACAGTAAGGAACCATCTTCTTTGAGTAAGAACTTTGAACTGATGCCTTCGACCACATTATTCATCATCTGGCATGAAAGTCCACATATCACAAGATTGGCGTGCCGCTGATTACCCAATAGGATAATCATCTGCTAAACTATATTTCTATAACAATCAACTACAATATATACTATCCATGAGATTGTCAACCCACAACAATTCAACTCATGACTCGAAATAGGTCTCATCTGTCTAGGAACAAGAGTTCACAGTCACCCACTTTCTGATATGCAATGGCTGTAAGAGAAATTACCAAAGTGAGATAAATTCATCACCAAGATGAGATAAAGCCATCACTAACATGAGGTAATGCTATCAGCAAAATGAGATAAAGCCATCAGCAAAATGAGGTAAAGCCATCAGCAAAATGAGATAAAGCCATCACCAAAATGAGGTAAAGCCATCAGCAAAATGAGATAAAGCCATCACTAACATGAAATAAAGCCATCACCAAAATGAGATAAAGTCATCATCAAGATGAGAACATCTAAAATCTGCCACAACGATCTTGAAATCTTCAAACTTTATGCCCTTAACCAATTTTATGATACGCGAATAGAATTCCGATCATATAGGAAGGGCAAGAGTGTGACACATCTTGTCTTTCAATTTAAGGAGATGATTACAAATGATTATTCTCAAGGTCTTACCATTTAGGTGCACCAGGATAAGGTCGTACATAAATACTTAGGCATGATTAATCGACTCTTCATGTGCACAACTCTCAACACACTCCCTATACTAACTAAATCTCTTTATAATCCTTGAAAATCTAGTTATGCATCATGGCTTAGGTGAAAACAGTAAAATCTACCGTAGCAACATCTAATTCTGCTCTCCCATGGTATCCGTAATTTAAATTTTCCTATCCCTTGACAATTACCTACATGATTTTCCTAGATTCTTCCAATTCTCGGAAAAAGTTCCAGAGTAAAGGAATGTATTTAAATACACCATAATCATGACTCATTAGTCAGGAAGAAGAATACTAGGATTAAGTCCGTTAATTCAACTTCATTACTCATAATGTCAACTCAACTTCAAATTATGAACAATCTATCCGTAAGTAATTTCACCCTAACTGTGAAGATTTATTTCAGTCTCGTCCTTATATTGTCACCTACTTAGATAATCCTTTGAAATTGAACTTCGTTTATGTTATGGAGGTGATTTAATCGGATGCACATATGACGGTGTCGTGATGTTCCTTAAGTGTCAAAAGCAACCACAATTTCTAAGGGCATTCATCATCTAAAAATTTTAGAAAAATCACGATAATTGATAGTAAATCTATACCTTGGGAAACTTCATGTGCCATCTGGGCATTGTGCATCGCTGTTTCACTTGTAGGACCTTGATTCGTAGGGAGGATCGGCTCAGAAGTAGACGTCAATATTACCCACCCTTGACGTCTCATTGAACAATCCTTGATCCGGTGCCCTTTCTCACCGCACTTAAAGCATGTGCACAAAACTAACCGACACTCTTCCGTTTTGTGGTGCTTCCCACAATGTGTGCATATATCAATCGATGTAGATGTCGTCGCCCCCTTCCTCAATGCTGGACAATGTTTTATGAGGTGTCCCATTCGCCCACACTTGAAACACCCTCTCATGCCTCTCCTATAGTCCGATGTCTTCTATCGTTATCCACACCTTGAGCATGACTCAACCTGTGTCAATGGAGAGATGTGAGTCGTCTCTCTCAACCTTGTCGTGAGTAATGAAGTCAGCTGAGCCATTGTGTTGATCATCGTCTCAAGCAATTGCCTATTCTGCTCATTTTTTCTAGTGTGTTCAGTTCTTGCTCTTTTGCGTGGTGCCATTGCGATCTGTCAAATTGAAACAGGGTTCCAATTAATAATGATTGTGGTCACCACGGCCCTAAGCTCTGACAAAATCTAAAACTTCATTTCATCTACTAGCCATACTTCTATCACGATCATCACAATCATCAAACAACCCCACTATAAGTGATCATTGAAAATCCATAGCCCATGTTCTAAACAGAACCTACTGCCACAACTTGAGACTTCAAGAACCTAAAGCCTAACGTTTCCTCCCACTGTGATAGAGTCCTGATTGGATCTCCTATACCCTAACAGAATCTACTGCAATAGTCTTGGGTCCCAAAAAGTTTTAAGCCAAGACCTAATGCTTAAGCTCTACCGCCACAACGTCCCTAGAAGACTTAACGCCTAAGCTCTGATACCAACTATGACAGCCCGAATTTCGGCACCCTGAAACCCGTGCAATCGGCACGATCCTTTTGACCGTGCCCCATGCATTTATACAGAACATTGGTATAACAAGCAAAACTAATCAAGTAAAATGTATGAATTGAAAGAACATGCATTAATGATATATTATTCTCTATAATAAGACTCAAAAACAGTTCTCATTCCATGCCAATGTATGGACAAAAGAACAAGCCCGAACCATTAGTGATAAAACCAGGTCACCCCAGATGGTTTGCCAAAAGGGAATATCGAAGTATAATTACATTTCTTCTCAAAAAGGGCTTGACATACCAAGCCGTACCAATGTGCTCATAAAAAGTCTCTCTGAAAGTGCTCAACAGAGTCTCCTAGAAGAAGTCCTCAGGAGGAGGCTCAAACTCGTCCCCAGGCACGTAATCCGAATCACCCGGATCCACGTCTCCCGAAGCCTCGGCCGTTGCTAACACTGGACCTGCAACATATAGTCTAAAAGGATGAGCTACATCCTAGCTCAATAGGGAATAACACAATGAACATATAAGTCAAAATCTCACATATATTCCATGATATTCTAAGCATGATGTATCTATGCACTTGCTAGAAAAATAGTTTAAATGATGACATTTTTGGTATTGAAGTTTAATGGTTCATTTACTATCAACTGATCATGAATAGCACTGAATAGGTCTAAAGCAAACTTAAATCTTCAACTTAAGTAATCCCCGAGCAATATAGCATCGAGCTCAGATGGAATACCCTCCATCATTATCTAAATAGATAGTTGTTATATGCATTCCCTGGGAATACTATCCAAGCCCCTTTCTCATAGACGACGACGTTAAATCTCATCTCAACATTCCTGGGATGTGCTTACTGTGTACGGATAAACCTCCATACTAGTGCACGGATTGGCCGCCTACCGGTCACGGATATCTTGCCGAGTCAGTCGTGGGTATCCCACCACATCGGTGGGGTATTATATTTAAACCTTAAATAACAAAAATAACAGGTGCATTACATATAGTTATTCACCGTGTAAATGTGCTACTTTATATCAATTATGCCTTATCAGTTGTTATTCAATCTTACTTACATCACTTGGATGTCTAATTTACTCGCATCACACTGATGCCTTTATCACTTCCTCACCCCCTGGGGATGTCTCATTCTTGTTTACTTTCTTGGTGTCACACACACACCCTTTTCACAAAGATTTACGCAATTAAAACATTTTCAATTTGATTTCCATATCACTACATACATGCTCTTGTAATTTAAAATACATGTTCAAGGTGTTCCCTACCTCAAGTCTTTGAAGGTCCAAGCATCAAGGTCCCACACGGCTCCTTATGCTTGTTCTCACATGTACCACCTATGGTACACTATAACACATGTAACACATCATTAAAGATGCAATAGAGAAGGTCCAAGACCCTTCATGAACCTCAAGGTCAAAATATAAAGTTAACTGAAACAGCCACAGTCGATTAATCGATCTCCAAAATCGATTCCCAAAATTGATTAATCGAAATCCAAAATCGATTAATCGATCCCAAATCGATTAATCAAAAATCCCAGCATGGCTAATCGATTCTCAAATCGAGTAGTCAAAAATAAAAAATTGATTAATCGATCCCAAATCGATTAATCGAAAAATCAAAATCGATTAATCGATTCCCCAATCGATTAGTCGATTTTTCCCACACCTTATTCCTCCAGTCCCTGGAGGTTCTCAGTCGATTAGTCGATTCCCAATCGATTAATCAAAATCCAAAATCAATTAATCGATATTCAGATCGATTAATCGATTTTGGGCTCTTGTACTTTTTCAACCTCTAAGCCAAAATTGATTAATCGATTTGGCCAGACTCAGCCCCCTTTTTTGGATTGTTCTTCCAAATCTCTTCCTTTTCTATTTTCTTTCTTTTCTAACCATTTAATCCATTAATTTGACTGAATTTAATCATCTAGAATCTATGCATTTAATTCAAATAAAAACTCACCTCAATAAGTCCCTTAAAGGATTGATTTGTTTGGTTTGAATGGTTAGGGCTCCAGTCCTTGGTTCAACGGTCTTTCACGCGTCGAATCCGACAATCAATGCTCGATCCCTTCTTGATTTACATTAACTCTTAGCTCAATAACTCCCTTGGTTCCTCTCTCTCTCTCTCTCTCTCTCTTCTTAACTCTCTTTCACCAACTAAACAAAAGAAACCTAGGTTATTAAAACCCTTATAACTTTCCTCAAGCTTCGGTGTGAAGCACATACATCGGAGATATGTGTATGTGGCCATTAACTAAACTCTAACTCTATACTTAGGTCACATTGACATCACATTAGTTTATCACTTCATGAGTCTACTGTTTGACCCTCACTTAGTCAAACCTAAGACCAGTCGAGCACGGATCCCGAGGTCACTGTTTAATGCTCAATTTTTTAGGATATTACAACGTAATTGTGGATGCTTCTTATGAGGAGGTATTCAGAGTTGAGCTTATACACTCTTACAAATTGATGGGGAGTTCGCTAACCATTAATTTGGATTGAAGATAACTGAAGCGCTAAAGAATGAGAGGCTTGGTGAAAATGTCGACGGCCTGATCGAACGTGGAATCATGGCTTACCTCGACTTCTTTGTTCACCACTTTTTCATGAATGAAGTGGTAGTCCACCTAGATGTGCTTATTGCGGGCATGGAAGACGGGATTTGAGGCAAGAGAGATTGCCGATATATTGTCGCACCAAAGGATTGGGGTTGACCGAGCAGGAATGTCGATGTCGCGAAGAAGAATATTTATCCATGCATGTTTAATCAATAGTTGTATAGACCAAAGATCTGTATTCGGCTTTGGTGGAGGACCTAGAAACTATGTGTTGTTTGGTAGCGCACCAAGAGATGAGATTGGGGTCCATGTAGATGCAAAATCCAGTTGTCGAGCATCGATTTTTGTTGTCGCCTGCCCAATCAGCGTTAGAGTATGCTGTAAGATGGAAATTTTCCGATTGAAATTGTAAACCAAAGTGCAGGGTGCCCCTGAGAAAGCGTAGTATCCGTTTTACGGCATTGTAATGATGAACTTTGGAGAATGCATATGCTAACACACATTGTTGGCATCATCAGAAAGATCTGGCCGCATTATAGTAAGGTATTGAAAAGCCCTAACAATGCTCCGATAAAGTGTGGGGTCTTTGAAATCGTTGTCACCATCGAGATCATTGAATTTCTTGGCAGCGGTTGGAGATCGGCAAGCCTTGCATTCTGTCATAGCAGCGCGACTTAGGATATCTGTGACATATTTTTGCTGAGAAAGAGTTATGCCAGTGGGGGTTCGCACAATCTCAATACTGAGAAAGTAATTTATGTGCCCGAGGTCCTTCATAGAAAAGGTGCTGCTCATGCGGTCAATTAGTTGATTGATAAGAAGAGTGTTGCTGCCGGGAACGAGTATGTCATCCACATAGATGAGAACTATGGTGATGTGTGATGAAGAGGGAAGGATCAGCGATGCTATTAACAAACCCATTGGAGAGAAGGAAGTGAGAGAACATCACATACCACACCCTCGGAGTCTGTTTAAGGCCATAGATTGCTTTCCGCAATTGGCATTCATGATTTGGAAATGAAGAATCATTGAAGCCTTGGGGTTGATGCATATAAACTTCTTTTTTGAGAAATCCATGAAGGAAAGTATTTGACACATCAAGCTACTTAATGATCCAGTTTTACTGAAGAGCAAGAGAAAGAATGAGTCGGATGGTGGGCTGCTTGGCTATGGGACTGAATGTCTCATTATAGTAGATACCCTCTTCTTGATGGAAACCTTTGGCTACAATGCAAGCTTTGTAACGAGCTATGGTGCCATCTGCATGCTTCTTGAGTCGGTAGATCCATTTACATCCAATAACATTTTTGTTGGGTGGAGATGGGACCAACGTTCAAGTGCCTTGGGATAGAAAATCATGAAACTCTTTGAGCATTGCTTTACACCATTGCTGAAGACGGGCCGCTTTCAGAGTAGTTTTTGGGCTCAATGGAGAGGTTTAAGGTGGCTGAGAGATATAGATGATGCTTAGGCTAAAAAATACTATGCTTGGAGCGGGTGGTCATGGGGTGAGAATTGAGGATGGGTTCAATGGATGGAGGTGGAGTTGATTGATGGGGTTGGTGTATGGGCAGAAATTTGGGGGGATGTTGGGTGTGTAATAGGTGGATTGGGAAATGGTGAGAAAGGTTGAGACAGAGGTGTGTTGGGAAGGTTGAAGGGATTGATATGTGGTAGGCGGGAATGTGGTGATGACTCGCTACTTTTATATGTATCTAATTTACTCTTAACCTATTGCAAGCCCACAATGGAAATTGCAGTGCTAGTATAGAATCGTTCCCACAAGGAAGTGATCATTTCATATTTCGCTTTTCTTGAAAACTTATATTTATCTTTAAGGTTCTAAACTACTTAAGAAATATGAATAAAAGAATGATTTCTTAAACTAATTACAGAAAATAAATCCTAATCTTCAAACTTTCGAATACTGGTCGTCAATCAGTCTCCTTTTGTTCTCAGATATTTATGAAATTAAAAGTTCCGTTACACTATATATTAACTCTCCTAGCATTGGTTGTCAATCAAAACTAAAATCCTATCAATACAGATTTAATTTAATCTGCAACCAACCAGATTTTGGGCGTCAATCAAATCTAGAAGAATTGTAGATGGAAAATAAAATATTGTTACACTAATCTGCAAATCTCAACCTGAGTTGTTAATTCAAATCAAAATTTAGAGATGTTTACAAAGTAGTAAATTGCATAAAATAAATATAAACTAGAAAGCAAAGTAAAATATATCTTTCACCCCTCACCTGCAGGCATTAATTGTTTCTGAGAAACTATGGATATTTATACCAATCTTTCAGCTCTCAATCCCAGTCGTCAATTGTGATCGAGGAACCTTGGATATCTAAACTAAATTACTCTAAATTTGATTGGAAGAAAACCTAACCTCAGTCGTCAATTGATGCTGAGAATTCCTTCGATGAAGAATCTTATACCGGGCCCTCTTATTTATAAATCCTAAGGGGTCAGTTTACATTGATCTAATTTTAATAAAAGAAATTACTAAAAAAAAAGTTTCCTAATATAACTCTAATTCCTAATTATATCTTTTCCTTGCTTTCAATGGTTGATGCGCTTCTGGATTTGTTTCCTTTATTTCAGCAATAGAGATCCTTAGGAGTTTATCTTCATCAATCTTTTCGAATTCGTGATTCGCCAGACTTTAAGAGTTCTTCTATTTATATTCATGGCGGTGTAAATCTTCACTTGACCAACAATAATGAGAAGCTTCAATTCATACAATCATTATTTACAATTGTTCTCTTTTGGAAAATCGTAAATCATGATTGTTTTTCTTTTCATAGCTTTCACTCTCTGGACGATCTTAATGGCCCAAAATGCTCGATGTTCCAGTTCAATCGGGAGGTAACATCCTTTACCAAAGACCAATCGATACGGCGACATGCCAATCGAAGTTTTAAACGCAGTTCGATACGCCCATAGAGCGTCATTCAGTTTTAGCGACCAGTCTTTACGGTTCGGATGGATTGTCTTTTCTAAAATCCGCTTCAGTTCCCGATTAGAGACTTCAACTTTGCCACTTGTTTGAGGATTGTATGGTGTAGCAATTTTGTGTGTGATACCATATTTCTTCATTAATTGGGTGAACGCTTTATTGCAAAGTGCTTTCCACCATCGCTGATTATCGACTTTGGAATACCAAAACGTGAAAACACTTGATCCTTCAGGAATTTGATCACTACTTTGTGATCATTCGATTTTCAGGCCACAACCTCTACCCATTTCGAGACATAATCAACACCGACAAGAATGAACGTATTTCCAAACGAATTAGGGAAAGGACCCATGAAATCGATCCCCCAAACATCAAACAATTCAACTTCTAAAATTGGATTGAGCGGCATCATGTTGCGCTTTGAGATCCGGCCCAGCATTTGACAGTTGTGACAAGATTTGCAATGCTTATGACAATCTTTAAAGATCGTCGGCCAGTAGAAACCACTTTGGAAGATCTTTGCTGTAGTCTTTTTAGAACTAAAGTGACCTCCACAAGCTAACTCATGACAGAACGAGATGATCTGTGGTTGCTCAGATTCAGGAATACATCTTCGTATGATTTGATCAGGACAATATTTGAATAAGTACGGATCTTTGAAAAAGTAGTGTTTCACTCGAGCTAAGAAAATGGATTTCTCATTCTTCGACCAATAGTGAGGTAATTTCTCGGTGACTAAGTAATTGACAAGATTCGCATACCAAGGTGGGTAATCAATCCGGAACAACTGTTCATCCGGGAAGTGCTCCAAGATCGAAACAGGCTCGTCGGATTTCTCAATAATTATTCGTGACAAGTGATCTGCCACCACATTTTCTGAGCCTTTCTTATCCTTGATCTCCAAATCAAACTCTTGCAACAACAAGATCCATCTGATTAAACGCACTTTAGCATCTTTCTTAGCGAACAGATAACGCAGAGTAGCATGATCTGTAAATACCAAGACCTTAGATCCTAATAAATAGGATCGAAATTTATCCAACGTGAAAACTACTGCCAAAAGTTCCTTTTCAGTGGTCGAGTAGTTCAACTGGGCATCGTTGAGAGTGCGACTCGTATAGTAGATTACATGTGGTAATTTTTCTATTCGTTGTCCCAGAACAGCTCCGATTGCATAATCAGAGGCGTCGCACATGATTTCGAACGGGAAGTCCCAGTTCCGAGATTGAATTATTGGAGCTTTAATCAATTCGGCCTTAATGGTTTCAAAGGCTTGCAAACATTTATCATTAAAGAGGAATGGGGCATCCTTTGAAAGTAAGCTGCATAGAGGTCGCGCTATCTTACTGAAATCTTTAATAAAATGTCGATAAAAACCGGCGTGTCCCAGAAAAGATCTTATTTCCTTCACTGTCCTCGGTGGTGGTAGATTGGCAATTAAGTCAACTTTAGCCTTATCGACCTCGATACCCTGGGACGATATGATGTGTCCCAAAACAATGCCATCTTTAACCATGAAGTGACATTTTTCCCAGTTAAGAACAAGGTTTTTCTCCTGGCATCGTTCAAGCACTAGCGACAAATGATTTAAACAGTCAGCAAAATTGTTTCCATGGATCGAGAAGTCGTCCATGAAGACTTCGAGGAATCGTTCGACCATATCCGAAAAAATACTCAACATACATCTTTGGAATGTAGCTGGTGCATTACAAAGCCCAAACGACATTCGTCGGTAGGAGAAAATACCAAAAGGGCATGTGAATGTGGTTTTCTCCTGATCCTCAGGTGCAATGACTATTTGATTATACCCGGAATAGCCATCGAGGAAGCAATAGTACTCATGCCCGGCCAATCTTTCCAACATCTAATCGATAAACGGAAGTGGAAAGTGATCTTTCCTCGTCATCAAATTTAACTTTCGATAATCAATGCAAACTCTCCACCCTGTTTGAATTTTTATAGGGATGAGTATGTTTTCCTCATTCTTCCCCACTGTGACTCCCGATTTCTTAGGGACCACTTGTGTGGGGCTGACCCATTTACTGTTAGAGATGGGGTATATAATTCCTGCATCTAGAAGTTTGATTACCTCATTTCAGACCACATCTTGCATTATAGGGTTCAGTCTCCTCTGTGGTTCCCTAGAAGGCTTAGCATTGTCTTCCAAATGGATTCGGTGCATACACACCGTCGGACTAATGCCTTTGATATCTTTTATCGACCATCCGAGGGCACTTTTGTACTCTTTGAGTACATTCATGAGTTGGCCTTCCTGATTCGCATCCAATTTTGATGATATTATAACGGGTTGAGTTTCATTCTCCCCCAGGTAGACATACTTGAGATTTTCCGGCAGAGGTTTAAGTTCTAAGGACACTTTCTCCTCCTCTTTCGGCTTTTCCTCGATTAATTCAATTTGAGCTCCACAATCTATTTCCTTTTCTTCTCTCAGAAGTGGTGTGGAGTCCAACATATGATTCACTTCTTGGATCAGTTGATCCACATCAAAATTCTCTTCAAAATGCACAAGACAAGCTACTAAAGGATCTTCAGTCTCGGATGCATGAAATATTTCTTCCACGATGTCATCAAGTATGCATGCTTATGGATGTTCATCATCCTCCATGGGCTGCTTGGCAATATTAAAAATGTTGAGTTCCACTGTCATATTCCCGAATGACAGATTCATGATCCCATTTCGACAATTGATCAGCGTATTGGAGGTTGCTAGGAATGGTCTTCCTAGAATCACTAGAATGTTATTCTTCACATTTGATGCTGGTTCAATGTCTAGAACAATAAAATCCACATGAAAGTAGAAAGAATCCACCTTGATGAGGACATCTTCCACAATTCCACGAGGGATCTTTACGGACTGATCAGCTAACTGAAGGGTCATCGTAGTGGTCTTAAGCTCTCCCAATTTGAGCTCCTTGTACACAGAATAAGGCAACAAGTTGACACTGGCTTCTAAATCTAAAAGGGCCTGATCAATACGGTTATCGCCGATGATGATCGAGATTGTAGGACAACCTGGGTCCTTGTATTTGATTGGGAGCTTTGCTTGCAACACTGAACTAACCTGCTCAGCTAAAAAAGCCTTTTTCGGAATATTTGTCTTTCTTTTAATTGTGACCAATTCCTTCAAAAATTTAGAATAAGCAAGTACTTGGCGGATGGCATCTAGGAAGGGAATATTAATTTTTAATTGTTTGAAAATCTCATTTATTCCTTCCACATCGCGATTTTTTTGTGGTGCCATCAATCTTTGCGGGTACGGTGCTTTAGGAACAAAACTCTTCTTCTGTTCACTCTTTTCTTCTGATGTTTCTTTGCTTGTACTTTATCATCAATTTCTTCTTTATCTTCAGATTTCTTCCCTCTATCAGATTTTTCCTCCTCCTCTGGCGACACTACTTTGTTATCGACCTGCTTTCCAGATCTCAACGTTGTGATTGCCCAAATTTGTTGTTGATTATCCTTTTGTGTTGAAGTTGATGTTTGTTCAACAACCATTTGGCCCCTTGGGTTAGGAACAGGTTGGCTCGAAAACGATCCTTTCTCTCTTTCACAGAGAAAAGTGCCCAATTGCCCAATTTGGGTCTCTATTTTAGAGATTGAGGATGTGCGAGAATGAATGAGTTTCATCAGGGCCTCAGTAGAAGGAGTTTGTGTATAAGGACGTTGGGCAGTATTTCCCTGTGGATTGTTAAATCCAGGTGGTGGAAATGTTGGTACAAAATTTTGTTGTGGTTGATTTTGATAACCTCCCATAGGTTGTGCAAACTGAAAATTCTGGTTCATTTGCCGTGGCTGCCCAACCTGATTTTGATTGTATTGAAATTGATTTGGGTTATTAAACCCTTGCTGCTGAAATTGCCCTTGATCGTAGTTCTGCTGCGGTCCTTGGTTGAAATTTTGTTGGAGATAAAAATTTGTCCCCTGTTTTCTGGGCTGTATTCTTTGACTATGTTGTTTCCATGAGAAATTTGGGTGATTTCTCCAGCTATTTGGGTTATTCTCATTGAAAACGTTTCCTTGATTCCGCCCATAATTATTCACAACATTTAGCTGTTCAGATGTGTCTTCATGGTAGTTCTGCATTGAAGGACAATCATCTGCCATATGCGTTGGACTTGCACAAATTGAACATGGCTCAGGTTGTGTATTTACCATATGCACATTCTTCTTTAATTTCAATTCCTCCACTTGTTGAGTGAGGAAATCAATTTTAGCCATCAGATCTGGGGAATCCTTCACTACTTATAGTCTTCCCTTCTTGGTTGAACTCCCGACTTGATCACGGGCTTTGACTGGTTGTTCCCGAGTCTTTGTGAAATCTCAGTGCTGAGAATCCTCAGCCAGCTTTTCTAAGAAAGCATAAGATTCGGTTTTCTTGAGGCTCAGGAATCCTCCGCCATTCATTGACTCCACCAGATGTCTATTAGGTTGACTTAGTCCATTGTAGAAACACTGGACCAATCTCCACTTTGAGTATCCATGGTGTGGACATTTGAGTAAGAGATCCATGAATTTATCCCAAGCTTCATATAATCTCTCGTCTTCCTCGTGTGTGAAATCCGTGATTTCACGTCTGAGGACATTCATCTTTGCCATAGGGAAGAACTTTGACAGAAACTTTTTGACCATCTGATCCCAGGTGGTTATGGATCCCGATGGTAGAGAATTTAACCAGGCTTTTGCTTTATCCTTTATAGAGAAAGGAAACAAGCGTAGCCTAACAGATTCTTCGCTGAAATTTTGGTAAACAGATGAACAGACTTCGACGAAGTCTTTAACGTGCTGGTATGAATCTTTTCTCTCCATGCCATGAAAGATTGGAAGGATTTGGATGACATTTATACGAATTTTAATCCGGCCACCAAGTGTGGCGGGGTATATAATGCATGATGGGGCATTTGTAGTGATTGGAGAAAACAGTTCTCTCAATGTTGGTTCTTCCTCTTGTTCTAGTTGCCCATTCATGTTGTCAGTCATACTGACTTTAGTGGATGATTCACTTGAAAATTTCTGCCTTGATCTAGCGTCCTTACGATTTGACCGGCAAGCACGTTCGATCTCAGAATTTAAAGGCTCTAAAGTTCTTTCTTTAGAAGACCTAGTGTGCATGTAAATGACGCACAGAGCGGAGGTTTCGGGCAGGAAAACCTCAAGAAAAATTAAATTTTTTTTTTTTTTTTTTTAATTAAAGAAATTTTGAATCTCGATTGATCGAGTCTGAATCTCGATCAATCGAGATAGTGGTCGATTGATCGAGTGGTATGCTCGATTAATCGACAAAGAACAGAGAGAATTTTTTTTTTTTTTTTTTTTTTCAAATTTTAAATTTTAAAATTGAAATTTTCGAATTTATTTATTTATTTATTTTTATTATTATTATTATTTTTTCAAATTTTTTTTTTTTTGGAATCTCGATTGATCGAGTGTGAATCTCGATCGATCGAGAAAGGGTCGATTGATCGAGCAGTATACTCGATTAATCGACAGAAGACAACTAAATTTTTTTATTTTTTTTTAATTAGCAGAAATACTATTTTAAGCCCCGAAAATTCCTAAAATTTACTGTCTACCAAAAATTCAGCTTTTCTTAATTTAGTCCCCGGCAATGGCGCCAAAAACTTGGTGTGATTTTTAATTATAATGTTTTACTCGCAAGCGCATGAATCAGATTGTGTATAGTGGGTGCAGAGTACGAGATCGTTCCCACGAGGACTATATTTGAAGATCTAAAAAGACAAGACAGTAATTCAAGAAATCCACTAAGATTTAACAGTATTCTACCAGTCTTATGATTTAAGCTGTTTGATGAGATGATAATTACTGACTACGAACTAAAATTTAACTGATAATTTAAAAGTAAAGGTAAAGATAAATATAAAGATGAAGATACTAAATCCTCCCATCTTTGGTCCGTTCTTCCCGTAATATAAATCTAAGGATTAAACTATGAGATATACCATTGAAGGAAAATATCTTTTATGGAAGATAAATGGTCAAAACCCTAATAGGTTCCACGTTGCATCCCTGCAATCAGGACTAAACTTCAGAGATGATTTTCATATATAGATTTGGGATCAAGGGCATGGCTTGGCTCACAAGATCTTAGGTTCAAACAAAAATCATCCCCAAAGTGGGTGAAAATTCCAATAAGAATACCACCATAGATCTGAGATCAAGGGCATGGCTCGGCACACTTGATTTCAGATTAGGGAGTAATTAAGATAAAATTATCATTACAGATCCAAGATCCAGGGCATGGCTCGGCACACACGATCCCGAATCATAATCGTAATTAAATTCACACGATGAAAGCAAAAAGACCATATAATAATGCTTGGGGTAAAATTACCGTCACAGATCTGAGATCCCGGGCATGGCTCGGCACACGCGATTCCAGTTAGTGGCGGGGATTTCATCCGTTCATGATAGCACAATGACCATAAAATAAGATCTCATATTTTAATCCTAAATTTATATTATTAAAAGTACATCTCTCGGATGGGAATCATTAGATCCCCATCCCTATGAATTTAGCCACACATGTTGTAATCAAATGATATAAATAAATAAGGAAGGGAAAATAACATTAATTTAATGAATTAAAAATACCTCAAACTTCAACAGAAATTACTTTGATTCAAAAGTACGATGATCTTCATAAACGAAAATAATGTAGAAATCAACTTGAACAAAAATAATAAACTGAAGGAATGAATACTGAAAAATTAAAGGAACAAAGCTCTCAAAAGAGAATAATAAAAACTCTCCATTTCTATTGCTAACTATGAAAAAGAAAAACTCTTCTAAAATTAATCCTCCCTAATCAATAATCTCGAAGTGTTTGATCGGCTTTAAATAGATTCCCAGTCGCATAGGTCCCCTAGCACGAAAAGTCAGGGTCGATTAATCGACCCTATAGGGTCGATGCATCGACCCTACAAAAGAGGCTAAAAGTTTGCTTTAAAATAGTCAATTCCGTGTCAGACTCTTTTTGTCCTCAATTAATCGACCAAAAGGGTCGATGCATCGACCTCCCAGAAATTCGTGAAATTCCAGCCCACTTTTGCATCAGATACTACTTCAGTATTTTGGCCATAACTTTTTGTCTCGAACTCGGATTGACATGATTCTTATGCCGTTGGAAAGCTGACAGAAAGATCTACAACGTTTGTGTTTTGACAATTTTATAATTCATTCAGATTGATGGTCCACATTTAGCCGCAAGTCACACCAAGTTCTCGATGACCCAACGTTGCAGTGTTTTGACCTTATTTTCAGAATTCTTGGGTTGTTTCCTGCACTTGGCTTGTATTTACCTGAAACACTTTAAATCTAATAATTCTTATCAGATAGCCTTCATCGGACGGCTAAATGTAGGTATTTAGGGGTGAAATATCATCATATTTCACTACTCATCACTATTTGATCCTAAAGAACATCGTATGAGTGGGTCATATGTGACACCATGTGTCGCAGTTGATGCCAGAGTTTAGGCTTATGGGAGGCCTGAGGATATGACTTTCGGTCTTGTCGAAACGTAGGGAGCATAGAGAATCTTAGATTATGTGATTAAGGCCTTAGATCTTCACAATCACTTTTAATGAAAATTTGTTTCATCCTGACAAATCTGTATGGCTCCATGTGTCAGAGGAGCTAGAGGTAGACCAAGAGCGGTCCGCATGATGGGTATTCCTGAAGGCAAGGGTACGTCATGTGGAATGATAGTGGTAGTGACAGATAGGTATTGGAAGCCTTGGCTAGCAATATGGCTCAACAGACAGCTTCAATGGCTCAACAGACCGCCTCCATGGCCCAACAAGTTGAGTTACTCGCAACCAGGAACCAATCTTCAGGGTTTATGGAGTTTAGAAAGATGCATCCTCAAAAGCTTTATGGGACAAGTCGATCCACTTGAGGCCGAGAAGTGGTTGAATGAGATGGAAAAGATCTTCGAGGTGGTCCAATGCACCGAAGTTGAGAAGGTACGGTGGGCAGCCTTCAAACTGGACGGAGAAGCTGCCCCATGGTGGAAGTCAGTATCCATAATTAGAGTGTTGGAATCTCCCAATACACCATGAACTTGGGCAGAATTTGTAAAGACATTTAATGATAAATACTTTCCCAGGATCATACGACATCAGTGGGAGATACAATTTATAAAACTTGAGCAGAATATAATGACTGTATGAGAGTACGGAGCTGAGTTCGATCGACTATCAAGATTTGCACTTTAGCACGTGGCCACCGAATTGATGAGGGCCCGAAAATTTCAGCTTAGCTTACGACCTGATATACAAGAGAAAGTGGCAATGTGGGAGATTGAAACCTTCAGGGGCGTGATATCAAAGGCTGTCATTGTAGGGGAAGAAATTCAGAAATAGTTCTTGAGGAGAGACCAACAGAATAGGAGCGACGCCAGTCGAATGCAATCTTACGCCTCTGAGCCGACCCGGCCAGGAGAGGCTACGGCGATCTATTCAGACCATCCATGCCTATGTCTTAGAAACCTTTCTGCCTTTCACACCCTACTATTGTTGTCGTGTCAGGGGTGCAACAACCTTCACGCAGTACTTCATCAGCATCGGTTGAGTCCTGCGTATGGTGTGGGAAAGGTCATAAGTCTGACAATTGTTGGTGAGCTAAGGGCGCATGCCTTAAATGTGGATAGGTTGGACATCGGATAAGAGATCGTCCCCACATAAGGAACGAAACACATTAGTAGGTGAGTTGGTCATAAACTGAAGAGTTGGGTTTGCACCTTGTAGGTACTCAATGTCTTTGGTCTTTTGTATGAACTCCATGGTTTGCATCTTTGGAGTCAGTTTTATTTTAGCTGTAAACTTTTGTGGTGGTGATGCCTTCTTGTAAATAAATGGTTTAACTTTCCTATAATTAAATGGTTTCGATTTCTTGTCCCATTGGTTTCCTCTTATACACTCTCCAGGTATCAGGATCAATTTTCTAGGGTGAAAATTTCTATTAGGAGGGGTGAATGTAATGACCCTATTTTCGAGCATGTTAAATTATACTCACACCCTTTTAAATATGGCACATCGATTTTCTAGGATGAAATTTTTTAAGGTGGGAAGAATGTAATGACCCAAAAAAATTCGAGCCCGAACTCAACTGACCCTGTGACGACCCGACTTTTCCAATCCCTAAGGTATAGGAAAGGCCGGTTCATCAACTTATTGATTTCTCAATAAGCCGTAACAAACAGAAGCCGGCAACATAAACAAAGGTCTAAAGAACAGAGGCATCATAACATAATCCAAAAGGAACAAAAGACTACAGATAGCAAAAGAATATATCACTATGAGGAACCAAAAGGAACCACCGGTGATGGCAAATCCAATCACCTAAAATAGAGGTTCACGATGATGGTTCCTCTAGTGATATCAAAAAGACAAAAAAAATAGCCTAAGGCTCAATATTCCAAAATTAATATCCAGACAAAATACCAAAAAATACAAGGATCCAAAGATCAAGGGAAGAACTCCTCCGCTGGTATATCCAAATCCTCCTCTGGAATATAATCGGAGTCCTCCGGATCCTCTGACCCAATGTCGGTCTCAGCACCTGTGACGTATAGTCGAGGGTGAGCTAACAGCCAAGCTCAATAGAAGAAGCCAGATCTATTTGCAGTTTATTATAAGTACTGGTTTTCAAAAGACGGAATCGGATCAAATATGATTTTTTCAAAAGATGCTTTCAATTTCAAATCTCCAGTTCTAATTCTGAGTCAAAACTGATAGTAAGTTCAAAGTGTTCAAAATGTTCTGATTCAGCATGCTTCTTGTCTTAAATTTATAACTTAATTATATCTCTCAAATTTCCTATAGCATGAGAGCGGACTAAGTGACCGATGGGAAGACCCTACCATAAATGGTTCATGAACCCATTTGAAAATGCAACAAGCCCCTACGCTATGAGGGAAACTTTATGCAAAGTTTTACCGTCAACACGGTTGGTGGAATCTAGGGCATCGTACGTATGAACCAAAAATCAAATGCAAATGCTAACACGTATCCAAGCTTATTATTCATATCTTATACTGATTTTCAAAGTTCTGATTCGAAGTTCTGATTCAAAAGTTAACTGAGGTTCTGATTCAAATTTAGCGAGGTCCCGATGTTGATTCCAAAGGTTCTTAGTTATAGCAAGGTTCACAAAATTTTCAAATTGAGCCATGTGTTCAGAGTTTTATTTATACTGTGTGCAACAGGACTTTAAAAATTTACCCTTAATTGAAATAGTCAACAATTTATCCTTATAATTTGATGCAAATTAAATACAAGGTTCCCCTACCTTAACCAAGCAAAATCAAAGGCATGTCTAAGCAATCCTCTCCAAGGACTCCCAATTTGACCAAAACCTACATATATTAACACCCTAAGTGTTAATATACAACCCAAAATTTAATCCAAAGGCTTATAAAACAAAAAAATCTAATCAAAATTTAAAAAGCCAGAACTGGACAGAATTCGACCATCGAATTTCAGAACTCTGTTATAGCCTTAAAAATTCATTTTCGACTGTCGATTTCCAAATCGACAGTCGATTTCCAATTTCGACAGTCGATTTTGAAAATCGATGGTCGATTTTCTCAGGTACTTTGGCTGTAACTTTTAACATGCTCGGATTCTTTTCCCCATTTTTTCCACCAAAGCTTTCTTATCCAAAAATAAAAACACCACACACCATTCTAAACATAAATCGAATCCAAAAGACAAAAGGATGTTTAAAGGCCTACCTCTTGTAGTTTAAGCCGTTGCCTCCGTTGTACCAAAACGCATACCGGAACCAATCTTGAAGTTCAACGGCTTAAATCTCCAAAAGCAGTTCATCATTCAAATGAGGTTGTCCTTTGTCTCGGCTACAACAAAATTATATAGAACTCACTCTCCACATCTCTCCTCTTACAATAGTTCAAACAGATCCGAAAACAAATACAAGGCTAACTATTGGTTGAGATGGGGAGAGGAATTCTCAAACTCTCTAGATCAAGGATCAAATGAGGCAAAGCCTTAGAGCTTAAATTTCTAACGAGAGGGAGAAGATAACTTCTCTTGTAACCTCTCTCTTCTTAAAATATAAAAGTTGTAAATAAAAAATCTAGATATTTTATTTACAACTTATCCAATTATTCTTGCAAAACATTCGGCGTTAAACACAAAGACCAACGTTATTGTGTACGTCGTTGATTTCCTGACTTGTACACCTCTTAAAGCGAAATCCTTAAGCCAAAAGTCTTATCATGGACTTAGATTACCAAAAGTCCAAAATATCCTACAAGATTTTCCGCACGCTTAGAGTAAACGAAAATATGCCGAAAATATCAGGGATATTACATTCACCCCTCCTTAGAAATTTTCGTCCGCGAAAATTGAACATAAGACACACCAAACAAGAAAAGAATAGAAAACATGGGACACCGTGTTTCGATCCCACAGGGCACGCAAGCCAAGGGATGGGATCCGTAGTAACATGGATGTACTGCATGTGGCATGAAAAAGCCATAGTGGATTGCATCCGTACATGGATGCCCACACCCCAAGTGTCACGTGCCGGGAGACCGATGCACAGTGACGCATGAAAGCCATCAAAGAAAACAAGAAGTACATAAATGACAAGGCAAATTCACACAAGTATTTAACTGAAGCAGATACCAAAATAACCACAAAAGTAACCCACATAAAGATCCAATTACGCATATTAAAAGATGAAAACAGCATCGAACGGAACTATATACAAACAAGATAAACAGAGTATCCAAGGAAAACGAAAGACAAAAATATAAAAGATAACAAAAGAAGGACCACCAGGTCCTAATAATCCATGCTGTAAATAAATACAGACCCATAACCACCATAGAAATAAAACAGTACCCCCTCCCCCAAGTACACTAATAATCCCCGGCAGAAGATGGACCCGCCCGATCCGAAGTACCATCACCCCAGCAAGACATCATCATCATCACCGTATCCTCCACGGCCGTAGAAGGCATGCTAGACCAGCACCGATGTCAAGGCGATAGACCCTAATATCGGCCATATCGTCATGTGATCCTCTCGAAACGCGTCTTTGCATCGGGATCTAGAGCGCCGCCATGGACATCCAACTCGGCGCAGAGTGGTATGGTGGGTGAGCTCCACGAATCGATGGCTCATGGCGGTCATCATCTGCAACTCGAGAGTGTGAGAACGTCACTGTGGAAATGAGGAGGTGGTAGTAGTATCCGGGATAGAATGAGTAGGGTCCTCATCATCGATGGCGGTGTCGGTGCCTCTGCATCCTTTGGAGTCTTTACCGACCCTCGTAGGTTTGACCCCAATTGACCAAAGTATACATTCTCGAACCCTTAGATTTAGGTTGATGGGAGGATATCATAAGCAGGGCCCGCTCGGTAGTTCTCAATCATCACCGAAATTATGCGAGCATAGGGCATTGTCTTCAATGGTTTCTTCACATGTTTGCCCATTTTCTCTCGGGCTTTGATAATCCCTTTAAAAAGAATTTCAGGAGCACTAAACCATCGCTCCTTATAGGCCGCAAAAAGAATTTGTTGAAGGGGACCGGTGCGCTCCGATTGATGACCAAAAGGGTAAAGGGTGGACTTTAAAATTTTATCCAAGATCCACATGGTCTCCGTTTGAGATCGGCGTAGCTCTTCTGACGACTCTGAGCTACTCGTAGTCGCTCGCGTATCAATCGAACCGTCTCGGTAGTGCGCTCAACTATCTCAGGTCCAATAATGAGCTTCTCACCCACTTCTTCCCAATTCAACGGTGATCGACACCGCCGTCCATATAAAGCCTCGAACGGAGCCATACCAATGCTAGCCTGAAAGCTATTATTGTAGGCGAACTCTATCAGAGGCAAGTGTTGGTCCCATGACCCGTGAAAATCCAACATACATGCTCTCAACATGTCCTCAATGATCTGGTTCACGCGCTCGGTCTGGCCATCCGTCTGTGGGTGAAATGCTGAGCTAAAATCAAGACGAGAACCCATGCCCTCCTGAAATCTCTGCCAAAAATGTGAAGTAAACAAAGGGTCTCGATCGGACACAATACTAGCCGGTATCCCATGCAGTCTAACAATCTCTTTCAGGTATAACTCTGCAAGTCTACTGGCTGTATAGGTGGTATTATATGGCAAGAAATGAGCAGACTTGGTTAGTCGATCTACAATGACCCAGATGGCATTGTTCTTTCTCAGTGTCTTCGGCAACTGAAAGATAAATCCATCGAAATGGCTTCCCATTTCCACTCAGTACGTAAAGGTAATAGACCCGCAGGATTCTGATGATCAACCTTAACTTTGACAAACCACCAACATCGCGATAATGACGTCACGACGCCGTTTCAAACCTCGCCACCAGAAACTCTTCATCAAGTCCTGATACATCTTGGTGCTACCAGGATGTATGGCATACATGGATTTGTGAGCCTCTTCCAGAATGGTGTCCCGAAGCTCGGTACTCGACGGTACACATACCCGGTCGTGAAATAGCAAGGTCCCATCTGCTCGAATGGAGAAATCCTTCTTACTGCCATTCTCGACATCTCGACTGATTGCCATCAGTTCATCATCGGTCATCCAAGCTTTCTAATATTCTCAAGAGCGAGGGCGTAGTACAAAGAGTAGCCATCAATGCTCCCGAGCCTTTTACATCAAACCGTGAGTCGCCCAAAGCCATATCTTCCAATAGCTTCCATCTCAATCCGCTCACAAGATGTGATAACTGAGCTCAAGACCTTCTACTGAGAGCATCAGCAACGACATTTGCTTTTCCCGGATGGTATTGGATTGAGCAATCGTAGTCCTTCAAGAACTCCATCCATCGTCGCTGCCTCATGTTCAAGTCCTTCTGAGTGAACAGGTACTTGAGACTCTTGTGATCGGTGAATATATCAAAGATTTCACCGTGGAGGTAATGCCGCCAGATCTTCAAGGCGAATATCACTGGAGCTAGCTCAAAGCCAGGCGTCGGATAGTAACTATCATGGTCCTTCAACTGCCTAGAACGATACGCAATGACCCGCACGTGAAGATTAAGCACACAGCCTAATCCGCCAAAGGAAGCATCAGTATATCCGCAAAACCTCCACCGCGAAGGTATAGCAAGTAATCTGGTCGTAGTCAAGCGGCGCTTTAGCTCTGAAAGCTCGCCATGCTCTGCCCAATCGAACTTTGCATTCTTTCTTGTAAGCTGTGTAAGCGGACCAGATATCTTTGAGAAACCCTCGACAAATCGCCGATAGTACCCTGCCAAACCAAGGAAACTTCGGACCTCAGAATCGCCGTAGGTTGTTCCCATGTCACCACCAAAGTCTATCTTTGTAGGATCCTTTGAGATACCCGATTGGAGACTATGTGGCCTAAAAGCCCACTGCTCAAGCCAAAACTCACACTTACGAGTTTGGCATACAAGCCGATGGTCCACAGTGTTTGAAGAGCCATCTTTAGATCTTTTGCACATGCTCCTCTCGGTTTTGAATAGATGAGGATGTCATCTCTGAAAACTTCTACAGATTTATCAAGATGTGGTTTGAACACCCTGTTCATCGAGGTCCATGAAAGATCTTGAAGCATTCGTCAATGCAAATGGCATGACTAGAAACTCATAGTGGCCATAACGCGTCCGAAACGCAGTTTTGGATATATCTTCTGCCTTGATCTTGAGCTGGTGATAGCCTGACCTCAGATCAATCTTCGAAAAGAACCTTGCACCCTGTAATTGATCGAACAAGTCATCTATCCGCGGAAGAGGATAACGATTCTTAATCGTCATCTTGTTGAGCTGCCTATAATCGATACACGAAGCATCGATCCATCCTTCTTTTCACAAATAGAACCGGTGCACCCCAAGGAGAGACACACTCGTCGTATAAAGCCTTTGTCTAACAGACTCTGAATTTCCTTGAGCTCTTTCAACTCGTGAGCGCCATCCGATATGGAGCTTTAGATAGCAGTTACAGGCGCTAGCTCAATCGCGAACTCAATCTCGGTCGGTGGTAATCGTGTAAGTCCTCTGCGGAAAGACATCGGGATAATCGCAAACCACCTTGATAAGAGTCAAATCGTTCTTCTTCTCGGTAGAATCTTGCAAATAGGCGGATACCCAAGCAACCATTCTTCATCATACGCCGGCTTTAATGGCATTTGAAACCAGCGCAACCTTGGATTTGACTCCACAGAATCGGAAGGATTTTCGCTTTGGCGGTCGGAAGGTCACTATCTTCCGAAGACAGTCCACGCTCGCGTGATAAGCTGCCAACCAATCCATTCCGAGAATGACGTCGAACCCTTCCATGCTCAATGTAATCATGTCGGTCAATGTCTTGTGCTCATCAATCATCACGATGACTGACTGACATGCTGTATCAGTACATACCGAACTCCCCGTAGGAATCTTGACATCTAGAATGAAAGCAAGGGGTTCGGGAGTAATACCCAACTTCTCTGAGAAGGAAGGAGTAATAAACGAGTGCGTAGACCCAGGGTCTATAAGTACTCGTGCTTCAATTTTATCCATGTCATCTCGACTACTCATCATAAGGGTACCTTTAGTTAAAAAGTTTCTTGTTAATTATATGCAATGATTTCTATGTGGTTCAACATAATTGACTTGAATGTAGATTTAAACAATAATAATTGAATCAATGCATAATTGACGTCTCAACTTTAATGATACCTTGAATGACGTCATTCGACGTTTGGGCGTCCTGTGCAGTCACCGCATAAGCCCGACCTTGAACTGTAGGTCGCGTCGACTTCTGCGTAGAGACTGTCGTAGTGCGTCCTCTCTCAACAACGGACAATCCTTGATCATGTGACCAACCTGTCCACACCTGAAGCATCCCCATGTTCCGTCGCAATCCTCCTCCTATGTGGTTTCCCACATCTTGCACACCTTGTGGTAGAAAGCAGAGTTGATCCTTTCGTCAACCACGAGCCACGAAGCTCCACTCGCAGAGTGCTCCGGCTCGAAAGGTCGTCTGGTGACGTACTCGAGGTCTCGATAGGAAGACGTCACGTCTGAAAGCAACGACGGTCTAGAATATGATGGTGACTAGGGTAGGGAGGAGGTTTAGAGAACCTCGGCTTTTTGTTCACCGCTGAAGCACTCTGCATCCTGGCCAAACCTATTTTTATTACCTGCTCTCGCCTCAAGTCTGTTTTGAATATCTTCCTCCAATGAGGGCCTTGGACATCACTCCAAGATACGTCTCCATTTCCACATCGACACCCTCTCCCGGATGTTGACTCAACCCTCTCGAAATTTCGAGCTCTCATCACCAATTCAGTGGCCACATGTAAGGGTGCAAATCGGGAAAGTCTATCAAATTCTGCGCCATACTCGCGCACCGACATCTCATTCTGTTTCAATTCAATAAATTGGACCTCCTATTGATTACGTACGATCCTCGGAAAGTACTGATCGTTGAACGTCTCCACGAACTCTGCCCAAGTCCATGTAGTATTGGGGCAGTCCTGCTCTCTCATTCTGGAAACAGACTTCCACCACGGGCTAGCCTCACCCAAAAGTTTGAAAGATGCCCAGCGTACTTTCTCAATATCGGTACACTGTAACACTTCAAATATCTTCTCGATCTCATCCAGCCATGCCTCGGCTTCCATAGGATCCGTCTGCCCTGAGAATGTAGGAGGTCTCATCCTCCTAAACTCTGCGAATCCTCCTGGCTGATGTCTAGCTGCCAGCATCTCGGTCTGTCGGTCAATGGCTGCAGTCTGCTGGGCCATATTAGTAGCCAAGGCTGCCAATACCTCATCTACATTCCCTCTGTCTTGCCTAGCAGTTCCCAAAGGCTCTGCATTAGGGCCAGAAGCAACTCGCCCTCTACCATATGAGGTGCCTACGCCCTCACCTATCCCATCAATGCGAGCTGTACGAGGTCCCTCTATACCTCGGCCTCTGCCTCTAAACCGTGGAGGCATCCGATGCATCATTGTTAAACAAACAATAACAATTGATCAGTAATAAATTGTTAGAAATAATCTAACCCCTAGTCCTAAGACTATGAACCTAGAGCCTTTGCTCTGATACCAACTGTGACGACCCGACTTTTCCAATCCCTAAGGTATAGGAAAGGCCGGTTCATCAACTTATTGATTTCTCAATAAGCCGTAACAAACAGAAGCCGGCAACATAAACAAAGGTCTAAAGAACAGAGGCATCATAACATAATCCAAAAGGAACAAAAGACTACAGATAGCAAAGAATATATCACTATGAGGAACCAAAGGAACCACCTATGATGGCAAATCAATCACCAAAAATAGAGGTTCACGATGATGGTTCCTCTAGTGATATCAAAAGGACAAAAAAAAATAGCCTAAGGCTCAATATTCCAAAATTAATATCCAGACAAAATACCAAAAAATACAAGGATCCAAAGATCAAGGGAAGAACTCCTCCGCTGGTATATCCAAATCCTCCTCTGGAATATAATCGGAGTCCTCCGGATCCTCTGACCCAATGTCGGTCTCAGCACCTGTGACGTATAGTCGAGGGTGAGCTAACAGCCAAGCTCAATAGAAGAAGCCAGATCTATTTGCAGTTTATTATAAGTACTGGTTTTCAAAAGACGGAATCGGATCAAATATGATTTTTTTCAAAAGATGCTTTCAATTTCAAATCTCCAGTTCTAATTCTGAGTCAAAACTGATAGTAAGTTCAAAGTGTTCAAAATGTTCTGATTCAGCATGCTTCTTGTCTTAAATTTATAACTTAATTATATCTCTCAAATTTCCTATAGCATGAGAGCGGACTAAGTGACCGATGGGAAGACCCTACTGACCATCGTGGTTCATGATCCCATTTCGAAAATGCAACAACCCCCTGTGCCATGAGGGTAACTTGCGCCAAAGTTTTACCGTCAACATGCTTGGTAGAATCTAGGGCATCGTTATGAACCAAAATCAAATGCAAATGCTAACACGATCCAAGCTTATTATTCATATCTTATCGATTTTCAAAGTTCGATTCAAGTTCGATTCAAAAAAGCGAGGTTACGATTCAAATTTAACGAGGTCCCGATGTTCATTCCAAAGGTTCTTAGTTATAGCAAGGTTCACAAAATTTTCAAATTGAGCCATGTGTTCAGAGTTTTATTTATACTGTGTGCAACAGGACTTTAAAAATTTACCCTTAATTGAAATAGTCAACAATTTATCCTTATAATTTGATGCAAATTAAATACAAGGTTCCCCTACCTTAACCAAGCAAAATCAAAGGCATGTCTAAGCAATCCTCTCCAAGGACTCCCAATTTGACCAAAACCTACATATATTAACACCCTAAGTGTTAATATACAACCCAAAATTTAATCCAAAGGCTTATAAAACAAAAAAATCCAATCAAAATTTAAAAAGCCAGAACTGGACAGAATTCGACCATCGATTTCAAATTCGATGGTCGATTTTAAAATCGACCATCGAATTTCAGAACTCTGTTATAGCCTTAAAAATTCATTTTCGACTGTCGATTTCCAATTTCGACAGTCGATTTTGAAAATCGATGGTCGATTTTCTCAGGTACTTTGGCTGTAACTTTTAACATGCTCGGATTCTTTTCCCCATTTTTTCCACCAAAGCTTTCTTATCCAAAAATAAAAACACCACACACCATTCTAAACATAAATCGAATCCAAAAGACAAAAGGATGTTTAAAGGCCTACCTCTTGTAGTTTAAGCCGTTGCCTCCGTTGTACCAAAGCACGCACCGGAACCAATCTTCGAAGTTCAACGGCTTAAATCTCCAAAACAGTTCATCATTCAAATGAGGTTGTCACTGCCTCAGCTACAACAAAATTATATAGAACTGCTCACTCTCCACATCTCTCTTCTCTTTCAATAGTTCAAACAGATCCGAAAACAAATACAAGGCTAACTATTGGTTGAGATGGGGAGAGGAATTCTCAAACTCTCTAGATCAAGGATCAAATGAGGCAAAGCCTTAGAGCTTAAATTTCTAACGAGAGGGAGAAGATAACTTCTCTTGTAACCTCTCTCTTCTTAAAATATAAAAGTTGTAAATAAAAAATCTAGATATTTTATTTACAACTTATCCAATTATTCTTGCAAAACATTCGGCGTTAAACACAAAGACCAACGTTATTGTGTACGTCGTTGATTTCCTGACTTGTACACCTCTTAAAGCGAAATCCTTAAGCCAAAAGTCTTATCATGGACTTAGATTACCAAAAGTCCAAAAATATCCTACAGTATTTTCCGGGCATGCTTACCGAGGTAAACGAAAATATGCCGAAAATATCAGGGATATTACAGACCCCGTGTATGTGTCCGACACGAAAATCAATGTCTCCATGATTTTTATATAATAATAAATTATTAAATGATATTCAGATAGCTTTGTGCAGGCGGATTAAGGTTTAGAGCTTGATCAAACCTTTAGTTGTAAAGTCGTGCACCAACTTGCAGTGTACCGCTTAACACCGAAACCAAGCCTATGGATAAGTTGATGAGTGGATAGAATTTAGGACTAAATATGATCATAGATATTTGGTTGCAAATATCCAAGATATTTTGGGCCCTTAGTTTAGCTATAAGAGAGAGGGGAGAGGGTTGCTTAGAGGCTAAGTGTTAGCCGTTTGAAAATTTGAGGAGAAGGAAGCAAGAGCCGAGCCCCATTTCTGGAATTCGTCACCATTCAAACCCTCATGAGATTCTGACCGCAAGTTTGTGTAATCGCCGCGATCTCTGCACTCTCCGCGAAGCATTTAACGCGATCATGACTTGAGTTCCGCTCTTGAAAACCTCAAGCCGTTCAAACCCTTTTTCCATTAGAAACCCTTTTTCTATAGAAGCCCCATTTTCAAAGAGTCGATCACCTTGGATAGTCTTCCACTTCTTGAATGGGTTAAGATCGATGCGTGGATCATTGACAACTTCATCTTGAATACGTGGTGATCAATCATTGTGAAATTGCTGCAGAAATCCGAAAGTTTCGTTTCGAAGCCCTTTTTGGACAACGATTTTTAGAGGCGCGAAGTCGATCGAAGAAAGGTTAGTTTTCTTTAATTTTTAATGGTTTAGATTGTAGAATAAATCATTATTTTAGTTAGTGTGTATGTGTGTGTGATTTGATCAAGATCGTAGAAGATTTGGAAGAAAATAGATAAAAAATGATAAAGCCTTTTGGCTGTGCATTTCTGAAGGTTTTGATCGATCAAATTAGGTTATTGATCGATCAAATTTGGTATTGATCGATCAAATTAGGTGGTTGATCGATCAAATTTTGTATTGATCGATCAATCATCCAGATTGATCGATCAAATTATATATACAATGATAATAACAGAAAGTTTATTTGCTGGAAGTTCATCCCCAACTGCATTGATCGATCAAATTTGGTGATTGATTAATCAATGTGATGGGTTGATCGATCAAGGGTGAAATTGATCGATCAATGTGGAATTGATCGATCAATATGATGGTTTGATCGATCAAATTGATTGTGCCGACACTGCTTCAATGTTTTGACCATAACATTTTACTCCGAACTCCGATTGCCATGATTCTTGCGGCATTGGAAAGAGGAAAGCTAAATCTACAACTTTTATGAATTAATAAACTAATGATTAAATTGTTTTGATGATAAAAATTAAGCTAAAATTTAGGCAAAGTTCTAAGTTAGCACGTTTTGACTGAAGTATCGATATAGCTTTAGTATTTGGGCCATAACTCTTTGTCCCGAACTCCGATTGATGTGATTCTTGATGCATTGGAAAGAGTATGACGAGATCTAACTCTTTTATGAATTAATCAAATCTTTAATCAGATGTTTTGAGGGTCAAAATGAAGTGGGAAGTTAGGTCAAGTTTCGAGTCAACACGAAATTACCCATTTCCGCCTCGGTTTTGAGAAAGTACATAAATACGTCAACGTTATTAGTAATTATGTAATATCCCGATATTTTTGAACCCGAGTTTGACTGATTTTGTGCATGAGTTTGACACGATAACCGATGTCAACATAGTTTTTATTTAATAATAAATCATTAAATAGTGTTAGGATCACTTTGTGTGGATCGGATTATGGTTTAAATGTTTGTTTGGGCATTTAGTTGAAAAGCCATGCACCAACTCTTGGTGTACCGTTTAACACTGAAACCAAACCTAAGCTAAGTGGATAGAATTTTTGTTATAAATATCAAAGATATTTATTGTGGGTTTCATTTGGTTATAAGAGGGAGAGGAGATTCTTAATGGCTAAGTGTTAGCCTTTTAAATCTTAGAGAGAGAGAGAGAGCGAGCTTTCTCATCGTGGATCCCCTTCTTGAGATTTCGACCGTACGATCACGATCACGCCAGAAGCTCTACACTCTTTCCGACCGTTCAAACGCCGTTTTCAAAGAGAGTTTCATCTTGCGATCGTCTCTCGCGCTTTGAGGAGTTCAAGGATCGATACGTGCTAGTGAAGGACTTCATCGTGAGCTTCGTTGAGATCAATCGCCGTAGAAATCGAAAAGTTTTGCTTTGAAACCCTCTTCGGCAACATATTTTAAAGCCATGGCATCGATCGGAAAAAAGGTTAGTTTCCCTTTTATTTTAATGGTTTAGATTGTAGAATAAATCATGTTTTAGTTTCGTGTACGTGTGTGTGCAAAAATAGAGCGATTCCGATAGGATTTGAAGGAAAAAAAAGACCAAGGAAGCAACATGAACGGTTCTGAACCCAAGAAATTCGAGGGTCGAATTTAGATTTTTAAGCCTGATGCATTTTTGAGAAATTCGAGGGTCGAATTTAGATTTTTAAGCCTGATATATTTTTGAGAATTTCGAGGGTCGAATTTGGTCTGATGTGCCGCAATACTTTGGTATTTCAGCCATAACTTTTATCCCGAACTCGGATTGATGCGATTTTTGAGGCGTTAGAAAGAGGAAAACTAAATCTACAACTCTTATGAATTAACCAACTGATGAATAAATTATTTTGAGGATACAAATTTTGTTGGAAGTTAGGCCAAGTTCTAAGTTAGCACATTTTGACTGATTTACCGATACAGCTTCGGTATTTTGGCCATAACTCTTTACTCCAAAATCAAATTAATACGGTTCTTGAGGTGTTGGAAAGAAAACAATGAGATCTACAACTTTTGGGAATTAACTAACTTATGAATCAACTCTTTTAATGGTCAAAATTTAGTGGGAAATTGGGTCAAATTCCAAGTTTGCACGAACTTGCCCATTTCAGCCTCAATTTTTAGAGAACACTTAAATACACCAAGTTTAGTAGTAACTAGAATTAGTTTTTAATACATCATCATATATGTGATATAGATTGAGAGTTGGAGGCCGTGGATAAGGGTTTTTTGGTTGTTTTGGAACGGCTCCGAACTTAAGGTAGGGGAAACTCAACGAAAATTACATTTTATAAATTGATTCATGATTTCTTTGATTTTCAACCTGATGCTTTATTTCCTTTGGCATGTTTTGTTTCCGTCACGTTCCTGCATATCTTATAATATGTTTTTTTTTCGTCCTGTTTTCGCATATGTTTTGATTATTCTATTTCCACGTATGGTCTGACTGTTCTGTTTCCAACTTTTGAATCCGATTCGTTCTGTTCAGTATGCTTTCATCTGATTCGTTCTGTTTGGTTATGATTCATCTTGTTTAACCTACTTACGAACTTTGAATTTGAATGAATATGGAACTCCGTTTTTAGTAATCTGACAACTTTTGAATCTTCGAAAACTTGTGAGACTGAGTCATAGTGAGGTCTCTTTCACGGCACGTGACACTTGGGGTGTAGGCATCCATGTACAGATGCAATCCACTATGGCCCCTCGGGTGCCACATGCAGTACATCCAGGCTACTACGGATCCCGTCTCTTGACTTGCGTGCCTTGTGAAGCTATCGCACTGTGACCCATTCTAGTTAAACTAAGACGATAGGGAGTATGATTATGATAAGAGCCAGTGTTTAGAATGAGGGATGAACGTAGATCTGAACTATACTTACTGAAATTAGAGTGGATTATTGGACTCTGAGCTTTAGAAACAAGATAGACTTAGTATTAAGTTATTCAGTTAAGTATGAACCTTGAACCCTGTATCTGAGTGTGAATGAGAATATCGAGAACATATCTGAACATTTGACTATGAGTGAACATTGACAAGTGGACCGGTACGACGGTTATCCGTACACAGTGTATAGTGCATAGCATACATAGTGGGCCCGTACGGGGGCGATCCGTACGCATTGCATAGCATACATAGTGGGCCCGTACGAGGGAGATCCGTACGCATTGCATAGCATACATAAGTGAATTGAAGGAATTGAACCCAGTGAGTGAAGTGAATACGAAAATCTGAAAAATTGAGTAAGGTGAATAAGAAAAATGAGCTATTATTTTTGTGTCGAACATCTGCTCCGTTATCGCTGTGGTTCTGTCTCAAATATCTGCCCTATTATGAGTTTTTATTCTATCGCAAATATTTGCCTTGTTATTACTTTTGTTCTGCTATCAAACGTCTGATCTGGTAAATCTGTGAAATTCGTCTTTTAATATCTAATCTGCTTCTGCTTTAAACTCTGTCATTAGTAAGATGTAACTGCTATTGATGTTCTTCTACTGAGCTTAAATGTAGCTCACCCTCGACTATACGTCACAGGTATAGGCTTTCATTGGTACCTTTGACTTGAGAAGAATCTGAAGTTGCCTGCTGGAGGGAGAGCTCAATTGGATTAGCAAAACGACTTCTGTGCTTTGAGCTTGGTACATCCCTTTGTTTTAGATGTTTTGTATAGAATTGGAGGTTCTTAGTTCTGCCATATGTTTATCTGTTTTATTTTCCGCTTAAAGGTGTGTTTATACCAATTAAATTATGTATCAGATTGTGTTCTGCAATCTGGCGGTCCGAGTTTTCCCTTTTGGTTTTGATTTAAAAAAAAAAAAAAAATTTCTCTATGGAAAAGTAAGTTAGGAAAATTCAGGCTGTCACAGTTGGTATCAGAGCTTAGGTATTAGGTCTTATGGGAAATCAGAGATATGGTATTTGATCATGAAGAACATCGTATGAGTGGGTCATATGTGATGCCAGAGTTTAGGCGTTAGGTCTTATGGGTGACCTGAGGATATGACTTTTGGTCTTGTCAAAACGTAGGGAGCATAGAGAAGCTTAGATTATCTTCGATTAAGATTAAGGCTTTGGATCTTCACTATTACTTTTAATGAAATTTTGTTTCATCGTGACAGATCAGTATGGCTCCACGTGTTAGAGGAGGTAGAGGCAGACCGAGGACGGTTCGCATGATGGATGTTCCTGAAGGAGAGGGTACGTCGCGTGGGAATGATAGTGATAGTGATAGACAGGTGTTGGAAGCCTTGGCTAGTAATATGGCTCAACAAACAGCTTCAATGGCTCAACAGACAACCTCAATGGCCCAACAAGCAGACTTACTTGCAGCCAGGAACCAACCATTCGGGTTTACAGAGTTTAGAAAGCTGTATCCTCCGAACTTTTCGGGTCAAATCAATCCACTTGAGGCCGAGAAGTGGTTAAACGAAATGGAGAAAATCTTTGAGGTGCTTAAATGCATCGAAGTCTAGAAGGTTCGTTGGGCAACCTTTAAGTTTAACGGAGAGGCCGACCCGTGGTGGAAGTCAGTGTCCAGAATTAGGCTGCTAGAATCTCCCAATATGCCATGGACTTGGGCAGAATTTGTAGAGACGTTTAATGATAAATACTTTCCCAAGATCATACGACATCAGTGGGAGGTACAGTTTATACAACTTAAGCAGAATATGATGACTATGCGATAGTACAGGGCTGAGTTCGATAGATTATCGCGATTTGCACCTCAGAACGTGGCCACCAAATTGATGAGGGCCAGAAAATTTCAGCTTGGCTTACGACCTTATATACAGGAGAGCATGGCGATGTGGGAGATGGAAACCTTTGTGGGAGTGATATCAAAGGCTCTCATTGCAAAGGAAGAAATTTAGAAATGGTTCTTGAGGAGAGACCAACAGAATAGGAGCGACGCCAATCGAACGCAATCTTATCCCTCTGAGCCGACCGGCACGGGACCGAGACTACTGATGCCCGCATCTATCCAACCTGCTCAGACTACTTACTCAAGACCATCCATGCCTATGTCTTCGAGACCTTTCCGCCTTTGACACCCTACTATTGCTTCCGTGTCAGGGGTGCACCAACCCTCACGTAATACTTCATCAGCATCGGTTGAGTCTTGCTTACTGTATGGGAAAGGCCATAAGTCTGTAGACTGTTGGTGAGCTAAGGGCGCATGCCTTAAATGTGGGCAGGTTGGCCATCGGATAAGAGATTGTCCCTACATAAGGAGCGAAACACATTCGTAGGTGAGTTGGTCACAAACTCATGCGTTGGGTTTGCACCTTGTAGGTACTCAATGTCTTCAATCTTTTGTATGAACTCCATGAGAAAATGAACATCTTTGGAGTAAGTTTTTGAGCTGTAAACATTTGTGGTGGTGATGACTTCTTGTAAATGAATGGTTTAACTTTCTCATAATTAAATAGTTTCGCTTTCTTGCATTATTGGTTTCCTATTATACACACCACCGGTATCATGATCAATTTTCGAGGGCGAAAAGTCTTATTAGGAGGGGTGAATGTAATGACCTTAACTTCGAGCATGTTAAATTATACTCATACCTTTTTGAATATGGCACGTCGATCTTCGAGGATGAAAATTCTTTAAGGTGGGAAGAATGTAATATCCCGATATTTTCGAACCCGAGTTTGACTGATTTCATGCACGAGTTCGACACGATGACCGATGTCAACATGGTTTTTATTTAATAATAAATCATTAAATAGTGTTAGGATCACTTTGTGTGGATCGGATTATGATTTAAATGTTTGTTTGGGCATTTAGTTGAAAAGCCATGCGCCAACTCTTGGTGTACCGTTTAACACCGAAACCAAACCTAAGCTAAGTGGATAGAATTTTTGTTATAAATATCAAAGATATTTATTGTGGGTTTCATTTGGTTATAAGAGGGAGAGGAGATTCTTAATGGCTAAGTGTTAGCCTTTTAAATCTTAGAGAGAGAGAGAGCTTTCTCATCGTGGATCCCCTTCTTGAGATTTCGACCGTACTATCACTATCACGCCGGAAGCTCTACACTCTTTTCGACCGTTCAAACGCCGTTTTCAAGGAGAGTTTCATCTTGCGATCGTCTCTCGCACTTTGAGGAGTTCAAGGATCGATACGTGCTAGTGAAGGACTTCATCGTGAGCTTCGTTGAGATCAATCGCCGTAGAAATCAAGAAGTTTTGCTTCGAAACCCTCTTCGGCAACATATTTTAAAGCCGTGGCATCGATCGGAAAAAGGTTAGTTTTCCTTTTATTTTAATGGTTTAGATTGTAGAATAAACCATGTTTTAGTTTAGTGTACGTGTGTGTGCAAAAATAGAGCGATTCCGATAGGATTTGAAGGAAAAAAAAAAGACCAAGGAAGCAACATGAACGGTTCTGAACCCGAGAAATTCGAGGGTCGAATTTGAAATTCAACCATCGAATATAAATTCGAGGGTCGAATTTAGATTTTTAAGCCTGATGCATTTTTGAGAAATTCGAGGGTCGAATTTAGATTTTTAAGCCTGATGCATTTTTGAGAATTTCGAGGGTCGAATTTGGTCTGATGTGCCGCACTACTTTGGTATTTTATCCTGAACTTAGATTGATGCGATTTTTGAAGCGTTGGAAAGAGGAAAATTAAATATACAACTCATGAATCAACCAACTGATGAATAAATTATTTTGAGGATACAAATTTTGTTGGAAGTTAGGCCAAGTTCTAAGTTAGCACGTTTTGACTGATTTATCGATACAGCTTCGGTATTTTAGCCATAACTCTTTACTCTGAAATCCAATTAATACGATTGTTGAGGCGTTGGAAAGAAAACAATGAGATCTACAACTTTTGTGAATTAACTAACTTATGAATCAACTCTTTTAATGATCAAAATTTAGTGAGAAATTGGGTCAAATTCCAAGTTTGCACGAACTTGCCCATTTCAGCCTCAATTTTTAGAGAACACTTAAATACACCAACTTTAGTAGTAACTAGAATTAGTTTTTAATGCATCATCATATGTATGATGTAGATTGAGAGTTGGAGGCCATGGATAAGGGCTTTTTGATTGTTTTGGAATGGCTCCGAACTTAAGGTAGGGGAAACTCAACGAAAATTACATTTTATAAATTGATTAATGATTTCTTTGATTTTCAACCTGATGCTTTATTTCCTTTGGCATGCTTTGTTTCCGTCATGTTCCTGCATATCTTATAATATGTTTTGTTTCCGTCCTATTTTCGCATATGTTTTGATTATTCTATTTCCACGTATGGTCTGACTGTTATGTTTCCAACTTTTGAATCCGATTCGTTCTGTTCAGTATGCTTTCACCTGATTCGTTCTGTTTGGTTATGATTTATCTTGTTTAACCTACTTATGAACTTTGAATTTGAATGAACATGGAACTCCGTTTTTAGTAATCTGATAACTTTTGAATCTTCGAAAACTTGTGAGACTAAGTCATAGTGAGGTCTCTTTCACGGCACGTGACACTTGGGGTGTAGGCATCAATGTACGGATGCAATCCACTATGGCCCCTCGGGTGCCACATGCAGTACATCCAGGCTACTACAGATCCCGTCTCTTGACTTGGGTGCCTTGTGAAGCTATCGCACTGTGACCCATTCTAGTTAAACTAAGACGACAGGGAGTATGATTATGATAAGAGCCTGTGTTTAGAATGAGGGATGACCGTAGATCTGAACTATATTTACTGAAATTAGAGTGGATTATTGGACTCTGAGCTTTAGAAACAAGATAAACTTAGTATTGAGTTATTCAGTTAAGTATGAATCTTGAACCTTGTATTTGAGTGTGAATGAGAATATCGAGAACATATCTGAACATTTGACTATGAGTGAACATTGACAAGTGGACCGGTACGACGGTTATCCGTACACAGTGTATAGTGCATAGCATACATAGTGGGCCCGTACGAGGGAGATCCGTACGCATTGCATAGCATACATAAGTGAATTGAAGGAATTGAACCCAGTGAGTGAAGTGAAGACGAAAATCTGAAAAATTGAGTAAGGTGAATAAGAAAAATGAGCTATTGTTTTTGTGTCGAACATCTGCTCCGTTATCGCTGTGGTTCTGTCTCAAATATCTGCCCTATTATGAGTTTTTATTCTATCGCAAATATTTGCCTTGTTATTACTTTTATTCTGCTATCAAACGTCTGATCTGTTAAATCTGTGAAATTCATCTTTTAATATCTAATCTGCTTCTGCTTTAAACTCTGTCATTAGTAAGATGTAACTGCTATTGATGTTCTTCTACTGAGCTTAAATGTAGCTCACCCTCGACTATACGTCACAGGTATAGGCTTTCATTGGTACCTTTGACTTGAGAAGAATCTGAAGTTGCCTGCTGGAGGGAGAGCTCAATTGGATTAGCAAAACGACTTCTGTGCTTTGAGCTTGGTACATCCCTTTGTTTTAGATGTTTTGTATAGAATTGGAGGTTCTTAGTTCTGCCATATGTTTATTTGTTTTATTTTCCGCTTAAAGATGTGTTTATACCAATTAAATTATGTATCAGATTGTGTTCTGCAATCTGGCCGTCCGGGTTTTTCCTTTTGGTTTTGATTTAAAAAAAAAAAAAAAAAATTCTATGAAAAAGTAAGTTGGAAAAATTCGGGCTGTCACAAATTAGGATCTAAAAGAAAAAAATATATATATATATATATCTCGAAAAAAAAAAATTTAAGTTGGGAAAATTCAGGCTGTCACAAAGAGCAGCATCCCCAAAAATATCTACCACGTAACAACTTTGGATTCGTATTAAAGTAGTTACAAATCTCAGTAAGACTGGCTTCATAAAAACGAGGAATCAACACTCTGCTCGAAAGTTGTACTCATGCGGCCCCCATAACCACTCTTACATGTGAATAAAGGTCGATATGGACCAAAAAAGACATGGCATCAGATGTTGCTTGTAGTGCAATAACATGCAAAGAAAATGCTCATGCAGATACAATTTAGCTTCAAAAAGTGCACGTTCTCATTTCAAGTAAATTTTTGTGGGAACTTATGGACAAGTGTTTTTATGACTCTGGAGTCTGGAACAGATAGTTTTAGAAATTTCTGCAAGGAACTATCTAAAGATGAAAGCATTCAAGTTTATACTGTCACCGGCAGTCTCATTTAACGCAGGTAGTACATGATGCGTCGTCTCCAGATATAATAGATCAGTAGCATTGGATTTTCTTTCACAAAGAGAAACCATGCCTCCTATGTACCAAATCACCTGAAAAACATGATTCCATGAAGTCGGCCTTGAGATCAGTGAAATCCTAACACAAGATCTAACAGGAAAGGGATATAGGTTCCTTTTATAAAAGGGAATGAGACTCAGTAGAGTCGCTTCATCCATGTAATGTGCACGGCAACGCATTGCTATTTATCATTTTCACCAAAGTATATTTTATTTTATTAATAAAGGCAATGAAAAAGAAGAATAAAATACAAAACCATTGAACCAAGACTTTGGGCAGAGTAGCTTTATCTCTATAACCCTTTGAATTAGCCATAACCAATCCTTTTTCTTTTTCCTTTTTTCTTTGTTTTGCCTTTTTTTAATCCCTTTTCATAGTTTCCTAAAGAAAGAAGCTTCACAAGTTTTCTCAATCCCTTGTTCTTTTCTCTTTAGGTCGTTGAGAGTTTAACAAGGATTTCTCTCCAATGGTGTCCCAAATATTATAATTCAATACACCCCAAAAGCTAAAATAATTTGTAACCGTTCATTCTAAAAGGTGTTTAAGAGATCAAATGCCTTCAATCATAGAAAACATACCTTGGATATTTCAATCTTTAGATTTACTATTTGCCGGCTTGAGCAGAGACCTTGGAATGCAAACAAAGTACAAAAATAGGAAAATTGTAACAGACCTGTGGTCATACCACAAAAATAGGAAAATTGTAACAGACCTGTGGCCATACAAAAATAGGAAAATTGTAACGCCCTATGTTAAACCCACACTCTTTGGTATGGCCACAGGTCTAGTCAAGCGTGTGTCTAACACAAGACACAAAAGGGTTCATTTATAGTAGAATGTGCGGTCCATACACTACAAAAAATAAGATTATTAGCGGCAGTTTTTTATTATAAAAAACTGCTGCTATTAGTACTGTCGCTACAAAAAACTGCCGCTACAAAAATACTAGCGGCAATTTTTTATTAAAAAACACTGCCGCAAATAGTCTTATTTTTTGTAGTGATAGTAGCCCAGTAACTGTAGTCCGTCATACACGTAAGAATTGTGTATGGAAAACACCTTGAAGTTTGACACTAAAAGATAGTATCAAGCACATAAATTACTCCTAGTTAATTAGTGTTAGTGTGCACTGCATGGGATATGTGTGTATGTGTGTGTGTGTGTGTGTGTGTGTGTGTGTGTGTACGTGTACATGCTTTACACTAGAGACTAAAAGCCGCTAATACACTGCCTAAAGTGTAAAGGATTTACACTTGCACAAGACACTAATCATATATATATATATATAAATTCTTATTTTGGCGTATATGTGAATATACATATGCAACTTGTGTTGGCTTTATATGGGATACCAACCCTTTGTAGCTTATAAGCTACTTTCAGCTCTTTCTTCTTACACGGATGCATGAGTCATTATTGATCCTCATGCACGCAAAGTGCAGTTCCACTGCTATAAAACTCGACGAAGCCACTCCGTTCTTCCTGCTACCATCTTCAAAGAAAATCTGCATAGCATAGATACGCTATTCACACAGAAAACGAAACCCAGCTGCTAAAATTTCAAACCCATCTCCTCTTTCACCCTTTCAAATCCTTAAGGGATTTCGAATGTGATCACTCGGTTGTGGAGATTTAATTCCGGCTTTAGTTCTTACGAGCCCAGCAAATGCGATCCCACACCAATTCGGCATAGTCGTAACCGCAAGTTCACCAAAAGGTACAACGAATAACACCTTAGTATATCGAGATGTATTAGATACTAAATTATCGATCTATGGCGTCGATTACATTCAATCGACTCGGCAGCACAAATAAAGACAATATTGGAGTAGCTCTGAATTTTTAATTGTATATATATATATATATATATATATATATATATATATATATATATATATATATATATAGCGGACAAATGGTTAGCAAACCACAAAGGCACAGAAAATAGAAAAGAACAGGGAAGCACCACGACATGAGTGGCATCAGGCTTGTCGAGGCAAGCCTATGTTGGCTGTTGCACCTGCCTTGAGGACCTTTGATCTGTCTATGGTATGTGTGAATTGAATTATTGCAGTTAACAGGGAGAGTATGATGGTTCTAAAGAAACCCAGTTCCCTAATTGTTATATTAAATCCATGCATGCACATGAACCTATAGGTGCAGCTTGGTGCACATGACAAGAGCGTTCCGATAGCTATTTGAATGGATGCACGAATACAAGTATAACCAGTAATACGCAAGCTCGAGATTTCGGTAGGGAATTTACCTTGCTGAATTAGGTTTATTTGCTCGTTCACGTCTAGATAGCAAGCATCCATATAAATACGCCTAGGTTCTAATTTTGTTGAAGGAATCTATACGCATATCATGATAGTCCAGTCCAGCATGAGTAAGAGTGATGCATGATCAGGATAAGATCTGTAGACACTTGAGTTTTGATATGAATATGCCTATGCTATATTCAGTTTCGATGTATGATGTTGTAGGGATATGCTATATTCAGTTTCAATAGTTTAATGAGCATGCTGGCATACTGATGAGTTGGATATGATAATGCTAGTGTAGTTTAGATATATGGTTCTGCATGATTGAAATGAGACCAGTTTAGATGATTCATGCTGATGAATACTGATGTGGTTATATAGTTATATATGGTTAAATAGAAACATGCAGTTTCAATATATATATGTAACGGACATTTGTGTATAAGGTTCTTGCATACACAATATCACACATAAGCATATCTGGTTATCTTGGTTAGCCTTGATGTCGAGTTCCTGTTTTGCTTTGTTTTTTATCCCAAGTGATTCCGCTAACTCAGGAGCTTGACGGTATAAATCTTGAATGCAAGTGATCCCGCTAACTCGGAAGCTTGATTTTTCTCGGTCCAAGTGATCCCACTAACTCGGGAGCTTGATTTTTCTCGGTCTAAGTGATCCCACTAACTCGGGATCATGACAAGTGATCCCGCTACCTCGGGAGCTTGATGCTTTTGTTCCTACACGTCTTTGTACCTCTGATAACCTTGCTTTATTTTAGCATGATTCCCTGTTCCACATGATTTCTAGTATCTATTGCACCATAAAATTTTGGTCTTTATTTAGCATGTCAGCATGATTATTTAGTCGTATAATAATTGCTTGATTATATTATACGTTGATAAATGCTTCGATTTTATTATATGCCTCAAGAAGTGAATTGGTAAATCTAATATATCAATTAGCAATGTAACTGTCCCTGCTGAGCTTTGATAATAGCTCAAACAACGACTTCAATGTCTTAGCTGCAGATCTCGATCTGGAGCACGCAGGTGACCCTACTTACCAGCCGGACGAGGAGGAAGAGGAGGACGATGAGGAGGAATTTGCTGAAGAATTCTTTCCCAAATAGGTTAGAGAGAGAGAGAGAGGGAGCTATTTTTACAACACTTCTATAAACCACATATGATCTTTCATTTTGAGATATTTTATACTACATCTATAAGTTTTCTTTCCATTGTTTATATGACGGGTAGCCGTCATCGGTGGAAAGTTATACATCGTGTTTGTTAGCCTTGTTTATAGATCTTGATGGTTATTGTTTAGATGAGTAAATATCAATTTTGCCATATTCTATCCTGTCAGAGTTAGTTACATTGCTTCCACAATTGCATTACTTTGAACACAAATATAAGATAGGATTATGTTAGGTGATCCGATAACGCGACCTTTCCAAAATATGATCAAGGGAAAGATCGGGTTGTCACAGGTGGTATCAAAGCCTCGACGTTAAGTCAGTTGGCGACTTAACTCTTGCGTACAAATATGGCAAAGTGTTTAATGTTTATTCAGCGTTAGAATTTGGATTTAGAGTGAGTTCATGTGTATCTGATCAAGTTATTGTCTGATCATAATAGGTTGAGATGCCTCCAAGATGTGGAAGAGGTAGGGGTAGACCACCATTACCCCATCGATCTGGGCCAAATGCTATTCCAGTATTAGGTTATGAGCACGATATCGCCTCAGGAAGCAGTGAGAATGTACACATGGCAGAGAGCCGAACGACAATGGAGAATGTTGTTAAGCATACGCCGCCAGTAACAGATGCTCCTCATATGGGAAATGCTCCTGGAGTTGAGCAAAATGTGGGACAAAATCCACAGTTGATGGAGACCATGGTGAATACCATGGCCATGCTCGCTGTGAGACGACCCCCAGAGGGCTTTGTAGAATTTGTACGACTTCAACCGCTGAGTTTCCATGGTCAGCATGACCCAATGGAGGCCGAGAAGTGGGTGATACAAATTGAAAAGGTGCTGCAACGAGTTACCTGCACCGAAGTTGAGAAAGTGAGCTAGGCGACATATAAATTAGAGAGTGAGGCAGAACCATGGTGGTAGTCTGTAGAACGGACGAGAATGCCAGGAGTACCTTGGACTTGGGCAGAGTTCACAGACGCGTTCAATGAAAAGCATTTCCCAGCACCTGAGAGATACTGAATGGAAGTACAGTTTGCGACCTTAGTACAAGGTCAGATGACTATTCAGGAATATGAGGTAGAATTTACTCGCCTCTCTCGATTTGCACCCTTAGTCGTAGCCACCAAGCTCATGAAGACGCAAAAGTTTGAGCGGGGTTTGAAACCCCTGATCAAGGAACGAATTTCGTTATTTCAAGCAACGACCTATGCAAATGTGATGAAGTTGGCCCTTATAGCAGAAACAGATGTTGATAATATGTTCAAAAGGAGAGAAGAAAAATAGAAAGCCAGAAAAGCTCCATCTCAGTCCTTTAGTTTCGGTCAAATCAGCAAGCGACCATGATTTCAAGGATAGGCAGCATTTAAACCTGCCGCAGGAGCCTATATGCGACTGTACAATTCAGCAACGTTACCCCCATTACCACCAAGGATTCCACGTGTGCAGAACCAACCTGTGCAGAATATAGCCAAAGTTACATCTGCTATTTCACGAGTACGACCAGCAGTGTCCCGCATAGGATCTTATACGGCTTCATCGGTATCTTCAGCCGAGATATGTGGAAAGTGTGGGAAAGCACACAAGACAGATGCATGCCGCAAAGCGTCTGGTGCGTGCTTTCATTGTGGCAAGATGGGACACCGGATTAAAGATTTCCCAGAAATGGTAGGAACGACATCAAAGGTTGGACCAGTCCTACGATCAGCGTGGCCTACGGTGCAAGGCCGAGCATATGCGGTCTCGGCACAAGGTGCCCAAACAAACAACGATTTGATTCAAGGTATGTGAATTAATTACTTAATTAGACGTGCTTGAAAGTATTTTATTATGTTATTTTATTATTTCGTTGTGTTTTATCCGTGATAGAAGTAATAAATGTCACTTATGTTACATGTTACATAGACATAAATTAACTAACACCATATGCCCATTAGGTGCATTGCAAATGCACCCAGTGGATGCCTACTTGTGTTGTGAGGCGCAAGTGTTGATAGATCTTGGATCTACAGATTCATTCGTCACACCCCAGTTTGCTCAACACTTGGGGAAGTTGGGAGTTAGTCCAGAACCTCTTAACTTTATTTTGAACGTAATGGTTCCGACCAGACAAGCTGTCTCTACCGACATGGTATGTCGAGCGATCATAGTTGTAATCAGAGGTCACATGGACTATGAAGCAGTCGCCGACCTGATATTACTTGATATGCAAGGATTCGACGTAATCCTTGACAAGGATTGGTTATCCAACCATCATGCGAACGTTGATTGTCAAGTGAAGAGGGTCTCTTTCCATCCACAAGGAAGGACATCAGCTAGATTTTTCGGTGTACAGTTTACTATATTTCCCTTCTTTTCAGCGATCCGAGCACAACGCTTACTCGATGCTGGTGTTCAAGGGTATATCGCATTTATTCAAAGTAAAGATTAGGAAGAAAAGAAAATTTCACTTTCAGATGTGTCAATTGCCTGATGTTTTCTCTGATGAGTTGCCAGGTTTACCGCCTAACAGGGAAGTGGAAGTCGCTATTGAGTTAGCCCCGGGTACCGAGCCAGTATCAAAGGCACCGTATCGAATGACACTGATAGAGTTGAAAGAACTCAAGGAGCAATTGCAAGAGCTACTTGATAAAGGCTTTATCAGACCGAGTGTGTCTCCGTGGGGTGCACTAGTATTTTTGTAAAGAAGAAGGACGGTTCGATGTGCCTCTGCATTAATTACCGTAAATTAAATAAGCTGACAATCAAGAATCGTTATCCGCTCCCCAGAATCGACGATCTCTTTGATTAGTTACAAGGAGTGCGGTTCTTTTCAAAGATTGATTTACGATCTGGGTATCACCAGATGAAGGTCAAATCTGAAGATATTTCAAAAATAGCTTTTCGGACCCGATATGGTCACTATGAGTTTCTCGTCATGCCCTTCGGATTGACGAATGCACCTGTAACATTTATGGACTTAATGAACCGAGTCTTCAAGCCTTATCTAGATCAGTGTATCGTAGTCTTCATTGACGATATACTCATCTACTCAAAGGCGAAAGCAGAGCACGAGGATCATCTACGTCTTGTTTTATAAACATTAAGAGATTCACAGTTATATGCCAAGTTCAGTAAATGCTACTTCTGGTTGAATCAAGTCAATTTTCTAGGCCATATTATCTCTGAAGCCAGTATTATTATCGATCCTACAAAGATCGAGGCTATAGTGCAATGGAAGCAGCCACAAATAGTAACTGGGATATAAAGCTTTCTAGGTCTCGCAAGGTATTACCGACATTTTGTTGAAGGGTTTTCATGGCTTGCTGGACCACTCACGCAGCTCACTTGAAAGAATGTTAAATTCGAATGGACTAAGGCGTGCAAACAGGGTTTCCAAGAATTGAAAAGGAGACTCACCTATGCACCTATCTTAGCATTACCATCAGGCAGTGGTGGTTTTGTAATCTTCAGTGATGCCTCATATAGTGGGTTAGGTTGTGTATTGAATCAATGGGAATGTGTGATGGCGTGATAGTTCCCATCAGTTGAAAGATCACGAGAAGAACTATCCCACTCATGACCTGAAACTCGCAACGGTCATTTTTATGTTGAAGATCTAGAGACCCTACCTGTATGGTGAAGCTTTCGAGATTTTCACCGATTATAAGAGTCTCAAATGCCTCTTTACCTAGAAAGAGTTAAATTTGAGGCAGAGAAGGTGGATGGAATTCTTAAAAGATTATGACTGTTCTATTTAGTACCATCATGGTAAAGCCAATGTAGTGGCTGTTGCGCTCAGTTGAAAGTCATCCGCTCAGTTATCCCATCTTGTGACACGAATATAAATTTGGAAATTACTCAATGACATAGTATGAACTAGTGCCACTTTTCGAGCAACGTCAACTGGAGGTTTGCTTGCTACAGTGATGATCCGATCTACACTCTTCGATAGGATTAGAGAGCTCCAGATGCAAGATGCAGAGCTTATTTTCATCAGACAGGGAGTACTCAATGGGCTCCAGCCAGAGTTTCTATTAATGGCGATGGGTCCTTATTGTTTCAAGGTCGAGTATGCGTACCTGATGACAGTGCCTTACGTCAGGAAATTCTCGATGAGGCTCACAAGTCAACATATGTCATTCATCTTGGTAGCACGAAGATGTTTCAAGATCTAAAGAAGACATTTTGGTGGAACGACTTAAAGCGAGACATAGCGGAACATGTTGCGAAATGTTCAACCTGCCAGCAAGTGAAGGTCGAGCACAAGCACCCTGATGGTCTGTTACAGCCACTGCCCATCCCAGAGTGGAAATGAGAGAATATTTCCATGGATTTCATTCTTGGTTTGCCTCGTACGCAGAAGGGTTACAATGTAATTTGGGTGATTGTTGATCATCTCACCAAATCAGTGCATTTCATATCCTATAGCACGCGATATAAAGCGTCTAAGTTGGCCGAAGTCTATCTGCGAGAGATAGTTCGATTACATGGGATACCCATGAGTATCGTGTCAGATCGCGATCTTTTATATACCTCGCGATTTTGGCAAAGTTTTCAAGAAGGCATGGGTTTGAAGTTAGAATTCAGTACTGCATTTCATCCTCAAACCGACGGACAGACAGAGAGGGTGAATCAAGTGATAGAAGATATGTTAAGAGCCTGTATGATGGATTTCCAAGGATTATGGGAAAAGCACTTACCCTTGATCAAATTCGCACACAATAAAAACTTCCAATCGAGGATCGACATGGCACCATTCGAGGCATTGTATGGACGTCGATGTAAATCTCCGATTAACTGGGAAGAAGCCGAAGAGCATCTTATTTTGGGCCCTGACTTGATTAAAAGCTCCAATGCCATTGTTCATGTTATTAGAGAGAGACTGAAGAGTGCTCAGAGTCGGCAGAAGAGTTATGCCAATCTCAAAAGAACCAATGTTGATTTTCAGGTAACTAAACACACCAACAAGTTTATTGATTCATGAATTCAATTCGGTCTATTGTATTTCTAACATTTTTTGTATAGATCGACGATCACGTCTTTATCAAAATATCTCCGACAAAGGGCGTGATGCGATTTGGGAAACGAGGCAAGTTGAGTCCTCGTTATGTTGGACCATTGCCAGTTTTGGGCAAAGTAGGTGAGGTCGCATATCGGGTTACGTTACCTCCGCATTTATCCGACATACATGATGTATTCCATGTATCTATGTTGAGGAAGTATGTCAGCGATCCAACACACGTGTTGGATTATCAACCGCTTGATATTCAGGAGGATTTCACGGTGACCGAAGAACCAGGTCAGATTTTGGACCGTAGAGACCAAATCTTGAGAACAAAACAAATCCCACTCGTATTAATCCAATGGAAGAATCACGGGTCTCATGAGGCTACCTGGGAAAGCGAAGCTGATATTCGTGCTCAATATCCTCATTTATTCACCTAAGGTAAGTCAAGTCACTTATTGCATTCAATCAAATAAATGCATATGAGATAAACATGGTTGTCTGCATTGTGATGCTATCTATATAGATATATAATTTCGAATTCATTGAATTGGATACAAAGTAATTTTTTCGACATCATAAAGGATCTCCTCATGATATAAAGGATAGTATGTAATTGAAAACAGTTCAATTAGGTCCAACCGTAGGCTTAAACCTTCCTTACTGAAATAGTTAAATACATTAATTCCAATTTTTGCATAGAAATAAAAATATTTAACGTACTTATACCTCTTACTTGGATCATTGTCTAAATTTGTATGCTACATAAGCTATGTGACACATAAATATATCACTGATTGTGACTCACAACCAAGTACACTATACCCATACAAGAGCTTACACATTAACTCAGGAGTAGTTTGACAAGGTGCATCTAGACATTTCATAGAACTAAAATCTTTTAACACATGTGTACACATCAAAAGCATCAAGAAGTATTTTTATACGAACCACCTATCAGTTGGACACATAGACATATCAATTAAGTGCACCCAAAGCATGCCTGGCCTCAAAATCTGGGCCAGTCCAGATCTAACCACCTTCCCGCGACAAGGAATAGCTGGCCGCTGCAAGCAACTTGCCGCGGCAAGCAAAGTGGGTTGCCGCGACAACCAGAACAGATTTTGTGGGTCCGAGAAACTTTCTCTGTTCTTTGTTAGTTTGTTGTGGGGTTTTTGTGTCCCTTTCCCTCCCAAACCACACTACTTCCATACAAGTATAAACCACTCCAAATTTGTGCCAAAAAGCCATTGCATGTTGGAGATTCAACCTTGGCCGACCTCCATCATCTTCAATTTCAGCCATTTCTTCCACTTTTTGGTGTCTTGGTGAGGTAAAATCCTCATTTCTCAGTTTTTGTTAGTTCTTTTCATTTTGATTACAACTATCATGCCTCTTAGAAAATTTTTGGCATCCAAATCTACTTTCGTACGCCCAAAGGCTACGGCAACATCGAAGGGCAAAGCCCCATCGACTTCTTAAGACCAAATCGATCCACCCATGGATCGGGAACAACCCGTTCCATGGTGGGACGTGAAGGCCATGGAACCAGAATGGATCATTGACAATTCATTACTCGTACCAAATGACCTGACTGCATGGTCGATACGATACATTGAACAGGCATGCTTAGATGCCTTATATCAACCAGCATGACAGAGCGCGCTGTGATGCTCTCTTACAAACTTTATTTGCAATCCATGAAAATAGAGGGTTGAACGCCCCAAAAGTTATATGGAAAAGCATGAAATATGCCAATATCCATCTGCAGAGTAATGTCCCTAGTCCCATGCCTGCATGCCCATACTCATGTTTGATCACCCGCCTCCTAGGGGTCATCACGATATCGTGAATAGGGTCCCTTATCAAATCCCCTTAGGTGAAGAAATCCGCATTGAGAATATGCGGGTATTTACTCCTGCTATGTTGAAAAATGTGTATCAACGTTCTCAACAGGCGGTGAAAAACCGCATAGCACAATAAATACGTGCTCCACCCCAACCATCCCAAGCTATACCCTCCACACCAACCCACGATATCCCCATTCCCTCTCAAACTCAAGCCGGCCCAGTTCCCCCTGTAGACGAGGTTTATACCATTGCCGATCTTGCACGGCTCATGCAGGAAAAACATGAACAGACTCTGCAACAGTTTGATAATCTTTATCGGAATCACTACATGCTCCATCAACGGGTTGATTATATGGAGGAAGTCACTAATATTATGATAGAGCATACCTTTCAGACTGTTGCCAGTTCTTATATTGGACGGGCACAAAACTATGTATCTGCATACACCCGAAACGCAGCTTTGTTAGTGTCAGAGTTTCAGCAGCAGGATACTGGACCGTCCTCAGCTGGTCAGTAGCAGCCTAGTGCACAGCCTGGTGAGTATATAACTCACTATTATATTAGTTTTGTTTCTCTTCTTTTATTTCTGCACTTGTTTTGGTTTGATACAATGTATGCATTAATATGTGTCTATGTCTAGCTCGACGTATATTGCTTTCTCATGACGTAACATGACCTAATATTGTGGAATTTTTTTGGACTGTTGATTGTTGATTGTATGCACCATTACCAACCTGATTGTTGATTGTATGCACCATGACCTGATTTCACTTCCTCGTCTAGGTTTATTTTCGAGGACAAAATTCTCTTAAATAAGGGAGAATGTAACAGATGCCCTATGTTAAACCCACACTCTTTGGTATGGCCACAGGTCTGATCAAGCGTGTGCCTAACATGAGACACAAAAGGGTTCATTTATAGTAGAGTGTGTAGTCCCTAGTGGCCCAGTAACTGTAATCCGTCATACACGAAAGAATTGTGTATGGAAAACACACTTGAAGTTTTGACACTGAAAGATAGTATCAAACACTTAAATTACTCCTAGTTAATTAGTGTTAGTGTGCACTGCATGGGAGTCTTGCCTCGCCTAGCTTAGATACTTAAAAGGGATGACATGCTTTACACTAAAGCCTAAAAGCCGCTAATACACTGCCTAAAGTGTAAAGGATTTACCCTTGCATAAGACCCTAATCATATATATATATATATATAAATTCTTGTTTTGGCTTATATGTGAATATACATATGCAACTTGTGTTGGCTTTATATGGGATACCAACCCTTTCTAGCTTATAAGCTACTTTCAGCTCCTTCTTACACGGCTGCATGAGTCATTATTGACTCTCATGCACGCAAAGTGCAGTTCCACTGCTGTAAAACTCGACAAAGCCGCTCTGTTCTTCCTGCTACCATCTTCAAAGAAAATCCGCATAGCACAGATATGCTATTCACACAGAAAACGAAACCCGGCTGCTAAAATTTCAAACCCCTCTCCTCTTTCACCCTTTCAAATCCTTAAGGGATTTCGAAGGCGATCACTCGGTTGTGGAGATTTAATTTCGACTTTAGTTCTTACGAGCCCGGCGAACGCGATCCCACACCAATTCGGCATGGTCGTAATCGCAAGTCCACCAAAAGGTACAACAAATAACACCTTAGTATATCGAGATTTATTGGACACTAAATTATCGATCTGTGGTGACGATTACATTAGATCGACTCGGCAGCACAGAGAAAGACAATATTAGAGTAGTGTATATATATATATATATATATATATATATATATATATATATATATATATATATATATATATATATATATATATATATATAGCGGGCAAATGGCCAGCAAACCACAAAGGCATAGAAAATATAAAAGAACAGGGAAGCACCACGACATGAGTGGCATCAGGCTTGCCGAGGCAAGGTACTCAGCTGGGCTGCTTGCTGAGGCAACCCCCAGGGCATGCCCAGGCAAGCCTATGTTGGTTGCTGCACCTGCCTTGAGGGCCTTTGATCTGTCTATGGTAAGTGTGAATTGAATTATCGCGGTTAACAGTGAGAGTATGACGGGTCTAAAGAAATCCAGTTCCCTAATTGTTATAATAAATCCATGCATGCTTATGAACCTATAAGTGCAACTTGGTGTACATGACAGGAGTGTTCCGATAGCTGTTTGAATGGACGCACGAATACAAGTATAATCAATAATATGCAAGCTCAAGATTTCGATAGGGAATATACCTTATTGAATTATGTTTATTTGCTCGCCTAGATAGCAAGTTAGTATCCATATAAATATGCCTAGGTTCTAATTTTGTTAAATGAATCTATACGCAAATCATGATAGTCTAGTCCAGCATGAGTAAGAGTGATGCATGATCAGGATAAGATCTGTAGACACTTGAGTTTTGATATGAATATGCCCATGCTATATTCAGTTTCGATGTATGATGTTGTAGGGGTATACTATATTCAGTTTCAATAGTTTAATGAACATGCTAGTATACTGATGAGTTGGATATGATAATGCTAGTATAGTTTAGATATATGGTTCTGCATGATTGAAATGAGACCAGTTTAGATGATTCATGCTGATGAATACTGATGTGGTTATGTAGTTATATAGCGTTAAATAGAAACATGCAGTTTCAATATATATATGTAACGAACATCTGTGTATAAGGTTCTTGCATACACAATACCACGCATAAGCATATCTGGTTATCTTGGTTAGCCTTTATGTCGAGTTCCCGTTTTGCTTTGTTTTTTGTGCCAAGTAATTCTGCTAACTCAAGAGCTTGATGGTGTAAATCTTGAATTCAAGTGATCCCGCTAACTTGGGAGCTTGATTTTTCTCAGTCCAAGTGATCCCGCTAACTCGGGAGCTTGACAAGTGATCTCGCTAACTCGGGAGCTTAATTTCTCTCGGTCCAAGTGATCCCACTAACTCAGGAGCTTGACAAGTGATCCCGCTAACTCAGGAGCTTGATGCTTTTGTTCCTACACATGTCTTTGTACCTCTGATAACCTTCCTTTATTTCATCATGATTCCTTGTTCCACATGATTTCTAGCATCTGTTGCACCATGAAATTTTGGTCTTTATTCAACATGTCATCATGATCATTTAGTCGCATAATAATGACTTGGTTATATTATACGTTGATAAGTGCTTTGATTTTATTATATGCCTCAAGAAGTGAATTGGTAAATCTAATATTTCAATTAGCAATGTAAATGTTCATGCTGAGCTTTGATGATAGCTCATCCTACGACTTCAATGTCTTAGCTGCAGATCTCAATCCGGAGCACGTAGGTGACCCTACTTACCAGCCGGACGAGGAGGACGAGGAGGAGGATGAGGAGGAAGAATTTGCAATAGAATTCTTTCCCAAATAGGTTTGAGAGAGAGAGAGCTGTTTTTACAACACTTGTATAAACCACGTATGATCTTTGATTTTTGAGATATTTTATACTACATGTATAGGTTTTCTTTTCATTATTTAGATGACGGGTGGCCGTCATCGGTGGAAACCTATACATCGTGTTTGTTATCCTTGTTTATAGATCTTGATGGTTACTGTTTAGATGAGTAATTATCAGTTTTGCCATATTCTATCCTGTCAGAGTTAGGTACATTGCTTCCGCAATTGCACTACTTTGGACACAAATATATGATAGGATCATGTTAGGTGATCCGATAACGCAACCTTTCCAAAATATGATCAAGGGAAAGATCGGGTTGTCACAGGTGGTATCAAAGCCTCGGCGTTAAGTCAGTTGGCGACTTAACTCTGGCATACACATATGGAAAAGTGTTTGATGTTTATTCAGTGTTAGGATTTGGATTTAGAGTGAGTTCATGTGTATCTGATCAAGTTATTGTCTGATCATAATAGGTTGAGATGCCTCCAAGACGTGGAAGAGGTAGGGGTAGACCACCATTACCCCATCGCACTGGGCCAAATGTGATTCCAGTAGCAGGTTATGAGCACGACATCGCCTCGGGAAGCAATGAGAATGTACACATGGCAGAGAGTCGAACGAAAATGGAGAATGTTGCTAAGCATATGCAGCTAGTAGCAGATGCTCCTTAAATGGGAAATGCTCCTGGAGTTAAGCAAAATGCGGGACAAAATCCACAGTTGAGGGAGACCATGGTGAATACCATGGCCATGCTCGCTGTGAGACGACCCCCAGAGGGCTTTGCAGAATTTGTACGACTTCAACCACCGAGTTTCCATGGTCATCATCACCCAATGGAGGCCGAGAAGTGGTTGACACGGATAGAAAAGGTGCTGCAACGAGGTACCTGCACCGAAGTTGAGAAAGTGAGTTGGGCAACATATAAATTGGAGAGTGAGGCAGAACCATGGTGGCAGTTTGTAGAACGGACGAGAATGCCGGGAGTACCTTGGACTTGGGTAGAGTTCAAAGAGGCGTTCAATAAAAAGTATTTTCCAGCACCTAAGAGATACCAAATGGAAGTACAGTTTGCGACCTTAGTACAAGGTCAGATGACTGTTCGGAAATATGAGGCAGAATTTACTCATCTCTCTCGATTTGCACCCTTACTCGTAGCCACCGAGCTCATGAAGACGCAAAAGTTTGAGCGGGGTTTGAAACCCCTGATCAAGGAACGAATTTCGTTGTTTCAAGCAACGACCTATGCAAATGTGATGAAGTTGGCCCTTATAGCAGAAACAAATGTTGATAATATGTTCAAAAGAAGAGAAGAAAAACAGAAAGCCAGAAAAGCTCCATCTCAGTCCTTTAGTTTCTGTCAAATCAGCAAGCAACCGCGATTCCAAGGATAGGCAGCATTTCAACCTACCGCAGGAGCCTATATGCGACCGTACAATTCAGCGACGTTACCCCCATTACCACTGAAGATTCCATGTGTGCAAAACCAGCCTGTGCAGAATATAACCAAAGGTACATTTGCTATTTCACGAGTACGACCAACAGTGTCCCCGCATAGGATCCTATACGGCTTCACCAGTAGCTTCAGCCGAGATATGTGGAAAGTGTGGGAAACCACACAAGACAGACGAATGTCGTAAAGCGTCTGGTGCGTACTTTCGTTGTGGCAAGATGGGACACCGGATTAAAGATTGCCCAGAAATGGTAGGAACGACATCAAAGGCTAGACCAATCCTACGATCAGGGTGCCCTACGGTGCAAGGCCGAGCATATGCGGTATCGACACAAGGTGCCCAAACAAGCAACGATGTGATTCAAGGTATGTGAATTAATTACTTAATTCGACGTGCTTGAAAGTATTTGATTATGTTCGTTGTGTTTTATCCATGATAGAAGTAATAAATATCACTTATGTTACATGTTACATAGACGTAAATTAACTAAAACCATATGCCCATTAGGTGCATTGCAAATGCACCCAGTGGATGCCTACTTGTGTGATGAGGCACAAGTGTTGATAGATCCTGGATCTACACACTCATTCGTCACATCACAGTTTGCTCAATACTTAGGGAAGTCGGGAGTTACTTCAGAACCTCTTAACTTTATTTTGAACGTAATGGTTCCGACCGGACAAGTTGTTACTATCGACATGGTATGTCGAGCGATCATAGTTGTAATCAGAGGTCACATGGACTATGAAGTAGTTGCCGACCTTATATTACTTGATATGTAAGGATTCGATGTAATCCTTGACATAGATTGGTTATCCAACCATCATGCGAGCGTTGATTGTCGACTGAAGAGGGTCACTTTCCGTCCACAAGGAAGTAAATCAGCTAGATTTTTCGGTATACAGTCTACTATATTTCCCATCATTTCAGCGATCCGAGCACGACGATTACTCGATGTTGGTGCTCAAGGGTATATCACATTTATTCAAAGTAAAGATCTGGAAGAGAAAAAAATTTTACTTTCAGATGTGCCAATTGCCTGTGAATTCCCTGATGTTTTTCTTGATGAGTTGCCCGGATTACCGCCTAATAGGGAAGTGGAAGTCGCTATTGAGTTAGCCCCGGGTTCCGAGCCATTATCAAAGGCATCATATCGAATGGCACTGACAGAGTTAAAAGAACTCAAGGAGCAGTTGCAAGAGCTGCTTGATAAAGGCTTTATCAGACCGAGTGTGTCTCCGTGGGGCGCACTGATATTTTTGTAAAGAAGATGGATGGTTCGATGCGCCTCTGCATTGATTACCGTCAATTAAATAAGCTGACAATCAAGAATCGCTATCCGCTCCTCAGAATCGACGATCTCTTTGATCAGTTACAAGGAGCGCGGTTCTTTTCAAAGATTGATTTACGATCTGGGTATCACCAGATGAAGGTCAAAGCTGAAGATATTTCAAAGACAGCTTTTCGGACGCGATATGGTCACTACAAGTTTCTTGTCATGCCCTTCGAATTGACCAATGCACCTGCAACATATATGGACTTAATGAACCGAGTCTTCAAGGCTTATCTAGATCAGTGTATCGTAGTCTTCATCGACGATATACTCATCTACTCAAAGACGAAAGCAGAGCACGAGGATCATCTACGTCTTATTTTACAGACATTAAGAGATTCACAGTTATATGCCAAGTTCAGTAAATGCTACTTCTAGTTGAATCAAGTTAGTTTTCTGGGCCATATCATCTCTGAAACCGGTATTACCATCAATCCTACAAAGATCGAGACTGCAGTGCAATGGAAGTAGCCACAAACAGTAACTGATCAAGATGGAAGCATAGAATTATCATACTTACAGAAAGATTTACATCCAGATTTTAGGCTATGTTTATACTTATATAAATATTTACATAACACAAATACAAATATAGAATGAGGTAGTTATTAATGTGATTTCGAGAGCGTGATGGTTAGAGTTTGACTTTTACGAGGGCATCGAATTTCTAACTTTTTATGTTATCGAAGAGGTCACACTGAAACAATAAAATTGATAAATGTATATATATTATAATTAGATAATTAAATTAAAGGATATTTATAGTTGTTAAGTTGCCATTTATCATGACTATCGGTCAAAATACCTTAAGTAAGATTAATATACATAGGAATTTTGGTCATAAAAATTAGAAAATAATATTAAATTCGTGTAGCCTTGGGTCATTCAAAACTGAACCCGACTTGCCGCTCTATTTTGACCTCTAAAATATTATATTCGTGAAATGACTATTTCACACAAAGTTGTGAAACTCGAACAAGTCTTTCCAATACCGTAAAAATCGCTTCAATCTGAGGTCAGAGTAGAAAGTTATGACTAACATACTGAGACTAATACATCGATGGTCGCGAGCTCGAGTTGGTAGCCGCGAATTTGGGTTCGTGGTCGTGAGTTCAGACCCCAAACTTGAAGATGGTGCAGTCTCAATACTTTTTAGCATTGAAATTTATTTATTAATCTATTCTTCCTTTAAATAAATTAAGAACATAATTTAGATTTTTAGGCCCAATAGCAAAATAGAGTATTAATAGTCAACCAAAAGGATTATTTGAAAAGAGAAACAAAATATAAACCGACTTACAAATCTTACAACTTTCACAGGGAAGATAATATTAAACATGAAGATATATTAATTTATGAGATATTAGGGTTTAAATAAGATTTTTAAGCCCGTCGATGTGCGATCAAGCGCATCTTACGCAACGAGATCTGAGAAGAATAAGATGGATTGATGGGTACCCACCTCTTGAAGCATGAACGGTAGATCTACGATGGTTCGGGTTAAAAAGGTCGGTGCCCAAGGAGTCGGTTCATCTAAGTCTTGGGAGAGAATAATTTCTGATTATAGAGAGTAGAGAGCGTTTAAAGTTTTATTTATAATGGTAGAAAGTTTTAGGTTAACTCTAATTAAGACTTTTCCTAAATGATTTGATAAAATATGAGTTTTTATACGCAGGAAGAATTCATTGGTAACCTGAATAGCTTGAGAAAAGGTTTTGTTCCAGCGCTTTGTGTAAGCACCGAAGCAATTGGTATTTTTCTCTCAAAATTATAGTTATACCCTTTGACTTGTTTCATCACTTAAAACGGGCGTAATTTTTTATATTCTTATAAAAAGTCAACAAATTATATATCGTTGGAATCGTGTCAACGAGCACTTCGTAATGAGTCTAATATTGATATAGGAAAAATCAAAACTTTCCTAAAAGATGATGGGTTCCGTTGTGGAGCTTTAGCACCGTGCACAGTGTGGTACAACATCTACACCGTTAAAATAAGTAAAAAAAATTCAAGTTGTTACTGTTTCTATTTGATATCTAGGGTTTTTTTTTAGGTTTCAGAAATTTTAATTTGAGGTTATTGGTTTCAAGCTTCATTTTCAATTTTGATAATACAAATAATGTTGATTATTTTTTATATTGATGGTTAGGGTTCCTCAACTGGTTTTGATTTGGTGGATGTTAATTGGGGGTAAGCAAATCAGAGATTCTGGCCTTACAAGCTTAACATGACCTATAAGTTAATCCGATAACAAGAATTTTGATAATCTCAATTTCCATATTGTTATATCTTTTTATTTTTGAATTTTCTCATATCTTTTTGGCAATTTGAGGAGAAATGATTTTTCCAATAGTTGTTTTTGGCTCCGATTCTTGGTGTTTATCTTGAATTTTCTCATATCTTCACCACCTATTATGCTATATTTTCTAAGATAGGTGTTGTAAAGTAATGCATCCAATGACCAGACAAGCATATTTAAGAATCCTTTTAAGTACCAGCAACTAGAACCAACGAATTCCCTATCCACTACATCTTGAACCAACGAAATGACCAGAGGACCATAATTGAGAATCCAAAAATACGAAGCCTTCAGAACAAAACTAATATTTTAAGTACCTCCTTTGGATCCAATGAGCGACAGAGGATGAGATTTTATCTGTGAGTGAAATTCGTAATCAAAATGAATCCAAATAGGAAAATGAGAGTTCTGAGAAAAGAAGTATCTTTATCTTTGCTGTCAAGGGGGCTTCTTAGCTATGAATCCTACAGAATTTTATGGTCTTTCTACTTATTGTGGGTTGTAGCCTAGTCAAGAAGTATCAAACCTGAGCTAATCGGGTTCCGTGTCCAGTAAATGGATCCCAGTTTACATTAAAGTATAGAATAATAAAGAGTATAGCCATAAACAGAGATGAGTATAGAAATAAGATTCACACACTTGTAGTCCTTGATGACGTCTATCATTTTCTCATCAAATTGGAAGCCCGGGTTCCACACCAACGACCCATAGGTAAAACCCACAATTCTATGATTTATACTCCTGAAAATAGCAGTCTCAAATTAGCTTACACATATATCAAACCCAACCATTATCTAAAGCAATACAAAAAGGATTAGATTCTTTCTTAAAAAGGTTTGCAATTGACAAAAGAAGAATACTGATTGCCATGTGAAAAGGAATAGGTCAACTGGTCACAAAATAGGAACTCAAAGAAATTATAGACCAGCCAGCCATTTGAATGTTGATTCTCCAAATGAAAAATGTGTCAACAAACTATCAAGTCAGAGCATTGGATATAAATACCATAACTACGAATTGAGCAAAACAAAAATCAAGGTGAGATTGGTATTTAGAAGAATTTTCTTGGATACACTTCATTCCAGGAACCAATCTTGGTCACCAATTTATACCTAAAGGCACCAATTTATCACCAATATAGGTCTGCACCTGATGTCACCAATTTGTTCCTAGCTGCTTTAGGCTTTCAAGAAGCTAAAGGGATAAAATCCATGACCAAACCATAATCAAAATCTAAATATAACGTAACAACCGTTGACTGCTTAAAGCAAAAAGAAAATTATAAAATAACAGGAAAAGATAGAAAAATCACATCGTTTGAGGGTGACCCAAAGAGAGCCCTTCTGTTTTTTAAAAATACCAAAAAAGCAGTTGTCACTATAACGTGAAATCGTGGATGAATTGTACTCCCAAATTGGGATCAAAGATGGGCTCCATCCTCATTAAAATTATATGAAAACCAAGCTCATCTGATCACTTAATTGTGATTGAATTAAAAGGCTTTGGAGTTATTCATTGGGCAATTTAGAAAATCTTGGTATAAGACATAGTTACTGTGCAACCGTGGGAATCGATGCGATCCCCGTCGCGACGATGCGCTCTCTAACGATAAAAAATATAGAGTCGCCACCCGGAGCTTTTAGTGTCCCGGGATACCTAGTTTATTTTTATGAGCACTGAAGTGCTAAAAATATGACTCTGAATCCGGTCCACACCAAAAGCTCTTGGGTAGGGGCTTCGGTTATCGATCGGGAAGGTGTTAGGCACCCGATTAACCCACTTAACGCGGTCTCTACTAATGGCCAAAATAAAATGAAGTGAAAGAAAAGAAAATAGTTTCCTCTTGCCCAAAAGGGCTTAGAATCCTATTTGTGCCCCTCCGTTCCTACCGAAAAATCGGCGGCGTAACGACACAAATGGAAGGATGGAGAGAACTAGAAAGAGATAGGAGAAGAAAGGGGAGAGCCGGAGCCCTCGGGCCCTTGTAGCACCGTAGAGGAGCCTTGTGTGGCATGCTTTGATGAGCTCTTGAAGGCCTTGTATGGTAGAAAGCGGGGTTCTAACTCCTAGGACTTGAAGCTAAGAGGTAGGGAAGGGAGGCTAGGGGATCACACACACCTAGGCTATGGGTTTTGGATGTAAGAATAAGCTTGGGAAGAGGTTTTGGAATTCTGAAATTTGGGTGAAAATAGTGTACAAAAGGGAAGAAGAACTTCTCACTTTGAGCTCTTTCTCTCATAAGCAAATTTCTTAACCCCTAAACCAAGGGGTGGGGGGCTCTATTTATATGAAAGGAGTGGATTAGGAGGCTACTTAGATGCTAATTGGAGTTAGCAATTAGGTAATCTCAAATCTAAGGTTTCCTAGGATTTTGAGAGCTTGGAAAGGTGTAAATGCGGTTCTAATGGTGGATGATGGGGTGAGGCTTTAAGCCACTTGGAGGGTTACAAATAGGTAAGGAATGGGTGTAACAGAATTATCAAAACACACCCCAAGGACTAGGTGGTCAACAAGTCAAACCCCAAACATAAAATTTGAAGCAAAATCGAACAGTTACTATTCATATGTCTGGCGTAATTATTAGTTGCACCAGGCAAATGTACAGTAAAACAGTAGTGTACAGTAGCCTGGAAGTTGGCTTCGCGAGGGGTGGGGGAACCCATTTATGCCTAGCGCAACTATTAGTTGCGCCAGGCCATTTCTGGGGGAAAAAGGCCTGGCGCAACTATTAGTTGCGCCAAGCAAATCTAGGGGGAAAATGGCTTGGCGCAACTATTAGTTGCGCCAGGCAAAAATCCTGAAATTTTGTTCGATATTTGAATCGCCATAACTTTTGATATACAACTCCGATTAAGGCGATTCTTAGCTCGTTGGAAAGCTGGAGAAGTCCTCTTTCTAATGGTATATGATCTGATATCAGTAGAAAACCTTAGATAGTCCTGGTACACCACTCTTCATCCATTGCCCGGGAAGGTTGGGTTTAGGGTTTGGAATGGGTTCTAAGGATCGGGGCTGGTTTCTAAAGGTTTGAGATAGGTTCCTAAGGGAACTAAGGGTTCCATACATGCCATCAAAAGCTCGAAAATGCGTCTCTCTCGAAATGCATTTCAATCAGGCCTTGGGCCAAATTTAGGTGTCTACAGTTACTTAGTTCTGTGATTCGCTAGATTCGAATTCAGGTTTGCAATTCGCTATTATCAAGCAAACTTGATTTGCTATGGTTAGGTTTTAAAAGTATTTGTTAATTTTATAATATAAATTTATATTCTTTAATAAATAGAATGGATGGCGTTTGAAAAGTATCATGACAAGCTAACATAATCTGACAGCAAACTAGTACCATTAAACCCTTGTGATCAAATTCATGTTCTACAAGACAACTCAGTCCCTTAGATGTTCTTGGCTTGCGATCATTTTCGCAAATCATTACAGATATGTTGAATCATCATTGTTGCCCATTGTATAAACTACTAAATCATGTCAGAAATGGCAAAAATCCCCCTATATGCATCAATTTGGGCAAAAAAACTCCTATTCAAATTCACAATGTAACAGCATTTCCTATAGGATCATCTTATAAAGACTTCAACTAGAAATAAACTATTAAAATTACAAGGAGCAATATGTAAATGTTCGTAGATCTCTCGCACCCCAACAGGAAACAAAAGGCGCCAATGTTAGTGAGTTGCAAAAAGAAAAACAATACTTAATATCGCTTCAAACGAATGAGTTCAAAGGGAGCTGAAAGATCCACAATGACCAGATAATGAAGCATATAATCAAATGCTCAATCATCAGATTGTGATCAAACGGTTCTTATTCTCATGGTTACAATTAACTAGATCGTATATGTACTCAACCTTTCTTCGCTGCAGCATCGATCGATAACTACAGAAGAAAATAAAAAAGAAATTTTGAGAAATCGATGTTGCTTCAAGGGAACGAGTAAATCGGAAACCAATAAACCAATAAAACCAAATTGATTGAACATAATCAGTCTGTTCATTGAATGGAATTTAGAGAATTTTAACTCAAAAACTACTTCCAAGGGCCTTATTTACTTTACAAGAGTTTTTCCACCATACTGCTCCATTACCATAATCAGTCTGTTTCAAATCGGCAATGAAGCCCAAACGTTTTCTTAAAATAATATGGTAAACAGGAAACAAAACATTAAGATGTCAGATCACATGTTAATAAGTTCTTCTTATCGGTAAAAAGAAAAGTCAATGTTATGGCAAATCAAATATAAATAATGGAAATAAACATACTGAATTTGAACTGATCCAGGCTCTTGTTGAAGTAGTATTCATAAACAAGCAGGCTTTTGGGTCCATCTGCGCTGCATATAAAGATTAGGATTATTCTTTAGTCTTCTTGTTATGTTTATTCATTAGTATTGTCTCATTACATTTGTTAGATTTGTGAATATTGTCCCTAATTAATATAATATATGTATATATATTTACAATGTGTAGGCTTCCGACAATAATAGTACAGCCCCACAATCTGAGAGGAAATGCTTTAGGTATTAACACTCTTTATGATCATATATGTAGTCTTTAGTTTTGCTTATAATCTCTATATATAATTTATGTCATAAAACGGTGATATCATGATGTATTTTCCTCTAAATGGTCTTGATTAAAGAAATTAGAAATGACTTGTTCACCATGATGGTTCGATTGTCTCCCGACAACACCTTTTTATGATTCAACGATCTGTGTTGCTCGCAACAACACTTACAATTTTTAATTTTCAATTGTCTCAAGCTACTTTGCTCGTAATGTGGTGATAAATTGGTCAGCTATGCTGATATGACATTGTAATGACCTTGAATTTCGAGGATCCTGAATCACAAACTCTCAAGGAGAACGTGACTTATTTGTTTAGGAGTTGCTAGGTAGTCGTACCTCATGTAAATTTTCGAGGACGAAAATTATTTTAAGGGGGGTAGAGTGTAACGACCTGACTTTTACCAACGTTGAATCATTGACCTTCAATGATTACACGACCGTTTAGACCAATTTAACCTTAGTCAAACCTTGCACGTCTGTGACGCGGTCTTTGACCAACTTATCTCAATTGGGTAAGTACACCCAAACACAGATCTGGAACCAACCCCTGATGTGAACTGATCTTTGAAACTCAAGCCTCAGGATCGGACCAAGTTCGATTCCACACTTTCAAGCACCATAGTATAACATTGGCGTAGTTAAGTGATTTTAAATACATTAGAATGAGAGGAGTGGCGTGCCCATGATCATGGGCGATCAGGTGCACCCTAGGCACGAACCTGACCCAAGCTCCAATAATTCCGAAAACTTGTGCATCGATTTGTTTTCAGCAACGGTGAGACGTGTGTCGTGGATAGCCCGATTAGTAGTGGCAAGTGAGGCAAATGGTTGATGCAATGCTCCGAAATTTCTGAAACCAATGACATCAATTCAGTATTCTGAATCAGGGGAGCCATTCGCCACGGATAGGCAAATTTTAAGTAAATTCCAGAGAGTACGTGGCATGAGGGGGTGCGAGTCATTTCACAAATGCGCAGGTCGGAGATTTGGGTTGAGTGATTGGCCCATGTATGGAAGCCATTGTGTGTACCTGGATCTACTTCACTTAAGGCCCATTTGGAACAAATTCATCAAGACCCATGAGTTGAGGGCCATGAGATGGCCCATACACAGCTTTTGAGTGTGCGGGCTCCACTTAGAATCAAGACCCTGAACCATAAAACCATTTGCACGCATAAAGCCATGCAGGTTTTCTTTTGATTCTAGCAAGAATAAGGGAGAGTGGGAGTTCGGCTGGGAGAAACCTCTTTCCCCATTTCTTCTTTCTTCTTTGAGATCTAAATCCTTGATTTCATCTCCTCAGAACCCTTTTTTCCCCATTTTTGGTGCAAAGGAACGCCGATTTCGACACCGTAGGATTTAGGGATCGAGCAGCGTTTCGAACGGCAAGCTCGGCGCCGATTCCTTCAATTACGGCCATCACGATCTTGGCATGTGCACTTAACAAAGGTAATCTTTGAAATCTACCGTGTACATGCATGAATTTTATAATGATTCATGGGAATTAGATGTGACTAGTGTGTGTGTGTTTGGATTTCACGCAAGGGTTTGGAAGGAAATCGATGCATGCAACGGACGGGGAGTTTAGGCGTCGATCCATCGTGACATGACATCGGTGACCTTAAGCATCACATACATCAACAGGAGAGGTAAAATCTAGGGTTAATTAAGGTAGAAATTAGATATTTAGGCTTATAACATGATATTGAATTAGATTAAAATATTTAGGATGAAATATGTGCAAAGAAATTTGGCTTTTTTGACTTAGAAGAAGAAACTAACAAGAAAACGGGTCACAAATGGTGTTTCAAAGTCGCCGCGGCGACCTAGAAGCTCGCCGCGGCGAGCTCCCACCTGAAGCACTCGCCGCGGCGAGTACTACATGGGAAATTAGGCAAAAAATGATACTATTCACGCTCACCGCGACGAACAACATTCTCACCGCAGCAAGCTACAGTTTTTTGCGCCAGACATCTGTTCGGTATTTTGGTCATAACTTTTGACCTCAAACTCCAATTGGAGTGTTTCTTAATGCGTTGAAAAGGGGACAACGAGACCTATAACTTTCATGAAGTAACAAATTCATGAATCTAATGTTTGAAAGATCAAAGTTTAGTGTCAAGTAAGGGTAAGTTTCACATGATCCAAAGTTAACGTGAACTCGTCCTTTTTGCCCTAGTTTGGAAGAAGCTTTTAGAGCTTCGACATGTGTGATATTTAGTCACTAACATGTGTGCATATGAATGCCTTGTAATGTAGGTTAAGGATTGGGAACATCCGTGAGGATTTTTGCACCGTTTTATGTGACTTTGTGTAATTTCGCAACTAAGGTAGGAGAATTTCATTAATCAATGGCATTTTGACTTGAATTCATAGACATGTATGATGATCTTTGATAAGCTATGATTTATTTTGAAAATGAACTTGAATTTTGAACATTGATTTTGTAAAAACATGTGTATTATTTAAATTCCATATCGACTCTCATAGATTAATATGATATGATTGATTAAAACCGTATTGAGAACTTGGAACGCATTGACATAATATTTTGTTTTAGAAATACTTGAAATATTGAAAGCCTTACATCTTGAGTATTTGAAATCGAATTTAGAACTTGTTGATTTTAGCTGCATGCGAATGTTTGAACCCTTGAATCATTGATTGCTATTTGAAATCCTTGAGCTTGAATGTGATTTTCAGATTTATGAGCCTGAATTTGAATATGATTTTTTGCCCTTGATTTATGAACTCTTGGGTTATGAATCGACCAAACTGCGATTGCTAGAAATCGAATTAGATTTCGTTAACTAGACCGTATTTGTTGAATTGAAATCTTTGAAGCATTGATCTGAAATCGACCGTATGAATCATCAAACCCCTGAATCGAACATGAATGGATGTGAACCATGAATATGAATATGAATCTGCATCTACATCTTTGAACTGTGGATATGACAAATGAATTATAGAACTGATATGAATTTAAATCGAACTGGCACGGCGGGATATCTGTGAATCGAACTGGCACGGCGGTTACACCCGTGAATCGAACCGGCACGACGGGATATCCGTGAATCGAACCGGTATGGCAGTTACACCCGTGAATCGAACCGACGTGACGGGATATCTGTGAATAGAATTTGCAAGTCATGTAAATGAACCGAAAATATAAGTCAAATAAACTGAAGTGGACCGCTATGGGCGGAAGATTCGTACGATTGAGGACCGCTATGGGTGAATTATTTGAAAAAGTGTAGACCGCTATGGGCGGAATATTTATACAATGGACCGCTATGGGCGGATTGATCGTATAATTGTGGACCGCTTTGGGCGGATTAAATATAATAATAATCTACATGATCCTTGAATCCAAATCGAAATCGACTTTTGAACCTTGTGAAACTCTTCCTAAGACATGATCTTCAAGCTTGTTTGACATGAGAAAAAGACTTTGTAGATCTTGTTTGATATGAAAATGACATGACTATTCTGAGATGAAAATGATCTTGAAAACATGCCCTTATTTTAAAAATGAAAAAATGCTTTTGAAAACTTGTATTTAAATCTGTGTTTTTATGCGAAACTGCTTTGAAATTCTTGTCATTTGATCTATGCAAGATATGATGAAATGTAATTGTTTTTTAGTTTCCTCTACTGAGCTTGTTGTAGCTCACCCCTCGACTATACGTTACAGGTTGCAAGTCCCGATTTGGATCCGAAGCTTGAGTCGTATGTTCCACCTTAGTCTGGGGGAGTTGACTCTACTTATTCTTGGATATTTGCGGTTGGACTTGATAGGTCCGATCTTTTATAGAATAGTAGAATTTGATGTATGTTCTTGTTCACCACTGTTTAGGTGATGGTTAGCCATCACCGGTGGTGTTATATTGTTAGCCTGTTTTTTTGTACGAGGATGGATCTTCATTTGCCATGCGTATCATATGCTTTGATTTTTTCGTATGTGTGTGGATGTACTATGCATGTTTCTAGATTCGTATCGTGATCTGCGACTCGACGGTTTGGATTTTCCCATTGGTTTTTAAAAAAAATGTGTTGTGAAAATCCGGACTGTAACAGACATAAATTGCTACTGTGGAGATTACAGAGTTAATAGGTTTGAAAATTATATATATATATATATATATATATATATATATATATATATATATATATATATATATATATACACAAATGAAATGAGTAAAAATATTTACTTGTTGCAAGTTGAGTTTTCGCAAATGCCCTTCCATTTATAAGTGGAGTTTTCGCATGTCTAGGAATTACTTTTTAATAAAGATTATGATAATTCATTAGGCACCTAAACTATATATTTGAATGTCAAAACCACATTCACAGAGCACAAATTATGAAGGGATGAATGCATCGTATATGTAATCATATCTTGGTTAATGGAAGTCTTTATTTAAGGGAAAGATCACTTTTGTATGCTGCCTAGAAAATTATAACGATCATCATAGTCATGTAATGATGAAAAAAGTATAGATAACATATGATTAAATTATTCTTTGGTAATGCCCACTTCTTACCATTAAATTGTATTCATATTTTGATTGTTTAATCAATTAAATTGAATTCATAATTTCAAATATTTATTTGTTGATGAAAAGCCATTTGTTGATATGATGCAACTAAACCTCAAATTTTTGAATATTTAGCTAAAGCCACCATACTTGCTGATTTGTTGCAAGAATTTCTTTAGGTGAAGGAACAAGTGCAACTATCTAAGACCATGAAAATGAATTGCACATAAATTATAGGTTTTATCCTAATATTGATGGATAGATGTGATAGTATTTGATCTATTGCTTACACTAAAATATGAGGGATATTGTGGAATTTGTCAGTAGGTTATCGCCATTTTTGTTATGTTAAGACATTTTTATGTATTTTAATTACGACTTGATGTTCTATTTGTTATTATTGTGATGGAGATTGTCAAGAATTATTAAACTCTCATTTTATAGTAATGAGAATTATGTGTATAACCGGTGTTGTGACTTTTCCCCTAGTTATTATTGAATTATAAATATAGATTCTCTCTATGGCACGAGATAAATTCTCCTTATCTTTTGTGAATTGTGAAGTGTATTTTATAGGTTTTGAAACTCATGGATAATTTCAAGTTTTGATTTATAGCAAGTGACATTAATTAAATTTTTGATATGGCATGGAAATGTATTTTACAGGTGATCGAAATTAAGACCAATTATTGTTGAATTGATTTAAATCATGGCCTTCAATTCAAATGGCTTAGACCACTGGGCACAAACGGAAAAAAAGAAACTAAGTGATATCTTTATTAGCACTCACCAAAATTCTGAAAGCACCTATCTAGCCCATCATATTAGATAGTCTGAAAGGTGGGTCAAGTGGGTTCTTTCACAATTTTTATGGGTGCTAATAGAGTTGCCCAATTCAGCTTGGTCCTTTTGTTTAAATGGTGAGGGCCCATTTTTGTGTGTCAAAATAATAGCTTAAAAAAAAAAAAAAAAAAAAAAGAGTTTTTGCCGATAGTTATAAACCGCCGGTATTATTTTCAATGGTCTGTTAAATATTTAATCTTTACTAGCGGTTATAAACTGCTGGTAAAACCATCAAATTTCTTATCGCTGATAAAAATAAATTAATAGTGGCGGTTGGAGTAGAATTGCCGGTAAAACTTTTTCTGATGGCTCCACGCATGGCGGTTTGGGTGAATGCCACCTAATGTTTTAATGGCGGTTTCAAACTGCGGCTAAAAGTCTAGAATAAGAAGTTGGGGTGTTCGGTATAAACAAGAAAAAGTTTGCGTTGGGAAGTTTAAAGGGAGAAAAGGATTTCCTTAAGTGAGATATTTATAACAAAAAGAAATGGTAGTAACACTTATAGTAAAAACGTATAGCCTGATCAATCCACTATGAAACTGATCAGTTGGTCTTGAATAGGAATCATAGTCTTATGGTGGATCGGCTTCATACCAATAGGGTTTAATCCCACAGGAAACCAATCGGTCTCATCACATGTCAAATATTTGAATCATGCGGGTGTGCCAAATTGTGAGTGGACGGAGAGAAAGGTGAGTTTCAGTTGAAGAGACTGTAAGGCAAATAGACTTGCATACGTAGCTATATATGTCATGCTATCATTCTCACTCGAGAAATCTATAGAGTAGTTTAGACTTACCGTGTGGATGGTTGCAATGGTTGAAGAACATAGTTAACATGAATAAGTTGTTGGTGTATTCAGAAGAAATAGTTAGAAAAATATTAAGATTAAAAATCTGAAAATGATAAATGGGCAAGTGAAATTGGACTTGAGGTACATAATCGTTATCTTTAAAACGCTATTTGCTCCTGTAACAACCCGAATTTTTGAACTTTTTTTTATTGGTGTTAGATTGTGTTTTATACCTTGCATGGTGTTAGTGCTCTACACCGGAACTTACCTTAGTTGAGAAAATACACATTTTGATTTTTAAAGAGGTATTATATTTAAAATTGTCTTTATTTAACACAAGTTGTGTTGTAGCCTAGTGGTTGAAAGGCTTTGGATATAGATAAGAGGTCTAAGGATCAAACCTTGCTACGTTAAAGTTACGGAGAACCCTAAATCATTATTATACGAATTCTTCTTAAAAATCCTAGCCGTCACTCCATCTTCTTCTCTAGCCAGCCTTCTTTAAAAACACCCAAATCTCTTTTAAATTTCTTGTGTATTCTTCCACAAAAAACACCGTGGTATTTTTCTGTCGTCAAATCGTAGTGAAAGAAGGCGGCGTAATCATGGACGGATCATCGTGTGGACGCCGATCTCTATCGCCCTAATCGTCGTCGATCTGTCGGTCACGCTTCAAGAGGTGGGTACCCATCCATCCATCTCGTCCTCTCAGATCCCGTCGCGTAGGATACATTCGATCGCGTATCGACGGACTAAATAAAATAAACTTTATTTCACTCTTTATAATATTATTTTAAAATGAGTAAAGTGGTTAGCATAAATATGATTGCTTATAATCTAATCTTATTGATTTTGCCCTAGATGTGATTGTTTATAATCTAATCCTATTTATTTTACCCTAAATGTGATTGCTTATAATCTAATCTTATTGATTTTGCCCTAGTTGTGATTGCTTATAATCTAGTCCTATTTATTTTCCTAATTGTTAATGTTATTATTTTTTTATACTTTGTTATTTTAACAATTAAAAATAACACAAATGATTAATACTCTATTCCATCATCCCTCTAGTAAAAGATATTTTATGGACATTATAAAATCGTGAATCTGAGTTCAAACTAAAAATCTATGCAACCATGATTTAAATCTATAATTTCCTTAAAATTTTTATAATATTTTATATTTTCTAGAAACTAAGCATTTGTATATATATATAGACCCATGACCTATTTTAAACATATTTCCAAGTCCAGCGTTTACAAAAGGTCCTATGTAGTATCTAAGACCTTGTTTTAAGGAAAGAGATATTACATAGATTATTTTAACATAAGACTCTATACAATAAAAATCAAGAAGTGACTACATTTATATTAGCAGGCAACAATAAATCTTGCGGTTACTTATCAAAACAAAAAAATATATGCATATATAATTATTTCCCAAGGCTATAATTTTCAAACGATATAAATCATGTAGGCGTGATCAAATTTTAATAAGTAATATTATTATTAATATCATGAGGTCTCAATTGAGTATTGACTCTAAAACTAGAGAGCCTACCACGGGATCACCTTATAATGCCGAACGATGGAGTTTAAATTTTCTCCCATGGGAGGTAATATATATATATATATATATATATATATATAGTCGATAGAGAGGATGAGTTAGCACTAAATAAGCAACTTAAGCGTTAGACAACTTCATACTTAGGTTGCCACGTGGGATTCTGATGTTGGAGGTCTGTGACCCATCTTATGTTGGACCGTGACCCATCTGATGTTGGACTGCGACCGATCTAATGTTGGTCCGCCACCCATCTGATGTCGGACTTTGACCCATCTGATGTTGGATCTTGACCCATCTGACGTGGATCGTGACCCATCTGATGTTGGGTGTGACCCATCGATGTTGAATGACCCATCTAGTGTTAGTCCGTCACCCATCTGATGTTGGACTTTGACCCATCTGATGTTGGATCTTGACCCATCTGACGTGGATCGTGACCCATCTGATGTTGGTGACCCATCGGCGTGGATCGTGACCCATCGATGTTGGACTTTGACCCATTCGATGTTGGACTTTGGCCCATCGATTTAGATCACCCATCGATTTAGATCATTATATCTGATTTCATTTCATAGGATGGTATTAAATTAATTAAAATATCTTTTACAATATATTATGATATATTTAAAGAGAAAGTGATTTTAGATAGTAATATAAAATTAATAAATATTATATACTTATATTTTATTATCATATAAAATAAATGTACTTGGTTACTACCTTATTTTAATATTATAAAATTATCTTATAAGATATATGAGTAGTAGTATCCCATGTCAGAGCCCAATTAGTTTCCTTTTTATCGATGGATTGACCTATTAAAATCGACCAATCAATCATGAGCCAAACGACAACTTACACCTTATTAAATCTGATCTATCGATTTTTATTTTTTTCAATCGATCAATTCTCATCTGAATAAACGACCTGATTCACACCAAAATTTCACTTTTACACGACCAAAAAAAATTTAGTGCACTTGCACTTTGCGATCGATGGTCGTGATGTACTTAACTTTAAAAATAATAATATTTAATTTGGGCATTTAATAATGATAAATAATAATATATAAAAGTCTGCTTTTATCGCTTCAACGCGACCACTTCGATAACATAAAGTGTTAGAACTTCGATGTCTTTATGAAATCGAACTCTGACCTTTACAATTATCGAAACCATACTTATAACCCTATTCTATAATTATATTGGTGTGGTATGTAAATAAATATAAACATAAATATAACCAAAATCTAAGTGTAAACCATTCTGTATGTGTGATACTTTTGTATTTGTAATTTAATTAATTTATACGAGTTAGGATATGTTAGATCATGAGTACAAGAGTGTATGAGATCATGCCTATGCTTGGGCGTGGTGATTCGCTGAAATGGTATCGAAGCGAGAAATACACTGTATTCACATGCCTTACAACTCATGGTGGAATGGGACCCATGACGAGTCGGGTGAGTGTGAATTCAGTGTAACCTCGTATACAGTGGCATATACGGCGACCCGATCACCCCGAGTTCAAATATGATAGTATGAGTTATGAGTTAAGTTATGAGGTTCGACCATAGGCTTTGGCTGTGGTGAAGTTTCTTCTACGATCACGTGAAACTCGAAATATTGGCGTCCATATACGGATGCAACGCCTCTATGATAGTATGGGCTGTTACACGAAGTACATCCAGGTTATTACGTAACCTTTTTCTTGGGAAGCGTAAATTAGGAAAGTTGTCCCACTATAGTTTGTCCTAGAATTAAGTATAAGAGTATGATAAGATATGAGTATGAGATAAGATAAGCTATGATACGAGTACGATAATAAGACATCGCTGTGTAGGCCAGCAAAAGATAAAGAACTTAAGTCTATGTACGTGTCGTTCCTTGCGTAGCCACCGTAAGGGCAACAACGTCTTTCAGCCAAGACGGATCTCTGGGAGAGATTATGAGTATGAGTGAGTTATGAGTGAGTTTAGCCATTATGTCTCCTCATTGGCTGGATGGTGGAGTATGAGTATGACACGAGGGCGTTATGATATGGTGGTATGATACTATGTTGACCCTCCCATGGTAGCTCGAGCAGCGACTTCAGCGCAGTGTCGTTTAGGATTTCACGAGTTTGTTAGTTACGCTCATGCGATGTACAGATGTATGTGCGAGAATAATAATAAGACATGGTAGGATATGTTATGAGATATGGTAAGGTACATTAGGATATGAGTGTCTAGATCATAGTCTTGCATTTATGATATGAGCTTTATAATATGCATGTGATTTTGTCATTCTTTTGCTATCTGCTTTGACATATTATATTTATCACTCACAAGATGCACCCACAATGCACCTGGGTAGTATGGGGTGGATTGGTGGTGTATCCCACTGAGTTTACGTGACTGAGTAAACTCATCCCACGATAATCTAACAGTTGCAGGTGATTACGCTAGTGGAGTAGACGTCGGTCATCCATTTCCGACTGACGCTGATTACATTGATCCCGCGAGTGTTGAGTACCAGGAGGGCTACGGTGCTGATTTCGATCCGAGTGCTGGATATTGATCGCTGCAGACTTGGTAGTAGATTGGATCCCTATTATTATCATTAATTTTATGATTTCCTTTATCGGATTTGTCTCCAACTTCGAATTATGTTTTATTGGTAGATTTGTTGATTCTATCGCATTTATTCATTATTTATGACTGCTTTTATTTCCACCTTTATGTGTTGGCTTTCACGGATTTCGTGGAACCATTATTGCGCGAGAACTCTGATTAGGTGTATGTCCGCTTAGCATATCCGGGATATGTGCGGGTCATAACTCGGAATTTTAGGCCCTCGGGATGGGGTAGAATTTTGGGTCGTGACAGCTCCCTATTCGAGTAAATCTTTCAGTTTGCAAAAGGGTTCAGCGAGACGTTTTCAAGATACAATGAGCCCAATCTCTTAGTTGTGATTCGTTACTTTGCAACAGTCTCCTTGTGACGATGCACACGTGCGAAGCGCCAATGCGCCTAAACACTAATTGCCACGCACACGCGACAGCTTATCGCTAGGCACACTCATCTCTTCTTATTGTCAAACAATAATAGAAGGTGAAAGGTTTTATATATAGCCTAGACTCTTTTTATATTCACCAATGTGGGACTATTTATTTGCATACAAAAAATGAGAACATTTATTGCCTAAAAGTTAACCCACAAAACTAAGAAAGAAATCAAAGGAAGTTTTATTTTCTTTAAAAATATTTAATATATTTATTATATTCTAAACTAATAAATAAATATAACAATCTCCCATAATTTTTAAACAAAATAAAGACATTGGTACCGAAAATATGTGCATACTATGAAAGGTACCTTTTGAGCTTGAACATTCATTTAGTGTAAACTTATCAAAGTCTTATCAAGGTATACAGAGACCATAGTCTTGAACTGAGGACCCCATATAACAAGACCAAATAAATAACACACACATATTTTCTTAAGATCGTGTTTTCTATAAAGCTAACACTATTATAGCCTTGTGCTTATATCCTGATTTCATAAATGCCTTTGAGAAAAAATCATAATCTCATAGGAAGCGGTCGCACCTCCGCATTCACATAGGTAGGTCTGTCGAATGTGTTTCTGTAATCAAACACATTAACATAAAATTTTACAGACTTATTAAGGGTAAATACTCATCCTTCTCTTTTTCATTACAGATTTCATGCACTTTATACCTGTCTTGGGATGAACATTTTAACTAAATTAAAGTGCTTTTAATCATCACTCTCATGTCATACTCTTCCATTGAACTTAAGAATTTATTATACAAATATTAAGTTGGATTTTTGACATAGGTGATCAACTATATAGTTTTAGTCCTATCCTAATAGATATTTTCTTTACCAATTCTCTAGAAAGTCCTTTGGTAAACAGATCAGCCAAATTATTATTGGTCCGAATGGAGTCCATCCTAATTATTCCATCCTTGAGTAATTCTCTAATATAATGGTATTCTAGACTAATATGTCTATTCTTTCCATTATAAACTTTATTGTAGGCTTTTGCTTTGATAGCCTCACTATTATAATTTATTGTAATAGGTGATATAGGCTTTGGCCACATAAATATTTTTAAGAGTAAATTTCGAAGTCATTCTGCCTCTTTGCCACATACCGTTAAGACAATAAACTCAGATTCTATTGTGGAATGAGTAATACATTTTTGCTTTTTAGATTCACATAAGATCGCAACACCATCGATAGTGAATACACATCCACTCGTTGCCTTGGATTCATCTGAATCTGAATTCCAACTTACATCACTGTATTCTTCTAAAACATTAGGAAAATCAAAATAATTTAATTCATAATTTATAGTTCCTTTTAAATATCTAAATACACGAGATATAACATTCCAATAATCATGACATTGATTACTAGTATATCTACTCAAATTTTCAACTGCATATACTAAGTCATGTCTAACACAGTGCATTGCATACATCAAACTACCGATTACTCTAGCATATTCTAACTGATTTACAGATCTACCTTTATTATAAAAAAGTTTGATTCTAGGATCATATGGTGTAGATGCAGGTTTACCATCTAAATAGTTATATTTCTTGAGAATTTTCTCTATGTAATGAGACTGGGTTAAAGTAAGCTTATTATTATTTCTTATTATTTTGATTCCTAAAATGACATTGACATTACCCATATCTTTCATATCAAAACCAAAAGAGAGAAAAGATTTAGCATCCATTATATTATCTAAATCAGTATCAAATATAAGCATATCATCTACATATAAACATATGATAACTCTCTTATTTGTAAAAAATTTACTATAAACACATTTATCAGATTCATTAATTTTGCCCGTTAGAAATAATAACGCTTTCAAATTTTTCATGTCATTGTTTAGAAGTTTGTTTTAAACCATAAAGAGATTTAATTAATTTACAAACTTTATGCTCTTGTCCGGTCATTACAAAACTTTCAGGTTGTTTCATATAAACTTCTTCTAATTCACCATTTAAAAATATAATTTCTACATCCATTTGATGAATTTGTAAATGATAAATAGAAACAAGTTCTATTAAGATTCTAATAGTCAAAATTCTGGCTACCGACGCATAAGTATCAAAAAAGTTAATACCTTCCTTTTGTTTAAATTCTTTTGCCACCAATCTGGTCTTAAATTTATCTATAATTCCATTAGCTTTTAGTTTTCGTTTGAAAATTCATTTATAACCTATAGGTTTAGATCTTTCAGGAAGATCAACTAGTTTTTATGTTTTATTGTCCATTATAGATTCTATTTCATCATTTATTGCTTACTTCCAAAAACTAGCATCTTGTGATTTCGTAGCCTTATCAAATGTTAAAGGATTATTTTCGATATGAAAAGAAAACATAGTTTCCTTTTACTTGTTTTGATCTTGTTCCTTCTACAACAAACATATAAAAATCTGAATCAAAAGATTTTTCTTTTCGTATTCTTTTACTTCTTCTGAGATCCATGTTTTCTATATTTTTAAAATTTATAATTAATTTTTCATTATCAGAATTTTCATTAATTCTAGGAATAGAAAAAAATAGTGTTCATAAAATTTAGCATCTTTAAATTCAATTATATTGTTTTAATCAATTACACTTTTAGTACTACGTGAAAATCTAAAAAAAACAACAGCCCATAACTGTCGTTTTCCTAAAAAATGACAGTTTTAGACCGTCGAGTGAGCTATCCTAGAAAAAGCAGTAGTATTTCTCAACGACAGATTTAGACCGTCGTTTATTTCATGAAAATAACGACTGTCTTCCGCTGTCGACCATAAACAACGGTTTTGAGCTGTCGTTTTTACACGTAATTTTTAAAAAAATACACTCATATCATTTTTTTTACGACCTATTATGACTGTCGTTTTTTCTCTCATACAACAACGGTCATAGATGAGAAGAAAAACGATAATTTTAGGCTATTATTTATATATATATATATATTTTAAAATAATATATTAATTTAAGAAACTGAAATATATATATTTCAGAAATCCTAAGCATCACTCAAACCCAAATATATAGTCCCACTCTGTTGCCCAACTTTCTATTAATCTTTACACCTAAAGCGTTTTTTTTTACCTAAAACTATCACATGATATAAAGACTTAAAAATATTTTGAATATTTTCACCACTTTAACAAGAGAAATGCATATAAGAAAAAATAATAAATAAAACTCAACACATATGACCCACCCATCCTTTGAAAAGATTTTCAGCACTAGGTGTGACCATGTCCCAGACCTTCCATGTGACAGCCCGGATTTCGGCACCCCGAAACTCGTGCCATCAACACGATCATCTTGACCGTGCCCTTTAGCTAAGCACGGAACACTGGTATATCAAGCATGCAAAAAGTAAAATAAACGAAATTGCAGAATTTAAATCTATATCAATTAACTCTCCAAAAGACAGTTCTACCCTCATGCCTCTACATGAATGGAGAACCGATCCGAACCATCGATGATAGCAATCATCACGGATGGTTCGTCCCAAAAGAATAATCCCAACTATATATATATATGATTTAAACAGTATCAAGGCTTGACATACCAAGCCGTACAAAAACTCTCTCCAAAATCTCTCAAAGTGGCACAACGGAGTCCTCTAGAAGAAGTCCTCTGGAGGTGGCTCCAACTCTTCGCCGGCCGCAAGGTCCGACTCACTGGGATCAGCGTCTCCTGAAGCCTCGGCAGCTGCTAGTAGTGGACCTGCGACGTATAGTCTATAGGGTGAGCTACATCCTAGCTCAATAGGGAACAAACACGGTTGAACATATAAATTATGACTCACATATATTCCATGATATGCCATGCATGATGTGTCTATGCAGTTGTTAAGGAAAACAGTTAAAAGCATTTCATTTTACTGTTCATTACTTATGTTTTCATTTACTCATGAATGATGCTGAAAAGGCCTAAAGCAAAACTTAAACTTTCAACTTAAGTAATCCCCGAGCAATATAGCATCGAGCCCCGATGAGATACCCATCATCGTCATCTATATAGACAGTTTTAGCCGTATTCCCTGGGAATACAAATAGTACCCAAGCCCCTTTCCCCTGGGGATTGGTGGCGGGGTTTCACTTGTCTCAATCAACACCCCTGGGGTGTGCTTATTATGTACGGATAAGCCTCCGCACTGGCCTACGGTTTCGCCGCCGTATCGGTCACGGATATCCTGCCGTGTCAGTCGTGGATATCCCACCACGTCGGTGGGATACCCTATCAAACCTCAAATAACAAAAATATCGGTGCCTTACATATAGTTATTCACCGTGTAATTGTGCTATCTTATATCAGTTAGGCCCTATCAAACATGATTCAATCCTTGGATACATCCCTGGGATGTATTCATTTACTTGCATCACACCTGATGCTCTTATCTCATTACTTCTTCATCCCCTGGGGATGACTCATTATAATTACTCTTATGAATGTCACACACACACACTTTTTACAAATTCTTAAGAAATAACAATTGAATTGAATTCTATATCACTACATACATGCTCTTGTAAAATAAGGTACATGTTCAAGGTGTTCCCTACCTCAAGTCTTCATTTGATCAATGCATCAAGGTCCCACGTGGCTCCTTGTGCACTAGTCCACACGTACCACCTATGGTACCACATAACAGGTGAAACACATCACAAAGGATGCAATAAAGAAGGTATAAGACCCTCCAAAAATCTTAAAGTCAAACCCAAAGGTCAACATAGATTATCCCAGTCGGTTAATCGAAATCCAAAATCGATTAATCGAAAGCCAATATCGATTAATCGATTCTAAAATCGATTAATCGAGATTCTCATTCGATTAATCGAATTCTAATTCGATTAATCGAAATTCACTGTTCAGCCAAGTCGATTCTCAATTCGAGTAATCGAGTTCCTAAAATCGATTAATCGATCCCAAATCGATTAATCGAAAACTGAAATCGATTAATCGAAATCCCATTTCGATTAGTCAATTTTTCTCAAGTCATTTCCTCCAACCCCTGGGGTCCACTGGAGGTTCCCAGTCGATTAATCGATCCCCAAATCGATTAATCGAAATCCAAAGTCGATTAATCGAACTCCAGTTCGATTAATCGAAATCGGGGTCCTCTGACTTTTCAACTTCCTGGCCAATTTCGATTAATCGAAACCCAATTTCGATTAATCGAAATTGTCAGATTCAGCCCCTTTTTCGAGCTGTTCTTCTCAATCTTCTTCCATACTTTTTTCTTCTATTTTTCTAAGCCATTATCCTAAGATTTAAACCATTTTCAACTACAATATAACTCCTATAATCTATACATTTGATTTACCAATATTTACCTTGAATCAATCTCAAATTGATTTCAATCAAGCGGTTGGAAGGCTAGGATTCCAGCTTTGGTTCTAACGGATTCTTTGCGTTGAATCAGCCTCTTTAATGCTTGAATCCTTCTTCCAATCACCCACAATAACTCCTTGCTTAATCACCCTCTTTACTCCTCTCTCTCTCTTCTCTACTTCTCTCTCAACAACCAAATATCTATTTTAGGGTTATTAAACCCTTTTATCCCTCTCCTAGTTTGTGTGTTGAGCACGTGCACCTCAATAGGTGTATGCGACTTCATATTTACAACACACACCACGCAATCACTCAAACTATCACATCTCGTCCGTTCATTACATCCTATGCTAACTCTTGATCTCATGATTGGTCAAACTTGTGACCAATCGAGCACGGATCCCGAGGTTATAGTTTAGCGTGATTTTTCGGGCTATTACATTCCAAGTCCAATTATCTCCATCAAGTTTGCTTTTCAACAAACCTACATCATATCATTTCGACTTATATAAGGCCAAAATATTAGTCATCGGTGTTGATATTGGTTTTGTTTGTAGCATCGGGAAAAGTTAAAAAAAAAAAGAAAATCTAGTCAAATATGGACTGTCAATCCCAAACAAATCTGCCATGTGTAATACGGTCTGATCCTCGCGTACCCGTCGCTTCCTTGTTTGAATTAGGCATTCCATCCTCTGTTTCACAAAAGTAACAAACTCAGTTCACAATATCAACAAATTTAGGTTTATTTTATTACACAAGTAGGAATACTTCAGCCCTCGTGAAAATAACAAAAAAATATCCAAAAGAAGACAATAAAAAAGACAATTCAACTATAATTTGTAGGAAATTAGTAAGCTAAACTGAAGCAAGAAAAAAGACAATAAAATTGACATTTCTTCTATAGAAGTGTGAAAACATAATTCTAGAATAAAACTAGCAGCAACAGCAATAATAAAAATTTGCTCGATGTCTTGATCATTTATATCAAAGTAGTGTGTAATGCAATCTCATAGTTCATGCCCACACATTCCTTAAAGATCCATAACAAAATTAATTGCCAATTGAATTCTAGAGGAGAAAACTACCTAGTTGCTCTTGAAACCAGCAATCAAACTCAAAAAGGTCCACATAACTGAGACACAAAAAACCAAGCTTGAAGCCTATAAAAATTCAACCAAGAAATTATCAGCCAACACTACAAAACTCACCAAAGTAGTAAGGTCCATAATAGAAGATGGAGACAAAAGGTTTATCACTTCTTCGTAGTAAATAGAAGTATGAGAAAGATGAATGCAATACTATCAAAATATTCATAAAACAAGATACGGGAAGTAACATATCAAAAGAGTGCATGAAGTCCAACTTACCTACCAACAGAAAAAACTATCAAATCTGCATTATAGATGGCTAAAAGACCCGAATACATAAGAGTGATAGATTGAGAACAAATACCATAAAGTAGCTTCACCTTCCTTTCGTAAAATGTTACCCCACAATCTGCAAAGCAGGGAGAAACAGAGTTACAGAAAATCTGTAACTACAAAAGAAGTTGAAAGTATAATTAGTTAGTTTTACTATTTCGTTTACATGCTAGAATGCCGGGGAGTCTCAGAGCCATCAGAACCGGCGGATTCAAGATCTCATCACTGCAAATCGAGAATCTATTAGTTGATAATTGAGAACATATGAAATTACGAGAGTTAAACGATCGATGATCTATCTAACCAGATTAGCTTCATCATGTTGATCTTCGCGTACTTTGTCACTACCATCCTGTTAATCGAAGTTGCAGAGTTGTAGAGATTAAATTCTAGTTTCAGATCAAAATACAAAATGATACTAAACATAAGGGAAATTGTAGGAGAAATGGAATTACCAAATCTGCCATAAATTGTAGGGAAATTGTTAAGAGAAATTCAAAAAGTGCTGAGTCTGCTTGCTGTCGTATTTCATGGCCGGAATCACTTAGCATAGTGAACAGTCTTAGAAATTTTAATAAGCCCTATGAGCTAGCATGTAATTTCTAATAAGCAAATTAGAACAAGATTTCAGCAAGTGAATTGTGTAATCGAAGCATATTTTAATGGACCCGGCTCTCCTGACAGTCATTTAAACACCAAAATAGTGTTTAAATGATCTTACATCAATGGTTTAACATGTGGGTGATCCATACAATTAAACTGATAGATCATACATTTGAGTTCAACAAAACCAAAAATGGCATTTTAGGAATATTTAAACCATCTGATCTGTGGAGTATAATATTAACCGTTATTTTTAATTTTAATGGATGATATTAAAGTTCATCAATCGGATGGTTCACATCCACTTATAGGTGTATTTCTTTGGGTTGAGACATGTTCCAATGTTATATTACTACATGGACAATTGAGATTGATGACCGATATCATTTAAACACCATTTTCGTGTTTAAATGCTGGTGAGGACTCAGGAGCCATTATCCCATATTTAATAAAGGGGGTTATTTAAATGTAAAGGCATCTGGAAATAATTAGAAGGTTAAAAACTTGAGAGTACCTTATCAAATCGAAGATGTAGCACACAAATTCTCCAGCTCCATCAGTTGTCTCCTGACTAAGCTTTCTCTTCTGCTAGATAGATACCTCAAGCGTCTGACAAGGGCTTCTCCCATAGCATTGATGTGAGGAACAAAAACCAAAGCTTGAAAGTTGACTTTGCAACATAGGCGTTGAATTTCCATTGCCATGTTCTCAAAAGCGAGCCGATGAGAGAATGGGGCAACAGCAGCAATCACGTAACTGGACCAGTTGCAATGACAGTAAGATTCTATGAAAAGGGAAAAAAATTGCTAATTGATTTATTCAATCGATTGAGCTTTCCAAGCGAGGTTCTATTTGTGCAACATATAGGGATATTACTTAAAATAGCAAATTAAATAAGACTGATTGGTGACTAGGATACCTTTTGAATCCCTACGAAGGAAGAAGATGATGATAGAGTTTCTCTCTAAAGGTTAAAAGATGGAGTTATGACAGATTTAATGGAGCAGGATGCAAATTTGCACCTGAAAGCTGACGTATACTAACCGGCTCTCACATGAGAATGCATGGGAGATTGGTGCATAAGATTCCCGTCGAACCCACTACAAAAACAGAGAATCATCAAAATCCTGAATTGCACATTCAAAACTTTCTACAACATTTTATCTTAGATCAAAGTGGGAAAATTTGTGTAATTAAAGATAAAATCAGGCCCGACTTGTCACCACCCCCCAAGCCTAATGAGAAGCTCCCTCCAGGGGAGAATCTTGTACTACTGTTTGCAGGAATCTGTGAAACCAGATTTTGATCGACATTGAATTGTGAAACCAGTGACATCCCTCCAAGCAGAACCAAACACGAAATTTGACGACGGAGTTGAATTTGCTGTTTGGCAAAATGCCAGAACCACAGGCGTGGTTGTAGTAATTGCATCCTCAGCCATGTTGTCCTCAAAATTCATATGATCATTGCCAGAGGATGAATCAAACAATGGGTTGGTTGGTAAAGCAGCTGCGGCTGAGGGTATTCCAAAAGAAGATCTGGTTGCTGGATGATTTGGTTGGCTGAACATTTGAACCAAACCTAGAACCAAGGATGGATGATTTGACTGGCTGAAAATTTGAACCAAATGAATTAGAAAAAATACTACTGCCAGATGCAAAAGAACCTGAACCAAACAGTTTTGGTGCCCTGAATTGGTGGCACAAATGGAGAACTACTGGAGCTGAAAGAGGAATTCAATCCAAAAGAAGAAGGCGAAGTAGAGAATGAACTAAATTGACTCTGAGTACTTAGTGCAATTGACATAATCCTGCCTCTGGCGGGAGATGTTGTAGTGCCCAACAACGATCCAGCTGAAGTATTTGTAGTAGTAGACGGGCAAAGAGACAGACCCAAAATTGGTACTGCCCATGCTTGTAACTACAAATGAAGTGGAAGGAAGCAATGAGCCGGTTATCGTGACTGGTGAACGCTTACTTTTCTCTGGTCCAAAATCTTCTAATTCGGAAGCAGTTGTAAGTGGGAGAACTGAATTGGAAGTAGCAACTACTACAGAGGTTTTGGATCCAAACTGAGATATTATCGGAGGAAATGCAGGTGGTACTGTAGATATAGATGGACTATTTCCGCCATTTGTGCTGCCAACACTGTTGCTGGAGAAAATAAGGTGTGTTGAAGTACCAAAAAATGGTTTGGAATTTACAAAATCATTGGCTAGATTTGAATTGGCATAGGAAACATATGGAAAGTTATTTGGGGTAGTTGATGGCACTACAGGCACGGAGACGGAATTTTCTAATGATCTAAATATGCAGGCAGCCTCCTGAGTTTGATTGCTTTTATCTGAATCTATCATTTCTAGTGGAGTAGCAGATCATAGACATGGTGGAAATGCATTAGGTCCAACCAGAAAACTATGAATATCAAAGAATTAAAACAGTCTTCAACTGTCTTAAAGATAATGGAACAAACCAAAATAAATTGACAATAGTGTACTACTTTTTGGCCTTCCTCGTTTACTCTAATACGGAAGATTAAGGCATTTAATTATGGAAACAAGAACTTGAAGGATAATCCCCAACTAACTTTGAGAACACATGCATTATTGTCCTGAAAGCATCAGGATGCTGAAGCAATTAAAGAAATATATAAAGGTAATTGATACACCCACCTCAACTCTTTTATGCATTCAACCCTTTTTGCTGCTTAATTAACATTCAATGAAAAAAGCCTCATAATCAATCCCAGTAGAAACTGGATTCTCGTCTAAGTATATAAAGCTAACTAAAAGGCCAAAAGCGAAGGATGCATTAAAAATGGATGAAAAGTTGTCATCACCAAGTGGGGGTAATGACATATGTAAACGCAATTTAACTTTTATATATATATATATATATATATAACTTATTCAAGCACTCGTTTTATTCACAAATGTAGAAGAATAAAAATATAAAATGCAAATAATGAGCGACCATCTAGTTTGTCGAAGGTACTATAAAAGAATAAACCAAAATAGGACCGGGGACCACAAATCATCTCCTGCTAATATAATGGCAGCAGCAATCTCTCAACTCTGAAAAAACCTTATAAGCCACCCAAATTGTGACAGCCCGGATTTCGGCACCCCGAAACCCGCGCCATCAGCACGATCATCTTGACCGTGCCCATCAACTATGCACGGAACACTGGTATATCAAGCATAAAATAAATAAGAACAACTTGCGGAATTTAAATCTACATAGAAATACTTCTCAAAAGACAGTTCTACCCTCATGCCTCTGCATGAAGGGAGAACCGATCCGAACCATCGATGATAACCATCATCATGGATGGTTCGCCCAAAAGAATACTCTGATATCCATATACACAAGGTTTAATCAAAAACCAGGCTTGACATACCAAGCCGTACAATCTCCAACTAAAACTCCTCAAAGTCGCACAGCAGAGTCCTCTAGAAGAAGTCCTCTGGAGGTGGCTCTAACTCCTCGCCGGCCGCAAGGTCCGACTCACCGGGGTCAGCGTCTCCTGAAGCCTCGGCAGCTGCTAGTAGTGGACCTGCGACGTATAGTCTATAGGGTGAGCTACATCCTAGCTCAATAGGGAAACAGAACACAATTGAACATATAAAATATAACTCACATGTATTCTATGATATGCATGATGTGTCTATGCATTTATTGATGAAAACAGCTTAAAACGCTTCAATTATCGGTAGATTTCTCATGTCTTTTAGTTAATCATGAATGACGAGAAGGCCTAAAGCAAAACTTAAACTTCAACTTAAATAATGAGCAATATAGCATCGAGCCCCGACGAGATACCCTTCATCGTCATCTATATAGGCTTTTAAATGTATTCCACAGGAATACTAATAGTACCAAGCCCCTTTCCACGGGGATTGGTGGCGGGTTTCACATCTCATCAACACCACGGGTGTGCTTACTCAGACGGATAAGCCTCGTCTTGGCCTACGGATTAGCCGCCAGTACGGTCACGGATATCCCGGCGTCGATCGTGGTTATCCCGCCACGTCGGTGGGGTAACCTATCAAACCTCAAATAACAAAAATATCGATTGCCTTACATATAGTTATTCACCGTGTAATTGTGCTATCTTATATCTTAGGCCTCATCAAGCATGATTCAATCATGGATACATCCACAGGATGTATCCATTCACTTGCATCACACGATGCCTTTACTTCTTCACTTCATCATCCCCTGGGGATGGTTCATTTAAGTTCTCTCCTGAATGTCACACACGCACACTTTTCATAATCATTGAGTAGTAAAAACATTTGAATTGAATTGATATCACTACATACATGCTCTTGTAAAATAAAGTACATGTTCAGGGTGTTCCCTACCTCAAGTCTTTAGTCGATCAATGCAGTGGCTCCTTGTGCACTCGTTCTCACGTACCACCTATGGTGCCATATAACATGTGAAACACATCACAAAGGATGCCATAGAGAAGGTATAAGATCCCCCAAGAATCTTAAAGTCAAACCAAAAGTCAACATAGTTTACTACAGTCGATTAATCGAACTCCAAAATCGATTAATCGAATGCGATTCGATTAATCGATTTCCAAAATCGATTAATCGAAAGTCAATATCGATTAATCGAAGCAATTTGATTAATCGAAATTTTCCTTTTCATGAAAGTCCATTCTTTCGAACAAATAATTGTCATTCGATTAATCGAATCCAATTTCGATTAATCGAAATTCTTCTTTCAAAGTAAATTCAACATTCGAATGAGTTTTCATTCGATTAATGAATCCAATTTCGATTAATCGAAATCCTTCTTTTCGCAGCAGACTCTTAGTTCGAATAGTCGAGTTTTACAAGTTGATTAATCGATTCCAAATCGATTAATCGAAACCAAAATCGATTAATCGAAATCCCATTTCGATTAGTCGATTTTTCCTTAAGTTATTTCCTCCAACCCCTGGGGTCCACTGGAGGTTCTCAGTCGATTAATCGATTCCCAAATCGATTAATCGAAATCCAAAGTCGATTAATCGAAATCCAAATTAGTCGAAATCGGGTCTCTCGACTCTTCAACTTCCGGCCAATTTCGATTAATCAAACCCAATTTCGATTAATCGAAATTGTCGTCAATCTCTCCTTCGAAATGTTTCTTTCCAATCTTTTTCCATACTTTTTCTTCTATTTTTCTAAGCCATTATCCTATGATTTAACCCACATTTTACTGCAACTTAACCCCTATAATCTATGCATCTTATTTACAAAAATTTTACCTTGAATAGCTCTCAAGTTGATTTCAAATCTAGGGTTGGAAGGCTAGGGTTCCAGCTTTGGTTTCTAACGGATCCAAGTCGCGTTGAATCCGGCTTTTGTCTCTTGAATCCCCCCCCCTCCAATCGGTTGCAATAACTCCTCTCTTACTTTTCTCTCTCTCTCTCTTCTTCACTCTCCTTCAATAACCAACAATACACATCTAGGGTTATTAAACCCTTTTATCCCCTTTTTCTCTCTTGTGTGTTGAGCACATACACATGATGAGTGTATGCGACTTCACATTTACAACACACATCACATAGGCATTCTATTTTTCACATCTCATCCGTTCATCCCACTACATACTGACTGTTGGGCTTCCATTTGGTCAAACCTATGACCGATCGGGCACGGATCCCGAGGTCATAGTTTGTGTGATTTTTCGGGCTATTACATCCTCCCCACCTTGGGAATTTTCGTCCTCGAAAATAACCCAAAGTTTGTGTCTCTGTGTGTCTGTCTCTCTCTCCACACCCTCAGGTGAGGTGATCCAATTTCGTTAGACGTATTTAAGTATTTACACATTCGCACATAAAAGCAAGGAAGAAGAATCAATTTCACAAAAAGAAAAAATTTTGGATTTGTATTGACGAGTGAGTAATTTTACAATGCCAAAAATTGGCGTAGACAAAAATACATAGGTATCCAGAAAATGCAAAATACATATAACTCAAGCTGTTCCCTCGTCTGGTCGACGGGTGTCGGAGCAGTCGCCCATCCGAGGTGGCTGCCCATCTCGAGGTGGCGCGACATGGCTGGCAGTGTCTCGCCGGAGCTGGCTGCACGTGGGGTGGCGGCTGGGCTGGCTGAGCGGATGTGGATGTGGAGGGAACCGCGTCTGTGGTGGGATGGAAGACGGGTCCTCTATGGAAGGCGGTGCGTCCGGCCGTCCATTCTTCTTCGCGGGCCAGCATATCCATGTAGGTGTGGGGGTAGATGAACTGGAGGGTGTGAAACATGAGGAAATCAATTCTCCTGTTCATCCTCTCGTTATTCGCCATTCGCCAACACGCCTCTATGGTAGGACGGATGGAGCGGCCGGCAGTAGGATGAGGTGGGTGTCGGGCGGAGTGTGCAGTGGTGTCGGCGTGGGTGGTGTGGGAGGAACCCTCTCCACAGATGGTTCTCTGCAGGCAGGTGTGCCCCACCCTCAAGTGGGTCCCGGCCGAGGTGGTGGGGTGGTGGCGGTGCTGCTGCGGGCCAAGGAAGTGGGCGGGACCCGAGACCTGGTGTAGGGCCGCTTCAGGTTAGAAGCATGGGTCCATGAAGACTTTGTGAACGTCTTCACGCGATCCGTAGCCCTCACCTCGTGAGGTGAAATAGTGTAGGAGGGCTCGTGAGTAACACTCCAACATGCTCGAGATGAGTCGAGCATACGGCATCTTCTCCTTGGGCGCATGTTGCCCTTCATCACTTGCTCTTGATGTACCGCATCCCCTCAAGGATGACCATGGTAGCATCAAACCATCGGCCAAAGGCGTAGAAAGTGCATGTTGTACTTTATCCACGCTCCGTGTCGTGGCGCGTAAAGGTTGCATTTTATTATGGAGTCGAGCATCCACATGTAGGGTGGAAGGTCAACCCTCTTGATGGACGTGTTCACCCCTTCTTCCGCTTGGTCATGCGAGTCATGACCTCTTCAAACGGGGTTCCTTTTCAAAGGGTGGGAATAGGGTAGTCTCGGAGTAAAGTCGAGGTAGCATTCAAGCACCTCATGTATGTGTCGACGAGTGATCGTATAGAGACGACCCTCGATCTTGGTTATGATACAATCGTCGCTAGGGCCATTGGTTAGCCCTTGGTAGAACAATCTCACCAATCTAGGGTAATAGGAACCCCGGATTGGTTTGAGAAGGTTGCCGAGTCCGGCACTAGTTAGGTAGTTCTGAGCCCATTGGGTCTCGCCCGGTAAATCGGGATTTGTGAATAGGGTAGGGTCGATGGTGTATTCGACCTCAAAGGTCTTGGCAGCCCACCACCCCTTTGGTTGCTCCACCTTGGTGGGGGGGGGTGGCGTGGGGTGGATTGGGAAGACTTGAGATGGGCTCGTCGAACCGGAGGTGGTCTCCGATTCCGACGGTGATGGAGTCCTCACCGGCGATGGGGTAGGTGGTGGTGGTGCGGCGTTCTTACGCCTAACCGGTAGCTTGGAGGTTGCCTTCTTCGAAGACAAACGGGTTTTGGGCGGCATTTTCACTAAACTAGGGTTTATCTACTTCAAATGAAAGAGGAAGGTATAAATCTAGGGTTTTACCGTGGAGTTTCGATCCAAAAGTAGGCGATCTTGGTCCGGAATCGTCGAAGAAACCCCAAAACTCTAGCACGGATGAATGGTCAAGAAGAAGGAGAAAAGGCTAAAAACTCAAAGGGTAAATGATTGAATGGGAAGAGAATCCCTAATTTCATATATATAGGCTCACTCGATTAATCGAAATTCTATTTCGATTAATGAAATTTAAAACTAGGTTAAGTTAAAATCGATTAATCGATTTCCCAAATCGATTAATCGAAAGTCAAATTCGATTAATCGAAAATATTGATTAATCAAATCGTCTGCTTAAAATTTCAAATTTTTAAGCTCACTGGCGCTTGCCAGTCGATTAATCGAAATCCATTTCGATTAATCGAAATTCCAAAATCGATTAATCGAATTTAGTTTCGATTAATCGAAATCGGGCTATAACTTCAACTTTTTCTAAACTTTCTTAAGTATTCGATTAATCGAAATCCATTTCGATTAATCGAAATTTCAAAATCGATTAATCGAAATCACTTCGATTAATCGAAATTTTCCATTTGACTTTAATATCTCTCAAGTCCTTTAAGTAACTCGATTAATCGAAAATCCAATTCGATTAATCGAATTACAAAATCGATTAATCGAAATTATAATTCGATCAATCGAAACTTCATTCTATGTATATTCTAACTCAAATTTTTTTCATTTCCAGTCACTGGCACATGCCAGTCGACTAATCGAACAAAATCGATTAATCGAAATTCCAAATCGATTAATCGATTTGAAATTCGATTAATCGGTTTTGTCCAATTTCTCCAGAATTTCAGTCTCTTTGTTTCTTTTACTATTCTTGACAATTTATAACAGATTGGATCAAAATTTCCATTGAATTTCAAGCATAGTGGAATTTCACAAACGTGGTTGCGGTTTACATTGAATTCTCACGTTGTTGGAAACAAGGCCGGATATTGTTCTTTCACATCGGCCTCTCGTTCCCAAGTAGCCTCTTCTTTTGGATGATTGTTCCACCGAACAAGCACTAAGGGAATCACTTTAGTGCGCAGTACTTGCTCTTTTCGATCCAGAATCTCCACTGGTTCCTCTATCATGCTCATGTCCTCACACATCTCTATAGGTTGCTTTCCTAACACATGAGACGGATCATTCACGTACTTTCTGAGCATCGATATGTGGAAGACATTATGTACTCGATCAAATAGCGGTGGTAAACCAATGCGATATGCAACTTCACCTACTCTTCCCAAAATTTCAAATGGTCCAACATATCGTGGACATAACTTCCCTCTCTTGCCAAATCTCATTACACCCTTCATAGGTGACACCTTCACAAACACATGCTCGCCCACCTTGTAGTCAACACTAGTCCGCTTCACATCGGCGTAACTTTTCTGTCTACTCTGAGCTGTCTTCAACCTTTCTCTGATAATTCGACAACGGTGGCGTTGTCTTCAAGCGATTCGGTCCTAATACAAATTTCTCACCTGTTTCCTCCCAATTCAGAGGTGACTTGCATCGTCGTCCATACAGAGCTTCATACGGTGCCATGCCAATGCTCGTTTGAAAGCTGTTGTTATATGCGAACTCGAGCATCGGTAGATACTCATCCCAGTATCCTTGCATATCAAGCATGCACGCCCGAGCATGTCTTCTATCACTTGATTCACCCGCCTGTCTCGCCCATCAGTTTGAGGATGGAAAGCTGAACTAAAGTCTAGTCGTGTTCCCATTCCTTCTTGAAATTTCTTCCAAAACTTGGACGTATATAGTGGATCACGGTCTGAAACGATGCTGCTTGGGATCCCGTGTAATCTTACAATCTCCTTCATGTATAAATCTGCGAGTCTTCCTGCAGATATGTGGTATTATACTGACAAAAGTGTTGATTTGGTCAATCGGTCTATCACGACCCATATGGCATTATGTCTCTTGGCAGTACGGGGTAATCCAACAATGAAATCCATTGAGATCGATTCCCACTTCCATTCTGGTATTGGTAAAGGTTGCAATAGTCCCGCAGGATGTCTATGATCAACCTTCACTTGCTGACAAGTCAAACATCGTGACACATACTCGGCCACGTCTTGTTTCAGTCCTCTCCACCAGTAATTCTTTTTCAAATCTTGGTACATTTTGGTGCTACCAGGGTGGATAGCATAATTTGACTTATGAGCTTCATCAAGAATTGTTCGTCTTAGATCGGCATTGTCCGGGATGCATAGACGGCCTTTAAACAACAAAGAACCATCTTCTTTTTCTGAGAAGTCCGACCTGATGCCTTCATTCACGTCTTGATGAATCTTTGTTAATGTCGGATCCTTCATCTGTAGATCGTGGATATGCTCAAATATCACTGGCTTTACTGATATGTTAGCCAAAAAGGATCCAGTGTCCTTTGACTCAATGTTCGCGTCATAGATTGCCAGGTCTTCCAATAATTTCCATCGGTGCATACCCAAAATCAAAGAAGCTAACTGAGCTGAACCTTTTCGACTCAATGCATCGGCTACTACATTCGCCTTGCCTGGATGGTATTGTATAGAGCAATCGTAGTCCTTGAGGAATTCCATCCATCTGCGCTGTCTCATATTGAGCTCCTTCTGTGTAAACAGATATCGGAGGCTCTTATGATCGGTGAAAATTTCAAATGTCTCACCATACAAGTAGTGTCTCCAAATTTTCAGCGCAAAAATGACTGCTGCCAGTTCCAAGTCATGAGTCGGGTAATTTTTCTCGTGTTCTTTCAACTGTCTTGATCCGTAAGCTATCACCTTCTTGTGTTGGTTGAGCACACAACCAAGGCCATTGTACCCTGCGTATCCTCCACTGCCTGAAGGAATTGCCAACACTGGAGCCGAAGTGAGTCTCGTTTTGAGTTCTTGAAAACTCTTCTCGCATGCCTCACTCCACTCAAACCTTGAATCTTTACGTGTCAGCTTTGTGAGAGGTCCCGATATCTTTGAAAACCCCTCAACGAAACGTCGATAATAGCCTGCTAAGCCCAGAAAACTTCGGACATCTATCACTGTCTTTGGCTGCTCCCATTTAACTACTGCTTCTATCTTTGCTGGATCTACCGTGACGCCGCGCTTCGAGACGACATGTCCCAAAAAGCTAACTTCTTCCAACCAAAACTCACACTTACTGAGTTTGGCGTACAATTGGTGTTCACGTAGCGTTTGTAGAGCAATCCTCAAGTGTTCTTCGTGTTCTGTCTTGGATTTGGAGTATATTAGTATATCATCAACGAACACTACCACGCAGGAGTCCAAGTGTGGTTTAAACACTCGGTTCATCAGATCCATAAATGACGCTGGAGCATTCGTTAATCCAAACGGCATCACAAGGAATTCATAGTGTCCATACCGTGTCCGGAAAGCTGTCTTCTGAATGTCCTCTGCCTTGACTCGCAACTGATGATACCCAGATCTCAGGTCGATCTTGGAAAAATACCTTGCTCCTTGCAGTTGGTCGAATAGATCGTCAATTCTAGGCAAAGGGTAACGGTTCTTCACAGTGAGTTTGTTCAATTGTCGATAGTCAATGCATAGTCACATTGACCCATCTTTCTTCTTGACAAACAAGACCGGTGCTCCCCATGGAGACACGCTCGGTCTAACAAACCCCTTGTCCATTAGTTCTTGTAGTTGTTCCTTCAACTCCTTTAACTCAGCGGGAGCCATTCTATAAGGTGTTTTCGAAATAGGCTCCGCTCACGGTGCTAAGTCAATGGCTTAATTCTACTTCTCTCCGGAGGTAATCCAGCAACTCTTCCGAAACACGCCAATGAAGTCTCGCATAACCGCGATCTCGTAAATGACGTTCTTTTCTTCCTTGTCCTCCTTTAAGAAAGCTAAGTATCCGCAACTTTCGATCATTTTCGGCCCTCATCAGAGATCGTGCGCAGATGACGACCTCGCTCCTTGAAACCGAAATGATCTTCTTGTGTTGGGTCCGAAAATAACCACCTTGTTCTTGCAATCAATGATCGCTGTCGCGCCAACCATCCATGCCAAGGATCACATCAAACCCTTGCATGTTTAATAGTATCAACTTCGCTTCAATTCATACACTTCCAAGTCTTGGACTACTACGATGATAGATTTGCAAGCTAGCTCGTGTCTACTAACTCTCCAAATGGAATAGACACCGATAAGACGAAGTCCAACGCCTGAATAACCTTCATCTTCTTGATTTAAACGTGGAGGATTTAATGAGTGGGTAGACCTCGGTCTATCAACACTGAGCGTCATGTCTAAATACACTTCCTTCTCATACATAGTTAAAGTACCTATAATATATATACATACGTAAATTTACACATCAAAATACACTCTCAGTTTATATAACAGAATCTACACTATTCCTAATGCATGCACCTTTTCCATCTAAAATTCTTTATGAAACGGAATTTTTCTTAAATAAAATAAAATTTCTCACCTTGTTTGACGTGCACATTCCTCGCTTCGAGCAAAGGATCGATAGGCTCTCCCCTAACAATCGGCTTCCTTGCTTGAATGGGTCGTGGTGTCAAGAAGCCGCCTTGCCCTTGTCCGTCTGGGGCAATCCTTGATCAAGTGGCCCACCTTGCCACATCGAAACAACTCTGATCCTATGCAGCTTGCCACATCTGGCACACGCTCTCTCGAGTGCGGAAGATACTGATACGAGAACCACGTGTGACGATGGCCGATGAACATGGGGGGCTCTCATAGCGAAAAAAGGTCTCCCGACGCAAGTATTGGAAACCTCTGTTGGTGTTGCGCCTTCCAAAACCTCCCAAATGTGGTCTCGACTCGACCCACGAACCTCGGCTTTTATTCACGGTTCGTAGTTCCCCATCCTTCCTTGGTCAAGTCCTCTCTGTTGCTCTCTCTGTCTATATCTGTTGTGTTCTCTTCTTCCACTACCGTTGCCTTGCTCATGACCTCTTAGGTCCGCAAATCGGAATGGAGCTACTCCTCCCTAACTTCTTCAAACCTTTCTGAAACCTCTTGGACTTCATCACTTCAGTAGCGACGTACTCCGGTGCAAAACGAGCAAGTCGTAGCAACTCTACCCCATACTCTCTGACTGTCATCCTCCCTTGTACTAGTAGGAATGAATCTCAAGTTGGTTCCTCACTACTTAGGAAAATATTGTTTGTTGAATTCCTCAACGAATTCCTCCCAAGTCAAGGCAACTGGGGGTCTCCAGCGAGTCCTTATCACGGACTTCCACCAAGGCCCACCTCCCATCCAACATGTAAGCGCCCATCTTACACTCTCGTCTTCCGTGTTAGCACGCTAAAGACTTTCTCCATCTCCATCGCCCAATTCTCGCCGCCATTGTGTCTGCCGCCGAGAAAATGAAGGGGTCTCATCCTTCTAAACTCTAAAAGATGAGGGCACGAACAGCAGAGTCCCAGTGGTGTAGGTGGTCTTTGTTCTCTTGACGCATGAGCTGCAAAGGATGTTGCTTGTTGTGCCATGGCAGCTGCCATAGTCTCCATAGTGTGCATCATCCTTTGTCGCTCCTCTCTATCTTCTTGTCTTTCTCTCAATCTTTCTTGCTCTCTTAGATCTTGATCCTGATGATCTCGATCCTCTTCCTCATGCTGTCTGCTACTACTACCCACTGGGGCCTCGTTACCTCCTAAAGGCACTCTATTGGTAGGAGAGATGAAATCATCTCCACTACGCAAACTCCTTTGATGGCCTCCCCTTGGTCGGCCTCTCCCTCTAGCTGACATTGCGGCTGCATTTGAAACTAAAGTTTCGTTAGCAGAAGCCCCTATGTTCTGACGAAAGAACCCTTGTCAGAATTGCTAAAAGAAAATGCTTTGATACCAACTGTGACAGCCCGGATTTCGGCACCCCGAAACCCGCGCCATCAGCACGATCATCTTGACCGTGCCCCTCAACTATGCACTGCGAACCTTTGGTATATCAAGCATAAAATAAATAAGAACAACTTGAATTTAAATCTACATAGAAATACTTCTCAAAGAGTTCTACCCTCATGCCTCGCATGAAGGAGAACCGATCCAACCATCGATGATAACCATCATCATGGATGGTTCACCAAAAGAATACTCTGATATCCATATACACAAGGTTTAATCAAAAACCAGGCTTGACATACCAAGACGTACAATCTCCAACTAAAACAGCTCAAAGTCGCACAGCAGAGTCCTCTAGAAGAAGTTCTCTGGAGGTGGCTCTAACTCTCGCACCGCAAGGTCCGACTCACCGGGTCGGCGCTCTCAAGCCTCGGCAATGCTGCTAGTAGTGGACTCGGACGATAGTCTATAGGGTGAGCTACATCCTAGCTCAATAGGGAAAGTAACACAATTGAACATATAAAATATAACTCACATGTATTCTATGATATGCATGCATGATGTGTCTATGCATTTATTGTTGAAAAACAGTTAAAAACGCTTCAATTACTGGTAAATTTCTCATGTCTTTTAGTTAATCATGAATGATGCTGAGAAGGCCTAAAGCAAAACTTAAACTTCAACTTAAATAATCCCCGAGCAATATAGCATCGAGCCCCGACGAGATACCCTTCATCGTCATCTATATAGACAGTTTTAAATGTATTCCCTGGGAATACTAATAGTACCCAAGCCCCTTTCCCCTGGGGATTGGTGGCGGGGTTTCACATCTCATCAACACCCCTGGGGTGTGCTTACTGTACGGATAAGCCCCCGTACTGGCCTACGGATTAGCCGCCGTATCGGTCACGGATATCCTGTCGCGTCAGTCGTGGTTATCCCGCCACGTCGGTGGGGTAACCTATCAAACCTCAAATAACAAAAATATCGGTGCCTTACATATAGTTATTCACCGTGTAATTGTGCTATCTTATATCAGTTAGGCCTCATCAAGCATGATTCAATCATGGATACATCCCTGGGATGTATCCATTCACTTGCATCACACCTGATGCCTTTACTTCTTCACTTCATCATCCCCTGGGGATGGTTCATTTAAGTTCTCTCCTGAATGTCACACACGCACACTTTTCATAATCATTGAGTAGTAAAACATTTGAATTGAATTGATATCACTACATACATGCTCTTGTAAAATAAAGTACATGTTCAGGGTGTTCCCTACCTCAAGTCTTTAGCTGATCAATGCATCAAGGTCCCGCGTGGCTCCTTGTGCACTCGTTCTCACGTACCACCTATGGTACCATATAACATGTGAAACACATCACAAAGGATGCCATAGAGAAGGTATAAGATCCCCCAAGAATCTTAAAGTCAAACCAAAAGTCAACATAGTTTACTACAGTCGATTAATCGAACTCCAAAATCGATTAATCGAATCTGATTCGATTAATCGATTTCCAAAATCGATTAATCGAAAGTCAATATCGATTAATCGAAGCAATTTCGATTAATCGAAATTTTCCTTTTCGCAAAGTCCATTCTCAGTTCGAACAGTCGAATTGTCATTCGATTAATCGAATCCAATTTCGATTAATCGAAATTCTTCTTTTCGCAAAGTAAATTCACCCAACGAATGAGTTTTCATTCGATTAATCGAATCCAATTTCGATTAATCGAAATCCTTCTTTTCGCAGCGTACTCTTAGTTCGAATAGTCGAGTTTACAAGTTGATTAATCGATTCCAAATCGACATCGAAACTAAATCGATTAATCAAATCCCATTTCGATTAGTCGATTTTTCCTGTTATTTCCTCCAACCCCCGGGTCCAATGGAGGTTCTCGATCGATTAATCGATTCCCAAATCGATTAATCGAAATCAAAGTCGATTAATCGAAATCCAAATTCGATTAGTCGAAATCGGGGTCCTCTGACTCTTCAACTTCCTGGCCAATTTCGATTAATCGAAACCCAATTTCGATTAATCGAAATTGTCAGATTCAGTCTCCTTCGAGCTGTTCTTCCCAATCTTTTTCCATACTTTTTCTTCTATTTTTCTAAGCCATTATCCTATGATTTAACCCACATTTTACTGCAACTTAACCCCTATAATCTATGCATCTTATTTACAAAAATTTTACCTTGAATAGCTCTCAAGTTGATTTCAAATCTAGGGTTGGAAGGCTAGGGTTCCAGCTTTGGTTTCTAACGGATCCAAGTCGCGTTGAATCCGGCTTTTGTCTCTTGAATCCCCCCCCCTCCAATCGGTTGCAATAACTCCTCTCTTACTTTTCTCTCTCTCTCTCTCTTCTTCACTCTCCTTCAATAACCAACAATACACATCTAGGGTTATTAAACCCTTTTATCCCCTTTTTCTCTCTTGTGTGTTGAGCACATACACCGCGGTAGGTGTATGCGACTTCACATTTACAACACACATCACATAGGCATTCTATTTTTCACATCTCATCCGTTCATCCCACTACATACTGACTGTTGGGCTTCCATTTGGTCAAACCTATGACCGATCGGGCACGGATCCCGAGGTCATAGTTTGTGTGATTTTTCGGGCTATTACACAAATATTTAACACAGAGCCCATTCCACTATAGTATAGCAGATGGGATAATGTTACGGGTAAAGATGATGATGGTGATTCCAATATATCATACGCTTTAGACAAATTCAGTATGAATGACATCCCATGCAAACTGAATTTTAGACTCAATTACTTCTGTATTCTGTACTTAGCTGATGACACCAATAGTAGGAAGTAATACATTTTGTCAATTCTCTCCTGCTTACCACTCACAGGACTTGCACACGAATCTGTCTCAAGCGGGGGCCATCATGCTGTTGTAGTTGTCGATTATTTCAAGCAGCACATAAACACAACAACAGTAGGAAGCAATTCATTTTGTGCTGCTTGAAATAATCGATAATTACAACAGCATGATGGTCACCAATGGTAGGAAGCAATTCATTTTGTCAATTCTCTTTAGGCATGATTCATTGTTAAGTTGTGCCAATGATGGGCTCCTAGTTGGACTGCTGGGATTTATCAAAAATGTGTCACGTATCAAATGGGGCGGACTTGACCTTCTCTGTGTGCAAGCAGTAAGGAGAGTCGCTCCATTATTTTTACAGGAACAGGAGACATTTGGGATGCATGCAATATCCATATATCATTTAGGATGCATGCAATATCCATATATCATAAAATTAGTAGCAATTGAAGTGTTCATTAGCTATATCAATTTTTTTTAGTTGTGAGGCAAAAAGTTACCTATGGAATATATATTCTCTTCAAAGTTCAGAAAAAAGGAAGTGATAGAAAACGCTCCTGACCTGATTTACTGCAACAACAGGTGAGGCCGCGATCACAGCCAAAACAGCAAACAAACAACAGGCACCATTTTAATCTCAGCTCTACTGAAAGTACTAGGTGACCACCCGATTAGATAGAGCTGATGTTATTACCCGACACTAGCAAATTATCTTTATGCATGCTTTGCATCGTTTCTCGATTGGATGATAGGGGTTGAACCCATGACACTAATAATAGTGGAATCAAAGGTGCATAGGCTACCATTTTCTAAGAAACATTTTGGTTTTGATTCCATTAGTTTAATTCTTAATAATAATCGTTGAAAATTATAAACAATAAAGATACAATAGGGGTACCCTGGAGGCCTGGGCTCATGGACCAACCAAGATGTCTGGTTCATTTCTCATAGGGGTGTCGCGTGAATGAGTGGGGGCTTGAACAAAACCAATGGCAAAAGATAAAATAAATAAAACCATGCAATCATGTGCATAAATGGATGGTGAAACCTTATTCACCGTTCATTTGGCGTGTGGTTCAGGGACGTTTTTTATATTTTACTTTTTCAATGATGATGATCATCAGGGTGCTCATTCGTGTAGCACCTGATCACGTGATTAAGTTATCGGGTACGTGGCAGCCAAATGTGCGTGGCACCAACCATCTGGGTTGGGTTCATGGGTTTATTTTTATAAATACTAATATTAAAATTTACAAATAAATAAAAAAACATAATTGAACTCAGAAAAAAGGTGAACTTTCAAACATATGCAAGATAGATGTTATAAAATAAGACATTGTCCACAGAGATCATTCTATAAGCACAACACAACTGAAGTCAAGCCCGATTGGGGAAGCATGATTGAAACTGAACAAGATAATGTAAAGAGGATAACGAGTTCATAAATAAGAAGGAACCTTAAATCTGTAACCTCATCAATCCCTAAATCCATGAAGAGTAAGAAACCATAAAAGCAAATAGTAAAAAAAAAAACTGATTAAATGAATAAAATCTTATAGAAATAAAAAAAATAAAATGAAAAACAAGAAGCAACAAGCAAAAAATAAGAGAAGCAAAAACCCTAAATAGTTAAACCTCTCGTAGAAACCACCATTCTCAAAATTTCGAAGATCAAACCAAAAAAATATATAATTAATAAAGATCAAACCAAATAAATATAAAATTAATGCCTACAAAATTTGAAATTTAAAAGGCCCAAGAAATGGACCAAATAAGACAAGTTAATAGGGTAAGAGAGGGTGAAGTTTTGCATCAAAGTATAAATTATTTCCTTCATCAAGAAAAGTTTGGCAAAGCATTTGTGCATCAACAACATTGCGCGAGCCCTACCTATTTGGCTTATGTTTTGTAAGTCATATTTCGATGCCCATCAAGAAGAATTAAAAAAACCTATCAAGAATCAAAACCCATCAAGAAGAATTAAAAAACAATTAATAAATAAAAGAAAGATGAGATTTCTATACCAGAATGGACATCGAAAAGTGTTTGATCTTACTCTGATCCTGCAAGAAAGGACCATGTCGTCTTCTTCTTTTGTGCAGCAAAATCGTCAACTAGGGTTGAGTAAAACGCACTATTTTTGTAGTGTAAGAGACATCACCAAACAGATTCCCAGATTTTTTGGCCTTTGGAGGCTATGGATTGCCATATGCGATCCATTCAACGCATAGATATTGGATTGCGATGCACTGAATGAGGTCGCCATTGCGTGAAAATCCCATGTCGTCGTCCTCCTTTTCTTCTTCTTCTTCTTCTCCGGTGCAGCAAGAATACCAAATGGGAGTAGCTAGGGTTTGAAAAGAGAGGAAGAAGGACGGCCGATATGAGCTAAGGTGTCCAATTTTATTTCACCTTTAGTTTTTTCATTTTAGTATTTATATGATATATTTATTAAAAGGGCAAGTTTGCCCTTTAAAAATATGTCTAATTACCTGCTTATCCTTTTTAAAAAAAACTACAGTTATAAAACACTAAACGACTACATTAGATCGTCGATTATTTTATCACTGCTTTTGACCGTAGTTTTTTTCATACTACTAATGTTGTTTTTCCCTCATTTTCACGTAGTGTAGATTCAGTCACCAAAAATCTGTAGGCTTTACTGGTTAATGAGTATTCAATAAATACACATTCAATGGCTATATTATCTAATTTGGGTCTTTTAAGACATGATAATCTAACCAGTGCACGACACCCCCACACTTTGAGGTATTTAAAATTTGATTTTCTTTTCTTCCATAACTCATAGGGAGTTATACTAGAACTCTTTTGTGGCACTCTATTTAAAACATGACAAGCAGTGAGTAGTGTTTCACCCCATAAATTTTAATTTAAGTATGAATTTAAAAGTATGACATTTACCATTTCTATTAATGTTTGATTTTTTCTTTCTACTATACCATTTTGTTGAGGAGTGTAAGGTACAGTCGTAAGATGTACGACTCCCACATTTTCACAAAATTTACTAAAATCTTTTGAAATATTTTCTCCTCTTCTATCAGATTTTAAATTTTTAATTTTAAAATTTAACTGATTTTCAACTTCTTATTTATAAGCTTTAAATTTTTCTAAAGCTTCATCTTTATATTTTAACAAATAAACATAAGTATATTTAAAATATTCATCAATAAATATTATAAAATATCTTTTTCCCCCTCTAGTCAAAATACTATTTAAATCATAAGCATCAGTATGAATGAGTTCTAAAATCATAAATTTTCTTTCTACCTTATTGAATACAAATTTCACATTTTTCATGAATATTTTTCTCGCATCTAGGAATTAATCTTAATTCTACCATAGAATTTAAACGATTAATATTCACATGCCCTAATCTATTATGTCATAATGAAAGAAAATCAATAATATAAACGGAAGAAGACATTTCATTGATTGCATTCAATTTAAACATCCCATTACAGACATATCATTTTCCCACAAATACACCACCCTTAGTGATTACAACTTTATCTGATTCAAATACTAACTTTGAATCATATTTATTAAGTAAACTGGTCGAAATCAGATTCTTACGAATCTCAGAAACATATAGTACATCGGTCAAAGTTAGGGTCTTATCAGAGCTCAATTTGAGATTGATTTTCTCTGAACCCTTGACTTTTGCAGTTGAAGCGTTCCCCATGAAAAGCTCTTATCTGTTCGTGTCCTCCACATATTTGGCGAAGAAAGATCTGCAGTTAGAAACATGCCTAGTGGCACCAGAATCGATCCATTAGTCTTTCTTGCTTTCAACCATATTGATTTCGGAAATCATGGTTACGAACTTTTCTTCAATCACATTCACTTGAGATTCTTTCTCCCTTTTCAGAAGTCTGTAATCCTTTTTTAAGTGACCGGATTTACCACAGTGATAATAGCTGCCCTTTTTCTTCTGACCCTGATGACCTTGACTCTTATTTTTCTTGTTAGTCTAATCAGAATTAAAGTTGTCTTTTCGCTTTCTATTTGATTTGGGCGTGCTAACTTCCACCATATAAGCCTTTGAAGTTAATTGAGATTGCTCGCCTTTCTTGTCGCAAACACAAAGTTCGTCTTCGACTCGAAGATGGTAGCACAACTCTTCAAACGAAAGTTTTTTCTTCTTATGTTTGAGAGTATTTATGCAGTCCTTCCATGAGAGGCAATTTGTAGATAATTGCATGATTGTGAAAGATGAGATCCAATTTTATGCCCTCTCGATTAATTTGGCCGATAATATACTGAATCTTATGAACTTGATCAAGAATCGATTTATTATCAGTCATTTTATAATCTAAATACTGACTTATAATTAAACTTTTTGTACTGACACCTTCTGTTTTGTACTTTATCTCCAGCACCTTCCAAAGTTTCATTGCATACAACATGCTCTGGTATACATCGAAGAGTAAATTTGCTAGCATATTGAGAATATGTCATTTACAGATATAATTATCTTGCTCCCATTTCTAACGATTACGAGCATTGACAAAAGATTCTCCATCAGAATCTTTAGGCTCCGCACGTTTTGAAGTGGTCAAGACATAAGCAGCTTTCAAAGTCGTCAATACAAAATATATCTTTTGTTGCCATCTTCTGAAGTTATTGCCGTCGAATCGCTCCAATTTAACAAAGTCGTGAGTCATCATTTTCATATTTGCAGCCATGATAATATTGAATAGCGTTTTAAAATTGTTAGAAAAATATTAGAATCAGAAATCCAAAAATGATAAATGGGCAAGAGAAATTGGACTCGAGGCATGTAATCATTATCTTTAAAATGCTATTCGCTCCCTACTCGAGTAAATCCTCAAGTTTACAAAAGAGTTTCAGCAAGACGTTTTCAGAATACAACAAGCTTAATCTCTTGGTTGTGATCTGTTACTTTGCAACAGTAGAGGATCGCCCCAGAAAACTCAATCTGATGAAGTACCAACAAAAGAAGAAAGCAAAAAAATTTCTCTAATCTGTATGCAAGAATTTGAAGGATTTCAAAGAGTCTGAAAACGAGTCCAGAGATCTCCTTATATAGATCTCAAGTGCCTTTTCAATATGACTTATGGACCAACAATCATATTTTGGATGGTTCAGATTTTTTGAGATCTCAACCGCTCCATCCAACGGCTATATGAAAGGTTGCAATTTTTTAAATTCAAATTCGAACGGTTGCACACCTTTATAAGCAGCTATGAAACAGTTGGGTCCAACGGTCAATATTTGACCAATCCATTTAGCCCAATAGAACTGAGTTGACCCACTGGTTAGTGGCCCATTAGGCCTGACCTGACTCATGAATAATCTGACCGTTGGATTTACCTGGTCAAAAAGTCAAACCTCTCCTTGCGACGATGCACACGTGTGAAGTGCGTGCACGCCTAAAGAGCCACTACGCCTAAACGCCAATTGTCACACACACCCGCGCGCGCAAATGCGGCGGCTCACCGCTAGGCACACTCTTCTCTTCTTATTGTCAAACAATAATAGAAGGTGAAAGGTTCTATATATAGCCTAGACTCTTTTTACATTTACCAATGTGAGCCTATTTATTTGCATACAAAAAATGAGAACATCTATTGCCTAAAAATTAACCCACAAAACTAAGGAAGAAATCAAAGGAAGTTTTATTTTCTTTAAAAATATTTAATATATTTATTATATTCTAAACTAATAAATAAATATAACAGAAATAACAAAAGTTAATGCTCAAAAGTTTAAAGGGAGAGAAGGATTTCCTTAAGTGAGATAGCTATAACAAAATGGGTGTGGCTGTAACACTTCCCAATAAAAAACTATAGACCTTCGATCAACCCACTATGACTCCAATCAGTTAGTCTTATGGTCTCATACGAGACGATCGGTCTTATATAGATTGATTGGTATATAGGATTTAATCCCACATGAAATCGACTGGATTGATTAGTCTCATATGGGACCGATCGATTGGTCTAGCGTGGGACCAATTGTTTGGTCTCATATGGAACCTAAGAGCATTTTCATCTCACCTATTTTTTCAGTTAAATTGAATTTCAGCACATGTCAACTATTTGGATCTTGTTTGATTACTTTTTTATTTGTTAACCGAAATGTTGGACTTTGTTAGGTTAAATATGGAGTAGTTGGAGACCCTCTCAGGTAAAGAACTCTTTATTTTATGTAGGGCTATGCATTTTTTGGGGCGAACCGACCAAACTGGACCGAACCACCAGTTTTGGTCCAGTTTGGGTTTGGTTTGGCAAAAAGAAAAACCAAAAAGTTCGGTTTGGTTTCGGTTCCGAGCCTTTCCAAGCCGAATCTGACTAAACTGAACCGATTGCATGTAAATTTTGTTAATATATATATATATATATATATATATATATATATATATATATATATATAGTCAACTTGAGTCAAGCAAACGCCTCCCAAAAACAAACCTGATCCATCATTGACACCATTTGTGGAACCATCGTCCATTCATCTCTTCAAGTATTCTTCTTTATTCAAACTCTGATTAATTAGAGTGAATGTGATGTATTTATTTGTGTTATCTGTTTTGAGGAGGGTGAATAGATTATAAAAGTAAAACAACTTCGGAAAAAATGAAAAAAGTAAAAGTGTATAACAAGTTGAGAAATTAGGAAAATTTTGATGTGCAAGTAGAACTTATAGGAAAACCGAAACCGACCGAATCAAACCGAAACCGATTCGAAGTGGGTTGGTTTGGTTCAATAGTTTGACGGTTTGATTTGGTTTGAACATTTAGAAACAGATTAGAATCGATTTGGTTTGTGATTTTGGTCCAAAACCAACCAAATCGAACTGAATACACCCCTAATTTTATGTGCTCTTTGAGGCTCTTAATCGCATAATAGTACCAACAAGCACGTCTAATGGAGATGCCATTGTAGTAAGTTTTTTTTTCTAAATATTTGATGTATCCATGTTGGAATAACGGCTCCTGGCCGACATGTAAACACCAAACCTCTGTTTAAATGATTTTATTCCACTAATTAGAGCCTTTCATGTTATCCCCTTTAAGTGTGATTTATTCGCTATATGCCATGTGGCTCACATTTGTGATCAATTTAAATTATCGAAGTGACAATCCATCATTAATAATGTTTTATACAAATAAAATTATGCCCATAAATGAACGTGAATCATCTGATTGACAAACTTTAATATCATCCATTAAAAAATGAGAATAATCTTTAATATTAGTCTACAGACCTGATGATTCAAACCTCCAAAAAAATGTAACTTGTTGTTCCTTCTATGTATCATTAAAAAAATTTATAATTATTTGTTAATTTATAAACATAGAAAAGCAAAAGATAATATAATCTCAGACAAAGAGAGACTATCTATTTCCAAATCAATATTGAAAAAATCTCATCAAGTCACTAAACAACTTTAATCACACATAACTACAAGTTTTTAAACTATTTAAAAACTTGTAGTTAAATTTGTATAGTTTCTAATTTAATACATTTTTATAAATTTTTTTTCCCCCTAATTTTGACAAATTTTGCCAAATTTTTTCCAACCCAATTTATTCCCGAACCCCGACTAGGTTACTATGCTTTCATCATAGCGCTTTAATATAGACCTTACGGTAGATATAAAACAGTTCATACTAAAGAATAGTAATATTCATGGTCATAATTTCTTAATTTAGTTCTCTGATGATGATAGTGATAATATATATATATATATATATATATATATATATATATATATATATATATATATATATATATATATATATATATGCCATCATTATAACTAAGCATTTCTTGAATATTGATCAACCTAAAATCGTGTCCGACAAACCATTCAATTTGGGCACTTTAATATTAATATAAATACTGTTTTTGTCTTTAAATCCAACATAGAGACGGACGACATGGATTGCTCAAATTGGATGGTTGTGGCCCATTGACGGGCATGTTCTTCTAGACTGAAGTTCTAAGGAAAATTGAATTATTATCTTAAAATCAATTTAATCTCTCATATCTTATATGTAAGCAAAATTAATTAATTATTACTCCCCTTTCTTTATATGTGCAGGTAAAAACTCTCGTCATCCGAACAAGGAGGACATGATGCAAGTGGACGATGATCGATCGGAGGCTTGGTTTGTGGTTAATAACCACGTTGAAAACCTATTTTAATTTTTTCTATACATAGAGAGACTATCTATTTCCAAATCAATATTGAAAAAATCTCATCAAGTCACTAAACAACTTTAATCACACATAACTACAAGTTTTTAAACTGTTTAAAGTTCGTATAGAAAAAATTAAAATAGTTTTTCAACGTGGTTATTAACCACAAACCAACTTTTTAAGTCTATCCTTGTACCCGCCTCAGTTAATGATCGATCATCATCCACTTTCATCATGTCCTCCTTGTTCGGATGACGAGAGTTTTTACCTCTGTACATATAAAGAAAGGGGAGTAATAATTAATTAATTTTGCAACCATCCAATTTGAGCAATCCATGTCGTCCGTCTCTATGTTGGATTTAAAGACAAAAACAGTATTTATATTAATATTAAAGTGCCCAAATTGAATGATTTGTCGGACACGATTTTAGGTTGATCAATATTCAAGAAATGCTTAGTTATAATGATGGCATATATATATATATATATATATATATATATATATATATATATTATCACTGTAATATCCCTGATATTTTTGACCTAATTTCGTTTACCTCGATAAGCGTGTCCAAAAAAAAAAATATTGTGGACTATTTTAGATTTTTGGTAATCTAAGTCTATGATAAAACTTTTGGCATAAGGATTTCGTTTTGAGAGGTGTGCAAGTCATGTAATCTATGACTCACACAATAGCATTGGTGTTTGTGTTTAACACCGGATAATGTTCAACTTAAGTAGATAAGTTGTAAATAATAAAAATCTAGATATTTTATTCACATAACTTTGGTTATAAGAGAGAGTGCAAGAGAAGTTAACTTCTCTCTCGTTGGAAATTAAGCCACTAAGCCTAACATTTCTAATCTTTAGATCTAGAGAGTTTGAGAACTCCTCTCCCCATCTCAACCATTAATAAGCCTTGAGCTAGTATTTGGATCTATTTGAACTACTGAAAAAGAAAAGAGATGAGGAAAGGGAGAAGTTCTCTTTAAATTTGTCGTGGCTGAGGCAGTGACCACCTCATTAGGAATAATGAGCCGATTGAAGTTTTAAACCTTTGAGCTTGGAAACTTGTTCCGGTGCGTGAATCAGTGCAACGGAATCAACGAGTTAAGCTGCAAGAGGTATGCCTTGAAACCTCCTTATGTAAATTTGTTGGGTTTTGTTAAGAAATTAAGATATGGATTCAATAGAAAGGATTGAATGGCTGTGTAGAAAATGATGAAAAAGAATCCGGGCATGTTGAATTAACAGCCACAGAGCCTGGGAAATTCGATTGTCGATTTCAAAATCGACTGTCGAAATTGGAAATCGACTGTCGAATTGGAAATCGACAGTCAAAATCAGAATTTAAGCTTTAAAACAGAGTTCTGAAATTCGATGGTCGATTTTAGAATCGACCATCGAATTTGAAATCGATGGTCGAATTCTGTCCAACTTTTGACTTTTAAGAGTTTGGTTGGATTTTTATTTGTAAGCCTTTGCAATTGATTTTTGGGTTCTATATTAACACTTAGGGTGTTAATATATGTAGGTTTTGACAATTGGGAGTCCTTGGAGAGGACTGTTTGTTCTTGCCTTTGAATTTTCTTGGTTAAGGTAGGGGAACCCTAATTATTATTTGCATGAATTATAAGCATAAACTGTTATAAATCATTTTATTTTTAGAAGCATAAAATATGGAAATTTAGATTTACGGTGTAATTAAAACTTTGAACATATGATACAATCCGAAAATTTGTAAACCTTGTCATAAATAAGAATCATTGGAAATCAGAACCTCAGCTAAATTTGAATCAGAACCTCAGTTAAATTTTTGAATCAGAACTTCGAATCAGAACTTTGAAAAATCAGTATATGATATGAATAATAAGCTTGGATATGTGTTAGCATTTACATTTGATTTTGGGTTCATAAGTACGATGCCCTAGATTCTACCAACCGTGTTGATGGTAAAACTTTGGCCCAAGTTTCCCTCATAGCGTAGGGGCTTGTTGCATTTTCGAAATGGGTTCATGAACGACGATGGTCAGTAGGGTCTTCCCATCAGTCACGTAGTCTGCTCTCATGCTATAGGAAATTTGGGAGATAAAATTAAGTTATAAATTTAAGACAAGAAGCATGCTAAATCAGAACATTTTGAACACTTTAGATTTTATTATCAGTTTTGACTCAGGATTAGAACTGGAGATTTAATTTGAAAAGCATCATTGAAAAACCATATTTGATCCGACTCCGTCTTTTGAAAATCTTTACTTATAAGAAATGCAAATAGATCTGTCTTCCTCTATTAAGCTTGGCTGTTAGCTCACCCTCGACTATACGTCATAGGTGCTGAGACTGACCTTGGGTCAGAGGATCCGGAGGACTCCGATTATATTCTCGAGGAGGATTTGGACATACCAGCTGAGGAGTTCTTCCCGTGATCTTAGATTCTGTATTTTTGGTATTTTGTCTGGATATTATTTTTGGATTGATGAGCCTTAGGCTATTATTTTTTATCTTTTGATATCACTCGAGGAACCATTATTGTGAACCTCTATTTTAGGTGATCGGATTGGCCATCACCGGTGGTTCCTTTTGGTTCCTCACAGTGATATATCTAATTTTGTTATATGAAGCTTTTGTTTTTGGATTAACAATGTTGCCTCTGTCTTTAGACCTTAGTTTATGTTGCCGGCTTCTGTTTGTTACGGCTTATTGAGAAATCAATAAGTTGATGAACCGGCCTTTCCTATACCTTAGGGATTGGAAAAGTCGGGTCGTCACAATCACTATCATCATCAGAGAACTAAATTAAGAAATTATGACCATGAATATTACTATTCTTTAGTATGAACTGTTTTATATCTACCGTAAGGTCTATATTAAAGCGCTATGATGAAAGCATAGTAACCTAGTCGGGGTTCGGGAATAAATTGGGTTGGAAAAAATTTGGCAAAATTTGTCAAAATTAGGGGAAATTTTTTTTTATAAAAATGTATTAAATTAGAAACTATACAAATTTAAAAAATATATTTGCAAAATAAAAAATTTAAGAAAATTTTTGGGAATGTTTCTTTAAGTTTAAAATAATTTTTAACTTCCAAAAGTATTCGATTTTCCAAAAAAATGAAAATTAATTGTGAATTTTGGTCACTATGGATGGAATGATATGACTCCTCTATTGTTGATTGAAATTCGGATGTTAGAAGTCTCTCTCTCCTCTTTGGTGAGAAAAGTCTAATACCCTTTCAAGCCCTACGCTAAGACATGAAAAACATGAGCAATTTAAACATGAGCAATTTTGGACTTAAGTAGGATTTTGAGTACACATTATTAATAAGGGTAGCTTTATTTATCTCATGGAATCTTGGAGGGCACCTATGTTAGAAACTATTGATTGCTTTGAATCATACGATGAAGATTGTATTTTGCCCCAAATCTTGCACACGATGGATCTTGAGACCATGAGTGAAAAATCAGATGGTCAATTTTTTATTTTTCATACGGCACAAATCCCAAAAAAGGGGCCCTAAACTCACATTTGGTTGTGATGTGATTTTAGGGTCACTTTGTTGGCTCTATGCCTCATGGAATAAAAAACTAACCATCCAATGGTACGCTAATGGTCTCAAGATTCATTGTGTGAAAGATTAGAGCGAAAACGATCTCCATCGTTTGATTCAAAGTAATCATGGTTTTTGGCGTAGGTGCCCTCCAAGATTCCTTAGGTGTTAAGAAAGCTACCCTATTTGTAAATGCTAACAAAGACTACGAAGCCCTTTTACTTACATCAATTCCAGTAAGGTTATGTTTGGCAACGTTGCTTCCGAAAAACACTTTTCAAGGTAAAATATTGGGTGAGAAGCATTTTTCATTCAATGACATGGCCAACAAGCTGAGGATGCTTCTCCATTTTTAGTAAGAGGTGGGCAAGTCTTGGTGAGGAAAATGCTTCTCATTCAATATTTTACCTTTTAAGATTTCTCTTGCCAAACGGGGCGTGATTATAGAGATGAAGAAATCAACGTTTTTGCATGATTCAGAGATTAAAATGTATTTGGTAAGCTAAGAGAGTGTTATAATGGCTCATGTGAGATTCATTATATATCTGGTGGCCTCCATAACTATTGTATTCTTTGATTCACTGAACCCCTCCGAAGAAGACTTTGCATCCGGATCCTAGTGGATGCCTGTTCCAAATTCGGAGTAGATGGAGCTTTTGAATTATCTTTAAAATTACCCACAGAAGCTCCTGAATATGAAGATTATGAAGATTTTGTTTCCGATTCATCCCCAAAATTCATTGGATCTTCACTGCTATCAGACATCTTTATAAACTAAACATAATTAATATACTTAACACAACTTTTTATATAAAAAAATACGAAAAGAACCTTCACATTTAAACCTGTTCCATAATAATTTAGCCCATGGCATTATTTTTTGGCAAACAGAGTTAAAGGTTCTATAATTTGTTCAATAAATAAATAAACTACCAAGCAACGACAATAGTAAGCGCAATCAATTCTTCTCATCTCACACCTAAAATAAAATCTCTCAGGTTCTAACTTCTGCTCTATAAGATGTCACATGACACAATTTTTACCTAAGTTGTCTAGCAAAACATCTTATGACCTTGTACAACCCAAAAAATATATCTATTCGAGAATATCTACCATTGAAGTCCTGCACTTCAATATGAAATTGTATGTGGCCTATAAGTTTTTGCTACTATAAAGCGACAAGGGCAGAATATTGTGATGAGGGATAAAAAATATTAGATTTCATTCTTGCATCAGTCATTTTCAAAAAGACACCTTTATTTACAACCCAACATTCTTCCTTCATAATTCACATTGTTAAGTTGTTGACTGCTTGGAATTTAATGATGGAACTTGCTCTTCAACCCAACCTCTGTTACAATAGATCTTATGTTCATGGTCCTACAATTCTAAGATTAATCTGATTCCACATCGCACACAACAGTGCAGATCAAACATGATTCTCAAAATACTGTTCGGGACATTTGCCTTGTGGAATCAAAATCCGACTGTCTAATGACAAGAGAGTGATCTCAGCATCTATTGTGTTGAAGGTTGGGATGAAGATCAAGTTCCACAATCGGATTCAAAGCAATCAACAGTTTATGCACATATAACCTGAATTCAAAAGGAAAAAACCTTAGGTTGAAAATAAAGGTATACCCTTGAAGGTCTCTTATGAGTCTCCCGGCTTTTATCTCACACCTCTCTTTGCAGGTGCATAGCATGTGCATACACGATATTCCATATTAATCTTCTCATATTAAAAGTTTTAAACCCTTGTAGTCTGATCACGTCTCAAAGAAGCAAAGGGCAGGAACTTATCCCTACAAATTGCTACACAGTGTTTTAAAAAACAGACCAACTAGAACAGCGATAGTTTCCAGGCCGGTTGGGTTGAAAATCGTTTGTGGGCAGTTTTTTGGTCCAATGCGGTCAAAATTGCCTGAAAATCATGAAACCGACTTGAAAACCACAAAACCGCCCTGAAAACCCATATACTCTAAACAATTAAATATTTGTATTTTTTGAATTTTGGCTCCCTCCCAGTCATGTTGTTAACCGGTTCAAACCGCAGTCGAACCCCCTGGACCATGAACCGTAGCCTATATGAGAGAGGTTTAAATTTAATAACTCTTCTGGTATGTGCGATGTCCGAGTGTTGCATGCAAGGATCAAATTGGCTATCGCAGGTGCTGTTTGAGTGAGACCTCTTCGACATTGGCCATTTATTATCTCAAGAGAGATCACCCTACTTCTTGGAGACATCTAAGCCTGTTTAAAGACACTAGGGGCACTCACAATTGCTTTATCAAATGTCCTCCCAGTTCAGCAAGTAGTGCTGAATTTCTTTCAATCTTAGGCCTAGATGCAACTACTGTGGTTAGATGGCAGAGTGATGATGATCTCTCTTCTTCTTTCACCTCTATAATCATATGTAATCTATCTGTTCTTTTCTTTTCTTTTTTTTGGGTGAGGCCCCATTGAACCTCAAGCTGTCTTATTTAGAAAAAAAAAATCTTGACCCATCAGGTTGGGTTGATTAAAAGGGACCATTATCCAGCTAGTAATCAGCTTGAACCTCCTTTTCATGGGAATTGAAGATTCAAACCTCTCAATAATCCAAATGGTTTGGTTAACTTAATCCGATCCATTTTCTATACTAAAGCTTCTTCAAAGTATCTTAATTAATAAGGTAGGGACTAGTCGGTCAGTGTGATTTTGTATACTAAAGCCATCTATGTGCCAAAAGATACATTAAATTCATGAAATTAAGCAAAATATTAAAAAAAAATCTCTTTTAAAAAAATATTATTATGTTACTCCCAAATTTTAAAAAGATGTAGAAAGAGATATTCAATTCGAAAACTCTTTCCTTTTCATTTTTTGTTTTAATTTCTTCAAAGATAAATTTTATTTATACATAGAAGAATAAATATTCTGATGCATATTACACTATTATTGATTCGTGGCATTACATATATATGGTAAATGGAAAGTGTAGCGAAAATTATTTAAGAAATATTTTAGTGAACAAACAACAAGTGATTTATATGAAGGGCACTTAAGAAAACAATGCCTCAAAAACAAACTTTTTAACAAAAAAGTTCTAAAATCCGTGAAGGCACCATTTTTTTTAAATGTTTGAGGTCAGATCTTTTTAGCAAGGTTCCTCTTCTCCTCCTAAAAAGTTTGTTTTTGAGCTTAGATCAAGGTTCCTCTTCTTCTCCTTCTAAATCATAGAGAATTAATTCTTAAATTTTGGATAAATTCTTAGGTTATGTTATTTTTTAAAGCTATAACATAAAATGGCACTCCTCATAGATTTTTTGGGGTTCTAATTTACCAATTTCTTTGTTTCTTCTTTTTTTCTGGGTTCAAAGTTTTTTCCAGTAAGATCAAAACCAAGGGTGGATTAACGCACTACCATGCAAGTGAAGAATTCCAAATCAGACAAAAGAGCACTCAATCTTTCATTTGTAACCCATATGAAGTGATCTCAGGTGGCGATTGCAGGCAATCCACCTACTGTGGCCTATATGTAGAGATATGAAGGAGATGGATTGGTGGTGTGATTCCAAAACTGTGGCCTAATGCCAACAATGTGTACTGTATAATGACTGGGTAAATGTTACGCTTAAAAAAACTAAGGCATTATGTAGGAGATTTGACTTTGGTGAGTGCTGATTATGATCTACAAAAAGTTGGATTGAGTGAATGTGGAACTTTCATTGCCACCTGAGATGGTATATTTTGCATTAATACCTATTTTTCTTACTTTCAATTCATACCTCTGAGTATACAAATCAGGAGTTCAACGAGGCTGAAGGTGATGACTCTATAGAAGCTCAACCACTTCCTCTCTCTAAAGTTAAAGTTGGACAACAATATGTGAAATGCAAATCAAATATTGGGAATAAAAAAAAAAGGGAATAATTAAAAAAAATGAAAATAATTACAAAAAAAATGAGAATAGTAAAAATTGGGAAATTTTCTTTTTTTTTTTTGTATTTTAAAAAGGACCTATCCCGACGACTGAAACCAGAGCCGTCGGCGTAGAAAGGCGACGACTTGCTACTGTCGGCGTATGTATTCGCTGACAGGAATATCGCTGACGGCTGCTAGCCGTCGGTGTAGAGTTTCCAGCCATCGGCGATTCGTTTTACCAACAGCTGGTGCAATCTACGTCGACGGTGGGCAGTCGTCGGCGTAGGTACCTGTTTTTGTAGTGAGAGTGGTTAGAGAGTTACGTGAGAAGCTTTGGTGGCCATCAATGATAGCTGTTAGCATTCTTCATCTAACATATTTGTCTACATTTTGTCACCTCCATAACTGTTGTCTTCTTTGATTCAGTGGGCCCCTCCGAAGAAGAACTTGCATCCGGATACTCTCTGCGATGCCTCTTCCAAACTCACCACACTAGGATCTGAAGATTTTGTTTCCCATTCCGATTCATCTTCAAAATTCATTGGGTCTTCACTGCTATAAGACATCTTTATAAACTAGATATAATTAATATACTAAGCACACAACCTTTTATATAAAAAAATACGAAAAGAATCTTCACATTTAAACCTGTTACATAATAATTTAGCCCTTGGCATTATTTTTTGGCAAACATTATTAGAGGTTCTATAGTTTGTTCAATAAATAAATAAACAACTACCAAGCAACGACAACAGTGAGCGCCATCAATTTTTCTCATCTAACACCTATGACTCCAATCAGTCAGTCTTGTATAAGACTGATGAGTCTTATGGTCTTATACGAATTGATTGGTATATAAGATTTAATCCCACATGAAACCGATTGGACTGATCAGTCTTATATGGATATCGATCGATCTAGCATGGGACCAATTGTTTGGTCTCATATGGGACCTAAGAGCATTTTCATCTCACCTATTTTTTTAATTAAATTGAATTTCAACGCATGTCAAATATTTGGATCTTGTTTGATTAGTTTTTTGTATGTTAACCCAAATGTTGGACTTTGTCAGGTTAAATAAGGAGTAGTTGGAGAAGAACTCTTTATTTTATGTGCTCTTTGAGGCTCTTAATCACATAGTAGTAACCACAAGCACGTCTAATGCAGTTGCCATTGTACTAAGTTTTTTTTTTAAATATTTGATGTATCCATGTAGGAATGATGGCTCCTCGCCGACATGTAAACACCAAACCTGTGTTTAAATGATTTTATACCACTAATTAGAGCCTTTCATGTTATACCCTTGAAGCGTGATTTATTGTTATATGCCATGTGGCACACATTTGTGATAAATTTAAATTGTCCAAGCGACAATCCATTATTACAACATGTTTTATACAAAAAATCATGCCCATAAGTAAACGTGAACCATCTTGACGAACTTTAATATCAGCCATTAAAAAATGAGAATAATCTTTAATATTAGAGTCTACAAACCTGATGATTCAAACCTTTAAAAGAAAATATGATTTTTGGGCCCATTGTCCTTCTACTCATGATTTATCAGTTTGATGGTGTGGATTACCCACATGGTTGAAAAAATCTCATCAAGTCATCAAACAACTTTAGCTCAAGAATAGATTTTCCATGGAAAAGTAAAAGATAATATAATCTCCAGAAAATATCCATTTCCAAATCAATATTGGAAAAATCTCATCAAGTCATCAAACAACCTTAATCAACACGTAACTACATTTTTAATCTACCTTTTAAAAGTTTGTAATCTACCTTTTAAAAGTTTGTATAGAAAAAATACTTGCTTATCAACCACAAACCAACTCTATCCATAGAAAAAATATTTGGTTATCAACCACAAACCAACTCTATTCTTCCCCTGTGCCTTTATCCTTATCTATGCCTCTTCGTCAAACACAAATATAATGAAGTTACGGGTGTCTGCCAAATACGTCTTATATGTGTTGAACGCCTCAGTTAATGATCGATCGTCGTCCACTTTCATCATGTCCTCTTTCGTCAGGTTTAGAGGGTCATCTTGGAACCAAAATTCCACAGCTCGCCCAATTAAATCAAGCCCTGTTATGATGAAAGTTTTTATCTCTGCACATATAAAGAAAGGTGAGCAATGATTAATTAATTTTGTTTATATATAACAAATGAGAGATTAACTCTACTTTATAATTCATTTATCTTTACAACTTCAATCGGTTTAAAAGAACGTGCCCATCAAAGGGCCACAACCATTCAATCTGACCAAATCCATGCAGTCTCTATGTTGGATTTAAACACAAAAATGTATTTATATTAATATTAAAGTGCTCAAATTGAATGATTTGTCAGACACGATTTTAGGTTGACCAATATCCAAGAAATACTTAGTTATAATAATGGCTTATATATATATATATATATATATATATATATATATATATATATATATATTATCACTTTCATCAGGGAACTTGTAACAGCCCGTATTTCCGTCTCCAGAAATCCGTGCCGTTAGGATCATACTCTGGATGATCCCGGATCGATCACACGTGTCCGCGCATATAGCGGAAGCTAGGTGGACACATCCGAGCAGCGGTAGTCTGAGTCAAACAATTTCTACACTAAATACACGTCAACCTATATTTAATGTAAAGAAAAACATACACATTCCCAAAAAGGAACCAGGAAGAACCATCGGTGATGGACGTACATCACCCAAACAATGGTTCCCGATAGTGGTTCCGAAATGGAATGTGGACTAACATAAAATAAATAAATGTAGAACTACATATGTTTATACAAAGGTGGCCACCAGGCACACAGTAATCCAAAAGATCAAAGGCACAAAATGTCGGGCATCAATACCCAGGCTACGGATAAAACTCGTCCGCCTGGACGTCCGTCTCCTCGTCCTCTGCCTCGGCCTCGGGATCCGGCTGATAATCCGGGTCACTTTGGTCAGTGCTGCGACCTCGAGAACCTAAAAGATTTCAGAAAGCAGGGTGAGCTACATCCTAGCTCAGTAGAAGAATTTCAATTAATTTACATCTAAATTATTAAACATGATTGCAGAACATATCTTAGATCGACAAGTGAAACGTAAATCAAGCAGATATAGATTGATGCTCAAACATGCGTGAAATCGTAATGCATAATCGGCAAAAGTAAATGAACTCCTAATTAGCAAGATGTCTTTATTAGATTTAAATGACTTAAATCATACATATCTCTAACTTAAGTAACTCGTATATATATCACGTGGTAGCGAGTTGCCGATAGAAACCCCAACCAATCGTCGTTCAATGAACAATTTTCAGAATGCAATAATGCCCACACATGGAGTGCATATTTTTGCCGAGATTTTCAAGCAAGCACATTGTGCAAGAGGTATCTGCACCGAGTCGGTGGGGATCCTCTGAATATTAAACCTCAGATCAAATACATACTTATTGCCTCATGAATCGATTATCGAAAGCAGTATTATCGAGCATATCGAAGAAGCAGATATCGAATCACGGGAATCGAGTTTAATGCATATGAGCATGCTTTGAAAATCAGAGATAGAATACAATGTTAAGATATCATGCAATTAAATTTAGATACACTTTAAGTTGAATTTTCCCCTACCTCAGATCAGTTTATCTTCTAAGCAAATCCAAAGCTTTTTCGACGTGTCAGGGTTTATCCTATACCATATGCACAGCACATTAAGTGTTAGGAATGTCAGAGAACTACCCGGCACAATATCCGGGGTGGCTACTTCATGAATTCAAGGCATAAAGCGGGTGAGTGCGATCACCAGCCTTTGTAGATCGATCACCAGCCTTTGTAGATCGATCACCAGCCTTTGTAGATCGATCACCAGCCTGGTGATCGATCACCACAGTAAGCTTCAAAAACTCCTCTCTCTGTCCACATAAATTTTTATACAAATTGATCGATCACCACCTTGGTGATCGATCACCAACACCTTTGTAGATCGATCACCACCTTGGTGATCGATCACCAGACTCATTGTAGATCGATCACCAGCCTTTGGTGATCGATCACCACCTCGGGCCTCAACTTCTCAACTCTCTTCCTATAAACTTATACTGATTGATCGATCACTGCCCTTGGTGATCGATCACTAACTATCAGAGATCGATCACCACCTTGGTGATCGATCACCAATGACAAAGGCCATTAATGGAGTTCACCTTTCCTTCCATTTTTGCTCTCTCTCCATTAATGGTTGTGCAATCACCATTAATACATCATAAACCTACCCTTTAAACTACTCATTTAACCTTATTTAACACACACAACTCACCTTGTTCGTGGGTTTCTTGGGGTTCGCAATGACCAAAAGAGGGTTTCCAAAACCTAGATCTCGAGCTCCTCTTCGATGGATTCAGAGAAATTCCTCGGCTCGTTCAGCAGATCGGTCTCTCACAACAATCTCAAACCCTAGGTAACTCAAACCCTTAGGTCTAGCTCCTCTAGCTTAGAATCTCTCCTCTTCTCTCTTGCTAACCCTTCTTCTTCTCTCTCTCAATGATTTCTTTCACACTTCTTAGCATCAATCTCCAATCTATGGAGCACACAGGGCAAGGTGATGAAGGAGAAGAAGGAATGAAGTCTCTCTTCTCTTGTCTCCCCATCCTTCCTCTATAAGCTACTTCTCTCAAGCAAAATTTCTATTTTGCCCTTGGTGTCTATTCCGGTGTGAAGTATGAACACAGTTTCTTCAAGCATAGCGTGTTCCATCTACCCTCTACGCGTCTCAGATCTAAACGAAATTTCACACGTGATCTCATCTCGTCACGGTGCCACATTATTTAAATTAATATAACCTTAAGGTTTTTAAATTAACCTCGGTTTCCGCGCCGGGCACGCGGATCAAAACAGTCAGGCACGTGTTCTAATTTTCGGGGTCGTTACATTATCCCCCCCTTAGGAATTTTCGTCCTCGAAAATGTCTAAGAGGCGTACGTAGGGATTTTGTAGTTTTAAGACTCACATGCTAAACTAATACAGGAAATTGATCTAAGTGTCATGCATGGTAACTAAAAGATTTACGGAGTTTATATATTGCAGGCAGAATAATTAAAGTACGAACAGAATATATGCAATATGCAACGAAATATAACTAGAGAGATACGTGTACATATAAATGGCTAATATGGAGCATCGGATGGGCAAGGCGTGATCTGTCGCCGACGCGCGGTGAATGATAGTCGCGTGGATCCACCTGTGCGCGGGCGGCGCATCGCGAGCATGGACGTCGTGGCATAGAGGTGCTGCATGACTAGCTCATGCATACCCGCGTGATAGTCCAGACGACGATGCATCTGTCTCTGGAACGCCTCAACGCCATCCAGTCTCACGTGGATGCGGCGATTGCTCTCCACCAACTCGCGAAGCATCGCAGTGACGTCGTCGGAGGAAGACGGTGGGGAGGCGGTGCGTGATTTAATCGATCGGCGGGGTGGAACAGGGGCTGGTCGGACAGATGGCTCTGGCTGGGGTGGTAGGTCCTGTGGTGTCTCGCCCTCTGTGGTCGCGGGCACATCAGGGACTGAACCGTCTGCTACAGTAGGGACTGAACCCTCGGCTACAGCAGGGGGGACGGGCTCAGCCGCGCCCTCTTCCTCCTCAGGAAGACGCTTAACCAACAAGTTGTAGCTCTTTGTCCAGTCTTTCAGGTGAAAGACCCTAGTGTTGTTTTCCAAACGGGGCTCGTGAGGAGCCAAGACGTAGGCCTCGCGTAGGGCAGCATACTGCTCTACGAGCTTGGTGACGAGGCGTGCATAGGGGATCTGTTTCTTCGCTCCAGATCGCCCCTTCGCAGACATCAGGTCATTGGCATTTATGATGCCATCAATGACCAGATCTGCCATAGAGAACCAACGGTTCTCATAGGCGGAGAATAGTGCTTGTTGCACTACTCCAGTCCGTGAGGACTTGTGCAGGAAAGGGTTGAGGGCACACTTGATGTAGGTATCAAGCATCCACAACCGATCAGGTAGTTGGGCCCTAGAAATGGCTTGGCCCCTACCGTGTTGGCCTTGGGTCATCTTGGTGACCACATCGGCATAGGGTACCTCCTTGACGTAAGGAGGCTCGAGGCCACTGGTCTCAATGTACGCGGACGGGCATTGAAGTGCCGCCGCGACGTGGAAATGGTTGAATTTATATTCAAGGCCATCGATGGTTGTGACGAGTCGATGGCGACTATCACCCCATTTGAGGTTTTGAAAGAAAAGCCGCAACACGTAAGGTAATGGTGGTCATGGAAGGGCGCGAGTAAGGGTTTAAGCCCTAGCTATTGTATGTAACCCTTGGCCCAAGCCATTTCAGGTCGGTCCTCATATAGTGAGGACCCAAAAACGTATTCCGGTAGGAAGGTTTTGGAAGCCCACCAGGTTAGATTTCACGCTCAATAGTGAGCGATGCGGATCGAACAGGGGGGTAGAGGTCGGCCGGTGCCATGGGTGGCACGGACGGTGATTTGGAATAGAAGTGATGCAGATACGAGTCGGGATGTGGGTACCTTCTGCCAAGGATTCTTCGTGCGTGGTCCCATGGTCTAGATTTGGGCGAAATGCAAGAAAAGGAATCGAAAGTTAAGGAAGAATGTGGCACTCAAATCGGGAGAACGAGCGAAATAGCGGAGAACGAGCGAAAATGGTTGAGGAAGGCGAAAATCGAAAACCCCTTTGGTCTCGGTTAGAATGTTGCAAATGACCCTCGGGTTCCCCCTCTTTATAACTCAACGTCCATTGGTGATCGATCGGCCTCTTGGTGATCGATCACCAGAATCTTTAAGTTCAACTCGATTCATTGATCGATCACCAAGTGGTGTAGATCGATCACGGGTCCTTTGTAGATCGATCACCACCGTGTAGATCGATCACGCAGAATAATGCATTTCATCCGGTCAATCTCCTTAATTTGATGGTCCGGATTTTAAAACTACTAATTCATACACGCCACATAGAGTATTCCAAAAGATAAATTCGCAAGCATATGCTCACACCAATTTATAATTATGGCAATTCGGGATGAAATCTTGAGACTTACCTTTTTCATCGGTGAGCAGATCACGGATATTGTTCACGGATTTGGTTGCTCTCTCCCAAGTAACCCGGCGTCCGAATGATTCCTCCACTTCACTAGTACGGTGGAATTAATTTGGTCCGTAGGACTTGATGTCGACGATCCAAAATAGCGATCGGTTCCTCAATCGCCGCCATATCCTCCTGAAGCTCTATCGGTTGGAAATCCAAGACGTGAGTCGGATCACAGATCGTAATGGCGCAAAGATGGATACGTGGAATACGTTATGCATGCTTGCTAATGATGGTAAGGCGATCCGATATGCTACTTCGCCAACCCGTCCAAGTACTTCAAATGGTCCAATGTACTGAGGACTTAGCTTCCGCGCTTCAAACGCATGACGCCTTGATTGTGAAATTTTCACAAACACCTTGTCTCCAACCTGAAAACAAGGGTCAATTCCTTTGTAGTTTAATTTTAACCATGGTCATATCATTAATGTAATTGATTATACCTGAAATTCCACTTGTGTTCGGTGAAGATCGGCATAGCTCTTTTGGCGACTTTGGGCCATCTTCAACCTATCACGACATTATTACCGCTTTTAGTGGTACTATCTATCATTTCGGTCCCAAGACAAGCTTCTGCCGATTTCTTCCCGTTCAATGGAGATTTGCATCGACGTCCATATAAGGCTTCATAAGGTGCCATCCCAATGCTCGACTGATAGCTGTTATTATACGCGAACTCGATTAGAGGTAAGTGTTGATCCCATGAGCCATGAAAGTCTAACATGCATGCTCGCAACATATCCTCTATTATCTGGTTCACTCTCTCAGTCTGCCCATCTGTCTGAGGATGAAACGCTGAGCTGAACTCCAATTTCGTACCCATGCCTTCTTGGAACCGTCGCCAAAACTGCGACGTATACAGAGGATCTCTATCACACACGATACTGACAGGTATTCCATGTAATCGAACTATTTCGTTCAAATATAACTCGGCTAGTTTATTGGCTGTGATTGTAGTCCGATACGGTAGAAAGTGTGCGGATTTCGTCAAACGATCAACAATAACCCAAATTGCATTGTTCTTTCTCAGTGTACTCGGTAATCCTAAAATAAAGTCCATCGAGATGGCTTCCCATTTCCACTCTGGTACTGGCAAGGGTTGTAATAAACCTGCTGGGTTCCGATGGTCTACTTTCACCTGCTGGCAGACCAAACACCGAGAAACATACTCCGCCACATCCTTCTTTAATCCTCTCCACCAAAAACTTCGTTTGAGATCTTGGTACATCTTGGTGCTACCCGGATGTATAGCATACGTAGATTTGTGCGCTTCTTCCAAAATTGTGTCTTTTAGATCTTTGGTATCCGGTATGCACGTCCGATCTCGAAATAGCAAGGTGCCATCATCCTTAATAGAAAAATCAGGCCTTATCCCATTGATCACATCTCTTCTAATTGTCATAAGCTCATCGACCATTTGGAGCTTACGATATTATCAAACAATGTGGGCGTATCACAATGGTGGCCATCAAAGAACCAACCCTTAACATCAATCAACGATCACATAAGGCCGTCTTCCAAATGCCACCTTTGCACTGGTGATCAAATGTGCCAACTGAGCTGAAGACTACCTGCTCAACGCATCCGCCACCACATTGGCTTTTCCAGGGTGATACTGGATGGAACAATCGTAGTCTTTTAAGAACTCCATCCACCTGCGCTGTCGCATGTTCAAGTCCTTTGTGTAAACAAGTACTTTAGGCTTTTGTGGTGTAGATGTCAAATGTCTCACCGTATAAGTAGTGCCTCCAAATTTTGAGCAAAGATCACTATAACTCCAAGTCATGAGTCGGGTAGTTCTTCTCATGTTCCTTGCTTGTCAGAGCCATGTCGATAACCTTTTTATCCGATTGAGGACACAACCTAACCCACTATATGATGCGTCACTATAGATAGCAAAGCCTCCTCCGGAAGGTATAGCTAGCATGAAATGTAGTTAGGCAGCGTCTTTAATTCCTCGGAAACTCTTCTCGCATTGTTCCGTCAATCAAACTTAGCGTTTTTCTTTGTGAAAGGTGAGTGGACTCGATAGCTTAGAGAATCCTTCTACAAACCGCCTGTAGTACCCTGCCAAACCAAGAAAACTACGAACTTCTGTCACTGTCTTAGGCTGTTCCCAATTCACAACTGCCTCGATCTTTGTTGGATCTACCGTTATACCTTTTGCGGAGACGATATGGCCTAAGAAACTCACTTGGTTCAACCAAAACTCACACTTTCCGAGCTTTGCGTACAATTTGTGTTCTCTAAGGGTCCGCAAAACCACATGTAGATGTTCTTCGTGCTCCTCCTTTGTCTTGGAATAGACAAGAATGTCGTCTACGAAAACAACCACCGACTTGTCCAAGTGTGGTTTAAATATACGGTTCATCAGGTCCATAAATGATGCGGGTGCGTTCGTCAATCCAAATGGCATAACTAAGAACTCATAGTGCCCATATCTAGTTCTGAACGCCGTCTTCTCCACATCTTCAGCCTTGACCCGTAATTGATGGTAACTCGATCTCAAGTCAATCTTCGAAAGAACCTCGCTCCTTGCAATTGATCAAATAGATCATCGATCCTAGAAGCGTAACGATTCTTAATCGTCACTTATTCAATCGCCGATAATCAATGCATAAGCGCATTGAACCGCTTTCTTTTCGACAAACAACACCGGTGCTCCCCAAGGAGACACACTTGGCGGATAAATCCTTTGTCAAGCCTTCAAGGTTGCTCTTTCAACTCTTGCAATTCTGTTGGAGCCATCCTATACGGAGCCTTAGATACTGGTTCGGTGCCTGGAGTCAAATTGATTGCAAACTCAACCTCTCTAACTGGTGGTAATCCAGGCAATTCTTCCGGAAATACATCGGAATACTCACACACGACGTGAATATCGGATAGCACATTTGTTTCTTCCCGTTGTTCTTGTAGAAAAGCCACATATCCGCTGCATCCATTCTTCATCATCTTTTCCGCCTGAATCGCGGATATCAACGGAGCCACCTTAGATTTCTCTCCAAGGAATCTAAATGACCGTCGCTTAGGTGGACGAAAAACCACTATCTTCCGAAGGCAATCCACACTTGCGGTATGCGGATAGCTGATCCATTCCCATAATGACATCAAATCCTTTCATATCCAAGAATCAAATCACTTTGTGTTCGTGTTCTTCCGCCACTATCAGCGACTTGCACACGGTGGCGCGTTCACGTGATATACCTGGGGAACCGACAATCAAAATAAAGTCTAACTGCAGAGTGGCACCCAATTTCTTAGTAAATTGAGGTCGGATGAAAGAGTGCGAGAGCGGATCTATCAAGGCTCGTGCTCGTAAAGCAAATGTCGCAACTCCTATACAATTTCGGTTCACCTATACGCCAATTTCAATGTTATCTCAACGTCTTAACTATGCATGCATACATATACTATTTACATCATAATTACTCAACAATTTCCATATTTTTCAAAATTCTTAATTCGTTATATCACTAAACCACATTCATTGAATCTCAAATCATACCTTGGATGACATCGTTCGATGTCAGAGCATCGGTCGCGGTGACGGCATAAGCTCGACCGTGGACTATTGGTCGAGATGATCTACGTTGATACCGATCCCATCGCTCCTTACTCTCCTCGTGGCAATTCCTAACCAAGTGGCCCATCTTGCCACACCAAACATGCCCCAGATCTCTCCTACAATCCTCCGTCTTGTGTTGTTTCCCACACTTTGCACAAACCACGGCCGGAGTAAAGGATGAGATCCTTGAAGGTCCCTGTGTCACTGAGGCCCCGCTACCAGAAGATCCAGCTGGTCTGAATGATCTAGAAGAAGTAGGTGCTGCCGCCCTCTGGTAGGAACTAGGACCCGAAGATATCGCCGGTCGAGAGTGTGTAGGGTATCCCGCAGGTCTAGAAAAACCAGCCCTCTTGTTTTGTTCTGTGTCCTGTGATTGCCCTTGAAATGGTCTCTCTCCTTGTCCCTCCAAGAAAATTGTTTTGGTTCTCCTCTTCACTATGAGAGCCTTGGCCATGACTCCCTCATCGTCTCCATTTCCCACATGGCGGCGTCCTTTGTAGATTCTGTCTAAGGCCAAGTTGAAACTTTCGCCCTCATCAATTATGGCTACATGCCGAGGAGCAAACCTAGCCAACTTTGTCAAATTCGCTCCATAGTCTCTCAGACATGGCGCCTTGTCTCAATTCTATAAACTTCACTTCCCAGATGCCTCACAATTTTCGAAGTATTTGTGGTAAACACTGTGAACTCCTCCCATGTCCAAGGAGTGTGAGGGGATTCTCTTTGTCGATTTTGTGACACCGACTTCCACCATGGTCCGGCGTCACCATCAAGTTTGAAAGTGGCCCAACGCACTTTCTCCTCATCACTACATTGTAGCACCTCGAAGAGCTTTTCCATCTCTTCAATCCATCCTTCCGCTTCAATGGGATCCGTTTGACCCGAGAAGTTAGGAGGTCTCATTCTCCTAAACTCCGCAAACCCACTAGGCTGATGGGGTGGTCTAGCTGCCTGTTGAGCCAACGCAGCTGTTTGTTGAGCGACGTTGGTAGCTAATGCTTCCAACACCTGCTCCATCCTCTCCTCATTTCTTCTTCTTCCTCCTCTTGGTCCCACCGGAACCACATTTGGTTGCGAGAGAAACTCTAAGCCCCGCGACGTGACCTCTGGCACATCCCTCAGGGGAATCTCTCTCTGTCCTGCTCTACCTCCACTATGCCCTCCTCTGAACTTAGGGCCCATACTGGTCTGTCATTGTAAAAACAACAACATTGATCAGTACATAGATTGTGAAAACAATCCTTTCTAAACCCGTAGTTCAACCTACAGTCTAGGCTCGATATCAATCGTAATACCAGATTTCGCCTCCGTAAATCCGTGCTAGGATCATACTCTGGATGATCCCGGATCGATCACACGTGTCCGCGCATATAGCGGAAGCTAGGTGGACACATCCGAGCAGCGGTAGTCTGAGTCAAACAATTTCTACACTAAATACACGTCAACCTATATTTAATGTAAAGAAAAACATACACATTCCCAAAAAGGAACCAGGAAGAACCATCGGTGATGGACGTACATCACCCAAACAATGGTTCCCGATAGTGGTTCCGAAATGGAATGTGGACTAACATAAAATAAATAAATGTAGAACTACATATGTTTATACAAAGGTGGCTACCAGCACACAAGAATCCAAAAGATCAAAGGCACAAAATGTGGACGGATAAAACTCGTCCGACGTCTGTCTCTCGTCCTCTCGGCCTCGGGATCCGGTGATAATCCGGGTCACTCTCGGTCGAATCGCTGACTCGTAACCTAAAAGATTTGAAGCGGTGGTGAGCTACATCCTAGCTCAGTAGAAGAATTTCAATTAATTTACATCTAAATTATTAAACATGATTGCAGAACATATCTTAGATCGACAAGTGAAACGAAACTGAACAGATATAGATTGATGCTCAAACATGCAGGAAATCAGAATGCATAACTGGCAAAAGTAAACTGAACTCCGGAATTAGCAAGATGCTGTGCTTATTAGATTTAAATGACTTAAATCATACATATCTCTAACTTAAGTAACTCCCGTGTATATATATCACGTGGTAGCCAGATTTGTGCCGATAGGAAACCCCAACCAATCGTCGTTCAATGAACAATTTTCAGGAATGCAATAATGCCCCACACATGGAGTGCATATTTTTGCCGAGGATTTTCAAGCAACTGCACATTGTGCAAGAAACGGGTATACCGCCGAGTCGGTGGGGATCGTCTGAATATTAAACCTCAAATCAAATACATACTTATTGCCTCATGAATCAGATTATCAGAGCATATGCGAAGAACAGAAACAGATATCAGAATACGGGAATCAGAGTTTAATGCATATGCAGGCATGCTTTCGAAAATCAGAGATAGAATACAATGTTAAGATATCATGCAATTAAATTTAGATACACTTTAAGTTGAATTTTCCCCTACCTCAAATCAGTTTATCTTCTAAGCAAATCCAAAGCTTTTTCGACGTGTCAGGGTTTATCCTATACCATATGCACAGCACATTAAGTGTTAGGAATGTCAGAGAACTACCCGGCACAATATCCGGGGTGTCTACTTCATGAATTCAAGGAAGCGAGGGTGAGTGATCGATCACCACCCGTAGATCGATCACCACCTTTGTAGATCGATCACTCCTTTGTAGATCGATCACCACGGTGATCGATCACCACAGTAAGCTTCAAAAACTCCTCTCTCTGTCCACATAAATTTTTATACAAATTGATCGATCACCACCTTGGTGATCGATCACCAACACCTTTGTAGATCGATCACCACCTTGGTGATCGATCACCAGACTCATTGTAGATCGATCACCAGCCTTTGGTGATCGATCACCACCTCGGGCCTCAACTTCTCAACTCTCTGTTCCCTATAAACTTATACAGATTGATCGATCACCAGCCCTTGGTGATCGATCACCAACCCACTGTAGATCGATCACCACCTTGGTGATCGATCACCAATGACAGCAAAGCTGTCATTAATGGAGTTCACCTTTCCTTCCATTTTTGCTCTCTCTCCATTAATGGTTGTGCAATCACCATTAATACATCATAAACCTACCCTTTAAACTACTCATTTAACCTTATTTAACACACACAACTCACCTTGTTCGTGGGTTTCTTGGGGTTCCGGCAATGACCCGAAAAGAGGGTTTCCAAAACCTAGATCTCGGAGCTCCTCTTCGATGCGGATTCGGCGAGAAATTCCTCGGCTCTGGTTCAACAGATCAGGGTCTCTCACAACAATCTCAAACCCTAGGTAACTCAAACCCTTAGGTCTAGCTCCTCTAGCTTAGAATCTCTCCTCTTCTCTCTTGCTAACCCTTCTTCTTCTCTCTCTCAATGATTTCTTTCACACTTCTTAGCATCAATCTCCAATCTATGGAGCACACAGGGCAAGGTGATGAAGGAGAAGAAGGAATGAAGTCTCTCTTCTCTTGTCTCCCCATCCTTCCTCTATAAGCTACTTCTCTCAAGCAAAATTTCTATTTTGCCCTTGGTGTCTATTCCGGTGTGAAGTATGAACACAGTTGCTTCTGCGCAACGTGTTCCATCTACCCTCTACGCGTCTCAGATCTAAACGAAATTTCACACGTGATCTCATCTCGTCACGGTGCCACATTATTTAAATTAATATAACCTTAAGGTTTTTAAATTAACCTCGGTTTCCGCGCCGGGCACGCGGATCAAAGCAGTCAGGCACGTGTTCTAATTTTCGGGGTCGTTACAGAACTAAATTAAAAAATTATGACCATCAATATTACTACTCTTTCATATGGACTGTGTTTATATCTGACTGTGTTTATATCTACCGTAAGGTCCATATTAAACCGCTATGATGGAAGCAAAGTAAATCAAGTCGGGGTTTGGGAATCAATCGGGTTTGAACAAAATTAGTAAAATTTGTTAAAATTAGGAAAAACAAAAGGGTCAAAATTTGAACAAAAATAAAATTATAAAAATGTATTAAATTAGAAAGTATACAAATTTAAAAAAAATATATTTGCAAAATAAAAAAATTCAAGAAAAATTTAGAAATTTTAAGAAAATTTGGGAATATTTCTTTAAATTTAGAATAACTTTTTAACTTTAAAAAGTATTCGATTTTCCAAAAAAGTGCAAATTATTTGTGAATTTTGGTCACTATGGATGGAATGATATGACTCCTGTTGTGGATTGAAATTAGGATGTTGGGAATCTCTCTCTTCTTGTGGTGAGAAAAGTCTAATTCTCATTCAAGCCCTATGTAACCATGAGAAACATGAGCAATTTTGGACCAAAATAAGATTTTTGAGTACACATTATTAGTAAGGGTAGCTTGATTAATCCCATGGAATCTTGGAGGGCACCTATGCCAAAAATCATTGATTGCTTTGAATCAAATGATGAAAATTATATTTTTCCTCAAATCTTTCACACGATGGATCTTGAGACCATGCATGGGCGAAAAATTAGACCGTCAATTTTTTATTTTTCACACTGCACAGATCCCAAAAAAGGGACCCTAAACTCACGTTTGGATGTGATGTCATTTTAGGGCCACTTTGTTGGATTTGTGCCTCGTGGAAAAAAAAAAAAAAAAAACTGACCATCCGATGGTATGCAAATAGTCTCAAGATTCATTGTGTGGAAGATTGGAGCGAAAACGACCTCCATCGTCTGATTCAAAGTAATCATGGTTTTTGGCATAGGTGCCCTCCAAGATTCCATAGGTGTTAATAAGGCTACCCTATTTGTAAATGCTAACAAAGACTATGAAGCCCTATTACTTACATCAATTCCAGTAAGGCTATGCTTAGCAACGTTGCTTCCGAAAAGCACTTTTCAGGATAAAATATTAGGTGAGAAGCATTTTTAGTCCAATGGCATGGCCACCTCTAACTGAAAATGGTGTGTGTTTGGAGCATGAGGTTGCTTCTCCATTTTTAGCAAGAGGTGGCCAAGTCAGCTTCTCATTCAATATTTTACCTTTTAAAAGTGCTCTTGGCAAACGAGGGATGACCGAATGACTATAGAGATCAAGAAATCAGCGTTTTTGCATGATTCAAAGGTTAAAATGTATTTGGTAAGCTAAGAGAGGAGAGTGTTATAATGGCTCATGTGAGCCCTAAAAATCTAATGAAAACTTGACAAAGTGATTGGAGAGTGGTTACACTTACGTGAGAAGCTTCGGTGGTCATCAATGATATCTGATACCGTTTGCCCTCCAGTATATTTGTCTACTTTCACAGTTTCCCCCATCTCATTTGTCTCCGTAAATATACGATACATTCCATACGTAGCCTCCATAACTATGGTCTTCTTTGATTCGCTTGACCCCTCCGAAGAAGAACTTGCATCCGGATCCTCTCCCTGGGAAGATGCCTCTTCCAAATTCACAACACTAGGAGCTTTTGAATTATCTTTAAAATTCCCTACAGAAGAATCTGAAGATTTTGTTTCCGATTCCGATACAGATTCATCCCCAAAATTCATTGGGTCTTCACTACTATCTGACATCTTTATAAACTAAATATAATTAATATACTTAACACAACTTTTTATATAAAAAAATATAAAAATTCACATTTAAATATGTTCCATAATAATTTAGCACTTGGGATTATTTTTTGGCAAACAAGGTTAAAGGTTCTATAATTTGTTCAATAAATAAATAAACAACTGATCGACAACAGTGAGCGCCATCAATTCTTCCGATCTCACACCTAAAAGAAAATCTCTGAAGTTATAACTTCTGATCTATAAGATGTCACATGACACAATTTTTACCTATCAAATTAAGCATATAGATGTCACATGACACAATTTTTACCTATCTAATTAAGTTGTCTAACAGAACATCTTATGACCTCGTACAACCCAAGAAATATATCTACTCGAGAATATCTACCATTGAAGTCCTACACTTCAATATGAAATTATATATGAAACATAAGTCTTTGCTACCATAAAGCGACAAGGGCAGAATATTGTGATGAGGGATAAAAATATTAGATTTCATTCTTGCATCCCTCATTTACAAAAAGACACCTTTATTTACAGCCCAAGATTCTTCCTTCTCAATTCACATTCTTAAGTTGTTGACTGCTTGGAATCCAATGATGGAACTTACTCTTTAACCCAACTTCTGTTATAGTAGATCTTAAGGTCATGGTCCTACAATTCTATCTAAGATTAATTTGATTCCATATGGCACACATCAGTGCAGATAAAACATGATTCTCATATTACTGTTGGGGATATTTGCCATGTGGAATCAAAATCTGACTGTCTAATGATAGGACAGTGATCTCAATATCTATTGTGCCGAAGGTTGGGATGAAGATCAAGTTCCACAATCGGATTCGAAGCAATCAACGGTTTATGCATATATAGCCTTGAATTCAAAAGGAAAAAACCTTAGCTTCGAAATAAAGGTATACCCTTGAAGGTCTCTTATGAGTCTCCCCGCTTTTATCTCACACCTCTCTTGGCAGGTGCATAGCATGTGCATTCACGATGGTCCATATTAATCTTCTCATATTAAAAATTTTAAACCCTTGTAGTCAGATCACGTCTCAAGAAGCAAAGGGCAGGAACTTATCACTACTAAATGCTACACTATGTTTTCAAAATAGACCGTTGCGGCGGTTGAACCGCCGGAACTGCAATAGTTTCCAAACCGGTTGGGTTGAAAACCATCTGTGGACAGTTTTTTGGTCAAATGCGATCAAAATTGCCTGAAAACCATAAAATAGGCTGAAAAACCATAAAATTGCCCTGAAAAATCATATAATCCAAACAATTAAATATTAATATTTTTTGAATTTTGGCTCCCTTCCTGTCACGTCATTGACTTGTTCAAACCGCAGTCGAACAACCTGACCCATCAGGTTGGGTTGATTAAATGTGGGGCACTGGTGTGAAACCATTGTCCACCCATCAGGTTGGGTTGATTAAAAGAGAACACGGGTGTCAAACCATTGTCCAGCTAGTAATCAACTTGAACCTCCTTTGCATGGGAATTGAAGATTCAAACCTCTCAATAATCCAAATGGTTTGGCTAATTTAATCCGATCCATTTTCTATGCTAAAGCTTCTTCAAAGTATCTTAATTAATTAGGTAGGGACTAGTCGGTCAGTGCGATTTTCTATACTAAAGCCATCTTGTTGTGTGCCAAAAGATACATTAAATTCATGAAATTAAGGAAAATATTAAAAAAAATAATAATAATAAAATACATTGTGTAAATTTTTACCTTAAAACCTATATTGATTGGCAAAGCAATTATGTAAAACAAGTTCAAAAAAATAATTCGAAAATTTTAAAAACACGTAGAAAGAGATATTCAATTCGAAAATTCTTTCCTATCGTTTTTTGTTTTAATTTCTTAAAAGAAAATTTTTATTTATGCATAGACTTCAAGGAAGGATAAATATTCTAAAGCATATTATACTATTATTGATTTGTGGCCGAATTTAACCCTCATTACATATATATATATATATGGAAAATGGAAAGTGTAGCAAAAATTATTTAAGAAACATTTTAGTGAACAAACAACAAGTGATTTTTATGAATTCCCCATGCAGCAACGACTTTTTGATGAAAAAAGGTATTTTCTCTTGCTTTTATTTAAATAAACATTAAATATTAAATAAGAGAACAAGAAGCAGATTAAAAAATGTGATAAGAGTAATTTAATCTGATATGAGGTAGCCTTTAAGAAATGGTCCAACATACCTTTTCCTTTTCTAACAATAATCTTGTTTCTTTGAGGTTATGAACTAAAATGTTGTCGCGATCCTATTTGAAAATATATCCAAGTTAGTTTGCATCAAATATATTCACATGTGATAACTATCTTATTAATAGAGATTTTGGATCCAATATAAATAAACATAAGAGATGGTTGCTACAAATATTACAAATAGAGCAGCTACCTGCACACTACATGTTTGGAAAATATTTTCGAATAATAAATTTCTTTAAAGAACATTAACCTTAAATAATTATATATTAATTAATAAAAAAATTAAATTATCGTCATTAACGGATGTTACAAGCACGCCATTTCTTCCCAATACAACTTAATGAATTCAACATCCATCCAATGGTGCAGAGAAAGATATTTTGATATTTTAGAGCGACCGTAGCAGAAAATGAGCGATTATATAATAGTGGGTAATAGTTCGGTAATCACAACCATCCAATCAAAAATTGAGTCGTTGACAAATACAATCTTTTTGGGGCCATTTAAGAGTATCAATTTTGACAATGATTTTAATATTAGATAACATCGGCCAATATATATAGGGTTAGGGTCCCTCTGATATGATATATATTCATCTCAAAAAAAACAAGAAAAAAAGATATGATATACATCCCCATTTTATAGGATCAAATATCAGATAAAATAGATAGTATCAGCCGTTATTAACCTATATGCATCCATTATGAACCTAATAAAATGTGAAAAAATGTGCTTTGACCAATTTTTATTATTATTCTATGTCATTTAAATATTTTTAAAATAGAAAAAAAATACTTTAATATCAATTTATTTGGTCGATGCATATGCGATATTTATTTGGTCGATGCATATACTTTAATATCAATTTAAACCGATGATATGAGTTTTTAAACGGATTTCAAGGGCCATGCTTTAATGTTGGTGGGGCCATGCATTGAATGATGGTTTTTTCAAAAGGAAAATTTAATGGGCAGACCTAAAACAGTAGACTAATAATGGACTGCTTACGTGACGCGATGCAAGTGACTAGCCCGGCCTACATTGCTGGACCCACAAAGTTATCCATTGAATGGTCTGCTGTTTGTGGTTGCAAAGAGCAGATCATTTAACGGACCGCTTATGTCCGGGACAGCTACTTGCATCATCTCACATAAGCAGTCTGTTATTAGTCTGCTATTTGAGGTCCGCCCATTATAATTTTCCTTTCCAAAATGGTATTGCTTAATAGAAGTGGGTATTGATCGGTGGGGCTCAATAACACTTAGAAAAAAAGAAGAAAAATTGCAGAAGGAAAGAAAATCTCCACCTTTCGTTGAGTCTCGTCTTTTCTGTTGCACAGTTCTTACTTTCTCTTGCATATATAGTTTTTTTTATTTTACTCCGTCTCTTCTTTACTTTTATATATATATATATATATATATATATATATATATATATATATACACGATAGTATTTTCGTTGTCGAATTTTTATTGGCCATAGTTGGAATGCAAAACTTGCATGATAAAAAGGACAGATATTTTGGCCAGATTAGGTATCGTACAACTTGTATGATAGGAAACAGAGATTTTTTTTTTTCCATCGGTATTTTTCGTTTGCTTCTCTTTCTCCATATCAGGGAGGAGATATTAAAAACGTGTACATAATGTTACACACAAAAGTTGTAAGAAGGAAGGAGAGAGGGTGATATGGCTCAAAATATTTTCAAAATCCTCTACCACATCCACGGAAGAGCGCAAACCATCCACCATTGTTATTACTGGCTATCAAACCCTTTTCGCCCTCATTCTCTCCCTCTCTCTCTAAAAAAAAATAGAAAATCTCTTCTAAACCCTTCATTACTATTAGGGGTCTCGAATCTCGATCATGGTTTTAAGCCCTTCTAAGCTCATACGACATGATTAGCTTGAGACTGAAAAATGATTAAAATTTAAGTTAAATTAAACTTTAAAATAATATATATTAGATAAATTATATTAAAATTAAAATTAATTAATTAATTAAAATTAAAGTTACATGATTTAGTGAACCAAAGATTCAGTCGCAACTAGGGATTTCAACAATTAGAATTGTTGACTGCCCTGAATCTGACGATGGAGATCACTTTTCATCCCACATAATAGATCGTGATATCATGGACCACCTATCAGATAATCAGATATATATTCCATATGGCATATATCCCAAAATGTGACCGTGATCATGGTGTCTGAGTTCACTTTTGAAGATGTGTTCAACATGAGAACAATATCTAACCATCTGATAGGTGGGCCATAATCTCAAGATCTAGGTGTGGAAGATTGTGACAAAAAACTATCCCCATCTGATTCAAGGCATTTTAATGGTGGAAACCCAGGCTGCAAAGATGGAATCTTTGTTTTTAAATACTAGTATCATTTAACTTACTAAAATGCGAGAATCTTGAACTGGATAAGTGGGGAAAGGATACTAGCATTTGCAAACGAATATTCCACATTCCTAATCATGGTTTCATCGAATCCCCTCCCCCCTCGAGGTCACCGTAGGGATTTATATCCTCAGCTCAACATGTCCTAACTTGGGGTGCGCATGTGCTCCGGGATGCCCAGGTCATCCAAAAAATAATGATAAATAAATAAAATAAATCATGGTTTCGCCCATTAAAACGTTGACTGCCTTGAATCAGATGATGGAGATCATTTTCTAGCCCAATTGTCGCTCACCAGTCACATCGTCTGATGACAATTCAATGTAGCACACATCCCTAAACGTGACCTGCAAACCCTTTCTCATGATTAATTTGTCATGATCAAGTCATTTTCAGATATGTGTGCCATTTGGAATAGAAGGTAACCATGATCTCAACATCAATTCTAGAGAAGTTTGGGCCAAAAAACCATCACTATCGTTTGATTCAAGATTCGTGGCAGTCAATGGTTTTAATGCGTGAAAACCTGATGGCAAATGAAACATATTCGATTGCAAATATTAATTCCCAAAAAGAACTTACAGAGAGACTTTGAGGCTCGTCTAGCGCTCTCAATGGGCCGGGCCAACCAGGATTTTAATTAGCCCGCACTCGGCCCGAAAAAAGTGGTACTTTCTATCAAGCAAACCCGGCCCGATATCCGAGTCGGGCTAGGCATGAGTTGAGTGTTCTAATACCCGGCCCGGATATTTTATATATATATATATATATATATACGACACACACACGCACACATCCTTTTAAAGTTATAAAAAAAAAATTATTTTAATTAAATATAATTTACTTAAATGTCTTAAGATGAATCGTTATCCGTTATAATCATTATGCAACTGTTGTCCTTTCAAGCAACTGTTGTCCGTTATAATCATTATGCAACTGTTGTCCTTTCAAGCAACTGTTGTCCGTTATAATCCTTGTGCAACAAACTATGAAATATTTGAATAAAAGCATGTACCTGAGCCTCTATAATATTAATATAATTATTTAATTAAATTTTTAATCTTTTTCAAACTTTTATTAGAAAAAAAAAATTTTGCCCAAGCCCAACCAAATTTTATTAGGAAAAATAGCCAAAAAAACAGCCCAAAAAAAAATAATCCAACCAAATTTTATTTTAAAAAATAGCCAAAAAAAAACCCGAAAAAATGCCCAAGCCCGGCTCGACTGAGAGCCAGGGCCAAAGCTTCATTGGTACATTCGAGTTGGGCAGTGAAAATTTTGGGAACTCGCCGGATAGGTCGTGGTTGAACCCCAGCCCGGCCCTAATCCAACCCATTGAGAGCCTTAGACTCGTCCTTATCGGACAAACGTTCGAGATCAATGAGAGAAGGTTGTTATCATTTGATACAATGAGACGGATGGGTTCAAGCCCAGCGGCCTTAAACGGCCCAATTATATAGAGCCTGTTTGAACTTGCCCATAACCGGCTAGATTAAGTATCGAGTTGAGCTTGACCAACCCATTTATTAATCGAGCCTACATACCATAGTCCACACTTGGCCATGTTGGGTTGAGTCGGACTCTGAACAGGTCCGCCCACTTTTATATGGAAGAACTCATTTGAATGAGTTAGACCGGATTTGGGCTGAGCTTAAACATGCCTATTTTTAATTGGGCTTTGGGAACTAGCTTATACCTTGCCCGACCGACTAATCGGCTTGGGCTGGTTCAACCTATATAGCCCATAATCGACCCATTGCAAGATGGGTTGGGTCAGGCTAGGCTTAAGTCTGTCCCATTGAAACCCCTAATTACCATAGTTTGGTTGTGTTTGGCATAGCTCTCTGCTAACCACTGCCAGAGCAGGGTTCACCTGCTTTATGTGGTTCCCATTCTCTTTGTTAACTCCCTGCAAAGCAGGATTTACCTACTCTAGCAGCTACCTCCCTGCTCTCTACTAACTCCCTATTATAGCAAATAAAATATGCTCTGACAAGGTGTGAGGAAAGAGGAGGGTAGAACTGCTAAGCAAATAAATCTTGCATAAAATCTTGCTATTCAAGGAATTATCAAGGAGAAGGGGGACCTGCTAAAGCAAGTAGCAGGATGTTAGCAAAGAGGATAGGAACCTGCTAAAATAGGTGAACTCTGCTTGGCAGGGGCTAGCAAAGAGTTATGCCAAACACAGCCTAAATATCTCCACCTGTGCGAGATATGCTTTTCCAGGCTCCATCAAAATTGATTTTGATCTCATGGTGATTGGGAGCCTCCCATCTAGACGTAGTAGTAGATTGGTGACTAGTCAAAGAACGACCTTGAGCTTCCTCGAATTCCTATAGATACTCCACCGCACTGTTGGCTATAAACATTGGATCAAGTGGTTTAACACCATGAAGGGCCCCATTCCTATGGTACCAGATTCGCCATCCTATCCTGCATAAAGTCCAGAGCGATGAGTGATTGCAGCTAGCAAACCAATTTTTTCAGGCAGGTGTGCAATCCCTTTTGAACAGTGTTATACAGTGGACAATTTTGCAGGCAGCTTATGTGGCATGACGTGATTGGCTACACACATAGTGTGGCCCAAGCACTAGAGCTAGTCATGTTGCGCCACATACGATGCCTACAAAATTATCTATCAGCACTTATCCACCGTTTATAATTTTCCGTCCCGTATAGAGCATGGAGGGTAGATTCTTACTCATTTCACAAATTTGTCTAGCAGCATCCACCTTAACAAACTTGTTTATGAGTTTTTGCATGGTACGTAGGAGTAGGACTTCTTTGCAGGCCCTCCAAATAAAATTTCTTATTTTAATTGGTAGTATCTCCAGATAAAATAAAGAATTTACAAAAGCCTCTTTTTTTCTTTTTGATAACTTAGGGTCATCCCAAGCTTACGCTTGGATTAATCCCTAAGGCCTCGTTCAGTCATTAGAGTGCTTTTCCTAGAAAACCTAAGAAAATGAGCTGCTTCGATTATGCATAAAACTTGAAATTTTCATAAAATCACTTTCCTTGTGAGCGTTCGTGAGTTGCACAGAAAGATTGAGAAAGTGATTTTCCTATAGAAAATTATATTTTCTTGTATTCATTACTTTCTCAAAAAACTATTAGAAAGTATTGTCATTTTGCACACGCCACAGCCATACGTATTTATGCATTTCATTGCAACGGTTATAGTAATTGGATGACTATAAAATTTAACATATATCCAATCGATGATATGTTGAAGACATTTGTCGAACAATTTTTAAAAATAAGACTTCCAATGTCGGCTTTTTTTAAACGATTTTTCGTGTCTTATGTGTAGCATGAATTAGGAGAAAAAATAGTGTGTACATGACTAAAAACTACAATAAACAACCATAATAAGTTCTTAGTAGCATATTTTATTAGGCCATTACATGTAAAATTTGGCCTAATATAAACCAACCATAAACAAGTTCTTAGTAGCACAACTCTGTTGTGTTTAATTATCTATAACTAGTACAGTACTCACTTCGTATATGAAGCAATTATGAACACAACTCAGCTAACAGTTTATCAAATACATGCGAATAAAGTTGTTGTCTCCTTAATCACCACTAACTGTCACAGTTGTCTCCTTTAAAAAGTTTAGAAATTAATTTCTTGTTTGATTTATTTGGTAAAAACCTTTCTTGACTACTATCTGTCTGCATGGGGCTTTGATTAAGATAGTTAATAAGATATCTTACTTGTTAACACACTACAAAAAATATGTTTATTGGAGACGTCTCCAATACTATTGGAGACGGCTTCCATGTAGTCTCCGATAGCCCCGTCTCCAATGTCTTTGGAGACCAAACATTGGAGACAGCTTTTGGCCGTCTCCAATACTTGAACTTATTGGAGACCGCCATAAGCAGTCTCTATTGCCATATCAACGCATGTTGGAGATGGCTTTCAGCCGTCCCAAATAACAATCTTCTACCATTGGAGACGGCTTGAAGCCGTCTCCAATAAGTTTTACTCTATTATTGGAGATGGCCAAAACTTATTATTGGAGACGGCCTGTCTCCAGTGAAATTTTTTATTTTTTTAATGCTATTTTTTTTTTCAAACATCATATTGCGTAGCAGTACACATCCATAACCTGTTATAAAAAAAATAATTATTTTATTTTATATTTAGCACAAGAAGAATGATACGGTGATTTTCGTACCGGGAGGAATATTCGTGTAAATAATATAAAAAATTAATTATTCATGCACGGATATCCATGCTCTTTAAAGTACAAACAAATTATGTAATACTTGACAACAACAAAAGAAAGAACTGAAATTCCAACAAAAAATAAATTATGAATAAACTACGAAACTGCTGAGGCCAATTTGACCAATCTCTATCTATAGGTTCAGTAGATAGGACTGTACATGCAGCTCTCCGCGTATTTCACAAGATCTTTCGGCTGAGGAAGACGCGTTGCTAGACCTATATGAAGCAAATAAGATCATATAGCTATTAGAATTTAAGGATTCACCAATTAACAATGAGTAAATGAAGATCTAGAAATAAATAAATAATTCACCAAGCTCATATGCTTTAGCGGCAACATCAGCAGCAATTTCGGCAAATATGTTTCTTATATTTGTAAAAGGCGGACAGATCAACCTCTTATCAAAGTTCTCCTTGTTAACCTGTCGAGTCAAAGCTTCCATTGTTTCGAGAAAGAAAAAGGTATCATTATGGCATGTGAATTGCACATATATAATAAATTACTACATGAAAAAGCTGACTGCTTATTTCAGAATCAAAGCAAAAAAATTAGAACTACCTGTTCTCAAAGCCTAGTTCAGTGCCAAAGCACAAAAACATGAAAATTAGAATTCCCTTTGTTTTTAATATGTACACTTACAGGCTGACAAAAGCATGTCATTGTGGACACGGATTGCTCCCGAGATCACTAATATATTATAATACTAGAATATTAAGACAACCATGTTAATATCATGCTATTTAATAATATAGACCATATAAATCATGCCAAATACCAATTATCAATGGAATTCTTATAATATTTGCTGCATTTCGAGTAAAGAATGCTATTACTCTTCACAATGACCCCTCAAATTTTAGTTGAGAACACTTTTAACCATGAAGAATATATCGTCCCTTAAAAGTATAAAATATGAAAAAAAAAAACTTTTATAAAGGAGACGAAATATATGTATTTGAAGTGTCCAAAGTCAAACCATTTAAAGGATGAGAAGCAAGCCCTTACAACTTTACTACTTAGTATTAGGATAACATAATAAAAATTATAAAGGCTAATGGTATGTGGTGAAGACAAATAATCCATTAACTAAATGAAATGATATGTTGGAGAGAGATTTCATTTTCATCCACAGATACAGTCTACTTCAAAATATGGGATAAAAAATTATAATCAAGATCATTGGTGATACCCAACCTGATAATAGAAATATACATCACAATGGACTGATATTAGAAAAGTGGGGCAAAATCCCTTTACATAATTAAAATATAGAGGTTTTAGCCATTTACATAAAAAAATAGAGGTTTCCTCCCTTGTTACATAAAAATTATAACAGACATCAATGAGGAAATTATGATCCAGTAGTTTTCTGAGTGTACTATACATTCTCCACCGCAGTTTCTTAGGTTTCCTGAGAAAAAGCTTCCATAAACCATATGTACCTTTCAGCGGAAAGTTCTCGAAAAATACGGAGCCCAAGAAAAACTGTTGAACAGAATAAAAGGTCAAAAAATGCTCCGAAATGCTAATTTATGCGGAAAAGTTTCAGTTTCTGAGACTTTCCGATCTCTCAAACGAGGCCTGATCAGTCATATAATTTACCATTTTATCACTCTTAACTTAGTGATGCTAGACCTCAATTTGCTACTAACAAGTTACTGATATGCAGATATTAAGGATAAGCAATAAAAGAGAGTCAAAGTGATAATCTTCGTCAAAATGAACTCATAAAGCAGTAAGAATGATGATTGAACGTAAAAGACGATTCATCGCCTAATGAAAGCTAGAAATCGCACTTTACGATTGACACACAGTGTCATCCTCCACACTTCAATGCCCACAACGCCTGGCTTCATCTCCCCATGCTACCGTGTTGTGTCAGTGTCGCAACCACATCGCGAAGCCCTCATAGCTACATGTCGCGTGCCCTCCTGGCACCATATGGCGTGCCGCCCATGCACCAAGACATCGCATGCCTTCTTGGCACTACATCGTATTCCCCTGTGTGGAGCACCAAGGGAATGAGTGATGCTACGGATGGCTCGAGTGGCCACGCTGCGTTCCCCTGTCACATGCTGCTCTTTTCTAATCTCCTAAACAGCAGTGCCAAGCACAACTTTAGTAACGCTGAGTAAATACTTTTGATCGTGTGTGATTAACTAATGATTTTATTTCTACTTGATGTCGTCTTTGTTGTTTGATGGGTTTTTTTTTTTTTTGTCTCTCCGTCTCATGTTGAGGATTTTAAGCATGCAATGGTTTTCCATCTACTTTTAAATCTCCGCTGTCTCCCTTTATACAAATTAAAGTTGATGGATTTTTCCCGTTTCATCAGGAAAATCGGTGATTAGGGTGATTCGTCAATTTGTATGGTTAATTGGTGAATCAGTCGATTCTTCAGACGTTTCAGATTTATATGATATTTTTTCCGAAATATTTTATTTATAATTTCTCTCATCCCTAACCCTAATGGTGCATATAATTTGGCAACCTGTTGAGAATGTGTACCTCCTCTGCCGACCTTTCACAAATCAATGTATACGGTAGCTCTTATTAAATCCTAAAATACTGCATTTTCTTGAGATATTTTATTATTATTTTAATAAACAATGTAGATTACATGAGCGAATGTGTGATTACAAAATCCTCTTAAATTAAATCTTTAATTGAAGCGACTTGCATAAAGGGTTCAGAAAGCGAGCTCTTACATACATGAAGGGCCCAACAAAACCATATCCCGACTTTTGTGAGTATGTATAGTAAATATATTATGTTTAATATTTAGGGTGCTGGTCTTTACATTTAAAAATGATTCTATTCTTAACGACTTGGGGTTTCACCCACCTTTAAAAACTGTCGAATGCCTTGAATCATATAATATAGATCATTTTTTGTTTCAATCTTCTTCACAGTAGATTTGAGATTATAGCTCATCTATTAATTCCACATGACACACCTCTGGAAAAGTGACTTGTGTTTATAGCATGCGAGGAGGGATCAGTTTTGACGATGTGTTCCACATGAAATCAATATATAACTGTATGATAGATGAGTCATTCGCTAAAGATCTATTGATTTGGATAAAAAATGATCTCTATCATCCGATTCAAGGCAATTAACTTTTTTAATGATGGAACCTCTGGCTACAGAGATTGCATCTTTGACTGTAAATTCCATTACTAAAGACTTATTAGATACTGGCTCCTGATCGACATTTAAAGACCAAAATGGTGTTTAAATGATTTTATACCATTAAAATGAGACCTTTTTAGATCCCATCATTGAAGTGTGATGCACTCTATGTAAATTGTTCATGTGAAAATCTTTCACTAGAATATGTCTCAAGCGAAAGAAACATGTTATTAAGTGTATGTAAATCATCCGATTGATGAACTTTAATATCAACCATTAAAATTAAGAACAAAGATTAATATTATAATCCACTAAGTGATGAACTTTAATATAATTAAGCTATTAAAATTAAAAGCAACAGTTGAGATTATAGCCTAGTGATTGGATAATTTAAATCTCCTTAAAACACGATATCTTGGCCTGTTACACTTCAATCTATGATCTATCACTTTGATGGAACTAATCCCTGACATCTTAAATCATTTATAGTGTAAGATTAGTTAAAGGGTCGCGGGATCCAACATTTATAGATGGTTCAATTTCAATGGTACGAATAAGAGTTGTTTGGAAGTTGGAATACATGTGGTCCATGGACTATAATGGTGGAATTGTGCGGCACAAAACAAGGGCCGCATGGGTACATATGTCCAGCGCCTCGAGTGGATGCCCCAAACCCCATTTCTTGGCTTTGCGTTAATGAAAAAAAGCTAGAAAAGTTATTTTATTTCGAAACGACAAGCATTCTGAGGGAATCGTACAACTTCGCAGATATTTTTCTTCTCCTCCATTAGTTAGATATTTTTCTTGGTATCGATGGCCAAATATTCCATACTATTTTAGCAGAGAAAGAAAGCAGAGTCATGTGAACCGAATATTTTGTCAAAATAGACAGTATGATACCCTCGGGCAGAGTGCAGACCACATTGTTATTTTAAACCCCTCACTGCCTACTGAACTTTGACTTTCCAAGTTTTCCACTTGCTTTTCCCACTCCCAATTACTCCACCGAAACCCTACTCTCGTTACTTTTAAAACAAAACAAACCCCTCGCTGCATAGACTCTAGAGGGGAGGAGAGAGAAAGACAAAAACAAAAACAAGCCCTTCTCTTCCCATTGCTCCCCTCCATCTCCTTCCTTTCCGGATCCATTAATGGAGATGAACCTAAAACTTCTTCTTGTTCCACTCTGGACTACGCTCTTGCTCTTATCTGCCTCAGGTACCGTCACACACACTCACTCTCTCTCTCTCTCTCTCTCTCTCTCTCTCTACACTTACATATGCTTATAATGTAGTATATCAAAACATACAAATAGGTACAAATTATATAAATAACGAAGCCCACTAACTAACATCTCTCTCTCTATCTCTTGTTCAACAGCCCTGGTGTCAGCGACGACCTTCACTCTCTTCAACAAGTGCGCCCACACAGTTTGGCCGGGCATCCAACCCGGCGCAGGGCATCCCGTTCTCGCTCGCGGCGGCTTCTGTCTCCAACCCAAACAAGCCTACACGCTCCACGCCCCCGCCGGCTGGTCCGGCCGCATCTGGGGCCGCCAAGACTGCAACTTCGACGCAAACGGCAAGGGCTGCTGCGCCACAGGCGACTGCGGTGGCTTACTCTACTGCAATGGCCTCGGGGGCACCCCACCTGCGACCCTCGCCGAAATCACACTCGGTGAACAAGATTTCTACGACGTGAGCCTCGTAGATGGCTATAATCTGGCTATCTCTATAACTCCTTATATGGGTAAAGGCAAATGCAGTTACGCAGGGTGTGTGAGCGATTTGAACGAAATGTGCCCTGTTGGGTTGCAAGTAAGGTCGAGAGAGAACCGTGTGGTGGCTTGTAAGAGCGCTTGTTTTGCTTTCAAGTCGCCGAGGTATTGCTGCACGGGGAGCTATGGTAGCCCACAGTCTTGCAGGCCTACGGCTTATTCAAAGCTTTTTAAGGCGGCTTGTCCGCGGGCGTATTCGTATGCGTATGATGATCCGACGAGTATTGTAACCTGCAGCGGTGGGAGCTATATTATGACCTTCTGTCCTCATCATTAACTAGTTTTTTCCGCATCTGCTACTAGCCTACTACTGCTACTCCCTTTTGATTTTGATTTTCTTTTTTGTTTCTGTTTAGTGCTTTTTTTAATGAGTATTAGTAAAGAAAAGTAAATGGGTTTTAGTGTGTGTTATCAACTTAGGATCTTAATTATACTTGAGAATTGAGATTATCTGTGTTTGATGATTTTTTTGTGGTCTCTTCTTCTATGCTTCGTAGTGTTATAAGTTTGAGGATGGTAAGGCTTGGGCCTGTACTACAATGGCAGGTTACAGGATCCCAGCTTATCTATTGAAAACAAAAACAATTTGAGTAGGGTAAGCTTGTTCTGGCTGGCTTTACATGAATGTAATGGAAAGATAATAAAGTGTTTATGTGAGGGGAGGAGCATAGCTCTCCTTTCAGAAAGAAAAAAAATATATATTAGGGTAGCTCTAGCTCTATTTGAAGCAACTAAAATCCTAAAATCATCCCTACCCAGACTCACATATGTAGATGATGACAGGTGGGGGCCATGCTTTTTTTTTTTTTTTCGGTGAAAATTGTGGGGTCATCTTTTAGGGCTCAGCATTTTAGAAAATGACTTTCCAGAGCATTTTCTGAGTTTCTGAGCTGGGATATACTATAGTACACTTCTATAGTAGCTCCTTCAATTTACTTTACCTTGGGGGCTTAGAAATCGGTCCACCAGATTTATCTTTCCACTGGAGTAATTTTCTCAAACCTTGATCTTAATCCATTACTTGCGCAATGTTTCTCAAAAAACTTGGTCAAATCCATTCCTTACAAAACTGAGCACTCAGATAAGTTTCTGGTCTGAGCTCTGAGTTTCCAAGTAAATTTTGATTTTTGACATGTCACAACAAGTTCATACAAATGGTTGCACCTCTGAATGGCATTCAATTAATAGCTCAAAACAAAACTACTATTATTGTTACAATTGCAAATATTGTAATTCTCACATGAAAAAAAAAAAAAAAAAAAAGATATTTTCCCCAAGTTAAATTAATAAGGACACTCCATTTTTATGTTGAATAGCAGTATTCACCGTGAACCCCAGAGGCCAAGACAATTGTTAACAGTTACAATGAGGTTTAGAGTACCTTTAAATCCACCCACCCACAAAATATTTGAGTTCACACACCCTGAAACTCATTGACTTCTTCCCAAATGTTTTTCAACCCAATCTCTCACATGACCGATCAATTTTTTATTTCACTTAGTACACATCCAAAAATACTGACCTTATTTGAGTGTAATTTCAATTTTTTATCCGAAAATAGTGACCTTATTTGAGTGTAATAACTTCATGTGATGCTAAAGTCACTTAATCAAATTGTGTGCCGCGTGAAATAAAAATACTAATCTCAGGATCCATAATATAAAAGATTGGGTTGCAAAAGATCTCCATCCTCAAATCCAAAAAAAGTCACTAGGTTTCAGTGGAGTGGAGAGGGGGGGGGGCTTCTAAAAAAAAAATTGAGCAAAAAGTGAAAATATAAAGAGAAATAAAACTCTTTCTTTTTTCCGGATATATTTCCCTTAGTATTTTTCTCATGTGGAAAAGAGAGGGCTTCTCGCTCTTATCATAGGCTGGTGTTACTAGTTACTGCAACACCAATTTATGTTATAGTGATCTCACTTAAACAAAGGAAAAATCCTTTGAAAGACATGGAATAATCGTCCCAATCTTCCCATACATAGATCTTGAGATCACCGGCCCACCATTATCTGGTCAAACATAATTTACATTCACTTTTTGTGATGTGTGACATGTTGAATGAACATCTGACCGTATGATAGTATGCTCATGATCTCAAGATATATTGTGTAAAAGATTGAGACGAAAAATGATCTCTATCGTCTAATTTGAAGGAGTCAACTATAGTCTCCTCTGTTTAATTGGGGGTGGCTATAACATAAAATGGAGTGGTAGTAACACGGGCCAAATTAATAGTGTAGGGTAGTATAAGTATTTACAACTGAACTCAACTACTGTTTCTAATCATTAAAACGTTTACTGCCTTAATCAAATGATAGAAATCTTTTTTTGCCCAATCTTCTACACAATAGATCTTAAGATCATGGCCCACTTATCAAACCGTTAGATGTTGATTACACATGGCAATGACTATGTGATAGTCGAATATCGGATAGGGAAAAGTCCTGGCCATGGTATCAAATATCAGCCGATACCGATACGTAATGGTCCCGTATCGGTATCGCCAATACGTATCGGCCGATACGTCTCGGTTTCAACTAACTTTTTTGTTTTCTTTTCTTTTTTTATTTATTTATTTTTTTAAAATTGGCCGATATGTATCGGTCCTCCATGGACCGATACCCGATTCTTGTATCCGATTTGACACCTTGGTCTCGGCCTTAGGCTATATGTGATTGTGAACATTACATGGCATAACCGTTTTGGGTGGGGACTTGAGCTTATACCAGAGATAAAATCAGCGCTAGACCTAAGCATAGAACCGAACAATATTATGACATGTAAGTCTAGGTCGTCACAAAATAATATTAAAACCAAGGATCATAACTGAACAATATTGTGACATGTGGGTCTAGGTTGCCATAAACAGATTTCATGACATACCATGAGAAGAGTTCACGGGTCCCTTTTCAAGCTGTGTTTTATAAGGAATATACATTTAATTGTCAAATAGGTTGGAAAAGATCTCAAAATCTGTTAGGTGGAAGAAAGGAACCAAAAAATGATCTCAATTATTTGATTCAAAGCAGTTAATGGACAAAGAAAGTTTCCAAATACATCATATCTTAAAGCTTTCAAAGACAACGAAATCAACGAAGCTACCATATTATGCTTAGCTAAGTTTTGTTACATTTTCAATTTTAAAGTCAAGGATGCTTATTTTGCGTTGGATGCATTGCCACAAAAATTGTTGAATTTTGCAACTAATCAGCAAATTGATTTCAAATTATTCACGAATTTTTCAAAAAATAATTTTTCAAAACATTGGGTGTTTTCAAGAAATCACAAATAATTTATGAATAAGTATGGAATTTTTCAAGTACAAATTGTGAATTTTAATATTTTCTAAAAAATATATTTTTTTATCATATTCTTTTTATTTTTCTATTCAATTTTTCCTCTGAATATTTTAAACTCGCCAAATTGCTGGCAAACCCTAACTTGGTGAGCATGGACTCCCCCGCCCATATTAATCATTCTAGGTTAGACTATGAACCGGGAGGATAAGGTCGGACCAATTCAGCCTAAGGATCAAAATTTGAGTCAAAATGACCGAAATTTTGGTCCATATTATCGGTTTCGGTCCCCACCGAGATAATAATTTGAACCAAAATTTCAGTTTTCGGCCGAAGTTTCAGTCCAAATTATCAGTTTCGGTCATGTACGAAACTGAAATTTTGATCCTTGACTCAGCCCTGGCCATTACTCTTAAGCGGTGCTAACTAGCATGACCACAATCATATAGAATCTCGAAAATGGCTGTCAACGGAACGGCTCTCGGTGTGCCAACCCGACTCTAAAAACAAGACATCTATTTATTCATCAAATATGTAAATGCCAATATACAACAATCAAGTCATCTCCAATTCAATTGTCATTTTCATTTTATTAAATAATGATTGAAGAAATCAAAAGCAATAGGAATATTTAAAATCTATGTGTTGGATGTGTCGTAAATTCTCGTCTCAGTTCGCCTTTAAGCCTTTGATTGGATGATTAAGACCGGATAGTGTACATTATTTTGTGGATATTAAGCAAAATCAAATTTTATGACTTTAGTAGCCAAACGGTTGAAAAAAAAAATTACAATATTTGATTATTTGTGAAATTTTTTTTTGCGGGAATATTTTTTTTACCAACCCATGGAAAGTAAAAAAGTTTAAAAAACTTCCAATTGGGTTTTATCAAACAGGGTCATTAAGCATGGTCGGCGTCATGGGTTTTGCATAAAATTCGCTGAAAATATCAAATTTTACGAGAAAGAAGAACCTTCAGTTGTTCAGCAATCATGTGGCTCGCACATGTTGGTGATTCTTTCCCAAAAAACTTGGATAAAATCTTCCGGTGAAATTTCGCTGAATATTTTGGTAAAAACCTTGATAGGATAACTTTGTTTCTAACCATTACAACCTAGATTTTTTCTTCAGAATTCGGATTTCACGTGATAAATTGTTGACATCTTAGGATTTGACGTTCAGGATTGTTTTTCGTCTAAATCTTCTACACCATAGATCTTGAGATGACGGACCTGCCATCAAATGATAATATGTTAATTCTATGTGACGCATATATCAAAAATTGAACATGATCCACGTTAGATGATGGATCGTTGTTCACGTTCAATTTTGGGGGATGTGTGCCTCATGCCCATGATCTCAAGATCTATGATTGTGGAGATTAAGATGAAAACCACTAAACAAATTTAGGAACCACTACTTGTAGATTATCAACAAGAGTCGTTAGTAGCACATGAGAAAGTTGGCCTTTGCACACAAGAGAAAGACTAAGGCTGCATATGGCATAACTCTCTGTTAGCCCTTGCCACAACAGAGTTCACCTGCTTTAGTTGATTCTCATTATCTTTTTTAACACTCTGCAAATGAGGATTTACCTGCTCTAGCAGCAACCTCTCTGCTTTCTACTAACTCCCTACCAGAGCAAATAAAATCTACTCTAGCAAAGAGTGAGTAGAGTGGAGGGTAGAACTGTTGAACAGGTAAATCTTATATAAAATCTTGCTATGTAAGGAGTTATTAAAGAGAAGGGGTACCTGCTAAAGTAGGTAGCAGGACATTAACAAAGAGGATGGGAACCTGCTAAAGCAGGTGAAGTCCGTTATAGCATGAGCTAGCAGAGAGCTATGTCATACACAGCCTAAGTAATTTTCGAACATGTATCATGTGAACACACAATCTAAGCATAGTCAAACCCCATTATCCAATGCAATAGTTGACTCCATTTAGTCATATGATAAAATTTGCATTTTATGCCAATCTTTTGCAATAATTTAGATCATAGTCTTCAGAGCGTACGGGTTAGATGATGTTCTCACATTCCCCTGTCATCAAGATATCAAGCATTTCTTTTAAACAATGTGCATCTTCTCCTATCCGAGTAAAGGCTCCATCATCAAAATTTTACTTGTTGTCAAACAGATAAATATTTAGTTCCATTAAATCCCTTTGATTTTTTCTCCAAAAGAATCTTCCCATGATTTATTTTTGGGAGCCTTGTTTGTGCCTACATGTTTCTACGGGTGCCTATGGTTGGAAACCCACAGAAACCTGTTGACTAGTTGGATTTAGATGATGGAGATCGTTTTTTATCTCAATCTTTCACACGATGGATATTAAGATCATAAGCATACCATCAAACGGGAAATTTTTTATTCCATGTTCACATAGACCCCCAGAAAAATGTCCTAAAATCACATGGCATACATCATGCTCAAATGAGATTCTAAGACAATTTTTTTAGATATGTGGCATCTGAAATAAAAAATAGATCGTCTGATGGTAAGCTCATAGTCTCAAGAACCCTTGTGTCAAAGATTGGGATGAAAAACGATCTCCCTCGTTTGTCTGCAAGTAGTCAACAGGTTCAATGGGTTCCGAACATAAGCACCCTCAAAAATCGCATAAGTGCAACATAAGCGCCCTTCTTTTCAACCAACTCTTAAGAAGTAAAAACAAAAAATAAAATTCTCATGAGTTCTACCAAATAGGATATTCTAGAAGTACAACATATGTATGCCACATTGAATCATTTGTGGTGTGGCCCCATTGATCTAAATGATAAATTTGGGAGTAGATCTCAAAATCAATTAGCAATGAGTGGAGATTTTTTAGGTATCGATCTCAAAATCAATTGATAATAAATGAAAGTCCCTAAGAGGAGAAACAAGCCTATGAATATCTGGGACTAAACTTCAACACTAAAGATCCTTAATGGAAAATATTGGGAGAGAAAAATGTCCACCATATTGGTCACCGCTAAAATGGCTATGGAGTATGGATTCCAGAATACCAGCTAAATCCAATATCACATTAATTTTAGACGGCCTTCGTCAAGGCAGTATTTGGCACTTGGAAGAAGCAAAATGATGAACAGCTGTGGGAGATTGAAAAACTTAAGGAAAATTTGCATTTTCGGCTTTATAAGTTTGTGTATTTGCATAAACGATCCTATAATTTTATTACTTGCATAACAGGCCAATTCCAACCCTAGCCGGTTCCACGTCAGCAACTAACCGCCTTTTAAATTAATATATATATTAAAATAACTTTTCAAGTATAAAAGTACAAGTTACTTTTAAACTATTCATTCTTACTTTTAACTTTTAACTTCTGTTTTTCTGTAAAAACGAGAGAGCGGTGGCTTATCGGCGAGAAAGCGGAAAAAAGCTCACAGCAAATTTTCAGGTAATTTTTTTTTTCTACATTTAAACACATTCAGTCATTAGTTATGTTTCTTAGCAATCCACTAACTTACCGATAACTTACCGCTAACTTACATTATCGGCCGCTAACTTACATTATCGGCCGATAACTTACAATATCGGCCGCTAATGAAAGTTAGCGGACGATAATATAAGTTAGCGGCCGCTAATGTAAGTTATCGGATGATAATGTAAGTTGTCGGAAGTGTTTGAACCTCACTTATTTTGCTAATTAATTGTTTTTATATATATTGCAGTTCCCACTAAGTGATTCTAAAATGACTATGTCTCTAAAGCCCTTCGGGAAATCTTCTGGTGTTAGTGTCAAGAAATTTCACTTGCACTGTAACGAAGAGAGGAAGAAGATTTTAGATGGTTCAATTTTCGATCATCTGTTTAGGATAAATGAGAAATTAGGATTCATTGGAGACTTGGTTGATTCTATTTTAAACTTTTGGATTAAAGATAATGTAACATCCTGAAAATTTTTTACCTTTGAACAATATGCCTCGGTGTGCGTGCCCGACTGATCACGTATCCGACATGGTGAAAATAATTAAGTTAGTTGGGCTAAGTCTTAAGTGAAAAAATATATATATATATATATAAAGATTGGTTTAGACTCGCGTGTGGACCTTTGGATGAATTGTATACACCTAGCTATGGCGTACTGGCTTAACACCTAAGTTTAGGTTGGTTATAAATGAAAATAAAGGCAGGAGAATTTATTTTTCTTATAATTTTGGTTCTAGAGAGAGAATAAAAGTTTAGTAATGGTTAAATAACTTATTTGACTAATTGGGCCAATCAGACATCGCTAGTTGGGCCAACTGACAATGCCAATTATTCGAGCCAACTATAGGTCCCGATCGGGTGCATGTCCTAAGAAACATGTCACCGCTTAGATTTTTAAATGAGATCATTTTAGGTCCGTTTGAGCTCAGATGAGATATTTAGGACCAAGTTCATACACCTGTAGGAAAGTGCGTATTGGCTTAACGCCGTCCAATTGATAAGTAGTTTGGGTGTACAGGCCCCACACTGAATCAAGGGATCATTTATATAATAGATAATACCTTAACTAGGTACGCCCGTTTCACGCGAAAAATTAGGTCCTTAGATAAGACTAACACCCAAAATGGGTGTGTGTGTTTTGCATGAGAGCCGGCCTTTTTAGTTTAAAAAAAAAAAAAAAAGGGGGCTAGCTTCCTTTTGAAGCCTTAACCGGTTGCAAGAGTTTGATGGTTTGGGTTTTGAAGAGAGAAGGAAGAAGAAAGAGGAAGAATCGCCGGATTCGCATGCTCCAAGCCTTGTGATTGCGTGGAAAAGGTTTTGTGAGATCGTATAAGGGAAGGATCGTTGTCGGTTTCGACTTTTGGTTTTGCTTTTGTGGGTTTTGGAGCCGTTTGGAGGTTTTGAAACCCTCTTCTTGCGAAGAGATCATGAGTTTTGATCCACAAATCATAGCGTGAGTTATGTGAAGTGTGTGTGTAAGGATTGCCATCGATTTCGTGGGCTTGGGTGTGATCGTGAAGCTCGGAGATGATCCAGGTGGGTTTGGAAACCCTTTTTATCTAACGAAGAAGACGATCCGATCTACGAGTAAATCACCGATTTAAAGAGATAAATAACGCAATTATTCCATGTATTTAATTAAATATATGTTGGTTAGATGTGTGCAAAAGATTAGGATCAAAAGGATTGAATTTTGATGAAAAAAAAATGGGTTTCAAGGTTCAAACCCGAGAAGTGCTCAGAAACTGCCAAAATCGATTAATCGATTTTGAAACTCGATTAATCGAGTTTTTGACAAGAGAAAAATTCGAGAGGAACTTCACGAAATCAATTAATCGAAGAGAATTTCGATTAATCGATTTTGAAATTCGATTGATCGATTTTGAAAATCGATTAATCGAGTTTGCCTGGGCTTACTGACACTACCGTAGTATTTCGGCCATAACCTTTTATGCTGAATTTGGATTGACGTGATTCTTATTGCGTTGGAAAGAAGACTGAAAGCCCTACAACTTTCATGAATTGACCAACTTGTCAATCAATCGTTTTTAAGGTCAAAATTTAGTAATAAATTAGGTAAATTTCTAATTTTGTCGAGAAACGAAACCGATTAATCGAGTAAAATCGATTAATCGATTTTTGAATTTCGATTAATCGAAATTGGGTTGATTAATCAACTGGTCTCAAATAGTGAAAAAATATTTTTGGCTCTTTGAAAATCGATCAATCGAGATAAAATCGATCAATCGACTTTGGAAAATCGATTAATCGATTTTGAAAATCGATTAGTCGATTTTGTCTGAGTTGCCAGTACTGCTTTGGTATTTTGACCATAACTTTCTACTCCGACCTCCGATTGATGCGATTCTTAAGGCGTTGGAAAGATAACAAAGAGCTCTACAACTTGTGTGTTTTGACCAACTTATAAATCTAAAATTTTAAAGGTTAAAATGTAGGAGGAAGGTTACATCAATTTCTATGTTGGCGCGAACTTGCCCATTCCGACTCGATTTTTTAAAAAAAACTTAAATAGTCTAAGTTATTAGTGATTATTATTGATCCTTGATACATCATCATATATTTGTGATGTAGACTGAGGGAGGAAAGCCATCGATAGGGCATTGCTTGGCTTTGCGCAGTTTCGAGGTTAAGGTGGGGAAAATTTCATACGCAATTGCATTTTGATTTAATTTTATAGATGCTTGATATGATCGAATGAAAGATGATAAGTTTTGTTTTGAAATGAATTAGTATTTGAAATCCTTGCAATGGAAACTTTAGATCTTTGAACTCAAATATTTGATTGAATATTTTGATTGTTTGAAATGCTCGAAAGCTTTGAATTATCGAATCTTTGACATAGTGGCGATTTTAAAAATTATTGACGTATCGAATCAAGAAATGATCTTTGTTTTGAACCTTTTATATAGCCTTCGAAAATCATGTAAGGAATTTCAGTCTTGAACATCGTATGTGTGTTTTGCAAGTTTTGAATCGAACCCAGAAGTTAAATTTGAAGGAAGCAAATGTGAACTTTGAATTGAATCCAAATCAAATTTGTATATAAATTTAAATCCAAATCGAACCATAAGTTAAGAAAATTTTAAGTGGACCTCTATGGGCGGATTATAAGTGTGTTGTGGACCGCTAAGGGCGGATTATATAACATCGTAGACCGCTATGGGCGGATTATATGTGCATGTGTGGACCGCTATGGGCGGATTATATGATACCTTGTGGGCCGCTAGGGCGGAATCGAACCGACACGGCGGCTAACCATGAATCGAACCGGCATGGCGGTTAAACCCATGAATCGAACCGGCACGGCGGGATATCCGTGAATCGAACCGGCACGGCGGCTAACCGTGAATAGAACCGGCATGGCGGTTAAACCCATGAATCGAACCGGCATGACGGGATATCCGTGAATCGAACCGACACGGCGGCTAACCGTGAATCGAACTGGTACGACAGTCTCCGTGAATCGAACCGGTACGACGGGATATCCGTGAATCGAATTGTGTAAACTATGTGACAATGTGTAAGCTATGCAAGTGAGTGTTTGAATTAAACCGATGCATACTTCGAATCGAACCAAACCGGGATATCCGTGAATCGAATTGTGTAAGGGAAGTAAGAAAGTGTGAAACATATAGTAAGCTAAGTAAGAATGTATAAAACATATGTAAGCAAAGTAAGAATATGTAAGACATGTGGGTAAGTCGTAAGAATATGTAAGACATGTAAATGAATGTGATTCAAACTCAAGAATCGAAAATAAGAAATATGCTTCGATAAGAAATTAGTCGGCTTCAATTTTATTAAGAAAATGTCTTTGAAATCAGTTTCGGTTTTGATAAGAAAACATCTTCGAAATCAGTTTGCCTTTGAAATTAGTTTTGAATTTGGATAAGAAAATGCCTTTGAACTCAGTTTCAATTTTGATAAGAAATGCCTTTGAAATCAGTTTTAGCCTTGAAAAGAAAATATTTTGATCTTGTCTTTGAATCTATGCATGTGATGAGATGTATATTGGCATTAGTTTTCTCCATTGAGCTTGGATGTTAGCTCACCCCGACTATACGTCACAGGTGTAGCTTTGAGGAGGGCCAGACTACATACTTGAAGAAAAAGGAGCTTCCGCATAAGGATTTGTACTCTGTTTTGGGATCGTAGATTTAGTGCATCGTGGATCTTGGTAAGTTCGAGGTTGGTACTTCCATGCTATTATACATGCATGGTACACTACTGTTGGTGATGGTTAGTCATCACTGGCGTTTGTTTAGTTCAGTACATATTAGATATTAGAATTGGAGTTTTGTTCATGATAATTACATAACCTTGCTTTGATTTTCGTATGCATATGGATGTGCCAAGTGTTCTGTATCAGATTGTGATATACGATCTGACGGTCCGAATTTTCTCATTTGGTTTTGGTGTAAAGTATAAAAAAAAAAAAAAAAAAAAAAAAAAAAAATCTCCAAATTTTAGGTTGGGAAAATCTGGGCTGTCACAGATAATGTTTTCAAGGTTAGAAATACCACTGTGTTGCTGCAAGAGTCCGATATAGCATTCATTTTAGGCATTAATATATTGACGGAACCTGAGTCTGAGAAGGTGGTCGTGCCAGAGGAAGAAACTATTCAATACAAATTCTTTCGGGGGAAGCCGGCTAAAAGACCTTGTATTGAAGAATTAGTTGATAGTGCTGATTTATCCAACGATGAATTTTTGAAACTATCATTGTTGTTTCTCTTATGTTCTTTTTTACTTATGGATACATACCAGGAAGTGGACGCACGGTACTTGGCACTAGTAGATAACATTAAAGAGTTCAACAAGTTTCTGTGGGGCCTGATAGTTTACAATAATTTAGTAGATAGTATAACAAAAGCATACGGCAGAAGGGAAATGGCGAAAAAGTTAGAAAATGGGTAATACAATATCTACGGATGCACTATCGCCCTACAGATTTAGGCGTTTGAACACTTTCCTAGAGTCACCACCACTCGTACTGAGCTCAAAGATTCATTTCCCAGGCTAATGAAATGGGAAGGCTCGAAATTCAGCCGTAATCCTAATTTATATCGAGAAAAATTTCTTAAGTCTAAAGTCATCTTAGAGCTTGAAGGTGTGAAGTACGAATTACAGTATAGATCGATTCGACTCTTTTTTATGCAAAGAGAGATGGAAAGGGAGCAGGAAAAGGCCAAGGAGCCTGGTGATGAAGAAGATATATATGAATACGACGATGTCCCAAGTTACAAGACACGTCCTTCAGAAAAAGATGAAGAGCCGAAAAGCCGAGATGACGATGACGACGATGAGGATGACGATAATGACAGCGACGAAGACGACGAGTATGAAGTCGTTGTACATCAGCATGCTGAATCAAACGGCAAAGGCAAATCGGAGATTAGGCCTCAGCCAACAAGAGAACAGTCTGTTAGGCAATCCAACCTAACCAAAGAAGTAACGAAGCTTAGAAAATAATGCAAGACGCTCCGCATGGCTGTAAAAGAAATGAAAAATGACTTCCGATGTGCATTTGCAATGCTTAAAAGGCAAGCACTCAAAATTGAACATCTAGGGAGAGAAAAGAAGACTCTCCAAGAGCAAGTTGGGTCATTACAAGAGGAAGTAGAGTCACTAAAACATCGGTTCCTAAATTTAACAGAAAGAAATGCCTCAATGCAGAAGGACTTTGATGCAGTCACATCTCATTTGACAAAGGTACTAAACCATTTCTTTTTAAATTTGAAAAAATTATATGTTTTTAAAGATTAACTCCAAATACACTTGTCGACCGATAATATAAATTATCGACCGATAATATAAGTTATCGGTCGATAATTTACATTATCATCTGATAATTTAAATTATCGACCGCTTATTTAGATTAGCGGCCGATAAGTTACATTATCGATCGATAATGTAAATTATCGACCGATAACTTATATTATCGATCGTTAATTTGATCACAAATATTAAAAAAATTTATAAATAATGACAGTCTTTAATGCATTTTGTAATTATGCAGGATAATATTCTTTCGTCTGTTCTATTTGAAACCTTCGTTCCCCCTGCCACTCATCCTACAGCTTCTAATCCCACTGCTCCTCCACCAAACCATCAATCCACTGTCCCCTGAACTTCTGCCTCTAAACCCTCTAGCCCAAAACCCACTGCTCCCCAACCTACCCATCAATCCACTGCCCCCAAAACTTCTTCCCCTAAACCCTCTGGCCCAAAACCCACTGCTCCCCAACCTACCCATCAATCAACTACCCCCAAAACTTCTTCCCTTAAACCCTAAACCCACTGCTCCTCAACTAAGCCATCAATCCACTGCCCCCCGAACTTCTGGCCAAAAACCCACTGCTCCTCAACCTACCCATCAAATCACGGCCCCCAAAAATTCTGGAGCTCCTCCACCTCCTACTAAACAACCCTTGGTGGAAGTCGGTGATGAGGGTATTCCTCTTACCCAGCCTTCTCGTGAGTCACAGTCGGCATCCCTCAAATCAATTTTTATTAAACTATAAACTAGAAAAAGTAAAGCCGAGGGATATGACTTGCGTGCTTGGAAGAAAAGAAAGACTCCGACAAGTAAAGTCATTATAAAAATACCAAGATTGGTTGTGGAGGAGGAGGAGGATGAGCCAAAATCGATGGAGGACAAATATATGTTCAGTTTTTGGAACCGGTCGGAGGGAGAGGACAATGTGATCGTCAATACTGTCACGGGTGTTGACATCACAGTTGATCTTTTAAAGGTTCTTAAAGGACGATCGTGGCTTGACAATGAAGTCATCGACGCATACTTGAGAGTCCTTGAAGTTATCAACGATCAAATGTTCACGGCAAATGCCGAAAAAAGCTGGTTCGCTTCTGTGTTCGCCCTATTAAGGTTTCAACTATTTATTGTTTCATTTGTTTCATTTATTTGTTTTTTCATTCACACTTCTTTTAATTTATTTACTTACTACATAATTCTATTTCAGACCATGTTTATAGTGGACGAGAAAAAATATGAAAATTTTATCGATAATGAAGGTTTAGCCGCACTTAGCGACTTCGATAAATGGCAGGCATACTGTGATGAGTGAAAGGTTCGTAACAATATAAAGTTGCTTGAACCACTACTTACAAATGATAAACGCGGAATTCACGCGATTGACTGTGGAACGGTACATTTTTTAATACTACACTTCGCTTTATTTAACGTTAACGGCTTTTAAATAAAATAATATTATTTATTTAAAATTCCGTTTCCGTTTTTATGCAAATTTATCTTTCGATGCATAGCCAAAAATATAACCACTGAGCGTTGGCTATAATTTCATTAGTTGATCATAAAATTAAATTAATAGATCCAACAGACCGAGAGTGCTCAAAGAGGTTCGAAGAGCATAAAGGGTGTCTATTGCATCACCTTCCACGTCTTCTTTACGCTGTTGGTTTGAAGTCAGCTTTCGATCAACAGTGAAAGGTATCGATGTTCAACAGTGTCATCCTACCGATCCAAACCAACGGTTGGGACTGCGGTGTATATGTTTTGAAGTACATAGAATACTTCTCCCAATGGCAGAATATTGATTTCGAAGAAAAACAAATGCAACAATTTAGAGTGAAAATCGGACATTTAATGTGCACGTTTGGGAAGAAAAGTTAAACTTTATATTTGATATCTTTGTAAAATTTTATAGAATTTTGTATATATTTTTATACAATTTTAAATATTTTATAACAACTTGTGTAATTTTCGTTGTATCAATTTATCCTAATTATTTAACAATTCTTTATAAACATCATAAAAAGACTTGTATTTGATTTTCAGATTTCACAATGCCCGCTAACTTAAGTTAGCGGCCGATGACTTAATCTATCGGCCGCCAACTTAAGTCATCGGCCGATGACTTAAGTCATTGGCCGATGACTTAACCTATCGGCCGCTTAATGGTCTCCTTGTGACATGGCTGCCATTAAGTCATCGACAGCTGATTGTTCGCTAAAAATTAGCTTATGATACTAAGGCCATGTTCTCAAAAAGTCTATTTGGATGATGAATGATGATTAATGGTCTCCTTCATCTGATCCAAAGCAGTTTATTTTGAATCGTGAAATGTGGCCCAAAGAAATCTGTCAAGTATTTCACGTGGGTTTATTAATCTATACAGTCCACTTGTGCTCCATGTGGCACTGAAATTCTAATAAATTTACACGAGCAATGGTTATGACCGTATTTGTTACAATTTTTGCATCGCAGTGGTCGAACTTCGCCTTTAGATCTGATTCTCCGTTTCTTCGGATGGCCGGCTTGACGTATTTTGTGCGGAGGCAAAACTTGAATGTCGTCTCTTTGCAAAGTCCATTGGCGCTTGTCAACGGTCGGGACCAGTGCTCACAAAATTGGAGGATCTCTCTTTCTCTGTTTCGACGCAATAATGTGGCGATCGCATGCGAACATGGTAATCCAATAATAGCCCAACGTCTACATGTACATGTTCGCTTATCTAGATCGACACTATGAGTGTAATCACCATGTTTAACTTGAAATATATCGCGACCATATGGTATAACATTTTTTCGACGGGCCCATCCTGAATTTCGTGTTATGTGTTTTTAGGCCATCGGTGTTAACACGTGTGTCATTTTATTTCCTTCCTCCTGACAGCGAAGATAAAATTCGGCTACCTTTGTGCGAATAGTTTCTAACATGATCACGATAGGTTCTTCCCTTATTATTTTCAACATACTATTTATGCTTTCAGCTATATTAGTTGTCAACATATCATAATGTCTCCCTTGAAAATAAGCACGCGCCCAGAAATGATCACCAATTTCTTTAATCCATGTTGTACATTCCGGAAGAGCGTTGTCTTCGATTTTCGCATAATTCTTTTAAATTTTGCTTCCGAAAATGTACGGGCAGCAACTCAAAAAAGCAGTCTAGATATTATATTCTTATATGTATCAAATAGATTTAGAGTTAGGTATCGCATACAGTAGCTATGAAAGGCGTTAGGAAAAACTTTTTCCACAGCTTCCATCAAACCTTTCTGTTTATCTGATATCAATACAAGCTGCTCTTCAAAGTCACTGATTACACGTCTCCCTAATAGATCAAGGAACAATGTCCAATGATCTTCATTTTCTTTCGGTATAACGCCGAACGCTATAGGGAATAAATGTCTATTCCTGTCTATCCCCATAGCTATTAACAACACTCCATTATATCGTCCACACAAATGCGTTCCATCTACCGATATTATTCTTCGTAAAGTATTACGAAAGCTTCGAATGCAAGGTCCGAATGTCACGAAGAATCTCTGAAATGTATTATCAGGCTCGAGACACAATTCGGTCTATACGTCTGGATCGACCCGCTGTAATTCGGCGACATATGATAGTAACATCTTAAATTGCTCCTTCCAGCTACCTCGGATGTCGTTCAACGCAATTTCTTTTCCTCTCCATGCTTTCCAGTAACCTACTGTTATATCGTATTTTTTTCAATATAAAAAATTATTGAAGCAGGAGTCTCGTCAAAGCCCTTTAATAACTTATCTCTCACGAATGAAGCTATCCACGATGTCGTACATTGGCGATGTCCCGTTCCGAAAGCTAGCATTCCGCACGTATGTTTCGGGTGGAAAGTTTTCACAGCAAATGTGTCCACACCTACTAATTTTGAAGCATGTATCCGCCAAGCACATCCTACTTCAACACACCTCGTCGTAACTCGAAGAGGACTGATTTTTATTGGTTTAATCTGAAAATTATTTGTCATTGCAAATTCTTTAAGAGCTTTTTGAAAGGATTTTTTATTTCTAAACGCCTGACAAATGGTAATTGGTCCCCCTTCATATATTTCCTCATCATCCGAATCCATATACTCTTCTTCTGAGTCATTAAGTTGATAGTCTTCATCTACCAGAGGTTGATCAATTTCCCTATTAGTATGAGCACGTGAAGTGGGAGATGGCGGTGCTTCATTATTTTCAGGATCACTATCACAGTCATCGACTGGATGGTTATTACGTGATTGGGATTGAGCCCGTCGATGTACGTTTGATTGATGAGCAGTTGTTTGAATTGATGTTGGCCGATGTGAAAATGTTTGATGTACGAGAGGCTGTTGTGTTGAAGGCTCGATTATCGTTGGCTCCGAAGTTATTGGTTCGGAAGGCCATTGATATGGACTAAGGCCGACTAAAAACGTTTCCCACTGATTTACCGAATCGAAGTTGAACTGAGATGTATCATGCATCGAATTCATTTGATGACAATATCCTTGATCTTCATCTCCTTCACTCATTGGAATATCTGAAGAGGGTTGCTCCATAGGCCTACTGTAGGGGTAAAATCCTATATTTAAATTTCTATCATCGTTGACTATCATCTGTGCAGCGATGCTCTCCTCTTCAAACCGTATTTCTTGATTTCCAATCAAATGTTCTGTTCTCACACCACCATCATCTTTGTTTGTTTCCTGGAATGGTTGAAATGCTTCTAAAGACGGTAAATTTTCTGCGGCGGTAGTGACTAATGATTTTTCGATATAAATATTTATCACACCATCACCAATACGATATGCTCTAAATAAGTTTGTAAGATCATCAAAATCAGACAATTCAGCAAACACAAGCTCATTCCCTATGCGTAATGAAACCGTTAGTGTAATAGAATGTTCTTTCGATCATGTCCTACTGACCTTGTACATTTTCTCCATAAACTCATCAAATGATATGTTATCCGTGACAGTGGCAATCCTCCGATGTCCTTTGTTGTAAGTATTATCTCCCACAAGGACGAAATCAAAATGGCAAAGAAGGGGAACATCCATTTCAACCTACAATATTTTACAAAATGAAAATTAGTTAGTTAAAAGGCTATCTTAAGATATCGACCGATATCTTACCTAGCTTGGTCTATCTAGTATATGTTAAAAACGAAGGGAAAGTAATATCTTACAAAGATAATGGGGAAATATCTTACCTAGCCTGTTGCAGTTTTCTGAGTTATACCAACTGTAGTCGAATCTTCAAATCGCAATCCAAGAAAAAGTTTTTAAAATGAGCAAATAAGCATAGAGAAGCATATATATATATATAAAAGGCGATTGGTTGCTTTCGTGGAACCGGCTAGGCTTGGAGCTGGCCTGTTATGCAAGTAATAAACTATAGGGCCGTTTCTGCAAATACGTAAACTTATAGGGCTGAAAGTGCAAATTTTCCAAAAACTTATACAGTAATAGCAAAGTAGTGTGATTTGATTGGTTGGACTAAGGCTTCCATCCACCGTCAATAGTAGTGTACCCTCTCTACTCCCACCAATCGTCAATCGTCCATTGAAAAGGGTATTTGACCGTATGCATGTAGCATACACTCTGGGCACGTTTGATTGAAGATTTGTTTTCTACACGCGTCGGTGTCCCCTCGTATCTAATTTCCGTATCTATAAGTCAAAAAAACACTAAAACATGTTTTCTCTAGGCCAATCAAACGGCCATTCACGGTCAACCTATCCGTTATAACCAAGAATATGTGTTTCGTATTGGAATCAAACGTGCCCTCTAGTGCGTGCAATATAAATGACGCTAAAACTAGTACTCTATAAGGAAAATTTGTCAGACCATATCTCTTCTTTGGTTTTTTTTTTTTTTTTTTTTTTTTTTTTTTTTTTTTTTTTTTTTTTTCATATTTGCTTGAGATGAGTATCTCTTCTTCTTTTATCGTCAATTAAAGGGGGTGCCTCTGGGTACGAGTACTTTTCGAGTTCAGGATTTGAAATCCATCCATCTCAAATTGAGGAATTTCAAATTTAGGATTTTAAACATTTGGATTTGTAAATCTTTTATTTGGATGAGCAGTGTATTTGGATTTAGCTTAAAATTTGTAATGCTTTCATTGACTAATTCGAAAAACAAGTTGCTATAAGAACCTCAATTTATCTTCCAAAAAATTAAATTAAATGGTGAGCAGACTGCGGATATCAAAAGTTGATTCCCTCATAGAAATCATGCCTATTAATCATGATCATTTTGAGGATGTGTATTGTGTGATTTTAGGGCCGCTTTACATTAGATTTGTGCTAGTGGAATAAGAAGTTGATCGTTCGATAGTATGCGCATGAGATCCCTTGTGTGAAAGATTGGAGTGATTGTATTCAAAGTAGTCAATGATTTTTGGTATAGGTGCCCTCCAAGATTCAGTAACTCTTAATAAGCTATTCAAAGAAATATGAACATCCAGATTTTATTGCACATTTTCCTAAGAGGGTTTTTTAGTTTTCGTTATTTGCAATAAAAATTTTATACCTGCAACGAAGAGTTACACATGTAAAACTCATTGACCGTATACAATTAGAAAAAGAAATCATTTTTTGACCCCACCGACCACATAATAGATCTTGGAATTGTGATGCAACTATCGGATGGTGAGATGTTGATTTCACGTGGCACACATCTCTAAAAGTGATGTGATAATTCTTTCCCACTATATCCCATGATCACAATCATTTTGAAGAGGTGTGCTACATGGATTCAACATTTAACCGTTTGATAAGTGTAGCTTGATCTAAAAATGTATTGTGTAAAAGATTCGGATAAAAAACTCTCTATCGTCCAATGAAGGCAATCAACAATTTTTGCGTGTTGATGGACATAAAATACTTGATGGCAAAGGAAGTTTCCGTTTTCTATTTGTGTTGATCTAGGGGGAGCTGATGCGTTGGGCTCTCTTCACACGAACGGAAATGAGTCAAGTGTGATTTGAAATAACATTAAGGCTGCCTTTGGGAACATGGATTTGGATTTGTGTATTTGGATTTGGGTCTCCTAAATCCAAATCCACCGTTTGGTTCCACGCTTTTGTGTTTAAATTTGGATTTAGTAAATCTAAATTTACTAAATCCAAATCCACCGTTTGGTTCCACGCTTTTGTGTTTTAATTTGGATATAGTAAATCCACAGGAATTTAGAAATCCATGTATGTAATATAAAAACGTGGATATGTAAATAACACCTCCTAAGTGTTATTTGAAAACTCAAATCTTACACCAACATATAATTGACTATGTTTAGTGAATGAAAAGGCTATTGTCCAGTGCTATCGTTGATACGGTTCGACCTGATACCCAAACCGACCCAAAGCGGTAGTACCCAACCCAAATTAAACCGAACCGAACTGAGCTGAACCGATGGTAAATAGACCAGATTGAACAGCTACCAGACCAAACTAGAACCGACCCGAACTGACCCAACCCTAGCTTAATTAGTTTATGGCCGTTGCATCCCACTTTTGTACAGTGTACCTTGGGTGCAATCAGGAAATTATTGGTTGCACCAATTATTATTATTATTTTTTTTGTTTTTGTTTTTTCAGCCCACCTTTGTACAGTGTACATTCGGGGCAATCAGAAAATTAATAGTTGCACCCATTTTCAATTTTTTTTAATTTTTTTATTTTTGTTTTTGCAGCCCACCTTTATACATTGCACTTTGGGTGCAACCAAGAAATTACTGGTTGGACCCCATCTTCGATTTGTTTTTGTTTTTTCAGCCCACCTTTGTACATTGCACCTTGGCCGCAATCAAGAAATTGTTGGTTGCACCCATTTTAATTATTATTATTATTTATTTTTTTTGGAGTCCACTTTTGTACAATGTACCTTCGGTGCAACCAAGAAAATTGTTTGTTGCACCCATTTTCGGTTTCGGGGGCCCAAACCCAAACCGAAGCAAACCGAACCGAGCACCAAAAAATTCAGTTACAATTCTGGAATGGTTCATGTGTTGGAGGAATTCGGTGTACCGAAACTGGTACCGATATATTTCGGTTCGGTTTTGATTTGTGGTGTATTGAACCGAAAATAGAAAAAAATCAGATTCGGTTTGATTCGGTATGCCGAACTTGCATCCCTACTTACATAAAATGAAGGAAACCAATGAAAAATAAATTCTTTTTATAAAAAAAAAAATAGTCAAATGAAGCATCTATAAAATCTTGTGCCAAATCTTAAGGCAATGCTTAAACATCGAAACAAGAGATTTGCAAATTCAAATATTTCAATTTTTGAATTTCAAATACCTGAATTTGAAATCCCCAAATTCAAATCCACATTCCCAAACACAGCGTAAGTGAATTGACAAATAACCAAGATGGGATACTGGATCTGGCAAGTTGTCCATTATATGAAAGGACCCGGCTTTCGAGACCATAGTCACAAAAATCACCGAACTATTGAATTATTCGCGAATAATTCGTGTTTTTTGTGAGAAACAAACAAAACGCAAATAGTTCACAAATTTTTGGAAAAATCTGTAAAGTCGCCGAAGTTCGTGAAGTTCGTGAACTTCAGCAAAGTCGGTAAGTTTGCACGCTACTTAGTATTGTATATTTAAAAAAAAGCTAAAAGTTAAAAAGTAAAAAAAAGCTAAAAGTTAAAAAAAGCTAAAACCCTTTAGTATCTCCCTGGCTCTCCTCTCTCCCAAACCCTTCGAGACCGAGAAACCCTCCGACAGCGATTAATTTTATTGCTTCTTCTTGGGGCATCTTCTTGGGATTAAACCTGAAATTTGGAGTTTGGAGTTTGGTTAGGAGTCTTGGGGCATCTTCTCTGTGGAGAGTGGACAGTGGACATGCTCAAACACCGGCTTCTTCTTGGTCTTGGGGCATTGTCTCTGATTTTTCCCAACTAAATTTGATTTTTCTCTGATTGCATATTCTTGTAAGTTTTATTGCATCTTCTTCTAAATTTTTATTTTTTTTCTCCAATTTTTCTCCCCAACTTGCTGGATTTTCCCCCAACTTGCTCTGATTATTAGAGTATTTTTTCCTCTGATTATTGGAGTATTTTCCCCCCAATTTGCTCTTATTTTTTCTCTAACTTGTTGGATTTTTCTCTGATTATTTTTCCAAATTTGGGGTTTTTTTTTTCTCTGATTCATTTTGTTATTTTTGCCACTTTTTTCAAATAAATAGAAAAAGTAAATTGTAATTGCATTGGGGTTTTTTCTCTGATTTTTCTCTAATTATTTCACCCATTTTTTCTATTGAGTGCTATGTTTGTTTGTTAGTTTGTGTATTTGTATACTGTGTACATGCATTGCATTGGTTTTATTAATTTGTCATTTAATTATATCTAAATATCTAAACAAATTTAAATATATATCTAAATCATAAAGTTATATTATACATATGTATATAATTATTATTTTTTTATTTTTTTTATTTTTTTTTATTTTCCCGAATTGTTCCAGAACTTCTCGAACTTTGCCGGATTTTAACTTTGCCAAATTATTACCGAACCCCAATTTTGTGACTATGTTCGAGACCGTCATTTAAATACGAAAACATTGTTTAAATGACGGGGAATTTAAGGGATCAGCCCTTTCAAGTTTACCTTTTACAACAATGACCCTCTAGTTTGGCCTTTCACCTAACCAACCAATGGATAGCCCTCTAAATGCACCTTGAAATCCTCCTTTCACACCCCACCTTAACTGCTGCTACACCATTGACTGCTTTGAGTCACACGATAAAGATCATCATTTTTCGTCCTGATCTTTCAAATGATGGATCTTCATATCATGAGCGTACCATCAGACGATCAGTTTTTTTCTTACATGTGGCATAGATCCCAAGAAATGACCTAATCTTACATGGCCACCATTTGACTTTCGAATCACTTTTTAGAGATGAGTGCAATGTGAAATAAATAATTGACCGTTTGATGGCATGCCCATGATCCAATGATCCCTCATGTAGAAGATTGGGTTTTGGATCACTTTTTAGGGATGTGTGCAATTTGCATTCAACGAATCCACCATCTATGCCCTTTTTAGGGATGTGTGCAATGTGAATTCAATGAAGATCTTAGGTGCCAAAAATTGGCAACAAACATGTTCTGTATAATTTGATTCATTATAGTCAACTATCAAATTTAATGATAGGCTCAAATAATTAATCGACATCGATCAAATAACAAATCTACGCCAATCAAATAGTGAATCGACACTAATCAAATAGTGAATCATTACAAAAGAGTACTTTTAACCTCATTTCCTCACAAAATGCTACTAAAATGCACTTGTAGCAGCCATTTCTGAGAAACACTGCTAAAAGTACTTTTTTTAGCAATGAATTAAAATACTGATTCATTATTTGAGCGGTGATGATTCACTATTGGGAAATTTACCTGACCGACCCTATGAGATGTACCTTTTACTGCAGAGACCCTATAGTTTCACCTTTATCCAAATCGACCAGCTCGAAGCCGAGTCGACTCTAAGGAGAATAAAAAGTCCATATTACCCCATTCTCTGACTTTCTTTAACCCACGAATACATCCCCTTTTTCCTCATTTTAATCTGCGCTAAAGTTACTAAGAAGTTAGAGGTGGTGAAGGTGACGACGTCTTCTGCCTCAGATCTGCTACCTGAAAGAAGAAAACAGAGGTTTGAGAGTTGAAGATCCTGCAGTATCCCATTCCGACGCGAGGTATGTTCAGATCCAGTGTATATTCGAAAGTTATTTTGAAAATTTGATTTTACTGGTTAAATAAATGCAAAGAGTCGATATCGATTGCATAAAATCTATATCGACTGTTAACACAATCGATATCGATTGTAAATAAAATCGATATCGATTTTATACGCAATCGATATCGATTGCTTATACAATCGTTATCGACTTCATAAACAATCGATACCGATTGAGTATCAAATCGTTACCGATTGCTTATCCACTCGATATCGATTGCGTATAAAATCGATATCGATTGTTTATGAAGTCGATACCGATTGGATAAGCAATCGATATCGATTGTGTATCAGTGGTTTTGCTATCAATTTGTCATTCGTTTTGTTCATTCATCTTATGACTCCTTCCTTCTTCCTTCTCCTTCTTAAACAGGCGATGTCTGGTGTGGAAATTCCTCTTCTCTGTCACTTTGATGGTCATATTGTAAACGATGATGGTTTGTATCAAGGTGGCCGCCGGAGGATTATTATAATTTCGACGGATATATCTTATGAACGGTTCAGAAGGCGAATTTCTGCTGTCAGTTTTGCGAGAGCAGATGAAACAATTTTCATAAAGTTCTCTATGAAGATAGTGAATACCCATGTGCTTACCGACATTTTAGATTCGGATGATTTGGTCACCCTATTTTCATTTTATAACTCCGGGTCGAACATTATAAAGGTATTCATTATTAAAGAACCATCCTCCTTCTGATTCAAAGCTGAACAAGTACCTCTAGTACCTCTAGGTGGGAGTGATTTTGTGAGTAATCATTCCTTCCAGTCATGTAAGTTTGAGGAGGAAGGACTTACATATGATACTGTTCAGTTAGGTGATGACGGCGATTTTGCGGCAAATATATCCACCATGAAGACAACTATTGATCTAAATCATGCCCCAGTTGAATCATATGATGACTCACTACAAAATATGCATGAGGCACATTGTAGTCAAGAGTTAGACTACACGTCCCTAAGAGTGGGGGATGAAGACGATTTTCATCATATCTTTCCCAGTGGATTCACAACTTGGATGACTCACGAATTATATTCTACTATGCCATCAATGGGAATTAACGAAGGAGCTCAACCCTATTTCCATACATATTCACCCCTTCGGTGAATGGACTAGTCAACCATGTCAGAACCCGTTCGGTGAAGGGCTTAGTCAACCATGTCATGACCCGTTCCGTGAAGGGCCTAGTCGACCACATCAGAACCCCTTCGATGAAGAAGGATCTAGTGAACTACCTCAAAAACGCTTCTAGTGAAGAGAACGTCGAAGATTATGATGATAAATCGGATGGGTTTATAAAAGAGGATCTGAAATGTTTTACGAGAGGCATTGATAATCCATTAGTAGATGGAGCTTACGAAGTGTCAGAGACATCGGACGAGTCTTCCGATCAAGAGGTAGAAACCAAATATCGGAATTGGACGTTTGAAGTTAGAGAGATCTTCAGAGATAAACAAACATTTCAAAGAGCATTGAAAGAGCACGCGATGGAGAAAAACTTTCAAATTCGGCCTTTGAAAACCGCTAATTACCGAGTGAAGCCGCATGCTACGAACCCGATTGTTCATGGCGAATATATGCATCTAAATTAACTAGGCTCGATACTTTCCAAATCAAGACGTTCAATAGTACTCACACATGCTGAGCCGCTAAGATCGGACAACACGGTCACCGTAATGAAACAATCTCATTCGTAGCCAACTATGTACGGGAGAAACTTATGGAAGGATTTGACTACACCTCGACGTCGATAATATTTGATATTGTAAAAACTTATAATGTGCAAATCTTATATGCTAAGGCTTGGAGGGGGAAAGAACTTGTCCTTAATGATATTAGAGGCAGTTGGGAAGGACAATTTGTGGATCTACCAGCCTACGTGAAGGAGATGGAAAGGGTAGATCCTAATGTACGAACATCCTTTCAATTAACGTTTGACGGTAAATTTCAAAGATTTTTTTAGAGTTTCGGCCCTTGCATCGAAAGCTACCGCAATACACTTCGTCACACACAGCTTGTAGATGGCACACACTTACGGGGACGTTTCGAAGGGATCCTACTTATTACCTCAGGATAAGACGGTAATGGTCATATATTATCGTTAGCATTTGCCGTCGTCGAATTAGAAAAAGATGATACGTGGATGTGGCTTCTTGAACGGGTAGGTGCGTTTGTGATCGGTGAATTTACCTAAGATTTCGTTTTTATCACGGATAGGTCGAAGGGTTTAATTAAGGTGGTCAAACATGTCTTCCCTAATGCACACCACAACTATTGCATGCGACATATAACACAAAATTTACAACACAAGTATCCCAAAAATAATGTGAAGGGTTTATGGTGGTGCGCCGCGCGTGCATATTCAGTAGAGAAATTTGATTATTTTATTAACAAAATAAAGGAAGATCCTGCTAATCCTCGGGCCATAGAGTATATTTTGAAAATAGACCCAAAGTATTGGGCATGCGCACATATGAAAGGAAGGCAATATGATTTCCTAACTACGAATAATACCAAAAGCTTAAACATCGTACTAAAGATAGCTCGAGAAAGACCAATTATCGACCTAATCAGAACTACTAGAGAGAAAGTCGTCGACCATTTTTAAAAGCGCCAACAGATATCTGAGAAATGGACCACCCTACTCTGCCCATAAGCAGACGAGCACATGAAGAAGGTACTGCAATGGGCCGGTAGGAAGAAAGCTCAACCATACAGGCGCGATCAATTCCAGGTCAACTCCGAAAATTTCATTCATCACGTCGACTTGAAACACAAGACTTGTACTTGCCGCCGTTGGCACATTCATGGCTTGCCTTGCTCTCATGCCATGACTGTCATCAATCGGAGAAGTTACGATTATCATAACTTCTGTGAGAAGTGGTTTTTCACTGCTTGCTTTAGACAAACATACGACGAGCAATAACTTCCCACACTCGATAAAAGCTAATGGGCATTCCAAGCTGAACAACTGCCTAAAAATATGAAAGTGAGACCACCCTACAATTATCGAAAGCAAGCCGGTTGTCTGAGAAAGAGAAGGATAAGGTCTAAGGGTGAGGTTAGGGCCCTACAGTGTGGCAGGTGCAGTGAGTATGGTCACAATCGCAGGAGTTGCACGGCAATTGGGCCGATGGATTAATACAGTACAAGAAGTCGGCTATATATTCAACTACATGCCACAGTCCACTAGCTGTAAATTTTTCAAAAAATGTAAAGAAGTATATTTTCTTTTTATGCATTTTCAAAACGTTTTGTCAGCACAGACAGTCGATATCGACTGTAAATACGGTCGATATCGATTGCTTATGAAATTGATAATGATTGTTTATGAAATCGATAACGATTGCTTCTGAAATTGATATCGACGACGAATACAATCGTTATCGACTGGGATTACAATCGTGTTCGATTTCATAAGCAATCGTTATCGATTGGATTCGTAGTCGAACATGATTGCATATTCAATCGATATCGACTTCTTATAAAATCGATATCGATTATATTCACAGTCGATATCGATTGCTTGAGCACTCTTTTATAGGGTCTGCGACACGCCCAAAACCAGCCTATTGTTAGCCTATATAAAAATTTTACATACTTGAGATTAAAAATTAAAAAAAAAAAGAATTTTGTAAAAATTAAAATTGTCATTTACAAATATCCTAGAATGTTCTAAGATACAACTGCATACAATTTTAACTTTTGAAAAAACTAGGCATCAGTTGTAGGTTCTACATCGGTGGCTTTCTCGCCTTCTCCATCGGCACTAAATTTAGCGAGGGCTTGGCCAATTTCTGCCCTGATCTAACTCATATTGCCTTGGCTGAAGTCGAATTTCTTCTCTAACATGAAGTACTCTATGTACTTCAAAACAAATACCCCACAGTCCCACCCATTGCTCTGTCGGGGTATGGATTTGACCCTGCAATCATAACTTGACCACGGATAGGTCTCAGCGTTCAATGCAGTGGAGTCTCTGTGTACATGTAAAAGCGCGGGACGATATTTGGTCTGTTTTAAAAAGTACAATGTCAGATAATGTTTGATTAGATAAGTAGCTAAGTTAAGCACACAATAAAAATACTTACAATTATTGTTTTATCGATTGCCAAAACAGTCGACATCGATTGTATAAGCCATCGTAAACTATCGTATAACCAGTCGTTAACGATTGTATAATAACTCGTTACTGATTGTATAATAAATCGTTATCGATTATATAATAAATCGTTACCGATTATATAATAAATCGTTACCAATTATATAATAAATCGTTAACGATTGTATATCCAGTCGACTGCTTATAGAATAGTATTCTGAGGGCGATTAAATAAGCGTAAATTAGAAATGAATTGATTTGAAAGTGTGGACAATTCTTACCAGGACGTTGATTTGGATGGGATACTTGTCCTTAGAGGGCCTATCAAAAATTGGATCAACGATCATTACCGATCGTTCTAAAACCTTAACGATCGCAAGCGCTCAATGTAAAGGATCATGACTATAGACTGGGACAAATATCTGAAATGAATAATATATATATTAGAGGACTCAATGGTAAAAATTATAAATAAAGTTTACAGAGACCGTAATATACCGTGCTACATTGGTGAGCCCACAAATCCCTCAACCTATTGAAGAAGAAGTTTTGGAGCACCTTCTTGCCTAGGTTGGCTTCTTCCTTCAGGGCAGGCCACCGTTTAATTTGCGTGGCCATCAGTTGGCGATTGAAAACTCAATTTTATCGATGATTTCAAAAATGTATTGAAGTTTGTGGGTAACTTCACTGTAAACCCTCAGGAGACACAACTCCTCCACTAGGATCACCTAGGGGTTTAAAGGCTTGTTGCACATGCTAAGTGCAATCGTGTTCCCTACGAAAGTGGCATTTATTTTCTTTAGTTTGCTTTGCTCGAGGACTAGCAAAGTGTAGGTTTGGGGGTATGATGAGTACTGAAAAATGAGGATATTTCACCCCTAAATACCTATATTTAGCTGTCCGATGAAGGCTATCTAATGAGATTGATTAGATTTGAAGTGTTTCAGGTAAATACAAGCCAAGTATAGAAAACAGTACAAGAATTCTGAATATAATGTCAAAACACTGCAACTTCGGGTAATCAAGAACTTGGTACGACTTGCGGCTAAATTTGGACCTTCAAGACGGTCGAATTACGAAATTGTCAAAACATGAAAGTTGTAGATCTTTTCGTCAGCTTTCCAACGGCGTAAGAATCGTCTCAATCCGAGTTCGGGATAGAAAGTTATGGCCAAAATACCGAAGCAGTGTCTGAACCAAGAAGAAGTGCTGAATTTCACGGATTTCTGGGGTCGATTAATCGAGCCAGAGTTTAAGTTTGACACGAAATTGACACAGAAAACCTATTTTTTGGGACTTTTTAGGCGGTCGACGGGTCTATTTAAAGGGACTCAAACACTTCAGAAAAAGGGAATTAGTTAGAGGTAGTAAATTAGAGATTAGAATTAGAGTTTTTTTAGAGAGTTTTAGTTTTTAGTGTTCTTAGTTTTTAGCCATTATTTTTCATAGTTAGACCTAGAAATAGGGAAGTTTTATTATTTCTTTTTAAGAGCTTTGTTCCCTTTAATTTTTCAGTACTCATTCCTTCAGTTTATAAATTTTGTTCAAAGTTTATTCCTGCATTTATTTCGTTTCTGAAGATTATCATCCGTGTGGATCAACGTAATTTATTTTGAAGTTTGAGGTAATTTTAATTAATGTTATTTTCCCGTCTTTATTTATTTATGTCATTTACTTACAATATGTGTGGCTAAATTTATAGGGATGGGGATCTAATGATTCCCATCCGAGGGATGTACTTTTAATAATATAAATTTAGGATTAAAATATGAGATTTTACTTTATGGTTGTTGTGCTATCATGAACGCGGATGAAATCCGCCACTAAGGATCGCATGTCGAGCCATGCAGGGATCTCGAGATCTGTGGTAATTTTACCCTATCATTGTTATGGTCTTTGTGTTTTCATTGTGTGGATCTAATTACGATTATGTTCTGGGATCGAGTGTGCCGAGCCATGCCCTGGATCTTGGTTCTGTAATGGTAATTTTATCTTAAATATCCCTAATCTGAATAAAGTGTGCCGAGCCATGCCCTTGATTTCAGATTTGTAAGTGGTATTCTTGTTGGAATTTTCACCCACTTTGGGGATGACTTTTATTTGAACCTGAGATCATGCGTGTCTAGCCGTACCCTTGATCCCAGATCTAGATATATGAAAATCATCTAAGTCCTGATTGCAGGGATGCAACGTGGAACCTATTAGGGTGTTGACCATTGATCTTCCATAAAAGATGTTTGTTACTAATGAAATATCTCATAATTTAATCCTTAGATTTATATTATAGGAAGAACGGACCAAAGATGGGAGGATTTAGTATCTTCGTCTTTATCATCATCTTCACTTTTATTTGTGAATCATCAATTGAATCTTAGTTTATAGTCATTAATTACCATCAACCACTTTGGGGATGGTAATTTTATCTTAAATATCCCTAATCTGAATAAAGTGTGCCGAGCCATGCCCTTGATTTCAGATTTGTAAGTGGTATTCTTGTTAGAATTTTCACCCACTTTGGGGATGACTTTTATTTGAACCTGAGATCATGCATGTCTAGCCGTACCCTTGATCCCAGATCTAGATATATGAAAATCATCTAAGTCCTGATTGCAGGGATGCAACGTGGAACCTATTAGGGTGTTGACCATTGATCTTCCATAAAAGATGTTTGTTACTAATGAAATATCTCATAATTTAATCTTTAGATTTATATTATAGGAAGAACGGACCAAAGATGGGAGGATTTAGTATCTTCGTCTTTATCATCATCTTCACTTTTATTTGTGAATCATCAATTGAATTTTAGTTTGTAGTCATTAATTACCATCAACCACTTAAATCATAAAACTGGTAGAATACTGTTAGATCTTAATAGATTTCTAGAATTGCTTGTCTCTTTTAGGTATTTCAAAATTAATCCTCGTGGGAACGATCTCGTACTCCGCACCCACTATATACAAACCGATTCGCACTCATTAAAAATATCACATCAAGTTTTTGGCGCCATGTGATCAAATTGAGAAAATCAATTTTGGTGAGCAGAAGAATTTTAGGAATTTTCGAGGATTAAAATAGTATTTCTGCTTAATTAAAAAAAAAAATTCGAAAATTTCAAATTTAAAAATTTTAATTTAAAAAAAAAAAAAAAATTCGAAAATTTCAAATTTAAAAATTTTAATTTAAAAAAAAAAAAAAAAAAATTTAAAAAAAAAAAAAATTTAAAAAAAAAATTCGAAAATTTCAAATTTAAAAATTTTAATTTAAAAAAAAAAAAATATATATATATATATATATATATATATATATATATATATATTTAAAATTTTATTTTTCTTTTGAGGTTTTTCTGCCGGAAACCTCCACTCTGTGCATTATTTGCATGCACACTAGGTCTTCTAAAGAAAGAAATTTAGAACCGTTAAATTCTGAGATCGAACGTGCCTGTCGGTCAAATCGTAAGGACGCTAGATCAAGGCAGAAATTTTTAAGTGAATCATCCACTGAAGTCAATATGACTGACAACATGAATGGGCAACTCGAACAAGAGGAAGAACCAACATTGAGAAGCTGTTTCTCCGATAACTACAAATACCCCATCATGCATTGTATACCCGCCACACACGGTGGCGGTTTGAAATTCGGACAAATGTCATCCAAATCCTTCCAATCTTTCATGGCATGGAGCAAGAAGATCCATACCAGCACGTTAAAGACTTCATCGAAGTCTGCTCATCTGTTTACCAAAATTTCAAATAAGAATCATTATTTCTCTATAAAGGATAAAGCAAAAGCATGGTTAAATTCTCTACCATCGGGATCCATAACCACCTGGGATCAGATGGTCAAAAAGTTTCTGTCAAAGTTCTTCCCTATGGCGAAGACGAATGTCCTTAGACGTGAAATCACGGATTTCACGCAAGAGGAAGATGAGAGAACATATGAAGCGTGAGGTAGATTCATGGATCTCTTACTCAAATGCCCGCACCATGGATACTCAAAGTGGAGACTGGTCCAGTGTTTCTACAATGGACTAAATCAACCAAATAGACATCTGGTGGAGTCAATGAATGGCGGAGGATTCCTGAGCCTTAAAGAAACCGAATCTTATGCTTTCTTAGAAAAGCTAGCTGAGGATTCTCGACGATTTCACAAAGACTGAACAAGAGCAAAAGCCCGTGATCAAGCCGGGAGTTCAACCAAGAAAGGAGGACTGTACGTAGTAAAGGATTCCCCAGATCTGATTGCTAAAATTGATTTCCTCACTCAACAAGTGGAGGAATTGAAAGTAAAGAAGAATGTGCATATGGTCAATACACAACCTGAGCCATGTTCAATTTGTGCAAGTCCAATGCATATGGCAGATGATTGTCCTTCAATGCAGAACTATCATGAAGACACATCTGAACAGTTAAATGTTGTGAATAATTATGGGCGGAATCAAGGAAACGTTTTCAATGAGAATAACCCAAATAGCTGGAGATACCACCCAAATTTCTCATGGAAACAAGATAATCAAAGAATGCAGCCCAGGAAACAGGGGACGAACTTTTATCCCCAACAAAATTTCAATCAAGGACCGCAGCAGAATTACGGCCAAGGGCAATTTCAGCGAAGGGTTCAATAACCGAATCAATTTCAATACAATCAAAATCAGTTGGCGTACGGCAAATGAACCAGAATTTTTTCGCTTTACATGACCAATGGGAGGTTATCAAAACCAACCACAACAAAATTTTGTGCCGACATTTCCACCACCTGGATTTAACAACCCACAGGGAAATCCTGCCCAACGTCCTCATACACAAACCCCTTCTACTGAGGATCTGATGAAACTCATCCATTCTCACACGTCCTCAATCTCTAAAATAGAGACCCAAATTGGGCAATTGGCATCCTTTCTCTGTGAGAGAGAAAAAGGTTCGTTTCCAAGCCAACCTGTTCCTAACCCAAGGGGCCAAATGGTTGTTGAACAAACATCAACTTCAACACAAGAGGAGAATCAACAACAAATTCGGGCGATCACAACGTTGAGATCTGGAAAGCAGGTCGATAACAAAGTAGTGTTGCCAGAGGAGGAGGAGGAAGAGTCTGATGGAGAGAAGAAATCTGAAGAGAGAGAAGAAATTGATGACAAAGTACAAGCAAAAGAAATATCAGATGACAAGAGTGAACAGAAGAAAAGTCTAGTTCCGAAAGCACCGTACCCGCAAAGATTGATGGCACCACTGAGAAATCGCGATGTGGAAGGAATAAATGAGATTTTCAAGCAATTAAAAATTAATATTCCCTTTCTGGATGCCATCCGTCAAGTACCTGCTTATACTAAATTTTTGAAGGAATTGGTCACAATCAAAAGAAAGACCAATATTCCGAAAAAGGCTTTCTTAGCCGAGCTGGTTAGTTCAGTGTTGCAAGCAAAGCTCCCAATCAAATACAAAGACCCAGGTTGTCCTACAATCTCGATCATTATCGGCGATAACCGTATTGATCAGGCCCTTTTGGACTTAGGAGCAAGTGTCAACTTGTTGCCTTATTCTATGTATAAGGAGCTCGAATTGGGAGAACTTAAGACCTGCGATGACCCTTCGATTAGCCGATCGGTCCAGTAAAGATCCCTCGAGGAATTGTAGAAGATGTCCTCATCAAGGTGGATTCTTTCTACTTTCCTAGATTTTGTTGTTCTAGACACCAACCAACATCAAATTTGAAGAATAATATTCCGGTGATTCTAGGAAGACCATTCCTAGCAACCTCCAATCTTGTTGATCAATTGTCGAAATGGGATCATGAATCATCATTCGAATATGACGGTGGAACTCAACATTTTAATATTGCCAAGCGGCCCATGGAGGATGACGAACATGCACAAGCATGCATACTCGATGAAATTGTAGAGGAAATATTTAATGCATCCGAATCGACGATCCTCTAGCACTTGTCTTGCGCATTTGGAGAAAATTTCGATGTGGATCACCGAATCCAAGAAGTAAATCACATGTTGGATTCCACACCACGTGGGTGAAGAACAGGAAATAGAGTGTCGAGCTCAAATTGAATTAATCGAGGAAAAGCCGAAAGAGGAGGAGAAAGTGTCCTTAGAACTTAAACCTCTTCCGGAGAATCTCAAGTATGCCTACCTGGGGGAGAATGAAACTCAACCTGTTATCATATCATCAACACTGGATGCGAATCAGCAAGGCCAACTCATGAATGTACTCAAAGAGCACAAAAGTGCCCTCGGTTGGTCGATAAAAGATATCAAAGGCATTAGTCCAACGGTGTGTATGCAGAATCCATTTGAAGACAATGCTAAGCCTTCTAGGGAACCACGGAGGAGACCGAACCTATCATGCAAGATGTGGTCCAAATGAGGTAATCAAACTTTTAGATCTTTGGAATCATATACCCCATTTGGACGATAGAATGGGTCACTCACAAGTGGTCCCTAAGAAATCGAATCACAAAGGTTAAGAATGAAGAAAACATACTCGTCCCTACAAAAATTCAAACAGGTGGAGAGTGTGCATTGATTTAGGAAGTTAAATTTGATGACGAGGAAAGATCACTTTCCACTTGTTTATCGATCGGATGTTAGAAAGATTGGCGGGCATGAGTACTATTGCTTTCTCGATGGCTATTCGGTATAACCAAATAGTCATTGCACCGGAGGATCGGAGAAGACCACTTTCACATGTCCTTTTGGTACTTTCTCCTCTGCGAATGCCGTTTGGGCTTTGTAATGCACCGCTACATTCCAAAGATGTATCTTTGAGTATTTTTCGGATATGGTCGAGCGATTCTTGGAAGTCTTCATGGACGACTTCTCAATACATGGAAACAGTTTTGCTGACTGTTTGAATCATTTGTCGCTAGTGCTTGCACGATGCCAGGAGAAGAACCTTGTTCTTAACTGGGAAAAATGTCACTTCATGGTTAAAGATGGCATTGTTTTGGGACACATCATATCGTCCCAGGGTATCAAGGTCGATAAAGCTAAAGTTGATTTAATTGCCGACCTACCACCACCGAGAGAGGACGAAGGAAATCAGATCTTTTCTGGGCCACGCCGGTTTTTACAGGCGTTTTATTAAAGATTTCAGTAAGATAGCACGACCGCTCTGCAGCTTACTTTCCAAAGATGTCCCATTCATCTTTGATGATAAATGTTTGCGGGCCTTTGAAACCATTAAGGCCGAATTAATAAAAGCTCCAATAATTCAATCTCCGAACTGGGCTTTCCCGTTCGAAATTATGTGCGACGCCTCTGATTACGCAATTGGAGCTGTTTTGGGGCAACGAATAGAAAAATTACCGCATGTAATCTACTACGCGAGTCGCACTCTTAATGATGCCCAGTTGAACTACTCGACCACTGAAAAGGAATTGTTGGCGGTAGTTTTCGCGTTGGATAAATTTCGATCCTATTTATTAGGATCTAAAGTTGTGGTATTCACAGATCACGCTGCTCTGCGATATCTGTTCGCTAAGAAAGAGGCTAAGGCACGTTTAATAAGGTGGATCTTGTTGTTACAAGAGTTTGATTTGGAGATCAAGGACAAGAAGGGTTCAGAAAATGTGGTGGCCGATCATTTGTCACGAATTATTATTGAGAAACCTGACGAGCCTGTTCCAATCTTGGAGCACTTTCCGGATGAACAATTGTTCAGGATTGATTGCCCACCTTGGTATGCGGATCTTGTCAATTTCCTAGTTACCGAGAAATTACCTCACCATTGGTCAAAGAATGAGAAATCTATTTTCTTAGCTCGGGTGAAACACTATTTTTTCGAAGATCCGGACTTATTCAAATCGCTCACGATCAAATCATACGACGATGTATTCCTGAATCTGAGCAACCACAAATCATCTCGTTCTGTCATGAGTTAGCTTGTGGAGGTCACTTTAGTTCCAAAAAGACTATAGCTAAGATCTTTCAAAGTGGTTTTTACTGGCCGACGATATTTAAGGATTGCCATCAACATTGCAAATCCTGTCACAACTGTCAAATGCTAGGCCGAATCTCAAAGCGCAACATGATGCCCCTCAACCCAATTTTAGAAGTTGAATTATTTGATGTTTGGGGGATCGATTTTATGGGTCCTTTCCCAAATTCATTTGGATATACGTTTATTCTTGTCGGTGTTGACTATGTTTCAAAATGGGTAGAGGCCGTGGCATGTAAATCTAATGATCACAGAGTAGTGCTCAGATTTCTCAAGGATCAAGTGTTTTCACGTTTTGGCATTCCAAAAGCGATAATCAGTGATGGTGGAAAGCACTTTTGCAATAAAGTGTTCACCCAATTAATGAAGAAATATGGTGTTACACACAAAGTTGCTACACCATACCACCCTCAGACAAGTGGCCAAGTTGAAGTCTCTAATCGGGAACTTAAGCGGATTTTAGAAAAGACAATCAATCCAAACCGTAAAAGAGTCGTTAAAGTTTGAATGACGCTCTATGGGCGATAGAATCATTTAAAACTCCGATTGGCATGTCGCCAGATCGGTTGGTCTTTAGTAAAGGTGTCACCTCCGGTTGAATTGGAACATCGAGCATTTTGGGCGTTAAGTCATTGAATTTCGATTTCCTAAATACTGCACCCAAATGGGTCTCCAAATAAATGAATTAGAGGAACTCCGTGCTGATGCATATGACTGTGCTAAATCGTATAAGGACCGTATGAAACGGGTTCATGATCAATCTATTCTGCGGAAATCGTTCGTTGTTGGTCAACTAGTTCTACTCTACAATTCCCGACTTCATCTATTTCCGGGGAAACTAAAAACCCGTTGGAGTGGTCCTTTCAAAATTTCTCGAATACTCCCCAATGGGGCAGTAGATATTATAAACCCGAAACACGGGAATGTTTTTCGAGTTAACGATGATTGAAACGTTCCTTGAGAATGCGATTGCATTCTCTCGACACTATTCTTTGAGTGAGCCACCGCTCACCTCGATCGAAAGCAATTCCCAAGGTCGAGCTATCGACTTTAAACTAGCGCTCATTGGGAGGCAACCCAATTGTGTATTTTCCGTTTGGTTTTGTTTTGTTTTGTTTTAGGATTTTTTAGTTTTTTTTTCTTTCTTTTTTGTTTGTTGTGTTTAGTTTGGATTGTTTTTTTTAATTCCCTCAATAGTGTAACCATATTCCCTTCAATATATTTTTTTTGTCATGTTCCAATTTGATACACATATTCTCTGCACCTGATCTTTGTGTTGAGGTACTTTTTTCAAACAGGTTTGGGGGTGCGCTACTTCTTTCAGTCAATGAGGACATTGTCATCTTTAGGTTTGGGGGTATGGTTAATTATTTTACGTCATTTATATGTTTTATCTGAAAAAAAAAATATATATAAAAAAAAAAAAAATTTTATTTTTGAAGTCATTATGCACATTATTTTACGATTGTTTTCAAACTTTAGTTGATGATGCATGTGAATTTAATTTTGAGAATAATAGTGTCATATTTTGATTACTTGTATCTAAGATGATGAAGCTTAATGTGATATGTTGTGGATAATTTTGATATTCATGCTTAGACTTTTTACACTGATACCAAGCTAAAACTTAGAAATTGATGAACTGTTTTGAATGTTGAATCTTAGGTTCTTAGTGGAGACTAAACCCAGTGAGCTTTAGAGCTAATTTCCCGTCATTGATGAGTGAATATATAAACTCGGAGTTTTCTTTGAATACGACTTATTTTGCATAATCTCATACACTTCATTTTGACTTGTGACTTTACATGAAATCAAATTCATATCATTATGTTAGAATGTACTGTATATCTACTCAAGACAAATAGGCAAAGTTACTATCTTTTAAGGACATGATTGAAGGCCATCTTTGGCTCGTTTGTGCTTAAAATGCCCCACCTCAAATAAATTTATCTTTCTAGTACCCCTTTGAGCCTATTGAAAAAATTTACCTTTATACATTCTTTGATAAGCCACATTAACCTTTAACCCTTCACCATTTCTGAAAATTCAGCTTTACCCTTCTTATTTCTGAGAAATTAGGAACGAGGGATGAGAGTGAACGAAAAGAGAGTAAGTGGAGAGATACTGAGTTGTGGTGTTTACTGAGAGTGTATGGAAAAAAAAAAAAAAAAAAAAAAAAGGGGAGAGAAAAAGAAAAAGAAAAGTGTGAAAAATAATGAAAAATCTGAGGTGCTTCAAGAAAAGGAAATTCAAAAGAAAAAGTGAGTTGAGAAAAATAGAAAAAATTGAGAGAGAGTAGAAAAGAAAAGAAGAGAAATAGAAAAAATCAAAAAGTTGTTTCTTTTCCAATTTCTCAGAAACTTTGAATCCCAACTTCCAATTCTTTCTTACCCTTTCCTGAGCCCCATTACAACCCTAAAAAGACCTTCATGATCTGATCTTGCATTAGTAACTGTCTTGTGGAGAGTAAATATGTGATACTTATGACACTTGATATGACATGCTTAGGATATACAAGTATCTTCTTATGAGATTTATTTTTGTTCATTGATTGCATCGTGTTTCATTTATCATGTGAGACCTTTTTATTTGCTTTGTATTGACCTCTCACATATGTGCGAAAACTTATCCACTATCGGTGTCTTTATATTTTGAGAGTATACCTAAAGTGAGGATTGAGTCAAAATAACAGATCCAACGGTTTTCCGTTTGAACTAGTTCTGAGATGAATGAATTTTGGTTTGGTTATGCACACACTTCACGTTTAGGCATGAATGGATGAGCTATCTAACGATTTGAGCATTAGACTAATTTGAATGGATATTAGTATGATTAGTATAACATTGTTATTTAAAATTGAGGATTCGCATGTTGAATTGATTAATGATTTTTGTTTTTGAATGGTATATATGTTATCAAAATTATATTTTGAAAACTCAATTTTATCGATGATTTCAAAAATGTATTGAAGTTTGTGGGTAACTTCAGAAACCCTCGAGACACAACTCCTCCACTAGGATCACCTAGGGTTTAAAGGCTTGTTGCACATGCTAAGTGCAATCGTGTTCCCTACTTAAAGTGGCATTTATTTTCTTTAGTTTGCTTTGCTCGAGGACTAGCAAAGTGTAGGTTTGGGGGTATGATGAGTACTGAAAAATGAGGATATTTCACCCCTAAATACCTATATTTAGCTGTCCGATGAAGGCTATCTAATGAGATTGATTAGATTTGAAGTGTTTCAGGTAAATACAAGCCAAGTATAGAAAACAAGACAAGAATTCAATATAATGTCAAAACACCGCAACTTCTAAAACTTGGTACGACTTGCGGCTAAATTTGGACCTTCAAGACGGTCGAATTACGAAATTGTCAAAACATGAAAGTTGTAGATCTTTTCGTCAGCTTTCCAACGGCGTAAGAATCGTCTCAATCCGAGTTCGGGATAGAAAGTTATGGCCAAAATACCGAAGCAGTGTCTGAACCAAGAAGAAGTGCTGAATTTCACGGATTTCTGGGGTCGATTAATCGAGCCAGAGTTTAAGTTTGACACGAAATTGACACAGAAAACCTATTTTTTGGGACTTTTTAGGCGGTCGACGGGTCTATTTAAAGGGACTCAAACACTTCAGAAAAAGAAAATTAGTTAGAGGTAGTAAATTAGAGATTAGAATTAGAGTTTTTTAGAGAGTTTTAGTTTTTAGTGTTCTTAGTTTTTAGCCATTATTTTTCATAGTTAGACCTAGAAATAGGGAAGTTTTATTATTTCTTTTTAAGAGCTTTGTTCCCTTTAATTTTTCAGTACTCATTCCTTCAGTTTATAAATTTTGTTCAAAGTTTATTCCTGCATTTATTTCGTTTCTGAAGATTATCATCCGTGTGGATCAACGTAATTTATTTTGAAGTTTGAGGTAATTTTAATTAATGTTATTTTCCCGTCTTTATTTATTTATGTCATTTACTTACAATATGTGTGGCTAAATTTATAGGGATGGGGATCTAATGATTCCCATCCGAGGGATGTACTTTTAATAATATAAATTTAGGATTAAAATATGAGATTTTATTTTTATGGTTGTTGTGCTATCATGAACGGATGAAATCCCCGCCACTAACCGGGATCGCGTGTGCCGAGCCATGCCCGGGATCTCAGATCTGTGACGGTAATTTTACCCTATCATTGTTATGGTCTTTGTGTTTTCATTGTGTGGATCTAATTACGATTATGTTCTGGGATCGAGTGTGCCGAGCCATGCCCTGGATCTTGGTTCTGTAATGGTAATTTTATCTTAAATATCTCTAATCTGAATAAAGTGTGCCGAGCCATGCCCTTGATTTCAGATTTGTAAGTGGTATTCTTGTTGGAATTTTCACCCACTTTGGGGATGACTTTTATTTGAACCTGAGATCATGCGTGTCTAGCCGTACCCTTGATCCCAGATCTAGATATATGAAAATCATCTAAGTCCTGATTGCAGGGATGCAACGTGGAACCTATTAGGGTGTTGACCATTGATCTTCCATAAAAGATGTTTGTTACTAATGAAATATCTCATAATTTAATCCTTAGATTTATATTATAGGAAGAACGGACCAAAGATGGGAGGATTTAGTATCTTCGTCTTTATCATCATCTTCACTTTTATTTGTGAATCATCAATTGAATTTTAGTTTGTAGTCATTAATTACCATCAACCACTTAAATCATAAAACTGGTAGAATACTGTTAGATCTTAATAGATTTCTAGAATTGCTTGTCTCTTTTAGGTATTTCAAAATTAATCCTCGTGGGAACGATCTCGTACTCCGCACCCACTATATACAAACCGATTCGTGCACTTGCGAGTAAAACATTACATTAAAAATATCACATCACTTACGTAGAAGCTGCATATGTTTTAAAGGCCAAGTTTTAATTTAAAATGAAATTAACTTCTAACTAACAACTATCATAAAAAAAACAGACAAATTACAAATATATGTAACTTACTCGGCATCCTTTTCGGGAGCTGTCCAAATGGCATTCATGAACCTCTGCTTATCTGTCAGCTCAACCGTAGGAGGGGGCATCGTGGGCATCGTCTCGGTTGGCAGTTTTTTTATCGGTTGCTGCTTTTTTCCTGTCCTAGGCTTCACAGTAAAAAGTTTTGCTTTCATCCTAGGCCTCAGGCGAGCATCGAATGGTTGCTCGGATTGCTCATCACCAGCCCGACCACCCTTATCATCATAATCGTGGGATTGGTTATCAACTGCTGCCAACTCCTCTTGTACGGGAGGAGCTGGTGCCACATCTGTTGATTGGTTATCAGCTTCTGCCACCGCTGCTGCCAACTCCTTTTGCGCGGGAGGAGTTGGTGCCACATCTGCTGATCCCAGGTCGGCTAGACCAGCAGGTTCTGGTCTCATATCGACAGTGAGAGACACTTCCGATAACAACTTCGAAACAGCACCATCCTAAACATTGAAAGTCATAAAATTGATAAATAAGATAAGAAAAACTGAGGAGAATAGAATGACCTATTAAAATAATAAATCGATCCTAAAACCGATCTAAACCGATCGAATTTACATTCATTACCGATCGACTAACGATTGACGTTACAATTGATTACGATTGTACATGAAATCGATAGCGATTGCATGGACTATCAGTATCGATCGTATTTACAATCGTTATCGATTGTTTATAAAAATAATCATTAGCGAATCAATAAAAATCTAGTTAAACTATCAATCATATCTTGGGTGTCACCTCCATGATCGTTTGAAGGAGTTCTATAATTTTTCCTTGCTCTTTCCGGATCATCTTGTTGAAGTCACCGCCATTTGCAATTGAACATCCCTTGAAGTGAGCCGGTCTTCAGAGGAGGTGCATTGTATCCGGAGGAGCCTATTCTCCTCCACCAACCGCTTATTTCCTTCCACTAGCTGGTTAACTAACTCTTCCAAATGGCTGACTTTTTAGTTGATTTTCAAGTTATCCAACTCCAAACCATCAATCCTCCTCAACAACTCTTGATTAGAGGAGGGTGGTGTACTGTCGCTTGTCTTTGCGGCAACCCTTCTAGGCCGGTCTAATTGGACTTGGACCTCATTTGACGAAGAGCCTTCTTCAGACGTTGTTTCATCCTCAAATTCTTCCTCTTCAACTTCTTTGACCGGAATATAATTTCTTTTCTTCTTGGGCCGCACGTGTCAACTTCCACAGCTTTCTTAACCTCCTCAACCTCTTTCCTCTTCCCCCAAATTTTCCCCCCAACAGCCTTTAGACCCCGCTGATAATCCCTTACGAGGGGTATCTCCAACTCGAAGGTAACGGGTTCTAGGGGAGCTTAAATCTGTTACGAAAAAGAAGAGGTTGTAAACTAATATAGAAAAATTACAGAGAAAATTGTTCAATCACTGTAATATAACGACTGCTTAACGACTGGAAATTGATTCCATCTACAGTCGATACCGATTGTGTAGGAAGTCGATACCAATTGCGTATTCAGTCGATTCTGACTACGTAGGCAGTCGATACCGATTGTGTTTGAAGTCGATACCGATTGTGTTTGAAGTCGATATCGATTGTGTACGAAGTCGATACCGATTGTGTATGAAGTCGATACCGATTGCGTGTTCCGTCGATTCCGACTACGTAGGCAGTCGATATTGATTGATTTGATAATCGGAATCCTCCACTTCACTCTTTAAAGTCCTTACGAATTTACCTTTACAAATTTGAATTATTTAAAATGACATCATACCATACTGTCCACCATCTTCGCAATAGTGTAGCCTTTAGTCATCGTTTGGGGCTTCTCCGCCCACTTCAACAATCGGGGGAAAGGGTTTATCATTGACGTTCTTTGAGGTGAGATGTCAGGTATCATCTCATAGGCCCACGACTGAAGTACACACATACAGCCATAAATATTATACGGCTTAAGGGCTTTATCGTTGTCGACAGTCTTTCTATTTGCCACGCCCTTCTCTATATACTCCCGCAAGTCTTTGAAGATGTAGAGACCCCACGGGAATTTTTTAAAGTTTTCCACGTCATCGACGAGTTCAACGTGGGCTTCCGACAATTGAAGATGGGACCCGGAAAAAAGGAATGTACATAGAATAAAAAGAAGAGTCAACTTGACGAAGTCGTCATCACTTTGCGCTAGCCTCAATCCACTTTCAATATGAGACCGAAGAATTTTCCCAACCGGTAGACCTCGAAAATATTTGTATTGAATGGTTTCCTCTTCAGGTGCTTTAATGGAAGGGGAATACTCTTGGGGTTCAACCACCACAAGGCCCAGTATTAAGGCAATGTCCATCTTCCGAAGATAGACATCTCTCCTCCCAATTCGGAAGTGATTCTTTTCAACCCAAAAACTTAACATGACATCCACAACATTTCCAGTAAAACTAACACCCTTTAGCATTTGAAATATTCCTCCGAAAACTGATGCACTTAGCAACTCCTTTCGCTGAGGGCTAGCGTCATCGTAGATCTTCGAAATACCAGTAGGAGAATATTTGCCAACAGCACGTTGTACAACCATTTTGCCGGCTTCTGTATATGAACTGTAATAAAATTGAAAGAGATTGTTTATAATCAGGCTACATAAAAAATCGTTGATTCCCTAGACAATCTTTATCGATTGTTTATACAATCGTCATCGATTGTAATCGTTATCGATTGTTTAAACAATCGTCATCGACTATTCAAAACCACGAAAACCCTAATTCTTCGCCAGAAACACCACTTCTAATACACAATCGCACCAAAACAACCTATTTTCTCCACAAATTGTAGGGGGAAAAGAAATCTCAAAAAATCAAAAAAGAAAATACAACAGGCCTAGAAAACTTATTTGGAATTAGGGTTTTCCAAAAATTGCGAATTCCAAACCCTGAAAACCCTAATTCTTCCTAAACTCCGCATTAACAATCGAACTTGATTGGGTTATAGTAGGTTTTAGGGGTTTTATCGTCGTCGTCTGACATTGGGAAATATGGGAGCTAGTAGGGATAATAGGGAAAATCATTTACTGGTGATGGTGGAATACGAAACTATTTTACTCATCCTTCCAAGCTTTCTTGCCATAATAGTTGAATAGAAGGTTAGTTGACAAATAAATTGGATGTCGGCTGATATAAATAAAATAAAAATATCATATTCATTATGGGTGAAGGCCTCGAAGATTTAATATGATGGGTCATATCTTGATAGCTTGTTAAAATTTTATGAACAGAGTCCTATACTAAAAAAATGAACTGTAATGTACTTGATATCGATTGTATATATAATTGACATCGATTGTATTTATAGTCGATATCGATTGTATATATAATCGATCGATATCGATTATAAATCGATTGTGTTTATATTCGATATTGACTATATATACAATCGATATCGACTATAAATACAATCGATATTGATTGTATTTATAGGAACATTAAAAATTTTGACAAAATGGACACCGACGAATCAAGAAGAAAAAACTCAACAACAATTAATGAAAATTTATTAGCTACTTACAGGTTGGTAGCTTGAAGATTGAAGAACAGAGACCCTAGCGACTTGCGACCACCTCTCCACCGACTTCGAACGAAAAAGTAAAAAAGTAAAAAGGTACACAGTGAAGGGTTTGGTGAAGGCGGTTATTTATTACATTGGGGGTAGATCCGCTATTTCCTAAAGGCGGAAGATGGCTCGGCACGCAGCGGGTTGATTTGGGTAAAGGTGAAACTATAGGGTCTCTGCAGTAAAAGGTACATTTGACAGGGTTGATCAGGTAAATTTCCCTTCACTATTTAATCGGCATCGAGTCATTATTTGAACTTATCATCAAATTTGATAATTGCCTGTGATGAATCAAGTGATAGAGAGTATGTTTCAGATGATAGAGAGCATATTTCGTGCCAATCTTTGATCACATTATATTGTAGCCTTAAAATCAGATGGCATAGATGATGTTTCATATCGCACAAATATCGAAAATAGTAGATTCTTAAATTTTAAACTACGCGCAACGGTAAAAGATATAGGGAGGGGTTTTTCAGACTTTTTACACTGGCTAGAACTGGTTCAGCTAAAAATTGGTCAGTTATGTAAAGGTGAAACTACAGGTCTGCTACTGCAAAAGGTGATCCCAATAAATTTCCCTCAAATGATACTATAGTATCAATGGTTTATTAAAATACAACATGCCAAACAAGTGGTGTTTTAAGGAGATTTAAACCATCTAATCTTTTGACCATTATATGAACTGTTATTTTTGGTTTTAATGGTTACAGCGATATATCGCCACTTGAACAATTTAAATTGATAAGAGAAAAATGAGCCATATAATATAATGATAAATCACACTTCAATGATATGAGATTTTAAATAAGTAACTTTAATGGCGTAAGATCATTTAAATAGCAAAATAGTATTTAAATGTTGGTTAGGAGCCATTATTTTTATATAAAATGACCAACGTTATTTTTTATTTTTTTTTGATAAAAGGTGGAGAATAGCTTTAAAGGGCGACCTACTCCCTCACATTGGAGGAAGGTACCAAGTGGGCACATGCTTCTTTGGTAAATGACCACAATTTTTTGGTGTAAGACAGTGAGCAATTTCAGATGTCGAAGATAGCTCATTTGGTTGAAGGAGTCCGAAATTTTTTTACCTTTTGCCTTTTTCGAAGCCGAGGCAAAAGTTTACATCTGAGGCACGGATTTTAAAATCAATATATAATGGAATGGGGCGGGCCTGAAGACGACATGCATTATACGATATAATACTGATACGGGAGCCATTAATTGCCCACGCTTTTCATGCCCTTGTCCCCGTTCTTAAAAAAAATGCTTATTTTTTTATTTGATTTTATACTTTTAAAATGTTCAAGATATCCTCTTAGTTGCACCTTTAATTATGTTGTGATAAAACTGTTTCAAAACAACTAGAGAGCAAAAAGACCGAAAGCTCCAAAAAAACCCTAGAGACTTCAACTTTGAGGTCATTTATCTATGGCATCGAACAATTTCCTTACAGGAATCATCAGAAAAATCATATTTTATTATCTGAGCAGGGATCATTTGAAAGAATGGGAAGAAAGGTTGGACGGAGAGGGAGTTTTGGGGTGTAAGCTCTATGAGGGTACTGCAAACAAGGGTATTGATTGGATTGAAGATTTGATTTGTGGACATTGAGCAAAAGCCGATATGAGCTTAGGGACTGGGAAGGGGTCTTTATGGAGGCTGGCTTTGAAGATTTGAGCTTCGAATTGTTTCGAATGGTTAAGCTCTGAGCATTTGTGGAGTTTAGAGAGCTTTTGTTTTACTCTTCGTTTAGAGATCTAAGATGGTCAAATTGTTGTGGACAGTAGAGTATAGTGTTTTCGGAGAGAAATTAGACAAGGAGATTCGGTGCATTGCAGGAATTTGATAGACGTTGGCTTTCTAGTATTTGAAGCAAAGAAATTGGTTGGTTGGGTCAAACCGTAATTGATTGGCTTTACAATGTTTGCAGAGAAATGAACAAGTGAGAGAGAGAGAGTTTTTGTTCATTATTGAACAATAGGAACCCCTTTTCGTATAGATTGTTAGTGGATTGTACAAATTTTGACGAAAAATAGATCGAAAAATTACTTCAAGGCGCGATTAGATCGTTGTCTTTAAGACAATATTTGCCTCCTATATGCAATGGGATATCGGCAAATTCGCCTCCAGGATACAATGAAGCCTCGGTGAAACACCGATCTGTCACACATTACGTTGCATTGTAGTGTGCGACCCAACGAAAAGAAGACGCAGAATGCTCTGATTAGCACACGAATTCTGAGGGCTCAGATGTAGGATTCGAAAATTGCAAGTGTTTAGAATCCCTCCTCTGACCTCTATTTATAACTTTTGGAGCACCTTTTCAGGGGCAGTTGTGTCTATCGGTGCCCAGTGAACAAGTCAACCGATCGGACCATCTCAGTTCAAATAGGAAAGGCTCCTCAAGCTTCTCGTGACGATGTGAAGTGCAAAGTGCGCCTTAAAAGCGCCATTTGCACAATGCACACGCGCGTGCGCGGCGATTCGCCGCCGCTATGAGCTATGTTCCTCTTATCAAATCAAACAATATGGAAGGTAAGTTTTCATATATAAGTCATGAATATTTCTTGTAAAATAGTGAGGTGGAACAAAACATTTACAACACTTTTAAACTTATGATGAGAAAAGTTTCCCTCCAATATTAATTCAAAATTTAAGTCATTTTGACTTGAATGTTAAATGAACAATTGTTATCAAAAGCATCCTTTTAATATGGAACCAATCATTTTAAGGAACCATTTTAAAAATAAATAAATATTATTAAATTAATAATAAATAAATATTATTAAAGTAATAAATATTTATTTGATAAATATCCAACATAGATAGTTTCCCTTTGAGAAGATGAAGTATCTATAATTATTTTTTTATTTTTTCATATGCAAACATAGGATGTCAGTGCAATGACAAAAATTTTAACATCAGGTGCAACGATAGAGAAAAGGTATGCAACTAACTGATACATATCGGTGAAACCGACTGATATTAAAAAGGGAACTATAGCTCGTGTACCGTGGCACATAATTTAAAAATAAAGACAAAATCTTTAGAGGATCTTGATCCATGGTTTGAAATCTCACCCGAGATGAGACGTCTCGCATCTCGTGTCTCAACGAGACGAAATTAGGGTGTGATTCGTCCCAAAAAGTAACATAAAAAATATGGGTATCTCTGTTTGCGCCCACACGCAATCAACATAAAAATCGTTGATTGCTTTGCATCACATGATGGAGATCTTGTTTCACCTCGATATTCTACATAATGGATCTTGAGATCATGGCCCACATATCTGACGGTCAGCTCTTGATTCCATGTGTTACAGAGCCCCCGAAAATGGCTCTTCAACCATGTTGCACACATCACGTTAAACAAGATTTTAGGGCATTTTCTTTGAGATTTGGGACACATGGAATCAAAAAATAACCATCAAATAGGTGCGCCACAAGATCCTTTGTATGGAAGATCAGGGTGAAACATGATCGCCATCATCTGATCTGAAGCAATCAACGATTTTGAAGTGGTTTAGAACGTGGGCGCGTTCAGAAAACGTGTGGGCGCGATCAAAGGTACTAAAAAAATATTAGTTTTATAGTTTAGTTGTTAGGCATGTACACTATTGAAAGTGTACTACTTATTCTATTTGTATACACAACACAATTTTATCTTATCGTATCCTATCTATGTGATGATCTCGTGAATGACTATTACGGTGTGCCTAAAATCTATACACACTAGTATCACTATATTCTTATTTTTAAACGGCTGATATTAAAGATCCTTGATTGGACGGTATACAATTAATTAATATGTATGATTCTTTTACTAAGGGCGTGTTTGATTGCATGTTATGACGAAACGTGTTTCAAGACTAATACATGTTTCACCTGTAATGGTACTACTCGCATCAGCCTATTGTTTGATAGCGTATACAATGAAACGAGTATTGGCTTGAAACACGTTTAAATGTTTGTTCGCTAGCATTAACTTGTAACGTATCACTTAAATTATAAGTTATATACTTCATCAACCTCTACAAGCATGCTTGTCAATTTGGACCGTCCAATGGATTAAGTACCTCACTAATAATCTATAAACAAATAGTTTCATCTCTTGATAAATGATCAAATGTTTAGATTTCTCATCATTGGCTGTTGAACCAAACAATTTGACAATGACCCAAAGTACTAAGTTTTATTCTTAGATCTATGACCAATTATTTTAGAGATTAAACAGTTTAAGATGTAAGTTGGGGCCGTTGGGCTGCTTGTAACATCGAAAAATATCCATCACATGAAATGAACGGCGTTAGATATGATGATACAATTTACTAGTTATACAAGGTTAGTTATACTAGTTAAAAATAAAAATAAAAACAAAATAATTAATTCAAAGATGTGCTCTCGTCCTTCCTACGCATCTACAAATCTAAAAACTTGATTCCACCGTTAGATCTATAAAAAAAAGGCTTTGGACCTCGATCGTTGATTCCTCTATGGAGCCATGGGAGGATATTGGAAACTGATGAATTGGGGGAGCCATGGATCTGGTGAAATGGATGGCGAGGATGTGTTGATCCAGAGAAAATTAGGGTTTTTGGGATGACAAAGGGTAATCATTGGTGGGATTTGTACAGAGGGATGTCGTCGGACAACATCAAGGGTTTGGTTTTCGCATTGTCGTCGAGCTTCTTCATCGGCGCCTACTTCATCGTCAAGAAGGGCTTAAAGAAAGCCGACGCTTCTAGAATTAGGGCAGGTATCGTATTTGGTTTTCTAATTATACTCCATTTCTCTGCATTTGATGTGGGTTTTTCTTTTTTTCGTTTTTGATGAAGTATGCGATAGTTTGAGAAATAATGAAAAACGAGAGGAGCGTTTGAGAAGTTGGGCCTCGATAGCTTACAAAACGGGTAACATTTCTAGCGTACGAGGGGTTGCCTATGTAGCCGTTTTCCAAGGCTTGTAGTGATATCTGTACATTACACGTTTGGTCAAAAGAGCAATAAAAAATCAAAAGGCTGGTTTGAGTGTTCGTATGCATGTATACCGTTACGCACAATCAAACACGTCCTAAGATGTGTTCCAATCATGAATAATCACTTGGACTGTATATATTAATCCTAAATAATTGCAACATGACATAATAGTGAGGAATTCATTGATTGTGTAAGATCAAATGCTTATTTTAATGGTGTAAAATCATTCAAAAGGTTATTACCGTTTCATGCCATCTCTTCCACATGCGAGACGTCTCGGTCTCACGGCTGTCTGAGACAACTCGGAAGTCTGAGATTTCAAACCATGTCGCCAACAACACTCTTCAAAAGTGGCTGCCGGAGATGTTGACATGATTTTGTTTGAAGAGTTGAGTTGTTTTGTGCATAGTCACCAAATAGGGGTTCAACAATAATTTGGCGATGTTATAATTCAGAAAAATTTGGCAAATTCGAGAAGTTCGGGGAAATATTTGGAGGAAAAATCGGTGAGAAAAATTTATAAATAAAAAAAATAAAATTTAAAACTATAATTTTTTTTTAAAATATTAAAATTTTAAGTAAGTCGCAACTTTTTTGAAAAATTTGATAATTATTCGCGATTTAAGGCCCCCAGAATAATTCGGTATTAACTCGGGGGGCCTTAAATTTGTGAATTTGTCAAAAAATGGGTGATTTTTGTGACTATGGTTTTGTGCATTTGCGACCGACTCTTCAAATTTCTTTTTAAATGATATTTTACATAAAATATTTTTTAGTTAAATTAAGGTAATTGCTAAACTTATAATAATTAATATTTAATAATATTTAAATAAAAGTATTATATATTTAATAATATAAATAATATTATAAAACTTATATTAATATTTTTAATATAAATAAATATTGGCGGATGCTTGAATCCGACTCCAAGGTTGCATCAACATTTTTGGTGAACAATCGTTTTCAAAGGTCTTATTGCCATGATGGGTTCATCCTTTTCCTAAGATCCACCATCAAAATTTTTGGAGGAAAAATGTCTCGGACCGTCCGATCCGAATAAGCCAAAGTTTTACCCGCATGTGTGACTAATAAAAACTAAATATGCAAATAGATTCTCTCAACTAATAAAATTACTATTATTTTAATAGTTGACCAGCCAATTTTTCGTTGGTTAAACTTGAAGAGAGACGGACGCCAATGCCTATTCATCATTGAAGAGGCTCCGCTCTTTTTTGGTTTTTAGATGAAACTTTTATCATTTTCATTAGAAATGGAGAACGATTACAAATTAGAAAATAAGTAAACTCGAATGAACGGTTACAGAGTAGAGGGCCACAACCCAATGAGTGGTAGTTACAACCACTAAAATTAAAATAATTTAAATGACATCAAAGATTTATCTAATAACGACACGGAATTTAGGAACCTTCAGAGTAAGGTAAAAATTCAAGAATTCACCACCATCCTGAACATTCGCCGGTAACCGACACCGAAGATCCACTCGAAGAGACGCTACCACCATCAGCAAACTCACGAACCACAAAAACTCTCACCACGTTGAAAACAGAGGCAACACCCGACTAAAAACTTTACACATCGTTTCAACCGAAACTTTTAAACAATGCTTCATGACGTAGATATAGTGCATGTGTTTGCGCAACAACGAAGCCACCAATACGTCGGTAAAATCTGTGACCAAAATCGTTTCAGAAATAAGTATGGATTGCAAAAAAGCCTTCATAGAGGCGATTTCCTCGGAAAAAAGACTCTCACCAAGAAGAGGATAAAACTCTCGTATTCTAATCCTAAAATAAGAAAAATAAATGAAAAAATAATGGAGTGCCGAAACCTCCAAGCAAAAGACAACCGTCAAAGGATCGATTTATTGAAAGCATAAAGAAAAATAAATGAAAAGGGATTAAATCTCCCCTTCCCACCCCCCCTCCCATAAATTGTCTCTTCCCTACACCGACTCTTAAAATCGCCTTAGAACTTTAAAAAGGCTCCGCTCTTAGTGCCAAAGATTGACACGAATCAAGATCCATGTCATCTTTTTGAACACAGTCAAAGCCCATTACCTGATTTTTATCGGGTTGGATTAGATTGGATAGTAGGTGGAGTCGGGTTTTCAGGTCGGGCCGTGTCAGGTCCACTATTGAGTCCATCAAGAATATGCCATTTTCCTATTGGGCATTCAAAAATTTGCCCCGACCCGACCCGACCCTTTGACAGTCATATGTTTAGATTAAAGGGCCGGGTGGAGCGGGCTGACGGGCCAGCCCACAGCCTTTCCGCGCACCTCCTTTATTTTTAAAAAAAAATCTCATATCTGAAACAAAATACAAGACATGTTCCCCAACCCTCATCCGCCTATTACTACCATTAAAAGCAACCACTCGCCTCCGTTTCTTCATCACCACTCCAAATCTCTCCGACCAACCCCTCCATCTTCTACACCACCACCAAGATGAAGAAACCATAAGCATAACCAATCGTTCCTACTGGACCAAAAAAATCCACTCCCTCTGCAAAACCCAAGGACTAGTCGACCAAGCCCTCGCCCTCCTCGACCGTCTCCGCCTCCGCGGCTACCGTCCCGACCCCCTCAACCTCAGCAGCATCGTCCATGCCCTCTGCGATGCCTCCCGCTTCTCCGAAGCCCACCACCGCCTCCTCCTCTCCCTCGCCACCGCCTGGCTCCCCGACGAACGCACCTGCAATATCCTCCTCTCCCGCCTTCTTCACGCCCATACTCCTCACGTTACACTGCTCATCGTTGACCGAATGATCGCCTCCAATCCCGCCTCCGTCCCTTCTCTCATCAACTACAACCGTCTTATTGACCAGCTTTGCTCCTCTTTGCAGCCCATCGAGGCCCGCCGGCTCTTCCTCGACATGAAGAGGAGGGGGCATGACCCAAATGCTGTTTCCTACACTGTTCTTATTAATGGGTTTTGTAAAATTGGTGATTTAGGTGTGGCCCGCCAACTATTTGATGGAATGCTTGAGAGAGGCGTATCGCCTAATTCACTTACGTATAGTGTGCTCTTACGAGGGGTTCTGCGGAAAAGAGATATTGAGGGGGGGAGGGAGTTGATATCAGAGCTTTGGCGGAGGATGCTCGAAGAAGAAGACCTTTCTGTTAATAATGCGGCGTTTGCGAATGTCGTTGATGGGCTTTGTCGTGAAGGGTTGTTTCATGAAGTTTTTCGGATTGCAGAAGAGATGCCTCAAGCTGATCGTGTCTGTGAGGAATTTTCTTACGGGCAGATGATAGATTCACTCTGCAGAGCTGGAAGGAACCACGGGGCATCTAGGATCGTATATATAATGAAGAAGAGGGGATTCATTCCTAGCTTGGTTTCTTACAATTCCATAGTCCATGGCCTGAGTAAGGAGGGTGGTTGTATGAGGGCTTACCAGTTGTTTAAAGAAGGGATCAAATTTGGGTACTCGCCGTCAGAACCTACTTATAAGGTCCTGATAGAGGGTCTTTGCCAAGAATCTGATATATGCAAAGCCAAGGATGTCATGGAATTTATGTTGAAGAAGGAAGAAACCAATAGGTCGCGGATATACAACATATACATAAGTGCTTTGTCCCTAATTGGTAACCAGAGCGAGCTACTTAATGCGCTAGTGTTCATGCTTCAGAACCAATGCCAGCCCGACGTGGTTACCGTCAACACAGTCATTCACGGGCTCTGCAAGGCGGAGAGAATCGATGAAGCTATAAATGTTCTGCAAGATATGTTGAAGGGGAGTTTTTGCTCCCCTGATGTAGTCACCTTCACTACCATTATAACGGGTCTAGTAAATGTGGGAAGAACAGAAGAAACTCTGGATCTCTTCCATCGGAAAATGCCTGAGAGCACTTGTAGCCCTAGCACTGTCACTTATAATGCAATTCTTCGCGGGTTGTTCAAATTCCGGAAAGTAGAAGTAGCGATGGGGGTTTTTGGTGGGATGGTGGAGATGAGTGTGGGAGCAGATAGTACAACGTACTCCATAGTCCTTGATGGGTTATTTGTGAATGGGAGGATAGAAGACGCCAAGAGGTTTTGGGACTATGTGGTATGGCCCTCAAAGATTCACGACGATTTTGTTTATGTGGCTATACTCAGGGGGCTATGCAATTCAGGGAAACTGGATGAGGCTTGTGATTTCTTGTATGAATTAGTAGATTGTGGGGTCAATCCAAAGATCATTAATTACAACATCCTTGTTGATAAAGCTTGTGAATTGGGTTTAAAGAGAGAGGCCTATCGCATAGTTGGCGAGATGAGGAGGAACGGGTTGATGCCGGATGCCGTGACGTGGACGCTAGATAAGTTGCATGGAAATGTGAATGAGAATTGCATAGCGACTATTCAGAGTGTGGAGGAATCCAAAGGGGTTGTGGAGGAGGATGGCTCAACGTTTACGGTTGAGTTAGAGAATCAGAAGGGCAAATCTTTGGATGATGAGAAGACCGATAGGTTGAAGGAAGATGAAATGGATGACATTTTGCTTGGTCTTGTAGACCCGCAGTTTGTTGCTGAAATAATTGAAGAAAAAGATGATGATGGTAATATAATTGAATCGGAGGGAAGATCTCTTAAATTAGAACACACAGAACCGTTATCTAAGATGGCTCGAAGAGTGTTTGGGCTGCTGTAAATGGTTGCTAGATGAAGCAACCCTCCACTCGGGTATTTTTTTGGGAATACCTAAGAGCGCCCCAATACGGGTTTAAAGAAGATTTACCCTGCCGTTTAGCATACACCAGCCCTTATGCGTGTAGGCATAAGCTCCCCTATGCCGAAACTGCCCTAGAGGCCAAACCCACTTTGGCAATCCGTGCAGTAATTGCAACTTTGGCGATCACACATTTGCCAGCTTGAAGAAGACAAAATGAAGAAGAAGAAGAAGACAAATGGGTGTCCAGAATGATCTGATTTTTAATTTCTTTAAAGATGGAACACCAATTGAATAGTTAGACTTAGTATTGATGCAATGATGGGTGAATATGTAGGTAATCCAATGGGAGTAAGAGGAGGATCAGGTGGCTGCTTTGCAATCTGCATCCTCATTTGAGAGGTCGTTCAACTAGAGGAGAGAGAAAGTGGAAGGTCTTTCAAACAGAGGAGAGAGAAAGTGAAAACCAGAGGAGAGAGAAAGTGAAAATCAGAGGAGAGAGAAAGTGGAAGGTCGTTCAACTAGAGCAAGAGGAGAGAGAAAGAGATAGGGGTAAAAAAGACATTAAACCATTTTTATCTCCTACGCGAAGTACTAAAATGCCCGTTCAAAGGGTGCTGGGGCGCTCCTGCGTTATAAATTCTACCACCCGACTATCAGGTGATAAAAAATGGCACAGGGCCTTTTTAAGTAAATCCCCCATGAGAAAAGTACTGAATCAGGCCCCCCCAAACTAATTTTTCACTAAATCCGTGATTTTTTTTTTTAAATACCTAAGAGTGCCCCAATACGGGTTTAAAGAAGATTTATCCTGCCGTTTAGCATCCACGAGCCCTTATGCGTGTAGGCATAAGCTCCCCTATGCCGAAACTGTCCTAGAGGCCAAACCCACTTTGGCAATCCGTGCAGTAACTGCAACTTTGGCGAACACACATTTGCCAGCTTGAAGAAGACAAAATGAAGAAGAAGAAGAAGACAAATGGGTGTCCAGAATGATATGGTTTTTAATTTCTTTAAAGATGGAACACCGATTGAATAGTTGGACTTAGTATTGATGCAATGATGGGTGAATATGTAGGTAATCCAATGGGAGTAAGAGGAGGATCAGGTGGCTTCTTTGCAATCTGCATCCTCATTTGAGAGGTCGGTCAACCAGAGGAGAGAGAAAGTAAAAATCAGAGGAAAGAGAAAGTGGAAGGTCTTTCAAACAGAGGAGAGAGAAAGTGAAAATCAGAGGAGAGAGAAAGTTAGAAGGTCATTCAACCAGAGGAGAGAGAAAGTGAAAATCAGAGGAGAGAGAAAGTGGAAGGTCGTTCAACTAGAGAAAGAGGAGAGAGAAAGAGATAGGGGTAAAAATGACATTAAACCATTTTTATCTCTTACGCAAAGTACTAAAATGCTCGTTCAAAGGGTGCTAGGGCGCTCTTGCGTTATAAATTCTATCACCCGACTATCAGGTGATAAAAAATGGCACAGGGCCTTTTTAAGTAAATCGCCCATAAAATATTGTAAATATGTACTTAATATTTAATGAATGAATATATGGCATTAGACCTAAGGTTTTATAATATTAGCCGGTCCCGTTATATGCAAAGCCGGCCCTGAGATTTTGGGGGCCCAAGGCGGGCTCCTAAAATGGAGCCCCTCTTTCATATTATTTGAAAAAAAAAAAATTGCTATAATTTATTTATTTTTGACAAATAAAACTATACTCATCGCTTTTATTACAAATATCTCTATATTCTATCTATTGTTTATAATTTGAAAATGTAACTAACAAATTAACGAAAGTCTATATTAAAAAAATATGTACACAAAAAGAGAAAAGTTAAATAGTAGAACGTACTCGACGGATCAAGTAATCCAACCAATAATATTTTAACATTTTTTATTATTTTAACTGTCATTGAATATGTCACTGTCATATTTTAGCACTTTAACGGTCTTAGAAAATTTCAAAACTATGTTGATTGAAAACTCCCGTTAAATAGATCAAAATTAACAAGTCACAAAAAATGGAAATGTAACGAGCTTGAAATCACTATTTTAAGTTAGGATCATTTAATAAGAAAGTTTTGTGTATATATATATATATATATATATATATATATATATATATATATATATATATATATGGATGCCTCTAAACGTGCCCACATCCCAGACCTCTTGAAAACCATTGAATCCTTTGAATCATATGATGAAGATCGATTTTCACCTATATCCTTCACTCGATAGATCTTGAGATCATGATGCCCCTATCAAACAGTTGGTTTGTGATTCAATGTGTCATAAGACCCTAAAAAATGGTCATAAAATTATATTTGAGTGTGATGTGTGTCATATGATTCAAGGCTATTTTTTGGGGATTTGTGACACATGGAATATAAATTGATCGTCTGATACGTGGGTCATGACCTAAAGATCTATTTTGTGAAAGATAGGTCTTATAAGTGTTCTCCATCATCTCATTTGAATGAATCAATGGTTCTTAAGGGATCTGGGACATGGGTGCTTTCGGAGAACGCGTGGGCGCGCATTTAGAGGTACCCTAAATATAAAGGATTTGCTGAAAAAAAATTAGTCCGATAAAAAATTGGGCTAAAGAATCTACTAGGTTAATATATATGGTCAACCCGACCCAACCAATGACCTGCACCGACCCGACCGAGACCCGATCTATGACTCATTTAAAAAAAAATGTAAATATGAGACCCGAGAAGAGTTGAACCCACAACCTGTTGTGGTAAAAAGTAAAACAGCACGTCACTTAACCAACTAAACAATGAGCTCATTTCAATACACTTATACATTAAAAACTACATACATTATATATATATATATATATATATATATATATATATATATTGGTTACCATTTAAAAAAATTACAAAAACTTAATTAACTTTTATTTTAAAATGGGGTTGATATGACCGAAAAGTATCTCACATTGGCTGATATTTCACCCGCAAGTTGGCTGATTAGCCCGAAATAAATCTGTTTTCGGTTAAAAAAAAAAAAAATAGTAGATAAAAGGAGTACCAAGAAAGGCTAGAATTAGAAATGAGTGCATGAGAGGAAGTTTAGTCTACTCCGGCTTATGTAGGTCCTAAGCTTAGATGAAAAGTGACTAGGTTTAACAATAGCCGAACTAGCTTGTAAATTTTATGACTGGTCAGCCGTCATCACATTTGATGGGACAATGTGGTGGGTGTGGTGATGATGAAGAGTAGAGGATCACGGTGGAAGATAGAAGCTTAGAATGATAGCCTTATTCAAAGCCTAGTCACCTTGCTAGGAACTGAATGGGGAAATATTTGCCAAGGGTAAAATTGGTGTATAGGAAAAATATTAGCAATATTTTCGGAAAAAGCAAAATAAATGATTTTTCATTCAATTTTATTTAAAGAAAATTATGAAACTTATGATTTTTATTTAAAAGCTCAAAATTACTTATACTTAATTGGGTTAATTAAAAGTAAAAAACAAGTTATTGTTTAAATCATAGGCTTATAAAAATTAATTTTCTAAATTAAATTAATAATGACAGTGAAACTTTATGAAAAAATCATTATTACGACATAAATTTCGTGATTTAATCGCAACGTTTGGAGAATTATAAAACTAATTGTGCCAAGGTTGATTAATAACAGTGGCCTAGCCACATAGAAGGTTGTGGGGGCTCAAGCTCCCATTTAAATCTTGAGTTTCTATGAAGTATGTTTCGTATACAACCTTCGTTTAGATATAAGCCTTCAAATCTATGATAAAAGCCCCCAAATCGATGTTAAAATAACTACTAACATTATATTTATTATTTGTAGCCCTTACCAACAAAAATTCCTGGCTACGCCCCTGATTAATAATAAAGATAAACTTTACGGAAAAAAAGATATTAAGACATAAAATTCATTACGTAATTGCAAAGTTTTGAAAAATAAATTTGTAAATCGTTCACGGTTCAATCATGAAAATTGCATTTAAAGAAAAAGTCGCAATTTTTGTGTGACCTAAAAAAATCAAAAAACTTTGTCACTATAAATAAAAGAAAAAATTACGACCGTTTGAGATAGTTTGGATGTCTAGAAGAGACAGTTTTAATGTATTTTATGCCAATTTCCGTTAATACCATCAATGAGAAGAAAAAAGGCGACTGACAACATATCCATCAAAGACCTAAAGTCACTCTTCTACTATTCTTTTTTACTTTCGTATTTATTATTATTTTTTTTTATACGGCCATTAGGCTTAGACAACCTTCACAACCGAAGAATAGACATGCATACACATGTGATAGTTACGAAGCAGCCTGAGAGAGCACCAACTATAGTGGTTAGGGCTAATTAACAAAATCCAACCGACACCTTGTAAAGACAAGCGTGTGAAACAATGTGGAGGATGAGAATCGAACCCACAGACCTACTCCCTCACATTGGAGGGAGCATGCCAAATGAGCTAATGCCTCTTTGGTTCTCTTCTAAAATTGGAACAATGCAGGCACAATAAATAAGATATGGGAAAAATCAATTGAGAAAAATCGATTGAGTGAATTTGGAGTAGAAATATAAGACTGGAGTGTAACTATAGTTTAAAATACTAGTTGGTGTTGGTTAGTATCAAGGATCAAAATTTCGGGTAAAATTTCGGCCGAAAACTGATAATTTGGCTGAAATTTCGGCCAAAATTTTGAGTCCCATATAAAATATGACCGAAATTTTGGTCCAAATTATCATTTCGGTGAGGACCGAAACAGAAAATTTGGATCGAAATTTCGGTCGAAATTTTGATCCTTGGTTAGTACTATAATTTCCATCAGATTGAGCTGAGTCAGCTGACATCCGTTTTGGTTGTTCAGTTTATTCAAAGAATCCCCATTTCATAATCGTACATGAAATTTTCATCTCTACGGCTCCTCCCTTGTTTGCATAGCAATAAGGGGAATAATTCATGGAATAAAACAAGAGTGAATTATTCTCATTATGAGCTGACAGAGTCAAGTATATTATATGCAATACTATAATTTTTTATACGGTCATTCAGCCAAGACAACCTCAAGAACTGAGAAGCAGACACGCATACACATATATGACAGTTACAGAGCAACGTGAGAGAGCACCAACTATAGTGGTAAGGATAGATCTCAACCCACACCTTGTAAAGACAAGGGTAGGAAATGGAGGACGAGAATCGAACCCACGACCTACACCGTCACATTGGAGGGAGCGAACCAACTGGGCTAATGCCTCTTTGGTTTGAACAATTGTTACTTAAAAACTTTTTATTTTTTCTATTATTCCATACCCACAAGTCCTTATTAGTCTTTTCTTTCTACTATCCTCCGATACATGCAACACTGGCACATCACTCATATGAGTCGGTACAAACAAATTCTTGTGAGTGGCCAACAAGGGGTGGGAATCGATATAAGAACCTCTATTTCTTAAGGTGTGATTTTGGTCACTGCACCAACCCCCCACTACAAAAATAAGGTGTTTCAGCGGCACTTGCTGTCAAGGCAATTTTTGGTGGCGGCAGGACTAATAGCGGTAGTTTTTTGTAGCGACAGGACTAACAAAAAACTGCCGCTAATAGTCTTATTTTTTGTAGTGCCCGTTAGTTGAATATGAAGCGGTTTAGTGGCTTGTACCATTTGTATTAGCTGGTACAAACAATTGTGTAGGTAGATATGAATCGTATAGTAGCAATACCTAGATTTAAAACCTTCTAAGCAACAGAGTTTAGCCTTAGGCCCTGATTGATAGCAAGGAAACTCCAAAGAGGAAATAAAATCAATTTCCTAATTGATTTCATTGGAAATGACTTCCTTTAGAAATAGATTTTTCATTGTTTGATTCGTGTGTTTGAGAAATGAATTTTATTGGAATTTGATTTCTTTTGTTTGATTTGTATATTTGATAAAAAAATTGAAAATGAGTTTTTAAGTTTGGATCAAATTTTTTTAAAAAATGATGCTGTCTATATTTTCTACTTTTATGAAAGTAGCGGTTAGTTTGAATAAATACTTAGTGAGAAAGAAGAAAAAAATTTATTTATGAAAATACTTAACTTATCACTTCGTGTTGCACTAGTAAAAGAATGACTTATTTTTTTTTTATCAAAATCATAATCGAAATCAAATACTAATCAATAAATTTTTTAACGATATTCTATTACGTTACAAATTAACACTATAATAATCACTATTTATTACCAAGTTACTAGGGCTCTCAATGGGACGGGTTGGCCCGGATTTTGGCCCGCATCCGGCCCGAAAAAAATGGTATTTTTTATCAAGCAAACCCGGCCCGGTATCCGGACCGGGCCAAGCATGTTGCAACCCGGATAAATCCGGGCCGGGCTTGGGTTGAGTGTTGCAACATCCGGCTCGCACCCAGCCCAAATATATATATATATATTATCATTTTAAAGTTATAGTTGTTTTTTTAATAATTAAATGCGATTTACTTAAATACCTTGATTTTAAACAGTTTAAAACTCTGGGGCATTTTAGTCAAAACTGCAAAGTACATATTAATAGGGGTTTAGCTTTTAGGGTCATATCATCTCTTTAACTCTCAACTACACAGCAGCAGACGCAAACATGCAGTAACCCTCTCTCATTTCCCTACGCCCTCTCTCCCATTTCATTAGTCTCTCTCAAGTCTCAAAGATACAAGCAATCGTCTCTCTCTCTCTCTCTCAAGACTTCAATTTCTCTCGCGCATGCCGGTATAGGCACAAAACCCAGGGTGACAGGTTGAAGGCAATCCTACAAACTCCTTCTCTGCCTCCCATAAACCCGCTGCCAAGAATTGCACCACGGACCGACTGTGATGGGGCCAATACTCGAGCTGCAGCATGGTGCGTGTGGCACGACATGTGGTGCCAGGAGGGCACGCGATATGGGGTCATGTTGGCCTTGCGACGTGGTCGCGCTGCGAGGATGCAACACGGTCGCATGAGGGTAGGACGCGGAGCGTCACGGACGCGACATAGCCAAGGTGGGCTAGCGATGCATGAGGCGTTGCGGTATGTCAAACCAAGGGGTTTGAGGTTCTCCTGCCATTCTGGCTGAATGACTGTTTTACTCTTATATAGGGGAAGGGAGCTTGAGAGCTATTCCCCTGCACACGGGGCTTTGCGTTGCCAGAGGGGGCGCAAATATCTCTTAGGTCTGAAAGGATGGGCCTAGGACTTCGACGCAGCGATGCCGTGTGGAACCCGGGTGAGGTTGATGTATGGCTCCGGACTACGCGTCGCGGTGCATACGGCTGGGCAACCTCGCGTGAGAACACCAAGGCGCTGCGTGGGACTCAGTTGAGCACGACAGCATGTGGGCTAAAGATGAATGTGTGCTAGAAATTCGAAACGCACACGAAGGCAAGCTGTGTGGGACTCAGTTGAGCACACGAGCGCGAGGCACAAGGCTGTGGACTTGGTTCGGCAGGCGAGCGAGGTACTAGTGCAGTGCACAGGGTGAAGCTTGAGCAGGCCAAGTTTAGCACAGTGGTGTAAGTGGCGTGTCGTAAGGGGCACGATGAGCTGAATGGTAGGCCGTGAAACAGAGGTAACCATGTTGGGGGAGTTCCCGTCCTCTAGGCGGGTGGTATCAGAGCTGATGTGCAGATGGGTTGGCTTCGTTGCACGCGGTAGCGAAGCACCGCGCGGGTTATAAGCATGTCGAAGGACGCTCTCGCGACAGTTGGTATCAGAAGTAGGCTGACCTAGCGAAGCGTGCGTTAGGTGCCGCACGGGACTGAGGTTGTGGAAGTGCGACCCCGTGACATTTTGGTATCAGAGTCAAGTTCGATCCAGAAGAGATGATGCTATTGAGCAATTGGTGCGGAGGCACGCGATGTAGTGTCAAGAGGGCACGCGACATCCATGAACATTTGGTGCGGAGGCACGCGATGTGGTATCAAGAGGGCACGCGACATCCCTGAGCTAGTTAACAGGTGAGGGCCTTGTGACAGCAGAACCAAGTTGACCCGACTGGGGTGACAGTGGGGAGCTAGTGGGAAGGTGCGGACCTAAGAACTAGAAATGAGATGCGAACAAGCTGGGAGGAGTTGGCGGGGTCAGTTCATTGCGATCATGCGTCAACGAGGACGTTGACATTTTATGGAGTGGTGGAGGATGTGACGGGGCCAATACTCGAGCTACAGCATGGTGCGTGTGGCACGACAAGTGGTGCCAGGAGGGCACGCTACATGGAGCCATGTTGGCCTTGCGACGTGGTCGCGCTACGAGGATGAGACACAGTCGCATGAGGGTAGGACCCGGAGCGTCACGGTCGCGACATAGCCAAGGTGGGCTAGCGATGCATGAGGCGTTGCGGTATGTCAAACCAAGGGGTTTGAGGTTCTCTTGCCATTCTGGCTGAATGACTGTTTTACCCTTATATAGGGGAAGGGAGCTTGAGAGCTATTCCCCCGCACACGGGGCCTTGCGTTGGTAGAGGGGGCGCAAGTGTCTCCTAGGCCTGAAAGGGTGGGCCTAGGACGTCGACGCAGCGATGCCGTGTGGAATCCGGGTAAGGTTGATGTATGGCTCCGGGTTACGCGTCGCGGTGCATACGGCTGGGCAACCTCGCGTGAAAACACCAAGGCGCTGCGTGGGACTCAGTTGAGCACGACAGCATGTGGGCTAAAGATGAATGTGTGCTAGTAATTCGAAACGCACACGAAGGCAAGCTGTGTGGGACTCAGTTGAGCACGCGAGCGCGAGGCACAAGGCTGTGGACTTGGTTCGGCAGGCGAGCGAGGTACTAGTGCAGTGCACAGGGTGAAGCTTGAGCAGGCCAAGTTTAGCATAGTGGTGTAAGTGGCGTGTCGTAAGGGGCACGATGAGCCGAATGGTAGGCCGTGAAACAGAGGTAACCATGTTGGGGGAGTTCCCGTCCTCTAGGCGGGTGGTATCAGAGCTGATGTGCAGATGGGTTGGCTTCGTTACACGCGATAGCGAAGCACTGCACGGGTTATAAGCGTGTCGAAGGACGCTCCCGCGATAGTTGGTATTAGAAGTAGGCTGACCTAGCAAAGTGTGCGTTAGGTGCCGCACGGGACTGAGGTTGCGAAAGTGCGACCCCGTGACATGACGGTTGACGACGGGCCGACAACATCTTTGTCTCTCGCTCGCCACTCGCACCACAATTGACAACACCACCACCTCTCCCTCTTCTACTCTCACCACAACACCATTGTTGGCCACCGACCACCGCTCGGTAATCAAGTGTGTTCATTTTTTTTTTCTTTTTTTGAAGATCACTACTAATTGAAACCAACCCTAATCACTGCCCTAACCTAGTCAATCAACCATATTACCCTATTCTCTAATCATTGCTGATTTTTTTTATAACCCTGTTATTTTTATGTCATTAGTGATTTTTGTCATTATTTATAGCATTGTTGTGTCACTTGTGTGTTGATCTATTTTTTAGTTATTGTATAATTGTTAATTTTTTATTATTATTGTGTCACTTGTGTGTTAATCACTGCCCTAACCTAGTCAATAAACCCTATTACCTTATTCTTTAATCATTACTGATTTTTTTTATATCATTGCTGCTTGCTTTGTCATTATTTATATAATTGTGGAGTATTAGTCACTTTTTTTAATTATTAAGATGTTTGACATTCAATCAAGTGGTAACAACATTGATGATAGTATGGATGTTAATTCTAATCTTAGTAGTATTCAAGGAAATTTACCGACTCCTAATCCTGGCTCTACAGTATGTGTTGTCCCTGATGCTCCTCTTCCCAAACCGCATTCTCCATCGGGAAAGCGTAAGAGATCCTCTGTTTGGGATGAGATGATGTTGGTGACAAAAAATGACAAACAAAAGGCCTAATGTACTCACTGCAAAAAGGAATTTACTATAGTTATAAGATCGGAACTACTACTCTAAAAAAAACCAAGAGTGGATAAAAAGTAACAAATATTGTCTGATTTACCTCCCCTTAAGAACTTTGCATTTAGCGAAGCATTAGTTCGGGAGGAAATAGCAAGGGCTATTATCCTTCACGAATATCCGTTTAAAATTGTAGAACACATTGGATTTAGGAGGATTTGTAGTTGTTTAGAACCTAAATTTAAGATGTTGTCACAAAACACTATTAGAAAAGAATGTTTTAATGTATATAAGAAAAAGAAAAATAATTTAGTTAGTAAATTTGAAAGTAATAATGGAAGAGTAAGTTTTACATCTGATACTTGGACATCTATCCAAACTTTAGGATATATGACTGTTACTATTCATTTTATTAATTCTGATTGGAAGTTATAAAAACGTATAATAACTTTTAATAACCTCCCCTCACCCCATATCGGGAACAATATTGCCAAAGGAATTAAGACATCTATATTGATATGAAAACTTGATAAAAAAGTGGGATCAATTACCTTAGATAACGCCGCCGCAAATGATGTGGTGGAAAGAACTCTAAAATTGTATTTTGTTCGAAAAGATGTCCTGCGACAAGGAGGCGATATATTTTATGTACGTTGTGCATCACATGTTTTGAACCTAATCATTAAAAAGGGCCATGAGAATTTAGGAAAAACCATTCATAAAGTTAGGGAGAGCGTGAAATTTATAAAATCAACACCATCTCACTTGCAAAAATTTAAAAAAGCAAAAAGATTATGCTTAGATGTCCCAACACATTGGAACTCAATATTTCTTATGCTAGATTCCGCACTATTTTATAGAGAAGTATTTAACTTGTTAGGATATAAAGATACAAACTATAAATTTATGCCTTCAGATAAAGAATGGGAAGATGCTTTAATTTTATGTGACTTTTTAAGAATATTTTATCACATAATAAATACTTTTTGTGCAAGTAAGACTCCAACTAGCAACAAATTTTTAATTGAAGTGGCTAAAATAAAACTTAATTTGAATAAAATGAAAATGATCAATGTCAAGCACGTAGACACATGGCTATAAAACTGCAAGAAAAATTTGATGAGTATTGGAAGGAGACTACTACTACTTCTACTTTAGTATTAGAATTAGCTATAATTTTTTACTTTAGATATAAACTAGTTGAATTACGAATTACTTTTGAGGCTTTATATGGGGATCAAGCATCCTTACGTGTTGTGAGTATCAAGAGCATTCTCTCTAAGCTTTATAATGAATATAAGAGTAAATGGTGTACATCCGATGTAATAAATACGACTAAATTAAATTATCAAACAAGTGGTGCAACTAGTGATAGTATGGCGGAAGAAATAGACGTATTTGCTCAATTGATGGAACAACGAACCATAGCCCCTACGATTATGGAGATCACGAAATTAGAAAAATATTTAGAAGAGCCATTAGAGAAAAATGTGACTCAACCAACTCCTCAAGACTTCGATATTTTAAATTGGCGGAAAGTCAATTCAAGTAGTCATAGGTTTCCAATTTTATGACCAATAGCTCGTGATATTTTAGCGGTTCCGGTAACGATTATTGCTTCGGAGTCTTCATTTAGTGTTGGAGGAAGAGTGGTTAGTAAGATTAAAAGTTGTTTGAAGCTGGAGACGGTAGAATGTTTGATTTGTACACAAGATTGGATCCGTTGTGATCTTCATTATGACATCGATACCATGCCTACGGTTGATTTCCAAGAAGATGAGATTGAGGATGATAAAGGGAAAAATATTGTTAATTAGTTATATTTTTAAAATTATATTTTCACTCAACTTATTATTTTCTTTTTTATTGATTTGAGGCAATGATGATGAATGCTTATGCATATATTTTTTGGTTGGACAAATTGGATGACTTAATTCATTTTCAAACAACTATTGAATAGTTGTTTAGCTACACAACTTGGATGACTTGTTAATAGATTTTCAAGCAACCGTTGTCCATTATAACCATTGTGCAACAAACTAAGATAAAATATTGAATAAAAGCATGTATCTGAGCCTTTATAAGGTAATATAATTATTTAATTAAACTCTTAAACTTCAAACTTTTGTTAGAAAAAAAATAACCCAACCCAATTTTATTAGAAAAGTAGCCCTAAAAAAATAGTCTAACCAAAATTTTTTTGAAAAAAATAGTCGAAAAAAGCCTGAAAAAACACCCAAGCTTGGCCCGGCTAGGTAATGCTAGGCTGAAAAAATTAGGAACCCGGCCCGGGTTGAAAAAATTAGGAAACCATCCCGAGTATGAAAAAATTAGGAACCCATCCTCGGTAGGTTAGGGCCGGATTGAATCCCAGCCAGACCCTAATCCGGCTCATTGAGAGCCCTACAAGTTACACAAGTCAAATTATAGGAGTCAAAGTTTAATAAAAAGTAAAATATTAATTAAAAATAAAAGTTTGACCTTAACGTCAACCTTTGACTCCTAAAAATTTGGTAATATATTACTAACTTATAAATTATTATCATGTTCTAGTAGTTAAGGTTTGATCAAAAGTCAAAATTTTAAATAACTTATAAATCTTATTAAAGTTTGATTAAAATTCAAATTTTGACAAAAGTCAAATATTCACTAAAACAAGTATGATGTAAATAATGTGTTAGTCATAGTGATCATGCTGATATGATGGTCATAAAAATAGAAGATACTTTTTAAAAGTCAAAAGATAATTTTTTTTACTTTTAATTTAAGATATATATTTTTAAAAATTTTTGCAAGTAACTTTAGATTTGAAATAACTAAAAATTATAATCTACACTTAAAAGGTTAAAATAATTTCTTTCTAAAATGACTTGGTATATGAAAATTAAATTTTCATACGGGGCCAACTTAATTTCATTTTCATCTTCTTACATAACTATCAAACAACAATAATTGAAAATTAAATTTTATTTCCACCTATTTAATTGCATTTCCATTTTATCAAATATGACCTTAAAAAAAAATTAATAGAGCAATTAGACCCAAAAGTTGAACTTAAATAGATGTCACAAAGTCCTTAACCAAAGATTGTGCCAAACACACGGATACATTAAAAGAAAGACACTTGTGATGAACGCCCATAACCAGACTGTGCTTTGACCATCTAATTTTTACTCATATGACACACGTCTGATTAATCAAAGGTGTCCAATTGGCCCAATAAGTGGATGGTCATAGAATTAGCTATAGAGCAGATCATCTGCTACTATTCTATATTCGGCCAATTAGATGACCAATATATATCGGCTGATATGGAGCCATATGCAATATATATTTTCTTCTGATTGAGGCTAGTCGGCAAATGTTAAAGCTGCGTGTGAAACGGACGCAGCTTCGAAGGTTAAATCAAACCAGCTTAAGCCTGATCTGGGTGCAATGTTATTCTATCAATAGAATTTCATCTTTACCGATTAAAAAAAAAAAAAAAAAAAGTACCGTTATATTCACCCTAAAAGGCTGCTTTTTTCCCCCACCTTCCTCCACCTTATATGTATTGATTGCATTTGAATCAGATGGTAGTGGTCATTTTTCATCCCCATTTTTTGCATAGTAAATCTATGGATCGTGGGCATACTATCATACGGTCGATTTTTTATTATACATGACACACATCTCAAAAAGTGATACTAAAATTATGCTTGAGCGCGATGGGAGGGGTCATATGATTTTAGGGTCACTTTTTGAGATGTGTGCCATGTGTAATAAAAAAATTGACCATCGAATGATACGCCCACGATCCATAGATCGATTGCGCATAAGATGGGGACAAACAACGTCCTCCACCAACAAATTCAAAGGCGGTCAATACATGCCGACTGAAGAAGGTGGGGTGAGACAGCAACCTGGTGGGTTGAGTATAATGGTACCCTAAAAAAAAATGTTAATAGTTATTTTACCCTATATTTGAGGGCTTATACACTATAGGTATGATCCTTATTTTTGAAGCGGTCTTAGGGCATATGGTCAACCTCCTTAAGTCTTCGGTAGCTCCGATTGAGGTGAACTCGCAACTGTTGTCTCATTTAGTGGATTTGGTTGATTGTACTCCCCAGTGGTTGCCCATAATTTATCTTGGGCTTTCGCATGACGTTGGTAAGCCTTCGGTTGCGGACTGGGATCCTGTGATCAAGAGGCGTGAAGTGCGGCTGGCCTCCTGGAAGGGTAAGTTTTTGAGTAGTAGTGGTAAGCTGACTTTGGTTAATTCGGTGTTGGCGAGTCTTCTGATTTTTTTCCTTTTAATGTTCAAATATCCGATAGCGGTGATCGATAAACTCGAAAAAATTTAGCGAAAATTTCTCTGGGAAGGATCTGGGCTCAACAAGAGGTACCATTTAGTGAGGTGGGAGGTTTGTCAGTTGCCTAAAGAGGGTGGAGGGTTGGGTATCCGTAAACTTCAAGAAGTTAATAAAGCCTTGTTTGGCAAATGGTTGTGGAGAGCGAGTTTGGATGAGCAAAAGGACAACTTGTGAGTTCAAGTGTTGTCTCCGAAATATGGTTGGGCTAGTGGGGAATGGGGTGTTCGGGTGAATGAGATCAGAAATCCTTCAGCTTGGTGGAAGGGAGTCTTCTCAGTTTTGCAAGAATTTGTCAGATGGACTCACTTTAGCTGGGGTGACGACATTCATATCAGGTTTTGGCTAGACCCGTGGCTAGATTTTACCCCTTTGTGTGTCCCCTTCCCTAGTAACTTCAGGATAGCTGCGGCTCCTAGGTGCCTCGTTAATAAGGTGTCGTTCGAGCATGGAGGAAGGATGATATGGAATATTCTTACTCGAAGACTCTTAGAGGATGAAGAGCTTCATCCATTTCTCGACTTTCACGATCGGCTATATTCGGCTAAGCGGAATTGGCTGTGGTGCGATACTAGATGGTGGCTCCCGAATGGTAAAGAGACTTTTTCGGTCCGTTCCTACAGTATGTTAACTCTTAGACCTCTGATCAGAGTGGGGTGAGCGGATCTATGGAGTGCTCCGGTGCCTCTCAAAGTTGGGTTTTTTGCGTGGACGTTGATGAGGGGTAGAGTCTTGACGGTTGACCAGTTGATTGTGTGGGGCAAATCTATAACAAACAGATGTGCTATGTGTTTGCAGGAGGAAGTGTTGGCATCTCACCTTTTCCTTCAGTGCTGGGTAGTGGCGGAGATCTGGGCAGTCATTCTCAAGTCTTTCGACATGTTGTGGGTGATATCTAGGGATATTCCCTCCCTGTATGTGTCCTAGTTTGGCATTCCGTTAGAGGGCCATTTGCTGGCCTTCTGAAAGGTGGGTTTCTTCGCGGTCCTTTGGAGTATTTGGCTAGAAAGGAATGAAAAGATATTTTGTAGGAGGCGTTGTTTGGTTGATGCGATTCTAAAGGGTATTTTAGAGTTGATGTGCCTTTGGGTCAGACTTGTTAAGCCGGAGACTGGGGACCTTCCGGAATAGTTTGAATTTGGTCAAGTTGGCAGCCAGGTTCGGGGCTGGAGTTTTGGGAAGGGAATGCCCGATTTTTCTTATTTTTCTACTTTGTTTTAGTTTTCTTTCGTCTACTTTGGTCGGTTTAGATAGTCCTGCATTTTCCAGCTTCTCGCTGATTTTTTTTATTTAATATATGATACCTTTATCAATTAAAAAAAAAATTCTATGTATTTTCAAAAACTAAATGGGTCCCCTTGAATGTATATCAACCATATTAGCCAAGGAATATGGTGTCGATCTATGTGCTAGGGAATATGGTGTCGATCTATGGCCAATATATGTATATATATATATATTAATTTGGCTAGCTAGAATTTTACATGGTAGATATGTATCGCAAATTAGTCGACATTTGAAGCCTTGATTGCTACAACTCGCAACAAAAATAATATAGGTTGGAGACGACTATCTCAATAGCCACGTGTGACGGGGTCAATACTCGGGGCAGCAGCAGGAAGGCGTGGGGGCCATGGAGTTGGTTGGTTGGCTAGCAAGTAGGGCGTCAGGCCTTGATGCTACGAGTGTGGCGCATGAGCGTGGAGGCACAAGACCTTGCGGCGCGTGCGTGTTCCCCAATGTATGGTGCGGTGGTGGCTTGAGCTAGGTGAGGATCTAGTGTGACGACTAAACGTGCGTGGGGCGTGAAAACTGATCTCAGGGGCGTATTGGTTTGGAGGATGGCACTGTATGCCACGGAAGGAGACCGTGTGCTATGGTTGTGACAGCCCGGATTTCGGCACCCCGAAACCCGTGCCATCAGCACGATCATCTTGACCGTGCCCCTTAACTATGCACGGAACACTGGTATATCAAGCATAAAAAGAAATAAGGACAACTTGCGGAATTTAAATCTTATTAGAAATACTTTTCAAAAGACAGCTCTACCCTCATGCCTCTACATGAAGGGAGAACCGATCCGAACCATCGATGATATAAATCATCACAGATGGTTCGCCCCAAAAGAATAATCCAACTCTATACATACACATGTTTTCACAAAATAAAGGCTTGACATACCAAGCCGTACAATCTCTACTCAAAACTCCTCAAAGTAGCACAACGGAGTCCTCTAGAAGAAGTCCTCTGGAGGTGGCTCCAACTCCTCGCCGGCAGCAAAGTCCGACTCGCCGGGATCAGCGTCCCCTGAAACCTCGGCAGCTGCTGCTAATGGACCTGCGACGTATAGTCTATAGGGTGAGCTACATCCTAGCCCAATAGGGAACAAACACTGCTGAACATATAAGTTATAACTCACATATATTCTATGATATGCCATGCATGATGTAACTATGCAGTTGTTGATAAAACAGTTAAAAGCATTCGTTTTACTGTTGATTACTTATGTTTTCATTTACTCATGAAAAATGCTGAAAAGGCCTAAAGCAAAACTTAAACTTTCAACTTAAGTAATCCCCGAGCAATATAGCATCGAGCCCCGATGAGCTACCCTTCATCGTCATCTATATAGACAGTTTTAATGTATTCCACAGGAATACCATATAATACCAAGCCCCTTTCACGGGATTGGTGGCGGGTTTCACTTATCTCAATCAACACCCACGGGTGTGCTTACTATGTCTGGATAAGCCTCACTTGCGGCCTACGGTTTCGCCAGTATCGGCCACGGATATCCCGCCGTGTCGATCGTGGATATCCCGCCACGTCGGTGGGGTAACCTAAGGAACCTCAAATAACAAAATATCGATTGCCTTACATATAGTTATTCACCGTGTAAGTGTGCTATCTTTATATCGCTTAGGCCCTATCAAACATGATTCAATCTGTGGATACATCACAGGATGTATCCATTAACTTGCATCACACCGATGCTCTTATCTCTTACTTCTTCATCCCACAGGGATGGCTCATTCGTTACTCTTATGAATGTCACACACACACTTTTCACAATTCTTTGGTAAAAATAATTGAATTGAAATTTATATCACTACATACATGCTCTTGTAAAATAAAGTACATGTTCAAGGTGTTCTACCTCAAGTCTTCACTTGTTCAATGCATCAAGGTCCCACGTGGCTCCTTGTGCACTAGCTCACACGCACCACCTATGGTACCACATAAATTAAAACACATCACAAGGATGCAATAAAGAAGGTATAAGATCCTCCAAGAATCTTAAAGTCAAACCTAAAAGTCAACAAAATTTATCGATCGATTAATCAAATCGGAATCGATTAATCGAACTTGGTTCGATTAATCGATTTCCAAAATCGATTAAATCGTCAATATCGACGATTCGAAGTAATTTCGATTAATCGAAATTCTCCTTTAAAGTAAACTCACTTTGTTGACGATTGAGTTTCGTTAGATTAATCGAATCCAGCTTGATTAATCGAAATTCTTCTTCATAAGTACACCTACTCTTGCAGTTGAGTTTTCATTCGATTAATCGAATCCGGTTTGATTAATCAATTTCTTCTTTTCGCAAGTACACCTCTTCATTGAGCGTTGAATTTCATACAAGTCGATTAATCGATCCCAAATCGATTAATCGAAAACTAAATCGATTAATCGAAATCCCATTTCGATTAGATTTTCATAAATCATTTCCTCCAACCCTTGGGGTCCCTTTGGAGGTTCCATCGATTAATCGATTCTCAAATCGATTAATCGAAATCAAATTCGATTAATCAAATCAATTCGATTAATCGAGTCGTGATCTTCGACCTTTCAACTTCGCCAATTTGATTAATCGAAACCCAATTTCGATTAATCGAAATTGTCGATTCACCCTTTTCATTTGTTCTTCCCAATCTTTTCCCATACTTTTCCTCTATTTTTTAAGCCATTGTCCTATGATCTAACCCACATTTAACCACAACTTAACCCCTATGATCTATGCATCTTATTTACAAAAATTTACCTTGGATAGATCTCAAGTTGATTTCTATCAATAGTTGGAAGGCTAGGGTTTCTAGCTTTGGCTCTAACGGATCCCTTGCGTCGAATCCGGCCTCTTTAATGCTTGACTCCCTCTTCCAAACAGTTGCAATAACTCCTCTCTTACTCCTCTCTCTTTCTCTCTCTTCTTTACTTCTCTCAACCACCAAACATGAAGGTTAGGGTTTTCAACCCTTTTTATCTTATCTCTTTTTCTCGGCGTGGAGCACATACACACTCATCAGTGTATGTAACTCTACAACTCCTCTATCTCTCCACTCTTCTACACTGATTCACACATCACTTCTGCTCATCTCACCTTAAGTTCATCAATGAACTATCTCATGGTCAAACCTAAGACCAATCGGGCACGGATCCCGAGGTCATAGTTCAATGTGATTTTTCGGGCTATTACAATGGTAGTATGTCAAACCAATACCTTTGAGATTCTCCTGCTGGATGGCTTGGGGTAGTGTTTAGACCATACTTGGGAGAAAAGAGCTGTGGAGCTATTCCCCTACACACAGGGGCCATGCGACACTAAAGGGTACGCTGTGATTTCTTAAGCTTGAAAGGGTGAGCCTAGGACGTTGCTTCGGCTATGCCGTGTGTCACTGTCACGACCTAGAATCCTTACCCGATATCGAGGGCCTAGAATTCGGTGTTATAACACCGCACGCTGGTTAAGGCGATAAGCGGACATACACATAATCTATAAATTGACTTAGCATATGAATTGAGGCATTTAAGATAACATTAAAAATAATTGACTCATAAATTAATAGCGGGAGCCATAAAAGATAATAAAAAGGTAAATCCTAACCATGCATCTAAGATAGAAGATAAAACAAGTTTTACGTAGGATAAAATGGTCCTAAACATGAACTCACAAAAATATCAAAATAACTAGAATATGTCTCTCAAAGAATAAAGTCTAAAGCAAAAGGACTCTCAAGGCTCGTAGAAATCTGCTGGATCTACGCTCTCCTCTGGATGATAGCCAACGCCTCCATCTACGTAAGCCGCCTCTGGAATGGTAGCTCTCGCGTCATTATGAACAGGATAAATGGAATCTTCACCTGAAACTATTTGATTTGGGAGGGGGGTGAGTTTACTCAGTCGCGTAAACTCAGAGGGTTGCACAATCGATCCACCATAACTTACTCAGGTGGTCGTGTGTGCAATCGCTTGAATTACGGTACATTTTTAAAATATAACCAACATCTTAAATAAATGAAATAAACTTATCCATAATTCATAGACTGTCATAATCAAGCCTGAAAAATATACTAATATAACATGAAGAGTGCATGATGCTTCTATTTTCTTATCTCTTTTCCTATTTGTCTCATTAACTTAACATACGTGACATATCGTAAGTCTTATTAATTACTCAATACGCCTACACAACGTACTTTGCATCTTATCTTATTTAAACGATCTGTACCAGGATCGCTGCTCGAGCCTACCACGCGAGGTCCACGTGTAGATAACCACCTAACCTCCATATCATAACATAAACCACCATCCAGCCAGATGAAGTTGTCGGCATAGTAACCACGATGCCCCCTTAGTTCGAGACAAGGCTATAATGTCCTTAAGACCCGTCTTGGCTGCAGACGTTAGACCCTTACGGTGGCTCGTAAGGTATGACACGTGTAGAAACTTAATTTATATTTAGCTGGCCTTCACAGCATATCTTAACATATCATAACATTATTCGGTTCTGGGCTTAGGTTCCCGCCCCGATTTTATATTTGCGTGAGCTTAAGTCCCCACTTTCTTAATATACATGTGTCTTAACATATTCTTTTCTCATTTTTTCTTAAAACTTAGTTAGAATAGGCCACGGTGCGATAGACTTCACTAAACCACGTTTTCCAAGGGACGGGTTCCGTAGTAACCTAGATGTACTTCGTGTGGTATCCCATACTATCATAGAGGGGTCGCATTCGTACATGAATGCCTATATTCCAAGTTCCACGTGATCGTGAAAGAAACCCCACCGTGACGAAGGCTTAAGTCATGTGTCATATCTTATTCTTAACTTATATGCGTATGCCCTATCGTGATTTTCTATATGATGAATGTCATATGATAATAGTGAACATATATAAGAATGAACTATAACATAAACTTTAAGCATTTCATATTTATGAAGAAAATTAATAAAGAGCATAACATACGAAATATTAAAGTAAAACAGAAAATAAGAAATATTTAACTACATTTATTTTACAATAGAGTTGAAACTATACTTCATTAGGGTTAATTGTATTCATGAAATTTAGTGATTGACTGATATAGCAATCCGACCTATTTTAAAATTCTAAAGGAGCACATGTGTCAAATCAAGAATTGTATGAGGCTTAAATGAGGTAATAGAATGGTAAGTATTAAAAATGTCAATATTTGACCCCTTAAACTTATAGATTGTTATTCGATGCAAGCTATTTAATATATTTTATTTAATTTTAGCGATTTATAAGTCTAGAGATAAGTTTAGCGTAAAGTAGCCCAAGAGTTAAAAAAATAATATCAAACCCGTGTAACCTTGAATTATCTAAAACGTATCCCGACTTGCAGCCCAAATGTGACCTTAAAAATATTAGATTCGTGAAATTACTATTTCCGATAAAGTTGTAGATCTCGTTGTCTTCTTTCCAATGCCGTAAGAATTACTTTAATCCGAGTTCGGAGTAAAAAGTTATGATCAAAATACCGAGGCTGTGTCTGTTGAAGAGTTTGACCAAATTTCACGAAAATCTGGGAAAAACGATCCTATCGATTTTGGGCCTAATTTCTATATTTTTAAGACTCAAATTTTATCAAAATTTAAGAAAAAAATTTGGGTTTTCTTTTTAAGAAATAATTGAATAATTTAAGATGGGTTTAGAGGCACCCACCTGTTGAAGCGTGATTCGAATCCTACGATGATTTGGGTTGATGGAGAACGGATTCGAGAGACGATATGCCCGAGTTTTTTCGCGAGAATTCCTTTCTTACGATAAATTGGTCACGACGATGAGAAACTTTGATGGTGTAAGATTCTCTGATAAGATCAAAAATCGATGGAGATCCGACGATGAATTATGAAAGATGGCACTGTCAGAGCTTTTGCAGAGAAGAGGGAATAAAGAGAGACAACTGAGAGAAGAAGTAAATATATATCTAATTCCCTGTTAACTCTAATTAAGACTTTCCGTATAAGATTTAATAAAATAGTAGTTTTTACACGCAAGTAGAATTCATACGTGACTTGAAAAGCTTGAGAAGAGGTTTTGCTCCAGCGCTTTGTGTAAGCACCAAGGTAAATGATGATTCTCTCCCGAATTTACAATTGTGCCCTTTAACCCGCTTCACTCTTCAAACGGGCATAACTTTTTATATTCTTATCGAAAATCGACAAATTATATATCGTTGGAATCGTATCGATGAGTACTCTGTAATGAGTCTAATATTGATATATAAAAAAAATCAGACAATTTCTAAAGTGGGTATATTCCGGTGTGGAGCGTTAGCACCACGCACTGTGTGGTACATCATCTAATACCATTAAATAAAATTCAAAAATCTGGGTTATTATATTCACCCAAGGTGAGGTTGCCATGTGGCCCTGGACTATGCGTCGCGGTGCACTTGGATGGGCAATGAGGGAGACACTCGAGGGCTACGTGAGATATGGTAGTGCACGGTAACCGAAGGTTGGATGCAAACGTGTGTTAGTAATGAGGAACGCACATAGTGGTGGGCTTGGTTCGGTGTGTTGGCGAACTATGTTGGAATGGGACGGTATGGGAAACTGCATGCTATTGTTGTGAAGCGAGGTACTAGTGTAGGGCACGCGAGGGTGAAGCTTGAACATGCCAAGCGAGACACAGAGGTGCCGACATGGGTGTCGTAAGGGGCACAATGCGATAAATGGTAGGTCTCGAAAGAAGGTAACCATATACGGGAGTTCCCGTCCTCTAGGTGGGTAGTATCAAAGTCGGATGGTTGGGTAGGCTGGCCTCGTTGCACGCAGCAGCGAGGTGCCGCACGGGTGTGATTGCCAATATCGGGCTGTGCCCCCGTGACACATGACCAACCACAACCAGATTGATTTCTTCTTCTTCAACTCCTTTTTTCTCTTTTCTAGACTTCAATTGGTGTTTGATTTTCTAGAGCGGGGCATAGTCACAAAAATCGCCGAATTTGTTAAAAATTCATGAATAGTATGAGAATTTAAAGGCTTGCAAATTAATCTAGAATTATGCTTGATTTTTTAAAAATTCACGTACTTTTAAAAAATCGTGAAGAATTCTCAAATAATTCGCAAATTTTCAAAAAAAAAATTGTGATGTTTAATACTTTTCAAAAAAATTATATTTTTAAATCTTATTTTTATTTTATTTTTTTCTCTCTAATTTTTCCTCCGAATATTTCCCCAAACTTGCCAAATTTTGTTGCATTTTTCTGAATTTTAACTTCGTTGAATTATTGCCGAACCTAGACTTGGTGACTATGGAGCAGAGCACAAGTCATATATATATATATATATATATATATATATATATATATATATATATATATATATATATATATATATATATATATATATATATTCCTTAGGTTGGGCTCAGGCCATCTCTTTTAGGCTTATTAGAGGCGAGTGGGGCTTGACTGTCCTTTTAGGTCTGTCATAAGCTTGATCTGGGCTCCGGCTAGTCAAGAATCTATTTATAGGCTGGTTCTCGCCCTGCTCGTTGCTACCATTGATGGTGTTTGTGATCATTTCAAATTATTATGTGGTTTGGCTATAATAAGTGGGCGTTAGAGAGCCAAGCAAGGATCAAAATTGAAATTTTGGGTTGAAATTTCGGCCGAAAATTTGAATTTCGGCTAATAATTTCAATCCCATACAAAATCTGACCAAAATTTCGGTCCCAAATTTTTGTTTCGGTGGGGACCGAAACTCATAATTTCGGCCAAAATTTCGGTCATTTCGGCCGAAATTTCAATCATTTCGGCCGAAATTTTGATCCTTGGAGCCAAGAAACACTCAGATTCTGGGTTTGGGCTAAAAAGCACCACTTTTTCAAGCGATTCTTAGCATATCTCTACTTTTCTGTCAAATTCCAAGGGAATACAACATGCGTGAGTTAGAGATATTTCCTCATAATCGTATAATTATCCCACGATATACATCCTAATTGATGTCCCCCGGCCTCTAATCTTTTGAAGGGTATTTATAACTAAATAATTAGTCTCAGCAACCAATGATTCCACCTTTAACATTATTGATTGCCTTGAATTAAATCATGGAGATCTAAATCATGGAGATCATTTTCTATCCCAATCTTTGACAAAATAGATATTGAGATCATGACCTACATATCATACAGTCATATGTTGATTCCATGCGGCACACATCCCAAAGTGATTGTGATCATGAGCGTACCATAAGAAGAGTTCTTAGGTCACTTTTGGAAATGTGATATATGCAGAATCAACATCTGACCGTCTGATAGGTGGGCCATGGTTTGAATATCTATTTTGCGAAAAATTGAGAAGAAAAATGATTTCCATTGTTTGTTTTAAGGCAGCCAATAGTGTTAGCGGTGGAACCATTAGTTGAGGAGACCAAATCTTCGACTGCAAATACTCATACCCAATATCTTTAATATTATAAAGCTAGAAGAGAGAAAATGATTGGAGATAGTAAAATTAAGAAAGGGTACCCTTAGTTGCAACCATGCTTTTAAAGAAAAAATCAAGGATTGCAAATAATAATACTCATAGTTGCAACAATGATTTTAAAGAGTATATTGTATATAAGGAGGTTTGAACCTAAGACTAAGTATTACAAAAGGAGGAGTTTACTAAGTTTGAAGAGAAATAAAAATTATAATACATAAATAATTTTTGAAAATCGAAATAATTCACATGCAATCTAGAAAAGGCACCAAAATTATTAAATAAAAAAGTGTCGGATCTTTACTTAATCCATCATTGGAATGTATTTCAACGCAAAGAAACATACCATATGACGTACATATGTGACCAATCTAAATTGTCAAAGTAGCAATTCATCTATTTTGTATTAGATTCGCTATGTGTATATGATGTTTTAGGAATCATCTTTCATGAAATCATATTTGAAAAAAAAACTCCATCAAATATGTTCAACCTAAAATGGATTGATAACCTGTAAAATTTTAGTAAAATTTGAGCACGACACTTAAACTGATGATTAAATAATATTTTTATGACTACAACACAACCACTCATTAAACTGATTTTGAGATTTTCTAAGATGAACTTAAGAGCGATGGGATTATGAACTTTTTTAGGAAACACCAAAAATCTGAGTAAGTTAAGAATGCATCTGGGAAAGGTTAGGAATCTGAGTCTACTAGGAATCAACAAGATTCAGAGTTGAATTGATTCTAAACGTTTATGGGAAAAACTAAGAACAAGCTAAGAAACACCTGAATGAGCCCTAAGGCTCTGTTTAGGTACCCTTTTTTTTTTCTTCAAATATAGTTTTATAAAATTTTAAAATAAAATTAGAAATATTTAATTTAATTTATTGTGTTTGATGAACTCTATTAATTTAATCATTTTATTTGATGAACACTATTGATTTAAGGCCCTATTGGCTAACTTGAAAATGTTATTTATTTGTTAAAAAGAAATTCAATTTTAAGATGTTTTTGACATAGTGACAAATTTCGTTTTCGGTAATTTTTCGGTGGGGGGTCATTACAGTACATTTCGGATTAATTTATATACATTTCAAAAAAAATTCGGGAAAGTTTCGGGGATTAAAAATATATAAAAAATATATTTAATATTTAAAAAAAATTAACAATTTGATCCAAGTGGCCAAGCACTGAGGCCAAGCTCAAGCATAGAACTGTAGAAGACAAATTGACAAAGGGTACCATTATAATCAACCCAAAAGGCTACTTTTTCATCCCATCTCCTCCACTTGGCATGCATTGACCGCCTTTGAATCAATGGTGGAGGTCATTTTTCGTCCCCATCTTTTACACAATGAATCTATGGATCGTGAGCGTACCATCAGACGATCAATTTTTTATTACATATAGCACACATCTCAAAAAGTGACGTTAAAATCATGCTTGAGCGTGATGGGGGTCATATAATATTAGAGTCACTTTTTGAGATATGTGTCATGTGTAATAAAATATCGACCATTTGATGGTACTCCCACGATCCATAGATCCATTCTGCAAAAGATGAGGATGAAAAATGACCTCTACCATATAATTCAAGGGCGGTCCATGCATGCTCGTTGAAAAAGGTGGGTGAGAAAGCAGCCTAGTGGTATGAGTATAATGGTACCCACAAATTGGACGCGATTTTGTATTTTCATATATAGTCCCACATCAGTGGCTAGAGAAAGCTCTTCACTCTAGCCACCTATATAAGGTGTTCTCCATTATCTGTAACTAACCATTCACGCAGCACACGCCACGCTTGTGGTGAGCCAGTGAGGGAACTATTCTTTGGCCGAAAAAGAAAAACTAAAAAAAGAAAATATCAAAATTTATCGAAATTTTTGAAATTTTGTCGAAAATGTTGAATAGTAACAAAATTTCTCTGAAATTTTCATTTCACTCCCATTTCGGCAAATTTCACGAAATTTCACCAAAATTTGGCGAAATTTGTCACTATGATTTTTGATAGAATTATAAGGGGATAGAAAGGAAATTACGTAGACCCAAATTTCCATTCACCAAACTATTTTAGGAGGAAATTTGTTCAACATCTCCCGACATTGAAATTGAGTCCTCACCAACATCTCCCAGCATTTTGCTAAAAACTATTAAGGTATGCTTGATGGGAGAGAGTTCAAACAGGAAATGAACTCTCTCCCATCAAGCAGACCCTAATAGTTTTTAGAAAAATAAGTAACATATTGCAAAATCATTTTGCAATTATAATTGTAAACAATCAGCCAAAATTTTGGTTTATATAGTATGTGTGATAATGTGTATTAAATCTTATGCATAGTGTACCACTATCTTTCTTCTTTTTCATTAAATCTTGCAATTAATTTCTTGCATGAGTATCTAATCAAAAATTAAATGTACAATGTTGCTATTCTTATTTAGATATGCATGCATCACCATCATTGCTTTATCAAGCATATTTAGGTCAGTTTCTTATTTAAAAAAGAGGGTGGTGGGGTAAATGGTCAAGGCTGTAGAAGCACTATAAAAATAAGGTGTTGTAGAGGTATTTACTGTTAAGACCTTTTTTGATAGCGGCAGGACTAACAACGGCAGTTTTTGATAGCGACCAGACAAATAGCAACAGTTTTTTTATTAATAAATGCAGTTTTTGACTGTCACTAATAATTTTATATTTTATAGTGAGGAAGATGATCAAGGTGGTGGTTCAGGTGGGGATGCATCGTTAGTAGTTGGGCTATTTGGTGAAGGTGAGGGTTTGCACTGATCGGCGCCATGCAGAAATGACTTTTGACAAAGTTGAGAAGTCTTTCGGCGATGGGAATTACCGATGGAGGCAGGAGGTTGATGGGAGATGGAAAGGGGGATTGGGGAGGGGGAATAGAGAGTGGTGGTAGTGAAATTGGTTGGAGACTAGGATGGCTGCCGAAAGGGAGCGAAGTTCAGGTCTCGAGTGGGTTGTGCAAACCTTTTTTGACAGTTCGGGTAGGTTTTTTGGACTGTTGTTGGCACGGCATAGGTTGATGGTTAGGGATGCACACCCTTAATCGAAACCTGAAATCCAACCGCACCAAAACCTGTAATGAGAAAAGTAGGTAAAATACCCACGTCGAACTGAATCAAATCGGTTTTGATTTCGATGTCGATTTCAAAAAAAAAAAATAAAAAAAAAATAATACTGGACCAAACCGAATGAGTTTGGATTCGGTTTCGGTGTGGGAAGTACCGAACCAAAAATCGAATAAATCAGTTTTGATTGGATACACTGAATTTGCATTGATAGTTTTCTGGAAAGTTTTGCAAAGGTACAAGGGAGGGTTAGGAGGCATGGTGTGGCCATTGGGTAGCCATGTTGGTCGTGGGGGTATTGAAACCAGGTGAAAGGGTGATGCAGGTCTTGAGCAATAACTATAGTGAGTGGGACTTTCCATTGAGTTGAAGAAAAAGAAAAAAAAGAAAGCGAGTGGGACTTTCCATTGAGTTGAAGAAAAAGACAAAAAAGAAGAGGTCGCTCTCATGTTTAGCTGTGAATTTTTGAGCTGCTTCAATTAATGCATGGCTTAAAATAGTGGGATCAATAAATCTTTTCACCCATAACCAACAAATTAGATTTTTTGCATTTTGTCACACATGACAACTAATGGTAGTCTCAATTTTAAAGGGTGCAAAAAGGTTCTGGTATTTGCAATAAATCATGTGAGAACTATATTGGGATCTGTTAGGTTTTGGCCCAAGGTGTTTTAGTTTGACCCTTATTATTTTGGGTTTGAATAAACGTAGGATCCCATTAGATAGGATCTAAAAGATAGAAATAAGAGCCCAACTAAAACTGAAAAGTGAAAGAGTTTTGGAACGTGAGTTCTCTTTGAATTATTTAGTGTAAGAGAAAATCTTGCTATAATAGAAGAGTCCTCGTCTAAATAAGAAATTAGACACGAATATAAACAAGTGAGATATTTTGGACGTTAGGGGGTTTTGGAGTTGGGACTCCCTTAGGGTTTTGTTTGGCATGTAAGTCTTGGTTATTTGGGCACCGGTATTTGTGGTTCTTTTTTGTTGGGTAAGATTGGAGAATTCGATCTCCATTGTTTGTAGCCTTTGTGTATTTTCATCTTGATAGTGAAAATACCTTGTTTGACTGCCCGTGGACGTAGGCTTAGGCCGAATCATGTAAATCTTATTCTTGTTTGTGATATGATCTCTTTCTTTTTCTACCTTTTTGTGATATTGATTATTTGGTTTATTGGTTGTCTTCTTCTCACGTAAAAGCCATCAATGTGATTAGATGTGCAAACGCCATCTAGAGGGATTTTTGCACAATAGGATCAATAAATCATGTGACACGCATCACAATAAATCATGTGACACATCACACTGAAGCATGATTTTAGGGTTAGATTTTGAGATGTGTTCCACGTGTAATAAAAAAATGACTGTCTAATGATACGTCTATGATCCCTTTGTGTGGAAGATATTGATGAAAAATGATCTCCATAATCCAATTCAAAGGGGGTCAATCCATGTATGCTTGAGAGGTGCTTGTGTGCTAGGTGAGAAAGCAAACTCTTGGTGTAAATATAACGGCACCCTATTATTAGGCCGAATTAAATTCCTCTCCTCACTTTATAATAGTATATTAGAGGAAGATACTGGTATTTGCAACCAAGATTCAGTCTTAACAACTGACGGCTCTAATTTAGCACTGTTGACTACCTTGAATTAGACGATGGAAATCTTTTTCGTCCCGATCTTCCACACAATAGAGCTTGAGATCATGACCCACCTATCAGACAATTAAACGCTTGACATAGTTAGCGTGTGGTGTGCTAACTTACGTACTTGAATATTAAAACAAAAAGTATCAAAGTATGAATGATTTTTTTGTAGGAAACTAGTTTTATTTATTTTTGCTTTAAGTGACCGCGAGTAGATGCCCATGTTGGGCCCTAATTGGGTCCACCACTGATAATGAGCATGACAAGGGTCGAAGAGAGGAGATGAGGATTAGCGATAAGAATTTCAGCCAATAAATTTTTATATTTATAGTAGATTAGGAAAAATATTTATTAGATTACTACCATTAAAAACTTCTACGATTAGTTTTTGAGTATCTTAGTAATTTAAATTATATAATATTATCCTTACTACTATTATAAAAGCACCAATATTTCTTTTAATTTTGTGTTTCCACACTTTAGGAATAAAATACCCCTCTATATACCTTATTTACCCTTAAAATATTGTATGCGCCCTTATTTATATCAAATTATAGCTCCCTCAGCGGAAATGCATAGCCAAAGATGCAAGTGACCTGATTTTACTTCTGGATTATAGGAGCTTTAGTTCGAATTTGTTATTTATAAAAGTCAAACCTGGTCTTCTCTATACGAAATCTACTACGTGATGAAGGCACAAATTTCTTTTAGCATGGGGGCCATAGATCGCCTATCAAAGGATAGGTAATTATAGCATCATGCAACAAATATTAACTCAGCACTATGATGAGGACAACACAAACGCCAGAATCTTGCTATGGACAATTGTGATTAGAAAATTAGAGTTAGTATTAAGTATCCAACCAAAGGACCGAAGCTCTTGGTAATTGGGTCACATTTTAGGATGCATGCCATGTGGAGAATCCGGTGTGCTTTGATGTCCATGATCTTAACAACTATTGAGTAGACTTTTGAGGTCCATCGAGATTAATTAACTTCTTGATCTTTTATACCTCAAGATCTTTAGATCATGGTGTACCTATCTAATCGTACAGATGTTGATTTTTACATGACAATCATTCAAAAAACTGTCCTGAATATCAACTCATCTTATAACTAACTCATTTTCTAAGTCCACCATATAGGGTATCTTTAATTGCACCCATCATTTCATTGAGGACATTTATGTACAAAATCATTGATTGCTTTGAATCAGAAGATGAAAATTATTTTTCATCCCAATCTTCATACAATGGCTTTTGACATTATGGGCATACCATCAAATGATTATGTTTTTATTTGACATAGACACATGTTTCAAAAAAGTGATTAGAAAATCACGCTGCACATATCAGACTCAAGTGTGATTTTTCGATCACTTTTTGAGATATGTGTCATGTGGGACCAAAAATAATTATTTGATTGGAATGAAAAAATATCTCTTTCGTTTGATTCAAAGCAAACATTGGTTTTTGGTATGGTGCCGTTAAAGATGCAATAAAGGCACTCGATCAGCTATTGCCCCGATTTTATGGCATATGGGTCTGGGTCTTCACAAAATAGTATTAGAGCCGAGGACGGCTCTTCTATAAGGTGGAGGGATTGTAATAGTCCCACATTGGATAGAGAAAAGTCCTAACCCTGGACTATATGTGATTGCGGACACTATATATCATGACGCGTTTTGAGTGGGGACCATGCCAAAAATAAAATCGGGGCAAAAACCTAAGCTGAGAAATAGGCAATATGACATGTGAGTCTGGGTCTACCCAGTCCCCCACTAGGCACTTTATATGAACATATAGAGGACACCAATGGGTAATCCCAACGTTTTTTTTTTTTTGATAGCGGGCAATCCCAACTTAGTTCGGAAGCTCCAAACAATTTTGGAATTGCTTAAAGGGTCTAAATTTATATAGTGCAGATAATTTTTTTATGCATTTTCAAGATCTAAATCATCACAGATACATTATGCCACTTGGGAACTAAATCTACATACAGAATGAAAACTAATAAAAGATTTTATAACTTTCAAGTTCCTTTATCAACTTTTATTATTATTATGTAGCTCATAGTAGATTCCTTTATATGTAAGCAGATAGTCAATTAAAATATATATCCACATGGCCTACTATTGGGTAATCATCCCTTTATATGTAAATTGGCCAGCCATCAATCTTTTTCGGCATCCATTAGATCGGATGGTGCACCCAACCTGACCTGATATAACTCGACCCGACACCTGACCCGAAACTTACTAAACCCCTCTATGTTCCTTTAAGGTACCTTCATTTTTAACCCAAAATTCTTTCTTCTCAACCTAAGGTTCAAGTGCTTAAACCATTGACTACTTTGAATCAGCTTATAGAGATAGTTTTTCGTCCTTATCATCTACACAATAGATCCTGAGATCATGGACCTACAATCGAATGATCAGATTTGGATTCCATATAGCACACATCCCAAAAAATAATATAATCATGAGCAACAATCAAATGTTATTCTCAGATCACTTTTCAAGATGTGTGCCATATGAAATCAAAATCATTCAAGGCTTCAGGACAGTTTTTATCTCACATACAAATAGTCATGTTTGAGCATGATGTATCACATTATTTTTAGTTACTTTTTTGGGACGGTTAAAAGAGAATTCTCACAACTCTTGAGTCTTCACAAAAAGATTTGAACAACATTACAAATTCGTGATCTTCTCAAATCTCTCAACTTTTAATAGCTTAAAGACTTGGGAACACCTAACATTATGTGATTATAGATATTTAATTGGGTGTTGTGGCGGTGCAATAAGTTTCGTGCACTTCATCCATTTTCTTAAGTTTCTTTAGTTTCATTGGAACCTTCTTGAAATAAAGCATTTTCTTTTATAAATAAACATATAACCTTTTTTGAAAAGATAAAAGAGGACTATTCTTATTGCTCACCCTTAATAACATTTTTTTTAATTAATACAAAACTGGAATATGTGGTTTATATCTTTAGATAACTTCCAAGTGTAGTGTTCTTTTGAGAAGCCACCCTCTCTAATTTTTTTTTCACCATCTAAGCCTTCTGATTTGATGATCATGATTTATAAATAGTAGATGATCATGATTGATACTAAGCATGATCTTCATCATATTATTTGATGCAGCCAAAGGCTATTATTTGATTCAGCAGTTGACTGCATTGAATCATATGATACTACTGATGCCTAAGGTATAAAAAATCGGCCGATACCGATACGTATTGGGTTTTCACAAATCGATACGTATCGGCTCGGATACGTATTGGTCCCCCAACTTGGTATCGGTATCGGCCCGTATTGGCCGATACGTAGCGGTTTGAGCCCGAGAAATGTATTATTATTATTTTTTAAGTTACCGAGTTGTATTGGTATTAGCTGATACGTATCAACCGAGTCGTATCAGTCTTCCATGGACCGATACTCGATACCGAGTTTGACACCTTGCTGGTGCCAATCTTTTGTAGAAGAGATCTCTAGATTATGGACTTTGAATTGGACGGTTTAGATGGTGCTTCACATTCAGTCAACAAAGTCAAATGAACTATACAATAACATTTCGTTTCACCATTTATTTTTCACACGATTGACTACATTGACCATCTAATTTTATACATTTTATTACTTTAAGTTTTAACAAAATATATGATCATCAATCCACTCTCTTAAGTGGAAACTGATCATTTGATGTAAAACGAAAAATGATGTATGACGAAAAATGACCTTGGGATGTAATTGATCTTGATATCTTGATCCACCTATCATACGGTCATATATTGATTTCGCGTGGTACACATCCCTAAGTGGTCATGATCTCAAGATCTCTAATAAGTAAAAGATTGAGATAAAAAATTATCTCATAGTCCGATTAACCTTGGGATGTAAGACGAAAAATGACGTACATCATCCTATTAAAGACAGTCATAAGAAGGGTACATGTAGTTACAACCAAGAATAACAATTTGATGTGAGAAATTAACCTTCCAAATGTTGATTCTACATGATAAATATCCATAAAAGTGACCCTTGGAGATTTGTATCACGTGGTATCAACATAATGTCGACGTGTATTTGCTCATACCTTTTTACTAGTTTATATAAATTACTCTTATGGATTGTGTCAAGCTGACTCAATCGTGCTATGGTGTAGCAAGCGTTTGCATTCGAGCTTTTAACTCATAGCTTGCAAGCTATGAGATCAAAATAGTTGCAAGCTCAATTTTTTAATGTTTCTTTTTTCATTTTTTTGTGCCGAGTTGAGCAAACTTCTTACCGTTATCCCACAATAACGGTAAAAGTAGTAGACCTCTTTTTTCTGGTCTATATTCTGTTATATGGTATTCATCATGATCTCTCTCTACAATGTTATCAAAATCTAATCAGGGATTGAACGGTGGATACCCAATCACATCTCATCAAATGCCTAATGTTAAAAAAATTTGTATTCATAAAACATAGGATCCTGCATTCATAACAAAATGGTTTGTTTGTGAGCAGGGAATATAGAGAAAGCCGTTCGGAGACTTCAAAATTTAGAACTTCAGAACAAATAAAGTGGGTAATATGAATGAGCTTAGTTCATGAGGCCCCCTATTTACCATCTCCAAACCTCTCTCCACAAGTTCCCGCGTTTCATCAGCCATCATAAAACGCCCACAGACCTTAAACCCTCAATTCTTCCAAGACATGAGACTCCTTGGCAGTGACGATTTCGACTTCATTGGTCGAATCTTGGATCAATACCCAACTATCGAGATGCTCGAGAAACTCCATTCCCAACTCTTCGTCCGCGATCTCCATTCGAACCCACCTCTCGGAATCAAATTGATGAGAGCTTATGCGACTCAAAGTTAGATGTCATGCTAGGGAGGATGAAGGAGCTCCGGTTATGTTCCTGAGATGGAATCTGCCCTTCATGATGTAGAGTAGGAGGATAAGGAATGCCATCTTGCTGTTCACAGTGAGAAGTTTGCAATCGCTTTCATGCTTTTAAATACCAGGCCTGGGAGCCAAATCAGAATAACGAAGAACCTCCGGGTGTGCGGAGATTGCCATTGTGCTGCCAAGCTTATCTCCAAGATCACGGACCATGAGATCATCCTCAGGGATACAAACCGGTTTCATCACTTCAAAAACGGAGTTTGCTCGTGTGGGGATTATTGGTAATCCAATGGGCTTCGTGGTATAAAGTAAAAATAGCTTTGATGTTGGTAAATTATTGCAAGATCATTTTTCTCTAAGCGGCAAAGCATATGGGGTTAGATTGAGAAGAGGGCACAATCAACTATTTTTGCTCTCATTTGAATCCAATTTACTTGTTGAAAATATTTTTTTCCCACTCAAACCTCTAAACCAGGCACTCAACTTCGCGCTGCCTCCTTTCTCAATCCACTACCTCCGAGTCTCTCTCTTACCTTGCTCTTCTCTTCCCACATCCCCTTTTCAGCATATAAATTTGATAACAATACATATGGCCCATCCCTCTCTGGGTCCAATTCCATAATCTTTTCCGCAGATCGTTCTCCCAAATCCAACTCCCCATGAATACTACAAGCACTAAGTAGTGTCTCCCAAGCTGATGAATCTGATTCGATCCCCACGTCCCATATAAATCTCTCTGCCTCCTTCAACCTTCCAGCACGACCCAACATATCCACCACACAGGCATAATGTTCCCTCCTAGGCTTGACACCGTAAACCTGAATCATGGATTTGAACACCCAAAGCCCTTCATCAATGAGACCGCCATGGCTACATGTAGATAAAACTCCAAGAAAAGTAATTCCATCAGGTCCTTCTCTTTGCATTGCTTCAAAGATTTCTAGGGATTCTCTTCCCTTCCCATGCTGACCGAGCCCTGCAATCATCACTGTCCAAGATATCACATCACGATTTTTCATGGTCCCGAATGCCAGTTGTGCATCCTCTAAGCAGCCACACTTGTAATACATATCTATGAGAGCATTCCCCACTGATACATCTGAGTTTGAATCCAGTTTAATGATCCTTGCATGAACTTGCTTCCCTAGTTCAAGACTTGCCAAACTACTGCATGCTGGGAGAATGCTGGCAAAGCTGAACTCGTTCTCCTCCCCGTTTAATCTCAGCATTTCTCGATAGAACCCAATTGCTTTTTTGTGCATCCCGTTTTTTGAAAACCCATTAATCATCGCGGTCCATGAGATAATGTTAGGTTGCAAAATTCTCCGGAAAAGACGGGTGGGTGATTCCATCCCTACTTTGCATTTCGAATACATAGTAATAAGTGCATTTCCAACAGGTGTTTCTGAAGTCAAGCCGACCTTAACTACACAACAATGGAGCTGCATGCCACAGTCCAAATCATTTGGTTCCAAACATGTCTTTATGGTGCTTGTCAAGGTGAAACAATCAAATCCCACGCCCTCTCGCCACATCTTAGAGAAGATCCCCATGGTGTGTTCTGCACTGCCATTAGTTGCACACCCATCAATCATGATGTTCCACGAGATCAAATCCAAGTCAGTTATCTCGTCAAATGCGCATGTAACTTCCTTCAATCTCATGCATTTCGAGTAGTAACCAACCAAAGAGCTCCCAACGAACTTATTAGAATTCCACCCAGATTTTATGGATTGGGCGTGAATCTGCTCCACTGGATGCTGACATGCTGAACTAGTGCAGACACCAAGCAATGTTGATAGAGTGATATGGTCGGGCTTCAAACTCTGTTCACGCATTCGAGAATAAAGATATATTACTTCACGGGCATTGCGCTCACGGTGCACATAAGCTGAAATCATTATATTGAAAGAAACTCTGTCCCTTTGAGGCATTTCCTCAAACGCTCGGCGCGAGTTTTGAATCTGCCCAGATTGGCAGTACATGTTAAGGATATTGTTCCACAGGGATATGGGAGCAAGGGAATGCAATTTTATGAGTTGGGTATGTAAAGCCGTGACCCTACAGAGATCGCGGGCTTTCGAACAAGCCTGCAAGGCTTGGTCAAAGCCGTGTAATTGTATCGAATTCTGGTCGCGAATTTCAACTTGGTTATTTGCGCTTGTGCCTACTGAGGTGGTCATGTTGTGGATGGCTTCCAAGTTGTGAAATAGATTGTGTTGGTGGTGGTGAACAAAAGGTGCAATAGATTGGCATCTGGGGGAGGCCATAGTCATCACAGTGCAATGCAAGTTAGTCTATGTATAGGATGCCAAGACTGGTAAAAGAAATTTGCAGTACCCAAGTGGCAACCTATATCTAGAAAGTGCTCTTATAACTCCTACGTCTGCTCCACAATGCGATTTTACGTCCTTATGTATAAAGTAAAGTGCTCGCCTTAGTCTTACGACTACACATACGTATGGGTGCAAGTTTTGAACTGAAATTCGAATCCTACCCGAAAACCTAACGAATTGAACCAGCCCAATCGACCCAAAAATTGATTCGAACTGAGCCAATTCTAGTTCGGTCTGGTTTCGATTTTTGGTGGCAAAATTTGAAAATCGATTAGGTAGGGTGAGAAATTTTGGTCAGGGGTCCATTAATTAATCGTAGTTCAAAGGGTTTCAACTTTCAAGTAAATTATTATTTGGTAGCTTTATTAACATCTGTGAAACCTTGGAGGGCACCTGTGTAAAAAACCATTGACTTCTTCGTATTAGTTGATAAAGATTGTTTTTCGGCCCAATCTTTCATATAAGGGATGTTGATACCATGGGCTTGCCATTAGACGATCAATTTTTTACTTCATGCGGCACAAGTCACAACTTGACCGTCTAATGTAAGCTCATTGTCTCAAGATTCATTGGGCAAAAATCAATCTCCATCTTCTTATTCAAAGCAATCAAATATTCTATGGCAAAATTATTAAATCTCTTAACTTTGTGGGTTTCTTTAAAGGTGCTAAAAATAAGGAAGGAAAGAGAACTTATTTGGGAACCATTATTTACATGTTCCCATTGGAAAATATATTATATTTGGGTACCATTATTTACACCCGTTAAAATTGTAACCTCACCTATATCCAGTATGAAATGACCGCTTTTGAATCAGAAGATGAAAATCATTGTTTATCCCTATCTTTTACACAAATGATAATGGGGTCATGAGAGTATCATTAGACCATTGAATTTTCATTTTACATGACGCACGTCTAAAAAATGATACTAAAATCGCGTTTGAGAGTGAAGTGGGCTTAGAGTCACTTTTTGGGTTGTGTGACAAGTGACATAAACCTTTTTCTGTCTAATGATACGACCTGGATGTCAAGATCAACTATATAGAAGATTGTAACGAAAAATAATCTCTATCGTATGATTCAAAGAGATTATTGCATTCCGACTAAAGGAGGTGGGATGAGGTCACAGTTTTATAGATAATAAATAATAGTACCCATTTTAATTTTATTATCAAAATATAGGGGCATAGAAATAATAAAGGCAATGTATGAGCCTTATGGCTTACACTACAAAAAATGTCGGATACGCCGACGACTGAAATTAATATGCCGTCGGTGTAGAATAGGATTTGGGCCAACCCCCGATAGCTGACCCGGCAACTCCACTTAAGCCCACGACCCTTCAATCAGGCCAATATATAAGGGAGTTTTTCCTCCTAGCTCCCTTCTCCCGAACTCAAACCGCCATCTCCCATCTGCATCTCCCTTCTCCCTTCTCTGATCCCTTCTCTCTTCTCGATCCCCTCAGAACCTCTCGCTCAAACCCTAAATCTCTCTTGCTCAAACCTAAATCCCTTTCTCCTTTTCACGTCTCCGCCAATGAGAGTATGAAACCCTAGCTAGCTATTGTCGCCATTTGAAGCAGTCACTCGAGCCCAAAGAATCATATTCCATCGACGCCGATCTTTCATTTCATCTACATCCTTCGCCATCGAAGATCTTAGAAATTTTCGGAGTTAATCGCGCGTTAAAAAGGTAGATCTTTGAATTTTGTTTTTTCCCCAAATTCCAATCGCAAAACCCTAACTCCTTCGATTTGATTTCAGCCTCGAAATCTCCTCCATTCAGATCTTCAATTGGAGCGAATCGGTGTACCCTACTTTTTCAGTCACAAGGTCAATTTCTCCAAATCTCAGAAGATCTGGCGATCTACTGCTTAGCCTCTTCGATTTATTTTTCTCATTTTCTGCAACTATTTTATTATTAATGTTGTTTTTCCATCTTTATATATCCTCTTCCTCTTTCGGCAAAATCAAATCGTCCGATCAGAAAATTATTGTTTCAGAGGTTAGCTTTATCCAATTCTGGATTTTTGCCTTACATATTTCTGCTTTAATCTCTGAAGTTGTTCAACAATAAGTTATTTATTTTGATCAACAATAATTTAGCTCCAGCTTCGAGGATAGGTTCAGCCAGAAGTTGTGAATTTCTCCAATTAAGATTCCTGCATTGTAGCAAGTCATAATTCATGGTTGGGACAAAATGTTAGGAACATCTGGCAAATCTCCTTATTGCCTAGCCTTATGGACCGTTACCTTTTCTGATTTCCGAAATAGTGCGACCTTTTTCTAGACTTTGTGTAGGTTGCTGCCGTAGTTACATATTTATCTGGTATTCATAGTGGTGAGGGATAAGTTGCACATATCTTGTCATATAAAAACCATATGTGCTAGCTGGAGGAAGTTCAGGACTAGGAATAAGAAGCTCAAGGAATTCAATGAATTTTATGAGTCCGATTCCTAAACCTAAACTTGAATTTAGCTAAGTGGGAAGCTGATACAATATTATTCTCGGGTGATGGTTCAATCCTATGGATTGACATCTTAAAAAACCTTTATGTTTTATTCAAACATAAAAGTATGGAGTAAACTAGAGGAGACATTTGTCCTTATTGAACATGATACACAGATTTTTCAGTTTACCCAAGGGATTGGAGAGTGTAGACGGTATGACATGTCCATGGAAGAATCAGTACTATATAGAGTATGTGAGAAGTGCTTTGTCACAATGAGCCTAATTTCCATTTTGGTGAGGAGATTATCGCTATTTTGGCTCGACGATGTGAGCATCAACAAACAACAAATCTATATGCTTGTGGGAGTATTCGTCCCAAGTATGAGCAGACTTGGACACATTCTCACGATTCATCCGCTACCTTCATTAAACACTGCTTTTTATGATCGTGTTTTCAGAAGAGCAATGCCATGCAGTTATGACTCCCACTACCTCATCCCCTTCAGAAAGTGCTCCATTCATTATTTGATTCTTACTCTTCATTTGGTCGTGGATAGGTTCTGACCATGGCAGTGATAGAAGTTGCGGAGGTCATGTTTGTGCTTAGTCATCTATTGTTTACTCTCACTGTGACAAACTGGTGCACGATCAGGGACACTGTTATAAGTTTCATGGATATATTGATTACATCTGATCACGATCATCTGCTCATTCTGCTACTGCCTCTGCTTCAGAGCCGCCTATAGATTCAAGCAAAATCTACAAAGAATGTTAATGTTAAAAACTATAATAGTTTATATATGTCATTGCATAAAAAAAAAATTGGCTTCTAAAATTTTAAGTGGCGAGTTTTACCTTCTCTTGTTCATTCATATCACTTTGATTTTGGTTGCTATGATACAGTCATTAGACTTTTATTGCTGCTGTTGCTGAATGTTTATTACTGCTAAATCTGAATAGATGATCTGCACTAGTGCTGTTTGGTGATTTTAATCTTTTGCTCTCCTGCTATTAGTTTATTCATATACTGCTCTCCTATAATTGAGAGGTGGGTTGCTTATTTTTTCCATCATATACTCATAACTATGGCAGTTGGGATTCAGTTTTAACAGTAATCTTGTGCAGTTTTAGAACTTGTGTTTTCACACAAGTTCCTGAGTAGATCAGTGGTTATTACCGCTGTTTTCAATTGTGTTTTAACACAGAAAATCTGACCTTAATATCTATAAGATCGAGGACAATTTAGTGGTGTTTTGACACTATGAAACTGGTTTCTTAGTAGTTTTTTATCTACTAACCTAAAGTTATAGCATTATGGGCTGCGGTCTGCATTAAAAAATATATATATTTTTTCAGCGAGATTCTGAAGATCATTTGATTTTTTTGGTAGTTCTTTCTTGTGCTTCATCAGCATTGCATTGATTGTATGATGGTACATATAGAGATTCTATCTATATGCTTTCTATTTGTTTTTCATACATTCGATTTCTGACTGACTAGTTTCAAACTTGGAATTTGCAGGTTCTTGTGAAGCAAGCTGGTTTGAAGCTCGAAGAAAATGTAAGATTTTATTCCTCATTCTTTTCCCTTAGCCTTTCCATTCTAGTGTGGAACTAGTTTGCGATTTAGTTCGCTTTGGTTCAGTTAGATAGAGAGAATTGGAAACTTTTAAAGAAAAAACTTAATTTTGCTTGAATAATTCACTGTATTGCATATGCTTTAGCAAATATAGGGGAGAAAAAAACCCAAATCTGATGCTTCTCGTTTAAAGCTATCAGTAAATTTAAAAAAAAAAATCACTTAATTACAAAAGAAAGATTACCCTATTGAGTTTTTTATTAGAATCAAAATTTTGACTTTTTCAAAATAGGAAAGCATCAGCCAAACTTACTTACATAGCAACTAGGAAAGTATCAGCCAAACTAAAAAAATGTTCTCTATGGATTTTGCTTCTTAATGCAGTATTATTTTAAAGCACATTTTCCCTTCAATGCTATTATTTTCTCATACTGCAATAAGGATGAATTTTTCTGTTAGCTGAATTAAGTCCCATTTGCATTTCTGCTGCCCAGATCCAATCAAACACCCTTGTGTCATGAGAAACTTTATCAACAAAATTGAATATTTTGCCCTTGATTCATATGGTGAAAAAGAAGTTCAGTGTGTCATGAGCCCAAAGTAACACAGGGTTAGCTTTCCGCTCCACTAATACCTAGGCATTTTTGGGGTATTGGTTTGAAACTTAAAAAGTGGTATTAGGCACAGCACCACGTCTCGAGTTCGAGTCATGGAAGCTTTAACCTTTTTCATTGAATTCGCAGACCAACTTTTCGGAGAATCGTCCGACACAAGTCAACGGAACAATTCTCGGGGTTGCCCTATATATATGCCCCTTTGAACTGCTTGATTTGTTCATGGTATGGCCTTCCCTTTGTATCATCCGACATTATCTTAGTTTTCACCGTCAATTCAATCGGGGCTTTTTTCCAATTAACGTACATTTTCCTCTTCATTATGTATGCTGAGAATCCAAAAAAGGTACAGATTTTTTCTCCTAGTAATTTTCTTGTATTGTTATATGTGGGTTACCAAACCTTAAAACTTATTTAGACTCTAAATCTTGTAATGGCAGGTGAGAATGTCAGGGCTATTGGTGGCAGTTCTTACTGTATTCGTATTAATAGTATTCGTTAGCATGGCGTTGGACCCTAAAACAAGGCAACTCGTCATTGGGTATCTGACTGTTGCTTCTCTCATATCGATGTTTGCTTCCCCCTTGTTCGTTATCGTAAGTTTGTTTAACACCTCTCTATGCTCTTGATTTCTTATAATATTTTTATGGTTGCACCAATACCGAGACATTGTTTTTGAATCTCTGGTATCATGTATCGACGATACAATATACTACAAAGTAATCGCATCGGGTGATACCCAACAGGAGGATTCAACACTGAGATGTATTGCACGATATGTCTCGGTATCGGGCAATACGTAGTGTTGAAGATTTTGAATCTTTATTTGTAACTATTAGGAGTAGTAAGATAAGCTGATTCAACCACTAAAGCCTTGGAGCAATCAATTTACCTGATTCTAACATATTGTTGAATTGGCCTAGCAGGAGCTAATTAGGATTCACCGACTGCTGTTAGCTATTAAGTATCAATGGACCAGCCTAATTTTGGGAAGCTCACTTCATTGCACTTTTATGCTTGGTCCAAGGTAAAGGTTTTTGTTTCTCCTGCACTTACTGGTTTTTTTTCGATTCTCGTATTATACCTTTGATTTATGGACTCTTGACTGAACTTGTTTTTGTAATCTTACGGGTCTGAAAACTGGGATGTATTATTTGCGGTCTCGTGTTGCTGCTGATGCAATCCAATTCCCTGTAGATACCTCCATGCTTAAGGTAGAGTGAGTTGTTTCCTTTTCCATGGGACTTTTTATTCCTTCTTAGTTTCTTTATTTCAATTATGACTAATGGGTCATGACCGCCCATTTACAGATAGAGGCATGACCACCGCACTATTAGGCCATGTGGCAAGTGTTTTTTGAACAATTCAAGCCATCAAGATAGTAATTAGCTCATATATTGAACTGAAGTAGACCCTTAAAATACACTCATTAGGGGATCTGGATTGTCCAATATATGCAAAATCTAAAATGGGCAGTTCATATTTTTAGATTTGTTGTTAGGTACCCGACCAAGTGCAAGCCTTGGCATTTGGTTCAATCCCCTTATCAAATGGTGAAACCTTGGGAAGTGCCCAGTTATTATGAGCACACAAATCAGTGAAAGACTGAAACTCTGAAAGTACACTTCTGACCTTTCACTGATTTGGCACTCAACAATAAATGTGCATTCTCCAAGGCTGGCAATCTGGTCGGTTACTAATACCAACTTATTTCTTTAGCAGTCGATGCTAAAATGCACTGATCAGAAGGTTTCAATTCTCTGATAGACTGTTTGTTTAGACTATTTGGATTGATCAGAAATCTGCGTCACAAGGTCTAAAAGTGGTAGTCATGGCACTGTGTACATGCAGTCTAGAGTCGCTCCCTTTCGATTAATGTTCTGTCGCCTTTTTCTCATCAATCCTCGTCTTTGGAGACAATGCAGGAAAAAGCTGAGCCAATTGATGATGATGATGCCAAAATAGCACAGTTGGTTTGTTCTCTTAACAATCGAGAAGAGTGCATGGCATGTGGTAGTTAAATTGTTCCCTTCTTTCCGGAGATATCGGATTTGTTGTCTTTCATTTGATTGAGAATCCATTCTCTTTGCCTTAATGGAAAAAATGTGTATAGTAATGATTGTAATGTCCACCCTTAAGGTGGATTGTATGAGACGAGAAGTTAGCAGGGGAATGAAGGGTTGTAATGTGTAAATGTTTCACTTTGCATGATCCAAAAGTATTCAGTTTTTTTATCAAAGGTTCAGGGCTTAGTAACTTTTGTTTACCGTGCCTTGTATATAAGAAGGGTTCTCAAGGTCCGGGACTATGATTTGAAATCTCGGATTTTTGAGTTGTCTCTGACAGCCTCGAGACAGACGTCTTGTGTCATTGGAGCCTGGACACAGCCTCGAGACAGACGTCTTGTGTCATTGGAGCCTGGACACAGCCTCGAGTCATTGGGTTCCTCTATTTCAGGTCTTATTTATTCTCCACTTCAAAAATCTCAATTGATCACCCTTTAAGCCTCATGTGATCGAGTAAATTATTTAAGACTTACATGAATTTAATTATGGGCCCACCAATAATTTAAAATATGCCCAGTAAAAAGTTATTGTCAGGCCCATTTTGGAATTGTTTGAACTGATTAATAGGCATGCAATGATTTTTTTCGTATCGGAGACTTTCTTGTTGAGAAAAGGCATCAAATGGCTAAATGTGTTTTGTGTTTCAATTTTTTATTTTTTGCAGGTGGACGCTTTAACAACCAAGTGTGGGAAAGATAGGGGATGGATCATTGAGCAGCTTTTGAATCAGGTTAAATAGCTCTCTCTCTCTCTCCACCCCGTATCATGTACTCAAAATTGTTGATCTTTTGCTCTTTAGTTCTTGTTGAAAAATTATTGACGACTTGGGCTTATTATATATATTTTTAGATTTATTTAATAGTATTTCATTTTTTATACTTTTTTAAATAATATATAGAAATCCTATGCTTTTATACTTCATCCGATCAAAGCACATTTAGGGAATACAAACATGCTTTGTGTACCAGCTGCTATAGGGTCCATGTATATAATTGATGCTTTCTGTACCAGCTGCTATAGGGACCATTTTTGCCTAATCCTAATGTCACTATGAATTGGTTTACAGGATCACTGTAGATTGATGTGTCTTTGTGTGATGAACATGTAAGAATCTTGCGACTCTTGCAAGGTTCTCAACACACTTCAGATATAGTTTTCATTATAGAATGGTCTTTTTGTAAATATTGATGAAAAGCCGGTACACCTTATACACCTTATACATTTTATACAAATTCATTTAGAGTTGTTTGCTTGCTTAATTTGTTCTTCTGATTAGAAGTTTAGAACCAAATTAGAAAAATTACTCTCGGTTCTAAAAACAATAGAGTGAGAATACATACTACATCTATCAAGTAGAAAACATATGCCTGCAATCAACTATCCCAATGTGCTAGGCCGGGGTCTTAAACACACCGATTATAATTGGGCCTTTAGAACCTACCTCATACCCAACTCAATTACTAATCGGGCAAGGACAGCCTACTTATTAATGGGGCCTAATTTATTATTATATATATATATATATATATATATTAGTATTATTATTATTATTAATTATATATATATATATATATATTTATATAATTTTTTTTATTAAAAAACACCTACGCCGACGGCGGAAAGCCACAGCCATCGGCGCAGGTGAGGAACCAATCATATGCCGATGGCTACAGCCGTCGGCATAGAAGCCGTCGGCGTAGGTATACGCCCAAGGAAATATTGTCGTCGGCTTTAAGCCGTCAACGTTCGTTCTTGGCGTGTATACTCTCAGTGTTAGGAGTATATAAGGGCAGATTAGGTTGATTAAAAAGAATATTTTGTCCCTAAAGTATGGAAACATCAAAATTTACATAAATAAGAGTTATCATTCGCGCTTTTAATAGTAGTAAGGATTAAGATCCTCAGGGTTCATGATATTTTTGAAGGAGTTTTTTACAAAATACACTTTATTATTTCGTCGGCTGTCTCAACTCAACTCCCCACTTCTTGCTTTATATATTAAAGACGATTAGGTCTATAACCCATTCTGACCTGACCAAAGGGTCAAGGTATCTACCCGATCCAACCCAAAAATAGAAACGGCTTGGAAACACGACCCGACTTGGTCAAAACCCCCTATTCTCCTTGATTTTTATATAAAGTACAAATCAAGTTTATGAAAGCGCTGGGATCCAAGGAGAACAGTAGAGCCCACCATTGCTCCCGATTTGGTAGGGTTCATGTCACGACCCAAAATTCTACCCCATCCCGAGAGCCTAGAATTTCGAGTTATTACCCGCACATATCCCGGATATGCTAAGCGGACATACACCTAATCAGAGTTCTCGCGCAATAATGGTTCTACGAGATCCGTGAAATCCAATAAATAGGGTGGAATATAAATGCAATCATAAATACTGAATAAGTGTGATAAAATCACAATCCACCAATAAAATGTAAATCCAGTCGGAGACAAATCCGATAAAATAAACTATAAAATCCGCAATACTAGTATCAATAAAACTCAATACCAAGTCCACAATGATCAGTAACCAGCACTCGAATCAAGATCAGCACCATAGTCCTCCTGATAACCGGTAGCGTTGCCCTCCAAAGGCTCCTGGTACTCAACGCCCACGGAATCAATGAAATCAGCGTCGGCGAGATCTAGATGGTCGGCGTTTACTATACCAGCGTAATCACCTGCAACTGTTAGATTATCGTGGGATGAGTTTACTCAGTCACGTAAACTCAGTGGATACACCACCAATCCACCCCATACTACTCAGGTGCATTGTGGGTGCATCATGTGAGTGATAAATATAGTATCTCAAAGTAGATAGCAAAAGAAAGACAAAATCACATGCATATCGTAAAACTCATATCATATCATAAATGCAAGACCATGATCTAGACACTCATATCCTAACGTGCTTTACCATATCTTATAACATATTATATCATGTCTTATTATTATTCTCGCACATACGTCTGTACATCGCATGAGCGTAACTAACATAGTAGTGAAATCCTAAACAACCTGTGTCAGAGTTACTGCTCGAGCTACTATGGGAGGGTCAACATAGTATCATACCACCATATTATAACGCCCTCGTGTCATACTCATACTCCACCACCCAGCCAATGGGGAAACATAATGGCCAAACTCACTCATAACGCACTCATACTCATAATCTCTCCCATAGATCCGTCTTGGCTGAAAGACGTTGTTGCCCTTACGGTGGCTACATGAGGAACGCACGTCTGAGAGACTTAAGTTCTTTATCTTTTGCTGGCCTACACAGTAATGTCTTATTATCGTACTCGTATCATAACTTATCTTATCTCATACTCATATCTTATCATACTCTTATACTTAATCCTATGACAAATTGTAGTGAGGCAACCTTCCTAATTCATGCTTCCCAAGAAAAAGGTTCCGTAGTAACCTGGATGTACTTCGTATGATAGTTTATACTACCATAGAGGTGTTGCATCCGTACATGGACGCCAACATACCGAGTTTCACGTAACCGTAAAAGAAATCTCACCACAGCTAAGGCCCAAAGCCCGATTCTCGTATCATATCTCATATCTTATCCTCTCGTATTAAAACTCGGGGTGATAGGATCACTGTATATGCCACCGTGTACGAAGTTACACTAAATTTATACTCACTCGATTCGTCATGGGTCCCATTCCACCATGAGTTATAAGGCATGTGAATATGGTATATTTCTCGCTTCGATACCATCTCAGCGAATCACCACACCCAAGCGTAGGCATGATCTCATACACTCTCGTACTCATGATCTAACATATTCTTAACTCGTATAAATTGATTAAGTTACAAATACAAAAGTATCACACATACAGAACGGTTTATACTTAGATTTTAATTATTCTTATATTTATATTTATTTACATACCACACCAATATAATTATAGAATAGAGTTATAAGTGTGATTTCGATAATCGTAAAGGTCAGAGTTCGGTTTCATAAAGGCATCGAAGTTTTAACACTTTGTATTATCGAAGAGGTTGCGTTGAAGCGATAAAATTAAAATATATGTATATAATAATTAGATAATTAAATTAAATAGTATTTATACATATTAAATTAAAATTTATCATGACCATCGATCGAAAGACCTTAAGATATAATATACACAGAAACTTTGGTAATGAGAATTAGAAAATAATATAAAATTCGAATAGCCTTGAGTCATTCAAAATTGAACCCGACTTGTTGCTCTATTTTGACCTCTAAAACGTTAGATTCGTGAAATGACTATTTCACACAAAGTTGTAAAGCTCGCTATCTTCTTTCCAATGTCGCAAGATTCGCATTAATCCAAGGTTGGAGTAAAATGTTATGACCAAAATTCCGGGACAGGAGCATCAATGGTCGCGAGCTCGGGTTCGTGGCTGCGAATTCGGGTTCGTAGCCGCAAGTTCGGACCCGAAACTTTAAGTTGGTGCAATCTATTATTCATTTAAATAAAATAAAAATATAATTTAATTTTTTTGGACTTAATTAGTTTTAAATAAATAATAATATAAACTTGTAACAATAATATATAGTATTATAGTCTTAGTAGAAGGATAAATTTATACTATATAGATTTAGAAATAAATAATATCAATATGATATTATGCTAATTAAGTCAATCTATCAAATTTATAAGTATTAAAATTTAATTAATTTTACAGACTTAAAAGAGGAAGTAAACATATTAAATATACAGACCTAATATAAGGTAAAATATTAATGGCTCAAACAAAATAAATTTTTGAAAAGAAAAGAGAAATAACATATAAACCCAATTTACAAAATATACAACTTTCAAGGGAAAGCATATATTAAATATATAGATCTATTAATTTATGAGATATTTGAGTTTAAATAAGATTTTTAAACCCATCGATGCGCGATCGAACTCATCGTACGCGACGGGATCTGAGAAGAACAAGATGAATTGATGGGTACCCACCTCTTGAAGGGTGAACAGAAGATCAACGACGATTCGGGTTGAAAAGGTCGATTCCCAAGGCATAGGCTCGTCTAAGTCTTGAGAGAGAATAATTTCTTATTATAGAGAGGAGAGAGCTTTTAAAGTTTTATTTATAATGGTATAAAATTTTAGGTCAACTCTAATTAGCACTTTTCATAGGAGATTTAATAGAATAGGAGATTTTTACACGGAATAAGAATTCATTCGTAACTTTGATAGCTTGAGAAAAGGTTTCATTCTAGTGCTTTGCATAAGCACCAAAGCAATTGGTGTTTCTCTCCCGAAATTACAGTTATACCCTTTGACTTGCTTGATTACTTAAAATGGGCATAACTTTTTATATTTTTGTTAGAAGTCGTCAAATTATATATCGTTGGAATCGTATCGATGAGCACTTCGCAATGAGTCTAATTTTGATATGAGAAAAATTAAAAATTTTCTATTTTAAAGGGTGGGTTTCGATTCCGATGTGGAGCGTTAGCACAGTACATAGTGTGGTGCATCATCTAACACCGTTAAAATAAAATCTAAAAATTCGGGTTGTTACAGTTCAACATGACGTCTCCTTCGCTAATGTGGTCAAGGATGGCACAAGATGGCACAAGTTGCAATGTGGGTCAAGGATGGCCCAAGATGGACTGAAGACGGGAGGAAAGGTGGTGGTGGTGGGCCTCCTATTGTAAAGTGCGACAACCTGGAGCTGAGGTCCTTATCCTCAAACTTAGCTTGTTTTTGGTCAATTATACGCTTCCCCGTGAACTCCCTACTTCCAATTCAAATTTACAAATGGTTACATAGTGGGTAGGGCCTCTTTGATAGGCCTTACATTTCTGCATTTGGTCCTAATAGCTACCTGGTTGGCTTATACAACGAGATCACCACCGAGAACATCTATTCAAAAAATAAGTACTATATTGAAGGTGTCTCTCTGACCTACTGGAGTTGGGACATGCATGTTGGCAAGGTTACTCCACTCTCGTTTGATGGGGGGACTTGGACTTGGACTTGGACTTGGATTTCGGGGTTGCCCTTACATGCTTGGAACACCGATGTCTTTGAGGCCCTCTGCTCTCTCTGCTAGTCCATCATCTCCGTTGATTGGAGCACTATTGACTTGTGGGAGACAAGCTTTGCCCGGATACTGGTGGTCGTTGATTGCCTTGACGAGATCTCGAGAAGCTGTGTTGTTTGTATTGGTGGTCAGAACACTTGGGTCTTCATAGAAGTGGAGTTGGGTATGAGGACTCTCCTCACAAGGCATCCAGAGGAAGAAGTGGCAGAATCCGTTGAAGGTGAGAAATACATACTCGTTGGCTCTGGCGAAAAACTCCCATCGAACATGATAGAATGGAACGTTCGCACGGGGAAAATACCCCTGCAGAGAGAGAGAGACGTGCCCTCACTGGTATCGCAACATCGAAGGGCGACCGTGACAGGCAACATCGGGTAAGCGTCAGGGCCCATGGTATTTTGGTCGTAGAGCAGGAAGAGGGGGAATATCTACCGTCATCAGACTTTTTGGTGGCTTTCTCACGGGAGAAGGGGACTCCAAGAGATCCGGTGGCTACGACGCTGAAGGTTGGCGGCTACTCTACCTATGACCCCAATTAAGCATGGTTGAAGGTTTCTACGGCTGAGATGATACGATCGGTCTAGACGCCCACAACGGACATGTTTTTAATTTTTGAAATCGTTGGTGAGAAGGACAAGGCCTTCCAACATATAGGAAGGCAACATAGAGAGACGAGCCTATGCTTCTAGAGGTGACGCGTGGATGATCAGTGACATGTGGCACCATCGTGGAGGCTGGGAACTTGGACTGTTTACCAGAGAATGAAGAGTCTCAAGGTGTTGGGATGACTAGTTTCATAGAGGGGACCAAGATGGTTTTGGCTTTTGGAATTGGTGTGGAGCCACATGCAAAGGAGCCTATGTTGGGGGATGACACATCACGTGCTATGGCTCTTGATCCAACGCACATGATTTCAGTAGATGTTTTACCGGTTTGTACAACGGTTGTTGGGAGAAGAGCAAGGATCAAAATTTCGATTGAAATTTTGGTTTCGGACATGATCGAAACCGAAATTTGATAATTTGGCTGAAATTTCCGTCGAAATTTTGATCTCCATACAAAAGTGCCAAAATTTTGTTTCGGTGGGGTCCGAAACTGATAATTTGGACCAAAAGTTCGGTCATTTCGGCCGAAATTTTGATCTTTGGAGAAGAGCGGTGGGGGCGACACGTGGGATTTATGTTGCAGGAACCAGGCATGTCACATTAGTAGTAAAAAGGGGCAAATGTGGGTTGGTTTTTTTGACATTCACCGAGGAGGCGGGTCTGGGGAGGATCCGATAGCTGATTCATTAGATCTCAGGCCATTGGTTGTCAAGTCTGGAAGTGTGGGCTCAGGCCCTACTCAAAATGGGGAGTTGGTGCAATTTGGATGGCATAGAGACCCTGGATCCCCTTCGATCCAATTCGGGTGCTGGTTTCACCGCGAGAGATCCGAACAAAATCTTGGTTGCCCATGACCCATTTCTATCGAGGGGTAATCCGTCACCTGTGTTCCTGCTTCAACTTCAAGCAACCTTAGAGCCCATCTTCCTCTACATCATCATCTTTCAAATCTCTCTCCTCGTCCGCCTCCTCTATGGAGAATATCTGCCCGATCAAAACTCTTTTTCAGGATGGCAATGGAGGGTGGGTTCAGTACTCTTTCAAATCATCAAGGAGGACCAATTCAACAACTTCATCATTGAACTGTTGCGAATCGAATTCCGAGAGTCTCGTCGGCTCCGATGAGGTGGATAGTCTCATTCACGTGGGACGAGAACTAGGGATTTCCTTTCGTGGGTCGGATGAAGCCCTTGGGGAAGTTTTTAACTTCATTATGTTACAACAATCCTCGTAGGCTAGAAAGAAGAGGCGCTCCAAATCTTGTGAGCTTGAGAGATTACAGTGGGGGATGTCAGGCGGAAGGGCTGGGGATGTGCCTGGGTCTCTCTTGGGCGGGCTTTCTCTCTTTTCCATATAAAGATGTTTTCTTGGAATGTCAAGGGTATATGCAAAATCAATAAACGAATTGGAGTGAAAAGGGTAATTGTTGCGACCAATCCAACGGTGATTACGCTTCAAGAGACTAAGTAGGGATGCTGCGATCACAACACGGTTGCGTCGGTGCTTAGAGGGAACCACTAGGGATGGATTGGGGTCAACTTGGTAGGGGCTTCTAGGGGCATTCTAGTAGCCAAAAACTTTCAACTATTCAAAAAAATGGATGAGGAGGTGGGTTGGAACTCAGTTTCTGTGGTGCTCCGCAGTAGGGATACAAGGAAGATGTAGACGTTCTTAGGCATCTGCGGGCCTTCTGATGATAGTGGCAAAGGGGATTTCTGGTTCGAATTGGCTGTCATTGTGGCTAGGTGGGATTTTTCGATTTGTTTGGGGGGAGACTTTAACGCCATTAGATGGCCCCATGAGAAACACAGAGGTCCTCTTGATACAACGGTGATGCAAGGCTTTAATTCTTTCATCAATGATTGGGAGCTAATAGATCTTATGCTTTCGGGTGTGATGTTCACTTGGTCTAACCTTCAAGAGGTGCCCTTGCTGAGTCGGCTAGATAGATTTCCAGTTTCTTTAGAGTGGATTGACATGTTTCCTGTCGCAAGGTTGGAAGGCCTGGCAAGGGAGATTTCTGATCGTCGCCCACAGCTGCTCAGTTGTGACTCCGGGGGAAAGGGTCCTTCTCCCTCCCGGTTTGAAAACATGTAGCTCCTTGATGAAGGTTTCCACGCTACGATCACTTCATGGTGGAGCGACTCGGTGCCTTCGGGAACATCCCATTCCGTTTTGTGACTAAATTGCAAAGGCTCAAGTGCCACATCAAGGAGTGGAATAGGGATGAGTATGGGCTAGTTCATATTGCCAAAGAAAAGCTGCTGCTTCGCTTAAATGAATTGGATGATCTTGAGGAGGATCAGAATCTGTTGGAGGCCGAGAGAGAGGAGAGACTGAGGAAGAAAATTGAAACTATAAATGCCTTGCCGAAGAAGTGTGCTAGAGACAAAAGGCAAAGGTACAATGGCTTACAACAATGGACAATCACACAAAATTCTTTCATGCAGTCGCCAACACAAGGAATAAGGTCAATTTGGGCAAATTTCTGTTGAGGGCGAGACCTTTTTGGATTTGGATTAGATAAGGAACCAAGTGGTCATGTTTTAGAGGAGAACTTGTACTCTGATGATGGTCGGACTTGATCGAAACTGGATGGGCTACAATTTCAAACCATCTCGACGGATGACAACTGTAACGACCCGACTTTTCCATACAGAATTCTGGGAACACTGAATCGTTAGATACTTGGTACATCACATTAACATGCGAAAACTCAAAGAGATATAATAATGGCTAACAATGATAATCGATTCAACTGTCATAAGAACATAAACTGAAATAAATCTACCGGTAACGGTTGTTCGTCATGCAAACAGTGCTGAGTTTAATGTTATAAAAAGATAAACAATGTCCAACTGAAATTCTAAAATATACCAAGTCCAAATCAAATTCTGAACTATGGATAAAAGTCCTCTCGGGGAAGATCTGCTTCGTCTTCCGATAGAAAGTTGGGATCTTCTTCTAATTCGGGATCTGGAACTACTTCTATACATGTGACACATAATGTCGGGGTGAGCTAACCGTCTAAGCTCAGTAGAGAAAGTTCAAGGCCAAATTACATCATATCCAATCAATACATAGTTCGATGACAAATTCAAAAGGAATTAAATGATAAAAATAGAATTTAGAAATATCATGGGTTGAAAAGCACATATTCTGAGTTCTAGTTCTATATGAGATTCGATAACATTGTTTCTTAGGTTTCATGAGAGTATTCATTAAATCCTTTCATTATCAAATTTTAGATGCAATCTTCTTAATTCATGATGACTTAAATATATAACTTAAATATCACTAGCGTAAATATAGCACTAGAGTCTCCAATAACCGATGGGAATCCCCTCCTAACCATCGTCATTCAATGAATAATTTTCCAAGTGCTCAACCCCCTGCGTTTTGAGGGATACTTGTGCGGTTCAATGGGCCATCGAAACAGTTCAAAAGTGTCAAAATATAGGATTAGGTTCAAATGAATCTCTTTAAATCACATGTAAAATTCTAATACATAGGTACACTGTTCATGATTTATAAAATAATTCTCATTCTAATCCAGATTCAAAATTCAAAGGGTTCGGTGTTCAATGATTCCATGATTCAAAGTTCAAAAGGTTTAAATTATTCAAATACAATAAGATTGAAGTAACTTTCAGAGTTTCAAGGGGTTTGATATTCAGAATATTCAAATAGTCTCATATGTTCAATGCAGCAAGATCCATTACATTCGAAATCAATTTCAATGTTTATAGATTCGGTTCAAATTCATCATTAAAGTCTATGATTCAAAGTTTAAAACATAATTGTGTATTGAAAATCCCCTACCTTGGTACTAGCGTGGCATGCATGATTCAGTCTCAGATCTGTCTAGTTGATCGATGGTAAGGCGTGCGATGGCTTGCCCAAGTTTTGTGCTGGGTTGTCCATGAATCAATGAGCAGGAGTTCAGGATCAAGATTTTCGGAGCAGTCACATAGGCTTTAGTCTCGACAATAATTAGAAACTAGCAAGTGAATAGGTGGCAATGATGGTTGCTGCATAAGTTGTTGTTTCCATTCATTTCCTGTTGCAAGGAGAGGAAGGAGAAGGAGATGGGTGAATGTTGCGTGTGTTTTTGCTGTTGGGTCTTAAGAGGACGTAAGAAAGAGAAGCGGCCTAATTCTTCTAGGGTTTTGGTTGAGAAAAAAATATAAGCAGGGCAAAAGGTATGGGTATATGGGACGGCTGGTTGTGATTCCTACTTAGAGAGAGAAAAAGATAGCAGGAGATTGAAGGTAACTTGGGTTTTGCGTGAAACCATGCATGTGGAGTTGTGCGAGTTCCAAAATAGAAAATAATTTCTTAAGGCTTCTAAGAAAGAATGGGGAGGTCGGTTGTTGCATTGGGTTTCTAAAATAAATTATTGTACTCATTCTTTAATACTAGTAAGGAAGGCTCCATGGTCCCCCACATTGACCGGGGATTGATAGTGAAAGAGAGGATTAGTAAGAGTGCTCCATATGGAAACTTTCTAAAAGAGAGTTGGGATTAGGTGTGTGGCGTACACACCCAACTAATTAACTCATGTGCTCATTATTATGTTACATATACAACACAGTGTATATCGTTTTTAAGACCATGGATTAATTGGCTACAAGTCAATAATCTCACATCATCTAATAAAACCATGGATTAACTTAGTGATGCTAGGACTTAGTTTTCTACTAACAAGTTAACGATATACAGATATTAAGAAAAAACAGCAAAATAGAGCTAAAGTATTAATCTTTGTCAAAATGAGCTCAAAAAGCAGTAAAAAGATGATTGTGCGTAATAGACAAATCGTCGCCTAAAAAAAATGAAGAATCGTATTTTACGATTGTGCGGAATAATATACTGAGAAGAGAGAAATTGTAATTTACGATTCTCTAAAGAAAAGCCATATTAAGTAAAGACGATACAAGAGAAAGCGAGGAATCGAAATGAAGAATCGTTAGCTGGAAGCCTACTAAAAATAGAAAATTGTGATTTACGATTTTCCAGAAAGAATAGAAAGAAGAAATCGTAATTTATGATTTCTCAAAAATAGAAGCTTTCTACTGTTGTTGAATGAGAGAAGATACACCGCATATTTTTAGAAGTCTTCTACAATTAGAAGTCTAACCAACCATGGATCTGAGAGATTGACGAACAAGACTCTTAAAAGGACTCTGTTGCTGAAAATCAGATAACACTCTAGAAGCACATCTACGGTTTGAAAGCAAGGAAGAATAAAATTAGGAATTAGAGTTATATTAGGATACTTTTACTCTAGTAGTTTCTTTTATTAGAATTAGAACTTTATAAATCGACTCCTTATGATCTATAAATAAGAGAGCTCAGTGTAGAAATAAACCATCAAAAAAATTCTCACCATCAATTGACGACTGAGGTTGAGTTTTCTTTTGATCATTAGAGTAGATTTTTATTGCTTTGTAGATTAGATATCAAAGGTTTCTCAAGAGTAATTGACGACTACTATTGGGTGCTGAAGATTAGTGTAGATATCCTAGTTTCTTAGAAGCATTTGACGACTACGGCTGAGGGGTAAAAGATATATTTATTTTGCTTTCTAGTTTAGATTTTATTTTTTTTTATTTACTGCTTTGCAAACATTTTCGAATTTTGATTTGAATTGATGACTCAGGTTAAAGTTTACAAATTAGTGTAATAGTTTTTACTATTCCATCTTCAATTTTCTTGAATTTGTTTGACGACCAGATTTTAGGAGATTGTTGATTAGATTAAATCTGTGTTGAAGAATTTTAGTTTTTGATTGACGACCAAATTTTAGAAGACTGCAATACGGTGTAACGACACTATTTATTTTTATAAATATCCGATAGCTGAAGATTGGGATTGACGACCTCAATCTGAAGAGGGAGGATTAAGATTTATTTTTATGCACTTTAGATTAAGAGCCCATTTTTTATTCATATTTCTCAAGTAGTTTAGGACCTTAAAAGATAAATATAAACTTTAAAATAGAAATAGAAATAGAGATAAGATAATAACTTATTCGTGGGAACGATCCTATATTAGCTCAACAATTTCTATTGTGCGCTTGCAATAGGTTAAGAATTAATTTGATATACATATAAGTAGCGATCAAGTTTTTGGCGCCGTTGCCAGGGAGGTGATTTATCTTTTTATTTATATTTCTGTTTTAAAAATAAATATTTATCTTTCTCTTTTTATATTTCTTTAAATTTTTAAATTTCTTTGATTATTTCTTAATCTTTCGCAAGTTTATTCGGAGTGAAGCTCGCGGCTTAGAGTTGCTCTCTCTCTCTGCTTTATAGAATAAAATATAGATAAAATTAAAAATAAAAAAAAATCGAGTTTCCTTTTCTTCATCAGACCCGATCTCGAAGCCTAGATCTCTTTGAGTGTGATCCAGAAATTGAAAGGACTCTTCGACGTAATTTGGCCGCTAGCTGAATTTCTACAAGAGAATCCTCAATAATGGCTGGCGATTTGTCCATCTAGGAAGATTGCAGTCCCAAAGCATTGGCCGAGCCCTCTTGTATAGTTCCACCAGATGTGTCTGCAAGTCAAAATTATAAAATCAAGCTCGATACACTTCAATCCGTACGAACCTTTCATGGGCTTGATCAAGAAGATCCTTAACAACATCTAAGGGACTTCATAGAACTTTGCACAGTATTGTAAACATCGAATACCAACAAAGAGGCCATAAAAGTATATCTTTTTCCTTTCTCTCTCAAGGACATGGCGAAGGCATGGTTAGTTTTGTTACCTTCCGGAAGCATTACCACCTGGGCGGAATTGCAGTCCAAGTTCTTGGGCGAGTACTTCCCAATTGGTAAAACTAATCAAATTCGTCAGACAATTCAAGACTTCAGGCAAAAGCCAGGAGAATTATTTCATGAGAGTTGGGAATGGATGAAGGATTTGTTACGGAAGTGTCCTCATTATGAGGTACGAAATTGGTCGATAGCGTAAAGTTTCTAACAAGGATTGACTAAGACCAACCAATCTACAGTCAATTGCTTTATGGCTCAGAATGACCAGCAATCCTAGAATTTATTCGAGAAACTGACCAACAATTCAAAAGAGAAATAGGCTCTGCTTAGATCTGATCCTGATATTACTCGCCACACCCCGCTCGCGAGGGGTGGACTTTACGATATCTGAAAAGATAAAGTAAAGAAGGAGAACAAGAGTGCGAAAATTTTAGTTCTGGAACAGCAACTTGCAACATTAATGACAGCTAAATCTAGCACTCCAGACATCTCTATAGCAGACTACTCTAATAGCCAGACTCACAATTTTACTGAAAACCCAGCTACGCTACCAAACCAGGAGGTAATGGAAAACGAACAAGTAATGGCTTTTAAGAGGGGAAATTATGGGAACACCTATAACCCGTCATGGAGGAACCATCCTGGATTTAATTATGGCTCCACGGGAGGAGCGCAGCTAGCACCAACAGCTGTGCAGCCTAGATTCCCCCAGACTCAAATTTTCCAACAAAAACCTCAATTACCGGCCGTGCAACCCTAATATGGACCACAGAGCAATGCACCTGATTCCACAGTTGTTCAGATCCTTCGAAATTTACAGCAACAGTTGCATAAACATTCAAAAGACTTACACCAACTTGCTAAGTTCTCCCAAGTACTCAATTCACACACATAGTCCATAACGAAGTTGGAAAGCCAGATAGGCCAACTAGCTTCTCAAGTGGAAAGGAGAGAAAGTGGTCAATTTCCTACACAACCAATAACTAATTCAAGAGGACAAGCATTCCAGGGGGAGACATCAACTCTCCAAAACTCAATGTAAAAACCTCGTGGATCGTCGAGCTACCGATTCATCCGTAGCACCTCTTGTAAAATATGCACAATTAATTCTTTTCCTTTTTCGTTTAGGTACCACATTACGAATAGAATCACCTAGAAATGAGGAATTGTAATGTGAGCCTACTGTATATTTTTGGATAACCGTATGGATTTACGATTGCCCGTCATTAGGTTAAAATCCATCAGTCAAAACATAGCGATTACGATTTAACTGATATAAGGGTTCATATTTCCTTCTTGAAAAGCTAGAGTTGAATCGACAACCCTAGGTTAACAAGTGTGACAGCCGGTTCAACAGTTCACCACTAAGATAGGGCCTACAAATTCAAAGAAAGAGTAAAATTGGCCCCATTTCTTGAACCCTCCAACCTTCCAGTTTCTCCTTCTGCTTTCCCTCTCTTTTTCAAAAGCCCAATCCAATCATTTTAAACTGACTTACTCCCCCCAACCTTACCTGTAACTTTTGATTCATTTCGGAAGCTCTACATATCTCCTAAGCGCATGTTCAGAAGCTAGGGTTTGGTAAGAACAAGGTAATAATCTTCTATTGGATGGATTTTTGCAAATATTTTTACTGACATATGCAAGATCCGTGGAACTAATCACTATTCTTTTATATCTTGCAGAATAACAAAAACAAAATGAAAAACGAGTACAGGAAGACCTTGAAGAGGAAGGTAACATTTCAGACACCTCTCCTATTAAAATAATTATAAAACAGGTTGCTGCCCAAAAAGCTAAATAAGCAGCCCCACCCTAAAAGAAGGCAAAAACCTCAGGGGTGGTTATTAGAAATTCCTCTGAGAAAGAGGAAGTACCTGAACCGATTCCTGCCCCGAAAAAAAGGGCACAAAACTGGACAAGGGCAAAAAGCTAATGACCGCTGATAAAAAATTAAGTCGGATCCCGGCTTCAATTGAACACCATCTTGTGGGATCCGAGGTTACGATAGAAGTTGCTGCATTGGCAAAATGTAAAATCAGTGGGGAAGCCATTAAATATTTTAAGGATGTTGGGCTCCATTACTTCTTAGAGCCTGGAGTAACTCAAGTCTATCCTGGGTTGGTTAGATTATTCTACAAAAATTTGACCAATAATAGCAAGGGACCCACACCAGCACTGACCACGGCCATTGACGGTCTCCCAATCTCACTAACAAAAGAAATGGTTGTTGGGGTAATAAATGCATCCTTGAGGAGACCGGAGGTGTCCCTTGACATCCAAGAAGCAAACATGCTGAGAGAACCCCCTGAGAACCTTCCCGATTTTACTCACATGGCTACAGAGTTGGTAGGTAGACCCCCAAAAGAGATGTCATTCTTCCTGCGAAAGGATTTAGAAAGGAGGAGTCCGCCACTTCACTTCTTTGATGTTTTAATTCACAAGACTATTCACCCTACGGGTCAAGGGACACAAAGACAGACACTTTTTGCAAAGGCCTTGTATCTTATGGCTAATCGATTTTGGTTCGATGTGTCATCCTACCTGTTGGAGGTAATAGATACCATAAGGGAGAAAGTACATCTGGAGAAGTATCAGACACATAAAATATGTCTGCCTTTTGGAGGTCTAATCACAAACTTTTACTGATCAATGTGGGATACAACATCGATCCCAAAGAAGAGTCTCTGCCTAAAGCAGAAGATGGTCTCACAGTAATAGCCTATAGGAGAACTCTTAGTGCCGAGAATAGAGAGAAAATTTCACTACTTGCACACAAAAAGAGCAACCCTTCTATACCAGAGATAACACAAGAATTAGTATCAGAGTCCAACTTAAGGAACAAATCAGTTATTGAAAAAACTACAGTGTCAAAGAAATCAGTGGTAGCTGCACAGGGAGTGATGATTCCACCAACACCTACTGAGCATCATATTGATCTATACGATCCGGAGTTGGATTCACCCATTGGACCTGCTTTGCCCCCTTCTACAGAGGATACCATAGTACCACTTAGTACAAATTTAGTACCTATGAAACCACTAACAACAAATGCTGAAGAGCAAGTTGTTCCTCCCCCTAAAGAACAAGTCATAGAAGCAGTCGAAGTTGAAACGACTACCTCTAGCCATATCCCTACTCCTTTCAAGTTGATTGCTCCACTCTCAAATCCAATCATTACAGAACCGACAGAAGCGCCAGAGGAAGGACCAAGTTCTGAGACCCCAAGGGTAGGCTTCATAGAGTTAATGACCCGAGTACCATCTCCTCTAGCCACAATTCCAACAACATTAACTTTCCTCGAAGCACAACAGGACCTAGAAAGAAGAATGGCCGTAGTCGAGCAATGGCAAATCACAAATTCTCTTGTACCAGGAGTTGTGAAGAGGGTGATGGAAGAAATCCAGATTTTGAAAAACAGAGTTCGAGATAATATGCCTAATGCCCAAGAACGCTAGGAATTGATAGCAAATCTAAAACGAAAGGTCGTAAGAGAATATCATGCTCATTGGACGACCGAAACAACCAAGAAAGTCACAGAGGCTACTATAGCACTCCAAGATCAGGTTGTGCAACTCCAAGAGGAGAACATGAGGCATAAAGAATACCAACAAGCATGGGAAGGAGAAAAGAAGGAATATGAAGATAAACTAGCAAATTTGATGGAACAGTTTGGGCAGTTCATTGAAGACCTAGACTTTAGAGAAACTGCAAGAGAAAAAGCCAACAAGGAGGCTGAGGAGTCGTTAAAAGCTCAATTACGTGAGAAAAATCACATGTTAACAGTGACTGAAGGAAGATTATGGAAGCTTCAGGATGACAGGGTGTAATAACCCGAAAAATCACACTAAACTATGACCTCGGGATCCGTGCCCGATCGGTCATAGGTTTGACCAAATGGAAGTCCAACAGTTAGTAAGTAGTGTGATGAACGGATGAGATGTGATAAATAGAATGCCTATGTGGTGTGTGTTGTGAAGGTATAGTCGCATACACCTACCGCGGTGTATGTGCTCAACACACAAGTGAGGAAGAGGATAAAAAGAGTTAATAACCCTAAAATCAAGAGTTTTGAGTTGTTGAGAGAGGAGTAAAGAAGAGAGAGAGAGGAGTAAAGAGGGTGATCAAGCAAGAGTTATTGTGGGTGATTGGAAGAAGGATTCAAGCATTAAAGAGGCTGATTCAACGCAAGGAATCCGTTAGAAACCAAAGCTGGAACCCTAGCCTTCCAACCCTAGATTTGAAATCAACTTGAGATCTATTCAAGGTAAGATTTTGTAAATCAAATGCATAGATTATAGAGGCTAAGTGGTAGTTGAAAATAGTTTAGATCATGGGATAATGGCTTAGAAAAATAGAGGAAAAAGTACGGAAAAAGATTGGGAAGAACAGCTCGAAAGGGGCTGAATCTGACAATTTCGATTAATCGAAATTGGGTTTCGATTAATCGAAATTGGCCAGGAAGTTGAAAGGTCAGAGGACCCCGATTTCGATTAATCGAATTTGATTTCGATTAATCGACTTTGGATTTCGATTAATCGATTTGGGGATCGATTAATCGACTGAGAACCTCCAAAGGACCCGGGGGTTGGAGGAAATGCCTTAAGGAAAAATCGACTAATCGAAATGGGATTTCGATTAATCGATTTTGGTTTCGATTAATCGATTTGGAATCGATTAATCAACTTGTGAAACTCGATTATTCGAATCAGGTCTACTTTGCGAGAAGGATTTCATTAATCCAAATTGGATTCGATTAATCTAATGAAAACTCAATCGTCAACAAAGGAATTTTGCTTTGCGAAGAAGAATTTCGATTAATCGAAATTGATTCGATTAATCGAATGAAACTCGATCGCTCGAATCGAGAATGGACTTTATGAAAGGAGAATTTCGATTATTCAAAATTGCTTCGATTAATCGATATTGATTCTTCGATTAATCGATTTTGGAAATCGATTAATCGAATGTATTCGATTAATCGATTTTGGAATTCGATTAATCGATCGAGATAAACTATGTTGACTTTTAGGTTTGACTTTAAGATTCTTGGGGATCTTATACCTTCTTTATTGCATCCTTTGTGATGTGTTTCACCTGATGTGGTACCATAGGTGGTACGTAGGGACTAGTGCACAAGGAGCCACGTGGACCTTGATGCATTGAACAAATGAAGACTTGAGGTAGGGAACACCTTGAACATGTACTTTATTTTACAAGAGCATGTATGTAGTGATATAGATTTCCATTCAAATATTTCTTGCTTAAAGAATTGTGAAAAGTGTGTGTGTGTGATATTCATAAGAGTAACTAATGAGCCATCCTGTGGGATGAAGAAGTAAGAGATAAGAGCATGTGTGATGTAGTAAATGGATACATCCTGTGGATGTATCCAAAGATTGAATCATGTCCGATAGGGCCTAATCGATATAAAATAGCACACTTACACGGTGAATAACTATATGTAAGGCACGATATTTTTGTTATTTGAGGTTTGATAGGTTACCCCACCGACGATGGGATATCCACGATCGACACGGCAGATATCCGTGACGATACGGGCGAAACCGTAGGCCAGTGCGGAGGCTTATCCGTACATAGTAAGCACACCCCAGGGGTGTTGATTGAGACAAGTGAAACCCCGCCACCAATCCCCAGGGGAAAGGGGCTTGGGTACTATATGGTATTCCCAGGGAATACATTAAAACTGTCTATATAGATGACGATGAAGGGTATCTCATCGGGGCTCGATGCTATATTGCTCGGGGATTACTTAAGTTGAAAGTTTAAGTTTTGCTTTAGGCCTTCTCAGCATCATTCATGAGTAAATGAACATATAAGTAATTAATAGTAAAACGAAATGCTTTTAAATTCTGTTTCATCAATAATTGCATAGACACATCATGCATGGCATATCATGGAATACATGTGAGTTATAATTTATATGTTCAAACTGTGTTCGTTCCCTATTGAGCTAGGATGTAGCTCACCCTATAGACTATACGTCGCAGGTCCACTATTAGCAGCTGCCGCGGCTTCAAGAGACGCTGATCCCGGCGAGTCGGACCTTGCGGCCGGTGAAGAGTTGGAGCCACCTCCAGAGGACTTCTTCTAGAGGACTCCGTTGTGCCACTTTGAGGGATTTTGGAGAGTTTTTGTACGGCTTGGTATGTCAAGCCTTGATTCTGTTTAAACCATGTATATATATATATAGATAGGATTATTCTTTTGGGGCGAACCATCCGTGATGATTGCTATCATCGATGGTTCGGATCGGTTCTCCATTCATGTAGAGGCATGAGGGTAGAATTGTCTTTTGGAGAGTAAATTAATATAGATTCAAATTCCGCAATTTCGTTTATTATTTTATTGCAATGCTTGATATACCAGTGTTCCGTGCTTAGCTAAGGGGCACGGTTAAGATGATCGTGCTGATGGCACGGGTTTCGGGGTGCCGAAATCCGGGCTGTCACACAGGGAGTCATTAGTCCTAACTTGAAGACAGTAACAGGACTAAGCACTGAAGCTGAGTAGTTGGAAAATGAAATGGAATTGAAAATTTCTGTGATTGTAATGCTGAATGAAAAATTGAAAAAGAAAGAAATAGTTGAGGGTCAGTTGAGGGAACAATAAGTGGTAGCAATGACCGACCACATAAGTTTAGAATTATAATGGAGCCCACAATCAGAACAGGACTGTTCGACAGTAATTTTGTCCGACTCTGGGGAAGACCAGATAAGTAGCTCCTATTCATTACTAGCCTTACCAGCACCACCAACAAGAACCCTTGTACCATATCCATCATCGCCGAGTGAGTAAAACTTTCAGTACTTCATAAACATCACAGGTATAATAATTTTATAAAATTTTTGCTATGTCTCCTGTTTTGCACAATGAGGACATTGTCCTATTTAAGTTTGGGGGGGATATACAAATCTGTATATATTAGTAACAATTTTTATTTTCTTTTATTATTAGAAAATTTTTAGGTTCTCTGCTTTTTGTTAGAAAAATAGTAATTTTAGTCTAGAGTTAGTCAATATATGCAAAGTATGATAGAGAAAAAATTGTGAATCTATTAAACTTTACAATCCATCATAGCAAAAGTTTAATAATCAAAATAAAACAATTGCAATTCATGAATAGCACTTTTGAACACTACATCTAATGAATGTTTGAAACTATACGATTAATTTAAACTGTAAAATTTAGATTATAGTTTCAAAATTATAAAATCAGTAAGATCTTGAGCTAATATATCCTCTTTAAATTTTGAGAGAGACTGCTTTTATTTTCAAGCTAAAATTCTTGAACTTTTACTGAAAAATCTCATATTGTTAAACTTAGAATCAAGATATTTTGTGATTATGATGATTTATTTCTGTATAACTATCTGTTAAATGCATCAAAACCAGAAGACATCTATACTAGCAAATCGTGAAAATGATAAAAGGCCATCTTTTATTACACTAAAGCCAAAAAGCCAAAATCTCATAAAAGATTTTATCCTTTGAATCCATATTAGAAGCCTAAAATCGAATTTCTTTCTACCAAAATTTTATAAACCTTTAACCATATGTACTATCCAAAGCTTTCTACCTTTAACCCTTATAATTTTTGAGAGTTTAGAATATAAAATAAGGGAAGAAGAGGGAGTGAAAAGAGTATACGCTTAACAGATAAAGGGATCTGCTGAAAAGGGTACAACTAGGAAGAAATACAAAAGAAAAATATATGGGAAAAGAAAAGAAAAATTGTAAAAAAAAAAAAAAGATGATTTAGAAAAAAAAATTAAGAAGAAATCGTAAAATATGATTCTATGAAAATGAGATTTACACAAGAAAATAGAAGAAAAGAAAAATGGGAAGAAGTCATCCAACTTTTTGGATACTTACTGCAGAAGGAAAGAAGATAGAGAAGGAAGAACTAAATTCTCAGAAACTTTTGAACTCTATCTACCTTTCTTTGAAACCCTTCTAACTCAAAGCCCCATTAAAAGCCGAAGGAAAGACCCTTATAATTTACGATTTGCAAAAGTATGAGTCTAGTAAAAATACATGAAATAGATACTATGAATGAACGAAAAGTCATATGATCAGAATTGATCATCAATTCCATGAGATTTACCTTCTTATTGTCCTTTGAATTTATCATGTACATATCATATGTGAGAACCCAAAATTTTGATATCCTTTTGAGAGTATGCCAATAGAGAGTTTGGATGAAAATTTTTTCTAAATCTGCAGTTTAGAAAAATCTATGATGAATAAACTTTTTACTGATACGCACACACTCCACGCTGTATAGAATTGAAATTGATGACTTCTGATCAAGGATAATTACAGTGATGGAAAGTCAAAGTGAAAGATTTGAAAATTTTGAAATTCATACCAAACATATGATGATTAATTTACTAGCAGTATAGATTTTATTTATTTCTGAAAACTATTTTAAAAATTCCTAAAAAATACAAAAATATTTAAAGTTTGTAGGTAACTTTAATGAAAACCTTCAGGAGACTATAATTCCTCCACTAGGGATCACTTAGGGGATTAAAGGCTTGTAGCATTTGGTAAATGCAATCGTGCTCCCTACAAAAGTGACATTTAAATTCATAGTTTTAGATATTTTATGTTTCCTTGTTTGTTAGGGACTAGCAAAATACAAGTTTGGGGGTATGATCAGTTACATAATTTACCATTTTATCACCCTTAACTTAATGATGCTAGAACTTAGTTTGCTACTAATAAGTTAATGATATGCAGATATTAAGGAAAAGCAGTAAAATAGAACTAAAGTGTAAATCTTTGTTAAAATGAACTCAAAAAGCAGTAAAAAGACGATTGAGTATAAAAGATAAATCTTCTCCTAAAACGAAATGAAGAATCGTATTTTACGATTGTACGGAACAATATACTAAGAAGAGAGAAATCGTAATTTACGATTCTCTAAAGAAAAGCCGTATTAAGTAAAGATGATACAAGAGAAAGCGAAGAATCGTAATGAAGAATCGTCAGCTGGAAGCCTACTGAAAATAGAAAATCGTGATTTACGATTTTCAAAAAAGAATAGAAAGAAGAAATCGTAATTTATGATTTCTCAAAAATAGAAGCTTTCTACTATTGCTGAATGAGAGAAGATACACCGCCATGCATATTTTTAGAAATCTTCTACAATTAGAAGTCTAACCAACCATGGATTTGAGAGATTAACGAAGAAGACTCTTAAAAGGACTCTGTTGCTGAAAATCAGAGAACACTCTAGAAGCACATCTACGATTTGAAAGAAAGGAAGAATACAATTAGGAATTAGAGTTATATTGTGATACTTTTACTTTAGTAGTTTCTTTTATTAGAATTAAAACTTTGTAAACCGACTCCTTATGATCTATAAATAAGAGAGCCCGATGTAGGAATAAACCATCAATGAAATTCTCAGCATCAATTGATGACTGAGGTTAGGTTTTCTTTTGATCATTAGAGTAGATTTTTATTATTTTGTAGATTAGATATCAGAGGTTTCTCAAGAGTAATTGACGACTGCTATTGGGTGATGAAGATTAGTGTAGATATCCTAGTTTCTCAGAAGTAATTAACGACTACGGCTGAGAGATGAAAGATATATTTATTTTACTTTGTAGTTTAGATTTTATTTTCTTTTATTTACTGCTTTATAAATATCTTTGAATTTTGATTTGTATTGACGCCTCAGGTTAAAGTTTACAGATTAGTATAATGGTTTTAACTTTTCCATCTTCAATTTTCTGGATTTGATTGACAACCAGATTTTAGGAGATTGTTGATTAGATTAAATCTGTGTTGAAGAATTTTAGTTTTTGATTGACGATCAAATTCTAGAAGACTGCAATACGGTGTAACGGTACTATTTATTTTTATAAATATCTGATAGCTGAAGATTGGGATTGATGACCTCAATCTGAAGAAGGAGGATTAGGACTTATTTTTATGCACTTTAGATTATTAACCCATTCTATACTCATATTTCTCAAGTAGTTTAGGACCTTAAAAGATAAATATAAACTTTGAAATAGAAATAGAAATAGAAATAGAGATAAGACCATAATTTCTTCGTGGGAACGATCCTATACTAGCTCTGCAATTTCTATTGTGTGCTTGTAATAGGTTAAAACTTAATTAGATATACATATAAGTAGTGATCAGCAAACCAATCAAAGCAGTCGTATTATCATCAAATGTCAATGATTCAACATTAGTAAAAATCAAGGTCGTTACAACAATGCTGATTTGGAACTTCCATTCAGAGAAGACGAGGTTTGGCGAACAATCAAGCAAGGCGGAAAAAACAAAGCGTCAGGGTCGAATGATTTCACGTTGGAATTATAGACACTTTTGGCCTATTCTCAAAGACGATCTCATGGAGGTCCTTTGTGAGTTCCATGCCAACAGTTTCTATGACGACCCAACTTTCCCAATCCCGAAGGTATAGGAAAGGCCGGTTCATCAACTTATTGATTTCTCAATAAGCCGTAACAAACAGAAGCCGGTAACATAGTACAAAGGTCTAAAGACAGAGGCAATACATATATTAATCCAAAAACAAAAGCTTCTTATAACAAAATTAATATGTATCACTGTGAGGAACCAAGAAGAACCACCGGTGATGGCCAAATCCGATCACCTAAAATAGTGGTTCACAATAATGGTTCCTCGAGTGATATCAAAAGAACCAAAATAATGGCCTAGGGCCCAATATTCATAAATATTCAGACAAAAGTACCAAAAATAAAGGATCTGAGATCACAGGAAAAACTCCTCAGCTGGTATTTCCGATTCCTCCTCGGAAATATAATCGGAGTCCTCCAGATCCTCTGACCCAAGGTCAGTCTCAGCACCTGTGACGTATAGTCGAGGGTGAGCTAACAACCAAGCCCAATAGAGGAAACAAATATATTTGCATTTCATTATAAGTAAGGTTTTCAAAGACAGGAATCGGATCAAATATGGTTTTCAAATGATGCTTTGCGAACTAAATCTCCAGTTCTAATCCTGAGTCAAAACTGAAAATGTAAATCTGATGTGTTCGAAAATCTTCTGAATTAGCATGCTTCTTGTCTTAAATTTTTAACTTAATTTTATCTCCCAAATTTTCTATAGCATGAGAGTGGACTACGTAATCGATGGGAAACCCTACTGACCATCATCGTTCATGAACCCATTTCTAAAGTGCAACAAGCCCCTACGCTATGAGGGAAACTTGCGCCAAAGTAATACCATCAACATGGTTGGTAGAATCTAGGGCATCGTTCGTATGAACCTCAAATCGAATGCAAATGCTAACATATATCAAAGCTTATTATTCATAACATAATACTGATTTTTCAAAGTTCTGATTCAAAATTAACTGAGGTTCTGAGGTTCAAATTACGAAGTTCTTAGTCATAACAAAGTTTCCAATTTTCAGATTGGTGTCATATTTTCAGAGTTTTTTTTTTTATGTTGTGTGTAACAGAATTCCAAATTTTGTGCCTCTTAAAAGAAACAGTCAAAACAGTTTATGCTTATAATTTAATGCAAATAAAACATAGGGTTCCCCTACCTCAACAAAGAATATTCAAAATCATGCACAAGCAGTCCTCACCAAGGACTTCCAATAGTCAAAACCTACATATATTAACACTCTTAGTGTTAATATAGAACCAAAAATCAAGCCAAAAGCTTGCTGAAAAAAATCAGACAAAAATTTCAAATGCCAAAAACAGGACAGAATTCGACCCTCGAATTCAAATTCGTGGGTCGAATTCAATTTCGACCCTCGAATTTTAAAAGACTCATCAGACACAAATATCAGAAAATCGACCCTCGATTTTCAATTCGATGGTCGATTTCCAAATTCGACCCTCGAATTGGAAATCGACCCTCGATTTCCAAAATTTTGTTCAAGCACAAAAAAACACATTTCGACTGTCGATTTTCAAATCAATGGTTGAATTCCAAATTCAACCCTCGATTTGAAAATCGACCCTCGGATTTCTCTGGTTCTGTGGCTGTCAACTTTTCATGTCCGGAACTTTTTCTCTCTTATTCAGCCACAACCATCTGATCTTCTTTAAACACAAAACATGCTACTTTAAACAAAACATAATTTTAAGGACACAAGGAGATTTAAAAGCCTACCTCTTGTCGCTTAATCCTTTGATCCCGTGGCACCAATACACGCACCGGAACAATTCTCCAAGCTCAATGGTTTTAAAACTTCAAATCAGCCCATCATAAACCTTCCTCCACTGCACAGATCCTTATCAACACAGTGACACTCTCTCCTTTATCCTTCTCTTCCACTAGCTCAAACCGATCAAATTTTAAGCACAAGGCTAATTAATGGTGGAGATGGGAAGAGGAGTTCTCAAGCTTTCTAGGTCTAGGATCAAATGAGGCAAGGCTTAAGGCTTAATTTCCAACGAGAGAGAGAGAAGTGTGACTTCTCTTGCAATCTCTCTTATAACAAAAAGTCAAGCAAAAATAATATCTAGATTTTATAATTTTACAACTTATCCACTTAAGTTGAAAAATTATCCGATGCTAAAGACAAACACCAATGCTATTGTGTAAGCCATCATTTACATGACTTGTACACATCCTTTGACAATACCCTTTTACCATCATTCTCATCAAACACATAGCTAACCAAAAGTCCAACAAAAACCCGTAAAAATTTTCGAACACGCTTACTGAGGTAAACGAAAATAAGCCAAACTTTCCGGGATATTACAGTTTCACTAGACAACCTAAATTCCACTGTTATTACGCTCATCCTAAAGAAAGAAGGTGCCGAGGATCTCTCGAATTTTCGCCAGATCTGCTTGCTCAACTGTCTCTACAAGATTATTGCGAAGGTATTCGCCAATCGAATTAAGTCGTTAATGGGCAAAATTATTTCTACGCATGATCTGTGCCAAAATATCACTATATTTTGTACCCAAATACTGACACTTAGCCATCCAATGAAAGCCATCTGACGGTTGTATGGAGTTTTAGTGGTTTCAGGTGTTCTTAACCGTTGGATCTTGCAGGAGCGTAATTGAGCATCATTAAGGATTGCACGAGAACATTGGACCAAGAAACCAACAGAAGCACCAAAATTCGTGAAAATAATTGTTTGGTTCAGCCTCCACCTGAAGAATGAAGATATTGCATGTCATAGTCAATCAATTGAATCTCATGAATCAATCGATTGACAAGGATGACAGTTTTTCCCCCATTATTTTGAATTTGAATTATCTCAATTGATTGATATATGTAACTCAATCGATTGAATTCAAATTCAAATGATTCCGCCAAAAGAGAGATTTGAAGTCAATAGATTGAAATTTGAATTTCAATCGATTGAGCCTCTTATGGAAGTTTTCCTATTTGCACCCTATAAAAGCAATGCAATGCTTAGGGTTTAGGGGGCTTTTTCTTGGCAGATTCTCTTAGTTTTTTTTCCAAGTTTTTCTTTTGCAATTTTTGAATATAGTTTGTAATTAGGAAAAGAGCATTGTAAGGAGAGATCTTTTGATAAATAAAAGGACAATTTTGGTGATGACTTCTGGTTTGTGTTAGGCGTGTAGATCAAGGATGAGCGGTTAAAACCCCTCCCTAGATGAGTAATTGATATACTGTCATGTCTACAATTTCTTATTATAATCATTAAATCATTCGGCTAGTAGTTTGTGCTTAATATATGATTATCAATTGCTCATTTATAATCGTCGACCGATCTTAGTTATCGACAACCATAAAAGGGTCATTCCACCTAGATCTAATCTTGTAGACTGATCTAGGATGTCGTTTGATTGATTCTTGCTGTTGTGATTTTGAATGTGAGATATGCTATGCCTTTCGCATGATTCATGCCATGGTTGGATGAGTCATAGTGTTTGGATATGGAATGCTGGATCAATAATTATACTTTTTACGATTCGTTTTTCTTATAGTTAAATGATGGTATATTGGTTTGACATGAAATTGTGTGAATGATTGTAGAAAAATTATAAATCTAGGGTTAGCAAACTCCTTGATCATCTCATCATTGTTATTTTCTTTGTTATAATTTATTCTCGCAAAGATCAAATTAAATTTATTGTTCTAGCATCGTGTGGTGATAACTTAGCAAATCAATTTTCTCACCCTTGGTACTTCCTTGGGTATTTTTGTTCTCCTTAAAGTTAATTCAATTATGCGCTTCCCTGTGGGTACAATACTTGTATTCTTGTCTTGCTACAATTGATCTTGTGTACTTGCAAGGGTACAATCTAAAATCGATCAAGTTGTTGGCACCGTTGTCGGGGAAGCAATATAATTTTATTGATTTTTAGGAGACTTGTGTTCTCTGGTTGCCAGTCAATCGATTGAGTCCTTTGATTCAATCGATCGATTGTGTTCTATGTTTTTTTTACTTATTGTTTTTATCAATTGATCAATTTATCAAAATCAATCGATCAATTTGTAATTGTGATAACTCCTCTATTTAAAGAAGAAAAAAAAGAAAAACACTCATTCTGTTCGAATTCTGACTAATTGTCCACTATAGTGGTCAATTGATTGATTGTTCACTCTCAATCGATTGAGTCCTGTAATCTGGGATTTTATTGGTCAGCCAATTCACTGTTGTACCTTGGGATTCTGTTCAATCGATTGACCCTAAAATCACTGATTACCATTCCAGTAGTACTTCTTGTTCTGTCTAGCCTGATTTTTAAACCTCAATCGATTGATTGTTGACAATTCAATCGATTGACTGATAAGGTCATTTATAGAGGCATTGCTGTGGTTTGCTTCAATCGATTGAGTCTGACAATTCAATCGATTGAACCTGAACTGCTTCATTTTTTATTTTATTTTTGGGTTACTTTGGGTCCAAAATTCCTTATCTTGGGTGTGTAGTGTATGAGCTTTATTAGATCTCACCATCCACATCTACAACCATTGAATCGTGAGATTGAAAGGTCCTGCAGAGTGAATTGAAGTAACCATAGGCTTCAACACCCGCACATTGAAATCATGGCAGATTAAAGACAAGATCGGAATGTAAACAACAATAATGGAGGAGAAGAAGATAATCACTTCGTGGTGCCACCTGAAGGCCACGAACGTTGGAGCAATACAATGATCCTGGTCCTTACGAGGATCAGGAAAGTATTGTGCACACTCCCATTACAGGAAATCACTTTGAATTTAAATTGACAATGATTCAAACGTTGCCAATTTTCAACGGATTGAGTAATGAGAATCTGTATGCTCATCTGACCGATTTTATTGGGGTTTGCAAAATGTTCAGAGTTCATAATGTGTTTGACGAGATAGCTAAGTTGCGACTTTTTCCTTTCTCTTTGAGAGAAAAGGCAAATGCTTGGTTTCTTTCCTTAGAACCAAGGTCCATCAAAAGTTGGACGGAGCTACAACGTAAATTCTTGAAGAAGTACTTTCCCATGAGTAAAACCAATGATCTACGTCAAAAGATTCTGGTGTTCGCTCAACAACCTATTGAAACATTTCATGAATGCTGGGATCATTTTAAGGAATTAATTAAAAGTTGTCCTAATCATCATATTCCCAGGTGGTAACAAGTCCAGAGCTTTTACAATGGATTATTTCCAGAACAACGACGTATGGTCGATGCATCCTGTGGAGGATCCTGTGCCATAAAGGAGGAAGGAGAAATTTCGGCACTTTTTGAAGGATTAAGCTAAACTTCAATGCAAAATGAGACATTGGGGCGTGTCAACCTTGATATGTCAACCAAATCTCATGTGTTGACAAAGAGTGGACTTTTTGATGTTGACAACAACACTTCAGATTTATCAACGAAAGTTGATATGTTGTCCAAACAAATGAATATATTGTTAGAAGCAACCAAACAAGTTCAAAGTCCTGTCATCCCCACTGTCTGCTCAATTTGTGAACATCAAGGCCACATGGCTAATGAGTGTCCAACCACTCTCATGATCTTTCTTGAAGAACCTGCTCCTCAAGAGCAGGTGAATGTGACTCAATCATATCATCGGAAAGATAGGAACATGTACTCTAACACCTATAATCTAGAATGGAAAAATAACCCTAACTTAGGATGGGGAGGATCAAACCAAACTGGATAGGTGAATCAGCAGTACAGATCTAACACCTCGATTGGCCAACAGAGCTTTCGTCCACAACAAAATTCAAATTATCATCACCCAAATTCTGAGTACCGAAAAAATTAGAATTTTAATCCATCTCATATTTCCAGTTCGAGAGATTCTGATTTGGAAGCGAAGATTATGCAGAATATGCAAGCTTTTCAATAACAATCTATGCAAGTCTTTCAGCAGATGATGAAGGACCAATTTGGTCAATGAACTAATCAAATGAGTCAAAGAGAAGAAGGAAGGCTTCCCAGCTAATCCATCAATAACCCTCGAGGTCAAACACCGTCTGATGAAGGACCATCAACTAACCATCAGTTGAAAGTTGTCACTGTGTTAAGAAGTGGACGTGTGATCGATAATCAAGTGGAAATTCCAATGGAATCTGAAAAAGAAGAAAAAGAAGCTGAGAAGGACATAGAGCCAGAGACAGAAGAAGAGACGGAGTCTCCTAAAACTGCCCACCAGGAACTTGAAGAAGACCCAAAAATTTAATCCACTCCCCACACCCCAAAGGCATCATTCCCTGAGTGCCTAACATCTCCGTCTAGATTGGGGAAGGAGCCATAAAAAATGGATGCAAATTTTGAAATATTTAAACAAGTAAAAATCAATCTTTCATTACTTGAAACCATTAATCAAGTTCCAACGTACGCCAAGTTCTTCAAGGATTTGTGCACTCGTAAGAGAAGGATGTGTACACATGTGTCAAAGAAAGTGTTCCTGACTAATCAAGTCAGTTCTATCTTGAAATTATAAGCACCATAAAAACTCAAGGACCCTAGAGTCCCAACTGTTCCATGTGTTATAGGTGGGCAACCAATTGATAAGGCGCTTCTGAATTTGGGAGCAGGTGTCAACCTGATCTCATATTCAATATACGAGAAATTAAGACTGGGTGAATTAAAACCCACTGCAGTCACAACTCCAACTTGCTGATAGGTCAAAAAGAAGACCTAGGGGTATCATTGAGGATGTATTGGTTGGGATAGATAAATTTATCTTTTCAGTAGACTTCGCTGTCCTGGATATGGAACAACCTATTAAGTCAACAAACCAAGTCCCAATCGTCCTTGGACGTCCTTTTCTCGCAACTGCAAATGCGTGCTTCAATTGTCGGACGGGAGTCATGGATGTCTCTTTTGGAAGCATGAAAGTCAGGTTGAATGTATTTCATGCAATGAACCATTTTCCTAATGAAGATGAGATTGACTATTTCTATATAGATCAGGTTGATGAAGTGGTGGATGAAGTTTTACCGTCAATGCTAACCAAGGAAGAATTCAAAACTACTTTGTTGACCATCTATGATGAAAAAGGAGTTGCAGAGAAACACTCAGAAGAAATGAGGACGATCTCAACGTTTCAGGATAATAAACTATGGAAGGATAAGGTGGAACCATTACCCATTGTGGAAATGACCAAACTGACACCATCAATTGAGCAACCACCAACTATTGAATTAAAACAACTGCCCGAGTCACTCAAATATGCTTTCCTGGGACCGCATGTAACGCTTTCAGTAATAATTTCATCAACGTTGTCTGAAAAGCAAGAGGGTGATTTGCTGAAGGTGCTCAAAGATCATAAAAGAGCGATAAAATGGACTTTAGCTAATTTTAAAGGGATTGATTCATCAGTGTGTATATACAAAATACATCTGGAAGATGATAGCACACCATCAAGAGAGGCACAAAGACGACTTAATCCAAACATGAAAGAAGTCGTTCTAAAGGAGATCATCAAGTTGCTCGATGCTGGAATTATCTATGCAATCTCCGATAGTGAATGGATAAGACCGGTTCAAATTGTTCCTAAAAAGTTAGAAATTACAGTAAAAGAAATCATTGAAGCTGAATTGGTGCCTACACGCGAGATTACTGGGTGGCGCATCTGTATTGATTATGGTAAATTGAACATCGCCACGAGAAAAGATCATTTTCCTCTTCCATTTATTGATCAGATTCTTCAGAAACTGGCAGGGCAGAATTTCTACTATTTTCTTGATGGATATTCGGGGTACAACCAAGTGCCTGTATTTCCAGCAGATTAAGAGAAGACAACTTTTACTTGCCTTTATTGTACATTTGCATATCACAGAATGCCATTCGGCCTTTGTAATGCTCCGACCACTTTCAGCGATGTATGTTAGCCATATTTTCTGATATGGTTGATAAATTCATCGAAGTATTCATGAATGACTTCTCTGTCTTTGGGAAGACCTTTGAATTATGCCTGCATCACCTATCACAAGTGTTACAACGTTGTGTAGAATCCAATCTTGTTTTAAGCTGGGAGATAAGGCAACAGTCTGCTTAATTACTAATTTGCCGCCACAAAAAAGTGTTCATCAAATTCGATCATTTTTGGGGTATGTTAGATATTGCAGAATATTTATCAAAGACTTTAGCAAGGTCGCTAAGCCATTATATAACTTGCATGGAAAAGATGTTCCTTTTGACTTTGATGAGGAGTGCATGAAGGCCTTTTTAAACTGAGAGAGTTGTTGTCAAATGCTCCGATAATCCAACCTCCAAATTATTCGCTTCCTTTTTGTCATAACCCTAGATTTTTGGGAACCGTGCACATCATATACCATGCACGTGTATGTGTGGTTCACAAAAGAACCAAAACTAACAAGTATACACTATGTGTGTGTGTAAAACACACTAGCTTTCACAAAAAAAAATATAAGTGAATGAAGGGGAGAGGGGTTTCCCCAATACGTAACCTAATTATCTTAGAAAGAGAAAAGGTTGAATGAGGAGCTTTGGAGAGGAACTTTGGAGATCTCTTCGTCTAGTAGAGTTTTAAATCGTGGATCGAACTTATGCGAGACCTATCGATTGAGGTATGTTAAATGCATAATAAATGCTTAGGTGTATCCTTAAATAATATATAAAGTATTGGTTGAATGGCTGTCGATGATAATAAGGCTTGAATGAAGTAGGAAAAAGGGTTCTCAAACAGATCGAGGAGTTAAATTTCACCGCTCCTCGCTCGAGCGGTCTAAATGGTTCGCTCGAGCGAGGACAGAAGATACAACCTGAGAACGAATTTCATTCAGGGCTCGCTCGAGCGAGACCCAAAATAAAGGGCAAGCTCGCTCGAGCGAGGCTTCCTATTTTGCTTTAGATGGCTCGTTTTAACTGCTCGAGCGATCCCGTTTGAACTGCTCGCGCGATGTCAAATGCTCGCTCGAGCGAGGTCAAGTGACAGCTTGAGCGAGGAATTGTACTCGCTCACACGAGGCACCATGCAGATATTAATAGTTTAGTGTAAATCCATGGAGGCTATGTACTCCAATGATTCTAGTGACATTTCTAAATATATTCTAAACACATGAAATGTAAGTTTGACATGTGATCGTGACGTGTAAACCTCTACGAGAAAAGTGTGCATTGGATTTGCATTGAGGTAGGGAATATTCTTGAAACATGTGCATTATTTCGTCAACTCATATATGTGGTGTATTTCAATTAAATAGTCAAGTATTGCATGATCATTATGAAAAAGGGTGTGTGAGTGAGTTTCAAAGGTGATAGTCATGAGGTCCCCAGGGGACGTAAAAATTGTAAAGTGGGCATCTAGATGATGTATTGAACCAGTGGCATCCCAGGGATGCAGATGAAAACTAACAGTGAAACGGAAGCTAGTGATAAGGCCTAATATAATAAAATTAGCATAATCACGGTGAATAACTATATGTAGAGCACGTTCGATATTTTTATTATTTAAGGTTTGATTAGAATACCCCACCGACGTGGCAGGATATCCACGACTGACTCGGCAGGATATCCGTGACCGGTACGACGGCCAATCCGTACATTCATAGCACAGCCCATGGATGTAGATTTGAGAATAGACCCCGCCACCTATGAGAAAGGGGCTTGGGCGGTATTCTCAGGGAATACACATAATAACTGTCTAGTTAGACGACGATGGTGGGTATTCCATCGGGGCTCGATGCTATATTGCTCGGGGACTACTTAAGTTAAGATTTAAGTGATTAGGCCGAATTCATAACTAAACCAGTGAGAACAAACAAAAAAACCATGCAAAGTAACGGCTGTACCCATCATTTTATTTCAGTTATTTCAATCGTCTTTCTCAAAAGTGATATCAGATAAATGGTGCTTTTAAAAACCGCTAACACATATATATGAGATTTAATCTATATGTTCATTTTGTTTCCCTATTGAGCTAGGATGTAGCTCACCCCCTAGACTATACGTCGCAGGTCCAGGACTAGCGGCAACGAAGACTTCTAGAGACTTTGATCCAGGGGATTCAGATTACGTGCCCACAGAGGAGTCAGAGCCTCCTCCGGAGGAATTCTTCTAGGAGACCCATTGCGTACTTTGAGAGTGAGTTGAGAGTATTAGGTACGGCTTGGTATGTCAAGCCTCTTTATTTGAATGTAATTAAATACTGTTATTCTTTTGACAAACCGTCTGGAATGAACTGTTATCACCAACGGTTTGGGTAAGTTCTTATGCCCATGAATTGGCATGGGACAAGAACTGCCTTTAGAGACCCTATTAATTTTAAACATATGAGTACTTGTTAGAGTAGATACATGTGCCTTAATTACAGTTTTTGGCTTGTATATACCAATGTTTCGTAAAGAATCACAGGGCACGGCCTTGAGGGTCATGCTGATGGCATGGGTTTCGGGATGCCGAAATTCGGGCTGTCACGGTTGGAATCAGAGCCTTTCTTTTTAGTTTTGGCAATCGTCTCGTCAGAACATAGGGACTTCTGCTAACAAAACCGTGGTTTCTCATGCAGACCGTTATGTTTCCTAAAGGAAGTGGCCCACCCAGGGGTGGTCATGATAGGAATTTGCGCAATAGAGATGGGTTCTTCTTGCCTACCAACAGGGTACCATTAAGAAATAGGGAGATTCTCGAGGGCAGTGGCCAAGGAGAGAACCAAAATCAAGCAGAAAATCAGGATCGAGATCATCAAGATCGAGATCAAAGGGAACAAGATAGAGTGAGGGAGAGAAATGAGGAAAGAGAGGCGCGCCAGAGGATGATGCACACAATGGAAACCATGGCAACCACTTGGCAAAGACATGCAGCCCTGTAACCACATCGACACCTACGCCCAAGAGGGACCTACGCTACCAAGGGCTTCAAAGATTTATCAATTCGGAGGATGAGACCTCCTTTTTTCAGTAAGTGCACACCATGGCGAAAAATTGGCCGGGGAAATGGAGAAGGTATTTAGCGATTAACATGCACAGAGGAGAGAGTGTCGCAGGCGTATATGCTAGATGGAGAAGCTGGACCTTGGTGGAAATCTGTTTCACGAACTAGAGCTCAAGAAACTCAAGATATGCCCTGGACTTGGGATGAGTTCGTTGAAGAGTTCAATAAGCAGTATTTTCTGGAGGTTGTTAGAAATCAGATGGAGACTCAAATTTTGCAACTAATGCAAGGAAGGATGACCGTAAGAGAGTACGAAGTAGAATTTATGAGACTGGCTCGTTTCGCTCTAGACAACGTAATTTCTGATGTGATGAAAGTGAAGAGGTTCCAACAAGGTTTAAGGTCGGACATCTGAGGAGGGGTTGCGCCCTTTCAGCTAAAGACCAACGGAGAGGTCATGAGTAAGGCATTAGTGGTCGAAGAAGAAAACAATAACCGATACTGTCAGAGGGAACAACAGGGAAGAGGAAGCATAGATCAAAGTAGGACTTGGAGTTATGAATCAGTGAATAAGAAATCAAGGTTCATAGCACCGAATCAGAGGCAACCGTTCCAGACAGGGTATGGGAGAGCCGCACAATAAACTACTCATCAAAGATTCCCATTGCTGGCATCAGGGAGACCGATGAGGTATGAGGGTCCTGCTATTTCCAACGGAGCTACAGTTACACAAGGTTTTTTGAGAGTTGCTTCTTCAACACCAAGAGAGACTTGTGCCAAATCTTAGACAAAACGGCGGATTGCAGGCAAGGAATGCGAGGCTGTTTTAAATGTGGCAAGATAGGCCATGTAATTAGAGATTGCCCTGAAGCAATTAAGGAAAAGATGGCCTCAGCTTCCATGCCATGACCTATTCAATCACGGAAGCCAGTTGTTCAAGGGAGAGCCTACGCAGTTACTGCCCAAGAAGCAGGGAGTGTACATGACGTCATTCAAGGTAAGATTTCCTTTTTAATGAAGAATTTCAATTTAATACAATTTTAGATAGAGAGGGTGCATTCATTAGAACAGTGTGTAGAACCGTGTTTGTACGTTAGACAATTCTAAATAAAGTATGTGCTATGTATGTATATGTATGTGTTATAAGTACGTTACAAGTCTATGAAAAAGGGTGCTATGTAGCACGTGACGCACGAGTGTTGATAGACCCAGGGTCTACCCACTCCTTCATCACCCCTAGATTTGTAAAGAAAATGAACATTATTCCGGAGACACTGGACTTTGTGTTATCAGTGTCTATCCCAACTGGAGAATTAGTGGACACAGAGTTAGTCTGCAAATCGGTAGTAGTGAGCGTCCGGGATGACGTTGTCTACGAATTGGACGCATAATTAATATTGTTAGAGATGCAAGGATTCGACGTGATCCTTGGCATGGATTGGCTGTCCCATCATTGTGCAATGGTGCATTGCAAGAACAAGGTTGTTATTTTCTGACCAAACACGAGGAGATAATTTCGGTTTCGAGGAGAGAGGTCGACACAGGTGCCACTCATCTCTGCAGTCAGAGCAGAACGTTTAATCAAAAAGGGGTGTAGCGGTTATTTAGCATTTCTGAAGGGAGATAAAGAAGGAAAGAAGGTTATCTCCGAGATAGCAGTAGTGCGAGAATTTAAAGACATATTTCAAGAAGAATTGCCAGGATTACCTCCAGAGAGAGAAGTGGAATTCGCTATCGATTTAGCACCGGGAACGGAGCCTGTTTCAAAAGCACCATACAGGATGGCTCCCGCTGAGTTGAAAGAATTGAAAGAACAGTTACAAGAGCTCATGGATAAAGGGTTCATAAGACCAAGCGTGTCTCCATGGGGAGCACCAGTTTTGTTTGTGAAAAAGAAAGATGGGTCGATGTGGTTGTGCATTGACTATCGACAATTGAACAAACTCATTGTGAAGAATCGATACCCTTTGCCAAGAATAGATGACTTATTCGATCAGTTGCAAGGAGCGAAGTACTTTTCCAAGATCGATCTGAGATCTGGATACCATCAGTTAAGAGTCAAGGCTGAGAACATTCATAAGACGGCATTCAGAACACGGTATGGACACTATGAATTTTTGGTGATGCCGTTCGGATTGACAAACGTACCAGCGTCATTTATGGACTTAATGAATCGGGTGTTTAAATCATGCCTAGACTCCTGCATTGTCGTGTTTGTTGACGACATCCTGATTTACTCAAAATTGAGGATGGAGCATGAAGAACACTTACGGGTCGCTCTACGGACTTGCGTGAACACCAATTGTACGCCAAGCTCAGCAAATGTGAATTCTGGTTAGAAGAGGTTAGCTTTTTGGGACATGTCGTTTCAAAGCATGGTGTCACAGTATATCCCGCCAAGATTGAGGCAATAGTGAACTGGGAGCAACCAAAGATCGTGACAGACGTCCGAAGTTTCCTTGGACTAGCAGGTTATAATCAACGCTTCGTTGAGGGGTTTTCAAAGATATCAGGACCTCTTACGAGGCTTACAAGAAAAGATTCAAGATTTGAGTGGAGTGAAGCGTGCGAGAAGAGTTTTCAAGAACTCAAGAAGAGACTCACTTCAGCTCCAGTGTTAGCCATTCCGACAGGCAGTGGAGGATTCGTGGTCTACAGTGATCGTCGTATAACGGTTTGGGTTGTGTACTCAATCAACATAAAAAGGTAATAGCTTATAGGTCAAGACAGTTGAAAGAGCACGAGAAGAACTATCCGACACATGATCTGAAACTAGCAGCGGTCATATTCGCATTGAAGATATGGCGACATTATTTATACGGAGAAATGTTTGAAATCTTCACCGACCATAAGAGCCTCAGATATCTGTTTACACAGAAGGAACTAAATATGAGGTAGCGCAGATGGATGGAGTTCCTCAAGGACTATGACTGTTCTATACAGTACCATCCAGGCAAGGCTAATGTAGTGGCCGATGCCTTGAGTCGGAAGAGTTCAGCTCAGTTGGCTAGTCTAATTTTGGGTATACACCGATGGAAGCTGTTGGAAGATCTAGCACTATATGGTGCGAACATCAAGTCACAAGCTACATGAGCCTTTTTGGCCAACATATCAGTGAAACCGGTGATATTCGAACATATACGAGAACTTCAGATAGAAGACCTTGTACTGACCAAGATACGTCAAGATGTAACCGAGGGCATTAGATCCGACTTTTCAATCAAGGAGGATGGCTCCTTATTGTTTAAGGGCCGCCTCTGTATTCCGGATAATGCCGATTTAAGATGAACGATTCTTGATGAATCCCACAAGTCAAGCTATGCTATCCACCAGGGGAGCACGAAGATGTATCAAGATTTGAAAAAGAACTACTAGTGGAGAGGTTTGAAACAAGACGTGGCAGAGTACGTGTCACGGTGTTTGACGTGCCAACAAGTGAAGATTGATCATAGACACCCCGCAGGTCTATTACAACCCCTACCTATACTGAAATGGAATGGGAATCAATCTCCATGGACTTCATAGTCGGGCTACCGCGAATCGCAAGGAAGTACAATGCCATTTGGGTAGTGGTCGATCGATTGACCAAGTCAGCACACTTCTTGCCTTACCACACGATGTACACGGCGGGAAGATTAGCAGAGCTTTATATGAAAGAGATTGTCCGTTTGCATAGGATTTTGAGTAGCATTGTTTCAGACCGTGACCCATTGTATACATCCAAGTTTTGGAAGAAATTTCAAGAAGGAATGGGAACGAGACTAAATTTCAGTACGACATTCCACCCACAAACTGACGGACAGACTGAGAGAGTCAATCAAGTTATTGAAGACATGCTTAGGGCATGTATATTGGAATTACAAGGATCGTGGGATCAACACCCACCATTGATTGAGTTCGCATATAACAATAGTTTTCAGACAAGCATTGGGATGGCACCGTATGAAGCCTTGTATGGAAGGCGATGCAAATCACCAATCAATTGGGAGGAAACTGGGGAGAAATTTATTTTGGGACTCGAGTTACTTGAAGATAACGCCGCTATTGTCCGCATGATCAGAGAAAGGTCAAAGCAGATAGAAAAGCTACGCTGATATCAAGCGGACAAGCGTGGACTTTAAGGTGGGAGAACATGTCTTCGTGAAGGTATCGCCTATGAAGGGCGTGATGAGGTTCGAAAAGAGAGGGAAGCTAAGTCCCCGCTATCTTGGACCGTTTGAAGTTTTGGGTCGAGTAGGGGAAGTTGCTTACCGCATTGGATTGCCACCGTTATTTGATCAGGTACACAATGTATTCCACGTATCTATACTCAGGAAGTATCTTAATGACCCTGATCATGTGTTGATTGGCAAATCATTCGAGATGCATGAAGATATGAGCATGATCGAAGAGCCGGCGGAGATTTTGGATCGAAAGGAACAAGTGCTACGCACCAAAGTTATTCCTTTAGTGCTTGTACGCTGGAATAACCATCTAGCTGAGGAAGCAACGTGGGAGAGAGAAGCAGATGTCAGAGAACAATATCACAAATTGTTTGAGAGAGCTACCTAGTGGTTTTCTTAGCAATGATGATATGTAATATTTTGACACTATATCGATTCCTATTTTCAAACAAATAATCGAGTGTGTTTGAAAATTTGAGCATATTAGCTTAACTTTTACACGAGCGACTACAAAGTGAATAAAGTCTCAAACGTTCACAAAGAAAAATCATGTGTGAATGATCCCTTGAGTGTTAAAATAGACCAAAAAAAAAAAAAATTATGAGCTTAGGAGAACCAGAAAAATGTTTCTGGGCTCGCTCGAGCGAACACTTATGCTCGCTCGCGCGAGATACATAAAATTTTGGTTCTTCACTCGCTCGAGCGAGGATTAGTGACCGCTTGAGCGAGGTCTTTTAACCGCTCGAGCGAGGTCTTTTAACCGCTCGAGCGATGTCTTTTAACTGCTCGAGCGAGGTCTATTGACCGCTCGAGCGAGGACAGGGTTTATAAAGGGAGACGAAACACTGTTTCATCATTCCTCCTTCAAGCGAGAATCCGAGCGAGAAAGGGGTTTAGGGTTTATGATCTTCAAGCTTTTTCCCATTCAATTCGAGTCAGATTCGGATGATCCGATCCGTTCCAAACAATTCTAAAGGTAAGACCTACCCAACCTCTACCTTATTTCACTTCTTTTCTTTCCAAAAGACCTAATGGCTTCTTCAAGCCCTAATCCCCAACCTAAGAAGCGAATGGCGATTCGATCGCCGTCATCACGCAACAAAGCACCACAACCACCACCAACCCCATCTCCTACCCCAATCGAACTAGACGATTGGTGGGGGGCAAAATTTTTTGAAACCGAATGGGATATACATCCCTCTTGTTTTAGGGATCCGACGTCCACCTAATGGACATCGGATTTCCTCACCAACAATAACCTTAGAGCATTACTTACCCCTTTCGGAGCTCGGTACTATCCGAGACTCGTGAAACTATTTTACCAAACCCTTAACATGAATGTGAATGAGGACGCCATCCTCGTCACGATCGAAGGAAAAGAATTAATTTTTAGCTGTGCCGAGATTTCGTCGGTTATGAACTGCCCACACATCTATGCCCCGAGCCCACTTATCCAACCTTTTTTTACGGGAACGAGTTCCCAACGATTATTTTCGACATCACTGGCGGCACGTCCGCTTCGGGTCAATCTATCACCCGATCTCAGCTACTGCCACGCATGTGGCTTTTGGATATCATTTTTAAGAACTTACACCTGACTGGCCATGATCAAAAATGCCGTGACGCATTTCTGCGAGCTTTCCACGCCGCATTTCATAATAGGTGGATTAGCGCACCCATGGTAGTCATTAAAGGCATGGCGCATGCCTATAAAAGGAACGTAAGAGGTGCTATTCCCCCACCCATCAACCGACTACCTTATGCTGCTGATTTCACTACCTCGACTCACGAAATGGAAAAGAAGGATTCAAGATCTGGACCGACGAGTTATCTCTTACCGATAACGTCGTCCCCTATTTAGCCTAAGACTGGAGCCGAAACTTAAAGAGCCTTCAAACTAGTGTCAACAAGAAAAGAGACCGCCAAATTTCCTGACAAGCCACGCAACAACCACCGACGGGACCAACTGCTCCCTCTACTTCATCTTCACAGCCCCTACCTACCACCGACACTGGCATGATGTGAGAGCTCCTCCAGCAGGGGCGGGAGATAAGGTTACATCAGAGGTTTCAGGAGGCACTACTCATAGACCTCATGGGCCAGGCATACCCGTAGTCATACATGGAGCGCGTCGGTGCCATGAGAGACACTATTTTTGGAGCGTCTAGCTCGGGCCCTGCTACGAGGAGCACTACAGGGGGTACCACTACCGCGAGGGTGGTTGACGAGGATGAGGATGACGAGGACTACGACGATGATGATGGCTCCGGCGATGACGACGACGAGTATGAGGAGGATGATGACTAGGTAGTCATATAATTTTCTGTTGGAAAAAAATGGAAATGTAACTTTTTGTTAGAACATTTCGTAGTAAGGTGGTATTTGACACTTTATTTACAGACTATCGTGCCATGAATGTCACAAATTTTGGGTGGTAATCTCTATTATAGCTTCGATATATTTATAAATTATTATCGCATAATAAGTTAGTATAATGACTGTGGAGTTACCAAATAATATGAGTATCTTGTCTCTTTTGTCATTTAAGATTGGCCTAGGTGAATGTATGAATGTGATGTACAATAAAGTATGGTTTATAGTTGCTCAATGCAGGTCTGATCTAGGGTCATTTGACCATATGATTAACTACCTGATGATGTAAGGAACTGGCCTATTTAATGGCCTAGTAATAGTCGTACCGAGTTAAAAACGGTATCGCCGATTTTCGAGGATAAAAATCTTATAAGGTGGGGTGAATATCATAACCCCAGATTTTTGGGAACCGTGCACATCATATACCATGCACGTGTATGTGTGGTTCACAAGGGAACCAAAATTAACAAGTATACACTATGTGTGTGTGTGTAAAACACACTAGCTTTCACAAAAAAATATATAAGTGAATGAAGGGGAGAGGGGTTTCCCCAATACGTAACCTAATTATCTTAGAAAGAGAAAAGGTTGAATGAGGAGCTTTGGAGAGGAACTTTGGAGATCTCTTCATCTAGTAGAGTTTTGAATTGTGGATCGAACTTATATGAGACCTATCGATTGAGGTATGTTAAATGCATAATAAATGCTTAGGTGTGTCCTTAAATAATGTATAAAGTATTGGTTGAATGGCTGTCGATGATAATAAGGCTTGAATGAAGTAGGAAAAAGGGTTCTCGAATAGATCGAGGAGTTAAATTTCACCGCTCCTCGCTTGAGCGATCTAAATGGTTCGCTCAAGCGAGGACAGAAGATACAACCTGAGAACGAATTTCGTTCTGGGCTCGCTCGAGAGAGACCCAAAATAAAGGGGAAGCTCACTCGAGCGAGGCTTCCTATTTTGCTTAAGATGGCTTGTTTTAACTGCTCGAGCGATCCGGTTTGAACCGCTCGGCGATGTCAAATGCTCGCTCGAGCGAGGTCAAGTGACCGCTCCAGCGAGGAATTGTACTCGCTCGCGCGAGACACCACGCAGATATTAATAGTTTAGTGTAAATCCATGGAGGTTATGTACTCCAATGATTCTAGTGATATTGCTAAACATATTCTAAACACATGAAATATAGGTTTGACGTGTGATCGTGACGTGTAAACCTCTACGAGAAAAGTGTGCATTGGATTTGCGTTGAGGTAGGGAATATTCTTGAAACATGTGCATTATTTCGTCAACTCATATATGTGGTGTATTTCAATTAAATAGTCAAGTATTGCATGATCATTATGAAAAAGGGTGTGTGAGTGAGTTTCAATGGTGATAGTCATGAGGTCCCCAGGGGACGTAAAAATTGTAAAGTGGACATCTAGATGATGTATTGAACCAGTCGCATCCCAGGGATGCAGATGAAAACTAACAGTGAAACGGAAGCTAGTGATAAGGCCTAATGTAATAAAATTAGCACAATCACGGTGAATAACTATATGTAGAGCACGTTCAATATTTTTATTATTTAAGTGGCGGGATATCCACGACTGACTCGGCAGGATATCTGTGACTAGTACGGCGGCCAATCCGTACATTCATAGCACATCCCAGGGATGCAGATTTGAGAATAGACCCCGCCACCTATGAGAAAGGGGCTTGGACGGTATTCCCAGGGAATATACATAATAACTGTCTAGTTAGACAACGATGGTGGGTATTCCATCGGGGCTCGATGCTATATTGCTCGGAGACTACTTAAGTTAAGATTTAAGTGATTAAGCCGAATTCACAACTAAACTAGTGAGAACAAACAAAAAAACCATGCAAAGTAACGGCTGTACCCATCATTTTATTTCAGTTATTTCAATCGTCTTTCTCAAAAGTGATATCAGATAAATGGTGCTTTTAAAAACCGCTAACACATATATATGAGATTTAATTTATATGTTCATTTTGTTTCCCTATTGAGCTAGGATGTAGCTCACCCCCTAGACTATACGTCGCAGGTCCAGGACTAGCGGCAGCGAAGACTTCTGGAGACTTTGATCCAGGGGATTTAGATTACGTGCCCACAAAGGAGTCAGAGCCTCCTCCGGAGGAATTCTTCTAGGAGACTCATTGCGTACTTTGAGAGTGAGTTGAGAGTATTAGGTACGGCTTGGTATGTCAAGCCTCTTTATTTGAATGTAATTAAATACCGTTATTCTTTTGACAAATCATCTGGAATGAACTGTTATCACTAACGGTTTGGGTAAGTTCTTATGCCCATGAATTGACATGGGACAAGAACTGCCTTTAGAGGCCCTATTAATTTTAAATATATGAGTACTTGTTAGAGTAGATACATGTGCCTTAATTGCAGTTTTTGGCTTGTATATACCAATGTTTCGTAAAGAATCACAGGGCACGACCTTGAGGGTCGTGCTGATGGCACGGGTTTTGGGGTGCTGAAATTCGAGCTGTCACACTTTTGAACTTATGTGCGACGCGTCCGACTATGCTATTGGAGCGGTCCTAGTAAAAAGGGTAGGAAAATTACCTCATGTGATTTACTATGCCAGTAAAACACTGATTGATCCGCAGCTGAATTACACCACAACAGAGAAGGAATTGTTAGTTGTGGTGTATGCGCTGGATAAATTCCATTCTTATTTACTCGGTTAAAAAATTATGGTCTTTTCAGATCACTCTACGTTGAAATATTTATTGGCAAAGAAGGATATGAAACCAAGGTTAATCCGATAGATCCTGCTCCTCCAAGAATTCAACTTCGAAATTAAAGATAAAAAGGGGGTTGAAAATGTTGTCGCTGATCATTTGTCACGGATTCTACCTGAAGAATCATCTTTGCCAGAGACCATCCATGACACATTCTCGGATGAACAATTAAATTGAAAGGATATGTTGAGCGTGTGGCGATTGCATTGTTCATCAACCTATCACTATACACACCTCATTCATCCACGGCCCCACCAGTTAACCCATTGCGCTATTATCGGGCCATTAGCCTATAACTAGCCCATTCTCAGCTCTTCCTCAACTCAACCTTTATTGACCTCATGGCTGAGAACTTGGAAGAATGGTATTAGGGATAATCACTTTGCATCGAACTTATGCAAGGGTTCCAATATATATCCAAAACCATAAGCAGTAAACTGCTAGTGGTATTACAACAAAAAAGGAATCAGATGCTAACAATTTGATGAGGTGGTGTAGCTGTGGAAGGTTCTTGTGAGGAGGTATTCAGTGTTGAGCTTATACACCCTTGCAAATTGATGGCGAGTTCGCTGACCATTAATTTGGATTGAAGATAACTGAAGCACTGAGGAATGAGAGGCTTGGTGAAAATGTCAACGGCCTGATCGATCGTGGAATCGTGGCGTACCTCGACTTCTTTGTTCACCACTTTTTCAAGAATGAAGTGCTAGTCCACCTCGATGTGCTTGGTGCAGGCATGGAAGACGAGATTCGAGGTAAGAGAGATTGCTGATATATTGTCGCACCAAAGGATTGGTGTTGACCGAGCAGGAATGCCGATTTCGCAAAGAAGAATATTTATCCATGCATGTTAAATCAATAGTTGTATAGGCCAAAGATTTGTGTTCGGCTTCGGTGGAGGACCTAGCAACTATGCGTTGTTTGGTAGCGCACCAAGAGATGAGATTGGGGTCCATGTAGATGCAAAATCTTGTTGTCGAGCATCGATTTTTGTTGTCGCCTGCCCAATCAGCGTCAGAGTATACTGTAAGATGGAAATTTCCCGATTGCAATTGTAAACTAAAGGGTAGGGTGCCCCTGAGAAAGCGTAGTATCCGTTTTACGGCATTGTAATGATGAACTTTGGAGAATGCATATGCTAACACACATTGTTGACAACAACAGAAAGATCTAGCCACGTTATAGTAAGGTATTGAAAAGCCCCAACAATGCTCCGATAAAGTGTGGGATCTTTGAAATCATTGTCACCATCGGGATCATTAGATTTCTTGGCAATGGTTGGAGATCGGCAAGCCTTGCATTCTGTCACAGCAATGCGACTTAGGATATCTGTGACATATTTTTGCTGAGAAAGAGTTATGCCAGTGGGGGTTCGCACAACCTCAATACCGAGAAAGTAGTTTATGTGCCTAAGGTCCTTCATAGAAAAGGTGTTGCTCATGCGATCAATTAGTTGACTGATAAGAAGAATGTTGCTGTCGGGAATGAGTATGTCATCCACGTAGATGAGAACTACGGTGATGTATGAGACCGCATGTGCGATGAAGAGGGAAGGATCGACGATGCTATTAACAAAACCATTGGAGAGAAGGAAGTGAGAGAACATCACATACCACACCCTCGGAGTCTGTTTAAGGCCACAGATTGCTTTCCGCAATTGGCATACATGATTTGGAAATGAAGGATCATTGAAGCCTTGGGGTTGGTGCATAAAAACTTCTTTTTCGAGGAACCCATGAAGGAAAGCATTTGACACATCAAGCTGCTTAATGATCTAGTTTTAATGAAGTGCAAAAGAAAGAATGAGTCAGATGGTGGGCTGCTTGGCTACGGGACTGAATGTCTCATTATAGTCGATACCTTCTTCTTGATGGAAACCTTTGGCTACAAGGCGAGCTTTGTAACGAGCTATGGTGCCATCTGCATGCTTCTTGAGTCGGTAGATCCATTTACATCCAATAACATTTTTGTTGGGTGGAGGTGGGACCAACATCCAAGTGCCTTGGGATAGAAGATCATGAAACTCTTCGAGCATTGCTTTCCGCCATTGCTAAAGACAGACTGCTTCAGAGTAGTTTTTAGGCTCAATGGAGAGGTTTAAGGTGGCTAAGAGACATAGAGGATGCTTAGGCTTAAAAATACCATGCTTGGAGTGGGTGGTCATGGGATGGGAATTGAGGATGGGTTCAATGGATGGAGGTAGAGTTGATTGATGGGGTTGGTGTATGGGCAGAATTTTGGGGGGATGTTGGGTGTGTAATAGGTGGATTGGGAAATAGTGAGAAAGGTTGAGATAAAGTTTGAGACAGGGGTGTGTTGGGAAGGATGAAGGGATTGATACATGGTAGGCGGGAATGTGGTAATGACTGGCTACTTTTATGTGTATCTAATTAAGTCTTAACCTATTACAGGCGCACAATGGAAATTGTAGTGCTAGTATAGGATTGTTCCCACAAGGAAGTGATCATTTCATTTTTTGCTTTTTCTTAAAAACTTATATTTATCTTTAAGGTTCTAAACTACTTGAGAAATTTGAATAAAAGAAAAGTTTCTTAAACTAATTGTAGAAAATAAATCCTAATCTTCAAACTTTTGGATCATGGTCGTCAATCAGTCTCCTTCTGTTCTCAGATATTTATGAAATTAAAAGTACCGTTACACTATATACCAAGTCTCCTAGCATTGATCGTCAATCAAAACTAAAATACTATCAATACAGATTTAATCTAATCTGCAACCAACCAGAATTTGGGTGTCAATCAAACCTAGAAGAATTGTAGATGGAAAATAAAATATCGTCACACTAATCTGCAAATCTCAACCTGAGTCATCAATTCAAATAAAAATTTAGAGATGTTTACAAAGCAGTAAATTGCATAAAATAAATTTAAACGAGAAAGCAAAGTAAAATATATCTTTCACCTCTCAGCTACAGGTGTCAATTGCTTATGAGAAACTACGGATATCTACACTAATCTTTCAGCTCTCAATCCCAGTCGTCAATTGTGATTGAGGAACCTTGGATATCTAAACTAAACTACTCTAAATTTGATCGGAAGAAAACCTAACCTCAGTCGTCAATTGATGTTGAGAATTCCTTTGATGAAGAATCCTATACCGGGCCCTCTTACTTATAGATCATAAGAGGTCGATTTACATTGATCTAATTCGAATAAAAGAAATTACTAAATTTTTTTTTTCCTAATATAACTCTAATTCCTAATTTTATCTTTTCCTTGCTTTCAATGGTTGATGCGCTTCTGGATTTGTTTCCTTTATTTCAGCAGCAGAGATCCTTAGGAGTTTATCTTCATCAATCTTTTCGGATTTGTGATTCGCTAGACTTCAAGAGTTCTTCTTTTTATATTCATGGCAGTGTAAATCTTCACTTGACCAGTAGCAATGAGAAGCTTCAATTCATACAATCATTATTTACAATTGTTCTCTTTTGGAAAATCATAAATCACGATTGTTTTTCTTTTCATAGCTTTCACTCTCTGATGATTCTGAATTACGAACGTTCGCTTTGCCCTTTGTATCACCTTTTGCTTTTGAACGTCTTTTGAAGAATCGTAAATTATGATTTCTTATTTCTTTGTTTGATTTCGTTCAATAGTAAAACACGATTTCCTGTCTTTCAGTAGGCGACGAATTGTCTTTTTTCGTTCAATCGTCTTTCTTATTGCTTTATGAGTTCATTTTGACGAAGATTAACACTTTGATTCTCTTTTACTGATTTTTCTTAATATTTGGACATCATTAACCTGTTAGTAGCAAACTGGGGTCTAGCATAACTAAGTTAAGGATGATAAAATGATAAATTATGTGACTGATCACACCCCCAAACTTAAGCTTTGCTAGTCCCTAGCAAACAAGAAAAGAAATACTAATCTAAAATTAAATATCACTTTCGTAGGGAGCACAATTGCATTTAGCAGATGCAACAAGCCTTTAAACCCCTAGGTGATCCTTAGTGGAGGAGTTGTAGTCTCCTGAAGATTTTTAGTGAAGTTACGTACAAACTTCAAATATTTTTTTGGATTTTTCAATTTTTCAAACCAAACAAAACAAAATTAAAAATCTAAACTAATTTTCTATACTAATTATCTAATCATCACATAGTTGTCATGTTTTTTCAAAGATAGGATTCCATTAACCGCCACTTTCCATCCTAACAGTTATTATTGATCAGAACTCAACAATTTCAATTCTGTAAAGCGTGGAGTTTTTGTGTACCAGTGAACAGTTTATTCTTCATAAATTTTTCTAAACTGCATATTTAGAAAATATTTTCAATCAAACTCTCACTATTGGCATACTCTAAAAAAGATATCAAAATTTTTGGTTCTCACAGTATGATGTATCTTGAAAAATTACTCAAAAGATAATTGCAAAAAATTAAATCTCATGGAAAGGATAATCTACTCTATTCATATGATTTCTTGTGCAATCCATAGTATCTATTGTTCACATCTCTACTAGGCTTATGCTTTTGCAAATCGTAAATAAAAAAGGTCTTTCCTTTGGCTTGTAATGGGGTTTTGGGTTTTAGAAGGTGTCAAAGAAAGGTATAAAGGATTCAAATTTTTCTGAGAATTCAGCTCTTCTTTCTCTCTCTTCTTCTCTTCTTTTCTATTTCAATAAGTATTCAAGAATTGGATAACTTCTTCCCATTTTCTTTTTCTTTATTTTCTTGGGTAAATCTCATTTTTTCACTTGATTTTTCTTCTTCAGATATCCTTTGGATTTTTCAGTTTGGAAGCTTTTTTGCTTCTTTTTGTAGAATCGTATTTTATGATTTTGACTTTTTTTTTCCATATTTCTTATTTTATTTCTTTTCTTCAGCTGTACCCTTTTGTTGTGTATCCCTTATCTATTTTTGCTTTTATTCCTTTCCCTCCCTCTTTTTCCCTTTTTTTGCGCTCTAAATTCTCAAATATTGTAAGGGTTAAAGGTTGAAATTTTTGGGTAGTACATATGGTTAAGGGTTTATCAGATCTTGGTACAAAGAAATTCAGTTTAGGCTTTTAATATGGGTTCCAAGGATAAATTCTTTCTAGGATTTTAGCTTTTTGGCTCTGGTTAAATCAAAGATGGCCTTAAATCATCTTCACAATTTACTAGCATAGATGCCTTATTATTTTGATGTTTCTAACAGATAGTTCTAGAAAAAAAAAGGTTATCATAATCATAAAATATTTTGATTCTAAGTTCAGCAATATGAGATTTTTCATTGAAACAGTAGAGAAGTTTAAAGGAATTTGAATTGAATAGAAAACAGTCTCTCTCTCCAAAGAAAGGAAAAATTAGTCTCTAAAGCTCACAGGTTACATAATTTTAAAAGTATAATCTAAATATTGTAGTGCAGATCAACCTATTGTTTCAAACATTCATTCTGATACAGTGTTCTTGAATAGCTAAAACATGAATTGTAACTATTCTATCGTCTGATTGTTGAACTTCTACTACGATGGATCGTAAGATTTCTAGAATCATATTTTTTTATCTATCATACTCACATGTGATGGTTAAATAGCAAAAATTCTAAACGAAGAAATTATAAGCTAAAAAAAACTTCTATTAACTGAAACAGAAAGAAAAAAAAATTCTGCAAAAATGATAAAAGTACTACAAAAAATAAAGTGTTCACTACAAAAAATATATTTATTGGAGACGGCTTTTAATCATCTCCAAAGATGTCTAAGCCGTCTCCAATACTATTGGAGACGGCTTCCATGTAGTCTCCGATAGCCCCGTCTCCAATGTCTTTAGAGACCAAACATTGAAGACGGCTTTTGGCCGTCTCCAATACTTGAGCTTATTTGAGACCACCATAAGCCGTCTCTATTGCCATATTAACCCATGTGGGAGACGGCTTTCAGCCATCCTTAATAACAATCTTTTACTATTGGAGACGGCTTGAAGCTGTCTCCAATAAGTTTTCCTATGTTATGGAGACGGCTGCAAGCCGTCTCTAATAAGTTTTACTCTATTATTGGAGACGGCTTTTGGCCGTCTCTAATGAAATTTTTTATTTTTTTAATGCTATTTTTTTCCCCAGGCATCTATTGCCCAACAATACACATCCGTAACCTATAAATAATATTAAAAAAATAATTATTCTATTTTCTATTTAACACAAGAAGAACGACATGGCAATTTTCGTACCGCGAGGAATAATTTTGCAAATAATATAAAAAACTAATTATTCATGCACGAATATCCATGCTCTTTAAAGTTCAAACAAATTATGTAATATTTGACAATAACAAAAGAAAGAATTGAAATTCCAACAAAAAATAAATTATGAATAAACTACGAAACTGTTGAGGCCAATTTGACCAATCTCTATCTGTAGGTTTGATAGGTAGGACGGTACATGCAGCTCTTCACGTATTTCACAAGATCTTCCGACTGAGGAAGACGCATAGCTAGACCTATATGAAGCAAATAAGATCATATAGCTATTTGAATTCAAGGATTGACCAATTAACAATGAGTATATGAAGATCTGGAAATAAATAAATAATTCACCAAGCTCATATGCTTTAGCAACAACATCAACAACTATTTCGGTGGATATTTTTCTTATATTTGTGAAAGGCGGATAGATCAGCCCCTTATCAAAGTTCACCATGTCAACCTGTTGAGCCAAAAGCTTCCGCTGTTTTGAGAAAGAAAAAGGGGTCATTATGGCATGTGAATTGCACATATATAATAAATTACTAGATGAAAAAGCTGGCTAATTATTTCAAAATCAAAGAAAAAACATTAAAACTACCTATTCTCAAAGCCTAGTTCAGTGCTAAAGAACAAAAACATGAAAATTAAAATTCCCTTTGTTTGATATGTACACTTACAGGCTGCCAAAAGCATGTCATTGTGAATGCGGATTGCTCCCGAGATCACCAAACCCAAACCAAGTCCCAGGAAAATATAAGCATTATTTGCTTGCACGATTAACAAAAGAAAACAGAAAATAAAAGACCAACCAAGGAGATATCATACATCTCATCTAAATTTGCAAATTTATCTATCCAAAATAATCCATTAAAAAGGGAAGAAAGAAATAAAGTTTTACTTGGCCAAGAATATGAAGGTTCCCATTGTATTCAACAAGATCAAATGGGATGCCACTTGTAAAGATTGTTCTGCCCTGCAAATTAGGAAGACGAAACATAATGAGTTTTATTTATTACATATATTTGTTTAATTTTCTTGCACAAATATCAGTAATTCTATATTTAGTAGATAAGGAAGAAATGCAATATGATGTTTACCTTACTCCACGTATAAGCTTCTTCGGCTGTATACTCAGACTGCGAAGTTGGATTCGATAGAGCAAGAATAATAGGTTTCTGAATGACATTTGTAACAATGTTTATTTTTTGCCAATGAACAGAACATTACACATCACAAAAAAGGCCATTACACAGTATATGGGGATACAGCACTAACCTCTGGCTTTTTTACACCAAAGTTGCTGCTCTCCGGACACACCCGCATCTTCACACTTGATAGCCTAAGCCTTAACAAAGGCATCAATGATCAACCAATGGCCCTCTACACATATACACAATAAAAGAAACATAACGTGCATGCCACAGATGATTCAAAGCCATCATTAAAATGGCATAGTTCCTTAAATGACTAGGGAACTTAACTGATCATATGACCCCTATGGGAAATAATTCTTCAACCAGGGCCTATTCTTGGAAACAAGGAGCTCAGATAGCACAATCAATTCAGGAATTGAAATAAATAATAGAAGTCATCATCAACAAGAATATTGTTAGTAATTTAGATATAGTCCAAAGCAGGAGATTTCAACAAGATATAGTCCAAAGCAGGAAATTCTCCAAATGTATAATCTGCTTATTTCATCATTTCCACAACAGATTTTCCATATGACTTTCCAAGTATACATAATAAACAGGAACAACAAGGCTCACATTCCTGCTAAACTTTTTCTCTAGTTCTCTCACAAGCCTTACATGAATTTTCCAAAAGCCTTGCATGAATTTTCCAAATGCTTCCAATAGATATGCTATATTGGAAGCATAAAAATAATTTAAAAAAAAAGAAAAAAAAGGTAAAATTTTATGTTTGAAAAGTGTGCTTATGTGCCAATATAGAAGGGGGGAAAAATGTAAGCGCAATTTCACATATGTTGGGACATGTATGCATGCATGTGTCAAAGGTATACATGGAATAACAGATGCCTAGATGGGAAACCATGGCATCCCTGTGCATTTACCTGGGAGGCTGCACTTAGATCTGAACTCTTCTCAACCAAATTGTCCAGCTTTTCACCTCGTGCAAGCACGCTATCAATGGTCTTATGCTGGATCAATTCGAACAAATGGAGATTCAATGAAAAGATATAAAATCATATGAAGTATATGCATCCCTTCTACAATTTCCCACGCATGGAAATATATATTTTTATTATGCATATAGACTTAAAAAAAAAAGTGATTAATATTGGCCGGTTTGGCTGACACGAATCCAATATATCTGATACGTATCAACCTAGGCCGAACCGATATGCCAATATATATCAGACTTTAAATCTCTGCTCCAAACTGAAACTGATGTGGAACACAATGTAATAAACATCTCGTTTTACAAAAATATTAAAGCTCATTGATAAAAAATTACCCACATGGTTGGAATAAAAAAAGTTGGATAACTATACAACCAGTCCCTAAAATTTCAGCAAAACTATGATCATTAGAGTATACCATGCATCAAGATCATTAGAGTCCCTAATAAACACTAAGAGTTTTACATACAAACTTCAAGTACTCTATAGCTTTAAACTTCAAATTTCTATTTGAGTTGGTATAAATATGAAGACGTTGTTAAGAGATTTTGGTTTACATATATAGACTGATTGATCTCCGTTTCAGGTATTCTCCTAATAGAAATGCCTCTGGTTTCTGTTGGCTAAGTAAAGCAAACTTTTCATGTAACTTCTTTGATGGAGGAATACCATCGTGCTTGGAACATCCTCCAAGGTACTTATCTGAGTTTTTTTTGTCTTTATTCTAGCAACTTTCTTATACTTTTTCTTCCTGATAGATCAAGCTTCCAAGGGAACTACTTCCAAGATAGAGATTTGGATTCACAGCGTTCTTTGCATCAATGTGGTGGGTATCGTATGCACCTTTTCCAGAACACTTTCTAAAATCTTCCTCTTTAGAGTCATGTGTTGGAAATGCATTGTAGGTTTCAACTGAGAAAGAGAATTGAGGTACTGTTTTTATTTAATAGTGATATAGTTTATACTTTTTATTTGTTGCTAACTTTGCATCTGAAGTAAACTCGAGTATTTTTTATACTACAAAATATTTTGCCAACTACAGCTTAAAGCATCGAGTGTCCAAATCTTAAGGTATTGCAATATACCTAAGTGTATGTAAGGGTAAAGGTGGTTCTAGATATAAGGCTGAGGCTATTTATGTTGCTAAATAACCTATTAACCAAGATCAGAATTGGAAATAATTCGGCTGGGATCAGTTTGGTTTAATGCGGATAAATTCGGAAAAGATTTGGGAAATGCTCAAAACAAAAATTATGGATTATATAAAAAAAACACAAAAACATATTTTAACCTATTTAAAGTTAATAATAAAATAGGCGCATTACCTCATCTACATGCATCATAAATTCCAAAGTAAGGGACTAAGCCAAATATGTTAACAAGTGGTAATTAACTAAAATCAAGAGAAAACGAAATTGCAAGATTCTTACAAATGTTAGAATCACTTAAGATGTGTAAGATTAATATGAGATTCACCTGCTTAGGAAACAACGGCTGTACACATTGATAGGAACCACCTTGGTTCCAGTAACCACCTTCAAAATGTCTTACGGAGTTTGTGCAAAAAATATTTAGGGTACTAGGTCTTGTCCTTCTCTCCACAAACTTTATATGTTGCAGAATGTTTGTTGACTTAACAAAATGTCAGTGATTGAAAGGCTGGCCCTTGATAAAGAAAAGAATCTAGGTAGCTATCATTGAGATACGAGAGATCTGAATCAAAGATTCAAAGAATATATAGTTGTCTATTGGAATATGCTACCTTGAGGGGGCAGATCCTACTAGAATTCATGGGTTTAAAGGCCATGCAAACACTGTCTGATGGTCCAGTAATTGTTGAAGGGGATTCTAGTAGCATATTAGACAAATGGGGAAGTTTAAGTGGCGATTGCTTTGAACAGATTGATGAGCTACATATTTCAGATATTTAATTTTTTGTAATTGTGTGTCCCTTGTGAGGTAAATACCCCTACTACTAATTGCTAAGACGCATTGTCTTTGAGCTCCCTCCTTCAAGAACTGATCAGATTTATGCGGATTTTGGCGAAGGACAATGGCCTTGATGAATGTACTAATTTATAATGAGAATTTGTCCTCCATTAATTAGATACCATGGCCTCATAATTCATACCCAATGGCCATGATGAACTTCAACATGACTTTGAGCAGGTGATGGAGTGAAAATGATGGATATTGGGCACAATAAGGTAGGGGAGCACTGGGCCTGACTTTGAGCCCAGCTTACTTATAAATAATAATAATAATAAACTACTTATTGACACTTCAAAATTTCCTAGCGGCACTTCAATTAATAAGGAAATCACTAGCTCCATCGTCAGAATCACTGAAACCCCAGGGCCATCATCCCAAAATCTCCTAAGAGGCCTTTAACAGCTTCGTCTACGAGACCAATGTGCAGTCTCTTGGTAATTTATTCTTAAAACTGCACTTACTGAATTTTGAGTCAATCTGGTTTATTTGTCCTGAGAAACTACCAACAATTTAATCACAGACTATTTGATAGACCATATTATTGAATATTTTCAATATACCACTAATTATGGCTGAATAAATTTTCTTTACTCCATTATCCGCCGATAGAACTGAATTAATTTTCTTAGTAAGAACTCATGAAATTGTTTCAAAACTCACAACTACTGATTATACACCAAACAAAATGATTCCCAAACAACCTCGCAGGTTAATTCCAGCATTGTCCCTCATACAAAATCCTAAATGGCTCTCCAAAAGAAAAGAATACGTAATAAAACATAATTCTTATAGGACCAGCTAGAGAGATGTACACATAGAAGTGGTTTTGGCTTTTCCCAGAAAAGGCCCATATATTTTCTATATAAAGGCAAACATGGACATGACCCAAAGAGGTCTTGTTGTAGCCTCAAAGTTTTCATAATGTGGTGGAATTTGAATCCAATCCATTGGCTGGTGTTAGGGGCAGAAAATTCTGCAGAGCTAAATGGCTTCCTCGTGATTTGGGTGACCAAACTATGTCTTCTTAAAGAGGGAAAAGGGATTAAGAGAAATAAAAGAAAAAAAAAATATGGGGCATGTTTGTTACATGTGAAATGCAGGTGACAGAATTCGCCATGGCTGCAATCTAGGACGAACATACCAAATGATAGTAGACAATTACAAGTACTAGTCATGAATCTCATATTGGCATGTGGAAATAAACAGAGCTATATTATATTATTCACTATCCAGAAATCCTGGAAAGAAGACAACTAAGACACAAGGGTAAATTTTAAGACCAATAACCATAGGTTTCTCTGCTCATTTTCTCAATTCAATAGATGAGACAAATAGTGAATGATAAAAAATTTCATCAAGACCACAAAGTTCAAACCTAAATCTAAAACAGATAGCATGGTAAGATATAGAGATGTGTATAAGACCATCTCATTATTGAGAGCATACATAGATTTCAATGGATACAATACTATATTGAAATCGAAGAAAAAGCACGTCAAAGTGTTTGCTTCATCTGTAGATTCTAGAGCAAGACTAATATTGCCTCGAAATCAGTTCTCTCATGGCAGCTGGGTGATTACTTTAGTTTCCTACCAATGTCTCACTTGGAAAGAATGAAATTACAGTCAATTTCCTTTACTTTTAACACATTGGATGTGTTTTGGTTAAAATCCCCTTTGTCACAGGACCTTGGTCATACCATTTTGGAGCTTTACTATTAAACTTTGTCACTCCAAAAAATCTCAAAAATGGAATGTATTGTAGATTCTTGCATATAATTCAATAAAATCTGGTAAAGTCATTTTCATGTACAAATCCTAGTGAAAAATAAAGGCAGGATAGGACTAGCTGCCAGTTTAATCCAATCTGGATTATAGGGAAATCAGAGGGCTTAGATGGTGTATCATCTGCTATTTTATTAGCTTCACATGATATGATATATGACACTTGATTCCTAAAAGAAACAATATATTATCTTCTTTCCATAGATTTCTCTACTCACATGCATCAACTGCAATTAGATTACCATTAAAAAAAACAGCTAATATATAGAATCTTGTTAAGTTCTCTAAAAGGTCCCCTTCTCCCCAAGTTTGAATTCATCTCAGAATCAACGATATAAGAAAAAAAAAAAAAGAAACCACTTTGAAACAAGATTCTAAAACAAGGCTTCAGGAGCTTTACATGGCAGAATTTTGACCTTGTAAATGTAGTTGCAATAGCACCAGAGAATGCTCTAGAAGCAACTTTCACCAGGATAGTTGTGGATCCAAAGGTCATGTCACAAATATACTTGCACGGTTCATACAACCCTAATCGGAGGCCTCCGTAAATAAGTGATCTCATCAGCGCAGGTGCAAATCCCAAATAGAGTGAAGTAGGCCCTTCAACTTTAATTATTTGAGTAAAAAGTTTTCCCTGTCAAAGTATCAATAAAAGATGACTAAGATTGAACAACGATAAAGCAGCAGCATCCGAAAAACTATATCATGAGGTTGGAAACAGCCAATAGCTGCAGGGAGATACCATTCCGGTTAAAGGGGATCTATGGCCAACAAGCTGCGTCTGTAATCTAACTTTGAGAACATCTGTAGTCCAAATATGAATGCAGTAAATATCTATAGAACTCTAAACCCTAATTTATGAGTTGGAAAGACATAGATATAGACAAATTCACTAAGGGAAAGGAGGGTTAAGTCTAGATGCCTGAGACTCATTGGAGCTTGGAGTCAAGCCAAACCACATAAACAAGTTCCCTTGAACCAGATTCTTCCCTTGCACACCACAAGTGAAAGTTGGAATTCATAGATCGATTTTCCATATTGCAGTAAACATTTTTGCATTAGAAAAATGTCCAAGTTCACCTTTGATCTAGCCAATAAAATCTATTAGATAGGGGCATATAGAAAGATTTATAATTGCAATTGCAACTTGTTGCTTGTAAGAACTCACGATCGCTAAGATTTGCAATCTTTTCTTACCCAAGTTCTCCAGTTGCGAAAGTTTATAGTTATCCATTTAAGGGTCAAAGAAGCCAGAGAATATAACTTTCTTTTTATGGTTAGGCTAAAGAATAAAACTGCCAAACCAGAAACCTTCATTGCTACAAATGTGTTGCAAAACTAAAATTCCTTTAAAGAACTAAACTAAAATCCAAGTTCACCTTTCTGGATTTTTCCACATTTTTTCCAAGCCGATTTATTCCCAAACCCCAATTTTCCACTATGATATGGACAATCCTCCCAAAGAATGTCATAGCAGTGCTTTCTCATTCTCTATAATTCAATTGGCCACCGTGTTTCATGGCATCCAAAAATCTCCAACAGTGACTTTAAAAAAAAAAAATTGAATACGTTCTTGCTCTGGCTACAGATCAAATCAATTGGGGAATAAAATGGTGTCTAGATTCAAAAAGGGCTCTTCAACGAACTTAACCTCTTTGAAAAGGTCAAGGGTTCACTACTACAGATGCAACCAATTTTTCTCAGGTTGCTTTTGGTATTTATGCATGAGAATTGGGACATGGATTAGCTAGGGATAATATTTAGTGCAACTAAAGAGTCTCTCTGTAAGGGTAAGGGTTATATTATTTGGTATTTATGCCTTGATTATTTTCTTAAAGAACGAGTTTTAGAGATAGATGGGGTGATGGATGAAGTACTATTATTTGTCAGTTTGGTTCTCAGTTTTGGCTAATGGGACCGCACAAGATTTTTTCCATGGTTCACTAGTCTTAGACAAGCAAACTTGTTAGTCCCTTCCTTGTTTCACTTGTGAGAGAAATTGCACAAGGATTTAAAAAGGCAATTCAAACACAAAGGTAAACTCAGATGCATATCAGGAAGCCAATCCTTTAGGCACACAAATCTAATAGCTAAGACCCCAATTCCTTATCCCCCACACTATGCCCTCCTCCACCTGATTCTCCACACTGACTTCCTAGCTAGAAAATGATTCAAAGCACCACAAAACAAGATTAGAATTAAAATCCCCCTAATTACAGCACCACAAAAAAGTAAGTGCCACAATAAAAAATTACAAAACCTTCTCAACGAATATGATATGCATATGAGTAATACACTTATCTACTAATGGAAAGTTAAACAACTAAATGTATAAGAGTAGGAGCTTGCTTATAAAACTCAATTAAATTATGGTATCTCAGATCATATGGGCACTCAAAGAAGCAATTAGCCACTTAAACATCAGAAGTTGTGATATATTGTAGTACCATTCTGATTTGCCTTTAACGGTATCAATAGGTAATTGATATCCAAGTAACCTCCGCACAGCAAGAGCTTCAGAAGTACTTTCGTCTGATAATCACAAACATCTTGAAGAGGCATCTGCACAAACCTGATCACGCAATGCCATTTCAGAATGGTGGACACTGGAGCTGGGCACTCCCTAAACTGCCTATCCCCTAGAAACAGTTGACCATGATAAAAAAGCACCTGCAGCCGGTATAAACTCCAAGAAGTGAGATACACTACAATGATTCTGGATTTCATAAATTAACAATAGAAGTATTACTAATAATACAATGAGTGAACTTGAACTTAGCTTACACAAATATATAAAAAATAAAAATATCTAGTCACAAGTTGAAGAGTGGAATAGGATCCTGAACAAATTGGGTTTATAACCAATTAGCATATATCCGAATTTTGTTTTATGACTAAGTTGAAATACCAAAAGCACACACAAATTTAATTTGGGGACAGATAATGTCAGCAAGAGTATATTGGTAACTAAAAAAATCTCACAAATCCACTCTTACAAATCTGCAATAAGAGATAAGAAGGTAAAATACATAATGCAAAATAACAAATGGCTTGTTCAACCACTAACTGGTAAAAAATCAATGTTTGAAGCAAAAAATATACTTTGTATCATCACACCCAAACGTATATATATTAAGAAAAATGTTCACCAATACAAGAACTGAAAAAAGGAATGAAATCTGAAGACTCGTGTCCGTGTAAGAAAAAATAGAAAAATGAAATCTGAAGACTATGCTTTTGTATAAGATAAGAAGAAGTTTCTCAAGTGATAGAACCCTACCTTTGATTGAATAACAAAGACGATGAAGATGGAAAATGAAGATCGCCTGATTGATGATGAAGCTCTTGCATTGACAACAACTAAAACTCTATAAATAAAAAATCCTAAATAATTCAAAACATGTGAATTGTGTCTTTGCAAAATCAAAACCCTAAATAATCGAGAATGTACAAATCGTTCACTTAGCAAATCAATAAAATTCAGATCTCACCTATGTTTTGACAACATTAATTTTCGGTGCCTCATACATCAAATGAAATCCTCGATTCTCCTCAAATCTCATATTCGAAATCCCCTCATTTCTCCAATTTTCAAAAAATGTACGATTCCTAGTGTTTAAACCAAATCTACGGTCGATTCAATTACTACGAAGCTCCATTTTACATATTTTTCTCAAATTCCATTCCGCATTCTTGAAATCAGACCTTGTCAGATCAAACAAATTCCAGACCACTCCTTGAGTACTCAACACCAAAAAAGCTCCAAAAATTTACAAAACCCTAAGAAAATGCATAGGAAAGGCTGAAATCTCTGTCGAAACACGGATCGAGGTGAAAACTTCTGAAATCTATGTCAGAGCACAGATCGAAGTGAAAATGCTCTTATCTGAGTTGAGAATAGAAGTAAAATCTAAAAACTTTCGAGTTTTTTCAGTTCCTGAGAAAGAAAAAAGGAGAGACTAGCCGAGAAGACAAAATGACTTCGAGCGCCTCTCGACGAAATGGCTGAGTTTTTTCTTATTTGATATTTATAGATAGGAAGAGAGAGAGAGAGAGAGAGAGAGAGAGAGAGAAGGTATTTTGAGAGAGAGACAGCGCTCATCGAGAGGCTGTCGTCGAGTGACAAATAAAAACAAGGGGTGGCGTTAAATGCACCCATTTGTTTTGCGAAGAACACATGCTTTCTCACCATAAATTTGTTGAGTGATTTGAATCAAACGATCTGGATCATTTTTCGTCCCAATCTCTCACACAATAGATCTTGTGATCATGACACACCTATCATACGGTCACATGTTAGGTCTAGAATTCACATGGCACACATTCCGAGAAGTGATCGTGATCAATGCGTACTATGAGAAAAAGGTATCAAGTCACCTTTTTGGGGATGTGTTGGAGGTGAAATCAAAATCTGACCATCTGATAGGTGCAAACCGATCTCAAGATCTATTGTGTAGAAGATTGGGATGAAACATAGTGTGCATCTTTTGATTCAAGACAGTCAATAATTATTTATGGTGAGAAAAGATGTATACTACACAAGAAAATAGGTGCATATATCACTATCCAGATGGTATTGTGGTGTGCATTTGAGAGACAGCTTTAGCCGTCTCCATTGATCTCAGGGAGACTTTTTGGAGACGGTCTTTCAAGTCGTGTCTAAAGGTTCCACCCATCTGAAACTTATGGAGACCGTTAAAGCCGTCTCTATGTGTCATTTTATATAGAAAGATGGTTATGGCCATCTCAAATGCAATTATTGGAGACAGCTTTTGGAAAGGCCGTCTCTAATAAAAGGTTATTGGAGACGGTTTCTAAAAGCCGTCTCCAATATCAGTCTCCAATAAAAGGCTTTTTTGTAGTGGTTATTTATAAAATTAAACTAATATATACATAAGTTGCATATCCCCCCCCCCTCCCCCCAAACTTAATTAGGACAATGTTCTCATTGTGCAAAAATACGAGACAGTTTACAAAATTTATCTACCAAAAAGTCATACCTGTGAGGCTTTTCTGATGCATGAAAATTAATTTTTTACTCACTCGGTGATAATGGATATGGTATAATTAAAACGGATGGTACAGATTCTGGAACTGGTAGGGCTTTTGGGGAAGAAAGCAATTTGTATGGGGATGGTGCACCAAAGGGAGAAAGATCTTCTCACTTAAGCTCTTTCTCTCTTAGGTAAAAATTCTCAACCTTTAGACAAGAGGGGTGGCTCTCTATTTATAGAGAAAGGGAGGATTAGTGAGGGGTTAAAGTTCTAATTGGGTTAGCAATTAGGTAATGGGTAATCTAAGGTTTTGTGGTTTTCTAGAGCTTGGAGAAGAGGGATTTAGGTTTAATGGTAGATGATAGGGTGTTGACTTGAATGGCAAAAGGGTGATAACTTAAGCTAATAGGGTCACTAGGGTCCTAAAGAAACACACCCTAGACTTTAGGATGGTCCACAAGTCAAACCCTCAATGTCAATTTTGGCCATTTTTTGAAGGAAAACCAAGCCCAAACTGTTGGAAGTTGAAGACCCGCAAGGGCCCGGCCCGGTTTGCAATTTCCTGCACAAATCTAGATTTTTCAAATTGCCATAACTTTTGATGTACAACTCCAAATTAGGCGATTCTTGGCTCGTTGGAAAACTGCGAAAGTCTACTTTCCAATGGAATAGGCCTTAGGTTGGGAAACTATCTATACTAACCTTGACACTCCTCTTTTCATCAGCTATTTTGGTTAGTTCGAAACTGGCTCTATGGGTCCGGTTTTATAGTTTCTTGCATAAATTTGAGATCTTCATTCTGTCATATATTTTGATGTGCAACTCCAAATTAGACGATTATTAGTTCTTTGGAAAGATGGGAAACTCTACTTTCCAATGGTATATGCCTTAGGTTGGGCAACTATCCACAAAAACTTTGGCACTCCTCTTTCTAACCGCTGTTCAGGGGAGTTCGAATCGTGCTGGGGAAGGATTCTAATAGGTCTGGGAAGGCTATGGTTGATACCTAAGGGTTCGGGATTGGTCTCTAAAGGTTCAGGGTAAGTTCTGAGGGATCTAAGATGATTCCTAGGGTTTTGGGGTAATTCCTAAGGGTTCCATACATGCCATTAAAAGCTCGGAAGTGTGCCTCTCTCGAAATATATTTCGATCGGGCCTTGAACCAAATTTGGGTGTTTACAGATGCCCCTCTTTGGTATCCGATCACTAATGATCGAATGCCAAAGAAAAGAGACATTCAAAGAGGCCCAAGGCATTACTAACGGGTCCGCTGTATTCAGAACGAACTTCAAACATCAGACGGGTAACATGGTGAAAAAATGAACTCCCTGTATGTCAGAAAAAATGGTCATTTCTCAAGGTAATCGGTCCCCAAGTGCTTAGCGACATTACTGGGCATAACCGAGGTGGAATGAGTTGCGAACTCCCTATAGTCGGAAAAGACATTCGCTTCTCGGGATGTTTTTGAAGATATTTGATGTTTAAGATTCATTCTGAATACAACAGCTTTGCAAGTAAGAGGGGTGATCGACCCACGTTCAAAGATAGGTGCAAAGTAAATATACGCAAGGCTTCACAATTTGCGTCCAATCTTACAAGGCATTTGATTGCCCCATCTGACTATTCGCTGGTGCCCCTGCTGGAAGCAGGGTTCGAGGCCTTTGGGCGACCCCATGGATCCCGAAGTTTATTTAGCATGACTGCCCGAGCGAAGTAAATAGATGTCACAACGCTTTTTGGGGAGGACGTGCTGATTTTGTAAGCATGTCCTAGATCAACACGACCTAGGGTACCCAGCTTCAACTTCCTTGAATAGATCCAACTGAACATTAGGGTGTCTCCCTAAAGAGGCATCCAATCCTAGTCTCTATCAACAATGATCATAAATATCATTTAACTATACATAACTATGTACCCATCAGGGGCAATAAGCAACAACGAAGGCGATGGAAGCCCCGACCCGGACCCGCCTGGGTACAATTTACGGGGAAAAATGACTATCATACGGATACCCAGATGTATGGCGTACACTTTATAGGGATATCGCTGCCAATACAGGTTTTAAGCCTGTAGAAAACAAAGGGGAAATAAGCACTTCTGGATGCATGGTTGCACATAGTTGATTAATACGTAATCTCATTTTCAATAGGTCGGTTTCTACCGACGATTGACCTTTTTCAATGAATCTGAAGCTAAAGAGACTAGAGTTCTGTGACGACCAGACTTTTCCAATCCCTCAGGTATAGGAAAGGCCGGTTCGCCAACCTATCGAATAAACAATAAGCCGGACAAACAGGGCACATATCAGAGTAAAGCGTAATAAATATCCATAGCTAAAATAAATGCGGAAGCAATTAAAAGTAAAGAACCATCGATGATGGCCGACCATCATCGAAACATGGCTCATAACAGAAATCAATGTCAAATATAAAACTATGGTATCCAACTAAAATGGGCCCACAAATTCAAGTCTAACTCTCACCACAAATAAGAAAATCAGTAAGTTCTATACTGGGAAAAACTCCTCAGGAGGAACCTCAAGCTCTTCCTCAGGCACGTAGTCGATCGAGTTTCCACGACTGAATAGCCACGCCAAGATTCGAACACTCGTGACGTATAGTCGGAGTGAGCTAACCAACAAAGCTCAGTAGAAGAAAGACATCTACGGCATTTTACTTTAACTAATATGGTTTCAAAACAAATATCGGAATATAGCTTGTCAAACATATAAGCAGATAATAAACTGAATTTAGTGCAGAAATCATATGTAAGATTTATTTCTAAATGTGTGAAAACAGTTTCAAGAACAGATGCAGTGTTTCAGTGTCTTAGTTTCTCTAACTTCTATATGCAAAGTTCAGTAATTCATGACTTAATCCTCAACTTAAAATACCTCCCGAGTAAACTATATCTCGAGAGCAGGAATATAGCCGATGGGAACCCCTACCTACCATCGTCATTCATGAACCCTTTTTCAGGATGCAACAAGCCCCTGCGTAATGAGGGAAACTTGTGCCAGGAAATTGTTCAGGAATTTTTGAGGGGTCGTTCAGGTCAATCATAAAACAAATGCAGATACTAATATAAATCAGATGCAAGTCTCTTATACATAGTTCAGGTTCTTGATTTTAGATTTTCAGAGCTTAAGCAGATTCAGGTTTCAGGATTCAGGTAGATTTAGATTTTCAGTCATTCATATCAATTTCAGTTTACAGATGTGATTTCAATGGCATATGCAAGTTCAAATATTTTAATTCAAAATATCCATGCGAATTAAAATAAAATACTGTAAAGATGAGATTCTCCTACCTAAAACTCGGAGTTATGCGAAGTCAAGCAAAGTCCTATTGATGGCCTCTCACCCTTAATCTACATCACAATATACATTCATGCATTAAGATAAACTCTAATTACTAATAATATAGATCTATTTAAGCGTTTCCTCAAAAACAAGTCAAAACAGGCAAGTTGTGCCAATCCTAGAATTTGACGTAACATTCTCATATATTTTTGACTATCAAGACTATTGATTCATCTGTTGGTCAAAACATAAAAGTTGTAGATTTTTATATTAGCTTTCCAACGCAAAAAGAATCATCTTAATCAGAGTTCGGGATAAAACGTTATGACTAAAATACTAAGGCAATGTCGGAGTTCGGTGATACCTTGCTCGAGCGATGATAAAAACCGACGGGTTTCCTCAACGATTCGCGCCGCGATCGATCCCACGAGTTCACAGAGACAACTCGAATACGCCCCCAATGATCTCAACCTCTCCTAATAGCCAATTACGAATCCAAGGTTGATTCAAGTTCTTTCTAAGGTTTAAGTGTTTTCAACAAAGAGGTTGAAGAAGAGAGAAGAAGGAGTTTCACACGGTTGGGTAACTATCCTCTCTTAACAAAACCTAGTATAATACGGGAATGCAATTCCTTCTTATAATAGGATTGCTCACAAAGTAAAACACACACACACATCTTATGTATTATACACTTCTAATTTTAAAACTCAAGTCCGGTGTTGAGCGGCTACACCGAGGTCAGTGCACAACTTTCGCACGAGGGTCCAAATGGGCTCTAAATTAAAATCTGTCCGCACAATCACATCTAGATAAAAATTCAAAACAAATGGTGACGTCGGTTGCCGAGCCGAATACACACACAGGGTCAGTCTAACTCGGGTTCAAAATACGGGTCTTTACATTCTACCCTCCTTAGGAATTTTCGTCCTCAAAAATATACGGATAGCTAAACCGAACTGCGGTAAGTCCTTATCTTAACACCAGTATAAAGCAAAATTGAAACAGTCTAAAGTCAAAGAACTTTGGTCGCGATGCGGTAGGCTTCACCAAGCACGCTTTCAAGGGTCGAGATCCGTAGTAACCTGGATGTACTGCGTGTGGCATCCCATACTGCCATAGAGGATTGCATCCGTACATGGATGCATACCTTCCCAAGTGTCACGTGCCTGGAAATATACTTCACCATGACACAAACCTAGCACACACACCTATCTCACCCTTTTGGTAATTATTTGAGCAGAAATTTCAGATGTCAGAATCGAACACTTGTTCAAAAGCATGATCACGTGTCTGGTAACATGTTCTAACTGATGACACGGGTTCCAACAGACATACGGTTCTAACCGAGAATGAATAAATATGACATTTAAGATTTTATTGTGTGATCATTATAGATATATATGTAAAGCATCGATGTTATGAACCAATTTAATATTGAAGATTTTAAAGAAATTCTCCCCTTTTTTTTTTTTTTTTTTTAAAGAAGCAAATTCAAGAATTTAAGGGTATGTATGGTTTTCTTACATAACTATAGTTTACAATATACCTTCACTCGAAAAATTGTGGAAATTGCTCGCGAATCTCCGCTTCACGCTCCCATGTGGCTTCCTCTGAAGAATGGTTCCGCCACTTCACGAGTACTAAGGGAATGCTCTTTGTCCGTAAGATTTGTTCTTTATGATCCAAGATTGACGTTCCTCAACCAAGGATAGGTCTTCTTAGAGCTCAATGGGCTGGTAGTCCAATACGTGAGTCGGGTCCTTAACATATCTTCGTAACATGGACACATGAAACACTTGTGCATTCGATAGGCTGCGGTGGCAAGGCTACTCGATAGGCAACCTCCGACTCGCCCAATACCTCGAAGGTCCAACATAAGCGCGGACTTAGCTTCCCACGCTTCCCAAAGCATCACGCCTTTTGTAGGAGAGATTTTGACAAATCGTTATCTCCCACCTTAAACTCAACATGGTTTCTTTTTAGATCAACAGAGTTTTCCGACGACTTTGAGCAATTCGTAGTCTCTCACGGATTAACCGAATCTGTCTTGGTTGTATTCTCCACGATCTCGGGACCTAAAATGAGTTTCTCACCCACTTCTTCCCAATTAAGCGGAGACACGCTCGTCCATACAAAGCTAGGGTGCCATGCGATGCTAGCACAAGTGTTATTGTAGGCGAACTCGATCGGGTAAATGTTGGTCCCATGACCCCTGAAAATCCAGCATGCAAGCACGTAATATATCTTCTATAATCAGATTCACCCTCTCAGTCTGCCCATCGGTCTGAGGATGGAATGTTATACTATAATCCTAGAGCCCATTCCTTCTTGAAATCGCTACAAATCGAGATGTGTACATCGGTCTCTATCGGATACGACCGTATACCATGCAACCTAACTATCTCCTTGATGTATAATCATGAGCTTGTTGGCGGTATACGTATTATAAGGAAGGAAGTGCGGACTTAGTCAATCGATCCACAATGACCCGGATGGCATTGTATTTTCTTAATGTTCTTGGCAATCCCAAAATAAAGTCCATAGAAATGGCCTCCCATTTCCACTCGTGATCGGTAGTGGTTGCAATCCTACCGGATTTCGATGATCCACCTTTACTGCGACACACAAGACATCTCGAGACATACACACGACATCTTTCTTTAAACCTCTCCACGAAGCTTTTCTTTAAGTCCCGGTACATCTTGGTACGCCAGGTGAATAAGCGTACATAGACTTATGAGCCTCTTCCAAAATAGTGTCCTGAAGCTCAAGATTAGTTGGTACTATACCGGTTTCTAAACAACAAAGTGCCATCATCTTTGATAGAAAAATCTATTTTGCTTCCCCAATCACATCTCGATAGCCATAAGTTCATCATCCGTCATCCAAGTCTGCGAATGTTCTCATAGAGGGTGGAACGAATCACCAGCGTAGCCATTAATGCACCTGAACCTTTTACGTCAAATCTCATGCTACTTAGAGCCATATCTTCCAAAAGATGCCATCGTCGCACCCTTGCGGTGAGATGTGATAACTGAGCAGAGAACTTTCGACTTAACGCATCTGCCACTACGTTTGCTTTCTCGGGGTGGTACTGGATGGTACAATCATAATCTTTCAAGAACTCCATCCATCTACGATGTCTCATATTCAACTCCTTTTGTGAGAAGAGATACTTGAGGCTCTTATGATCGGTAAATATATCGAAGGTCTCCCCATAAAGGTAATGCCTCCAGATCTTCAGAGCAAAAATCACTGCTGCCAACTCAAGATCATGCGTCGGGTAATTCTTCTCATGGTCTTTCAGCTGTCTAGACCCATAAGCAATGACTCTCTCATTCTGGTTAAGCACACAGCCTAAACCCCCATATGATGCATCACTGTATATTGCAAAGCCTCCCCTGCCTGATGGTATAGCAAGTACTGGCGCAGTAGTCAATCGTTTCTTGAGTTCCTGAAAACTTTGCTCACAATCGCTCGTCAATCAAATTTAGTATTCTTCTTCGTAAGTTGTGTAAGAGGACCTGATATCTTGGAGAAGCCCTCCACAAACCTTCTGTAGTATCCTGCCAAACCGAGGAAACTACGAACCTCTGTAACGGTCTTTGGTTGTTCCCAATTCATCACTGACTCAATCTTGGCTGGGTCAACTGTAATACCGGTCTCAGAGATAACATGGCCTAGGAAACTGACCTGCTCAAGCCAAAACTCACACTTACTAAGTTTTGCATATAACTGATGGTCTCTAAGGGTTTGTAGAGCCACTCGCAGATGTTGCTCATGTTCTTCTCACGTCTTTGAATGGATGAGGATGTCATCTACAAAAACTACTACAGACTTGTCCAAATGTGACTTGATATCCGGTTCATCAAGTCCATAAATGACGCGGGTGCGTTTGTCAACCCAAATGGCATGACCAAGAACTCGTAGTGCCCATATCGGGTTCTGAACGCTGTCTTCTGAATGTCTTCAGACTTAACTTTCAACTGATGGTAGCCTGACCTCAAGTCGATCTTCGAGAAGAACCTTGCTCCTTGTAACTGATCGAACAGATCATCAATTCTTGGAAGTGGATAACGGTTCTTAATTGTCAACTTATTTAGCTGGCGGTAATCGATACAAAGCTGCATTGAACCGTCTTTCTTCTTTACAAATAGAACCGGTGCTCCCCAGGGTGACACACTCGGTCTAATAAAGCCCTTATCTAGCAGTTCCTGAAGCTGCTTCTTCAACTCTTTCAATTCTGCAGGCGCCATTCGATACGGAGCTTTTGATACTGGTTTAGTACCCGGCACTAACTCAATTACAAACTCAATCTCCCTGTCAGGTGGAAATCCCGGTAGTTCTTCAGGAAAAACATCTGAATACTCGCAAGCAATCGTAATATCTGCAATATTTTTCTTCTCCACCTTATGATCTTGCAAGTAGGCCAGATAACCACAACACCCGTTCCTCATCATACGGTCTGCTCGAATGGCAGAGATAAATGGTATCACACAAGATTTGACTCCGCAAAATTGAAAAGATTTTCTCTTCGGTGGGCGGAATGTTACAATCTTTCGAAGACAATCCACGCTCGCATGGTAAGTAGATAACCAATCCATCCCTAGTATCACATCGAACCCTTCCATGCTCAAAATGATCAAATCAGCCACTGTCTCGTGGTCTTCGATCATCACAATTACTGATTGACACATGGTATCGGTGCTCACTGAGTTGCCCGTAGGAATTGACACTGCCAAGATAAAATCAAGGGCCTTGGGAATGATTCCCAACTTCTCAGTGAACAATGGAGTAACAAAAGAATGTGTAGACCCAGGGTCTATCAACACTCGCGCTTCAGTTTTGCTTATATCGCTCCCCCGATGCATAAAAAGGGTACCTTAGTTTAGACAAGCGTTTCAATTAAAAGTTTCTAAGCATGTGTATTCATCCATAACTTATTAACAAAATTTATTAAATATCAAGCAATTATATATAACACATAAAATAAGAAGACATATCAACTTTTAATAATACCTTGGATCACGTCGTTTGTGTTTTGGCTTCTTGAGCCATCACGGCATAAGCTCGACCTTGAACAGTAGGTCGGGTCGATCTTTGAGTAGAAGCCGAACTAGTTCTTCCCTTGTCCTCCTGAGGACAATCCTTAACCATGTGTCCGATTGCCACAATCAAAACACGCTTCAGTGTTCCTCCTACAATCCTCGGTCTTGTGTGGTTTCCCGCACCGTAGGCACATGATGACCGAAACAAAAGATGGTGCACGAGAGGATCCCTGTGCCACTGAAGCTCCACTAGCATTAGAACTCATGGTACGGATTGCACAGTGATGATGCCAATCTCGATAAGGGTCGGTCGTAAGAAAATGTTGGTCTAGAAAATGCGTTGAGTAAGGTTCATGGCGGCTTTGTAAACTTGGCCCGCTTATTTCCATAAGTCCCTGAGTTCCCTTGTACACCCCTGTCCTTGTTCGGCTGACTGCTTCTCAAAACCTGCTTTTGAATTTCTTCCTCTGCTATGAGGGCCTTTGACAGTACTCCTCCATATGTTTCCATTTCCCACATAGCCACGCTCTCCTCAGATACTCGGCCTAAGACCCAATGAAATTTTCGGCCTTCATCATATCGGTGGCCACATGTTGAGGTGCAAACCTTGAAAGTCGCGTGAACTCATCTCCATACTCACACCGACATTGTCCCTGCCCATTTCGATGGTGAACTTCTATCCGATGCCTAACGATCTTGGGAAAGCATCGATCGTTGAACGCCTCGATAAACTCACATGTCCAAGGAGTATTGGGAAACTCCGCTCCGGTGTCAGCCACGGACTTCCACCATGGTCCACTGTCCATCCAGGTTTGAAGGTTGCCCATCTAACCTTCTCGACATCGGTGCAATCAAGCACCTCGAAGATCTTTTTCCATCTCATCCAACCAACCTTGACTTCCGCCGAATTCGGTGCATCGGAAAAATTTGGAGGTCTCATCCTCCACGAATTCGCAATTCGATGATTGTTGTTGTTGTCCGGAGAAATCAGCTCGCTTCTTTGGCGATTCGTTGTCTCTTGAGCCATAGATGCGGTCTGCTGAGCAATGTTGGTGGCCAGACTTTCCAACACTTGTTCCATTCTTTCACCCTGACCTCTATCAACTCCGGCTCCTATAGGAACTGCATTAGAACAGGATGCGAAGGTAACTCCCCTTGATGTACCGACACCTTCAGGAATGTCCTCTAAAGGCACCGTCCTACCTCTGCCTCTGCCTCTAAATCTTGGGGCCATACTGATCTGTCATTGTGAACACCACAACATCAGTCAACATTGATTGTAAAGACAATCACAAACAGTACTAGTGATTCCGGACCTAACGACATGACTGACGGCTATGCAGGTCACGGTTGGTTCTCATGGGTCCTTAGAGAATCTAAAAACCATGCTCTGATACCAACTGTGACGACCAGACTTTTCCAATCCCTCAGGTATAGGAAAGGCCGGTTCGCCAACCTATCGAATAAACGATAAGCCGGACAAACAGGGCACATATCAGAGTAAAGCGTAATAAATATCCATAGCTAAAATAAATGCGGAAGCAATTAAAAGTAAAGAACCACCGATGATGGACGACCATCATCGAAACATGGCTCATAACAGAAATCAATGTCAAATATAAAACTATGGTATCCAACTAAAATGGGCCCACAAATTCAAGTCTAACTCTTACCACAAATAAGAAAATCAGTAAGTTCTATACTGGGAAAAACTCCTCAGGAGGAACCTCAAGCTCTTCCTCAGGCACGTAGTCAGGATCATCTCACGATACGAATAGCCACGTCAGTACCTGAACCTGTGACGTATAGTCGGAGTGAGCTAACCAACAAAGCTCAGTAGAAGAAAGACATCTACGGCATTTTACTTTAACTAATATGGTTTCAAAACAAATATCGGAATATAGCTTGTCAAACATATAAGCAGATAATAAACTGAATTTAGGTGCAGAAATCATATGTAAGATTTATTTCTAAATGTGTGAAAACAGTTTCAAGAACAGATGCAGTGTTTTAGTGTCTTAGTTTCTCTAACTTCTATATGCAAAGTTCAGTAATTCATGACTTAATCCTCAACTTAAAATACCTCCCGAGTAAACTATATCTCGAGAGCAGGAATATAGCCGATGGGAACCCCTACCTACCATCGTCGTTCATGAACCCTTTTTCAGGATGCAACAAGCCCCTGCGTAATGAGGGAAACTTGTGCCAGAAAATTGTTCAGGAATTTTTGAGGGGTCGTTCAGGTCAATCATAAAACAAATGCAGATACTAATATAAATCAGATGCAAGTCTCTTATACATAGTTCAGGTTCTTGATTTCAGATTTTCAGAGCTTAAGCAGATTCAGGTTTCAGGATTCAGGTAGATTTAGATTTTCAGTCATTCATATCAATTTCAGTTTACAGATGTGATTTCAATGGCATATGCAAGTTCAAAGATTTTAATTCAAAATATCCATGCGAATTAAAATAAAATACTGTAAAGATGAGATTCTCCTACCTAAAACTCGGAGTTATGCGAAGTCAAGCAAAGTCCTATTGATGGCCTCTCGCCCTTAATCTACATCACAATATACGTTCATGCATTAAGATAAACTCTAATTACTAATAATATAGATCTATTTAAGCGTTTCCTCAAAAACAAGTCAAAACAGGCAAGTTGCGCCAATCCTAGAATTTGACGTAACATTCTCATATATTTTTGACTATCAAGACGATTGATTCATGTGTTGGTCAAAACATAAAAGTTGTAGATTTTTATATTAGCTTTCCAACACAAAAAGAATCGTCTTAATCAAAGTTCGGGATAAAATGTTATGACTAAAATACTAAGGCAATGTCGGAGTTCGATGATACCTTGCTCGAGCGATGATAAAAACCGACGGGTTTCCTCAACGATTCGCGCCGCGATCGATCCCACGAGTTCACAGAGACAACTCCAACATGCCCCCAATGATCTCAACCTCTCCTAATAGCCAACTACGAATCCAAGGTTGATTCAAGTTCTTTCTACGGTTTAAGTGTTTTCAACAAAGAGGTTGAAGAAGAGAGAAGGAGTTTCACACGGTTGGGTAACTATCCTCTCTTAACAAAACCTAGTATAATACGGGAATGCAATTCCTTCTTATAATAGGATTGCTCACAAAGTAAAACACACACACACATCTTATGTATTATACACTTCTAATTTTAAAACTCAAGTCCGGTGTTGAGCGGCTACACCGAGGTCAGTGCACAACTTTCGCACGAGGGTCCAAATGGGCTCTAAATTAAAATCTGTCCGCACAATCACATCTAGATAAAAATTCAAAACAAATGGTGACGTCGGTTGCCGAGCCGAATACACACACAGGGTCAGTCTAACTCGGGTTCAAAATACGGGTCTTTACAAGTTCACATGAATCCAAAACAGAGCGCTTATTGCAAATATTTAGCAGTAGAGTCGACCCTATCGAATCATTGACCGTTTTGACCAGGATTGACGTCGTTGCTCCTACTTTGAAGTAGGATCCAAAAATCTCAGGCGCCTCAGACTTAGGATCTTGATATGGCACAGCTGCATTGCCGATAAAATATTGACAGTTTACTGCATCAGAACATGCATGTGCGCCCAGTCATTTGAGGCGTAGGCTGCCTCATTTAACTAGTCACGGATGTCCCTGCTTGAAGCTTAATTCAAAGTCTTTGGGTGAACCCATTGATCTCGAAGTTTATTTAGCACGACTACCCGAGCAGATCGAATGGATGTCGCAACGCTTTTTGGGAGTGCGTGCTATCTTTTCAAAGCATATTTTTTGTTATTTTATGTGGAATATTTTTTATCCTTTTTAGTGTTTATCATTCTATGTGATTTTTTTTAGATTTTGAGATATTATTTTATGTAATTTTTTGGATTTTAAGTTATCATTTCATGTGATTTTATCACTTTATTATTTTTGAGATTTTCTTTATTATTTTATGTGTTTTTTTGTTTTTTAAAGTTATTATTTTATGTGAATTTTGGTTTTTCAAAACTATCATTTTATGGGAATTTTGATTTTTCGAAGCTATCATTTTATGTGATTTTTATTTTATTTTATTTTATTTATTTATTTATTTATTTGCCATTTTTCAAAGCCTTATATGCCCGAGACAGTCCAGATTCTTTCTTTTCTTTTTGACTTGGCCTTTTTGATAGATTCTTTTTTCTCCTTGCTTTCCCAAGGGCGGGCCCACCAACATATATTGAATTTTATATTCTTGAGAGACCTTTGTTTGTCTATGGACCCGCTTTCCAATCTTCCCTTACATGGAGGGCTTGGGGCCAAATTACCCTTCACTTTGGGCTTGGGGCCCAATTTTCTCAAAAGTTGGCATGGGAGTTTGAATGAGAGTGAGCTCGTCGAATTTGATTGGCTCGGCCTATCACGCCTTCCCTTCTTCCTCGAGGTTCTTCCACGATGGGACCTACTTCATGCGGCCACTTCGTTTTGAGATGTAAATACCCATGTGTTCCGTTTTGGGAAGCAGGAGCTAACTCCCACTCTTGAGGAGCTATCCAATTTATGCGGCTTGAAGCTCCACAGAGGCCTCACAAGAGTTATACCGAAGTTGGGCTACTCCAAATCCGTTCAACTCACCCTTGGTTTGAAGAAATTTGAGTACGAGAAAAGTCTCGTTGGGGGGCCCACAAGGTGTTCGATCAAATTCCTCAAAGAACTTTTCGGTGATGAAAGTCTTTGAAAATTGGCGGTTAGGAATATCTTCAATGCGAAAGCCTTTGCTCTCAGCTTCATTTCAAAAGTCCTTTTCTTCACTGGGGGAGAGAGCTTCTCTCTGGGTCTTTGCGATATTTTAACCGAGTTGGTAGAGGGTCGATCAGTGATGCACTTGCTCCTTGCCGAACTATACCGATGTCTTGATGCATTTGCTCTGGGCAAGGTGGAGAACCTCAGGGGATGTCCTTTGCTGCTTCAGGTATGGTTGGGTAAACACCTTGCTATCTTGGGACCTGTGCCACGCTTCTATATTGCTCGAGGTGAGGCGGCTCGGTGCTTTTTGGGTAGGTGTCACTTGCTTCCGCAGGGCAATTCGTCAGTTTTGAAGCTTTGGTTGACTGATGCCGAGCTGATATGGAGGCTTCCTTGGTTGGACCGGGCCTTCCCAATAGTTCGTTCCAGAGACCATGAGGGTATCACCCTTCTAGGATTGACTGGCAGCACCTTCTACTTTCCATTTCGGGTGTTGCGTCAGTTTGGATTTCCAGAGACCATGAGGGTATCACCCTTCTAGGATTGACTGGCAGCACCTTCTACTTTCCATTTCAGGTGTTGCGTCAGTTTGGCTGCTCTCAGCAGGTGCCTTGCGAGGCAAAACCCCCTCTATGTGACTTGATCTTTTCTAGGGGGTCCTCTAGGGATGTTAATCGGATTGCTGCTTTTTGGGAGACGCATCAGTCGATCCTGATGTGTGACATGGAGTAGACAGGTTCAGTTCAGTCTTCCCCTGAGTATGAGACCTGGATATCAGCTGAGCAGCCTGCTGCTGATCATCTGGATCAGATGGAGAGTGTTGATATGGGAGACCCCTAGCTGAAGAACGAGACGGCACTTCGAGCTCGTATTGAGCTGTTGGTTGATGAAAAGAGGGCCCTGTAAGAGCTTTTAGCACAAGAAGAAGTGAGAGCCGAGATAGTAGAGAGCGAGGTCCTTCGTTTGAAAGGATCCTTGAGTGTTGCCTTTGGAGCCGCTGATACTTCTCAGAAGAGGTGTAAGAGTTCGCATGGCCGTTGGTTGATCGAGAGGAATGATCCGGAGGATGGTTTTCGTGCTGAGATTAGTGCCTTGAAGCGCAAGCTAGGCCGTTGATTCTTGCCTGCACATATAACTTTTGCATAGATCAGATATACAGAAAAGGGGCGTAAAAAACCCCCTTTACAGATACACACATGTTTTTGGTATACATATTTTCTTTATATATATATTTTTTTTCCTTATTTTTGTAAAAAAGAAAGACAGAATGCTAGACATCACACCGGCTATTTTTGAGATGTGGTGAAAGCGATGCATTTGTAAAAAAAAGGAAAATCTATTATATTTACACAGACTTTTTGTTCTTTTTATTTTGTGTTTTTTTTTGGGGTGTGGTACCTTAATCACTGGGTGAGATCTCGAGTCCTCTTTTGAGCATGGTCGAATCCCTCTTTTTAAATGGTCGGGTCTGAGAGAGTTTCAGCAGCTTTACCAATACTGAAACGTCAATCCCCTTGGACTGTGTCAAACCTTTCTCCTTACCTTGAGTCATATGCTTGACAAAGCAGTTCTGAAGACACTTGGTCGGGACCCAATTTTGTGACAACCCGACGTTTCCCAGTCTCTCAACTAGAAAAGGTCGCGCCATAGGATCACCTGATATGATCCTTTCATCAAGGGTTCCTTATTTTACATCAAAGTGATACAAAAATAAGGAGGCAATGTAATTGAACTCTGATATTAACAAAGATGGAAAAATAACTGAAAGGTAGAAACTAGAAACTAATATATACAATAAACAGAAGTAATGTATCTGATGTATGGCTTTTCACCGATGACGGCCGTCCGTCATCTAAACAGTGAAAAGAGACCAATACATCCAACCAACATTACATCAGAAATCTAACACCAATATATATCATTTATACAGACCCAAAAATATATCTTTTTCCTTCCTCTCTCTCTATCTCTATCCCAATGCCCCATATCCCAATGCCCATATCCCAATCAACAAACCTAACTATGGGAAGAACTCCTCTGGAAAATCGTCTTCCCCGCCGTCGTCGTCGTCTTCGTCTCCCTCCTTCTCAGGTACATAGGTCGGATCACTTTGCTCGGGATCAGATCTAAGCTAAGTCGAGGAATGAGCTATCATCCACAGCTCAGTAGAGAATAGTGCATTGTATTCTATATTGATAATTTTTCATTTCATTTCATAGAAACATAAAATAATCCATTATGCTGAACTGCTGTAAATATGTTGTAATTATGCATGATATAACAAGTGCTAGAAACAAACTGAACTGAAATTGCATGCTGGCGAAAACAGGACATCACAAGGTCAAGCTCCCGAGTTAGCGGGATCACTTGGACTAGAGCATTTCAAGCTCCCGAGTTAGCGGGATCACTTGGACTAGAGCATTTCAAGCTCCCGAGTTAGCGGGATCACTTGATTCAAGAATTTCAAGCTCCCGAGTTAGCGGGATCACTTGATTTACACTGGAGCAATAACGTATCAAAAAGATTGAATTCAACAGGATCTGAGTATTGACTTACATAAGTTGACCAAGAAATGTTTACATGTATGATTTATGATGCGATGTATTAACTGTCACAGCTAAATAGCATTAAGTTGCTAACTTGCTTTCCAAATGTACTTGATACATTTAATATATATATATTATTTCTTTTCTTATCAGATTAACAGTAACACAATGCTATTTATTTCCTATCAAAACAAGCTTATTAGTTCAAATATCAAAGAGTCCAATTTTTTTCTATCATTACTCTGATCAGTGCAGACATGCATGTAAATTTCTATGAAACTACGTGACATGATATATCATTATAGAACAGCAACACGGATTCCCTACCGGTGTGCGTCAAGTGTTTTACACGTACTAACGTTGATGCTCAATCAACCATCCGAGATCACCATGCAACGCTCAGTTCGTCAGAATTTGTTAAGTGCTCCATGTGGCACCTTAAGAAAATGAATTTGTTTTAAAACAAACTAATCGTTTATAAATGATGCACAGTGCACCAAGACACACACAGTGCACCAGGCCTTATCAGCTATATATATATATATATATATATATATATATATATATATATATATATATATATATATATATACCTACCTGATCCAATGTGGACCCAAGGTCCAAAACACAAGCACAACCAGTACCGGCCCTGGACCAAGGCCATAGAGGTAGCTGCCTCGGGCCCCCAAAATTTAGGGGGCCCCCAAACTTGGAATAGTGATTTTTTAAATTGGGTTTTGCATTTGAATTTTTTTTTTAGAGGGGCCCCATGCCCAGTTGACATGAGCCCCTCACAATGCATATTTAAAGTTGGGCGGTTGAGCATGACGGAATCGGGTAGACCCATTTAAGCATTAAGCCTTTAAACGAAAAAATAAATATCCACCCCTCTTTCAATCACCCCCTATTCAACTATTCTTCTCTCTCTCTATCTCTCTCTCTCTCTCTCTCTCTCTCTCTCTCTCTCTCGGCTCCACACCACTACCGCGGCCCCACCCTCCATCGGCCGACCCCAACATCAGAGGGAACATTGCATCCGGCATCCCCGGACCCCACCCTCGCACCCTCTTCGGCTCTTTCACCGACCAATCCCAAATTAGGGTAAATTAGGGTTTTTATGATTTTAATTTTTTTTTTTCTCTCTCTTAATCTTAGTTTCTTTGATTCAATCTTTTTCTCTCTCTTGAATCTTGATGATTGAATTTATTTAATTAAATATTGATTTAATTTTTACCTTATTTAGTAATTAGGGATATTTTAAGTTAAGGGGGTGTGGCAATGGAAAGCCCCTTATACACATGGCGATTTGAAACCCTAACTTCATATTTGCATTTTGCATTGCAGGGAGAGTTGGGTACTTATTTAATTCATAAACAATTAAAAAGGCTGATGTTACTACCACACAACTTCATGTCACAACCATCTTACTTTAACAAAGGAAAAAAATTGTTGACTGCTTCAAATCAGACGATGGAGATCAATTTTCATCCTCCACACAATAGATCTTGAGATCAAAGACCTACTATCAAACCGTCATATTTTGATTCCACGTTTTACACATTAAGTGAATGTGAACTGTGTTTAATGGTACGCGGTTTACGTTCACTTTTTGGGATGTTTGACATCTAACTGTTTTGTGGAAGGTTGGGGTGTAAAACAATCTAAAACTTGTCTGCTACCAACCCCTACCAATTTAATAAAGGGTACCTTTAAATAAGCCTACCGAATCTTAAAATGTGCCCACGCTATTGATTACTTTAAATCAAGCAATGGAGATCGTATTTCGCTCCAATCTTCAACACAAGAGATCTTTAGGCCATGAACTTATCATCAAACGGGTAGCTTTTTATTCCACAAGTCATAGATCTCAAAAATGTGGCCCTAAAGTGACGTATGAGTGTGATGTGTGCTTAGGGCCATGTTTTTAGGATCTGTGACATGTGAAATAAAAAACTAATGGTCTGATGGCACATTCATGGCCTCAAGATCAAGATCCCTTGTGTGGACGATTGGAGTGAAACACGATTTCCATCGTATGATTTAAAGCAATCAATGATTTTTGGGGTGGGTGCGTTTCAAAATTCGGTGGGCGTATTTAAAGTAATATGAGTATTGTTTTATTTGTCAAAAAATAGTTATTGTGATTTTTTTTTTCAAAGTAATATGAAAGAGGGCCCCATTTTAGGAGCTCGCCTTGGGCCCCTAAAATTTCAAGGCCGGCCCTGAGCACAACCCATCCCAAACGCGAGGCTGGAGGGGGGTTGCCGCGGCAACACATGGTGCTTGCCAAGGCAAGTACCTTGCCGCGGCAACCCTTTGTGGTTGCCGCGGCAACCCCTTGAGGTTGCCGCGGCAAGCTTGGCTTGCCGGGCTTCAGTTGGGTCATCTTCTTGCTCTTGCTTTGGGGTTTCTTCTTTTCTTTTGCTCATATAAATATATAAATATATTTTTATTCCACCTTTGTGTATTTATTTGCTTTTATAGAATTATAACCTGCATTATCATATATTTATATTTATATATATCTATATATCTATATATATATATAATCTGCATCATCATTTACAGATTTTGAACCCAGAAGTGCAAGGGGTCGCACTCTATCTCTGGGCCACAATTTGAACTGCTAGTTCCTATAATTTAGTCTTCTTGTATAAGATTAAACAAGTGACCTACCTCGTGGTGAATTTGGTTAGCATCAGATCATTACTGCTGTGTTTGCTGCCGATTTCGAGTATGGAGCAGAACTGAAAGCCGGAGCAGACTAATTTTTTCATGCTGTTTACTAACTCAGTTCTTCCGATTTACTAATCAGAACACCATAGAGGCAAGGGACTTTGCCTTTTAACAGGAAGCCTTGACCTTGCGTGCATGAGAGTCGCTAGTGACTCATGCAGCCGTGTACTGAATAGGGGATACAAGCAGCTTATAAGCTGTTTGAGGTTAAATGACTGTGTTAGGCATCATACCTATAGAGGGTGTATCATAAAAGACAGAATAATATTTTGTTTATATGTAAGGCAGTTTCACTCTTGCAATGTATATGCCTCTTTTTTTATTTGTTTCACATGAGTCATTTTAATTACTTATATCTATTCTTGGAATATATATCTATATATATATATATATATATATATATATATATATATATACATATATATCAATATATATTTATATTCCTTTAAATTAACATGATTTCAATTGTTGGTATTTAGGCTGATCCTTCATCCTCATTGGCTGAGCTAGGCCAATTTAGTGGCTAAGGTCATAGCTCAAAGCCGACTGGACCCTTAGCAATACTAGGTAGTGTATCCGTTTGCAAATTGTTACATTCTCCCCTATTTTAGGAATTTTCGTCCTCGAAAATAAGACCGGGACTATCTGGGTAATAGGTGAAGGTTACAATCAATGTGCATAGTGTATGTGGTGTGTTTCTACCAAAGCATTAAACATCTAAAACCACCATCAAAGCTACATTGGTGAGAGAAACTGAAGTTTTTTGAATTAACCATGCATGTGGCATCTGATTTCTAATTTCGTTTCAATTTCATGTGTTTTAATGAATATGGTCTTAATGAACATGGTGTCAAATATACCATTATAAACATCTATTCCATGTGGCACTTGATGAGGGTTATGTGGAAATTTAAGCATGGATTTTCTACTGAAAAAGAGACCATTCATAGACAATAGTATATATCACTGATACTCCTCAACTGAGAATGAGATTACTGCTTATCATTAGTTAAGACAAAATCTAAATGATAATAAGAGAATTATACTTGAAGATTTACATACCCTATAGAGGATCACTATATTAAGAGCAAATTGTTCAATTTCAACATTAATCATGGATTCTTAGCCAAAACAGATAGACCATTCTTATACAAAAAAAAAAATTGACCTGCTCCTTAGTATTGTGTAAGACAAAACATATAATACATCATAGAATTGCACTTTAAGATATATATACACAATCATTAAACAACAGAACTATCATAATTAGGCATATAATTCAAGTAAATAGAAAACTATAATGTAATACATAAATTCTGATTTTGTGAATTTATATTTTACCAGGCTGAGGATTTGTTTGCTATTGGCCCGCTGAGGATGTACCAGCTTCCTGTTGTTGTTGTTGTTGGAAGTCTTGTTGGAATTTCGGGACCAATAATGCTGCGTTGCGGGTATACTGGGAGACGTAATTGTGTGCCCGCCCAATGTAGGGGCTTGCAGCAGTTTGAAAAGTATGTTCCATCATGATATTCGTTGCTTCTTCAACATAATCAATGCGCTGATGGAGCATGTAGTGATTTCGATAGAGATTATCGAATTGAATGAGGGTTTGCTCATGATTTTCACGCATGAGCTGAACTATGTTTGCGGTGGTGTAGGTTCCTTGTGCCGCAGGAACCGAGTCAGGTTGAGCTTGTGGTTGTGGTTGAGGAGGGACGGGAATCTGTTGGGGTATTTCTGGTTGGTTTTGGGGAGGACGACGAATTTGTTTTGCTTGGCGGTTATTTACCGCCTGAAAAGAGCGTTGGTAGATATTTCTCCAAATTGCTGGGCTAAAGACCCGTATGTTATCGGTACGGACCTCGTCGCCAATGGGAATCTGATAGGGAATGAGATTGACACTATCAAAGTGTCCTTCAAACATGCGGGAGATCAGTCTAGGGTATGGACAAGAAGGCATGGAAGGTGACACGGTGCTTTGCAGATGCTCATTAGCATACTTGATACCTTCCCAAACCACTCTAGGGGCATTTAACCAACGTCCTTCATGGACGGTAAAAAGAGCCTGTAAGAGAGCATCTCGGCGCTCTCTCTCATGCTGCATGGGGTATAAGTTTGATCGAAAGACACAATCCAAAAACCACATGCGTTGTGGTAATTGGCTGCGTCGCACCGCAAGACTATGGTCCGAAGCGGTCTGACCATCTGTCATCTTCGAGGTGATGTGGTAAAATTTTACATCCCTCTGCCTAGGTATTTGTAGTCCTGAAGTGACGGCATATTCAGCACTATAGTCCATTGCTTTTGCTATGTGTAGGATATTAAAATAAAATTTATGACCATCTATTTCGGTCTGTAATTGACCGATAGTAGGGGTGACGACCAGATTTTGATAAAATAATCGAACTAAATGCGGATAAAACTGATTGTGAAAGGGCTAGAACAAGGCGCTTAACTGCACCTGTTCGATATAACGAAGTGACCATTTAGTCTGGTCATTTGGGGTCAGAAGCTTATCGTCCACAATCCATTCTGGTTCCATTGCCTTTGCAGCCCACCACGGAATGGGTTGTTCCGGCATATTTGGTGGATCGATTGGCTTGGGGACAGAAGAAGAAGGGGCTTTGCCTTTTTCTTTAGCCGAGGACTTCGGGGGTTTAGACACGCCTACTTTTCTAGGAGGCATGATCCAAGTGACAAGACAAGAAAAGACAATACAATAGAAACAAGCAAGGAGAATGAGGTTTGATTTGTTTTACCTCAACAGAAATCGATCGAAAGTAAGAGTGAAATAAGCATATAGAATGATTTGTTGAGGAGATCAAGTAGCTACAGCGACTATGGTTTTGATTGGAAGGTGTACGTGCATGTATTCTTGCTTGAAGGGTCGAAGAACAATGCTCTAACCGGTTGCTGTCACTGAAAATACTAGAAAAGGGGGTTTCGGACCCACCATATTCCCGCATAGTTGCCGCGGCAACACTCTAAGCTTGCCGCGGCAACACTTAGCCCTTGCCGCGGCAAGGAGGTTCAGAAGTTGAAGGGTCCGGTTTTTAGGGCTCCCGAGTTATATTTAATTTTTTTATATTTTTGTGTTCCTAACAGTTAGGGGGTCTGTAGAAAAATATCAGTTGGTATTTTTTATTTATTTTTCTAGGTTAAATAATTTTATTTCTATGAAATTTGAGCCATTTTATAATATTATGTATATAAAGTTTATAAAACTTATTCTATTAGCCTATTAATGGCCTTAATCGAAGCAAGTGTGGTATGTGGCATAATTCTGGGGTACACCCTTGCTTAGGTGTCCCATAGGTGTCACTATTTCAGTTTATTTCATTAAGGTATACAATTTATTTTTTCTAAGTTAATTGGATTTTTAATGTTAGTGTTAATATAAAATAATGTTAATATAAAATAATTTAATTGTATTTTTCTAATGACACTTAATTTATATCCGACATTGGATATGATTCAATATATAAGAGTGCAAGGTACCTTTATAAAATTATTTATACCAACATTATAATCTTAGTAAATCAGAATTCATTTGACTAAGTGTAACTATATTGTAAATGTACATGCATTTAAAGTACGTAGCTTATGTAAATAATTGAGGGTATCGAGCACGAATATCAGCCTCGCGTTCCCAGGTAGCTTCATGCGACCCATGATTTTTCCATTAGATCAACATGAGTGGAATCCGTTTTGTTCTCAGAATTTGATCCCTGCGGTCCAAAATCTGACCTGGTTCTTCGGTTACTGTTAGGTCTTCTTGAATGTCCAACAGTTGAAAATCTAACACATGCGTCGGGTCACTGACGTATTTTCTCAGCATCGATACGTGAAATCCATCATGAATGCCTGTCAGGTGCGGAGGTAACGCGAGTCGATACGCTACTTCTCCTACTCTGCCCAATATAGAAAATGGTCCAACATAACGAGGACTTAGCTTGCCTCGTTTCCCGAACCGCATCACTCCTTTAGTCGGAGAAATTTTTATAAAGACGTGCTCGCCAATCTGTATATCAGTTCATCAGACTACTAATATAGTTGGAATCAATTGATAAAAAGGTTTATCAGGATAAAATATTACCTGAAAATCAACACTGGTTCTTTTGAGATCAGCGTAACTTTTCTGTCGACTTTGGGCACTCTTCAATCGTTCCCGTATCACGTGAACAATTGTATTGGTGCTTTCTATCAGGTCAGGGCCTAAAATTAACCACTCTCCGGCTTCTTCCCAATTAATTGGAGATCTACATTGGCGTCCATATAATGCCTCGAATGGTGCCATACCGATGCTTGACTGGAAACTGTTATTGTATGCGAATTCAATCAGGGGTAACTGTTTATCCCATGATCCTTGAAAATCGAGCATACAGGCCCTTAACATGTCTTCAATTACTTGATTAACCCTCTCCGTCTGCCCGTCGATCTGAGGATGAAATGTTGTACTGAAGTCTAACTTTGAACCCATACCTTCTTGGAAACTTTGCCAAAATCGAGAAGTGTATAAAGGATCTCGATCTGACACAATGCTTACGGGTATCCCATGTAGTCGTACAATCTCTTTCAGATAGAGTTCGGCTAATTTCGACGATGTATATCGTGTATTATAAGGTAAGAAATGCGCTGATTTGGTGAGACGATCAACAATCACCCAAATGGTGTTGTAACCTTTCTGAGTACAGGATAAACCAAGAATGAAGTCCATGGAAATATTCTCCCATTTCCACTCTGGAATAGGCAATGGCTGTAGCAGACCAGCAGGATGCTTGTGCTCGACCTTTACTTGTTGACAAGTCAAACACTTTGCAACATATTCTGCTACATCTCGTTTTAAACCATTCCACCGAAACGTTTTTTTTAGATCCTGATACATTTTTGTACTACCAGGATGAATAACGTATGCTGATTTGTGAGCTTCTTCGAGAATTTCTTGACGTAAAGTATGTTCATCTAGTACACATACTCGTCCTCGAAATAATAAAGACCCATCCTCTTTGATTGAGAATTCTAGCTGTAGTCCACTTTGTACCCCTTGTCGGATAGAAATAAGCTCTGCATCTTGCATTTGAAGTTCTCTAATTCTATCGAAAAGTGGAGCTTGGATCATTACTGTAGCAAGTAAACCTCCATTTGCTGTTGCTCGAAGAGTGGCACTCGATGATACGATATCATTGAGTAGTTTCCATCTTTGTAATCTTGTAACAAGATGAGATAGCTGAGCGGAGGATTTTCGGCTAAGTGCATCGGCTACAACATTAGCTTTACCGGGATGGTATTGAATCGAACAATCGTAGCCTTTCAAAAATTCCATCCACCTTCTCTGTCTCAAATTTAACTCTTTCTGAGTGAAGAGATATTTAAGACTCTTGTGATCGGTGAAGATTTTGAAGGTTTCACCATACAGATAATGTCTCCAGATTTTTAACGCGAAAATGACCGCTGCTAATTCCAGGTCATGAGTGGGATAGTTCTTCTCGTGATCTTTCAATTGACGAGAACCATATGCTATCACACGTTCCCATTGGTTCAACACACATCCTAACCCACTGTATGAAGCATCACTGAAGACAACATAACCACCACTGCCAGATGGTAATGCTAAAACAGGTGCAGAAGTAAGTCTTCTTTTCAATTCTTGGAAACCTTGTTCACACGCCTCAGTCCACTCGAATTTAACATTCTTTCGAGTAAGTTGCGTGAGTGGTCCAGCAAGTCATGAAAAGCCTTCCACAAAGCATCGATAATAACCTGCAAGACCAAGAAAACTTTGGATCTCGATTACCGTCTGTGGCTGCTTCCACTGTACTACAACTTTAATCTTTGCAGGATCAACCGTGATACCTGCTTCAGATATAATATGACTTAGAAAACTTACTTGGTTCAACTAGAAGTCACATTTGCTGAATTTCGCATATAATCGCGAGTCTCTCAATGTTTGTAATGCCAGACGTAGATGATCTTCATGCTCTGTCTTTGTCTTGGAGTAGATAAGTATATCGTCGATGAATACTACGATACACAAATCAAGATAAGGTTTGAAGACTCTGTTCATCAGGTCCATAAATGCAGCAGGTGCATTGGTCAAACCAAAGGGCATGACAAGAAACTCGTAGTGACCGTAGCGTGTTTGAAAAGTTGTCTTCGAAATATCTTCATCTTTTACCTTCATCTGGTGATATCCCGACCGTAGGTCAATCTTTGAAGAGAACCGCTCTCCTTGTAATTGATCAAAGAGATCATCGATTCGACAAAGTGGATATCTATTCTTGATCGTCAGTTTATTAAGTTGGCGATAATCAATGCCGAGGCGCATTGTACCGTCCTTCTTTTTCACGAACAACACCGGTGCGCCCCACGGAGACACACTCGGTCTAATAAAACCTTTATCAAGAAGTTCTTGTAATTTCTCCTTGAGTTCTTTCAACTCTGCCGGCGCCATTTTATATGGTGTTTTTGATACTGGGTTGGTACCTGGAGCTAACTCAATTGCGAATTCAACTTCTCTGTCAGGTGGTAGTCCTGGCAGCTCATCAGGAAACACGTCAGGATATTCACAAGCAATAGGTACATTTGAAAGTGAAATTTCCTTCTTTTTCTGCTCATCACTTTGTATAAAAGCAATATACACTTGAGCCCCATCATCAAGCAATTGTCGTGCTTGAATTGCCGATATCAACGAAAGAGTAGTTGATGGTACTCTATAAAATTTAGCCGATATCTTCTTTTGTGGGCGAAAAGAGACAATCTTCTTTCCACAATCGACGTTCGCATGGTGAGTGAACAGCCAATCCATGCCAAGGATCACGTCGTATCCTTGCATCGGTAATAGGATCAAATCAGCTACTGCTTCATATCCCCAGTAATCTTTGATGGAAACAATAATCGACCGGTATACTTTATTAGTCATGATAAATTGTCCAGTCGGAAGTGTAACCTCGAGAATAAAGTTGAGAGGTTCTGGAATACCTCCTAACTTCTTCAACTTTTCACCAAACTGGGGTGTAACAAACGAGCGCGTAGATCCGGGATCTATCAGGACTCGTGCATTGTAACACAAATACGCATCTTTTGGATATATTTGTAAGATATCTAAAGTATACAAAATAGTGTTAGCTAGATTACGTCTAAGTAGTAAGTAATATCATTATAATATGTTACTGGTTCCTAATTACGATATGCACCTTCTCTATCTACAATGTTCATTAATTAAAATTTTAATAATATAAAATGGACAACCATACCTTGAATGATATCATGGCTAGTTTGTGCATCCTTTGCAGTAACAGCATAAGCTCGGCCTTATATCGTAGGCCGTGCCGATCGTAAGACTGGTCCTGCCTTTGCCGTTATTCCGACCGTTTTCGGGCATTCTCTGATCCGATGTCCCATCTTGCCACATCGAAAATATGCTCCAAAAGCTTTGTGACACTCATCGGTTTTGTGTGCCTTCCCACATTTCCCACAAATATCTTTGGAGGTAACTGATGAAGCCGTATAAGATCCCGTGCGAGATCCTGTCGGTCGTACTTGAGAAAACCCAGATGTACTTCGGGCCGCTGAAAAAGATGGATTCAGAACACGTGGAATCCTTGGTGGTGCGGAGAACATCGATGGATTGTAAGGCCGTTTAGACGCTCCTGCAGCTGGTTGCAAAGCGGTCTGTCCTTGGAATCGTGGTCATTTATTACTTTGACCCGCACTATAGGACTGTGGTGGAGCTTTTCTGGCCTTCTGCTTTTCATCTCTCCTTTTGAACATGGTGTCTACATCAGTCTCTGCTATCAAGGCTAATTTCATCACATGAGCATAAGTCATCGCCTGAAACAACAAAATGTGCTCTTTGATCAGAGGTTTTAAACCTCTCACGAACTTTTGGGTTTTCATCAGCTCGGTGGCCACTAGCAACTGTGAAAAGCGAGAAAGACGCGTGAATTCTTATTCATATTCTCTCACCGTCATCTGACCTTGTACCAATGTTGCAAACTGTACCTCGAGCTTATACCTCTTAGGTGCTGGGAAATATTTCTCATTGAAGGCCTCAGTGAATTCTGCCCATGTCCATGGTACTCCGTGCATTCTTGTTCTTTCGACGGACTGTCACCATGGCTCTGCCTCACTTTCCAGTTTGTATGCTGCCCAACTTACTTTTTCTTCTTCGGTACAAGTGACTCTCTGCAACACTTTTTCGATCTGTGTTAACCACTTCTCAGCCTCCATTGGGTCATGTTGACCGTAGAAACTTGGTGGTCGAAGTCGAATAAAGTCCGTAAATCCCTCGGGACGTCGAATAGCAGGCATGGCCACAGTGTTGACCATGGTCTCCATTAACTGCCGATGGTGTCCCGCATTTTGTTTAGCACCACGAACACTTCCCATCGGTGGAGTATGAATAACTGGCATAATTTGCTCTGGCGGAGTATGCTCTACAACATTCCCCATTGTCGTTCGACTTTCGGTCAGATGGACATTCTCAGCACTGCCTGAAGCAACGTCATGCTCGTTTCCATCTATTGGAATAGTATTTGGCCTAGTACGATGAGGCAACGGTGGTCTACCTCTGCCTCTTCCACGACGAGGAGGCATCGAAACCTATTCAGATAAAACGTTAATCAAACATACAACTCAATCTAATTCCTACTTATATCCTAAAACAGATAGTTTACCATATTTGTATATGTCAGAGTTCAGTTCAGTCTCCAATGACTTAACGCCGGGAGCTTTGATACCACCTGTGACAGCCCGACGTTTCCCAGTCTCTCAACTAGAAAAGGTCGCGCCATCGGATCACCTGATATGATCCTTTCATCAAGGGTTCCTTATTTTACATCAAAGTGATACAAAAATGCGGAAGCAATGTAATTGAACTCTGATATTAACAAAGATGGCAAAATAACTGAAAGGTAGAAACTAGAAACTAATATATACAATAAACAGAAGTAATGTATCTGATGCATGGCTTTTCACCGATGATGGCCATCCGTCATCTAAATAGTGAAAAGAGACCAATACATCCAACCAACATTACATCAGAAATCTAACACCAATATATATCATTTATACAGACCCAAAAATATATCTTTTTCCTTCCTCTCTCTCTATCTCTATCCCAATGCCCCATATCCCAATGCCCATATCCCAAACAATAAACCTAACTATGGGAAGAACTCCTCTGGAAAGTCGTCTTCCCCGCCGTCGTCGTCGTCGTCTTCGTCTCACTCCTCCTTAGGTACATAGGTCGGATCAGCTGCCTGCTCAGGATCGTGCTCTGCAGCTAAGACAATTAAGTCGATGAATGAGCTATCATCCACAGCTCAGTAGAGAATAGTGCATTGTATTCTATATTGACAATTTTTCATTTCATTTCATAGAAACATAAAATAATTCATTACGCTGAACTGCTGTAAATATGCTGTAATTATGCATGATATAACAAGTGCTAGAAATAAACTGAACTGAAATTGCATGCTGGCGAAGACAGGACATCACAAGGTCAAGCTCCCGAGCTAGCGGGATCACTTGGACTAGAGAATTTCAAGCTCCCGAGTTAGCGGGATCACTTGATTCAAGAATTTCAAGCTCCCGAGTTAGCGGGATCACTTGATTTACACTGGAGCAATAACGTATCAAAAAGATTGAATTCAACAGGATCTGAGTATTGACTTACGTAAATTGACCAAGAAATGTTTACATGTATGATTTATGATGCGATGTATTAACTGTCACAGATAAATAGCATTTAAGTTGCTAACTTGCTTTCCAAATGTACTTGATACATTTAATATATATATTATTTCTTTTCTTATCAGATTAACAGTAACACAATGCTATTTATTTCCTATCAAAACAAGCTTATCAATTCAAATATCAAAGAGTCCAATTTTTTTCTATCATTACTCTGATCAGTGCAGACATGCATGTAAATTTCTATGAAACTACGTGACATGATATATCATTATAGAACAGCAACACGGATTCCCTACTGGTGTGCGTCAAGTGTTTTACACGTACTAACGTTGATGCTCAATCAACCATCCGAGATCACCATGCAACGCTCAGTTCGTCAGAATTTGTTAAGTGCTCCATGTGGCACCTTAAGAAAATGGATTTGTTTTAAAACAAACTAATCGTTTATAAATGATGCACAGTGCACCAAGACACACACAGTGCACCAGGCCTTATCAGCTATATATATATATATATACCTACCTGATCCAATGTGGACCCAAGGTCCAAAACACAAGCACAGCCCAGCCCAAACCCGAGGCTGGAGGGGGGTTGCCGCGGCAACACATGGTGCTTGCCGCTGCAAGTACCTTGCCATGGCAACCCTTTGTGGTTGCCACGGCAAGCCACTCAGCATGGGGTCTTGCCGCGGCAACCCCTTGAGGTTGCCGTGGCAAGCCTGGCTTGCCGGGCTTCAGCTGGGTCATCTTCTTGCTCTTGCTTTGGGGTTTCTTCTTTTCTTTTGCTCATATAAATATATAAATATATTTTTATTCCACTTTTGTGTATTTATTTGCTTTTATAGAATTATAACCTTCATTATCATATATATATTTATATATATCTATATATAAATATATATCTATATATCTATATATATAATCTGCATCATCATTTACAGATTTTGAACCCAGAAGTGCAAGGGGTTTCACTCTATCTCTGGGCCACAATTTGAACTGCTAGTTCCTATAATTTAGTCTTCTTGTATAAGATTAAACAAGTGACCTACCTCGTGGTGAATTCGATTAGCATCAGATAATTACTGCTGTGTTTGCTGCCGATTTTGAGTATGGAGCAGAACTAAAAGCCGGAGCAGACAAATTTTTTCATGCTGTTTACTAACTCAGTTCTTCCGATTTACTAATCAGAACACCATAGAGGCAAGGGACTTTGCCTTTTAACAGGAGGCCTTGACCTTGCGTGCATGAGAGTCGCTAGTGACTCATGCAGCCGTGTACTGAATAGGGGATACAAGCAGCTTATAAGCTATTTGAGGTTAAATGACTGTGTTAGGCATCATACCTATAGAGGGTGTATCATAAAAGACAGAATAATATTTTGTTTATATGTAAGGCAGTTTCACTCTTGCAATGTATATGCCTTTTTTTTTATTTGTTTCACATGAGTCATTTTAATTACTTATATCTATTCTTGGAATATATATCTATATATATATATATATATATATATATATATGTATATATATATACATATATATCAATATATATTTATATTCCTTTAAATTAACATGATTTCAATTGTTGGTATTTAGGTTGATCCTTCATCCTCATTGGCTGAGCTAGGCCAATTTAGTGGCTAAGGTCATAGCTCAAAGCTGACTGGACCCTTAGCAATACTAGGTAGTGTATCCGTTTGAGAATCGTTACAAATTTGATCTAACATGAGCGGCCCAATCGGACAAAGGGAGTAACAGGAGAGAGAGAACCAAGGTTTCAAATATTTCTTCATTCCTTTCCTCAAATAATTTTTCCTTTTTAGTCTCTTTTTACTCACAACGCCCAAGGTGGGTTCGTCGTGAGTTTTTGCTCTCTTTTTACCCGTGGCGCCCTTTCGGGTTTTCACCACATCCATGGGTTTAGCTCTCTTACCCCAAGCGCCCTTTCGGGTTTTCACCTGGTCCGCACAAACTCACTGTTTTTACCCATAGTGCACTTTCGGGTTTTCACCACGTCCATCTTGCTTTGAGCTTGTATTTTTATTTTCTTTTTCTTTTTATTTTTTTATTTTTTCAAGAGCCACGACATAGACGTTGATTCCGTCATAGCCGGCAGGATGGGGTTCTGGTGTCGTTTCACAACTCAGCTTGTGTTGACCTATCAGATGCTTTGACTGCTTGTGAACCTACAAAGAGGGCTTCCTTCAGGGTGTAGTTTGGCCATGGGTTAGGTTAGGATTCGAAGGTAAGTTGGGCTAAAAGGGTTTCCTTGGTATGGCTCAAGTTTTCTTCACAACATACTTTCTTCCTTGGGAGGATTTACTGTACATGCCCCATAATTTTTCTATTTTTTTCTCTCTCTTTTTTATTTTTATTTTATTTTATTTTATTTTTTTACTTTATTTCAGGCAATCTCTTTTTGGGGTTTTGCTTTTTCGATTTTGTTTAGATTTTGATGGTAAGTTTACTTCGCCTTTTTTTTGCATATGTACACACATTTTTTTTGGGGAAGGGGTTTATTGAAAGAAAGGCCCAGGCTCAAATGGGGTAGTAAAGGATATCATCACTTTTAGGAATGCTTTTTGGCTATTGTGCTTGAAATGATGACCTCTTTTGGGTGGTTCTTAAGCAGTCATGCATCTGTTTCACCAATACTTACCTTATCGTGATGGACACTAAGAGTCGAACTGTTGGACGTATCCAGCATTGATGGGCTCGGGAAAATGATCTCCATCCATGGTGGCGAGGTGGATGGTGTATCCCGGTAGCACTTCTCGGACGACGTAAGGTCCCTCTCAGATCGACTTGAATTTCCCCTCGGATCGGCGTGGAGGGATGGGAAGATCTTCTTCAGCACAGTGTCTCCTACCTTTAGATCTCGACCGTGGACACGTTTATTATAAGTGTGTGTGATTTGCCCCTGGTAAACTTGAGTATGATACAAAGCTAGGAGTCTTTTCTCGTCTAATAAGTTCAATTGGTCAAAGCGGGATCTCTCTTTTTCTGCTTCTGGTAAGCCTGATTCAAGGAGGATTCGGTGCGAGAGTACTTCGACTAACCTCGGTTTCATACACTAGGGAGAATGGTGTTGCCCTTTTAGCGGTACGGATCGACGTTCGGTAGGCCCACAAAGCAAATGGCAGGATTTCGCTCCAATCTCGATAAGTGACGACCATTTTCTCAAGGATGCGGACAACTGTCTTATTTGCGGCTTCCACGGCTCCATTAGTTTAAGGCCGATAAGGGGATGAGAGATGGTTCTTGATCTTGTATTGCTCGCAAAAGGCTCGGATGCGCTTATTCGCAAAGTTTGTGCCGTTGTCTGTGATGATATCTTTGGGTACTCCAAATAGGCACACAATATTGTTCTTAATAAACTTCTCGACGTGACTGGCCGTGATGTTGGCATATGACGCCGCTTCTACCCACTTGGTGAAGTATTCAATGGATACGAGGATGAACCGATGTCCGTTTATTGCTTTCGGATTAATCATTCCAACAACGTCAAGGCCCCAGGTAGCAAATGGCCAAAGAGTGGTCATGCAGTGAAGATCGATGGCAGGAGCGTGTATCAGACTGGAGTTGTAATATTCCTAAAAATTTGGACAATGTATAGTGACCTCGAGATCCATGCCCGACTGGTCGTAGGTTTGACCAAGTGATGGCCAAACAGTGGACTTCTATAGTTAACGTATTCATGTGATGTGAGTGTACCCTAAGTATGGGGTATGAGTGTTAGTAAAGGGTCACATACACCTATCTCTGGTGTATGTGCTTAACACCAAAACTGAAGGAGGGTTATAAGGGTTTAATAACCTAAAGGAAAGTCATTCCTTTGTTTGGTTGGTGAGAGAGTTAAGAGGAGAGAGAGAGAGAGAGAGAGAGAGAGTAAAGAGGAGTTAATGGCAAGGAGAGTTATTGTGGTTCGGATTTGAGGACGGATTTGAGCATTGAATGCCAGATTCGACGTGTGAAGAACTGTTAAAGCAAAAGCTTGGAACCCTAGCCATGAAATCAACCATTCTATCATTTAAGAGATTAATTTGAGGTGAGCTTTGTTAAATTTAAATGCATGAGTTTTGATGATTAAATTCAGTCAATAGATGGGGTAAATGATGAATTAAAATGATGGAAAAAGATAGAAAAATAGGAAGAAAAAGATTTGGAGAAACAGCCCGAGAAGGGGTTGAGTTCTGACCAAATCGATTAATCGATTTTGGTCTGGAAGTTGAAACGACAGAGAGGCCTGAAATCGATTAATTGATCTGAAATTCGATTAATCGATTTAGAAATCGACTAATCGACTGAGTAACTCCAGTGGCTGGAGAATTTAGGCTTGGGGAAACCTATTAATCGATTTGGGAATCGATTAATCGATTTTGGATTTCGATTAATCGATTGAGGACTTCGATTAATCGATTTGGGATCGATTAATCGATTTTGGATTTTGATTAATCGATTAATCAATTTAGGGTTTTGATTAATCAATTTTGGAGATCGATTAATCAATTTTGGTAGTTTGAGTTGACTTCTTAGTTGGACCTTGAGATTCACGGAGGGCCTTGGACCTTTTCTATTACATCCTTATTGATGATGTGCATAAGTTATGATGTACCATAGGTGGTACGAGCTAAGGCAAGCATGAGGAGCCGTGTGGGACCTTGATGCTTAGACAGTCAGACACCTGAGGTAGGGAATACCTTGAACATGTACTTTGATTACAAGAGCATGTATGTAGTGATATAGAAGTGAAATGAATCATATAATCTCCATGTGTGTGTGTGTGTGATACATCAATGAAATGAAAATGCTTTAATCATATAATCCGCTCAGTATGTGTGTGTGTGTGACACCAAGCAAGCATATGAAAATGAGATATCCTCAGGGGATGAGGAAGTGATAAAGGCATCAATGCGATGCAAGTAATTTAGGCATCCCAGGGATGTAAGCGAAATTGTTAAGTAAGATTGAACAAAGACTGATAAGGCCTAATTGATATAAAGTAGCACATTTATATGTAAAGTACATGATATTTTTATTATTTAATGTTTAATCAGAATACCCCACCGACGTGGCGGGATACCCACGACTGACTCAACAGAATATCCATGACTGGTACGGCAGTCTATTCGTACACAGTAGCACAACCCAGGGATGTTGAGATGAGATTAGACCCCGTCACCTATGAGAAAGGGACCTGGGTAGTAATCAAAGTGATATATATTATAACAACTGTCTATTTAGACGACGATGGAGGGTATTCCATCGAGGCTCGATGCTATATTGCTCGGGGATTACTTAAGTTGAAGATTTAAGTTTCTTTAGGCCTATTCAGTGTAATTCATGAACAGTTGATAATAAATGAAACATGTAAACCACCAGTAAACTTCAATGTATATGTAACCCTTTAAACAGTTTTCCATTAAGTTTATAAATACATCATGCTATCATATCATGGAATATATGTGAGGATTTGACTTATATGTTCATTGTGTTGTTCCCTATTGTACTAGGATGTAGCTCACCCTTAAGACTATACGTCGCAGGTCCTTTGCTTGCAGCCTAGAGGCTTCGGGAGACGCTGATCCAGGGGATTCGGACTTCGTGCCCAGAGACGAGTTAAAGTCTTCTCCAGAGGACTTCTTCTAAGAGACTCCGTTGTGGGCTTTGATAGGGAGAGTTTTGAGAGCTCATTGTATGGCTTGGTATGTCAAGCCTTAATTTTGAGAAATGTAATTAAATAGATACATTCTTTTGGCGAACCATCTAGGGTAACTAAGTGATGTCACTGATTGTTCGGGTGGGTTCTTTTACTCATGCAGAGGCATGGATTTAGAATCATCTTTTGGATTATAGATTTTGGAGTATATATATATATATATATATATATATATAGAACTGGAGATTTATTTCAGTATCAGTTCTTATGCGTTTCATTCTCTTTATTATTGCTTGTTATGCCAATGTTTCGTATGTATCCATGGGGTACAGCCTGGAGGATCGTGCTGATGGCACGGGTTTTGGGGTGTTGAAATTCGGGCTGTCACAGTTGGTATCAAAGCCTTTCTTTTAGAAATTATGACAATCTTTATTTTTGTCAGAGCATAGAGACTTCTGCTAACGAAACCTTGGTTTCACGTGCAAACCGTTATGTCTTCTAGGGGAAGGAGCCGACCCAGGGGTGGTCACAGTAGAAATTTGCGTAGCAGAGATGACTTTATCTCGTCTACAAACAGAGTGCCTATGGGAAGTAGAGAGGTTCCCGAGAGTAGTGGCCCAGAAAATCGAGATCAGGCAGAGAATCAGGATCGAGATCAAAGAGAACAAGAGAGAATTAGAGAAAGAAACGAGGAGAGAGAAGAGCATCAGAGGATGATGCACACTATGGAAACTATGGCGACAGCCATGACATAACAGACAGCATCCTTGGCAGCTCATACTGCCCACGAGCAGCATCAACCACCTACGCCTCCAGTAGGACCTACACTGCCAGTGCCTCAGCGTTTACCAAGTTTAGGAGGATGAGACCTCCTAGCTTTTCAGAGTAGGCAGAGCCCATGGCAGCTGAGAATTGGCTAAGTGAGATGGAGAAAGTATTTAGCCTACTGACATGCACGGAGGACGAGAGCGTCCGTTGGGCAGCCTACATGCTAGATGGGGAGGCTAGGCCTTGGTGGAAGTTTGTTTCTAGGACTAGGGCTCAGGACACCCCAGATTTGCCTTGGATGTGGGAGGAATTCATCGAGGAGTTTAATAAGCAGTATTTCCCAGAAGTTATGCGAAACCAGATGGAGATACAGTTCTTATAGCTTCTTCAAGGAAGAATGACAATGCGAGAGTACGGAGTGGAGTTCATGCGACTTGGTCGCTTCGCTCCTGATTACGTGATTATGGACGTGATGAGAGCAAAGAGGTTTCAACAGGGCTTAAGGCCGGATATCCGAGGAGGAGTTGCACCATTTCAGCTGAAGGCCTATATAGAGGTCTTGAGTAAAGCTCTCGTGGTTGAAGAAGAAAATAATGATTGATACCGCTGAAGAGAGCAGCACGGGAGAGGAAACATGGATCAGAGTAGAACTAGGAACTACGAGTCGGTGAACAAAAAGCCAAGATTCGTAGCACCCAATCAGAGACAATCGTTCCAAGCTGGGTATGGGAGACCGGCGCAGCAGACTACCCATAAGAGATTTCCATTGCTTACGTCGGGGAGGCCGATGAGATATGAGAGCCCTGTCGTCACCACTGGAGCAGCAGTTACACAAGGTTTTTCACGAGCTGCTTCTTCCACACCGAGGGAGACTTGTGCCAAGTGTGGCAAGTCCCACAGGACGGTGGATTGCAGGCAAGGAACACGAGGCTGCTTTAAATGTGGAAAGGTGGGCCACATGATTAAAGATTGCCCTAACGACGGATATGCCACTTATCTCTACCACAAGGAGATTGTAAGAACAAGGTCGTCATCTTCTGACCTAACACAAGGAGATCATTTCGATTTCGAGGAGAGTGATCGACTGATATGCCACTTATCTCTACAGTCAGGGCCGAGAGCATGATTAGAAAAGGTTGCGGCGGTTATTTGGCATTCTTGAAAGAGGATAAGGAAGAGAAGAATGCTATCTCTGAGATAGCGGTGGTTCGAGAGTTCGAAGATGTATTTCTGGAGGATTTACTAGGATTCCCTCCAGAGAGGGAAGTAGAGTTCGCCATCGACTTAGCACCGGAAACGGAGCCTGTTTCGAAAGCACCATATAGGATGACTCCTGCTAAGTTGAAGGAGTTGAAAGAGCAGTTGTAAGAGCTCATGGGCAAAGGGTTTGTAAGACCGAGGGTGTCTCCATGGGGAGCCTCAGTCTTATTTGTGAATAAGAAAGATGGGTCAATGCGGTTGTGCATTGACTATCGCCAGTTAAACAAACTCACTATAAAGAACCGATATCCTTTGCCTAGGATAGATGACTTGTTCGATCAGCTGCAACGAGCGAAGTACTTTTCCAAGATCGGTCTGAGATCTGGATACCATCAGTTGAGAGTCAAGGCTGAGGACATCCAGAAGACTGCATTTAGGACACGATATGGGCACTATGAATTCTTGGAGATGCCGTTTGGTTTGACAAACGCCCCAACGTCATTCATGGATTTGATAAATCGGGTGTTTAAGCCACACCTGGACTCCTGCGTCGTGGTGTTTGTCGACGATATCCTAATATACTCCAAGTCAAAAGCAGAACATGAAGAACACTTGAGAGTTGCTCTACAAACCTTACGTGAACAACAACTGTATGCCAAGCTCAGCAAGGGCGAGTTTTGGTTAGAGGAAGTTAGCTTTTTAGGACACGTCGTCTCAAAGCATGGTGTCACGATAGATCCGGCTGAGATAGAAGCAGTGGTCAATTGGGAGCAACCAAAGACCGTGACCGACATCCGTAGTTTCCTTGGACTAGCGGGCTATTATCGATATTTTATTGAGGAGTTTTCAAAAATATCAGGACCTCTTATGAGACTTACACGGAAGGATTCAAGATTTGAGTGGAGTGAAGTGTGTGATAAGAGTTTTCAAGAACTCAAGAAGAGACTCACTTCAGCTCTAGTATTAGCGATTCCTTCAGGCAGTGGAGGGTTCGCGGTATACAGTGATGCTTCTTATAATGGTTTGGGTTGCATGCTCAACCAACACAAAAAGGTGATAGCTTACGGGTCAAGACAGTTGAAGGAGAATGAAAAAAACTACCCGACACATGACCTGGTACTAGCAGCGGTCATCTTTGCGCTGAAGATTTGGTGACATTATTTATACGGTGAGACCTTTGAGATCTTCACCGACCATAATTGCCTCAGATACCTGTTCACACATAAAGAGTTAAATATGAGGCAGCGCGGATGGATGGAGTTTCTCAAAGACTACGACTATTCCATACAGTACCATCCAAGCAAGGCTAATGTAGTAGCCGACACCTTAAGTCGGAAGGGTTCAGCTCAGTTGGCTAGTTTGATAGGGTATGCACCGATGGAAGTTATTTTAAGATCTCTCGATGTATGATGCAAATATTGAGGTGCAAGCTACAGGAGCCTTCTTGGCAAATATTTCAGTGAGGCCAACGATATTTGAGCATATCCACGAGCTACTGATGAAAGACCCGACGTTAACCAAGATTCGGCAAGGTGTAATTGAAGCCATCAAACCTGAGTTCTCAGTGAAGGAAGATGGTTCCTTAATGTTCAAGGGCCATCTTTGCATTCCAGATAATGTCAATCTGCGGTGAACAATCCTTGATGAGACTCGCAAGTAAAATTACGCAATGCACTCTGGTAGCACGAAAATGTACCAAGATTTGAAAAAGAATTACTAGTGGAGAGGTTACGTGAGAACGAGAGGCCGACGTAAAGGAAAAGTTGAGAATCAATTTGTGTCACCGTAAGCATGTTTGCGGATTTAAATCGTCTATTGTCATCCAATGTCGACCATTTGGCCAATTTATTAAATGGAGAGAATGCGGATCCAAATCGTGCCGTGATGCCATATGGAACGCATGGTTAAGAGTCATCATGCCACGCAATGGCTATGAAGACAAACTTTACAAAACCGATGACCAACTGGCCATGTATTATCAAGGAAATGAAAGAGACATAAAGCAGAGAAAATTTTTGAAATTTTGATGAAAACTGATTAATCGATTTTCAAATCGATTAATCGATTTTGGCCGATTAATCGACTGGCATACGCCAGTGAGTGGAGATTCAGAAAATCAAATTAAGTGAAATTCTGATTAATCGAGGGGGATTCGATTAATCGATTTTGAAAATCGATTAATCGACTGGCACACGCCAGTGAGCTGACAAACTAGAATTTTAAAGGATAAAAAAAATTCGTTTAATCGAAAGGAACTCGATTAATCGATTTTGATTTTCGATTAATCGATTTTGGGAATCGATTAATCGATTTCGTGCGGCTAGAGAAATTTTTTTAAACCGATTAATCGATTTGGGCCTATATATATGAATATAGGGGGATTTTCTCCCCATTCGAAAATCTGTTTTGTTTTTTTTCTTGTGCACCACTTCGTCTTCCTCATCGAACTACCTTACCAGCTAGGGATTTTGTGGATTTTGGGTTGAATTCGGATCGAAATCGCTTATCATTCAGATCGAACACCTAAGGTAAACCCTAGATTCAATTTTTCTTTTAGTTTGGACCATCACAGCCCTAGTTTTCTTTGGTTTTTGATCAAAATGCCTCCTCAAACTTGTTTAACAATGAAGCAAGCGGCTTCAAAGCTCCTGGTACAGCGTAAGAACGCCGCACCGCCACCACGATCACCTCTACTGTCACCATTACCATCTTCATCGGATACCACATCCGGTTCGACGAGCGCATCGTCACGCGAGTCTTCACTGACACCACCACAACCACCATTAAACTTGCCCCAACCCAACGAATGGTGGGCAGCAAAGGAATTCGAGGATGAGTACATCATCGACGAAGTCCTATTTACTGACTAGGATGTCGAGGGCAAGACCCAATGGGCCCGACAATACCTCCAAAAGGCAGGTCTCGACAATCTTCTGAACCCATTACACGGGTCTTATTATCCTCGAATCGTGCACCTATTTTACCAAAACTTAGAGGAGGGCCAAGTCGATGATACCATCACGACCAAGATCGATGGTCGTAGTTACACCTTCGCCCGCCGCCATGTGCACGAATCTCTAGAGTGTTACTTGGATTTTGTGCTCGAGACCACCCTATTTCCACCATTTATCGAGGAGGTCAAGTTTGAAGAAATTATGACCGAGATGACCAACGGTAAAAAAAGGATCAGGAAAATCGATACTGAGGGTAGACCCACCTCCTTATATGTGGATGCTTGATTCTATAATCAAGTGTAATTTATACCCTATACGCCATGACATTGAGCGGGTAGAATTGGTCCAACAAGCCTTCTATGCAGCATACTGCGGGCGTTGGTTCGACACTACCAAGCTCGTCATTGAGGGGATGACCTATATAAAGGGCAAGATGATGAAAGGTCCTTTGAGACCAAAGGAGAAGATGTCATACACTCGCCTCATTTCGAGCATGCTGGAGTGCTATTCTGACACCCCAAGGTATGCCATCTCACCTCATGAGCCGAAAGATACGGACCAAGTGAAGCATTATTCCATCACTTTGTGGGGTCGTAGCTATAGATTGTTGAAGAGGGCCCTACTAGTTCATGGGCCAACACCAGCAGCACCACCACCCCCACCACCACTCCAGGACCTCCCAGTGGGGGAAGCACACCCGTTATCCCACCAGCTGAGGGAGCGCAATCCCACAACTCAGTTCCACGTGCGGAGAAGCCTTTGGTGCCCCCACATCCACCTTCACTGTCTGCAGCTGCCGCACCTACGTCATCCTACCGCCGACAAGCGGCTCGCCCAGCTCCCATGATTGAGGATGTGTTGGCCAGGATGAAGGCCAACAACCAGCAAATGAACCGGCGTATGGACTTTTTGATGTACCATACCATGCGATACATCTATCCTCAGGACTACCAGCAGCGTCTCGCGGCAGAGCAGGCATGGACTGCGGGAGCGACCACTTTTCACTCAGGTGCCGCTGATGCCGACACATCTGGCTCGGTGCCACAACGATCAGGCCAGGCGAGTCATCCACCACCAGACCAGCCTGGAGAGGGAACCGCATGAGCGGGAGTGGATAACTTTTGGCATTGTTTGATAACTTTTTGGCATTTTTGAATTGTAATTAAGTGTGTGAATTGTAATTAATGGAAAATGAACAAATTGTAAACTTTCTGGAATAGATGAAATGGAAATCAAATCTTTCAACTTCGCTTGCACTTCTATTTTTCCTTCTTGCATTGCGTATTGCAAAATTATTTAAGTTTTTGTGAACGGGTATGTAACCTCACCTGTGTATGGGGGGACCCCTTCAACACACCTTTACGTTCATTTTCGAGGACAAAAATTTCCAAGGTGGGGAGAATGTAATATCCCCAAAATTTTGGTACAGTGACCTCAGGATCCGTGCCCAACTGGTCATAGGTTTGACCAAGTGATGGTCAAACAATGGACTTCTATAGTTAATGTATTCATGTGATGTGAGTGTACCCTAAGTATGGGGTATGGGTGTTAGTTAAGGGTCACATACACCTATCTCTAGTGTATGTGCTTAACACCAAAACTGAAGGAGGGTTATAAGGGTTTAATAACCTAAAGGGAAGTCATTCCTTTGTTTGGTTGGTGAGAGAGTTAAGCGGAGAGAGAGAGAGAGAGTAAAGAGGAGTTAATGGCAAGGAGAGTTATTGTGGTTCAGATTTGAGGACGGATTTGAGCATTGAATGTCGAATTCGACGCATGAAGAATAGTTAAAGCAAAAGCTTGGAACCCTAGCCAAGAAATCAACCATTCTATCATTTAAGAGATTAATTTGAAGTGAGCTTTGTTAGGTTTAAATGCATTAGTTTTGATGACGAAATTCAGTCAATAGATGGGGTAAATGATGAATTAAAATGATGGAAAAAGATAGAAAAATAGGAAGAAAAAGATTTAGAGAAACAGCCCGAGAAGGGGCTGAGTTCTGACCAAATCGATTAATCGATCTGAAAATCGATTAATTGATTTTGAAATTCGATTAATCGATTTAGAAATTGACTAATCGACTGAGTACCTCCAGTGGCTGGAGAATTTAGGCTTGGGGAAACCGATTAATCGATTTGGGAATCGATTAATCGATTTTGAATTTCGATTAATCGATTTGGCAATTGATTAATCGATTGAGGACTTTCGATTAATCGATTTGGGATCGATTAATCGATTTTGGATTTTGATTAATCGATTTGAGAATCGATTTAGGGTTTCGATTAATCAATTTTGGAGATCGATTAATCGATTTTGGCAGTTTGAGTTGACTTCTTAGTTGGACCTTGAGGTTCACGGAGGGCCTTGAACCTTCTCTATTATATCCTTATTGATGTCGTGCATATTTTATGATGTACCATAGGTGGTACGAGCTAAGGCAAGCATGAGAAGCCGTGTGGGACCTTGATGCTTGAACAGTCAGACACCTGAGGTAGGGAACTCCTTGAACATGTACTTTGATTACAAGAGCATGTATATATTGATATAGAAGTGAAATGAATCATATAATCTCCATGTGTGTGTCGCGACCCCAACTGTGCTTTCATTATTTATTTGTGGTAAAAGAAATTTAAAATTAAAATAAAACAGGGGATGAAATCAGCACAACTGAGAAGTCCTAGACCTGCAGGGTCCATTGTGGCAAGTTTTGATAAGTAAGAGTTTGTCCCATAGGGAAAGATGATCTACAGCTCCAAGCGAGCCATCTCTAGTAGTCCCTCTGATCTAACTACAGATCTGGCAGTCTTTAAGGGAAGGGAGTTTAAGGTTACTTAGTTTACAGATCCTAAGGTAGCCTAATTTCTAAACTACAGAAAGGGTTGAGAGGATGGATGGAGTGCGGAAAATAAATATAAAAGGGTGAGAAGTATGTTATTGAGCCTAGATCAGAGGAATTTTGTAACTCAGATTCAGATCTGATGTTATAGAAATCCTATCCAATGGCTACGTTATCACCACTGAGGAGAAAGAATCCAACCCATCTCTGTGCCATGATTCAATCCCTTAAGGTTATAACCTGTCCACTCAAATGGTCACAGACTATCCTATAGGGGAACCACAATCCAGAGATGGGTCAAAACAAGTTAATCATTGTTAGCACTATTTCATCCAGGCTACCAGCTCAAGAATCCATAGGGAACCTCAACCTCTAAAGCTCTATGTGTGGGGCTAAGGCTGTATAGGACCATGATAGCCCCGACACATAAAACCAGCAAGAGATTGAGTACAACCTTCAATCTAGCTGTCCATTGCTTGAGTGAGGTTACAATGGTCCAGTCACAAGCCTACAATCTCTATAACCAAATCAGATCCAACATCTGATAGCGGATCTATATAAATATAGGGGAGTCTGCCTCTGTACAATCTCCCACCAGGCTAATACAAGCTCAGGTGCAGAGAAGAAGGATCCATCTTGGATCGGTGGATTAGAATCACCCTAAGGCTATAACCTGTCCACTTGAATGGTCACAGACTATCCCATAGGCTATCCTCCTCACGGAGCCTAAGACAAAATAAGAATATCACTGCCACCACCATGGTCACAAGGCTACCAGCTCAAGCTCCCATGGGGATTTCAGATCTAGTGGGTCCTGTGGTGGGGCTAAGGCTGTATAGGACCATGATAGCTCAGACACATAGGTCACTTGGATCTGAGTGGCCCTTAGAATCAATCCTCCATTGCTTTGAATCATAGCCAAAGCAATGGCGGATCACAAGGCAGCAGCCTTGCATAGAGCAGATCGCATTCAAACACAAATCTCATAATGTAAAAATCCTATTACAAAACTTCCATTCAACTAGTTCAAAATGCATACAAAGACATAGCCAGCAAGTGCTGGACAATGGAGAGAAGAAAAAAAAAAAAAGAAAACTACTTACAGCTATAAAAGAAAAGAAAAACGATCTCAGATCAAAGCTCTAAGAGATGAGAGGTGTTTCGAGCTCCCTAAACCTAAGCTAAGTATGAGTTTTTATAGCAGTGGTGTGGCGGCGCATTAGGGTTAGGAAACTCTAATTTTAACGATGCCACGTGGCCTAATAGTGATCCTTGGATGCATCGGGGCACGTGCACGGAGATTTAAGCATGGGAGTGCGTGCCCTAATCGCTGGAAATTCCTAGAAAGTCCTCTGCTGAAGCAATGGAAGTTGAAGTTCAGAGCTTCACTAGGTAGCTATTGTTTCCCAGACTTGTCGCGTGTTAGCTCTTTGCTCTTCGCGAGGATGGGTTGACATTGAAGCTTCAACCGTCGCAAGGTTGCCTTGGTTTGCTCTTCAGGCAGTCGCGTGATAGAGAATTGCGCTCTCGCTGGATTGGGCTTCGCGAGGGTGGATTTGAATAGCACGAGAACTGCACGAGGACTTCTCTTCAATGGACTTCGCGAGTTTCCTCGCGAGGCTTTAATGAGTTTTGAACTGCGCGAGGTTCCATGTCTTAATTGATCTTCGTGAGGATGGCTCTGTCTTTGCGAGGATGCTTTCTTCTTGAATAGCGCAAGAACTGCGCGATGAGTTCACTTCTGATATTTGCATCCCGCGGCTACTGCGCGAAGAGTCTTCTGAAGCTCTCTCTCCTCAACCCATTCTGAGCAAACTGTGCGAGGTGTTCTACTCTTGAGCTTCGTGAGAGCTGCGCGAGTTTGTGCTTCTGAAGCTCTTCAGTCGCTCAACTGCGCGAGAAGTTGTTGTAAAGTCTTGGGATGCTCAGTTGGACTGCGCGAGGCATATTTCTCCTGAATCCTCTAAAGCTTGGGTCAGTTGCGCAAGACTCATTTCAGGTCTGAATTCAGAGTCCATCCTTCTGAGGGACTTCTGGTGCCAAAATAGGCTCCTTAGCAGGATTCCTGGCCTTATTTCACTGCTGATTATTACCTACATAAAACACTTAACAAGAACTTATTAGATGGCTAAGGGTCTAATCAAAGATTAAGTTAAGGGGTGAAAAGTGGTACTTTTCAAGTCTTAACACACCCCCAAACCTAATCTTTGCTAGTCCCTTAGCAAAGCTATATTAAATCTACTACAAAAATTAAATGCCACTTTCGTAAGGAGCACGGATACATTTAGCACATGTACCAAGCCTTTTGAACCCCTACGTGATCCCTAGTGGAGGAGTGAAGTCTCCTGAGGGTTTTCAGTGAAGACACCCACAAACTTCTCAATGAAATAGTTAACAAAAGTGCAATATCATCAAGTGAGCAGTCAAGGAGCAGACTTAGTTTACTCTTGAATCAGTAAACAGAAAAGAAATTTAATCCATTGGTTGCACAGAAATTTAAACAGCATAAACTTCTCATGAATGCACAGCATTTTCAATCAGTTTACAACCACAGAAAACTGCACAAGTGTGTGCCAGCACTGAGCTCATCATCAAATCAAAAATTAGGTCATAGGTCATACATAATGCATTCAAGGTCAGACCCAAAAACTTTCCAGGGCATACTCTCATAAGGGTCTTGTTGAGGGGTTCATTTTCTCTCAGGCTCAAGAGCAGTTACATCCCCCAAATGGGTCTGTAAGCATGAGCATAGGCAGAGTTCTTAAGTGCTGACATCATTGACAGATCCTCACCATAGATTGGATAACTCTTTATCTCCACATGACAGCTCACTCAACTTTGGATCACAAGGGCTTTTAACTGGGCTGGAATGTGGCTTATGGAGTGGGGTTAAAAAGAATGGAAGGTTGAAAAGGGGTTCAAAATTGAGAAATCAGTAGGTGAAGGAGGTGGTTCATGACTTCACCTTCTTGAATTCAGCTCCCTTCATCTTCTTTGAGATTTTCAGATTTGAAGTGATCAATTTCTCTTCTTGATTTTGATTTTCCAATGAAAGTTCCCTCTTGACTCCTCTCTTACTCCTCTTCATTATTATTTTTGTTTCTTTTTTATGGAATTTTCTTCTTTTTATTTTTGTTTTTGCTTTTCTGAAATGCCACCATGTTCTCAGTTACCATACTATCAGAATTTTGAGATACTTCTTCTCCATTCACCTAATGTTGACCATAGCTAGCCCATCTTCAACTCTTTCTCCTTTACCTTCTGAATTCTCAGAGTGAGGGTAGACTGAATCAGGTTTATAGGTTCAGGTACAAGTACTCAGGTGTATTTTGAAGAAATTCAGGATTTAAAGCTCAAAGGGGGTATGGACAAGGGCAGCTGCTTTAGGGTTGGTCTTTTTAGGGTCAAACTATTCAAGAGAAGGCCTTGATCCTTTCCTAAGTCTCATGAGTGCTGTCAGTTGTTTTAACTTGGAGTTACCTAACTTCTAGTGAGCACAACGACTCAGCCAGTCCTTAGAACTAGAAGAAATTGCCTTAGTTACTCCTCAAAGAATAGAAAAAAAATTTGTAGGCCCAATTCTCACTGGTTATGGTCTTCCTTTGAACTTTTAAGTATGTCCTCACCTTTTTCTCTTTCTAATGATTCACTAAGTGCTGATACAAGTGAGTTTCCTTGGTGATCTCGTCATGGAAATGTGAAATATTAAAAGTTTATAATGTCTAAAGTTTGTAGAAATTTTAAATTTCTTATTTGTCATGATTCTTAAGTGAACATAGATCCATTTCCATATTACTCACATGACTCTGCTGCACTTAGGTTAACTATTCCATTGGCAGGGTCTGCCTGCCACACCTCCAAACCTATGAGGAGCAGTGTCCTCACTGATTCAAAGGTGTGTGTGCAGCAGGTCCATTATTTATAAAAAGAAAGGAAAATAATATGGAACAAAACACCCAACAGACAAAGCAAAATAGTACTGACAAAAGAAGAAAATCTATTAAAAATGAGAGATGTACAAACTAAAAGAAACAGAAGCAAAAAGTGCAGAAACAGAAAAAATCCTAGGTACAATCAAATCAAAATCTAGATCAAAACTTGGCCCAACCCATCTTCTTGGCATGCTCTTGAAGGTAAGCCTCTTCCTCTTTTTTATTTTGTTCCCTCTCTTCCTTTCTTTGGGCCGCAGTTTTGGGCATGGTTGGTGCCCTGACCCTCATTTTTCTGGTCTTTGGTTGAGGAGGGATCACTGAAGATTTATCTGTGGTTGGCTCAGGGGATTTGATAGGACTTTTTCCTTTGGGACTCTTCCCTTTTGGGCCCTTCCCTGGCTGAGGCTGAGGGGGAATGAGAGGGAATTGGGCTTGTTCTTACTCAGGAGGGGCAACAGGGGATTTATCTTTTTCTTTCACCTGAGGCAGTAGAGGACTTTTCCCTTTGTCAAGCTTAGGGGGAGCCACAGAAGACTTTTCTTGTTCCTTAGCTGCAGGAATGGCAGGGCTCTTCCCCTTCTCTGGCTGGCTCATTGGTGGTGCCTCCTCAGACTGGGCAGATGTTTCTTTTCCAATTTTTAGAGAGGCAATAGTGTGAGAAGTTCTTTTAGCTATAACTTTCCTTCTCTGAGGATAGGTTTGTTCAGCAGGGCTTGATGAAGGAGCAGCAACAGGAGTCTTGGCACGTGGATCCATAGGTGGTGCAGAATCAGAATCTGAGTCAGAAGGAAAAAGCTCAGTGGAATCCAAACCAAGGGCAGCAGCAGCCTATCTGCGTTCCTCTTTGGAAAGTAGGCGACCATGGGGATCATCGTGAGCAGAAGCTCTGGTGACCTTTGGAGGTGGGGATGGAGGGGCTGGCCTTTTTCCTTTTTGGGCTGCAGTGGATCTTTTGGAGGTGGAAGGTTTCTTGGAAGGAGTCCTTTTTCTTTTGGGGGCAGGAGATTGAACAGGGGGAGGCACTGAGACAGGAGCAGGAGCTGGAGTAGGTACTTTAGCAGGAGGGCGAACAGGTTGTGTAGGTGTAGGGGTAGGGGGAGTGGAAGAAGATGGCCCTGGTTGTGTGGAAGAAGAAGGGGCCTCAGGGGGTGCTGTGGCGAGAGGGGTGGCCTGAATTGGTTGGGCTAGTAGGAAGGCAACCCTCTATTCTAAAATCTCAATTTTCTTGGTAGCATATAGGAGATTGGTATCTGAAAGCTCCTTACTGAGTTTGTTGATCTCCTGAGCATTGTTCAATTTTTTTTCAAACAACCTGGCTCTCGATTGCGCATGTTGGGCATTTGCCTTCTCCATCTCTGTAGTCATTCTATAGTAGGTTGCCTCAGCCTTCTTCACAGTGAGGGTCTCCAAAATTGACTCCCATCCCTTTGAAATATCTTGCAGCTTTTACCTGTGAGCAAGCTTCAGGTCACTCATCTTCTGCAGCAAGGGGTACTCTATGGCTTGTCAAAGTTGTACGTGCCATGCCCCTCAGGACATCCCTCTTGATATAGGCATTGTCCCTCATGGCATGAGGAGGGTGAAGTAGGGAGGGGTGTAATAGGACTGTCTAGGTAAGATTGGTAGAAATGGAGTGGAAGAAGTAGAAAGTGATTGATCCTGGGGGGTAAAGTGGGGGCTGTAGTGATGAAGTCTAGAGGAGGGGTAGAAGTTGCTGGGGCAGTCTATGTTGAGTGGTCAGTGAATTGAGGAGGGGGTAGGATAAGATGTGGAATGGAAGGCATGGGTGGAAATTAAATGAAGGATGGTCGGTGGAGATGGATGGTTCTGGGTAAGGGAAAAATGGAATGGTGAAGGGTCGAAATGGAAGTGGTGGGGTTACAAATATGTGGGGTTGAATGGGAAAGGTGGATGGGAAAGGAATGGGGTCTGTTTGGGTGGAAGTGTTGGTAAATTGTGGTGGAGGTAATATGAGTGGGGAAAGGATAGGTAGAGTGGGGAAGGAGTGGTGGGGTATGGTGTCATGGAGGGTGAAGGGTGTAGGTACGTCAATTGGGGTGAGGTTTGGTTTCACTGTGGAGTCAGAGGTGGAAGGGGGCTGGATCAGTGGGGTGGTAGGAGGTTGTGTAGAGATGGGTGGGTTTGTCAATGTTTGAAGGGTAGATTTTATGTGGGTGATGTCAGTCTATATTTGGTCTTGGGCTTGTGTTGTGGTGGATAGCTGGGTCTAGATGTCATGTATTAAGGAAAGGATATGGGTAAGGGTGTCTGAGGTTGGTTGAATTGGAGTATGAGAAGAAGAGGGAAAAGGTTGGAAAGGGGAAGTGGGGGCATGATGGAAAGTTGTAGGGGGAGAAGATGAAAGGTCTGGTGAGTGATGTGGTGAAGGGAGTGGGGAATCTGGGAGAGGGATGTCATGGGTTGGCATGGTATCGAGCAAGGTAGTCATGAAGGCCTGATATCTGGAAGTAGTGGCTAGGTTAAAGTCAAGGTCTGTGAGTGGAGGTGAGGTAGGGATGGTTGGGATGGTGGCTGGGTCAATATGTGGGAATGATAGGGGTGGTTGGTTTAGGTAAGGATCTGGCTGGGGTTGTGTGAGAGGTTTTCTTTTTAATGTAGGATATATCGGAGAGGGCACTGTGGTTCATTCAGGATGATGGGGGAATTGGGGGTGTGTACTGAGGTAATGTAGGTGAGGGTAAAGGGCTGGCATGGGGTTCAACACTTTCCTCCCAGGAGCGAGTCACAAGGAAATCTGGAGTGGATATGGGAAAGGGAGATAAAAGGGGAAAAGGGAAAGATGGAATAGGCAAAGAAACTGATGGATGGGCAGGTGTGGTGGATGGAGGTAATGCTGCAGAAGCAAAAGTGACTGGAGCTTGCACCACCTTCTTGGGAGCAGGAGCCTTAGCCACCTTTTTGGGGGCAGGGGTGGCCTTTGCCACAGCAGTTCCCTCTCCTTCCTCAGAAACAACCTGAGCTTCAGCCTTCCTCTTCTTCTTCTGGGGATCCATCAGACTCCTGCTGATCCCCCATTATCTTTTAGCAAAAGTGGTGGGAGTGAGGTCAGCAGATATCTCCCCACTGGTATCTTGTACCCTCCCCTCAGAAGTAATTTGGTGATGAGTCTTCCATAGGGGAGAGTGTGGATCTTCTTTTTCAGCCCGAGCTTCACCATTATATCCTTCATGGCCTCAAAAATCAACCATGCAGCATTAAATCCATGGCCCAGATAGAAGGAATAGAGAGCATCAGCAATTGGTGTCCTCCTCTCTTGCTGATGGCCGGAGCAATAAATATTCTTCCTCAGCACTTGATAAATGAATAGCAATTTGGGATCCAAATCTCTTCTTCTGATGGAGTCCCCTGTGGCCTTCAAACCTCTGGTAAGGGCCTGTGCAATGGTATCAATGGGGGCACTCACAGGGGAACCATAACCACAATTGGGATCAAAAATGGCAGGAATGCCCATGACTTCAGCAATCAACTCTGGGCTGAGTAGCATCTCAAAATTGTCAACTAACACAAGGAGGCCTAGTTACCCATGTGTGTCTGGTCTGACCCTAAGGTGCTAGTAAAAGAGTTGCACTAACCTAGGGTAGGCTAGTGCAGGAATCATTTTCACCAAGGGGATCAAACAAACCTTGAGCAAAACTCAATGGCAGGTGCTGACAACGGCTCAGTTTCAAAGAAAGATATATCAAAAATGGCTTCAGGCTCTAAGGGAATGGAAATGAGGAGCTCAGAGGGTGTAGAGTAATTAGGTGTTTGTTCAGCCACCTCAGGAACCACCTCCTTCCCTTTTTGTTGTGCCGTAGAGTACTTGGCTCTCTTAGGGGCAGGCTCCACGGGAGCCTGATCCTGGGCTCTCTTCACAGGTGCACTTTTAGGAGCCATTAAGATTCTCCTTGGTAGTGTGCAGTTGAAATTTTGAAAGAAAAAAATTAAGAGCTAAGTCGTACCGTAAAAGTTAGGGTTCTGTTCAATTTGATGCACGGTAGATCGCAGGAGCTCCTAGCAGGGGGCAACTATTGATGGAAGCTTTAAGAACAAAAATCCAGAATTTCAAAGTGAACGATGGTATGTGGAGCGAGGATCAGATTTAGAGGAGTGGGAGCTAGGGTTTCGCTGGTAGGAGAGGAAAGAGAAAACAGTAAAGAAAAGCAGCGCGGGGTTGGATTTTAAATATCACGAGGCTTGGCGCGCTTTAAAAATATCTGCTCGCTGGATAGGCATGAATGGGTCGCGAGATTGAATGTTCATTTAAACTGTGCGAGGAAGCCCACACAACTATATCTGAAATTCGCGACAGCAAAGCAAAGTAATTCCTTATGAACTGCGCGAGAGGAAACCAAACCAAATTTTCAGAACCTCGCGATGGCTTAAACATAGTCAGAATTCACACACCCACTAGTTAGCCTTTTGACTTTTGTTTTGTGGGTGGATTCTCTCACAGGCTCTCTTCCAGGGACACCCATAAGCATTGTAAAACATTCAAAAATTCCCATACTCTCAAAGCATTAAATTCACACATCATGAAAAGCATTCAAACAATACCATCATCATTCAATCACTTGAAATTATCAAACAAGGGAACAGGAATAAAAGTAGGCATAAAGCTCTAAACTCAGACTCCAACAAGATCACTAAAAACTCCTATAAACAGTCAAATACATAACATACAAAGTGCACAGTTCTTAGCATCAATTCAATGAAAGATCCCCTTCAAGGTTTGAGGAACCTTCACCAATCAAAATGTGGCCCTTGGGATGAACCACTAGTTGACTAGGCAACCTTCCCTCTTCTCTTTTGGCTAAGGTATTCGCTAGTTGGCCAATCTGCTCTTCCATCTTCTTGATGCTCTGACCATGAGAATTCACAGTCTGAGCCAAGGAACCCAGGTTTTGTAGTGAGGTCAAGACCTGGTCCTCGAAAGAAGTATTTCTGGGTTGAGATGGGGGTAAGACTAATTGATTTTGTTGCTGATGGGGCTGCTGATGGTGTTGGAAGTTAGACCTAGGGGCATACCCTTGATTGAACTGCTGCTGTGGCCTTTGAGGTAAAGCCAACATCTGCTGGGGCTGCATATAATTATCTTACCTCCACCTCAGATTTGGGTGGTCTCTCCATTGGTAACCAGCATTTTAGTGCTGGGAACCATATGGTTGTCTGTTGTAGCCACCAGATTATTGTTGGCCAAAAGATTGCGCAGCAGCAGCATGCTCCAATACCAATTCAGGATATTGCCCTGCAAATGGACATTCCTCCACTGTGTGCTGTGGGGACTGGCATATCAGACATGCCTCCGCCACATGAGCAGCCCTTCTGGGTTACATCACAGTCAATAATTTGTCAAACTTCATAGAGAGGTTTGCCATTTGCAGCTGCAGGTCATTGTTCCCAGACACCTCACAAACTTTTCCTCTTGACGATGCAGCAGGCTCCACTTTTGACACAGACTCCTGACTAGTTCTTGCCTAGGATAACTTTTGAAAAGTATTTTTACTGATTACTTCAAACAATTCTCATGCCTCATCAACAGTCTTGTGCATGTAGGTTCCACCACAAGAGGCATCCACCATATCTCTATTTTTCTCATCAATCCCATTGTAGAAGCTTTGTACAAGCTGCCAGTCTGGGATCTTGTGGTGGGGGCATTGTTTGAGCATATCCTTAAACCTATCCCAGGCTTGATTAAAATCTCAGTTGGGGATTGGGCAAAAGCAAGAATTGCCTTCCTCAACTGGCTAGTTTTGGTCTCAGGGAAGAACTTGGTCAGGAACTTGGTCTGCAGGTCTTTCCATGAAGCAATGCTATTGTTGGGAAGAGTAGTCAACCAGGTACTGGCCCTATCCTTCAGAGAAAAGGGAAAGAGTCTGAGCCTAGTAGCCTCAGGTCCGAAACCAGTGATATTAAAAGTGGTGCACAAGGCCAAGAACTGGTCAATGTGCTTGTAAGGGTCCTCCTTGCTAAGCCCATGGAAAGAGGGCAGCATCTGGATGATTAAAGTTTTTATTTCATAATTTCCCTGTATATCAGGGAATTGAATGCTAAAAGGGGAGTTATAGTCATCCGGAGCATTCAACTCCTTGAGAGTTCTGGGTTGTTCTTCACCCATATTTGTTGTCACAGATTCACTTGGGGGCTCTCCTGTGGTGTGCCTGTCTCTTCTAAGTTTCCTTCCCCTTTCTAACTAAGGGTTAAGAGGCTCTAAAGTAGGGCTGAGAGATCTCCTCCCTAGCATACAAGCACACCAATAGCAAGGAGAGCTTCTTGCAGGCACATTGCAAATGAATAACTTTACAATTAACAAATTTATCTAACTAATTTACAGCTATTCAAAGAATACATTTACAACTATCCTAGATACTGCTAGAGAATTTTCAAGAAAGATAGACAGAGTTTTAAAAGTTAAAGAGTTTGCAAACAGAGGTAGCTAAGCTCCAATTGCAGTCCAACTGTCCTTCACTGCTACTGTCTAGATCTGCAAAAAAAAAATTCACAAATACATCAGCAGTATCAATTATTCTTAACTACCAAAGAATAATAAAACTACAAAAACTTAGGGTCTACTAATAGATCAACTTTCCCCGGCAACGGCGCCAAAAACTTGTTGCGACCCCAGCTGTGCTTTCATTATTTGTTTGTGGTAAAAGAAATTTAAAATCAAAATAAAATAGGGGATGAAATCAGCACAACTGAGAAGTCCTAGACCTGCAAGATACAGGGTCCATTGTGGCAAATTTTGATAAGTAAGAGTTTGTCCCACAGGGAAAGATGATCTACAGCTCCAAGGGAGCCATCTCTAGTAGTCCCTCCAGATCTGACTACAGATCTGGTAGTCCTTAAGGGAAGGGAGTTTAAGGTCACTTAGTTTACAGATCCTAAGGTAGCCTAATGTCTAAACTACAGAAAGGGTTGAGAGGATAGATGGAGTGCGGAAAATAAATATAAAAGAGTGAGAAGTATGTTATTGAGCCTAGATCAGAGGAGTTTTGCAACTCAAATTCAGATCTGATGTTATAGAAATCCTGTCCAATGGCTACGTTATCACCACTGAGGAGAAAGAATCCAACCCATCTCTGTGTCATGATTCAATCCCTTAAGGTTATAACCTATCCACTCAAATGGTCACAGACTATCCCATAGGAGAACCACAATCCAAAGATGGGCCAAAACAAGTTAATCATTGTAGGCACTATTTCATCTAGGCTACCAGCTCAAGAATCCATAAGGAACCTCAACCTCTAAAGCTCTATGTATGGGGCTAAGGCTGTATAGGACCATGATAGCCTGGACACATAGAACCAGCAAGAGATTGAGTACAACCTTCGATCTAGTTGTCCATTGCTTGAGTAAGGCTACAATGGTCCAGTCACAAGCCTACAATCTCTATAACCAGATCAGATCTAACATCTGATAGCGAATCTATACAAATATAGGGGAGTCTGCCTCTGTACAATCTCCCACCAGGCTAATACAAGCTCAGGTGCAGAGAAGAAGGATCCATCTTAGATCGGTGGATTAGAATCACCCTAAGGTTATAACCTGTCCACTTGAATGGTCACAGACAATCTCAGAGGCTATCCTCCTCACGGAGCCCAATACAAAACAAGAATATCGCTGCCACCACCATGGTCACAAGGCTACCAGCTTAAGCTCCCATGGGGATTTCAGATTTAGTGGGTCCTGTGGTGGGGCTAAGGCTGTATAGGACCATGATAGCCCAGACACACAGGTCACTTGGATCTGAGTGGCCCTTAGAATCAGTCCTCCATTGCTTTGAATCACAGCCAAAGCAATGGCGGATCACAAGGCAGCAGCCTTGCACAGAGCAGGTCGCATTCAAACACAAATCCCATAATATAAAAATCCTATTATAAAACTTTCATTTAACTAGTTCAAAATGCATACAAAGACATAGCCAGCAAGTGCTGGACTATGGAGAGAAGGAAAAAGAAAAAGAAAACTACTTACAGCTACAAAAGAAAAGCAAAACAATCTCAGATCAAATCTCCAAGAGATGAGAGGTGTTCCGAGCTCCCTAAACCTAAGCTAAGTATGGGTTTTTATAGCAGTGGTGTGGCGGCACATTAGGGTTAGGAAACCCTAATTTTAACGATGCCACGTGGCCTAATAGTGATCCTTAGATGCCTCGGGGCTCGTGCACGGAGATTTAAGCATGGGAGTGCATAGCCTAATTGTTGAAAATTCCTAGAAAGTCCTCTGCTGAAGCGATGGAAGTTGAAGTTCAGAGCTTCGCTAGGTAGCTATTGTTTCCCAGACTTGTAGCGTGGTAGCTCTTTACTCTTCACGAGGATGGTTTGATATTGAACATGTACTTTGATTACAAGAGCATGTATGTAGTGATATAGAAGTGAAATGAATCATATAATCTCCATGTGTGTGTGTGTGATACATCAATGAAATGAAAATGCTTTAATCATATAATCCGCTCAGTATGTGTGTGTTTGTGTGTGTGACACCAAGCAAGCATATGAAAATGAGACATCCCAAGGAGGTGAAGAAGTGATAAAGGCATCAGTGCAATGCGAGTAATTTAGGCATCCCAGGGATGTAAGTGAGATTTAAAGTAAGATTGAACAAAGACTGATAAGGCCTAATTGATATAAAGTAACACATTTACACGGTGAATAACTATATGTAAAGCACATGATATTTTTGTTATTTAATATTTAATTAGAATACTCCACCGATGTTGCGGGATACCCACGACTGACTCGGCAGAATATTCGTGACCGATACGGCGGCCAATCCGTACACCGATACGGCGGTCTATCCGTACACAGTAGCACATCCCAGGGATGTTGAGATGAGATTAGACCCCGTCACTTATGAGATAAGGACCTGGGTAGTAATCAAAGTGATATATATAGATTATAACAACTGTCTATTTAGACGACGATGGAGGGTATTCCATCGGGGCTCGATGCTATATTATTCGGGGATTACTTAAGTTAAAGATTTAATTTTCTTTAGGCCTATTCAATGTAATTTATGAACAGTTGATAATAAATGAAACAAGTAAACCACCAATAAACTTCAATGTATATGTAACCCTTTAAACTATTTTCCATTAAGTTGATAAATACATCATGCTATCATATCATGGAATATATGTGAGGATTTGACTTATATGTTCACTGTGTTGTTCCCTATTGAGCTAGGATGTAGCTCACCCTTTAGACTATACGTCGCAGGTCCTTTGCTTGTAGCCGTAGAGGCTTCAGGAGATGCTGATCCGGGGGATTCGGACTTCCTGTCCGGAGACGAGTTAAAGCCTCCTCCCGAGGACTTCTTCTAGGAGATTCTGTTGTGGAATTTGATAGGGAGAGTTTTGAGAGCTCATTGTACGGCTTGATATGTCAATCCTTAATTTTGGGAAATGTAATTAAATAGATACATTCTTTTGGTGAACCATCTAGGGTGACTAAGTGATGTCACTGATGGTTCGGGTGGATTCTTTTACTCATGCAGAGGCATGGGTTTAGAATCATCTTTTGGATTATAGATTTTGGAGTATATATGTATAGAACTGGAGATTTATTTTAGTATCAGTTCTTATGCATTTCATTCTCTTTATTATTGTTTGATATGCTAATGTTCTGTATGTATCCATGGGGCACGGTCTGGAGGATCGTGCTGATGGCACAGGTTTTGGGGTGCCGAAATTTGGGCTGTCACAGGAGTGTTCTTGACACTTGTATCATTTCTGAACATGTTTACAATAATCTGATTTCATGGTGGTCCAAAAGTATCCCTTCCGTAGGATTTTCTTAGCGAGTATGTGACCACTGACGTGGGCTCCGCATACTCCCTCATGGATTTCTTTCATAATATTGACCGCTTCACTTTCGATAAGGCACCTGAGCAAGATGTTATTGTAGGATCGCTTGTAAAGGCATTCCCCACAAATGGCGTAACCTGTTGCTAAATGTTGAATGGTTCCCCGGTCTATCTTGGACATACCCTCAGGGAAGGTTAGTGTCTCGAGGAAACTCTTGATATCTGAGAACCAAGGTGGCTCATCATCAGGCTTTGTAGGTTCCTCAATCTGGAGGCAGAAGGTCGGCTCATTCCTCTGTTTGATCATGATCGGCTTCATCTCAGCACCATACGGGATTTCTATCATTGATGCCAACGCTGCTAGTGCGTCGGCAAAGCGATTCCTTATCCATGGGACATATGAGAATGTCACGTCTTCGAAACAAGCTATCAAATCCTCAAGGTGCTCATGGTAAGGAATCAGTTTCTCAACTTTCATCTTCTAATCTCTATTCGTCTGACATATGATCAACTGTGAATCGCCGAACACTCAAAGGTGAGTTACACTCAGGTCCAATGCCGCTTGCAGGCCTACGGCACATGCTTCGTACTCAGCCATGTTCTTAGTACAAGGTAAGTTGAGCTTGATAGAGACTGGTACGTGGGATCCTTTCGGTGAAATCAGAATGGCGCCGACTCCCTGACCCTCAACATTTGCTACCCCGTCAAAGTGCATTACCCAAGATTCCTCTGCTTCTTCAGTATCGTCTTCCGTCATGAACAGGATGTCCTCATCAGGGAATTCAGTTCTCAAAGGCTCATAATCTGGTAAAAGATTGTCGGCAAGATGATCGGCGAGTGCCTGCCCCTTGATCGACTTCTGAGTGACATACGTGATGTCAAACTCAAATAACAAAAGTTGCCATCGTGCATTTCGTATACTAAGAGCTGGCTTTTCGAAAAGGTACTTCAATGGGTCCATGCGGGCCAAAAGTAGAACGGCTTGGGATAGTAAGTAACGGCGGAGCCTCTGAGTAGCCCATACAAGAGCCAAGCATGCTTTTTCCTGATGAGAATAGCGTGTCTCATAATCAGTAAACTTCTTACTCAGATAGTAGATGTCCTGCTCCCTTCTTCCTGTCTCATCATGCTGCCCTAAGACACATCCCATTGAGATTTCCATCATGGAAAGATACATCAAGAGTGGTCTCCCTGGCTTGGGTGGTACCAAAATAGGTGGGTTAAGGAGGTAGCTTTTGATTTTATCGAACGCTGCCTGACAGTTGTCGTTCCATTTGACGGGCGAGTTCTTCCTTAGTAGCTTGAAGATCGGTATGCAGATGGGCGTTAACTATGCAATGAACCGACTGATATACTGTATTTTGCCCAAGAACCCTCTAACCTCTTTCTCAGTAGACGGCAATGGCATTTCTATGATAGCTTTAACTTTGAGTGGGTCGACCTCGATCCCTCTCCTGCTGACGATGAATCCTAGCAGTTTCCCTGACATGGCACCAAATGTGCACTTCTGTGGATTCAGACGTAATATGGGTAGGCATTCTTCTCAGCCGAGTCTCTAGTATATGTTCTCGACTCATTTTTTTGAAGGGGTTCACTGCGCTATCTTTCTTCCCTTTTGGTTGGGCTTGTGCTGCTGTCAGTGTTTCTGACTGCTTCGAGATCTTCCTGGATCGGGTCACAAAGTCCACTGCCCCTTCTCTGTGGCTGCCAGTGTTAACATTTGTTTGCTCATAACTCAGCAGAACCTGATGAGGATCATAGGTTGGTCCCGAGATCTGAAATGGTATAGCAGCCAGTATCGGAGATACTTGCTCTACGGGCTCAGGAGGTGTGGGCAACATTTGATTTACCTCGGTGATAGCCGGTTGAGGGGAAAAATTAGGCCAAATGGGGATGGTGAAGCTTGAGGGTGGTGGTACTGGGGGAAAAGGGGCAACAGTAGGCCATTGGTAGTTGATAGGTGCTGGCGGAGGGTTGGGGGTATGATGAGCTATCGGGTAATTAACGGGGGTGGTGGTGTATGGTTGATATGCATTTATATGCACATAATTGACGGGTGTTGGTGGTGGAAAGTAAGCCCTAAGATCTAAGGGTTCAACTCGTGGTGCTGGGCTGGGAAAATAGTCCGATAAATTCAAGGATTCAATCACCCCAATATTCCCTTCTTCATAATTCCTCAGTGATGGTGTCACATAGCTCTCCTGATCACTGATGTAATCAAACGGATCAAATTCAAATTCTTCCTCATATTCCTCTACCATTCCGACAGTGAGTCTTAGACCTGCTCCTCCGGTAGGATGTGGTGGTAATGGCACCTGATGGATGTTCGCGTACTGGTTCACTTGAGAAGGTGTCGGTGGAATGATTTTCCCGACATCTATTAAATCTTGGATCACGTGCTTTAATGGGAAGCAACGATCAGTCAGGTGACCCGAACCCTGATGAAAATTACAGTGGGTATTAGGGTCATAGTTCTTTGGGATCGGGTGAAGAGGAGGTTGCGATTGACGAATAGTGACTAATCCATTTTCTACTAGTAAAGGTAAAAGTACACTTAACGATTGTCCTAGGAGTGTAAATACTTGGTCATAGCGGGCTCTCCTCTGCTCTAGAGTCATCTGCATTCCTTGACCGTTTCCTGTTCTCTGCATCTGCTCAGTTCTGACAGGCGCTGGCTGTGCAGCTTGAAATTGAAACAGGATTATATTGTTATTATGGGGCCTGGTGTTGGCAATATTCTGAACATTGACCCCTGTTCTCTTCTCATTCCTTTGTTTTGAAAACTTTCTAACCTGACTGGTTCCACTTGGTACATTTTTATTCAGGTGGCCTTCCCTAATAGCGTCCTCGCATCAATTAGCATTCCTCACCAGATCAGCAAAGATGGACTGCTGTTGGTATACCAAAAAGTTCGAGATCACTGGCGAAGTATTCTTTGAAATCATTTCGATCTGCTCATCGTCAGGTATCCTATTTTTTACCTGAGCTGCTAGTGCTCTCCATTGCCCCAAATAGTCGCTGAAAGTCTCATTTGGGTTCTACCTTAGACGGGTTAAGTCTGACTTACGCGGCTCAATGTCTATATTGTAGACATATTGTTCTTGGAATAGGTGCATTAGGTCCTTCCATGTCTTCATTATAGATGGCTCTAAAGATGTGAACCAGCTTAAAATCGGACCGGTTAAACTCTTTTGAAAGACTTTTATCAGTAGTCTTTCGTCCCCTCCATACTAGCACATGTCCTCACAGTAGGACTTTAGGTGTGCTATGGCATTACTGGAGCCGTTGTATTTATCGAAGGCTGACATTTTAAATTAGGAGGCAAGGGGACCTCAGTGAACAAACACAAATCTGTGAAGTCCGTGGCGTGGATTTCAGTACCACCCATTTTCATTAATTGCTTCTATATTTTGTCCAACTGTTCTTTCAACTATTCTGATTCTTTAGACACGAGAGCTGCTTTCTCGGCAGTTGGTTGGACTTCACTTTAGGCTATTAGGGGGTGGGCAATTAAAGGAGGGTTTAGGCTGGTCAATGCCCCAACATAGGTTCCATTATTCCTAATCTCATCCTCTTCATACTGCTGGTCGACATATTGTGCAGTGAGGGTGGGATTCTCATGCTGGTGTTGCACGGACTGGATGGGAATGACATGAGTAGGGGTTGGGTGAGTTCATTAGGGATGAGGGAAGGTTTGTTGGATGATGGGATAAGTGGAAGTTAGATTTTGGGGTGGGGCCTGATGAGGCCATTGAGCATGGGGGAAGGCCTGAAACTAGCTTTGAGATGTTGGGATATGGGAGAGTTGGGGCTGATGTAAGGCTTTGAGCTGGGTATGAGGGTTGTGAATGGGTAAAATTTTGGAGAAATTGTGAAGGGTTTGGGTGTGAGGTTCCAAGGTTTTGGTGGGCTTGGGTTTGGGCTATGAAGCCTTGGGAGGGTTGGGCTATAAAGCCTTGGTCCTAATAGGTTTGGGCCATGGGCCATTGATGGGTCTGGGCCATGGGCCCTTGATGGGTCTGGCCCATTGGGCCTTGTGGGTCTGGCCCATTGGGCCTTAGGAGGTTTGGCCCATTGGGCCTTAGTGGATATGGCCCATGCTTGGTGGGTCTGGGTCATAAGCCCTTGGTGGGTCTAGCCCATTGGATCTTGATGGGCCTTGGTGGGTCTGGGTCATGGATCCTTAGTGGATTTGGCCCATTGGGCCTTGATGGGTCTGGCCCATTGGGCCTTTGTGGGTCTAGGCCATGGGCCCTTGGTGGGTAAGGGTGAATTGGGTCATTGGGCCTTGGGGCATGTGGGTAGTGGGGGTTTGGATGGTGTGTATGATGGGGGGTTGATGGGAGTCATGGGGAAGTGAAGCATGGAGATTGGCTAGGGTATGGGATGAGTTCATGGATATGGAGGGTGGAGGAGAGGAGGCATTTTGGGAAGCCTTTCACATGGAGTAGGCTTGGAACATCTCCTCCATCATGGTCATGAAAGGAGGATCGGATGGAGATGGTGGATTTAAGGGGTGATAGGGTATAGATGGGATGGAGGTGGAGGATAAATTGGGCATGGCCCCGGTAAAATTGGGCATGACCCGGGTAAGTGATGGAATATGGGGTGGATTGGAGGGAAGAAGTGGGGCATTGGAAAAGGAGGGTTGGCTGGGTATGTATGGGGATGATGAAGGGTAAAGTGTGGGTGATTGGGAAAAATCGGGCATGGCCCCGGTAAAAATGGCATGACCCGGGTAGATGGGGAGATGTGTAGGGGGTTGGATATGACTGAATTAGTTTATGTGAATGAGGGTGGATCGGGCCTATATGGGGAAGATGGAAGATGGGGCATGGATGTGGAAGCGAGGATTTGGGTGGATGAAAAATAGGGTATATTGGATGGGTTTTGAATGGGTGCGGAAGGGAAAATGGGCATGATTTGGGTAAAAGATGGAGAATTGGGGGATGGATTTTGGATAACTGGGAAGTGGTGGATGGAAACATTGGGGCGCCAAAGGGGCCAAAAATGACAAAGGGTGATTGGGTGAGGGAGATGTTGGTTAAAATTTCTCCCGAATGGGAATGGGTTGGAGAATGTGGCAGAGATGAAACGAGATTGGCATAAGCAGGGACCACTACCCACGACATCGTTTGTTGGCGGGTTGGGTACGGGTGCCTTGGATAAGGCCCAAAAAATTTCCTCCTCCTTCCCCTATGGGATGATGGAGGGCAAGATAGTGTCGTTATGCCGGCACCACAAAGATTCTAGTTTTTAGGTTTTTTTATTTTTAAATTTTTTTTTGAATTTTTATAAGTGACAACAAAGGTTCTGAGGCCCTGGAGTTCCCTTCTCGGGTGGCTTTCGTACCCTAATTTAAGACCCGCGGCGACGATTTCGAAGCACTTTGCAAGAATCAAAGGAAGACCTTTGATCTATTGAAGGCACATAAATTGATGCAGACAACCCGATCCCCCGAGATGAGTCAAAGAGAAGTCTCCTTCTTTTGACCGCCGGAGGCGTATTGGGTGTCGGGGATGGCGGGGTCCAAATAGAGGCACTAAGACACTAATCGGGGGAGTCGAGATGTGGAAAAGGCCACAAATCCTAACTGCTACTGTTCAAAACTACACAGCAGCAACTTCAGTTCGGAGTTGGTCTCTAAACTGGTTTTTTTGTGGAAGCTGGGCTTTCGGGAACTGACTGATTTTTTAGTGAACCGTTCTCTCCTCACCGAACCTAAGGGATGTGAGTCTGGTATAACTCGCTAGCGCGCTCCCCAAGGGCTTTTAGCTTTGTAGGAATAGGAACCCACCCGATATACCTCCAGCGCAAGTGCTTTCTCAGATACTAGGTGGGCTGGAACTTTTCTGGATCATCGCCACTAGGGGCTGCCGCCATACTAAGACCCGGGTGGTACCCGGGTGGTTGTATGTGTGCCTAAACTAAACCCTTTGAAAATCTACCCCGTAAAAGTAAATTAATTAAGTTCCCTATCTTGGTTCAATTTTAAATTTTTTTCAAAGCTTTTTTTATGGAAGTTTTCTTAAGCGCCTCTCTGAGGCGTCCACTGTTAGGATATGACAAGAAATAAGAAAAAATGACGGGACCAGTCAAGCGACTAGGCGAAAAATATAAAGTGCTGAAATTTAAAACCGAATTGTAAAGGTAAGTAAGAAAAGTGCCAGTCAAGTGACTAGGCAAAAATTGCTAAAATTTAAAGCCGAAACATAGGGGTAAGTAAAAAAGGTGCCAGTCAAGTGGCTAGGCAAAAATTGCTGAAATTTAAAGCTGAAACCTAGGTAAGCACAAAAGGTGCCAGTCAAATGACTAGGTGAAAATTGCTGAAATTTAAAGCCGAAACGTAGGGGTAAGTAAAAAGGTGTCAGTCAAGTGACTAGACAAAAATTGCCGAAATTTAAAGCCGAAATGTAGGGGTAAGTAAAATGACGTAATCGGAGGGGTGAGTAAAAAAAAGTAAAAATAGCAATTTTTGCACTAAAAAATAGCAATAAAAGGTTAGTAAAAATAAAAATTAAATGGGTCAAGTTCAAGGGGAAGCTCTACTAGCTACTCCCCAACAGAGTCGCTATCTGTGCAACCGTGGGATTTTTTTGACAATCTCGTTGCGACGATGTTCTCGCTAAATAAAATATTTAGAGTCGCCACTCGGAGCTTTTAGTGTCTCGGGAAACCTAGATCAATTTTTATGAGCACCGAAGTGCTAAAAATATGACTTTGAATCCGGTTCACACCAAAGGTTCTTGGGTAGGGGCTTCGGTTATCAATTGGGAAGGTGTTAGACACCCAATCAACCCGCTAAATGCGGTCTCTACTTAAGGCCAGGTCTATGTGGGGCTGATTTATATAATATATATATAAAAGGAAGCAAAATGAGCGGCACTTTCCCTTGACCAAAGGCACACCGATCTTATTGAGCCCTTCCCGCTTGCTGAAATTTGGGCAGCGTAATGGCTCAATTCTAGGATAGAGGAAAAGCAAAGAAGGTAGAGGAATAGAGGGGAAAGCCGGAGCTCTCGGACCCTTATAGCACCGTTGTGGAGCCTTGTGTTGGCTTACTTCGGTGAGCTTTTTGAAGGCTTGTATGGTATGGAATGGGGTTCTAACTCCTAAGGCTTGAAGCTAAGAGAGCTAGGGGATAACACACACCTAACCAAGAGGTTTTTAGTGAAATACTAAGGTCTAAAGGGGCTTTTTGAATTCTGGAATTTGTGTGGGGATGGTGCACCAAAGGGAGAAAGATCTTCTCACTTAAGCTCTTTCTCTCTTAGGTAAAAATTCTCAACCTTTAAGCAAGAGGGGTGGCTCTCTATTTATAGAGAAAGGTGGATTAGTGAGGGGTTAAAGTCCTAATTGGATTAGCAATTAGGTAATAAGTAATCTAAGGTTTTTGTGGTTTTCTAGAGCTTGGAGAAGAGGGATTTGGGTTTAATGATAAATGATAGGGTGGTGACTTGAGTGGCAAAAGGGTGATAACTTAAGCTAATAGGGTCACTAGGGTCCTAAAGAAATACACCCTAGACTTTGGGATGGTCCACAAGTCAAACCCCCAATATCAATTTTGGTCATCCAGGCCCAAACTGTTGGAAGTTGAAGACCCGTAGGGGCTCGGCCCAATTTGCAATTTCCTGCACAAATCTGAATTTTTCAAATTGCCATAACTTTTGATGTACAACTCTAAATTAGGCGATTCTTAACTCGTTGGAAAGCTGGGAAAGTCTACTTTCTAATGGTATAGGCCTTAGGTTAGGCAATTATCTATACTAACCTTGGCACTCTTTTTATCAGTTATTTTGGTTAATTTGAAACTGGCTCTATAGGTCCGATTTTATAATTTCTTACACAAATTTGTGATCTTTATTCTGTCATATCTTTTGATGTACAACTCCAAATTAGGTGATTCTTAGTTCGTTAGAAAGATGGGAAGCTCTACTTTCCAATGGTATATGTCTTAGGTTAGGTAAGTATCCACAAAAACTTTGGCACTCCTCTTTCTAACTACTATTCACGGGGGTTCAAATCGTGCCCGGGAAGGATTCTAATAGGTATGGGAAGGCTATAGTTGATACCTAAGGGTTCGGGATTAGTTTTTAAAGGTTCGGGATAAGTTCTGAGGGATCTAGGGTGATTCCTATGGGTTTGGAGTAATTCCTAAGGGTTCCATACATGCCATCAAAAGCTCGAAAGTGTGCCTCTCTCGAAATGTATTTCGATCAGGCTTTGAGCCTAATTTGGGTGTCTACACAAAGCTATAGTATTATCAAAAGCTAACGGATGTTGGAAGTAATGGAAGCATGAACTTCGAAAAAAATATGATGAATATGAGACAGATGCAAAGCGGGAAAAACATCTACCAAAATGTATGAAGTTGGAAGATTGGAAGACATTTATTCACATATCGCTATAATATTATCGAAAGCTAACGGATGCTGGAAGCAATGGAAGCATGAACTTCGAAAAAAATATGATGAATATGAGACGGATGCAGAGCGGGAAAAATATCCACCAAAATGTATGAAGTTGGAAGATTGGAAGACATTTATTCACATATGTTCGACCAAAGAATATGTCGCGCGTCGAGAAAAGGGGAGAAGTTCTAGAGAAAAGATGATAAACCCACACGCCACTGGTCGACAGAGAGCAGCTAAGATGGCAGAGAAGTTGGTAATATCACTAAAATATTACTTTAGTATAATTTTCTAAAGAAATAATATTTACTTATGATCATTGAATTGTACAGAAAATGCAGAATCCTACTAGTATAGTTACCAGGACATAACTGTTTATAGCCACACATACCAAGAAAGACGGGACATGCCCTTCACAATTTATGATTGAAAAATTGGTGTGCTCCTATATGTTATAGTTCATTTCATAAACTTCAATAATTACAAAGGAGTGTGAGACTTTATCATTATAATATTTTGTCATTATTTATTTTTTATAGGATGAAATTAAGAAAATGGTTGAAGATAATCCGATTGAAGGAAAAGCAATTTTAGATGATGACCCTATTGCACATGTAAATGCCTTCCTCTCAAATTAGATGATGGAATTATTGCTCTTTAAATCAATATCATAATTATAAATAAAATTATATCCTAGGTTTTTGGTCGTGATAGAAGAGGTTATGTACGAGGTATGGGTAGAAGTATATCGAAGACAACTTTTTCCTCATCAGCTCCTTCTAGGGAAATAGCTTCACGAGAGAAGAGAGCACGTGAAAGTGTGGAGTCGAACTATGAAGCAATTATGCGATGACTTGATGAGGAGTCTAAGGCACATAAGGTGCTTGAGGAGAAATTCAATGCATTACCAAGATATGATAGTTCTCATGGAACATATATGACTCGTTCGAGTGATCAATTGAGTTCTTCTTATCAGGTAAAAATTTATTTGTCTAATCAAAATTTATAATTTATCTCATATCATTATTGAATATCAATCATTTCATTTATTTTTCCTATATTTCTATAGGAAATGAGACAATCATCGATTCATCTTGACAGTCCCATAGAACAACTACCCTCTCAGTGCATATTAAAGAACTTCAAGAATAAGAATGTTGCCATGGGACGTGTCGATAGAAATGCGAGTCAATCGATCTTATCATATACAATCATAGTAGATGACATATATGATATCACTGTCGAATTGTATGCTCATGATGGAACCTTGGGAGATATTACACCGGATGATATAATTATGTGGCCCAAAAGTCTTGTTCATTTTAGTTGATTGTTCTTAGAAGTATATGGTTCTTTTTTTATGTGGTCTTTTATTCAAATGCATTTATAGAATTATGGACTATTTGTATGGTTCTTAGAGGTATATGGTTCGACATTTTGGTGGTTATGGTTTATCTGTAGAATTATGGACTATTTGTATGTTTGTCCTTTTCAATAGAAGAGTTTATAATGTTCATAGTAGCATTAGTTAACCTAATTGTGAAAGTTAGGGCTAAGCATGCACATATATTGACATTTGTGGAAGAGTATGCTTAAGGAATTTTTAGCTTCTAATGGGTCTTATTTGAATCAGGTATCATATATTTTGTGGTCGGATGAAGGTGACACCTCATAAATGTCTTTGGTTCTGAAAGCTGTCAATCCTTTGGGTATTGCTTACATTCATAATAGTTGATCTTACTGCTTGGTGCTACTGTGTAGATTGATGTGGGTGTTAGAGATTTATGTTGGTTTGTTTTGTAGCATGTTATTGTGCACTCGACTGTGTTGATGTTTCTGATCCATTAGATAACCATTGTAGCTGTCATATGTGTGGTTGCTGATGGAATTGTTGATGGAGACACTAGCTAAGTTTAACAAGGTAATTTACATTAGTTTTTTAACTTTGAATTTCAAAAATTAAAGTATGAAACTGATATGTGAATTTGTTTTTTCTACACAGCTGAGTGTACCTGTACAACTGGCTTCTTGTGTAGATTTCAAAAGGCCTTTTGGAGAAGTATGGCCCTGAAAGCACCATCTTTAGATTGATTCAGTTTATTCTCCTTTCTTATAGTTTTTTTTGTTGTATAAACCGCATTTGATACAGTACACTTTTGCCTATAACTTTTCATGTAGAGTGTGTTATACTAACTAGCAGCTTTTATGGTGCATGATTTTTTTATTTGATTTGATTTTTTGAATTTGGTGTATATAGGTATAAGAGTGTTATGACATAGGATGTGCCTCGCATATTCGAAGCTGTTTTTGAATGCACACTTGAGGTGAGGATTTTAGGCTTTTGATTGATTGGACCATAACTGTATATCCTTGTCCACTGGTTTTCTAGTAGACATACGAAATCATCCTTTTCTGCAAACGATAACAAAAAATTTTAATTCTTAGTATCAATTTTCTTTTATAAATGAAATATGTTTCAACATTAAAAGAGATTAGGTCCATTAAAAAACAGAATGTATATAAAAAAACCTCTAGAAATGTTTCATACCAGTACCCCATTCTAGTTTGTTTAGTGTATAAAATTGATCTTCTATCTATGCATTTTCCTGGGTGATCCAAGCTTTTAAAAGGAAGAATCATCTCTCGGACGTACCATGGCCCACAAGCATGCACTAATTATATAATTCCTGCTGTCCTATCAACTGCTTACTTTTGGAATATCCACTGAAATATGTGTGATGGTCTACTAAGAAGCTCCACAGACAATTATGACTTATGAACATCCTATTGTTGCAATTTCTGGGCTATGACCATTTCAAGAAGAGGTCAATTGACTAAACATTCCAGATCAGTGTAAAATATATATTTAGGTTTGCGTATTAGTTTAATAAGAGACAAATTGTCTATGCACCGAGGTTAGATCAGAACCATCCATTGCACTCCATGGTGAACTGTTGCACAGTTTTGGTGGACAATCCAACAACAGGCAATTGATTGGAATTTAAACACTTGTATAATAACTAAAATTCATGGGCCATGGTCCATCCAAGAGATGGTCATCAATTTGACGGTTTGGATCAAAGAGTACATGTATGTAACTATCATCTTTGATGGTGATAAGCATCATCATATAATAAATATCTGATCAAACCTCAAGGTGTTTGGTGAGATGGCTAGGTACCCTCCTAGTGTTTAATGTAAATTAAGCATCTAACTGGTGGAAGTATGCTTAGTTTGTGCTCTTCTATGAAGGTTGAATCAAAGGTCATTAAGCAACGAGAAGCTAAAGGGAGATCAACATCTGCAAAGTATGAAGCACAAGATAAAGCCATAAATATTTTACGTCTATGGTGAGTTTGTCATCTTATAATATCTCGTTCTTTATTCTTTGGTGGGAAATTAATTTGGAAGGACAAAGAACTAAAAAAGGGAGTATATCTTTTATTTATTACTGATATAGGATCTCCATAACGTGGAGGAGCTAAGCAGCATTGTTCTTGGAATTTTTTTCTAATGCTTCTTTGCTTTTAGTGCGTGAAAGACTTATCCTTCAAATGGCTTTCCATGTATAGATAATCATCTCAGGCATTTTCTTTTTTGTATGTACCGGGATAGATGTCATTGTCACAATGTCTCTTTTCATTTCTACCTGAAATCAAGCTGGCAGTCATTGGATCTACCAGTACAAAACTGTAGAGCTTTGAGCACATTGAAAGGAACACTTTTTTTTTTAATTGGATTGAAACACCGACCGAATTCCCCATTTAAGCACCAGGGTGTCCATACTCCAATCCCTCACTCTTGGAAGTCTTTTGACCATTTATGCACTGGTAACACATGGCATCTAACAGAACATTTCTTTGGATCTTCCTATTGGCCACCACATCTGCATGTATCCCTCTTCCCCCATGGGGAAAGAAAATGTCAGCTCCATCTCATTCTCGGGAGAGGCACTTGCAAACTTTTCTTCCAAACCTTCATCATCTGTTGTTGGAAGTAGTTGAAATCTAATCTATATGGCCCAAACTTCCCATCAAGTCAATGTTCAAATCTCCAGAGAGAGCTTGGTTTGTTGGTATACAAAGAGCTTACAACCTGCCATCAACTTTGAGAATTTTTTTTGGGGGAAACTTGCTCAAGAATTGGGTAGACCCTCTCTGCTGGCTTTTGGGAGGACAATAGAAACATCAACCCATCTTTTCCTTTATGAGGATACTAGATCCATCAAAGTACGGTGGCAGGAGTGAAGTGTGTGAATTACTAATGATGTTCTTGCAATGCTCTTGTTGAATGAATCAATTAATGAGTGAGTTGGTCAATTGGGTTGGTCTTTGTACCTTGTTCCTTTTTGTTACTGTCATACCCATATGTGAAAAAAAAAAAAAAAAAAATGTGGTGACAAACACTAAATACAAAATCATTTAGCGCCACAATGCAATAGATTCCACATGTTGGCTCTACCAAACACCATGACAATGGGTTGGAGGAGAACATTGCAAATAGAATCGGTGAAATGTGGGTCTAAGTGGAGGCAGGCAAATGGTGTGTCGTATGATAGATGAGTGCCACTTTGATTGAAAGGGCGTTTTTTACAAGGTGGTGGAACCACCTGCATCGTTGTCTGATGCAAACTGCTGGGCGATATAGAAACAACAAAAAAAAAACAATCCTTTGCTGTTGCCATGGTTTATCAGGTAAGCAGTTTTTTTTTTTCTGAGAAAAAAAGGTCAGCAGTTTGTACAACTCCAACGTGGAGTGAAGGGAGGAATTCACCAAAATTAATGAGCCATGGAGGGGATGAGTATCGAACCCACGACCTACTCCCTCTCACAGTGGAGGGAGCGTACCAACTGGGCTAATACCTCTTTGATATATGAGTTATCACTTTAATTACTTGAATTGTTCATTTAATGGTGTAAAATCATTTAAATGCTCGTTTGGTGTTTATATAGCTGCCATTTGCCAAATTACTCTTGAATTGCCTAGTGAAACAACCAAGGCTCAGAGTCTTACAAATTATTAGGGGCTGTAATTGGTGAAAGTCATAAAAATTAAAATCATCACTTCATATTTACACTATAATCAATACTTAAAGTATAATAGCTTCATGATTTTGAATAAAGGCCATATCACCATATCTGTATCGGGTGGGTTAGGCCCCATCCGATACAATATACGCCTGCGATTTAATATCGGGTCTAATATCAAATCAAATATCAGCCCATATCGGGCAGTGTTGGCTGAAACACATCATCCTATATGAATCAAGTAAAATACCAAGATGCCCTTTAAAGAAATCTTTTTAATATTTAATAAATTTTTAATAAAAAAATAAAAAAAAGGCACTCTAATATATATCAATCATGTTCAGCTCCTCTTCTTTTTCTTTCTGCTTCGGTTAATGTGAATGATTGATTTATTATAGATTTGGGCTTTAGGGTTTTGTTTATAGTGACTTTTATCTCCTCGTTATTAAGTCTCTAGTTGTGTTTGATTTGCACAAAGCCCACTGAATATGGAGAACAAGGGATATGGTTTTCAGCTATTCCAGACAGCTTGATTTATGGTTTCTGAAAATATTGGTATAGTTTCTTTGGTCTTTGTTGTCATGTCGATTTATTTCTATTTTTGGGTATTTGGATTTGGGTTCATAGTTCCTTATGTGGATGGTTTTGTGATCAAACTCATAGATCCTGTTGTTGAATTCTTCTTTGTTTTTTGCTTCTTAAGATGATTTATTGTGTGTTGGTGGAATCAGTTTTTAGTTTTCTTGTTCTTTGTGATGGCATGGAAGACCTGTTTGAATGTATGAATGACCACATTTTTTCTAAGGGGGCAAAGTTTGATTTGCACAAAGCCCTGTTCAAATAGTTAATTGACTTGTGTTTCCATCCAAAACATGATTGGTTTGATTTCTTGAGAGAGAGACCAGAAAATGGTTTTGGCATGTCCATGCAGACCTAAGAGAGCCACAAAGGATTAGAAAAATAGAAGCTAAAGATTTTGTCTATGCAGCTTATTGTAGGTACTGAATGGGACGATACCCAATAAAACCAAATCTGGCCATTAGAGTGTTTTGGTTCATGCACATGCAGAGTAGCGACAATACTACTTCAAATTGTGTTCTTGCAAGATTTAAAAATCGAATTGTATTACTACTACTGGGTTGGGACGGGTCTGATATAAACATGGTAACGGCAGTTTTTTAATTGCCACTACTATTGACAACAGCTTTTTAAACCGTCAAACAAACAGTAGCGACAAAGACTAATAGTGATGCTTTACAACTGCCCGAGGTATTAGATGCAGTTTTTTAATTAATAGCGGTAGTTTTTGGCTGCCGCTAATAGTCTTATTTTTTGTAGTGACAGGTGCCGTGTCATGTTGAGGAGTGTCCAAGTGCCACCGAGTGTCGGAATGACAAAAATCCCAAGAATGAAAGTGTCAAGATAACATTATAAATTTCAGTTCCATGTGAGGAATATGCTTAATTCCAGGGGAACATGCTTTCTTTTGAGGTGTGTTTCCCTAGAAAACTGTGATTACATGCACTAGATCACATCTCTTAAATTTTGAAGACATATGGAAGTTATCAATAGAATATTTTTTAATTACGGAAGCATTTAGGAATTAGTTATGATAACTTTAATGCCACTATGACTATGATTGAAAGTGATGCACACTATCTCAAGATTTGGTTGATATGATAAAGCATCCATCCATAATGACTACTACAAACTATAAAAGTTAGAGACATAAGAATTTCTATCTTTTGTCAAAGTTTCCCTCCTTTTGTACTTGTACTTCTCTTATGAGCACTTCTATGTGATATACTGCAAGTTTTGGGAGCTGGATACTGATCATGATTTCTTGATCGATAAAGAGAATCTTATTCGATATGGAAACCATGCTCTTACTTACAGGATTGTGGATAGAATTTTTTCTCAGGTTTGTCTCTATATGATATTGCTTTTGCATTTCTGGATGTGTAATACATACTCCATTAGTTCTATTCCTATTTCTATGTTAATCTTATCTCAAGTTCCAAGAAAATTTACTAGCAAAGCTGAAGGAAAGATGGGATATAAAGATTTTGTTTACTTCATGCTGTCAGAAGAGGATAAATCATCTGAGCCTAATCTTGAGTATTGGTATTTTTGCATCTCTTAATTTTTGAACCTTACAATTTAGCATCTATGGTCAAGTATTGGTTGGAATCAAACGCTTGTACAATTTATTATCCAGGAAAGATTTGCAACAAAATATGTGCAGGAAAAACTTGCAAAAAAAAAAAAGAGAAATCTGACTGTAAATTTTTTTAAAGAAAACAGTACAGACAGAATATATGGAATCAGATTAATGCCTGACAATGGTGCATTGTCAGGCATTAATCTTGAAGAAATTTAAGAGGGCAGAAATTGGAGAAAAGGGACCTTAGTCACTGATATTCTAGTTATGCTTGAATGCCACCACAATTCTCGTGTACATAAAATTATTAATGGAGAAGCTTGAGGCAAGTCTCCTGCTCTAATGACATGACTGAAATGTAAATATTTGTTTTATATATATATATATATATATATATATATATATATATATATGTATAACACTTTAGTTAAGGCCGTATGGGGTAGTCACAGCGAAGAGGCTCGCTACTCCATAATGTGGCTATTTTATAATTTTTTTACTTTCTTAGATTTTATAATTTTTTTACTTTCTTAGATTTTTAAATTTTTATTTATTAGATTTAAATTCTTATTTATTAATAAAAACAGAAAATAAGAAAAAAAGAGATAGTCAAAATTTGGCCCTTGCACATAGTTTAAAAGAAAGACTTGGTATTTTGGAACCTGTGCCATGTGAAAATACCATCTAAGTCGTTGACACCGTGATCCAAAGATCTTATCTTCAAAATATTGGCGTGAAACGCAATCTTTATCATGTGATCTAATGCAGTCAAATTCCATTATCTAATTTACTAGTTAATTGTGTTGAATCATATGATAGAGATCTTATTTTGTGCAAATCTTTTTGGTCGAAGATCTTTAGATCTGGCCATCAAATTAGACGACTTAGATGGTGTTTTCACATAGCATAGGTCCCCAAAATACGGGGTCTTTCTTTTAAACTGTCTGCAATGACAGGCCAATATTTCGTATGCAAATAGTGGCTTACAAAAAAAAACAAAGATAAGAAAAGAAAAAGAAATCTATCTGAGGTGTCATCGGTCGGGAGGTGTCATCAACATTGGTGTTGATAGCTACCGTGAGAGAGAAGAAGAAGACTATTTGCATCTATCTGCAAGGGGCGCAGGCTACACAATAGGATTTGGGCCCCATTAGCCTCAGCCCGGGAATTAATTATTGTGTGGGCCTCACAAGCACTGTGGGCCTAATTCATGCCTGAATTTACGCTTGAATAACAAGTGGGCTAGGGCTTGGGCTGGTTGTCGTAAAATGTCCTTTAAAAGGCTGGCTGATCTTCCAGTTAGGCTTGATGATATCTTGATGTGCCTGCCTAGTCTTGGTCTATAACTCAGACATAGTTGATTATCGACAGCCCTCGACACAAACCAGTCTGACCTGTCTACACCCTATTTATGTGGTCTCTTTTCTTTGTTTTAGATAAACAGAAACATGTTGTTCTCTATGCTTCAGGAAATATATTTGTTAATTCTTTGAAGCATATAGTCTAGTACTATAAGTCCAACATGTAGTGCGTTGTATGTCAGAATGGCCTCTCATTCCCTTGCATGTTGTATTAGGTTTTGTAGCTTATCAGAACATTTTTACGTGTGATGTTTACATTTATTGGAAATGATGATAACAATATAATTCTTTGCGTTCTCTTTCTTCTATTTCTCTCTGAATTCGTAGAAAAAATGAGCATAAATGCCTAGAGTTATGGATTCATATTATTCCAGTCTCATCCATCTTAGGTCTCTTTTTACTCAAAACATATTTGATTATGATATTGGTTGTATCTACCCTTCATATCAACGATTTCTATTTCAGGTTCAAGTGTATAGATTTGGATGCGAATGGAGTGCTGACACGCAATGAAATGCAGTTCTTTTATGAGGAGCAATTTCATCGCATGGAATGCATGGCACATGAACCTGTGTTCTTTGAGGATATACTGTGCCAGATGGTTGACATGATTGGATCAGAGGTCAATTTATTTCTACTAATCATCATTTGGATAGTTTTTTTTTTCCCCTCGCTAGAGATTATCCATAACACTTTGAGTTGCTTGCAGAAGGAGAGCCATTTAACATTACGTGACTTAAAAGGATGCAAACATTTAGGAAATGTTTTCAATATCCTTTTCAATCTGAAAAAGTTCGTAGCCTTCGATAATCGTGATCCATTTCTCATTCGTCAGGCAAGTGCAGCATCCAGATCTTGCATGCTTGTGTCCTTAAGTCCCTGACTGATAATAACTATAGAAGGTTGAAGGAGTGGCGGTATACTTCTAGTTCATAGCTGCCTTATCTATGCTTGAAATGAGCAGGAACGTGAAGATCCAACTCTGACAGAGTGGGACCGCTTTGCACATAGAGAATACATTAGGCTTTCTATGGAGGAAGATGGTGAGGATGCCTCCAATGGAAGTGCAAAAGTTTGGGATGAATCACTTGAGACTCCATTTTGAATTCAATTCTAGGCAAGTCATTTTCCCTCATTATTATAATCTTTCAGTTTTTTTATCCTTATAGTACTATATATATATATATATATATATATATATATATATATATATATATATATATATATATATTCCACCTGTTTCTTGTCGTCATAGCCTCTTATTCTCTTCTTTTTCGAACTTCAAAATTTATGGTTTCTATGGGTGAAGCTCTCTCTCTCTCTCTCTCTCTCTCTCTTTCTCTCTCTTGTATATCTCATGAGAAATACACACACACAGACACATATATATGCACATATCATTCAAATACCATGAAATATTCAAAATCATGTCTTTTGATAGCTGTTACAAATGTTATTTTCACCCGTTACATCAGTTTTTGCTGTCACTACCTCGCCCTCATCTTCACATGGGGTAATTGACTTAGGTGCTATTGACCATATAAGGTGTATGTATCGGTTGAAGTAGTACATTAATCCCCATGTTTTTGTAGGGCATGTGGCCTTACACGCCGTTCAACAAAGGGGCATTGGACACTAGATGAGGTAGAGTTCAATTATGGTGGACTGTGCTTAAAATGATCAAAGCTATCACAAATATAGGAACTCTATTCCATATTTTATCTTTCTTTAGGAAAGAAAGTGTGATTCTTTTCATACAAATTCCACTCTTGCTAAGTTGTTATCTTGCTTAAGATTTTGGATTTTGGGATTTTGTAACTTTTTGATGGATGAGAAGGGTATTCTAAGGGTTCAGACTTTCATAATACATATGTTTCTCCAACAGTTATTGCTCTTAATGCTTCCATAATACATATTTTTAATAAGTGTTGTATGCGATTGGTTGCAGACAGAGAATGGAGATATCATTGATTGCATGGATATCAATAATCAACTTGCTTTGGATCATCCTTTGCTTAAGGATTACAAAATCAAAGTAATTTTTTTTACTCTTCATTGTTGAAGTAATAAGGACTACAGCTATTTTGCTAGAAACTAATAAGTTGAGACGAAAGTTTGATTAGCCTTTATTTATAATATTCATTTTTTGTGATGTCTTTCATATGTTTAATATTACAGACCATGGGAGGATTAGATACTGTTACGAAGAAGGCTCATAATATAATACAAAAAGTAGCAGTGAATCTAGTTGGACCATGTTTATTGACTCCTCGATGCATGGTGCCGATATTGCTGCTAAAGATGAAAGTGTTTGCTTGCTCAAATCGGCTGCATGTTTCCGAAAGTTGTTTACCAAGTTTAATAGCTATAAAAAAGAATTAGTTTACATTTGATCTGTAAAATAATTTAGGAAAGTATTGATTCTTTAACTATCTGAATTTCTAAGGAACTGTAAATTACTATATGTTTTTGTGCATTTACATTTCCCATTGCACCAACTGCAAGCAATATTCGCGCCACAGTTTTCTGATTTTAAATAAATTTTATTTTTGGCTTATTATTTTTTTATTCAATTGAATAAATTACGTTTTTTTCCCTTCTAGGGTGATATGTGATTGATACAATAGTTATAACAGGTTCCAATTACAAAAAAAAAAATGGAAGCTATGCATTTTTTTTTTTTTTTAAATTTTAAGAAAAACAACGGTCCATAACCATTGTTTTTATAATAAATTAACAACGGCTCAAAACCATTGTACTTTTGCAACAGATATATACCACTGACTTAGACCGTGGTATTGGTAGAAAAATAACAATCCTTTTCTGTAAAGAACAATGGCTACAAATCGTTGTACCTTTGCAACGGGCATATACTACTGACGTAGGTCGTGGTTTTGATAAAAAAATAACAACTCTTTTCTACAAGGAACAATAGCTCACAACCGTTGTACGTTTGCAACGGACATATACCACTGACTTAGACCGTAGTTAAGGCAGAAAAATAACAACCCTTTCCTGTAAGGAACAACAACTCACAACCGTTGTAATTTTGCAACTAACATGGGCCGTTGTTTATGAGGTAAATACACAACGGTCGTTACCACGGCTCAAAACCGTTGTTTAGGAAATTTACAATGGTTTTGGGCTGTTATTTTTTTTTCGATTTTCACGTAGTGCATGTGAGTATCTTCCTCTTTAGATTCTGGCATCACCTCTGTAGAGCAGTCAGATTGTCTATCTGGTTCTGTCTCCACCTATACGCGCGGATCAATTCCCTTTGGGTGTTCCTCAGAGCTTGCTTTCTCTACCAACATTGCATCATATTTCTCTTTTAAGGCTTGTAGCTCCTCAATAACTTTTTCTCTGTTTTTCAGATCCTCATTCAACTTTTGGATCACAATAGATTTCAACTAAACCTCAAGTCTTAGTTTTTTTGCTTCTTTTTCTTTATTTTGTAGAGTATCTTTGAGGGTATCATTATCAGCAGATTTTTCTTTTATCTCTTTCCTCAGCCTCCCTGATTCATCTTTTGCTCTTACTATTTCGACTCAACTTTTGGTCGTGAAGGACTCAATATGTTTCTTTTGTTCTTCGCAAATTAGGCTTAGGAAATCTTTATCTTCTTGCAATTTGAGCAATTTTCCTTTTGTTACTGTCAGTTGATGTGTCTTTTCATTCAATTGGGCATTTAGTGCCTGCTCATACTCTTGATGGGCTTTTCTCTTGATGTTTCTTTAACATCTGGGTCTTCAATGAATTCACTGAATTTCTCCATCAGAGTTGCGATTTTATCCTCGTACACTTTTTTCTCGCCCTCCCATACCTATTGATTTTCTCTTAACACTCTGTTATCTCCTTGCGTCTGGATAATTTGTGCTTGAAGGGTTAAAGTGGCCTCCAAGACTCTTTTTTCTGTTTCTGCCGTCCAGTGTCCACGGTGATCTTTCACATCTTTTCATTGTAAGCTTTCCACTATCTCTAAGCGCTCTTGAGTAGTGAGTGTAGATTCAAGGACTTTGTTCTTCAGTCTGTTGAATTCGTCCATTAGTCTTCTCATTACTCCTGGCAATGGCATTAAATTTGGTGCATTTGTAAGCTGCCATTGCTCTACTTCTCTCAGTCTTCTTTCCAAAGTATGTTGTTCTCCTAAGAATGTTGGAACTACTATAGTAGTTGCTGGAGGAGACATATCTTGATTCAATAATTCGATGAAACCCACCCTTGGGGCTTCAATGCTAGGTCCTACTCCTGGAGCTTGAAATGTTGGAGTCTGCTCTGTAGCGGGCGAAACTGTGGGTGGAGCAACAGACTCTATATGTGCAGGAACATGGCTAGAAGTAGCCATTTCAGCAACTTGCTCTATTGGTGAAATTTTTTTTTCTACAACTGTAACTAGGTTCACAAGCTCTGCTTCAGGAATAATTGGCAGTGTGTCTGCCAAAGTTGAAGGGGGCATAGCAGGCCCTGTTGGGGAATCCAGAGCTGCGTCATAAAGACTAGCTTGATCATCATCTAGTATTGGTGTATTTCTTACTTCCAACTCAACTAGCCTCCCTTGTATCGGAGATCCAGGCTCCAATCTTCCTTGGGGTGGAGTATAAGTATTCACCCTTTCTTCTGTGATGGTTCCTTCTTGAAATATAGTTTCTGCCAGTAGCCTTATGGTAGGAGGCTCTTCTTGTCTCTCATAGACTAGGATGGTTTCAGGTATAGAAGGGACATTCTCTGTTTGTGCCAAAATAGGGATTTTTTTTTTATTCGCGGCACTTAGAGTTCTCCTATAAGCCTTAGCTGTGAGGCTCTCTTCAATTCTAGGCAAGGTCTTCTCTTTGGGATCAATGTTATATCTCACATTCATCAATAAATTTGTGATTAGACCTCCAAAGGGGAGACATAATTTATGTGTCTGATACTTCTCCAGATTCATTTTCTCCCTCACGGTATCGATTACTTCCAACAGGTAGGCTGGAACATCGAACCAATAGCGATTAGTCATGAGATATAAAGCTTTCGCAAAGAGGACTCTTCGCTGTGTTCTGTGACCCATGGGGTGAATAATCTTGTGAATTAGGACATCCATGAAGTGGAGTTGTAGATTCCGTGATTCTAAATCCTTTTGCGAGAAAAATGATCTGTCCTTAGGGGGTTTGCCTAGCAACTCCGTAGCCATTTGAATAAAATCCGGAAGGGTCGCGGGTGGTTCTCTAAGTATGCTCGCCTCTGGAGTGTCAGGGGACACTTCGGGCCTTTCTAAGAGTGCATTCATCACCCTAGCAACCATTGCTTTTGTTATTAGAATTGGAAATCCGTCAATGGTTGTAGACAGAATTGGTGTTGAACCCTTACTGCTATTAATCATGTTTTTGTAAAATAGTCTTACCAATCTTGGGTAGACTTGTGTAACTCCGGGCTCTAAAAAGTAGTGAAGCCCTGTATTCCTAAAATATTTGGCAGCCTCTCCACTAATTTCAAAGTGTTCCTAAAAAGCAACTTCCACCTCAACCTTGGCTCCCACCAGATGGTGTTTAGTTGAAGTTGGGGTCCGATCCAATGCCCTTTTAGAGGATGTCGGCTTTTTGCCTTTATCAATTTATGTGCCCTTTGTAGGGTCAGATATCGGTTCAGTTCTTAATCCTTCTTCGGATATTTTTCTAATAACCACGTACCCCTGAGGACTTAGCTTTCTTTTTGGATGGGCCTGCTGCTTTTGATTTGGCTTTAATGACAGCAGGCCGTGCTATATGGCAAATAAGGGGAGAGTTATCTGAGTTGTTACCTTCTTCTTCATCGTCTTCTTCTCTCGATCACTTTTTTGTTGCTCCCGATATTCTGTAATTCCTTTTTTTTCTGCAAGATGTAGAGAATACTATTTAGTAAATAGCAACTTACATGTATCAATTTGAAAATAATTGCAGAGACTCCTCCGTTTGAAAATGAAGATTGTTACCTTGATTTTGACTAATCAACAAACCCTAGTTTTAAGATGTTACTTAGGACCAGAATGGGGTTTTCGAAATCAACCAGGAGATACAAGGAAAGGTTAAGAAACAAAAATGGTTGAGTCTTAGTCGATTGATTTTTGAAAAACAAAGGGAAAATAAGAGGAAAAATGGAGAGTTCGATAATAGGGCCGACGTATCCTCTTTCAAATATGTAGGCCCTATCTCCGTGATGACCTACTGAACCAGTCGTTACACACGTTTGTAACCTAAAGACGTCGGTCGTCTCTAGCTTTTCAGCTCTTATATGGGAACTCTCATATCAGTCAAATCGAAATCACTACGCTTGCACTAATAGATTATTTTTTTTTTTTTACGATCAATCGTAAATCCATACGATTGTTCGGGATAATGTATAATAGGAATTATATTACGATCCATCATTTTTGAACGATTTGGCCCGCAGTGTAATACCTAAGCTTAAAACAAGAGATATAATTTTACATCTTTTACAAGGGGTGCTACGGATGAGTCGGTAGCTCGACAATCCATAAGGTTTTTATATTGGATTTTGGGGAGCTTATGTCTCCCCCAAGAATACTTGTCCTTTAGGATTGTTAATCGGCTGTGTAGGCAACTGACCACTTTCTCTCTTTGCCACCTGCGAAGCTAGTTTACCAATCTAGCTTTCTAACTTCGTCATGGACTGTGTATGTGAATGGAGTGTTTAAGAGAATTGAGCAAGCTTATGTAAATCCTTTGAATATTGATGCGACTGTTGCTGCAAATCCTTGAGGATTTTAACAATTGTGGCATCAGGTGCATTACTTTGTGGGCCATATTTTTGTTGCGTAGTTGGCATGGGAGGTCTAGGATAGAAAACTTGAGTTTGGGGGAACCTGGGTTGCGCAGCAGTTGGTGCTAGATGTGCTCCTCCCGTGGAACCATAATTAAATCCAGGGTGGTTCCTCCATGACGGGTTATAGGTATTCTCATAGTCTCCCCTTTGGAATGCCTTTGCTTGTTCTTTTTCTATCACCTCTTGGTATGATGGCGTAACAGGGTTCTCAGAATAAGTGAAACTCTGGCAGTTAGAATAGTTTGCCAAAACTCTATCCGAAGTGCTAGGCTTGGCAGCCATTAATGTTGCGATTTGTTGTTCAAGTGATGCTACTTTTGCACTTATGTCATCCTCCTTTGCTTTATCTTTACTGATATCGTAAAGTTCACCCCTCGCGAGTATGGTGTGGCGGATCACATCAGGGTCAGATTTTACCAAAGCCTGTTTTTACTTTGAATTGTCGGCCAATTTTTCAATTAGGTTCCAGGACTGCTGGCCATTTTGAGCCATGAAGGCTCCTCCGCTCACAACATCGACTGTAGATTGGTTAGTCTCAGTCAACCCTTGGTAGAAACTTTCTTTGCTGACCACGAAATTCAAGACCACGAACTTTGTTGTTTTGATCTATTGACCACGGAAAGAGATGACTTAAAACTTTAAAATTAATATTAGATAAGATAAGGTTGCACTGTGATTAGATGAGTTCACACATGCATTTTCGTACAAGTCTGAGTTGTGTAAAGGGTCAATGTGACACGTTGCGCCGTAGCACCAATGTTCGTGCTCCACACCGGAACATAAACTAAGGGAAAAACAGAAATATCTGTTTTGTAACTTATAAGAGAAGGAAGGGAGACTTAGGGAGAGATCCACTTCTTCTTCTTCTTCCTTCCCTTGCCCTAGTTGCTCCAGTAGCTAAAGGATCAGTAGCTAGGTGAGTTTCAAGAGGTTGTGGAGAGAAAATAGGGTTAACAAGAGTGAGATGATGAGTTTCCTAAGCTAGGGTAGGTAGAGTTCAAAGAGATGATCTTAGGTATGGTCTAAGCTGTGTGTGTGAAGGCTCTGCATGCTGAACCGGAGCTAAAAGGTTGCTCGTCGAACTCGGATCGGTGATAAACTCCGAGAGCTTGATCCGAAACCCTCATTCGAATCGATTTGCCGAAACCCCGTGAGGGCCCTAACAAAGGTGAGTTTATGTGTTTAAATAGGGGCAAATGAGATGCCTAGGTATGGGCATTGATGTCAGGTTGATGGTTGTTGAGAACCATTAAGGAGAAAAAGGGTTGAAATAGGGTTGGAGATGAACTCCATTAATGACAGAGTTTCTGTCATTATTGATCGATCAACAATAGTGGTGATCGATCAATAACAGTGGTGATCGATCAATGAAGACCATTGATCGATCAATCTATATAGGACAGAATGGGAGAACAGTGGACCCAAAATGTGAGAAGTTCAATGCCCGAAGGGCATTGATCGATCAATGAGGGCATGTTGATCGATCAATGAGAGCATTGATCGATCAATAATAGTGGTGATCGATCAATGACATTTGGTGATCGATCAACATAGGTATTGATCGATCAATGGTAGTGGTGATCGATCAATGAGGGCATTGATCGATCAATCTGTATAAGAAGTTATTGAGAACAGAAGGTGTGAATTTTTGAGATGAGGTTGGTGATCGATCAATGAGGGCATTGATCGATCAACAGGGAGCATTGATCGATCAACAAAGGTGGTGATCGATCAATTTAAACTGTATAGAAGAGTGTAGAAGAGAGGTTATTGATCGATCAATGAGTGTATTGATCGATCAATAAGGTGTATTGATCGATCAATTGGGTTGTTGTAGGGTGAGAACTCAGAGGGTGGTGATCGATCAATGAGAGGTATTGATCGATCAACAAGGGGTATTGATCGATCAATGAGAGTGGTGATCGATCAATCACCCCTGTTTTGGTTCTGTTTTGGTTTTGTGGATTAAACACCATCGGACATTGTGCCGGTTAGCTTGCTGACACCCCTAACATTTAAAGTACTATGTTTATGGTCTAGGAATCAAACCCTGACACCGTGAAAAGGCTTTGGATTTGCTTAGAAGATAGATTGACCTGAGGTAGGGGAAATCCAACCTAAATCATTTTTGAGTATGATTCCATGTTTATCTCATATCTATGCCCTGATTTCTGTTTTTACCAAACATGTAAGCATGTCATGATTCCTGCTATTTTAATTTCTGTCTCTTGATTCACATTCTGAAAACTTGCGTCTGATTCTGTTATCTGATCTATGAGGTATATACGTATGTGATTTGATGATTTAAACCAGATGATCCCCACCGACCCGGCGGTATATCCGATGCCTGGCACACTTGTGCACCTGCTTGTAATCCTCGGCGCAATTGCACTCCATAGATGAGGCATTGTTGCACTTTCACAACTGTTCATGTGAACGACGATTGGTTGGGGTTTCCTATCGGACATTCCTGTTTACTCCGTCCTATATAGTCACGGGAGTTTCTTAAGTTAAATATACACAATTTAAGCGTTCTGATAATATATTTGCATCACATCTGATTCTTGCATAAAAGCTCAGTATTTGATTTGATTCGTCATGATTATACGTTTCCTGATTTGATTTATGTTATGAGTTAGCATGATTTACATATTCAATTCGTTTAGTTGGAAATTCTTCTATTGAGCTAGGATGTAGCTCACCCTGCGTTCTAAATTAATTTTAGGTTCTGAGGCTGTCGTTCGAACGCAGTGACCCACTACCGGCGATCCAGTAGGCCGAAGAGGAGGAGAGAGCGTTGATGGGGAGTTCTATCCGTAGCCTAGGTACTAGAGTCTGTTATATTGTATGTTGTATATTTTTGGGATTACTGTGTGCCTGGTGGCCACTTTTATGTACAGTTTTGTAGGATCATTATTATATCAGTTAGGCATTCTATTCGGAACCACTATCGGGAACCATTGTTTGGGTGATGGATGTCCATCACCAATGGTTCTTCTTGGTTCCTTTTTGAGAATGCATTTTCTTTGTTTTATATAGAATTAATTGTTTTATAATTATCGTTTTTGATGATTAAATGTTTGATAAGTTACTGACTCGACCTACCGCTGCCGGGTGGTGTTTGCTCGGCTTCCGCTTTTCGGGCAGACACTTATGATTTGTCCCGGGGATCATCCAGAGTATGATCCTAATGGCACAGATTTCTGGGTGCAGAATTCCGGGCTGTTACATTTGCGCTATCGACCAATTTGGTACTTCGTGATGAGGACACTTCCATAATAAATCCTTCATTCGTTCCCAACTCTCGTGAAATAATTCTCTCGACAATTACCTGAAGTCCTGGATTGCTTGGCGAATTTGATTAGTTCTACCAATTGGGAAATACTCGCCCAAGAACTTGGACTGCAGTCCATCCCATGTGGTAATACTTCTGACAGATAATGAAATTAACCATGTCTTCGCCTTATCATTGAGAGAGAAGGAGAACAGACATAGTTTCACACCTCTTTGTTGGTTGTCAATAATTACAGCATTGTGCAAAGTTCTATGAAGTCCCTCAGATGTTGGTAGGGATCTTCTCGATCAATCCCATGAAAGGTAGGTAAAGATTGGAGTGTGTTGAGCTTGATTTCATAATTTTGACCTACAGGCAGCTCCAGTATAACTATACAAGAGGGCTCAATCAAAGCTACAGGGCTGAAATGTGCTTAGATAGAAAGATCGTCAACCATGTTTCGGGATTCTCTTACGGAAGATCGGTTTGCTGCTAAATTACGCAAGAGAGTCCTTTCAATTTCTAGATCACACTCGAAGAAATCTAAACTTCGAGATCGAGTGTGATGCAAACACTAAAAAAATTTATTATTTTTATGTTTTTAGATTTATTTGATTTTTATTTTAAAAAGCATGGAGAGAAATAAATCTGAGCCTCTAGCTTCTCTGATCAGGGGAAGTTGAGACTTTAGTTCGCTTGCTCTGAATAAACCTGCAAAAGATATAAGAAGTGATCAAAGAAAATTAAAAAGATAGCAAAATATGAAAAGAGAAAGATAAATATTTATTTTCTAAAACTAATATAAAATAAAATCATCCTCTTGGGCAGCGGTGCCAAAAACTTGACTGACTACTTTTATGTGTATCTAATTAAGTCTTAACTTATTGCAAACACACAATAGAAATTACAGTGCTAGTATAGGATCGTTCCCACAAGGAAGTGATTATTTCATATTTTGCTTTTTCTTGAAAACTTATATTTATCTTTAAGGTTCTAAACTACTTGAGAAATATGATATACAATCATTATTTACAATTGTTCTCTTTTGGAAAATTGTAAATCACGATTGTTTTTCTTTTCATAGCTTTCACTCTCTGGACGATTCTGAATTACGAACGATCGTTTTTCTCTTTGTATCGCCTTTTGATTTTAAACGTCTTTTGAAGAATCGTAAATTACAATTTCTTATTTCATTGTTTGATGTCATTCAATCGTAAAACACAATTTTATGTCTTTCAGTAGGCGACGAATCGTCTTTTTACATTTAATCGTCCTTTTTACTGCTTTATGAGTTTATTTTGACGAAGATTAACACTTTGATTCTCTTTTACTAATTTTCCTTAATATCTGCACATCATTAACATGTTACTAGCAAACTGGGGTCTAGCATCACTAAGTTAAAGGTGATAAAATGGTAAATTATGTGACTGATCAGGTGATGTGGATGGAATTTGTAAGGGAGTTGGGTAATGGTTTGTAAGGAGGGTTGAGATACAGCTAAGAGGGGGGGGGGGGGAGGATATGTGGGTTGTAGAGTTGGGATAACAGAAAAAAGGGGTTAGTGGTTGGGTAGATGGGATTGATGAGATGGGTTTGGCACAAGAAAATGGAAATTCTCATAGAAGTTCACATTTATTGATATGAAGACATGTTCGCTGGTAATATCAAGGCATCTATAACCTTTGGTGTCTTTGCAGTATCCAAGAAATACACTTTTTGGACCATGGTGTGAGCTTGTGAGCACTGCAGGGTCGCTGCCAGAGGAAGCAACAACAATCAAAAGTCTTCAAAATTTGAAATTTTGGGAGGTGTGAAATAGTTTCTAATATGGAAATTTAAAGCTGAGGACTTAACTGGGGAGACGGTTGATAAAAAATACAGCTATGAGGAGGGCATCCAACCAGAACGTTTCCGGCATAGATGCTTGTGAAGTCACAATGGTTTCGATCAGATGGCAGTGTTTCCGCTCGGCTATCCCATTTTGTTCCGGGGTATGGGGGCAGCTAGTTTGATGAACGATGCCACTGCTCTCAAGAAAAGAGGTCATGACATTATTAATAAACTCTCTTCCATTGTCGGCTCAAAATATTTTTATTTCGTGATGAAATTATTTGTCCAGAAGAGTTTTGGAAACAATAAATTTAGAGAGAACTTCAGATTTCTTGCCATTGGGTATAACCAAGTGAAACGGGAAAAATCATCCACAAACAATACATAGTATTGAAAGCCTCAGACGGAAGGCTTTCAGGCAGGGCCCCAGACATCAGAGTGAATTAACTTAAGAGGATATTTGGCATTAGATGAAGCAAAAGAAGAAAATGATAGTTGGTGGCTCTTACCCACATTACATGCTTCACACATGAAATTAGCAAAAATGGAATCACAAATATTAACATTCTTAACTAAAGCATTAAAAATTAAAGCAGACGGATGACCTAGGCGACGATGCCAGATCGTGGGAGATGAGCGGGCAGTGAAAAGAGCATGGGGCGGTGAAGAGGATCTGGATGGAAGACGGATGGGGTAGAGACTGCTGCTACATGGGCCCTTGAAGATGATTTAATCCGAAACTTTGTCGTAAATTTGAAAGCCATGAGAGTCAAAAATTAAAAGGCAATTATTGTCCCTGGTGAGTTTGTGAATAGATGATAAATTGTGTTAAATATCTAGTACATGAAGAATATGAGATAAAGAAAGAGGTTTAAGGGGAGTGGGGAGCAAACCAGAGCCAATGTTCTTGATCGTAAGGGAGGATCCGTTACCTACTGAGACATTGTCCTTGTCGTGATATGCATCGTGAACGGAGAGATTGGAAAGCTCACTTGTAATGTGATTGCTAGCTCCATTGTCCACATACCAGTTAGAGTCTGAAACAGAGTTGTGGCCACATATGCGTGTTGTGGGGACGGAGATTGAGGAGAAAGAGGGCCTTGGTAGCAATAGTAGCACTCATGAGCGACGTGATTGGTGCGACTGCAAATGTGACAGAAAAGTCTCCGTTGGGTTGGGTTGCCACCACGACTGCCACTGCCGCGACCACGATATTGGTTGTTTCCACGATTGTCACCACCTCGATTGGATTGATAAGACCTTCTATTATTCTCGAATGACAGAATTGACAATTGATAAGAGGAACTGTTGTTGCTATCAGGTGAGGGGTTGTTCTTGGAGGCATTGAAGGCATAACTGATTTGGGAGTTCGAGGATTCACGGTTGGCAAGGGAGAGTAGGACTTCTTCTGAGATGAGAAGAGAGTTGAGTTCAACAAAGGAGATGGGCTCTGCCCTGGTGCAAATTGTGCATTTGAATGGATTATAATCAAATGGTAGGTCATGGAAAGTGAAGTAAACCAAATCTTCATTAGAGACTGGAGATCCGGCGACCATGAGTTTATCGAAAATGCTTCCAATTTGATCAAGGTAATTACTCATTTTCATATCCTCTTTTTGAATGGAGAATAACTTAGTTTTCAACTCATGGATGTGGGGACGAGAGAGGGATTTGTACCATTTTGCTAGCATAGACCAGACCTCATGGGCATGGGTCCAGTTGAGAACAATCAGTAGAATGTTGGGAGAGCAATGATGGCACTGAGAAGATGGTTGTCCACAGAGTCCAGAGTTAATGCTCTGGATTTGAAGTTTCTTTGCCGATTGGATCGGTGATGAACGGATCTGGACATCGTCGTTGTGTCATCGACATATCCGAGCATCTGATTTGCTCGTAAGGTGTTTCGCATCTGTTTTCCCAGGCGGCAAAGTTGGTAGCATCAAGCCAAACTGGGATGAGAGCAGAGAGGTTGGAAATAAAGAAAGATAACCCTGGTGGAAGGGTTAAAATATAAGAAGACAAATTTGGAGAGGATGCCGCCATTGTTAAGCTCGTTGGAGCTTAATGGAGAAGAAGATTAGGATTGAAGGGAGCTCTTAGCCCTAACGGTGGTAAGTGGCTCTGATACCATGAGAACTTGGAAGAATGAGATTAGGGATAATTGCCTTGCATCAGACTTATGCAAGGGTTCCAATATATATCCAAAACCATAAGCAGTAAACTGCTAGTGGTATTACAACAGAAAAGGAATCAAATGCTAACAATTTGATTATGTGGTATAGCTGTGGAAGCTTCCTGTGAGGAGGTATCCAGTGTTGAGCTTATAATGGCCCCATCCTTCTAAAAATATAGTTGGATATCTTATCCATGACCATCTAATCAGTTGTGTGTTTTAGTAATCCAAGTCATCAAGTTCATATCTCATTTATATGGAATTGATGTGTGCCCAAAAAGCCAAACTTATTGCAAGAATTTGAGCCATTCAATCTATATATTTTAAACCGATCGACCATTTATATTAATTTAACGGTCGAAATTAAAGTGCACTAATTTAAGAGTAATGTTATATTCCCAACGTCAAGCCCCAAACACAAGCACAAGAGTAGATGGTAATTTCACCTTACAAGCCTGTTGTCTGAGATTTGTCTGGAGTTTAACATTTAGGATTTATAATTTTTTTTAATTGAATGTGCAACATTCTCTATCTGTGTGATCTTTATTGAGACATGCTTTTAGGATGGACTTCTAATTGGACTATTTGTATTAATCAAATTTATGCATCACATGACATGAAGATAGGTGGTCATGGTATGCAACTAATTGAAGTGCCTAGGTTGCTCATGCATGTGTGCCATGTGGCATGCAAGTGGGCCCCCATGGGTTACTTCGTTTTGTTTATTACTATTATGGTAAATGTATTATTATCATCTTATTTTTCTTTATTTATCCTTTCTATCCTATATAGCTCATATTAAATTTATTAATTCATCATTTGCCTATAATTTAAAATTATTCTTGATAATATTTTATTTATATTTTTTATTAAATTTTTTAATTTATCATTTGCCTATGATTTATATTTTTAATTTATTTTAAAATTATCCTTGATAATATATATATATATATAGATATATAGATATTTATATGGTCACTCAGCTGAGACAGTTTCGAGAACTAAGGAGCAGGCACGCATACATATGTTACAGTTGAGCAACGTGAGGGAGCACCAACTATAGTGGTGAGGGTTATTGAGAATTGAACCCACGACCTACTCCCTCACATTGGAGGGAGCGTACCAACTGGGCTATCAAGGATACTATTATCCTTGATAATATTATTAATATATACAACATAATGTTATCATTACATTTGCTATTATTTTAATTATTGTTATTTCTTATAACTGCCAAACTATTTTTATTATAGAGATAGTAGGTGGTGGGTTCGATTCTCGTCCTCCACGCTGCTTCTCACCCTTATCTTAGTTAACCCTCATCACTATAGTTTGTGCTCTCTCATGCTGCTCCGCAACTGTCACATGTGTATGTGTGTCTGCTCCTCGGTTCTCCAAGCCGTCTCGGCCGAATGGCCCTAATTAATTAATAGGCTGCATTAGTCTAACAATAGTCGTTACTATCCAACTATCATTTTTCGTCGATTATAAGAGTCATTGCTGTTACCTAATTTTACCAGCGTTGTCCTGTGGAATTGTTTTGGGCAGCTATCAATCAACTAGTCGGGTCGATCTGATACCCGATCATGTAAATAAAATATGTATTTAGAAATTAATTTCAATCAAGTTATAGGCATACCTTGTCGATGAGAATAAGCGTCGAGAGGATTCCACCAATATTAGATAAGTTGCCTGCGTGGAACAACTTGAAGACAATACTACCTCGCTTCTATCTCCCTCTATACGATGGGCACGATTTCATTGAGTGGAGATGAGGAGGGGATGTTGTCCTCTATATAGCATGCCCTTGAATCCTTACTCATAAAGGATTCAAGGGAGAGGTGTATCACTAGAAAATAGGGATTAGCTTACCACAAACCAATAATACCAAAACCGATCGACTCATAAAGTTACGTGGAGTGGAATCACGTTACCAATAAAGTCCCAAAGTCTTCAGTCAATCAAGTCTTACATAAACTAGGAAAGAGGGTAAAGTTATTGTGTGGGTTACAAATACCCAACAATCTCCCACTTGAATCACACATTAACTTTAATAAAATATATATTTGTAATAAAATAAAAATAGAAAATAAGGAAAAATATCATAATTGACTTAGTTCAAAAATGGATGACCATCTTTTAAAGTTTTGTAAAAACATTGACTTTCAAGACTTCGATGTAACACACATTCTCCCAAGTTCAATAACAATCTTAATGTCGGATCATGAATGCCAATAATATATCATTTCTTCAAATCTCATTATGACAGTTTTATGGTCAAGACACTAATATTATTAATAAACTAGAGAGCTCATTGTGATTTTAGTGATACCAAGAAATATACACTTTAATGCAACTTCTTGTGTATATCTTTGCATTCAACCTACTTCATACCCTAAGGTATGTTATCCTGATATATTACGGCATGTGTCATGTGAAAACCATCACGTAACCTATTTATAGTGTAAACTACTATTTTGAGAGCTTCTCCCCAAAAACTCTCAGAAAGATCTGAAAGACTCATCATACTTTGTATAACATCCTGATATGTATGATTTCTCCTTTTAGAGAGGTCATTTTATTGTGGTGTACCTGGAGCAGTATATTGAGGAACTATGCCCTATTCCTTTATGTATTCGACGAAGGGTCCGTGATTTACACCGTCTTTATCCATTTTCTCATAATATTCACCTTCACGATCTGATCTGAGACTCTTTATCTTTTTATCTAACTATTTTTCTACCTCAGTTTGAAAGATTTTGAACATGTCAAGTGCTTCAGATTTGTGATGAATTAGATACACATACGCATATCGTGAGAAATCATCTATATAGCTAATAAAGTAACGTTGTCCACCACGTGAAAGAGTTGGGAAAGGGCCACAAATGTCAATATGAATGAGATGCAGCAACTCAGATGATCTTAAAGCTTCAAATTTGCGTTATTTTGTTATTTTTCCTTTAATACATTGAACACAAGTTTCAAAATCATTAAAATTGAAACGTTTAAGAATATTATTTTTGACCATAGTCTCTAGTCTTTTTCTTGATGTATGACCTAACCGTCTATGCCAAAGCATGAAAGAATTTTCTGTCAAAAACGAACGTTTGGACCCGGATGAGGTGGAAGAAACATATACTGTAAAGACCCGTATTTTGAACCTGAGTTAGACTGACCCTGTGTGTGTATTCGGCTCGGCAACCGACGTCACCATTTGTTTTGGATTTTTATCTAGATGTGATTGTGCGGACAGATTTTAATTTAGAGCCCATTTGGACCCTCGTGCGAAAGTTGTGCACCGACCTCGGTGTAGCCGCTCAACACCGGACTTGAGTTTTAAAATTAGAAGTGTATAATACATAAGATGTGTGTGTGTGTTTTACTTTGTGAACAATCCTATTATAAGAAGGAATTGCATTCCCGTATTATACTAGGTTTTGTTAAGAGATGATAGTTACCCAACCGTGTGAAACTCCGTCTTCTCTCTTCTTCAATCATCGTAGGAGATCGGTTTAGAAAACCTTCTTCTCTAGAACCCTCTTTGTTGAAAACACTTAAACCTTAGAAAGAATTTGAATCAACCTTGGATTCATAGTTGGCTATTGGGAGAGGTTGAGATCATTGGGGGCGTGTTGGAGTTGTCTCTGTGAACTCGTGGGATCGATCGCGGCGCGAATCGTTGAGGAAACCCGTCGGTTTCGTTCCGAAGCTCCATTCGCGTGACTCATTTCTAATCTAGGAATCCTTAGATTAAAGGTACGTTTTAATTAAACTTTTTGATTAAATCATTAGATTAGCCATGGGTTTTGCTTTGGGATGTATGGGTTTCGATTCGGGTGAAAACCAGCAAAATCGCGTCAAATCGCGTCGGCTATTATCATCGCTCGAGCGAGGTATCACCGAACTCCGACATTGTCTTAGTATTTTAGTCATAACTTTTTATCCCGAACTCAGATTGAAATGATTCTTTTTGCGTTGGAAAGCTAATAGAAAAATCTACAACTTTTAGGTTTTGACCAACTCATGGATCAATTGTCTTGATGGTTAAAAATATATGAGAATGTTACGTCAAATCGCTCGAGCGAGCTATTATCATCGCTCGAGCGAGGTATTATCGAACTCCGACATTGCCTTAGTATTTTAGTCATAACGTTTTATCCCGAACTCCGATTAAGACGATTCTTTTTGCGTTGGAAAGCTAATAGAAAAATCTACAACTTTCATGTTTTAACCAACTCATGGATCAATCATATTGATAGTCAAAAATATATAAGAATGTTACATTAAATCGCTCGAGCAAGCTATTATCATCGCTCGAGCGAGGTATTGTCGAACTTCGACATTGCCTTGGTATTTTAGTCATAACTTTTTGTCCCGAACTTCGATTGAGACGATTCTTTTTGCGTTGGAAAGCTAATAGAAAAATATACAACTTATATGTTTTGACCAACTCATGGATCAATCGTCTTGATAGTCAAAAATATATGAGAATATTACATCAAATTCTAGGATTGGTGCAACTTGCCTGTTTTGACTTGTTTTTGAGGAAACGCTTAAATAGGTCTATATTATTAGTAATTAGAGTTTATCTTAATGCATGAACGTATATTGTGATGTAGATTGAGGGCGAGAGGCCATCAATAGGACCTTGCTTGACTTCGCATAACTCTGAGTTTTAGGTTGGAGAATCTCATCTTTACAGTATTTTATTTTAATTCACATGGATATTTTGAATTAAAATCTTTAAACTTGCATATGCCATTGAAATCACATCTGTAAACTAAAATTGATATGAATGACTGAAAATCTAAATCTACACCGAATCACGAAACTAATCATGCAAGCTCAAAATCTGAAATCAAGAGCCTGAACTATGTATAAGAGACTTGCATCTGATTTATATTAGTATCTGCATTTATTTTATGATTGACCTGAACGACCCCTCAAAAATTCCTGAACAATTTCCTGGCACAAGTTTCCCTCATTACGTAGGGGCTTGTTACATCCTGAAAAAGGGTTCATGAACGACGATGGTAGGTAGGGGTTCCCATCGACTATATTCCTGCTCTCAAGATATAGTTTACTCGGGAGGTATTTTTAGTTGAGGATTAAGTCATGAATTACTGAACTTTGCATATAGAAGTTAGAGAAACTAAGACACTGAAACACCATACATTCTGTTTTCATTTAGAAATAAATCTTACATATGATTTCTGCACCTAAATTCAGTTTATTATCTGCTTATATGTTTGACAAGCTATATTCCGATATTTATTTTGAAACCATATTAGTTAAAGTAAAATTTCGTAGATGTCTTTCTTCTACTGAGCTTTGTTGGTTAGCTCACTCCAACTATACGTCACAGGTTCAAGTACTGACGTGGCTATTCAGGGCTGTGAGACTGATCCTGACTACGTGCCTGAGGAAGAGCTTGAGGTTCCTCCTGAGGAGTTTTTCCCAGTATAGAACTTACTGATTTTCTTATTTGTGGTGAGAGTTAGACTTGAATTTGTGGGCTCATTTTAGTTGGATACCATAGTTTTATATTTGACGTTGATTTCTGTTATGAGTCATGTTTCGATGATGGTCGGCCATCATCGGTGGTTCTTTACTTTTAATTGCTTCCGCATTTATTTTAGCTATGGATATTTATTACGCTTTACTCTGATATGTGCCCTGTTTGTCCGGCTTATCGTTTATTCGATAGGTTGGCGAACCGGCCTTTCCTATACCTAAGGGATTGGAAAAGTCAGGTCGTCACATATACTGAAGAAGAAGTCGAATCAATATTAAGAGATAGCTGAAATAGCTCGCCTATCAATAAACCATGTCCTACTAAATCATAGTGTAGAGTAACAGATAAATCACCGTCATAAAAGTTGAAACAATATCCATGACCAAGTAATCTAGATATAGAAATAAGGTTCCGTCGGAATGAAGGAATAAAATAAACATTCTGCAGTACCAAAATGTGTCTAGAGTCTAAAACAATGCGGTGAGTCCTAACGGCCTTAACTTTAATCGCTTGTTCATTTTCGAGGAAAAGTCTCTTATCCGGTCTTGGGATTCTCCTGTCGATTAGCCCCTGCAAAGTATGAGAAACGTGCACAAAGGCACCTGAGTCAACCCACCATGAACCTTCTGAAATATTTACTAGATTTGATTCAAAGTAACATGTGCGAAGTTAATATCTCCTCGCTGCTTCTTCTTCATAATATTTTTTCACAAGTAGCAATCTTTCTTAATATGACATTTCGTCTTACAGAAGTGGTAGCTATCATCATCGTTGACCTTAACTGCTCTTAGCCTAGAATCTTTCTTAAACCCCTTACTGTTGTTGTAGTAGTTCTGACCCTTCTTTTTTAAATTCTTGTGAGTTGGCTTGTAAGCTGGATTATAGGGAGGATTGTAGTCAAAATTAACAGACTCGACTTTGTTTCCACGAAGCCTCTCTCTTTTCAATCACGCATATTGAGATCAATTGATTGAAATCTCATTTGTCCTTCTGAGTAGTGTAATTTACTTTAAAAGTATCAAATTGCTTGGGTAGAAACGCAACAACTAAATACACTACGACGTCTTCTTCAATAGTAATTCTTTGTTCTTTAAGCTTTATAGCCAACATGGATATTTTAAGAATAAATTCCCACACACTCCCATTGCCATCATATCGCATATTGACTAATTGTACTAAATAGTCGTACTGTAGGGATTTTACTGTTCCAATGAACTGATCTTGGATGATCTTCAATAATTCTTTGGCTATTTTGGTAGTTTTAATACCACCTCTAATGGGTTCAGTAATAGAAGCGTGCATGATCATCATTGTCATACGATTTGCCTTGTCCTATCGAGCGTATTGGGCCTTTTAAATTTTAATGGCGTTAGACAGTAAAGTTGGCTTGTCTTTCGTGAGAACAAAGTCATAGTCCATATATCCAAAGGTCAAATCAAGACTCATCCGTCAGGTGTTATAATTGGTGTCATTAAGTTTTTCAATACTGGCCATTTATTGGTGTAAGACCGATCCATCCATAGCTGATATAAAAAAGAATTACTATCAGCACATTGTTCAATTATAACTTTATAAAATAAAATTCATACCCGGGGTCAAGGTTGAATTAATCAAAGTGTAAACAAGCATGCGCAAAGGAACATTTACTCTGAGAGACAGACTTCACTCATTGTCTCAGCATCACCTTTGGGCAGAAGCTTTGACTTATCGTAAGTCTCCCTAAGTTGTGTTTAGGATCACACATAGACCTAGTTAGATGTGTTTTCAGTTTGATTGAAGTTATCCATCAACTTAGGCCGAAAGTGTCGCTCTTCTCTCACCTAGACACATATGACTATTCTACTCATTCTATCTATATGAATTTCAAAATCAGCTTTGGCCAGATATAGTAGGTCACCAAGACGAATGCCCATGCAATCTTAATGAAAAAGAATTTTAAAATTTAAGGATAACGTGTCCTCCATAGGTCGGTCACCTTTGGGCAGACTACAAACCTTCTAGGCATTCTATCATGTCAATAGTTCATATTTTCATTCTAAAAGAATACCCACATACTAATTTAATTAAATTTAATTTCATGAAGAAAGTTCATGATAAAAGATATTGTATGTGTTCTATTTATATATAATAGGTTCATTAACAAGAAAATTGCACATGATTTTACTACGAACAATGACATGATAGTATAAGAGTAGCAAGTAGAAAATGTTCAATAATTTTTTGTATAATATGAGGGAAATAGGTATAATTGTATTAAATAAATTTAATGAACTTTGACTGAAATTTTCAGGTCCATTATAATCACAAACAGTCGAAACAAAGAGTCCAACATATAAAACTCGTCGAGTAGACCAAAATCGATAGGTCATATGTGTAAATTGGAACTGTATATCTCCAGATATAGCGTTCCAAAGGTTGAGCCAAAATTAGGCTTAGTATGGTAGTGAAAACAAATTTATAGAGTTAAACTAATATTTGCAATGTGCAGAAACGGAATAAAAGTTAGGCTGCAATGAATAATTCGGGAAGCACCACCTTTGGTGCTTTAGGTTCAGATGTGATAGACACCCATTAAAGTAAAAAAACAAAAAAATTTAACAGTTGGTTGGTGCCTTTGGATGTATTATTTTGCATAGTACTACAGTACACTACAGCTTTTGGGTTTATGTAATATAATATATATATATATATATATATATTATATTATGTTGAAGTACACTGTAGCTTTGTAAGTCGGTTCTGCTGGCCGCATCAGGCAAGACATATACTATATATTATATATGATAAATGCTAGATATAAACAGGATAGGCACTAGCGATGCAACCAGGTCGCACAGGATAGGCGCCATCCATGACGGCAACCTGTGTTGATCTCAAGAGAGTAAGCAGTCCCAATGGGACGGTCCAACATGCCGGCCAACTGCCTTCGACGTCATGAATCAATCGGTACAAGTCCGGTGGCCGTCCGGTGAACCGAGAAGGCGTGCCGGCGACGGTAAGGTTATCTAACCTTACCGTCATCTTCTCCAATTTTTAATTTCTGTCTGGTCCTCGCCGATTTTTTTATTTTATTTTATTTTACTATTATAATATGTGCTATCTGATGACCACCAAAAGGGTATTAGATATATCCGCAACCAGCGGCCGGAATGCCAAAAAATTGCCCAACGGATCCACCTTAGATTGCGATCTTTACCGATTTTGGTACATAAACTTGACCCATCAGTTAGATTGTGGAAGGACTCTTGGCTAGGGGATGCCCCTCTCATGAACAAATATGGAAGGAGATTTGTTCTCCAAACTAAGAGCGATGAGAATGCCTATCTTTTTGAGGTTATTCTAATGGCATTTGGCACCTCAAAAATCCTACGACTTTGAAAATGCAACAAGCTTGAAGCACTTTGATTCTGAGTGGGGATTCCGATGACCTCATTAGGGCCTATGATTCTCAGTGGGGATTCCGACAACCTCTGAGTGGGGATTCCGACGACCTCATTAGGGCCTATGATTCTAAGTGGGGATTCCGACGACCTCATTAGGGCCTATGGGTTGCCCACAGTATGAAATTGTTTGGTCTGCTAATGTATCATGAAATCGGCTTGGAACTCCGTGAGGAACTCAAATAGTAAGATTGAATGGTACAAATTCCTATGGAATAAATGATCCATTCCTAGCCACAGTTTTGTGGCTTGGATGGCCATGAATAACAAACTCATGACAATGGAAAATCTAAATAAAAGGGGATTGAATATTGTTTGCAGATGTGTGTTGTGTTGTGTTGGAAAGACTCTGAGGACAACGAACACTTTTCTTTAATTGTTATAAACGGAAGCAAAGGCAACAACTGATGGCTTGTTCAGCTAGAATAACTTTTAGCTCTCTCATTTGGCACTGTTGGCGAGAAACTGCCGAATCTTCGAGGGTTCCTGTACCCATGCGAAGCCAAATCGATCGCTACTAGATGGTGTCCAATTTAAAGAGAATAATAAGCTCTATCCCATGCAATTGGATACCTCCATCGGTGGTTTCCTTCAATATCAACACGGCTGCTATCCATCATCTTAATAAAGTAGATATTGGTGGTCTGATCAGAGATCATGAAGGAAGGTTTATTTGTGGCATTTTCTCAGCCACAGATTACAAAGATGAGATTACCAGTGAACTCAAGGCAATATTGCAAGGAATTCAATTGGCTATCGCAGGCGCTGTTTGAAGATTAACAATTGAAACCTCTTCGACATTGGCCATTTATTATCTCAAGAGAGATCACCCTATTTGGAGAAATCTAAGCCTGATTAAAGACGCTAGGGGCACTCACAAGTGCTTTATCAAATGTCCTCCCAGATCAGGAAGTAGTGCTGAATTTCTTTCAATCTTAGACCTAGATGCAACTACTGTGGTTAGATGGCAGAGTGATGAAGATCTTTCTTCTTCTTTTACCTCTATAATCATATGTAATCTATCTGTTTTTTTCTTTTCTCTTTTTTGGGTGAGCCACCAATGAACCTCAAGCTGCCTTAGCTAGAAAAAAAAAAAAAAAAATTCTTGACCCATCAGGTTGGGTTGATTAAATGGGGTAACTGGTGTGAAACCATTGCCCACCCATCAGGTTGGGTTGATTAAAAGGAACCATTGAACTAGCTGATTACTAGCTGGACAATGGTTTGGTTACTTTAATGGGAATTGAAGATTCAAAGCTCTCAATAATCCTAATGGTTTGGTTACTTTAATGGGAAAATTAGAGAAACATGCCTCAAAAACAAACTTTTTAGCAAAAAAGACCTGACCTCAAACGTTTTAGAAAAATGGTGCTTTCACAGATATTGGAACTTCAGAAAATCGTGAAACCGTGAAAGCACTGTTTTTATGATTTTCTTAAGTCCCAAAATTCGTGAAAGCACCGTTTTTCTAAAACGTTTGAGGTCAGGTCTTTTTAGCTACAAAGTTTGTTTTTGAGGCATTGTTTTCTAAAGTGCCCTTCTAATTTGCGATTTTGTATACTAAAGCCGTCTTATTGTGTGCCAAAAGATACATTAAATTCATGAAATTAAGGAAAATATTAAAAAAAATCAAAATAATAATAAAATACATTGTGTAAACTTTTACCTTAAAACTTATATTGAGATGGCAAAGCAATTATATAAAACAAAGTTCAAAAAAATAATAGTCCAAACATGTAACTCTTTTTAAAAAATAGAATTATGTTACTTTGAAAATTTAAAAAGATGTAGAAAGAGATATTAAGCTCGAAAATTCTTTCCTTCCGTTTTTTATTTTAATTTCTTCAAAGATAAAGTTTATTTATGCATAACATAGACTTTAAAGAAGGATAAATATTCTAAAGAAGGATAAACTATTATTAATTTTTTCAAAGATAAATTTTAACGGCAATTTTTTGGAGCAAAATATTGCCGCTATTAACAAAAAACTATTAAAGACTATTAGCGACAGTTTTTTGTTAATAGCGGCAGTTTTTGGCTACCGCTAATAGTCTTATTTTTTGTAGTGACATTACACTATTATTGATTCATGGCGGCATTACATATATATGGTAAATGGAAAGTGTAGCAAAAATTATTTAAGAAATATTTTAGTGAACAAACAACAAGTGATTTATATGAATGCCCACGCACCACCGACTTTTTGATGAAAAAAGATATATCTCTTGCTTTTATTTAAATAAACATTAAATATTAAATAAGAGAACATGAAGCAGATTAAAAAATGTGATAAGAGTAAGTTAATCTTATATGAGGAAGCCTTCAAGAAGTGGTTCAACATACCTTTTCCAACAGTAATCTTGTTTCTTTGAAGTTATGAACTAAAATGTTGCAGTGATCCTATTGTAATAACTGAGATTTTTGAATTTTATTTAACGATATTAGATGATGTACCACACAGTGCGTGGTGCTAATGCTCCACACCGGAATCTACCCACTTTAGAAATAGTCTGATTTTTTTTATAAATATCAATATTGGACTCATTGCGGAGTACTCGTCGATACGATTCCAACGATATATAATTTGTCGATTTTCGATAAGAATATAAAAAGTTATGTCCGTTTGAAGAGTGAAGCGGGTTAAAGGGCACAACTGTAAATTCGGGAGAGAATCACCATTTACCTTGCTGTTTACACAAAGCGCTGGAGCAAAACCTCTTCTCAAGCTTTTCAAGTCATGAATTCTGCTTGCGTGTAAAAACTACTATTTTTATTAAATCTTATACGGAAAGTCTTAATTAGAGTTAACCTAAAAAGGAGAGTGTCATATTTCACAATTTCTCGTCGGATCTCCATCAATTTTCGATCTTATCAGAGAAACTTACACCATCAAAGTTTCTCATCGTCGCGACCGATCTATCGTAAGAAAGAAATTCTTGCGAAAAGACTCGAGCATGTCGCCTCTCGAATCCGATCTCTATCAACCCAAATCATCGTAGGATTCGAATCACCCTTCAACAGGTGGGTGCTTCTAAATCCATCTTAAATTATTCAGTTATTTCTTAAAAAGAAAACCCTAATTTTTTCTTAAATTTTGATAAATTTCGGGTCTTAAAAACATAGAAATTAGGCCCAAAATCGATAGGATCGTTTTCCCAGATTTTCGTGAAATTCGGCCAAACTCTTCAACAGACATACCCTCGGTATTTTGGTCATAACATTTTACTCCGAACTCGGATTGAAGTGATTCTTGCGGCATTGGAAAGAAGACAACGATATCTACAACTTTGTCTGAAATACAAATTTCACGAATCTAATATTTTTAAGGTCAAATTTGAGCTGCAAGTCGGGATACGTTTTAGATGATCCAAGGTGCACGAGTTTGACATTATTTTTTTACACTCTTGGGCTACCTTATGCTAAACTTATCTTCAAACTTATAAATCGCTAAAATTAAATAAAATATATTAAATAGCTTACATTGAATAACAATCTATAAGTTTAAGGGGTCAAATATTAACGCTTTTCAATATTTACCATTCTATTACCTCCTCTAAGCCTCATACAATTCTTGAATTGACACATGCGCTCCTTTAGAATTTTAAAATAGGTTGGATCGCTATACCAGTCAATCACCAAATTTCATGGATATAATTAACCTTAATGAAGTATAGTTTCAACTCTATTGTAAAATAAATATAGTTAAATATTTCTTATTTTCTGTTTTACTTTAATATTTCGTATGTTATGCTCTTTATTAATTTTCTTCAAAAATATGAAATGTTTAAGGTTTATGTTATAATTCATTCTTATATATGTTCACCATTATCATATGACATTCATCATATAAAAAATCACGACAGGGCATACGCATATAAGTTAAGAATAAGATATGACACATAACATAAGCCTTCGTCACGGTGGGATTTCTTTCACGGTCACGTGAAACTTAGAATGTAGGCATCCAGGTACGAATGTAACCCCTCTATGGTAGTATGGGATACCACACGAAGTACATCTAGGTTACTACGGAATCCATCCCTTGGAAAACGTGGTTTAGTAAAGCCTATCGCACCGTGACCCATTCTAACTAAGTTTTAAAAAAAAATGAGAAAAGAATATATTAAGACACATGTATGTTAAGAAAGTGGGGACTTAAGCCCACGCAAATATGAAATCGGGGAGGGGACCTAAGCCCAGAACCAAATAATATTATGATATGTTAAGATACGCTGTGAAGGCCAGCTAAATATGAATTAAGTTTCTACACGTGTTATACCTTATGAGCCACCGTAAGGGCCTAACGTCTGCAGCCAAGACGGGTCTTAAGGACATTATAGCCTTGTCTCGAACTAAGGGGACATCGTGGTTACTATGCCGGCAACCTCATCTGGCTGGATGGTGGTTTATGTTATGATATGGAGGTTAGGTGGTTATCTACACGTGAATCTCGCGTGGTAGGCTCGAGCAGCGATCCTGACACGGGTCGTTTAAATAAGATAAGATGCGAAGTACGTTGTGTAGGCGTATGAAGTAGTTAATAAGACTTACGATATGTCACGTATGCTAAGTTGATGAGACAAATAGGAAAGGAGATAAGAAAATAGAAGCATCATGCACTCTTCATGTTATATTAATATATTTTTCAGTCTTGATTATGATAGTCTATAAATTATGGATAAGTTTATTTCATTTATTTAAGATATTGGTTATATTTTAAAAATGCACCGTAATTTAAGCGATTGCGCACATGACCACCTGAGTAAGTTATGGTGGATCGATTGTGTAACCCGCTGAGTTTAGGCGATTGAGTAAACTCACCTCCCTCCCAAAATCTAACAGTTTCAGGTGAAGATTCTGTTTATCCCGTCCTTGATGATACGAAAATTGCTGATCCGGAGACGGCTCATATAAACTAGGATGTCGGCTACCACCTTGATGAGAACGTAGACCCGACAGATTTTTACCAGCATTGAGAACCCTTTTACTCTAATTTTTCCTTAATTTTTGAGAGATTTGTTTTAGCCTTGATACATTTTTATGAGTTCATGTTTAGGACCATTTTATACTACGTAAAACTTATTTTATTTTATATCTTAGATGCATGGTTAGGATTTACCTTTTTATTGTCTTTTATGATTTCCGCCATTAATTTATGAGTCAATTATTTTTTAATGCTATCTTAAATGCATCAATCCATATGTTAAGTCAATTTATAGATTATGTGTATATCCGCTTATCGCCTTAACCAGCGTGCGGTGTTATAACACGAAATTCTAGGCCCTCGATATCGGGTAAGGATTCTGAGTCGTGACATATATCCAAGTTAGATGGTCAATCATTGTTTGCATCAAATATATTCATTGGTGCTAACTATCTTATTAGTAGAGATTTTGGATCACATATAAATAAACAAAAAAGAGAAGAGCCGTTGCTACAAATATTACAAATAGAGCAGCTACTTGCACACTACATGTTTAGGAAAATATTTTCGAATAATAAATTTCCTTAAATGAACATTAACTTTTAATAATTATATATTAATTAATAACAAAACTAAATTATTCTCTTGCCAATACAACTTAATGAATTTAACATCCATCCAGTCGTGGGGAGAAAGATATTTTGATATTTTAGCGGGACCAGATATAGCAGCCCTCTATGAAAATGAGCGATATATTATATAATAGTGGATAATAGTGTGGTAATCACAACCATTTAAGTGAAGATGGTCGTTGACAAATACAATCTTTTTGGGGCCCATTTAAGAGTATCAATTATGACAATGATTTTAAATATTATTAGATAACATCGGCCTATATGTATAGGGTTAGGCTCCATCTGATACGATATACATCCCCATTTTATAGGATCAAACATCTGATAAACTAGATAGCATCAACCGTTATTGGCCTACATGCATCCAATATGAACCTAATAAAATGCGAAAAAAATGTCCTTTGAACAATTTTTATTATTATACTATGTCGTTTAAATATTTTAAAAATAGAAAAAGACACTTTAATATCAATTTATTTATCAGCTTGGACCCCGCTGATATGACAAATATATGTAGTCTTCAGATTGCTAATTACAACTATTAATGGCTTGATGAAACCTTTATTACGGCAAATTTAATGGCTGAATTTTAGTTGTGTAATCGTTAAAGTATGTAATCCCTTGTTACATGGCCCGGAACTCATACTATCAGCTTCGAGGGTCATTTAAACTCATGATGTGAGTTTTTAAATGGATTTCAAAGGCCATGCTTTAATGTTGGTGGGACCATTGAATGGTGGTTTTTTCGAAAGGAAAATTTAATGGGCAAACCTCAAACAACAGTCCAACAACAGACTGCTTAAATGGCGCGATGCAAGTGGCTGGCCTTGTAACGATCAGAAATTTTAAAAACGTTAAATCGTTGACTTTTGATGAGAATGCGACCTTTTGATTGATTTGACCCGAGTCAAACAGTTACAGTATGCTTCACCGTTTCAAAATTTTCAAACGAGATCGTTTCGGGTCCATTTGAGCCTAGTGTAAGACTTTTGAACCAAAACTCATACACCGTGGTGGTATTTTAGCTTAACTCCAAATCCCATATGATCAGGTGGTTTGGGTGTGCAAACCCCACATTGAACCAAAAGTTATTTTGTATAATAATTAACACCTAACTTAGATGTATGCACTTTACACCGAACCAGGCCCTTCACTAAGGTTAATACCCAAATGGGTGTATATGTTTAGTAAGGGAAACGACCCCTTTTAATATAAAATGCAAGCTTCCTTTAGAAGCTATTACCGGCTTGCCTTTGGGTTTCTATATATATATATATATATATATATATATATATATATATATATATATAGAGAGAGAGAGAGAGAGAGAGAGAGAGAAATTTGAGGAAATCGAACTGTGGGTGTCCGAAACTCGAATCAGCTCCATTGAACTTCAAAGTATTGGCCTTGTGGTGGTTTGTATGCCTCGAGAAGTTGCTAAATTCCGACGCAATCGAGATCTGAGAAGAGGCGAAGGTTTTATTACTTCAAACCCTTTTTCAATTTGGGTATTTCGAGATTCCGAAGTCTGATGAGTCTCGAGAGGATTTTTGTCGCGTGATATGAGAGGAATTTAAGCATTGATTGAGTCCGATACGAGCACGAGAGGCTGGGCTCTCAAACCGCTTTGCGTGGAAGAACTAACGCTCGGTTTTCGCTCAAAATACGCGACGATCTCACGAGTTAGGAATGTAAGATTTAGTTAAATTTGTATGGAATTAGTTTAGTGGTTGGTTTTTGTGTGTTTGGAATGTGTGAGATGAGTTTTGGTCGATTCGGATGGAGGAGAAAGAAGCCCGAATGGATTCTAAACCCGTCAAAATCGATCGATCGATTTTCTGATGACCTGAGATTGTAAAAATTTGCTGCAGAAACTGAACGTTCGATTTTGGAAATTGTTCGTTCGACTTTGGACTGAAGTGCCGACACAGCTTCGGTATTTTTATCATAACTTTTTACTTCGAATTCTGATTGACGCGATTCTTACGGTGTTGAAAAGAGGACAACGAGCCCTATAACTTTTGTGAATTAATAATTTAGTTAATCAAATATTTTAAAGGTCAAAATTGAGCGAAAAGTTGGATCTAGTTCTGAGTTAGCACGAACTTGCCCATTTTCGCCTCGGTTTTGAGAGAACACTTAAATATATCAAAATTATTAGTAATTAAAATCAGTTTTTAATACATCATCGTATGTGTAATGTAAATTGAGAAAAGGAAGCCGCCAATAAGACCTTGGTGTCGCTTTGAACGGCTCTGAATTTGAGGTAGGGGAACTCAATGTAAAATTATATTTTATGAATTTGATTCATAGTTTCTCTGATGTATGCTTTGATCTGAAGGTTTTGATTTGATGTTTGACCTAATGCATTGTTTCCATTCTGATATGTTCTGTTTTAGTCTTGTTTTCGCATATGATCTGATTGTTTTGTGTTTTCACTTTTGATCTGATTCGTTCCATTCAGTTATGCTTTGGTCTGATTCGTTCTGATAATCTGTTCGTTTTGTTTAATCTTATACGTTCTGTTTTTTATTATGATTTGATTTGCTCTGTTTCCATATAAGACATGATTAGTTGAGCTTGCATATAAACTTTGAATTAGAATGAATATGGAACTCTATTTCAATAAATTGAATAGAAACTATGGGAAGTTAAATCTCTGGATTTTTGGGTTATATTATCTTACTGTAATTGGGATTAAATTTGATGTGATCAAATTGAAGTAAGGTTTTGGAATTTAATTAGGGATTGAAAGGTGAATTATTAATTGAAGTGAAATTTAGAATATGGATGATTAGACTTTGAGCTTCATAAATGAGATGGATTTAAATTGAGTCATTAAATTAAGTGTGAACCTTGAACTCTGTATCTGAACATTGACAGTGAGTGGACATTACATAAGTGAACCAGTACGACAGTTAATCGTACATAGTATATAATGCATAACATACATATGTGGGTTGGTACGCGACTATCCGTACGCATTTTATAGCATACATAAGTGGGCCGGTACGACGGCTATCCGTATGCATTGCATAGCATATATAAGTGGACCGGTGTGGCGGTTATCTGTACAATGTAAACAGAGTGAATACAGTGAGTGAAGTAAACATTGTGAATTAAATGAATATATTGTGAATACTGGACATTGAGTGAACATTTGACTATGAATGATGACATTTAAACTCTGAACATTAAGTTATAAATAGCGTATAATGAATAAGACAATATGAGCTTTTGTCCTGTCATCAAATATTTGCTCTGTTAGCATTTTTGTTTTTATCATTGGATCCATGCCTTGTTTCTATTTTGAACTCTTTCATTGATTCTATGCATTGATGTGATAAGATGTAATTGTTATTGATTTTCCTTCTGCTGAGCTTAGACTGTTAGCTCACCCCGACTATACGTCACAGGTGTAGCTCTTGATTAGAACCCTGGATTGAGGAGAATCTAAGTTACCTACCGGAGGGAAAAACTCATTTGAATTTGCCACAGTGACTTTTGAGACTTTAGCTTGGTACATTATAAAGTTTCAATTTTTGTACATAATTATGCTATAATTGGTTTGATTTCCGCCATATGTATGATTGTACCAAGTGTTTAATGATCAGATTTTGTTCTGCGATCTGACGGTTCGAATTTTTTCATTTTGTTTAAGTTTTATAAAAATCTCTCAGAAATTAGGTTGGAAAAATTCGGATTGTCACAGGCCTAGTCTACATTGCTAGACCCACTGCGGCACTTGTATCGTACCACATAAGTTGTCCATTGAATGGTCCACTGTTTGTGGGTTGCAAACAGCAGACCAGCCACTTGCATCACGGGTATTGCTTGCTTGGTGTGGCTCAATAGCACTTCGAAAAAGAGAACAAAAAGTTGCGTAAGGAGAGAAAATCTCACCTTTGCTTACTCGTTGAGTCTCCTTTTCTATTGCACGGCTACAATGTCTTCTTCCCCGCTCTAGGCAGTTCTTACTTTCTCTTGCATAATTTTTTTATATATGGCAGCATTTTCGTTGTCGATTTTTTATTGGCCGTAGTTGGAATGCAATACTTGCATTATAAAAAGCATAGATATTTTGGCGAGATTAGGTATCCTACAACTTGTATGATAGGAAGAGCGCAAACCATCTACCGTTGTTATTGCTGCCATAAAAATGATTAAAATTTAAGTTAAATACTTAAATTAGACTTTAAAATAATATAAATTAGATAAATTATATTAAAATTAAAATTAATTAATTATATATATATATATATATGAGTAAAAATAACAGAAAAATTAAAAATAAAATTACATGATTCAATGAGCCGAAGATTCAGTTGTAGCTAGGGGTTTCAGCCGTTAGAATTGTTGACTGCCAGGAAGCTGACGATGGAGATCACTTTTCGTCCCATCTTCCACATAATAGATCATAAAATCATGGACCACCTATCAGATAATCAGATATAGATTCTATGTGGCATAGATCCCGAAATGTGATCATGATCATGGTGTCTTAGTTCACTTTTGAGGATGTGTTCAACATGGAATTGACATCTAACCGTTTGATAGGTGGGTGATAATCTCAAGATCTAAGGGTGGAGGATTGGGACGAAAAAATATCCCCGTGTAATTTAAGGGCATTTTAATGGTGGATACCTAAGCTGCAAAGATAGAATCTTCATTTGTAAATGCGAGTATCATTTAACTTAAAGAGCCATTAGTGGCATACGTTTTTCAAGTGATTCCACCAAATTTAAATAGATCTCTGGCACATAAAATTGTAGCAAAACACTATACTTGTCATTTGATCTATTGTAATCAATTGTTGCATTATATAATATCCTTTGACTCCATTTAATCAAATGATGAAAATTATATTTTGTTCTAATGTTTTGCAATTGATCTCTTTAAATCATGGCCTTTATATCAAACATCTTAGATGGTGTTTTCACATAGTAAAGGTCGCTAAACTTACAAGTCTTTCTTTTAAATTTGGTGCAATCCGGTGCAATCACTTGAAAAGCATGTGCAGGTAATGGCTCCCTTTAACTTATTAAAATGCAAGAATCTTGCACCAGATAAGTGGAGAAAGGATGCTAGCATTTGCAAACGAATATTCCACATTCCTAATCATGGTTTCGCCAATAGGCCACTCTAGCGATTCATGTCATAGACCCAACATGTCCTAACTTGAGGTGCGCATGTGCCCAAGGATACTTAGGTTATTAAAATAATAACAATAAATAAATAAAATTATGATTTTGCCCATTAAAACGTTAATTGTCTTGAATCAACTGATAGAAATTATTTTCTAGCCCAATCGTCCTCACCAGTCACATTGATTTAAATACTAGCATCATTTAACTTAGAGAGCCATTAGTGGCACACGTTTTAGATAGGTGTGTCATTTGGATTTAGTAGGTAACCACGATCTAAACATCAATTCGAGAGAAGTTTGGGCAGAATACACGATGAATATCGTTTGATTCATGATTGGTGACAGTCAATGATTTTAATGAGTTTTTACCTCACGGCGAATGTTATATATATATATATATATATATATATATATATATATATATATTTATATTGTTGAAATGCCAATATAAAATATTTGATTGCAAATACTAATTACCAAAAAGAGCATACCGAGAGACTTTGAGGCTCGTCGTTATCAGAGGAGACGCTGGAAATCAACGAGAGGTCGTTATCACTTGATATATGGCGTGAGTTGGGACCTGAATGAAATGCGGTTTACTTATCGTCTAGTCCAGATTAGAGATGTCTCATCTTAAGCTATATTTAAAATCATGGTCTTAAAGGGACGGACGGGTTCAAGTCGGGCGGCCTTAAACGGCCTAATTTTATCGAGCCTCTTTGAACTTGCCCATGTCCGACCAGATTAATTATCGAGTTGGACTTGACCAACCCATTGATGATTCGGGCCTACGTACCATAGTTCACACTTGGCCATGCCGGGTTGAGCTGGACACTGAACAGGCCCACCCACTTTTATATGGAAGAACTCATTTGGATGAGTCAAACTGGGTTTGGGCCGAGCTTAAACATGCCTATTTTTTAATCAGGCTTTGGGAACTAGCTTATACCCTGCCCGACTGATTAATCGGCTTGGGCTGGTCCAGACTATATAGCCCATAATCGACCCATTGCAAGATGGGTCGGGTTAGGCTAGGCTCAAGCCTGTCCCATTGAAACCCCTAATTATATAAAAATTATAATAGACATCATGAGGAAAGGATCCAGTAGTTTTCTATGAGTGTAGTATGCATTCTTCACCTCAGTTTTTTAGATTTCTTGAGAAAAAACCTCAGCAAATCATGTCCCTTTCAACAGAAAGTTCTCGGAAAACATGAAGCCCAAGAAAAACTATCGAACAGAAGAGATGGTCAGAAAATGCTCTGAAATGCCAGTTTCCGCGAAAAAGTCACTACAAAAAATAAGAATATTAGCAGCAGTCAAAAACTGCCGTTATTAACAAAAAAACTACCACTAATAGTCTTAATAGTTTTTTGTTAATAGCAGTAGTTTTTTACAACAAAAAACTGCCACTAATAGTCATATTTTTTGTGGTGAGTCTTAGTTTCTGAGACTTTCCGATCTCTCGAACGAGGCCTAAGGGATGCCCTTGCCTCCACCGTGTAATGAGTATTTCTACGATTTACACACCCCACGGGGCATCCATGTTATCGCAGAAGCGATACGTCAACACTCAATCCCAAGACCTATTTGCCAACCACCTTTCCTCCATATTATTTATAGAAGATTGGCACCTAAAATTCACCGAGTTCTGACCATGGATAGAGTGGTAGGCAGATTTTAGAATTAAATAACCTTTCACTATTGAAAGTATAGTGAATCATCATTTTTGTACCCAAGACACCATTTTGACTCACCATGTACACTATTTTGTGTAATCCTATGTTGTATACAATTTATGTGATGACCTCATGAATGATTATCATGTTTTATCCAAATATGTGAACTCTAATACTTGCCATTACTCTTATGTATTAACGGAAAATATTAAAGCTCATTGATCGGCTTATAGGTGTGACTCTTTAATTCAGTTGTGTTTTAATGATGGACAGCCATTTAAACTATTTAGATTAATTTCAAATATATGGTACGTTACAGAGCACTGAAGTGCACTTTGATGTTGTAAGATGAAACACGTATTTTATAGTGAAAGATCATTTAGACACTTCTTTTATGACGTCGCACATATCGGCCCTATCCTTCGACACATCTCATTTATGAGATTTCAAATCATGCTAACTGGCCATTGAAATTCCACCATCTTAGTTTTCTTCTTATTTTACCCCTTCAATAACTAAAATAAAACTGTACTCTCCTTGCGTTATCCTCTTCTTGATTTTTCCACCAATAACTCTATCATTTAGACAAACATTTTAATGGTGTTAGTGGTTTTTTTAAGGACTCTTAGGCTGTATTTGGCATTACTCTTTGAGAGAGTAGAAAATAGCTGATGCTACTCTTTGTTGTTGCAAATGAATATTGGGGGAGAAAGAGAGAGAGAAGTATTGGAGGAAAAAAAAAGGAAAGGCTGCTCTCTAAAACATGAAAAACATCCCTTTTACAAAAAGCATTGTCAACAAGGCTTTCAAAAACATCCTCGTAACCCTTGAAACTCTAGACACCTTTAGTAAGCTTAAAAAAACCTTAGAGAAAGACCCCCAATTCTAGGATAGTCTTGAAGTCAGCAAAGATCAATGAAAATCTTAAAATCCCGAAGTTGTGAGAATTAACCTATACATGCATAATATGAACGCATGAGTTAAATCCTACAACTTTGAGATTTTGAAATCTCCATTGATCTTTGTTGACTTTGAGACCATCCTGGACCATGAGGGTACTTTCTAAGCATCTCCATTATGCCCCCAAACACCACTTGAATTATTTTTATGTCATTAAGTGGCTATCCCATTATCCACCATTAATACTCATCTTCATCTTTTTCAAGCCGCCAAAATCTCTGAATCCTTAGATAAACTCATTACCTAAATCTAAGCTATCATTAGATCCCTAAACCCAATTAGAAACCCACTAATCACCTATTTATCTATAAATAGAGACCCCCACCCCCTCATTTAGAGATCTCTAATCTTAGAGAGGTGAAACCCTAAGAAATTCATTCCAAATCTCTCAATTCTTAAATTTGTAAGCCCTCAATTCTTTAACCCAAACCCAAACCATAGAAACTCCATCTCATATCCTTGCAATCGGAATCACGTTGGCGTACTCGTAGAGTGAAGGATCAACGGTGTTGTTACAAGGTGCTTGGGGATTCACCCCAAGCCGATCTTTCGCTCTTCCATCTCTTTCTTTTTTTTTTTTCTTTTAGGCTTTTCATCTACCCAATGATCTACATTGTTACACTGCCAAATTTTTGGTTGAGCGGTGTGCTAGAGAAGGATCCGAGTGCCTTCGAGCAAAGGGAACTGCCACCCAAATCTCTCCATTCTTCTACTCTACCTAGCTTCTATGATGACTTTTTGCCTATACAAAAAAAAAGACTATTAGCGGTAGTTTTTGGCAACAAAAACTGTCACTATTAACAAAAAAACTTGTTGTTTCAGTAGCGACAGGACTAGTAGCAGCAGTTTTTTTGTTAATAGCGGCAGTTTTTGGCTGCTGCTAAAACACCTTATTTTTTTAGTGATAGCAAAAAGGAATCATGGGAGTCCGATCTTGCCTTCCAACAAGGGGGATTTATATTTCTTTTTTATCATAGTAGAGACCACTCGCACGAGTGGGCCGGTTAGGTGCCTAATACCTTCCTAATAAATAACCGAAGTCCTTGCCTAGAGCCTTTGGCGTAGACCAGTAATCCAAAGTCAAATCTAGCACTTCGATCTACACGATATTGATTTGGGTATCCCGAGACACCAAAAGCTCTGAGTGGCGATTCCATATTCTACCAATCGTCGCGATAGGTCCGCAAGGCTCATTGTTGCACAAATGGTGACTCCACTAGGGATAAATTATTTGAGTTTCTACTTGAAATTTGGCCTCTTTTGTAGATCTTTCATTTCAGTTATATTATGTTTTTTTTGCCTAGTCATTTGACTAACACTTCCGTTTTGATACTAACATTTACGATTCTGCATCTTTTTTGCCTAGTCACTTGACTGACACTGCTCTACTTTCTCACACTTTTAATTCTCGCAATCTACTTTGTGCCTTTATTTTTTTATCCACTTAGTCATTTGACTGGCACCTTCGTTTGGACGCTAATATTTAGGATTTCACATCTTTTTTTACCTAACCACTTGACTAACATTGTCTTTTATTTTGTGGAAAATATTTCACCATCGGACATCGGCCCATTGCAGTAACATGGGACTTTAATAGCCCAAATTTTGGACCAACATGGGACTTGAGCATCCCTAAAGTGAATCATAAAAAATTTAATAGGGCATAATAATCCGGTCTTCTCGAGGGTAGTTTCTTTTTTGAAAAGGGGGAGAAATTAGGCATCCAAACAACTAAGCCCCAGTCCGAAGTATTGCAGTCTCGAAAAGAATCACCTCATCCAGTACCTAAGAAGGTATTTACACCAGGGGTATACCGGTTGGGTTACCAGACTTGCTACGAAACCCGAAACCTTGGGAGATCGATAGCAAAAATTGAAATGACCTTGTATCCCTAGGCACGATGAGGAGGGACCCGATAATATTATGAGCCACTAAGGCCTCGCAAGAGGCAAAGCTCTAGCAAAATTTTGATAGGAATTAATCCCCCAAATATTATCTTTTGAGCTGAAACTCCGTGTAAATTTTGATAAGAATTATATACACATAGGTTAAGGTTCAAATTTTACTCTTGGGAAAGTAGCACCACACAAAGCACCGAAAAAAATTATTCCTTAAGGCATGCCTGCATGCTATGCACGCAAGAGTAAAAATCCTCATTTTCATTTTTTTTTCCTTTCATTGTTTGAGCCCTCGCATTTCGGTCCAACTCTTAAGGATTGACCTTTAGTATCTCTTATACATTAGTACCAAATATCATCATTAGTCAAAGGAGGTCACTCCTAATGACTCTTTCGAAGGTTCGTAGTTCTGCGGTAAGACCCTTAGTATCCTTACAAATCAAAGATGTCACTCTTTTGACTTTCACGGGGGTATTGGCTTCCACAATAGGAGATTTCAGAGAGTATATATCCCAAAAAATATATAAAAAAAAAATTTTCAAGTGTTTTTTAAAAAAGAAAAAGCGTCCCAATCACTATATCCATCATTGAACTCCTTTATAAGGAGTAGATATGGGTTTGAGATAGATCAAATCCATTTTGGGTCTCCATTCACTACCCAACCATTTACACCCCTCTCTAACCAAGTTCAACAATCCCGATTCCATCATCCCAATACATTTCAACACCTTCATTACCAATACTCAATTCAATCCCCTCAACAACCATTCCAATCCAATCAACAACCCATTTACCAATACCCAATTCAACCGAATCCACAACCCATTTCTCAATCCCCACTCACCCAAACTCAAACCCAATATACCCAATTTCAATATCCTCAATGTCAAGCTTTTCAAAATCAATTCCAATATCCCCCAAGAGATCAATACCGAACTCAATTTCCATCAAGCTAGCAAATGCAATTCTAATACCTTTCAATGCTCAACCAAAGTCAAACTCAAGCCCCTAATCTCATCCATCAACCTCAATATCTTCAATCGCTCTTTGGCCCTACCCAAACACTACAAAACCTTTCTCCAAGTATAAGCCATGTTCCCCCCTTGGATAGTGGATATTAACTTGAAGAGGACTTGGGTAGTGAACTTGAATCCGAAGAGCTTTTGACCCATCTCAAATCATAATTGTTAAAAATGATACCCTTTTACCTAAAAAAGTGGGTAGTTGCCGATTTGATATAGTTTCATGCATGAGTACAAAACAAGTGTCATTTTCCTCAAAGTCACCCACAAGCAAAAGCGAGTCTTGCATGGAACCGCTCAATCTGGCAGAATATTTTCCCTCGACCTCAAAAAGTCAGGCTATTGGATTTCCAGCCCATGGCGATATCATCGATAGTGAGTGGTTCTTTGATGATCAAGAAGATGAGGGTGAGATGTTTGAAGATGAGGATTTTGAGCTAACATACTCAAGTCATCAATTCTCAAAATCGATGCAATATGATGGTTCAACCATGGACCTACAAAAATGCCTCTCATCTATGTCAAAGAATACTATAACAGTTGATGCATCTCAGAAGTCACATGTGCGACGCAGGGGTCTTGGAGACGCCAATTAACGTGCCCCTTGCCTTCATCTAAACCGAAGCCCCACAAAAATGTCAAATTCTCCCATGATTTGCAATCGTCGGATGAACCTGGGGAGGCAATAGATCAAGATGAAGATGAAGAACCAAGACAAGGGTATCCCCAAAGAGAGGCACACCTCTATCCTCATAAAAAAATGGAGGAGCAGGTCAATGAACACCTCACAACCTCTTTAGAGATGTTACTCAAAAGCCAAGAGGCATTTGAGTCATAGGAGACGCCGGTCGAAGCGGTCGTTGAGAAACTACTAATGATGTCTTTAGAAATGCTCATAATATTGGCCAAAGAAAATTTTCTGATAAGAGATTCAACTCTTACGTTCAAGGGGCAGAAGTTTACCATTGCTTAAGGACCTAATTACCAAATGTTTACATGTAAAGGCCCGAACAGCTTTGAACCCCCTCTAAACTATAAAAATGGGTAATGAAGGATTAAGGTTAACTTTCAACATGTCTTTTGTCGATCTCAACTTACGTGTGGAACCATGCACTATGACATTAAAAAGCCCAATGGGACCGATGGTGGGTGATATCAATGTCAAACTTTATGTCGAACCCGTGGGAATCATGGTTGTTAAGGTCACTCCACATTTAGGCCATCAATAGGCCAACAATGCCCAAAGCACCCCAACTACATCCCATACAAAGAATCTTTCTATTACCTTTAACGTCGAAGCATCAACGAGATTGAAAAAAAATGCTTTCTTGATGAAGAATCCCCCCTTCAATAAAAAGGAGCAAACAATGACCAAAAGGCTAGGATTGTATGATGTGGCAATGATAAATGATGATCTATGGTTAAATTCTTGTGTCACTTGCACCAATCTGAACTTAAAATTTGGGCTTACCGCATGGTGAACCTCAATCACAAGTACGAGAGTACTTGAAAACAAAGAGAGAAATGCCCAATTCGAATTGACCGTTGGATCCTCAAAATTCATGACTGCCATACTATCTTCTATTTTGCAATTGAGGCAACTGTGCTTGCAAGAAATTGTTGAAACCCCACCAATGGTTCAGGAGGAGGAATTTTCCCCCCAACATCTTAATTGTGTTATCCATGATCCTCGGGGATCATTCCTTTGCCCATTCATTTTCTAACATCCAAAATCATTCATTCCCCATAACCCAAAATCCACCGCTCTCACTAATCCAAAATCAATCGATTCGATAAATCCAAGGTTGCTCATTCCCCCAAAGTTGAAATCATTTGCACTCAGAAGCTTAATATCGTTCACAGTCATCCACTCAAAGTCATGGAAAGCATCCATATTCACCATCATGAACCCGAGACCATTAATGTCATTCTCATCATCATTGGCTAGTTTGAAGCCAAAGCCATTTAACCTTTCTTTCAAAAACTTATGCACCGAGTTCTCCATGTCGTATTACATTTTTCTAAACATGCCAAAAGGTCGTATCTAGAATCCTATGCAAGGATCCAATGCTCACATGCACTACTCAGTTCTACAAGCTCAATTTGTCCAAACAAATCGCTACGCCTCCGCGATGCCAAACCTCCCATAGTTAAGTAACGAAGGTATGGTGTCATTAGGGGAATTTGTCACACTCATCATCCAGGCAATACATGGCCATGATCAAAATATGTAGAGTAGGTTAATATTTTGAAGAGCCCTTGGTAGAAGTAATTGGATAAATGTTTTAATTTTGCCAAGGGCCAAACAAAAATAAATTGTTTTAAAAAAGACTAAGTGATATAAAGTATGCCAAATCTTTTTTAGTGTGGTCCTGAAATTGAACAGACTCTCTTACAGAATCTCGCTTCTAACCGTATTTCTAAAAGAGAATCAATTGCAATGGTTAAAGATCGGCCCATCACTACACCCTAGTTGCGTTGACCGTGCCCTCATGCATCATTTTACCTAAGGTGACAAATGGTCAACACTTCGAGATCAAGCACACCCTGCTACAAGCCCTTCCGAACTTTCACGGGCTTGATCGCGAAGTTCCCTATCAACATCTTAGTAACTTTATTGAACTTTGGACCATATTAAAAATGACAGCACTTAATGATGGGGTTGTTCAGATGAGATTGTTCCCATTCTCACTAAAGGATTGGGCAAAAGCATAACTTATTTCTTTGCCCGCAGGAAGTATTACCATGTGGGATAGACTACAGGCCAAATTTTTTACCAAGTATTTCTCAATTGGTAAGATTAATTAGATTCGTCAAGTAATTCAAACATTTCGACAATTGCTAGGAGAACAATTTCACGAGAGTTGGGAACGGATGCAAGACCTCTTGCGCAAATGCCCTCATTATGAAGTACCAAACTAGTCAATTGCACAAAGTTTTACCAAGGTCTAACTGAGGGAAACCAATAAATTGTAGATGTTGTGAGTGGAGGCACCTTCATGGCCCAGAATGGACGGCAGTCTTGGGACCTTTTTAAGAGACTGGCCGATAATTCATTGCAGAAAGAAGCCCTGCAAAAGGTTGATTGTGATGTTACTCGCCATACACCTCTTGCTAGGAGTGGTCTTTATGATGTCAATCTTGATAAAGTAAAGACGGAGAGAGACATCAATGCTAAGGTGGCAATTTTGGAATAAAAATTAGTATCATTGATAACCCTCAACCTTATTTCTATGGAGAAGCCCATAGCAGCCTGTGCTATTTGTCAGAGCTTGACCATGCCATAAATGAATGCCCAGCAGCCTCATTGTACCCGGAGATGATAGAAAAGGAATAAGCTTTTGCATTCCAGCAGAGTGACTACTGTAACACGTATAACCGGCAGTAGAGAAACTATCATGGTTTTTATTATGGCTCTACTATTTGCCAACAACAATGACCATCTGTTGTTCAACCAAGATATCCTCTAAACCAGAATTTCCAGTAGTCCTACATGCCACCTATGAGGCCATATTAATCTACAGAGTAGCAACAGTATAGGCCAGCTCAGAGCAGCGGATCTAATGCTATAGTTGTTTAAATCATTAAGGATTTACAACAATAATCGCATCAACATTCCAAGGATTTATCCTAGCTTGCTCAACTCTCTCAAACACTACATTCACGCACTTAGTCTATTACGAAACTAGAAGCCCAAATCAGGCAGCTAGCTATGCAAATGGTGAAGAGAGAGAATGATCAGTTACTGTCACAACCAGTGAGTAACCCAAGAGGACAAGTTTACATGAGGGAAACATCGATTTTCGTTGAACATGTCCAAGTTGTTCAACTTTTACGGAGCGGTAAGACCAAGGTATCAAAAATCGACCGATAACAATACGTATCGGCGATGCATACCGGTTTTCGGCCAAACCGATGCATATTGGTATTTCATATCGGTATTGCCGATACGTATCGAGTATCGGCCGATACGTCTCAGTTTTGACTGAGAGTTTTTTTTATTTTTATTTTAAATTGGCCGATACATATCGGTATCGACCGATTCGTATCGGCCTCGGGCAAACTGATACCCGAGACCGATACCGATTTTAATACCTTGGGTAAGACTGTGGATAACAAAGTAGAGATGCCTACGTCGGTAGCCATCCCTGAGACTCAGGATAGAGAACCTAAAAATAATGAGGCGATTTCCAACCAGAAAAGCCAAAAATATTTGAAATTGAAAATAAAATTCAAAAAAATAATATAGTGTGCCCAATATGATGACTGAAGTACCATACGTACCAAGGCTACCTGTTCCAAATGCTTTTCTCACACCATCACCTTTTGATAAAAACCTCAAAAAATGGAGATCACCGAGATCTTCAAAGTGGAGAAAATAAATCTTCCCCTCTTGAAAGCAATAAAGCAAGTCCTTGCTTATGCATGATTTTTGAAAGAGTGAAAGCTGTGGAATAACTTATCAAAAAAGGTCTTTTTGACGGAGCAAATGAGCTCAGTCTTAAAAGCTACAACTCCGCCTAAGCTTAAGGATCCTGGAGTGCCCACCATTCTGTACATTATTGGCAACCATGCCATTAATAAGGCACTGTTGGATCTGAGAGCCAACGTGAATTTACTTCCATACATTGTGTACGAGAAGCTGAGACTAGGGCAATTGAAGCCCACATTGGTACCTCTTCAGTTACCCGATAGATCTAAACGGAGACCAATTGGTATCATAGAAGATGTATTGGTCGGGGTTGACAAATTTGTCCTCCTCGTCGACTTTTTGGTATTAGACATGAAGCCTAGTTTTAAGTTCCCATCACAAATCTCCGTCATACTCGGTAGACCATTCTTGGCCACGACCAACTCTTGTAAAAATTGTAAAACCGGTATGATAGAGATCTCTTTCGGAAACATGAGAATTCAACTCAATGTCTTTCAGCAACTAACTAGTTGGCCTCCATTGATGAGGAATGTTTCTAAGTGGATTATATCGAAGAGTTAGTTGAAGAGGCACTTCCCTTTGTCCTGTCTAAGGATGCACTAGAAACGGCGCTATGGTACATGGATTTGGAAGAGACCAGACTAAATTTCGAAGTAACGACATGCTTTGTACATGCCTTTTTCTTTGATTCTCAACCAAGGACAAGGAAGCCACCAGTGGAGCCTTTGCCCACCACTTCCAGTGAGCCGCTGCAACCTTTAAATCCACCTATGGAATCTTTGAGTTTACCCACGTTGAAATGCATCGACTCCGTTGAATTAGGCGATGGAAATCGTTTATCTTCCCAATATTTCACACGATGGATCTTGAGATCATGGGCGCACCATCGGACAGTCAATGTTTTATTTCATGTGGTACACATCTAAGAAAAGTGACCTTAACATCACGTGCACGCGCAAAATTGATGTTAAGGTCACTTTTTTTGGTGTGTATCACATGAAATAAAACATTGACTATTTGATGGTACGCCCAAAATCTCAAGATCCATCGTGTGAAATATTGGGAAGATAAACAATTTCCATCGTCTGATTCAACGGAGTTCATGCGTTTCAACGTGGGTGAACTCAACAATTCAGTGGTTGGATTTAAAGGCACTCTTACATAGTAAAGTGTGATTATTCCATGATTGACAAATTAAATTTATCTTTGTGGGCCTGTACAAACAATTAAGTAATTAGAATGACAATAAAATTTTATTCTCGTTTTATTTCCTTGTGTCAAGTCATGTGGATCAAGTCATGCAAACAGAATCAAAACTTAATCCCATCTTCAAAACCTTAACCCTAATTTAGAAACAATGTCCTAAATCTCACAATTCTCCTAAATTAATAAAACCCACAAACACCAAACAGGCATTAGCCCAGTTGGTAACCTCCCTCCATTGTGAGGGAGGAGGTCATTGGTTCGATATTCATCCTCGACACTATTTCCCACCCTTGTCTTTACAAAGTGTGAGTTATGTTCTGTTAGTTAACCCTCACCACTATAATTGATGCTCCCTCACACTGCTCCCCAACTATCATATGAAAAAAAATAATGATAATAATAAAACCCACAAACAAAAACCATATTAAAGTCCGATACAAGTGGAGGACGGTGGGAGAAGGCTCAACAGTAATTAAGGGAATAAAAAACCCACCATCTAATAATACATTTATGGTCTCAAGATCCATTGATAGAAGATCACTTTTTGAGGATCTACTACATGTGAAATAAAAAACCCTACCATCTAATATTACACTAATGGTCAGGGTGAAAAACAATCTCTACAATCAATGGGTTTCAGATGTTGGCGCCCTCAATAAACCTGTTAGCGTGAATAGAGGCACCGGGGCTTATATGTCACTTGTGAATTAGCATTTCTAATGTTGGGAGGGGTAGGTCCGGCTATTACCCAACCTGATCCAATGGACCTGACACAATAAAACCAAAAAAAACCAACCAGACCCAACCCGACCAAGTTCAAAATTCCACAAAGTCCATTGGCCCGTGTTTGGCATTGCTCTTTGGAAGAGTAAAATATGAAATACATTAAAAAGAGCATGAAAATTCATGCTCTTTTTCCCATTTCAAAGCACAGCCTCCCTTTTATTTTCTTCCAATCTAGTCTCTCTCCCCATTTTAAAGTGCAACTGCTCTTTTCTACTCTCCCAAGGCGTAATGGCAAACACAGCCTTAATATTTTATATATTAAGTTGACCCATAATGAGCTTTGGGTTGACCCAACAAAATATTGGAAATATTGGGTCGGATCCCCCGACCTGACCCAATGGGTCAAGTTTAAGCGCCCGACCAGATAAAAAAATTTAATTTGGGTAATGGGTTGGAGCGAACCAATGACAGCCCTAGCTTGGATGTTGAGGGGATCTACACAAAGGATCACCATGTAAAAACTAACAAGTATAAACAAGTCTATTATTTGAATGTTTAGTACATCAAGGGAGGAGACTAACCTGTGCACCAAGGTGGGGACCGAAACCGAAACCGATAATTTTGGTCCTAATTATCATTTCAGGGGGGACCGAAACCGATAATTTCAGTCATTTCAGCCGAAATTTTGATCCTTGGAGAAGACTAACCCTGTGTACCAAGGTGAGAACAAGATTTTCTAATTTGAAAGATGAAAAGCAATTTAAACAATGGTTAGAAACCTGGGTCCGGATCGAAACTGGCCCGAATCCCATGTACTAAAGCATATGACCTTAGAAGTCTATGCACATAGAAACTAACAGCGATTTTCCAAATAAAAGTCTATGCAAAACCAAAAACAATCTACTGACCTCTATAGAAGCAAGAGAGAGAGAGAGAGAGAGAGAGAGAGAGCAGTAAGCAAACATCCCTAGGTGACCATCCAACTGCTCCTGAGCCCATTCTGATCCTAACTAGCCCTCTACCATGGACTCAGTTGCATTATCCTCTGTATTAGGGTGAAGTTCGTCCTTAGACTCCATTTCCTGGGCACTGGGGTAAAGTTGATCGATCAGATCAAGATTGCTAGGATGTATAAGAGTCTTTGACGATACCATGTAAGTAAAATAGAAACGCTTCTCAAGCACCACAGGATCCTCATCTATAGAGCCGACAATGTTCGCTTTGACGGTGGGGGAGGGTAATAGAATTGCCCGCATTGTTGCTGTCTTGGGCCAGGTCTTCAATTTGATATTGTCTAACATGTCCTGAAAGCTCTTGTCATCCGTAACAGGGACTAATGCTTCAATACCTTCAGACATATAGTTGTAGTGAAAAAATAAGCCATCCTTAAACTTTTCACTAATCAGCTTCATTAGGTCTGCACATAGAAAGACTGGCTTTCAATAAAAGAAACTATAATGCCAAAAATGTTCATAATGACATCTCACGATATTATCCATAAAGAGGGCCAAAAATTGGGAAAGTATGAAATAAATGAAACCATTTTATTCTAGAGGAATAGAAACATAGTTTTTGGTAAATGAGCTTATGCTTTGCGATAAAGGAACCGATTCACTGGGTAACCATGAGAACTGCGAATCGGTTCACTGTGAACCGCTTCACAGGTCGATTCGGTCCAATTCACTGGTTGTAAGTGAACTGGCTTCTTTTTTTCCTTTTCTTCCTTGGAGGGTTCAAACCCTCCTCAAATGTCTTTTAAGGCAATTGCACTACCCTCTCTCCTGATTTGTTGGTTTAGAATGTTTTGGATACTTTATATATATATATGTGTGTGTGTGTGCTTGTGCTAAAAGAAAGAATGAGTGAAATTGGACTCTATGTCAATTTCTTTATTATTTCTATATTTATCTCAAATTTTCATGAGAAAATAGAGAATTTCTCACTATTTTAATAAGAGAGATATGGTTAGGAGAGAAATTATAGGGAGGCTCCTAAAATATTTGAGTTTAAGATGACTTTATATATATATATATATATATATATATATATATATATATATATATATATATATATATCTCATAATCATCCTACCCCAACCGAATCTGATTTGTTGAACAACATCAAACCCGAATTCAAACCAAGCGAACCAGATAATATTGCTCCTGACAGCTTGTAGAACGATAAATCCATGACCACCACTTCGAGCCCCGTGCACATCTTTGGTCAATTAAACTAATCTGACTAATGACACATTATTGGCACGTCTGAAGGCAAAAAACCACAACTATAAAAAAAAATTGAACTATATATATATATATATATATATATATATATATATATATATGGGGATGATCTCCTAACTCGAGTTATGGGATATAATCTCATAACTCAACCTAAAGCTCCTACTGATTGCATGTCATTCCACTGCCCTTGAAAAGTCAAAGGTTGTTATTGCAAGTAATAGCTCCATAGGAGCAAGAGCCATTAGATTATATCTCACGACTCTGAGTGAAGGAACATTACCAACATATATGTGTAGTGTGTGTGTGTGTGTGCATTAGGGGTTCCCTATGCATGACTTGTAGAGTTTCAACTCTAAAGTCAACTGTGGATCACATGCAAAAACAGTTTTTTTCTACTATTTTGCATTTTCATTGATCGACCTTATGCATGTTGTTGCAATGGCACCTGATCCTCGGATTAGGTCCCACGTGACACCCAAATGACTAAGTGTAGAAATGAATCCAAATGGACGATAGTAGAATGCATATAGTTAAAATGCGCCAATGGGTGATTTTTCGCTCCCCTCAGTTCAGATTCACGAGTTACCTATAATAACCCAACATTTCTAACACTTATTTAAATATAATAAATGCTTCTTTGTCACTTTGATTTTCGTGAAATGACTTTCGATGATCTAATTAAGGCTTCAATGACTTATTCTTATCGTATATGGGGAATTTAACTAGTATTGACTAATTTGACCTCCTGAACCTTAAATCTGATTGTTTGAATAATAATGGTGATCTCAATGAGATCAATAGGAACCCTCGAATTTTTCAAACCTAAATTGTTAGGGATTCAAACCGATAAAAAAAATCATTAGGGATTCAAAAATATTTAAACATGTATCAAAATGTATATATAAATATTTTTATAATTTAAAAATTATTAATGGTGGTCTATCAACAAAAGTTATATAAGTTTCCAATGGTTAGTGACTAGAGAAATATATCAAAGGCTATGGGATCAAATCATCTTAAACTCAATATATATTTTTACATTAATTCTTCTAGAATCTACATAACCTACTTAAATATATGTGCTTAACACCCTACTAGAACTCATAGAGAGAAGAAAAGATTGGGAAAATTTTATGCGCACAAATTTTAGGAGCCTCCCTACAAGCTCTCCTAAAGTTATCTCTCTTATTAAAATAGTGAGAAATTCTCTATTTTCTAATGAGAATTTGAGATAAATATAGAAATAACAAAGAAATTGACATAAGAATCCAATTTCACTCAAATTCTCTCCAAATCTCCATCCAATGATATCAAAGTCAACATTAGATTTTCCTTATGTAACGGCCCTAATTTTTGTTAATGGTGAAAACTAGCCCATCCCATTGTGCACGCCCACAATCTCTTAAGACTCCTAATTTTGCCCGTGTGAATCTCAAGTCAAATAAAAATAGAAAGATAAAAATCTTCTCTTATATAGTATGCGCTCCAAACACTCTCTTTCTAAGATTGCATGAAAAGCTCAATGTCTAGTGTATATATCTAAACTATGGCATCTTAATTTCAAGTGGAGTCTTACAATGGTGAAAATACTGACCCATAATAAATAGCACTTTAAGCATCGTATCAGCCATATGAGATTCAAGTAACCTCTATTTTTTTTTTATTAGGAGCCGTGGCCATTGCTCATATAAAAATATATCATGCAAGCAACATGGAATATATCTAAATGATAGTTTAGATATATACACTAAATTATGCGCTCCAAACACTCTCTCTCTCTTTCTAAGATTGCATGGGCTCGAGGCCCTTTAATTCATATGTACACGAATCGTAGCTTTTTTTTATCAGCACCCAAGTGGCCTATTATTTATTTTTATAAGCTCATGACCATCTATTTAGTTGCACAGGCCCATGGCCCTTTCTATTCATAAGACTTGCCATTTTTAAATAATTCAATTAAAGTTCAAGGCCTTTACTCCACAGATATGTGTTTAGCAGATCTATTGAGCAATTATGGGTTGCTAAGGGAGAGCACCAAGTTATGATGACCTCATAACTTGTGATACGACGTAATCGAGAGTTTAATCACATAATGGCTCATTCAAACTCAAGTTACAAACCAAGATTAAGAAAGATAGGTCAAGATAAGAAAATAATACTTTGGGACTGAGTGAACAAATTATTTAATGATTTGCGTCGAATACCAAGTCCCTTTATTAGGATACTTGCATCCGATGATATAGTAGGAAGACTGCGGCCTTCGGTGACTAGTAGGGGATTCGCCTCAGGTGATTAATAGAAGGTCCACAGCCTTCGGTGACATAGTAGGATGTTTGCATCGGGTGATATGAGTTGGCCAACTATCGATAGTAGGTATTTCCATCTTATTATATTTAGTCTTAGGCTATTGTCTATGCACCTAAATTATTTTAAGTTACAATTTAAGATAATAATAAGATGAATATGTTCTTTGTTAAGAATAAAGGTGATAAGTTACGTTAAGTTAAGAAAAGGTGAACGAGACCTAAGCCGTAAACCTATAAGAATAAGAAGGTGAACGAGACCTAAGCCGTGAACCTAAAAGTATAATCACAGGACCTAAGTCGCAAATAAGCTTAAATAAGTTAAGTCAAGATAAGCGGCAGGACCTAAGCTGTAGGCGAGATAAGATAAGTTAAGATAAGCCACGGGAACTAAACTGTAGGCGAGATAAGCTAAAATATGGCATGAGAAAGGATGAAATTCTAACACTTTATGAGATAAATTAAGAATTCAACAAGAAGATTAAGTTATGTCACGTTCGACCCATGGTGTAGTTACAATCACGGAATGTCCTGATCCAGCCATCCGATCAGGAAGTTTTCCCTATGCAGAATGGAACGTAAAGAATTGCTTCCATGTGAAAAGATGCGGCTATCAGATTGAGTAATGTTTGTAACCCCTACTACATTGTGGCCCCCTTTTATGCATCTATTATGTTATGAATATGTAAGTTTTGGAGCTATAGTCAGTTTGATCCCAACTAGGGTACGTAGGCAGCTTCTAAAGTTCAGCCGCAAGTTTTATATATGAAATATGTAAATCACATATTTATGAAACGATAAAAATATGCTATGAATAGGTATGATAAGTTGAAATCTCTAAGACACGGCCATGTTATGATTAAGTCTAATCTTTTGAGCTCAGTGGTTACCCCTACTGAGCACCGTGGCAAAACGCTCATCCCTTGACTTATGTCGACAAATCTTACGAACATTGAGTTCGGGTGGAGGTGCAGACATGAACTATATAGAACGATCCGCAAGCATCTTGAGGACTCACTTTTCTCACTTTATTCACTGTGAGTATTTACTAAAGTTACTGCATGGTATTATATATTTTAATATTGAGGATGGTGTTAATATATGTTGCTCTTTTATGCACTTGATTATTGACGTTCAGTTTAATTTTTAAAAATATATATATATATATATATATATATATATATATATATATATATATATATTGCTCACATTTTTCAAAGCATCATACAGCTAAACGGGTGAAATAAGTGACTAATATATGAGTAACGACTTGAAATTTCACTTATCTTCTTAAGAGGGATTTCGGGTCGTTACATTAACACTGACTTGGATTGCACAAAAATTGTGCCACAAGGCCTAAATATGGGTGGAGATGGCTCTCTCTATTTTTTACCAGCCAAGACCCATTAATTCTAGAATCTTAAATCTTATGTCCAGCATAGTCGGACATGCAAAGCAAAAACTTCTTCAAGAAAACAAGGTGGTTGTATATTTACCTGAAAAGGTGCTGTCATAGAGAATCCGAACGAGTTTTCCCCCTGCTCCACCAACATACTTTAGCTTTCCGTCAAATCTAGGCATGATCAAACCACCGTAGCTGCAAATGAACCAAACTTCGTAGCATGGAGACGGCGAAGATGATCTCTTGCTCTTGCGTACTCGTTTCATCTTCTATATGAGACAATTATGTTCAACATAAAATCTTTAATAAGAAAAAAAAATCTGGTTATTCTTGTGGACCACCATCGGGACTTATGAAGTCAAAGCATTTTGTGGATCCCATGGTGAATATCCTATCAAAAGTTGATCTTCACATATTTTAGAGGAACTGATATCTTCAATTTTTTGAGAAGATTCTAGCACCAACAGGTTCTTTTAGCATGTATAACTTATATACAGCATGGTAAGACAGAACCCTAGATCTAGAAATATAAAGCATATACCAGAAAAAGACAATATATATATATATATATATATATATATATATATATATATATATATATATATATAATGGACATATAGAAGTCACAGAAAAAATGAAAAGAACCTTAAACTTGATCCAATTAATTAAGAATAACCAGATAAAAGCACGTACTCTCCAATAAAAAAGAAAGTATAATCAATTTAATAAAGAGAGATTATTTTGCACACACAAAGTCGGCCCAAGCATACAATCTAACAGAAAGACTTTGAATTAGGGGGACCTATGCTATGAGGAAACACCAGCTAAGCCGTCTGATTTGAAAGCCTTAATCTTTGGCGCAAAAGATCGGCATGAAACACAATCTCTACATATGATTCAACCAGTCAACTGTTGAAACATATAATAGAAATCATGTTTCCTGCCAATCTTTTGCACCAAAGATCTTTAGCTCATAACCTTCAAATCAAACAGTTTAGATGATGTTTCCACATGGCATAGGTCCCCAAAATACCAAGCCATTCTTTTAAATTGTGTGCAAGGGCCAACATTGTGTGTGCAAGTTGCTCCCTTTAATAAATAATAAATTGGTACCTCTGTTCACGCCTACAAGATTTACTGAAAGCACCTATGTCCCAAACCCCTTGAAACCCGTTGACGGCTTGGAATCAGACGGAGATCGTTTTTAACCCTAATCTTCCACATAATGGATCTTGAGACCATGAGCGCACCATCAGATGGACAGCTTTTGTTTCCACATGGCACAAATTGCAAAAAAATGGCCCTAAAATAAATGGCACGCATCATGCTCAAACATGATTTCAGATCGGAGAGTCCCGAATTAGACCAATGGAATTCTGTCTGCCAAATAAAAAGTGCTTCCGAATTGGCCCTTTTTTGGGATCTGTGCCACGCGTAATAAAAAACTGATTGTTTGATGGTAAGATCATGGTCTCAAGATCCATTGTTGACTAACAAATTGAACCAAATATGTTATAGACTAGTTTCTATGCCCTCAAATCAGAATTTTAACTCAAAAAACATAAATAATCTTGACCAATTGATCATCAGAGCAAGAGGAGACCTGTAACTCTGGGCTGGGTGGAGTTGAGAGGCCAGCCCCATTCTTGTACTGTTTGGCTAGCTTCTGAAATAACGGAGAATGCATTCTACAATAGATAAATGGTTCAGAAATCAGAATTTTCGACTCAAATTCAGCTAGAAAGGGTCAACTCAGAAACTTGACTAAGATTCAACTCAATAATTTAAGAAATATTAAAATATTTTATTTTCAATATGGTTGCTATCGATCAATTAAAAAAAATTAATTTTAATATGATATGCTTCAAGACTTTTGAAATTTGATTTTTGAGTAGAATCCACAAGATGAGTTGGTTTATTAACTACCCACATCATCTTATATCCACTAAACTCGAAAGTCAACCTGAAAATCTTTTGAATGACTTCAAAGATGTTAGCACTCAGGGTTCTGAGTGAATACACATCAAAGATGTTCCAAATTGGATGGCGTACATTGACAGATTCTTCAATTCTAAATAAAAATAAGCACCCATGAAACATCCTCACCATGTTCATGATCAATCTTTCCATGTATGGGTTACCAAACTATCATTATACCATAACACATCCTCCCCACGTCCACTCAGGACACTGATTGACAACTAAAATCTTTGAAGGCATGCCAATCACCAAAACAATGAAGAAAGTATAGGCATCAATTCAACAAGTAGACAACCTCATTAACCCCTAACATAAAAGGCAGATATGTATATTGTGGGGCTTGGGAGTGTTTCACCCTTTTTTTGTTGATAGGTGGAGTTTTTCTCCCTAATTTTTGCTACAAAAAAGAGAAAAGTTATGCACAAAGAACAAAACCAGCCAGAACTGTTTGCAGCTTGTCATCCTTAATTGAACCAGATTATATCATCATAGAGTTGGGTCATCCAAAGAGCCTTGCCAAAAATATATTTGGAAGAATAGTGGCTCCAAAGGAAGATTTCCAAAACAGGTTGAACTTCTAGTGGAAATGTGAACAACATGCTCATTGACAGTTGGAACCTGACAACCTGGACATGGGGATATCTATGCAGAATGAGATGGGTGCTTATGCTGACCAAGTATGTAGGCTAGTACTGATTCGTGGTGAATGGCAGAAGTATCAGGATGGAGGAGGAAGTGGTGGCAGGTTTCTTAGGGCAGTACAGATTCGTGGTTGACAGTCAGGATGGAGGTGCAGAATTAGGTGTGCGAAATATTAAATGTTGAGATCGAAGGCTTGGAAGGGTAACTGAGATTGTGGAGGAGATTCCTGATGGGAATTTCGGTCGTGACCAAGTCTATAGGAGGCGCAAGGAGAGATACGAAGCACCAAACACTTTGGATAGGCGATTGAAGAATCATGTGTACATGTACGCAACACGCGAAGACCCCGCCTTGGGAAGACGCACACATGCCGAGCAAACTGAAGGAACCGTGATAGGAGAAGGCACGATCAACTAAGGTCCCGAAACGGTCGATACATGTGTCTTTGTTTTCTCGGGAAAATAGAAGGCCTCGTAAAAGCGGTCGACTGCACTCAGGGTCACGGTCAACTGTGACTCCAGTCAAGGTAACGCGGGACAGTGATCCTAAAATCCGTGAAACGCCATGATATGCTAATTTGTCGAAATTAAACTAGTTAATTGACCAATTAACCACAAATTAAAGCGATACCTTGGGATTTCTCGGGATTCCACTTAGTAACCATGCTAGGTCCACGTAGGGTCCAATCCGATGCGCGAGATCCGTTAGGAATTTGCGGAAGAGGCGATCCAAGAGATAAAACTCTCGCTTCATTTAGGTTGGGGCATTAGATCGTCGTTCACAGTGAAATCGATAGCTCCTCGCTAGGGGCTTTGAATGGAAGCGATCAATGGCACGAGTTGAATACACTCAAGCCCAACAACGGTCATGGATCGACGGGTAGGGTCGGATTCGATCCACGAGGATGAACATTGAGGGTATTCTAGATCTAGGGTTTGGGGCTTAGAACAATAAATAGAAAGAGGAAAATGAGGCAAGAGATTAGGGGAAATTAGAGAGATCAAGCAAGAATAAAGAGTAAAAGAAAATAAAAAATAAATGGGCATCTCACCCTTGGCCTCACACCAAACCCCAAATGGGAAAGAAAACTCACTCTTCAAGCTCCTCTCAAGCCAAAACAAATAGCTCTTTTCATTAAAACATCAAGTGCCAAAAATGACTTACAAAAATAGGCTTTATAGTAACTACAAAAGGAATGATCCCTAAAATGGCAAAATATGAAATTACCCTAAATGGTAACTTACAATTAAACACAAAAAACAATAAAATCTGGACAAAAAGGACAAAACACGTCACTTAAGTCGCAGGGCGGAGATCTCCACGAACGTCCGTACTGGTGTCACGGACATCCGTCACCTACAGACTCCATGGTCACGGACATCCGTGACCGTCACGGACGCCCGTGCACTAAAAACAGTGAGCACATGAATTCACGGAAGTCCGTCCTGAGTCCACGGACGTCCCTCACCTGATGATGTCTTGTGCCTCATGGGTTGATCTCTAGGGCCTTTCCTCGTTGGATCCTAACGCTCCATGGTTCCTCCACCGCTTCTTCCATCGGTACACCTGGTACGGCCTGAAACCTAGGCCCTTGTTGGTGGCATCCCCGTCACAAGGTCCACTACATTTTACGTTTCAACGAGACTTTTTTATTTTAAAAGTTTTGTTCCAAAACTTTTAGGGTATTTTGGTCTTTTGGTTTATGGTTAGTATTAGGGTTTTCTTTACTCTATAAACAAAATTGTAAAAGACAATTATAATTAATGGAGTTCTTGAGAGCTGTATTTGAAAAGTGCCGCTCCTTCCCTATTGGGTTTGGTGCGATGCCAAGTTATCTTCTTCTATTCTCTTCTTTAAACTTCTATTGGTGCAAGGTAGTTTAATTATTTCTTTTCTTTCATTTTAAATCTCTCTTTGATTATTGTTTTGCCTTATTAGTTGTTGGAACGTTGTTTCAACCTTAGATAATCCTTTGTTTTAAAACTTTTATTATTTTAACCCTTTTCAAGTTTATTAATTCTTTTAAACCCCATTCTTATTGCTCATAAATTAAAATTAATTTCAGCAAATTGCATAATTAGGTTTAGTGTATGGTTTTGCATCAACTTTGGTATCAGAGAACTAGGTTCTAGTTTAAGGTGTAGCATTCTAGGTTGGATTTTAGGGTTTCACATAGGAGGGTTCCACGTTAAGTGTTTTAATAGAGTTTCATACAGAGTGAGTCCACATAAGGTGTTTAATCTAGATTCTTTCTAGTGTCATCGTTGTGATCACCTACATGGACCACAACCAGCTTCGTACTCTCATAGAGACTCCAGGCTCAAATGGCACCCATGCAAACGCACAACGAGACGTTAATTGTTCGTGTGGAGGATTTGTATCAATTACTTAATGGTGGGGACTTTAGAGCCGTCATTACTATTGATAGGGACCGGAGGAGAGCCTCCACATCATGGTTGTCAAGGCCACGCTATAGCCTCACTATGGCCTCGCCATAACGAATGTCGATGAGAAACGCCATATATAATCAAATAGCCATGATGGCTAAATAGCGACGTCATAGCATCGCAAAGACGGAATAACATTATAGCGTCGCTATGCACGCTATTTTATGTTTTGGATAATAACGTATAATACTTATAAGTATTTTTATAATATATAAGTTACAGAAGTTAACTTACAAGTCACAGAACTTCAATTTATAAGTTACAAAATCCTCAACTCTCTCTCTCTCTCGTCATAGCAACTATCAACATTAGCGTTGCTGAAACACTAGTGTCGGCGACACTATCGTATGTGTACTTAATATTTCATATTTTTTTAATATTCTATATTTGTTGATATTTCATATTTATTTATTTATGCTTACCATATTGTAAATTTGTTGATGTTCCATATTTGAGTGGCATTTATTGATATTTTATTTATTCTTAGAACATGAAATCCTCAATATTAGAATGAAAGTATGATGCTTTAATAGTTGAATTTTTTTCTTCCTATATTTTTTTTCTTATATAAAAAATATATAAAAAAAAAAAAGAATACTACTAATTAATAGATAAAATAATTTTTTTTTTAAACTACAATAATTAATAGCTTTTCCATGGCGTAGCGAGCCTTTTCGTCATGACCTCGCCACACAGCCTTAACTGCCTTGCTCCACATCGTGAACCCCAACAAGACCGAGATGATAAACTTTTGAAATTTGTTAAGGTCGAGGCTCCGAACTTTGATGGAAGATCCTAAAGCCTTTCGTGACTGGTTATCTGACATGGACTAATACTTTGATTGGTACAATATGTTAGAAGAGCATCGGGTTAGATTAACTAAAATGAAATTGGTGGGCCAAGTCAGACTTTTATGTACCAATATGGAGTGCCTACGCAAGAATGCAAGGCGTCAACTCATTACCCGTTTGGAGGACATGAAAGAGAGGCTTACAGATAAGTATGTTCCTCTAGCTTACTATCACCATGGCAAAACCTTTGCCAGGAAAGCATGTATGTCGCTGAATATATTGGCAAGTTTGAAGAGTATATCATGACAACCAATGTAAAGGAGGACCCCCAAGTAACCCTTTCACGGTTCAAAATGGGTATCCGCCCAGAGCTTCAGAAATAGCTAATCCCCCACACCGTCACTACTCTAGAGGAGTTTTATGCTATAATACAAGAGTTAGAACAGTATTTAAAGATGCCAATGGTTAGGCTTTTTTACTCCATCCATTCCGGTTACAAATCTGCTTCTTCAGATGCAAGGCCTAATGTAGGGAGTCAACCACCTAGGACTGCACAAGTCGTTCCTACAAACTCTAGAATTGATAAGGGCAAAGGAGTGGTTGGCGAGGGATCCAAGAGTGATAGTTGTTGAAGTTTAGTCCCACATCGGGTAAATCATAGCCTTGTCCCTCCACTCATAGCCAATTGGTTTTGAGTTGGATCCACAGATCTATCATGGTATCAGAGCAGACCTTCTTCACTCCACGTCACCCAGTTCAATTGTCCACGTGATTTAGCTCAGTCCCGCCAACACGTGCGAGGGCGTGTTGAAGTTCAATCTCACATCGGGTAAATCATAGCCTTGTCTCTCGCCTTATAATATCCTAGGCCCCTCCGCTCATAGCCAATTGGTTTTGAGTTTGGATGCACAGATTTATTAGTAGCCAATCGTGATGCTTCAAGTGTCATGGTGTTGGGCACTATGTTGCACGGTGTCCTGCCCAAGATCCCAAAACAAACCTATTGATTGAAAAAGAGAGCAAAGAGCAAGGAGGGTGGGAAAAGGAAGTTTATGAGCCCAAAACAATATCGAGTGATGAAGGTGAAGAGATTGAAAGAAACCTGATTTTTATTAAGGTCTCCAATCCTATTAAGGGTAACACCTCAAGGGCATTAGGGTTAGATGTGCCTTGACACAACGAAAAGAAAGCAGTGATTGTGGTAGAAAGAACATCTTTTATACCTATGCCAAGTGTGGTGAGAAAAACTGCAAAGTCATTATTGATAGCATGGTAGTCAACGCGTCGCCATGCGAATGACGCCGGAGATCGCCATATAGGCACCAATAACGAGAGGGACCCAAAACGCGAGGCTATGGCGACGTTATGGTTGTACGGCGTCATAGTGTCGTTATATATGCTATTTATATTATATTATATAAGCTATATAATATACTATAAGTTATTACTGATAAGTCATACTACTTATATTTATAACCTAATAAGTTATAATATATAAGTTATTAACTTATAATACTATAAAAGGGGTTGGGACTTGTTTTAAGTCATCTCTGGCTCTCTCGCTGCTCTCTTGCTCTCGACGAGGTAAGTTTGATTTTTCTTTTTTTGTGTCTGATTTTTTTTTTCCTCCTCTTCCTTCACCACAGGTCTTAACTCTTCAGCTCCTTCACGGCTTCACCAACACCAAGGGTCTTCAGAAGCTCCTTCACTCAATCAGTTCCTTCAAATCGACGAGGTACACCCTTTTTTTTGTTTTTTTCAGTTTTTTCGTTTTTTTTCTGATTTTTTTCCTTTTTTTATTTCGGTTTTTTCCCTGTTTTTGTTTTTCTGTTTTTTTTCTCAGTTTTTTTTTTTTTGTGTTTTTTCTCTGTTTTTCTGGGTTTTTTTTCTGTTTTTTTTCCCTGTTTTGCTTTTCAGTTTTTTTTCCTTTTTTTCTTTTTTTTCCTTGTTTTTTCCCTGTTTTTTCTTGTTTTTGCCCTGCAATTTTTTTCTTGGCCTGGTAAATAATTTTTTATTTCATTGTTGTCTTTTTTTTTTCTCTTCAGTCTTCCCTTCTTTTCGATTTTTTATATTAGTTGTATACTTATATGTCTTCTAATTTTTTAACTTCAATGGCTGATATTAAACTTTAATTTGTTGCTCTATTTTTTTTTTCTGATTCTTGGTCTAATATTTTTATATTAAACTTCAATTTTTCTGGTTGGTTTACTTTCTGATTTTTGGGAATTGTGCCACATGGAACGTGATCTATATCATCTGATTTGGAGGCAATCAATTATTCAATCAGATGATTGTCTTTGACTATGTTGAATAAGATGATAGAGATCACCATGGCCATCAAATCAGACGGCTTTGATGATGTTTCAGTTATATAGTCTTGTGACATGCCACAGTGTACCATATTTGATTTCTATTTATTGGTATTTATTTATACTTGATTTTCCATAACTCAATTTTTTTCGTCTTCTATTAAAATATAAAATTTTTGAAAAAATAGTAAAGTTCCCGGATCAACTTTACCAACCTTACCTCACTATTGGATGAATCCTATTGAACATGCAGAGTTGAAGAGGCAAGTTGATGAGCTCTTTAGGAAAGGGTTCATTAGCGAAAGTCTAAGCCCGTGTGTCGTGTCCGACTCCTCAGACCTAAAAGAATGTGTGTGGACATTCGTGCGATCAACAAGATCATGGTCAAGTATTGATTTCTGATACTGAGGCTAGACGATATATTAGATATGAGGTGTCACTATCTTTTCAAAGATTGATCTTAAGAATCGCTATCATTAAGTCTGCATCCGTCCCCTGGATGAGTGGAAGATCGCCTTCAAGACTAAGAATGGGTTATATGAGTGGTTAGTCATGCCTTTCGGGCTATCAAATGCCTCAAGCACTTTCATGAGAATAATGATGCAGATGTTAAGGTCTTTCAAAGGCAAGTTCCATGTGGTTTATTTTGGCGGCATCTTGATCTACAACCAAAATAAGGAACAACATCTTGACCCCCTGAGGCAGATCCGTGTGACTCTCAAGGAAAGAAGTTGCACACAGATATTAAGAAGTGTACATTCATGACACATATCGTTATCTTCTTAGGATTTGTTATATTGGCAAGTGGAATGACTATGGATCCCGAGAAAGACGGGTCCTTTTTGAGTGGCCCGAGCGTCAAAGCATTTATGATGTTTGTATCTTTCATGGGTTGGACACGTTCAATCATCTGTTTATATGTGGTTTTAATTCTATCATGGCCCCTATCACTGATTGCAGCTAAGGCATTCCACAAGATTAAGTCAAAGATGACAGCTCCTGTATGCAGCCAAATGTGTTGGTGACCTCTCCCAACTTTCTTTAACCATAATTAAACCACATTATTTGATTTTTTTGAATGCATCGCCTTTCCCATATCCAGTTTCTCCTGGACATCTCTCTCTTTGGCAACCAACTCTTCCATTTTACCTTCCAAAATCTCTACATTTTTATCGAGGCTTCGAAGATAACTGAACTCTTCAGAAATGGGTGGCCATAGGTACAGCCCACAAGTTTTTGAATAATTTTCCCAGCAACATCCATTGAAGCTACATAACAAAGCAAACAAGGCAACAATGCAATAACTCAGAACACAAGGACTAAGGTGGTGTGGTTCCAGAAGATGGCCGATAAACCGTGTGGTGCTTAGGGTTGGCGATTGGATCTGCGGTAGGTGTCGCAACGTCAATTTCCGACGTCGCTCGAAGTGTCACCGTCTCGGCTGCGATGCCTCCCGATCGCAGCCGACGTGCGTATCCTTGTGGCGGTCAAGAGGCTCGATCGTGTTCCGCGCATCATCGAAGTGTGGATTGATGGCCACTGCTGCCAGCTCTTCATAGAACTCACCCGGCTGGAGAGGTCTGTCGTCGAGCATCCGCCGGTTGAATTGGCATCAGGGGCCTTGACCACCGGCACTGGCCTCGTAGAGTCTCCAATAGTGGCAGTTCAGACGTTGACGGATCCAGTCCGACATGGAGGGACTTCGCTGGATCGGATACCAGCAGGAGGCGCGGAGGGGTGCCCGGCCTCGTACTCGGCACACGACTTGGGCAAATTCATCTCTCCGACCTCGTCGATGGAGGACGGCGTCGTCCTCCGATTCGCTCATTCGGCTTCGGCCGAGGGTTTGGAGGAGGTGTCAGATGGTGAGGCGTTGGTCGGGGCTCCGGTCGAGGGTGTTTGGAGGAGGTTTCTGTTGGTGCGATGTCGGTCGGGGCTCCGACCGGAGCGCTGCTGGCCTCGGGGCGACCTACTGCCCTGATCAAATCGTACTTCGACCCAAACTTCGTACACCTGCAATGACAGGAAGTAGGTGAGACAAGGGGACAGTCTGTGGTGTCGGACGAAGAAGGTGATCATACCTGGGATTCGATGGAGCTGGAGGTGGTCGGCCTTCCTGCGAGGTCTGCTTCTCCTGGTTGCATAAAGCCTGCTAAGGTATATATTAGGAGACGGTATACTATGAGGCATAGGGAAGCGAGAATGCAGATGAAGACGACACGTGGCCTGGCGCCAAAAGGCTCTAGAAGGTCAGCGTCTACCAAGAGGGGCTTTCACCGTGGGACCTTGCGTGGGAGGGGCGTTAAACGGGTCAAGGGGAGAGGGACACGTAGCAAAGGCATGTGGCCTCTTGCGACGTTGATAGCTATCAGGTCCGATGTGGGTTCCCAGAGGACTGGTGTCGCCAGGCGGGTCTTAAGGAGTGTGCAAGACCCGGTGGGGGTTTCTCGGGTTCGAGCCGATCGACCTTTATGCCCGGTTCCATTGAGCGGGTCCACTTTAAACCCGATTCCATTGGGCTTACTGGGATTTGGCCAGGCCCTCGGCCTTCGATTGACCCGGGAACGCTGTTTTTTTCCCAGTTAGTTGAAAAGGAGGCCCGATCCTCTGTAATCTATGACGAGGTCTAGAGGTGGGATAGGATTACCGGAAGCGAATCAGAGGGCTTCCAGCGCTGCAGAGATTCACCCGGGGAAGGCAAGATGATCACCCATGCTGAGGAAGAGGTGAGATATACAAGGACCAAGCTGGTGCTCCGTAGGGGGGCGTGGCCACTCACGGTTAACGACGAGCCGAGCTGTCTGACGATGGATGGAATGCAGAGTCTACCTTGTCCTGAACATTTGGACTGTGAGGAGGGCCTGGATTCAGAATTGGTCGTGGAAATTGATCAGCTAATTGTTGTGGGGCGTAACCTCGGGATGACTTTTAAGGGGTCACAGGCAAAGCTTTGAGAGGTGTTCCGATCGATTGTAACGGGTCGGCATATTAGCAAGCGAAAGCAGCAGGGTGGATCGCGGGAGCTGGCTCGTCTAGACTGGGGTATGTCGGATGGGAGAAGGGAGGGGGGGTTATGACTGACAGGTTTCGGTTTGGGAGGGTGTTTATTAGTTTGATTATGAAGATGCTATCATGGAATGTTAGAGGTATTAGTGATCGGTTGAAGCGGTCGGGGGTTAAGCAGGCGATCAGGGCGCACAAGCCTGTCGTGGTCACCCTTCAAGAAACCAAGTGGGGAAGCTGTGATGGAAGAAAGGTTGCATCGATCTTTGGGGTGGGGGGGGGGGGGGGGGGGGGCAGTTGGGACTAGATCGGAATCAACTCTATCGGCGCCTCCGGCGGGATTCTAGTGGCCTGGTCGTCGATTCTGTTTCATAAGGTGGATGAGGAATTAGGGGTTTCGGCTTCGGTGGTGCTACGGGACAAAGGGTCTGGGAAAGTTTGGAGTTTTGCGGGCATTTATGGACCAGTGTCGGATCGCGAGAGGGGTGAGTTTTTATTCGAGATGAATGCGTTGGCGGGTCGATGGGATTTTCCAATTTGCTTCGCTGGGGATGTCAATGCTATCCGGTGGGATTTTGAGAAGCAGGGGGCCCGGCCAACCTTCGGGTCATGAGGGATTTCAACTCCTTCATTGCGGACTGGAGATTATTTGACATCCCGTTGATGGGGGCCAGATTTATGTGGTCTAGTTTGCAAGATTCGCCATCTTTCAGCAGGTTGGACAGGTTTCTTTGCACTACCAAGTGGTTAGAATGCTTCCCGGGTGCCAAATTGGAAGCCTTCGCGCATGCCATTTCAGATCATCGGCCTATTGTTCTTACTTGTGAGACCTGGGGAAGGGGACCGTCCCCTTTCTGATTTGAGAATATGTGGTTGTTGGACGACGCTTTTCGGGAGAAGGTTCGGGGGTGGTGGGCGGAACCGGTGTCCGATGAGACGGCTGCCTATCGCTTTATCAATAAGCTGCAGCGGGCGAAGGATAGAATCAAGACTTGGAATAGGGAGGTGTATGGGATGGTGCACATTCGAAAGGAGGAATTGCTCTCAAAGTTGAAGGAGCTAGATAATTTGGAGGAGATTAGAAATCTCACGGCGGATGAGAGGGAGGCTAGAATGCAAATTAAGGCAGAGTTCAGTGAGAAATGTAGGGCTGAGGAAATTTGTTGGATGCAGAAAGCGAAGGTCAGGTGGTTCAAAGAGGGGGACGCCAACACGAAGTACTTTCATGCGGTTGCAAATGTTCGTAATAAATCGAACTATTTGGGGAATATTATAGTGGATGGGGTGGCGTACTCGGGGCACGAGGAGGTGCGGGATAGTATTGTCGATTTTTATGAACGGATGTACACGGATGAGGGGCGTCCGAGGCCAAGTTTGGACGAACTTCAGTTTACGTCTATATCCGACGAGGTTAGTAGGGTGTTGGAAAACACATTTACGGAAGAGAAAGTGTGGACGCAATCAGATGTGGTGGGAGCAATAAATCACCGGGGCCGGATGGGTTTACTATGGAATTTTATCGCGCGTTCTGGGAGTGTATTAAGGCGGATCTGATGGAGGTTTTTCACGAGTTTCACTCTTCGGGTTTTATTGGGAGAGCTCTAAACTCTACATTTATTACCCTCATCCCCAAGATTCATGGGGCCGAGAATATTTCGGATTACCGACCGATTAGTCTGATCAATTGCGTCTACAAGATTATCGCGAAGGTGCTGGCTAATAGGCTTAAGTGGGTGATGGGTACTATCATTTCTGACTATCAGGGGGCTTTCGTCCGTGGGAGACATCTGACGGACCTTGTGGCTGTTGCTAATGAGATCATCCACTCGGCATATGCTCTTCGTAGGCTGTAGTCTGGAAGGTGCACATGGAGAAGGCTTATGATCGGGTTAGTTGGGAGTGTCTAGATTATATATTGGGAAGGTTGGGCTTTGGTACCACTTGGAGGAAATGGATGTGGGGGTATTTTTCTTCCCCATGGTTCTCGGTGATGATTAATGGGACAGCGGCGGGGTATTTCAAGAGCTCTAGGGGTCTTAGGCAGGGCAATCCTCTATCCCCCTTCCTTTTCAATATGGTGGGGGAGGCTCTATCTGGATTGGTCAGGCGAGCAAGGGGAATAGGTATGCTTACTAGCATCAGAGTCGGCGATCAGGGGAGGTTTATTACGCACCTTTAGTATGCGGACGGCACAATTTTATTTGGGAAGGCCAATGGGATGGAAATAAGCGCAATGGCTGATGTGCTCTCAGTGTACGAGGCGGTGTCGGGCCAATGGGTTAATCTCCTTAAATCTACGATATCGGGTATAAGGGTAGAGGATCAAGTTCTGACTTCCTTGGCTGGTTCGGTTGGGTGTCGCATTGAGGGGCTGCCCATCAGATACTTGGGCATGCCGCTCGGGATCAGAAAGCCCACAAGCCATGAATGGCTCCCGGTGGTGCAGAGATTTGAGCAGCACTGTCGGCTTGGAAAGGTAGGCTACTCAGTAGTGGGGCAAGGCTGGTTTTGGTTAAAGCGGTGCTCTCTTCGATCCCCATTTTCTGCTTCTCCATGTATAGGTGCCCCACTAAAATTATTGACAGATTAGAACGTATTCAAAGGTCGTTTTTGTGGGAGGGGGCAGGTCTGAACAGGCAGTACCACCTCGTCAACTGGGACACTTTCCAGTTGTCGATTGCTTATGGAGGGTTGGGGATACGAAGCTTCAGGAGAACTAATTTGGCGATGCTCGGAAAGTGGATTTGGAGAGCGGAAAGAGTGGAGGAGAGAGGTAGTCTCTGGTGGGTGGTCTTGCGCGACAAGTATGGCCTTTCTGGGGGGCGTTGGGGGATAGAATTGTCTACCCACAGGCATAGCTCGCCATGGTGGAGGGATATCTCACGTACTTGGGAGTTATGGACAAGAGGGGTGCGATACAACTGGGGGTGTGGGTCCCGTATCCGTTTTTGGGAAGATCCGTGGTTGGATGTGAGTCCACTCAGAGTCAGGTTTCCGGAAATTTATGCCCTTTCCGTGAACCAGGGTGGTAGGATTGATGAATTTGTGAGCTTTGTCAGTGACAGAAGTACCTGGGATGTTGTCATCAGACGGCGTCTCAGGGACGACGAGGTGGGGAGCTATGTGGAGTTGTTGTGTAGGCTATACGAGGCGCAGCGGAACTCTCTAAGGATAGCCCAGAGGATTTGGGACTTGAGCCAGGTGGAGAAGTTCAGCGTCAAAGCCTTATACTGATGGCTGTCACGGCGCCTGCTTATCAGGTTCGAGGGTAGATGGCTATCGAAGGAACCCTTTCCTCTCAAGATCAGGTTCTTCATTTGGACGGTGTGTAAGGACAAAATACTACCAGGGACCACCTGATTAGGAGGGGGATTGACGTCCCAACAGCGTGTGCTATGTGTTCTGACGGGGTGGAGTCCACAGCTCATCTTTTCCTCCATTGTCGCGCGGCTTTTGAGGTATGGGGCGCCATCCTTAGAGCCTTCGAGTTATCCTGGGTGATGCTTCAATCTCCTTATGCGTTCTTGCTGAGCTGGAAGGCAGCGAGGGTGAAAGGCGAGATTAGGGGAGCTTGGAAGGCATCAATATTCGCCGGTTTCTGGTGTATTTGGTGTGAGAGGAACCGTAGAATTTTTGAAAATAAATCCAAACCTGTCGGAATGGTTATTAGGGCGGTCTTGGAGCTCGCTACCTTCTGGGGAGAGTGTCGTGAACAGGGGGACAGCAGCCACAACTTCCCTTGGGAGCCGGGCTAAGGGGGTTTGCTTCGGTGGATCGGTGTGGGGTATTGGGTCGTGCTTGTTGTCCTTAGTTTTGGTCTTCTGTTTTTGATCTACGTCGCTTGATTGTATATGACTTTAGCGCCTTGCTAGTTTTTATATAATCTTTTATTACTGATCATTAAAAAAAAAAACGAAGACAGCTCCTGTCATGCGCCTACCCGATTTTTTCAAAGTTTTTGAGGTTTCATGTGATGCGTATGGTGTTGGAATAGGTAGAGTTTTCAGCCAAGAGGGCCACCCAATTGCCTATTACAGTGAGATGCAGAAAGAAGCAAAACAGAAATACTCCACTTATGACAAAGAATTCAACGCGATAGTGCAAGCATTGAAATATTGGAGACATTACATCCTACTGCAAGCGTTTGTCTTATTTTCTTATCATGAGGCCCTGGGGTCTTAATTCTCAAAAAGAAATTAAATTCATGTCACGAGAAGTGGGTTGAGTATCTTCAGGGATACACATTTGTGCTGAAACATAGGGACGGGATTGAGAACAAACTTGCAGATGCATTGAGTCAAAGAGTCACAATGTTGCACTCTATGAGTGTTAAAGTTATCGTATTTAAGAGGCTAAAGGATGATTAAACTACATGTCCAGATTTTGGGAAGCGGTATACCTCACTGGTGGTCAGGGGATAAATACTCATGGATATGTCCTGCATGATGGGTTCCTGTTTAAGGGTAATCGTCTCGCATATCCTAGTGAGGCTTTCTCATTTGAAAGTTGCATGCTGGCGGGATTGCTGATCATTTTGGTCACACCAAGACTATTGCCTTGATTGAGGATAGGTTCTATTGGCCTAGTCACATGCAAGACATTGCCAAAATCATTGGGCAGTGTCGTATTTGTCAACAAGCAAAGCAAAGTACACCAAATACGGGATAGTATACCCCATTGTCAGTGCCACATATTTTGTGGCAAGATCTTAGCATGGACTTTGTGCTTGGACTTCGTATGACCGTTAGGAAGCAAGATTCCATTTTTGGTCGTGGATCGATTCTCCATAATGGTCAACTTTATTTCATGTTCCAAAATCTCTGATGTAAACCATGTTGCCTTATTTTTTAAAGATGTTGTTCGATTGCATGGGCTGCCTAAAACCATTGTGTCCGATAGGGAAGTCAAATTTGTGAGTTTTTTTCAAAGACATTTTGGCACATGTTGGGGACTAGATTGCAGTTTTCATCGGCTTACGACCCACAAACCAATGGGAAAACAGACGTTGTCAATAGGAGTTTGGGAAACTTGTTGAGGTGTCTCATAAGTGATCATATTAGGAGTTGAGGTTCGGTGTTGCCTACAACTGAGTTTGCATATAATAATCCATCAACAGAACTTTAGGCATGAGTCCATTTCAAGTTATGGGTGGATACTTACCTAAGGCACCAATTGATCGCATTCCCATGTCACCGACACATAGGCCATTAGAGTCCGCAGACGCAATTGTACGTAACATTCATGAATTGCATGTTGAAATTAAGAAAAAATAACTTTGAGCAATGAGAAGTATAAATTTTCTACTGATTTTCACAGGAGGTTTAAAGAATTTATGGAAGGTGATTATGTGATGGTTCGGATTAGACTTGAGCGATTTCCACAAGGGATCACAAAGAAGTTACAAGCCAGTAGTGTTGGAGCCTACAAAATTGTAAAGCGTGTTGGTTCTAATGCGCATGTTCTAGATTTTCCTCTAGACAGGGGTGTTAACACGACCTTTAATGTGGAAGACCTTGTTCCATTCCTAGGTCCAATAACTATTCCACACAATCCCTTCGTAGATCCTTCAACCTCATTTGAGCCTATTACAGACCCCAACTAATTCCACCACTACCTGTGCATCTAAATAGAAAAATTATTGGACGAATCTTGGAAGATCAAGTAGTCTCACTAAACCTAGGGGGTAGCAAAAATACTTTTTGAAATGGAATGGCAAGCCAGAGTCAGAAAGCAAGTGGATAACCAGAGAGGAGCTACAAAGATTGGATCCGGATATGTTAGTGGTACCATAGCTTTGACTCATTGGGGATGAGTCCTTCCTACGTGAGGAGAATTGATGGGGACATCGGCCATTACCAAGTATATAGGAGGCAAAAAAGAAATTCAAAGCACCTCAGCCTCCCTAAACACTTTTGAATAGGAGATTGAAGATTCATGTGCATGTGCGAATGACACATTAAGATCCCACCTTGGAAAGACATGTGGATGAGGAGCAAATTGAAGGAACAGTGAGAGGAGAAGCTACGGTCGACCGCAATTACTGTGTCACTGTTTTCTCAGGATAACAAAAGACCCCATTTTTACAGTCGACCACATTCAACGTCACGGTCAATCGTGATTCTAGTCAAGGTTGACCGCACTTTAAGTTTCATGTAGTGAGACTTTCTATTTTTTAGTTTTGTTCAAGGCTTGAGTGTATTTGGGTGTTTTGGTATGGTAAAAATTGGGAAAGAGTTCTTGAGAGCTTTTCTTTGAAGAGTGATTCTCCTTCGTCATTGGGTTTCGTGTGAGGCTAAGTTTTCTTCTTCTATTCTCTTCTTTAATCTTCTTTTGGTGGAAGATAGTTTAATTATTTGTTTTTCTTTTATTTTAAATCTCCCTTTGATTATTGTTTTTCCCTATTAGTTGTTGGAAAGTTGTTTCAACCTTAGAAAATTCTTTTTTTTTAAAACCTTTATTATTTTAACTCTTTTTAAATATATTATTTCTTTTAAACCATAGAATGAAATCAAAAGACGCCTTCATGGATTGTCATTTGATGCCCTAGGAAGTCAAGTTCTATCTGAGAACCCGTGTTTTTGGATTAGTAGGGACTATCGTGCCGGATTTAACATTTAAATCAAACCCTGGGGTTACCCCAAATTGATTTCCTCAATAATCCTTTGGTAATTAGTAGTTAATTTGTTATTTCTTAGTGATCATAAATTAAACTTAATTTCAAAAAATTGCATAATTAGGGTTTTAGTGTTTGGTTATGCATCAATTTCACTAACACTTCAGCAAGGAGTGTGGGCAGTGAGAAGATAAGCTCGGATAGCGACAATGCGGTGATTTGCTTAATCAAATTAGATACGGTAGGGAAGTTAATGGTTTATGCAACGTATGTGGCTATCAAACATCCCGGAGTTGACAACTGTTTGAGAGAGTTGTTTGTGCATCCAGAGATGCCTAAGGTGGAACCCTTGTCAATAAAGGCAGGAAGACGAGGGAGCTGCATAATCTCCAGTGGGGTCTTAGTTTGCTAACACTAGGGTCAGATGCCGGAAGGGTGGGTTTTGAGAATTAATTGTGGGTGGGATGTACGAGTGGCTACATAACAAACAATCCATGTTACACCCCAAACATGGGTTTGGCGCCATATGCATTAATTATCTTGGGAAAATAAAATAAAAAATCTCTACCGTGTGATTATTTGCAATAGCAAATAGACACTTGCAAATATATTTTTTTATGATTAATAGACAGTAGCGATATGTTTGGTGTCACCATGACATCATCCATTTTCCGATGTAAACAATCGCATGTAAGTTCCGTTTTTGTTTTTTGTTTTTTTCCCTCTACGTAATGTCCCTTTGCTCCATATGTAACTTAATAATGTTTTGAGTGCCATGTGTCACCATTATGAAGGCTCAGTCACACAGGGTATATGGTCCTTCGATCCATATAACCCTAGCGGGAGTGGTGTCACGTAGCCCTGCAAAGCGGCCCGCTCCCAGCATTCAACTATTGGATGTTGTCACTGTTATCAAGCATCTCATGGTGAACGCTGAGACCGGGCACCTTTGCAGGGCCACATGGCACCAACCTCCTGGGGTTCAAAAGAACATCATAGTGTTCCAATCATAGTTGCCAAAATTGGCATTTTATTGGAAAAAAATCATTTAAAATGCCTTTTTTCATAAAAGGTCGGAAAAGCGTTTAAAACGCGTCTTCTTCATCGTATTTTTTGAAAAAAAATAGCGATTTTTAAGTTTCAAATGCATTTTCTACGAAATTTTCCCAAAAATTTTCTTAATTTTGTCAAAAAATATTCATTTTTTATTATCTATAGATATTTCACTACATTTTCCCAAATGCTTCCCAATTTTTTTCTAAATTTTGCCAAATTTTTCACTTTTATTTTTCGTTTTTTGGCCTTGCCGATTGTTTCCCGAATTCCCACTTGGTAAGTATGATTCCAATGCAGCAATACCACAGCACGTCTTCTACAGGTTCAGATTGCCAACGTAAAAAGTTCACAGAACTAATACAAAATTTTGTAGTTGTCATACAAAATTCAAGAATCAATAATAATGACAATATATCAAGAATAAATAAACGGTTACCTTTGAAGAGCACTTACATGAGGGGTCGATTAGGAAGTTTGGATTTGCTCAACTCAAGAGAAATAAAGCATCGGTTGTGATATGAACTATTACAAAAAATCATCAAAACCTAATTCCAAATCCATTATATATTATATACAACATAAAATTATAAATAAATTAATACCTGTTAAAAGAGAAAATACTATATTTGTATTTGGAACCCTAGACTTCTTCTCGGCTCCACTCCTTGCGTTCACTGCTGTTCCATACGTATAGTTTTTGAGTTTTTCGGGTAACGCTTAACAGGGTTTCTGCCAAAGAAGGAACCTCTCTCACAGGTAAAAACAAGGAAGCCTCTATTCACGCCCACCCATTCACTTAAAGCACCACCGAATGAAACAGCTTGCGCCCGGCGCGCATTGAATAAATAGGTGAACGCCAATACAATGTTCCCTAAGAAAGAAAGGCTACTTGTTAGAGCTTGAGGCAAATCAGCCCATATCAGTTTGAGGCAAATCAGCCCATATCAGTTTGAGGCAAATCAGCCCATATCAGTTCATGTCAACAGATATATGCCCTATATATATCAGCCCATATCAGTTCATGTCAACAGATATATGCCCTATATATATATATATATATCAGCTCTAATATCAAAAATACTCTTTGAACAAATTTATTTAATTATTTTAATTTTTTATTTATTTTTTAATATTTTAAGATAAAAGGTCACTATTGCTAATTTACTACTACACCGACTTATGTTATAGTCACCTCACACCAGAGCAAAATGCTTTGAATTATTTGATGGAGATCATTCTTCATCCCAATCTTTGCTTACAATAAATCTTTATTCTTGAGATTATGAGCTATTATGAGCTATTGTTGGAGGATGTTGACTTCGTGTGACAAACATCCAAAAAGTGAGCGTGAACATAATGTATCAATAATTGTGGTTCACGTTCATATATTGGGATGTGTGCCCTATGGAATCAATATTTAGAGAGAGAAAGAGGAAAAATTTGTGAGTGAAGAAATAGAAAAGTGAGTTTCATTTATAGAAACTATAAGAAAAATAGATTGGTATCGATAAAAAAAAACAAAAAAAAGATTGGCATAAGCGGCTATGCCATGCCACCATCATTTTTGCATGCTCACGAGAAATCAATGAAATAGGGTAGGGTTAGCATGCGTGAACAGTTGCAATGGTTGAAGAACATCATTAAGACGAATAAGAACGCATATTTGGCATAAATAAGAAAAAGTAGGCGTTCATTTGTTTAAAAGGGAAAAAAGGATTTCCTTAAGTGAGATACCTATAACAAAAAGGAAATGGTAGTAACACTTTTACAGTGTTAAAAAACTATAGACCGATCAATCCACTATTAGACTAATCAGATGGTCTTGTATAGGAATCATAGTCTTATGGTGGATTGGCCTCATACCAAACCAATCTTATATAGAATGATTGGTATATAGGATTTAATCTCACATGAAATCGATTGGTCTCACAGTGGATCAATCGGTTTTATATGGGACCGATCAATCGGTCTCATAGGGGACCTAAGGGTATTTCATTAATTTAATTTATTTTTCAATTAAATTGAATTTCAACATAGGTCAAGTATTTTGATCATGTCGGTGTGTCATATTTCTAGAGTGAAAAAGAGGAGAGAAATTGTGAGTGTGGACGGAGAGAAAAGTAAGTTTCAGTTGAAGAGACTGTAAGACAGCTATGTCATGCCACCATCAATTTCACTTATGAGAAATCAATAAAATAGTTTAGGGTTAGCACGTGGCTGGTTGTGTGTGTTCGATAGAAACAACAAAAGTTAATGTTCAAAGTTTAAAGGGAGAGAAGGATTTCCTCAAGTGGGATGGTATGACAAAATGGGTGTGACAGTAGCACTTCCCAATAAAAAATTATAGACAGATCAGCTCACCATGACTCCAATTAATCAGTCTTGTATAGGACTGATCAGTCTTATGGCCTCATCGAGGCGATCGGTCTTATATAGATTGATTAGTATATAGGATTTAATGCCACATGAAACCGACTGGACTGATCGATTAGTCTCATATGAAACCGATCGATCGGTCTGGCATGGGACCAATTGTCTGGTCTCATATGGGACCTAAGAGCAATTTCATCTCACCTATTTTTTCAGTTAAATTGAATTTTTTTTATTTGTTAACCGAAATGTTGGACTTTGTTTGGTTAAAAATGGAGTAGTTGGAGACGCTCTCAGGTAAAGAACGCTTTATTTTATGTGCTGTTTGAGGCTCTTAATCACATAGTAGAAACCACAAGCACGTCTAATGTTGATGCCATCATACTAAGTTTTTTTTTAAAAAAAATTTGATGCATCCATGTAGGAATAATGGTTCCTGGCTAACATGTAAACACCAAACCTGTGTTTAAATGATTTTATACCATTAATTAGGGCCTTTCATATTATACCCTTGGAAGTTTGATTTAAGATAATAATTCAATTATCCTTAGAACTTCAATTAGCCAAGAAGAACAAGCCCACTAAGATGGATTTAAACACAAAAAAGTATTTATATTAATATTAAAGTGCCCAAATTAAATTGTTTGTGGACACGATTTTAGGTTGACTAATATTCAAGAAATGCTTAGTTATAATGATGGCCATATATATATATATATTATCACTATCATCATTAGAGAACTAAATTAAAAAATTATGACCATCAATATTACTACTCTTTAGTATGGACTGTGTTTATGTCTACCTTAAGGTCCATATTAAAGCGCTATGATGGAAGCAAAGTAACCAAGTTGGGGTCTAGGAATAAATCGGGTTCGAAAAAAAATGGTAAAATTTGTTAAAATTACGAAAAACAAAAGGGTCAAAATTTAAACAAAAATAAAATTATAAAAATGTATTAAATTAGAAACTATACAAATTTTAAAATATATATTTGCAAAATAAAAAAATTCAAGAAAAATTTAGAAAATTTAAGAAAATTTGGGAATATTTCTTTAAATTTAGAATAATTTTTTTACTTCAAAAAGTATTCAATTTTCCAAAAAAGCGCAAATTATTTGTGAATTTTGGTCATTATCACTACAAAAAATAAGACTATTAGCGGCAGTTTAGGCTGTAAAAACTGTCGCTATTAACAAAAAAACTATTAAAAACTATTAAGACTATTAGCGGCAAGGGTATTAGCGGCAATTTTTTTGTTAATAGTGACAGTTTTTGGCTACCGCTAATAGTCTTATTTTTTGTAGTATATGGATGGAATGATATGACTTCTCTATTGTGGATTGAAATTAGGATGTTGGGAGTTTCTCTTCTTGTGGTGAGAAAAGTCTAATTCGCATTCAAGCCCTACCTAAGACATGAGAAACGAGCCATTTTTGACCAAAGTAAGATTTTGAGTACACATTATTAGTAAGGGTAGCTTTATTAATCCCATGGAATCTTGGAGGGCACCTATATCAAAAATCATTGATTACTTTAAATCAGATGATGAAGATTGTATTTTGCCCCAAATCTTTCACACGATAGATCTTGAGACCACGAGCCAAAAATCAAACGGTCAGTATTTTATTTTTCACATGGCACAGATCCCAAAAAAGGGGCCCTAAACTCACATTTGGATGTGATGTGATTTTATGTCCACTTTGTTGGATTTGTGCCTCGTGGAAAAAAAAAAACTAACCGCCCGATGGTACACTAATGGTCTCAAGATTCATTGTGTGGAAGATTGGGGAGAAAATGACCTCCATCATCTGATTCAAAGTAATCATGATTTTTGCCATAGGTGCCCTCCAAGATTCCATAGATGTTAATAAAGCTACCCTATTTGTAAATGCTAACAAGATTACTAACATCAATTCCAGTAAGGCTATGCTTGGTAACATTGCTTCCGAAAGCACTTTTCAGGGTAGGTAAAATATTGGGTGAGAAGCATTTTTAGTCCAATGACATGACCACATCTAACTGAAAATGGAGTGTGTCTGGAGCCTGAGGCTGCGTCTCCATTTTTAGCAAGAGGTGGCCAAGTCTGCTTCTCATTCAATATTTTACCTTTTAAAAGTGCTCTTAGCAAACGGGGCATGACTGTGTGACTATAGAGATCAAGAAATCAACGTTTTTGCATGATTCAAAGGTTAAAATGTATTTAGTAAGCTAAGAGTGTTATAATGGCTTAAGTGAGCCCTACAAATCTAATGAAAACTTGATAAAGTGATTGGATAGTGGTTAGAGACTTACGTGAGAAACTTCGGTGGTCGTCAATGGTAGCGGATAGCGTTCGCCCTCCAACATATTTGTCTACATTCACAGTTTCCTTCTCATTTGTTTCCCTAAATATCCGATGGATTCCATATCTAGCCTCCATAACTATTGTCTTCTTTGATTCGCTAGACCCCTCTGAAGAAGAACTCCTCACTCAGGGGATCCCACTGAGGGGATTCCTCTTCCAAATTCACGAGAGCTTTTTTTTTTTTTTTTTTTTTTGGAAATGATTCACGAGAGCTTTTGAATTATCTTTTAAATTCCCCACAAAAGTAGCTCCTGAATCTGAAGATTCTGTTTCCGATTCCTCTTTAAAATTCCTTCCCCTTCACAGCTATCAGACATCTTTATAAACTAAACATAATTAATATACTTAAGGTACAACTTTTTATAAAAAAATACAAAAATATGAAAAGAACCTTTGCATTTAAACCTGGTCTATAATAATTTAGCCCTTGGCATTATTTTTTGGCAAACAGGGTTAAAGGTTTTATAATTTGTCCAATAAATAAATAAACAATTACCAAGCAACAACAACAATGAGCACCATCAATTCTTCTCATTTCACACTTCAAATAAAATCTGTGACAGCCCGGATTTTCGCACCCAAAAACTCATGCCATAAGGATCATGCTCTGGATGATCCCCGGGACAAAACAAAAAGTGTTTGCTCATCTAACGAAAATCAGAGCAGACATTGTCCAGTAGTAGCAGATCGAGTCATCATATAAGGCTCAAAAGAAAAGAAAAAGAATAAACAAAGCATAAGTAGATAAAAAGAATATACATCCTCAAAAAGGAACCAAGAAGAACCAATGGTGATGGACATCCATCACTCAAAACAGTGGTTCCCAATGGTGGTTCCTATAGAATGTATATTAATACAAGTAATGACATCTATAAAATATAATACAGAAAGTGGCCACCAAGCGCACAGATAATCCCAAAATACATATCCAGGAACCCAAAAATGCAAAACTAAATACCCAAGCTAAGGGTAAAACTCGTCGGCCTGGATTTCGGTGTCCTCCTCCTCAGCCTCAGCCTCAGCCTCCGTCTCAGACTGATAATCTGGGTTAGTCTCTATACCAGGGACCCTAACCTCAGAACCTATCATTATAGAAACAGGGTGAGCTACCATCTAAGCTCAATAGAAGAATTCCAATTAATTTGTATCTTAATTTTAAAGCATGGTTACAGAACATATCTCAGACAGATAAAGAAAAGAATAGTATAATCAAAACCTGTATGTAGATGATGATCATACATGCGTAAAAATCGTAATGCGTAATCGCATGAGCGATGTAACTCGTAATTTGTAGGATGCTATGTGTAAAGTATTTAAATGACTTAAATCATGCATATCTCTAACTTAAGTAACTCCCGTGAATATATAGCACGTGGTAGTCAGATGTGTGCCGATAGGAAACCCCAACTAATCGTCGTTTAATGAATAATTTTAGAAGGTGCAACAAGCCTCTACAATAGAAAAGTAACTTGTGTTAGGAGGAATTTTCAAGCAGATGCACAGATATACAGCTGTGCTGGTGGGGATCGTCTGGATTCAAACTTAAAATCAAATACACACATATGGCCTCAAGAATCAGATATCAGACCAGATAGCAGAAATCATAAACAGGCATCAAAATACAGGAATTAGAGTTTGACTGAGCTTAATGTGTATGCAGACATGTTTTTTTTTTAAGACCAGAGCCAGAATACAGATGTCAAGATACCATGCAGTCAGAATTAGACACATTTTAAGTTGAATTTCCCCTACCTCAGAACTTATCTTTCTAAGCAAATCCAAAGCCTTACAAGATGTCCAAGCTTTGACCTAGATCAAGCATATTGTATACTGTGTTAGAACAGAAAAAGAAAACACTGCCCCTCAGTGTTTGCTTCCCAAAACCCAAAATAGAAAATAGTTCAAGAATAGGGGATTCGATCGATCAATCTCTTCATTGATCGATCGGATGCCTCAAACCCGCACCTTCAGAGCAGAGGACATCTGATCGATCAATCTCCTCTTTGATCGATCGAATTCCCAAGTTGATCGATCGGTCTTCACTGCTAATAAAAAAAAACCCCTTCTTCACATACACAAGACAGTCCTGACCATGATCGATCAATCTCCTATTTGATTGATCAAGTCCCGAATTTGATCGATCAATACTCAGGTTTGATCGATCAGGTCAAATTTTTAGAAAATCCAACCTTTTGTTCTCACAGTGTCCTTATAAAATTTGATTGATCAAATCCTTTATTTGATCGATCGGACTCACAATTTGATCAATCGATTATTCATTGATCGATCTGTTCACACCTGATCGATCACTTCAATATTTGATCGATCAGTACCAAATTTGATCGATTAAACCCTATGTTTGATCGATTGAGCCTATCGGGCTCTAACTTCTCAAGAAGAATCATCCTCCTATTCCATAAAAGCATAATAAAATTCGATCAATCAACTCCTTAGTTTGATCGATCGGATTACAGACTGATCGATCAATTATTCAAATTGATCGATCGGATATGACAGTGAAGCTATCATTAATGGGGGTCGTTGAATCTTAACCCATGTCAACCCTAACTCATTATGATTCTTCATGAATCAATCACACACATAAATGCATATTTATTACTCTCAAATCTACCAAAACCCATAATAACTCACCTCTTTAATGGTTGTTCCCTTGACTCACGGCATCCTTGGTTCAAGTGGGTTTTCGATCAAAATCGGAAAGTTCGTCTAGGTGAGTTCTTCAATGAAGTTGTGCCATATGCTAACGCACAAGTGTATTTTGCTAACCTCTCAACCAGATTGACGCACACGCCCTCAATGACTCACTTCTAATTTCGAGGTTCCTTAACCTAGGGTTTTACAAGCATGGTTCTCTCACAGGGAAAGTTCTAACAAAGGTTTGCAATCTAAGGTTAGGAGAAGGAAGAGACGTGTATTCTCTAACCTTCCTCCCCTTATAAGCTATCTGATGGAAATATCTTGGATATTTCCCTTTCTAATACTTCGCTCCAGTGCTGAACGCATACACTCGACGCACGTATCCACTTCTTCCAAATGACTCCATCGGATCTCAACTTTGTGTCATACTTGACACATCATTTCACACGCACACAGATTAAAAGTTCCTATATTAATATTCTTTTGTTTAAATTTTAATTTTATCTTGATTTTCGTTACTGGCACGGATACCAAAGCAGTCAGAAGTTCTCAAAATTTTTGGGTCGTTACATTCGCCCCCCCTTAGGAATTTTCATCCTCGAAAATGTCAAGGGAGTCGTGAACAGGTCGATGGAAAACCCTACTCCTAATGTGCAGAATGAAGCAAAACAGACAGGTCAAGTCGATACGATTGGGTCACAATGCAATAGACTCTGCTAAGCACGCTTATGGAGGGTCGGGATCCGTAGTAACCTGGATGTACTGTGTGTGACATCCGAGAATGCCACAAAGGATTGCATCCGTACATGGATGCGTCCGTCCCAAACGGCACGTGCTCGGCAAAAACATCCCACAGTGACTCAAACAACCACACACACTGAACACGCACACCAAATCAAGGAATAGACAGAGACAGAGTACAAAACAAATGTATCATGCCCTAGGGAATCAGAGTAATGGTCATGCAGATTATAAACTTAAGGCAACATACACAGGCTGGCAAAAGAGAAATCATGCAGGAAGCAAGCGCGCATGTAGAATAGAAAATATAAGGAAGACAATATATATATATATATATATATATATATAGATATAAATACATACAACTATAATGATATCGATAATGATAGATATAACACAGACACAACCACAATAAGAAATGTGATATTTATATAAGTGAAAGTATGTATATATATATATAGATATAAATACATACAACTATAATGATATCGATAATGATAGATATAACACAGACACAACCACAATAAGAAATGTGATATTTATATAAGTGAAAGTAATCACCTGCCGGTGGAGCGGATGATGGATCGGGCTCCATAGATGGGATAGGTCCGCCCGGTCTGGCTGGCTCAGGGCGATACTCGCGAGGGTCAACGGTGTGGTGACGGGCGTGAGCGAGCATCGAGGTGGATGTGGTAGTCTAGGAATGCTGCATCAGGAGCTCAAGCATCCCCTCGTGATAGTCCAAACGCCGATGTACTTGACGATGGAACTCCTCCGTCCCGTCCAACCACTCATGAAGCCGCTTGTTGTTCTCGTTTATAATGGCGACGAGGGCTTCAAGTGTAAGGGTGGAAGGCTCGGCTCGTCGCGATATAGGAGCACTGGTAGGTCGACGCAACATAGTAGGAGCAGGTCGGGTAGGCACCTCAGGCTGCGGTGGACGATCAGGCTGTGCCTCCCCCACATCTGAAGCTCCCGTAGTCGGTCCGGCTCCCTCCTCAACTAGAAGAACCTCCTCCTCAACAGGCAATCACTTGACCAAAAGATCGTAGCTCTTGGTCCAATCTTTAAGGAGAAAGACCTTAACATTATCTTTTCTCCTAGGCTCCCCTGGAGCCATACTATAAGCCTCCCGCACAGAATTGTACTGCTCGACCATGCGGGTGATCAAGCGTGCATAGGGCGTCTCCTTCTTGGGCGCCACCTTTCTCGTCAACCGATCAAAGGCATCCAACATGCCATTGATAATAACATCGGCGACGGAGAACCAACGGTTCTCAAAGGCAGAAAATAAAAATTGTTATACGATGCCCGTACGTTCTGACTTGTCGAGGAAAGGGTAAATGGCACACTTGACATAGGTGTTAAGCATCCATAGGTTGTCTGGTAATTGGGCCCTCTTAACCGATTGGCTCAACCCGTGTAAGCCGTGGGTCATCTTGGCGATGACATCCTCAATGGAGACCTCCTTTATGTAGGGAGGCTCCAAACCACAGGTCACCACGTACGCCGATGGGCATGGTAAGGCGGTGGTGACATGGAATTGGTTGAATTTATACTTCAACCCGTCGATAGTAGTAACCATTTAATGGCGGCTATTACCCCGACGGAGATGTTGGTAAAATAGACGTACTATGCGGGGGCAATAGTAGTCGTGATAGGTCTTAAGCATGGGCTTGAGCCCTAGCTTCTTAATATACTCAATCGCCCATGCCATCTCGGGATGATCGTCAAAAAGGGTCGGTGTAAACTCTTACTCCGGCAAGAAACTTTTGGCATTCCAAAAATCATTCGGCAACTCACGTTCTATGAGTTGCGGTTGGGGTGGGTTGACGGCTGGTATAGGTGGAATAGGTGGTGCCACGGGCGGTATGTTGGGTGGCGCGACGGGTTCAACGGGCGGAGTCAAAACACGAGCCCGTGAAGTAGGGATCTTACATGAAGCATTCTTCGTGCGAGGTCCCATGGTTTTAAAAGGAGAAAAATGTAAGAAAAACCCTAAAGAATTTGCAAAATGTAGGGTTTACCGAGTGAAGAGCGAAATCCGTAAGCCTAAGAAGTAAACGCATGGAGCTCCGATAGCCGGAAATGGCCGGAAGTCAAGGTCGCACGCAAGGAAGGCAAAACACTCTAGCTCGATAGCTCTCCCTTGATCGTTCAAATGAGCTTTTCAAAACCTAGCGCCACTTAAATCACTCCACTCGATTGATCAATGTTACTGATTGATCGATCGGATTCATAGATGAAAAGCCTTAGCTTGATGGATTGATCGATCAGACGTCCAGGTTGACCGATCGGACTTCCAAGTTTGATCGATCGATTCGTCCTTTTGATCTATCGGACGTGTAAAGAAAACAAAATCCACTTGATCGTCAATCCTTGAATTGATCGATCGGATTCAACTGTTGATCGATCAAATTGCTCATTTGATCGATCGGAGTGGTTGAAGTTTGAATGTTCAAGATTGATCGATCAGCTTGTAAAGTTGATCGATCGGACACACAGTTGATCGATCAAATCATTACTTTGATCTATCGGTTATGACAGTAAAACTGTCCTTTCAAAATGTAGGTGCAAAAGACCTGTGGGCATCTCCATAATCCAATGGTGATACGATAAGGTCATGCTAATGTCGTAAACCATACATGCACATCTAACATAACTCCAATGCTTTATTTAAGACACAATACAAGTACAGGATCCATTGAATATCACATGTACCTCGCATATCAGGTGAACAAGTGCAGGTACAACTCGTGAATTTCGGCTTCGCGTTCCCAAGTAGCCTCTGCAGAAGAGTGATTCTTTCACTTTACAAGTACAAGTGGAATCATCTTGGTCCGTAAAACTTGCTCCTTACTGTTCAGGATCTGCACAGGTTCCTCTACCAGAGTCAAATCCTCTTGAAGCTCAATCGGTTGAAAGTCCAGGACGTGTGTTAGGTCTTTCACATACTTCTTCAACATAGAAACGTGAAACACATTGTGCATGCTTGCCAAGTGTGGTGGTAAAGTAATCTGGTAAGCAACTTCCCCAACCTGTCCAAGCACTTCGAAGGGTCCGATATAATGTAGACGCAACTTCCCACGCTTTCCAAAATGTATCACGCCCTTAGTTGGCGAGATTTTCACAAACACCTTATCCTCGACCTGAAAATAGGTGTTAGCCTAATACAAACTGAGCGGAAAAAGAAACCTAATTGTTTTAGCAAAGTCAAGTATACCTGAAACTCGACTTGCGTGCGATGAAGATCGGCATAACTCTTTTAGCGACTTTGAGCAATTCTCAATTTCTCGCGGATCGTCCGAACTGTCTCAGTCATACTATCCACTATATCTGGTCCCAAATGAGTTTCTCACTAACTTCCTCCCAGTTCAACGGAGATCTGCATCGTCATCCGTATAAAGCTTCGTAGGGAGCCATACCAATACTAAACTGATAGCTGTTATCATATGCAAACTCAATCAGAGGCAAATGTTGATCCCATGACCCGTGAAAGTCTAACATGCAGGCACGCAACATATCCTCTATAATATGGTTCACTCTTTCAGTCTATCAATCAGTCTGCGGGTGGAACGCTGAGCTGAAATCAAGTCTAGACCCCATGCCCTCCTGAAATCTCTGCCAGAACTGTGACGTATACAGTGGGTCGCGATCACACACAATACTGACTGGTATCCCATGAAGTCTAACTATCTCACTCATATACAAATCTGCTAGCTTGTTGGTGGTGTACGTAGTACGATATGACAGAAAATGTGCAGACTTAGTCAGCCTTTCCACAATGATCCAGATGGCATTGTGTTTCCTCAACGTTTGTGGCAACCCCAATATAAAATCTATAGAAATAGCTTCCCATTTCCATTCCGGTATAGGCAGACGTTGCAACAATCTCGCTAAATTTCGATGATCTACCTTGACTTGTTGGCAGACTAGGCATCTGGACACGTATTCTACTACGTCCTTCTTCAAGCCTCTCCACCAAAAGCTTTTCTTCAAGTCCTGATACATCTTGGTACTTCCAGGATGTATAGCATAAATGAATTTATGAGCTTCCTCTAGAATAGTGTCTCGGAGCTCCACATTGATAGGTATGCACACTCTATCCCTGAATAGTAAAGTGTCATCCTCCCTGATGGAGAAATCTACTCTAGTCCCACTGGTCACACCCTGTCCAATGGTCATCAGCTCGTCGTCGACCATCTGAAGCTTGCGGATATTCTCAAATAGTGTCGGCCTGATGACCAGGGTGGCCATTAAAGCTCCAGAACCCTTCACATCAAACCTCGTATCATAAAAGGCCATGTCTTCTAGCAAATGGCATCGATGCAATCTCGTAATGAGATGAGCCAACTGTACTGAAGATTTCCGACTCAATGCATCCGCCACCACGTTGGCCTTCCCAGGGTGATACTGGATGGAACAGTCATAGTCCTTTAAAAACTCCATCCACCATCTTTGTCGCAAGTTCAGGTCCTTTTGTGTGAACAGATACTTTAGGCTCTTATGGTCGGTGAAGATATCAAATGTTTCACCGTATAAGTAGTGTCTCTATATTTTTAAAGCAAAGATCACCGCTGCTAACTCTAGGTCATGTGTGGGATAGTTCTTCTCGTGATCCTTAAGCTGCCTAGAACCGTATGCGACAACCTTCTTATATTGGTTGAGAACACAACCCAAACCATTGTAAGACGCATCACTATATATAGCAAAACCTCCTCCACCAGAAGGTATAGCTAACACTGGCGCTGTAGTCAGACACGTCTTGAGTTCTTGAAAACTCTTCTCACACTACTTCGTCTACTCAAACTTAGCATCCTTCTTCGTAAGCTGCGTAAGTGGACCTGAGAGTTTAGAGAACCCTTCAACAAACCGTCTATAGTGTCCTGCCAAACCAAGAAAACTACGAACTTTAGTCACTGTCATCGGTTGCTCCCAATTTACTACCGATTTAATCTTCGCAGGATCGATGGTGATACCATCCTCAGAAATGGCATGGCCTAAGAAACTTACCTGATCAAGCCAAAACTCGCACTTACTGAGCTTGGCATACAGCTGGTTGTCTCTGAGTGTCTGAAGAGCAACTCGTAATTGTTGAATGTGTTCCTCTCTTCTCTTTGAATATATAAGGATATCGTCAATAAATACCACCACTGACTTATCGAGGTGTGGCTTGAATGCCCGATTCATCAGGTCCATGAATGACGCCGGTGTGTTCGTTAGCCCAAATGGCATAACCAAAAACTCGTAATGCCCATACCTCGTGCAAAAAGCGGTTTTAGAAACATCGTCCACCTTGATCTTCAATTGGTGGTAACTCAACCTCAGATCAATCTTTGAAAAGAGCTTTGCACCCTGCAACTGATCAAAGAGATCATCTATCCGCGGTAGTGGGTAATGATTCTTAATCATCATCTTATTCAATTGACGGTAGTCAATGCACAACCACATCGAACCGTCCTTCTCAAATAGCACCGGTGCTCCCCAAGGAGATACACTCCGCCTAATGAAACCCTTGTCCAAAAGCTCCTGAAGCTGCTCCTTCAGTTCCTTTAACTCTGCAGGCGCCATTCTGTACGGTGCCTTTGACAACGGTTCTATACCTGGTGCTAGATCAATTGAAAACTCGATCTCACGATCAGGAGGCAATCCAGGTAAATCTTCAAGAAAGATGTCGGGATATTCACAAGCTACTGTTATAAGAGTGATGTCCCTCTTCTTCTCTTGATGGTCTTGCAAGTAGGCAAGATATCCACAACATCCATTCTTCATCATCTGCTTCGCTCGAATAGCTGAAACAAACGACACAACTTTGGATTTGATTCCCCAGAAGCGAAAGGATTTCCTCTTTGGAGGTCGAAAGGTCACAATCTTCCAGAGGCAATCCACACTCGCATGGTATGCTGCCAACCAATCTATTCCAAGTATCACATCAAACCCTTCCAGTTTTAATGTGATCATGTTCATCATCGTCTCGTAATCCTCAATCATCATGATCACCGATTGGCATACTGTGTCCGTGCTGACTGAGCTTCCGGTAGGGATGTTTACGGCCAAGATAAAATCAAGGGTCTTGGGCACAATGCCTAACTTCATAGAAAATGACAGGGTGATGAACGAATGACTAGACCCAGGGTCAATCAATACTCGAGCATCTACTTGACTCTCACCACCCATATGTCGCATGACCAGTGTACCTTTGATTGGTGTAATAAACATATAAAGTTAATTGCACAACAACATAGACATCCACATGCACCAATTCGTCGAAACATGTTAGTATATGAATAAACTAATAAAATTTAACCCTCAAAGTGTAAAGATACCTTGAATGACATCATTTGATGTCATGGCATCAGTTGCGGTGATGGCAGATGCTCGGCCTTGAACAAGAGGTCGAGACAATCTCTGTGTGGATACCGATCTAGCCCTCTCTTTGCTCTCCTTACCTCCTCTCGGCAGTTCCTAACCAAGTGGCCCATCTTGCCACACCTGAAGCATGCCCCAGTATCTCTCCTGCAGTCCTCTGTCTTGTTTGGTTTCCTACACTTTACACATATTGGAGCCGGAGTGAATGAAGAGACCCGTGAAGATCCCTGTGCTGTGGAAGCTCCGCTAACAGAAGAGCCAGATGCTCTGAATGGTCTGGATGATGCAGGTACTGATGACCTCTGATACAAACTCAGGCCGGAAGGTATTGCTTGTCAGGAGTGAGAAGGGTACCTAGGGGGTCTGGATAATCTAGCCCTCTTATTGTGCTCAGGGTCCTGAGATTGTCCTTGGTAAGACCTCTCCTTGTTTTGCTTGTCCCTCCAAGCAAATTGTTTATGGTTCTCCTCCTCCGCAATGAGAGCTTTAGACATCACACTCTCATATGTCTCCATCTCCCACATGGCTACATCCTTCTGTAGGTTCTGCCTCAAACCAAGCTGAAATTTACGAGCTCTCATCAGCTCAGTGGCTACATGCTGTGGTGCAAATCTAGATAACCGATCAAACTCAGCTCCATATTCTCTTACCGTCATAGTCCCTTGCTTTAACTCAATAAATTTAACCTCCCAATAATGTCTCACTATTTTTGGGAAGTATTTGTTGTAGAAGACTTCAGTAAACTCCTCCCAAGTCTAAGGAGTAGTTGGGAATTCTCCCTCCCTATTCCATGATACCGGCTTCCACCAAGGTCGGGCATCACCATCCAACTTGAAAGTGGCCCAATGCACTTTCTCCACGTCAGTGCACTGGAGCACTTCGAAGAATTTCTCCATCTCCTCTATCCAACCCTTAGCTTCAATGGGATCAGTTTGACCCGAGAAGTTAGGAGGTCTCATTCTCCTAAACTCGGCAAAACCGTCGGATTGGTGAGGTGGTCTAGCTGCTTGTTGATTCAAAGCAGCAGTCAGTTGAGCGACGTTGGTAGCCAAGGCTTCCAACACCCGCTCCATTCTTCCATCACTACTTCCTCTGCCTCCTCTATGTCCTACGGGAACTGCATTGTCCCCCAATAGGAACCCAATCCCCTTGATGTACCAGTAACATTCGGAATCTCTTAAATAGGAACTTTTCTTTGTGCTTCTCTTCCACCACTACGTCCTCCTCTGAACTTAGGGGCCATAGCACTGGTTTGTCATTGTTAAAACAACAACAAGGATCAGTACATAGATTGTGAATACAATCCAACATGAACCTATAGTCCATCCTAAAGCCTATGCTCTGATACCAACTATGACAGCTCGGATTTCTGCACTCGAAAACTCGTGCCATCAGGATCATGTTCTGGATGATCCCCGAGACAAAACAAAGAGTGTCTACTCATCTAGCAAAAATCAGAGCAGACACTGCCCAATAGTGGCAGATCGAGTCATTATATAAGGCTCAAAAGAAAAGAAAGAGAATAAACAAAGCATAAGTAGATAAAAAGAATATACATCCTCAAGAAGGAACCAAGAAGAACCAATGGTGATGGACATCCATCACTCAAAATAGTGGTTCCCAATGGTGGTTCCTATAGAATGTATATGAATACAAGTAATGACATCTATAAAATATAATACAGAAAGTGGCCAACAAGCGCCCAGATAATCCAAAAATACATATCCAGGAACCCAAAAATGCAAAACTAAATACCCAGGCTAAGGGTAAAACTCGTCGGCCTAGATATCGGTGTCCTCCTCAGCCTCAGCCTCCATCTCAGGCTAATAATCTGGGTCGCTCTCTGTACCAGGGATCCTAGCCTCAGAACCTATCATTAAAGAAACGGGGTGAGCTACCATCTAAGCTCAATAGAAGAATTCTAGTTAATTTGCATCTTAATTTTAAAATATGGTTACAGAACATATCTCATGTATAAAGAAAAGCGTAGTATAATCAATCGAATGATGCATAAATGATCATACATGCGTAAAATCGAATGCGAATCGCATGAGCGGATGTAACCTCAGAATTTGCAGGATGCTATACGTAAAGTATTTAAATGACTTAAATCGTGCATATCTCTAACTTAAGTAACTCTCGTGAATATATAGCACGTGATAGTCAGATGTGTGCCGATAGGAAACCCCAACCAATCGTTGTTCAATGAATAATTTCAGAAGGTGCAACAGGCCTCTGCAATAGAAGAGTAACTTGTGCCAGGAGGAATTTCCAAGCAGATGCACAGATATACCGCTGTGCCGGTGGGGATCGTCTGGATTCAAACTTAAAATCAAATACACACATATGACCTCAAGAATCAGATATCATAACAGATAGCAGAAATCATAAACAGGCATCAGAATACAAGAATCAGAGTTTGACTGAGCTTAATGTATATGCAGACATGCTTTTTTTTTAAGACTAGAGCCAGAATACAGATGTCAAGATACCATGCAGTCAGAATTAGACACATTTTAAGTTGAATTTCCCCTACCTCAGAACTTATCTTTCTAAGCAAATCCAAACCCTTATAAGATGTCCAGGCTTTGACCTAGATCAAGCATATTGTATACTTCATGTCAAAATAGAAAAAGAAAACACTGTCCCTCAGTGTTTGCTTCCCAAAACTCAAAATAGAAAATAGTTTGAGAACAGGGGATTCGATCGATCAATCATTGTATTTGATCGATCGGATTCACATCTGATCGATCAATCTCTTCATTGATCGATCAGACTCACAGTTTGATCGATCGAGTATCCATTGATCGATTTGTTCACACTTGATCGATCACTTCAATATTTGATCGATCAATACAAAATTTGATCGATCAAACCCTATGTTTGATCTATCGAGCCTATTGGGCTCTAACTTCTCAAGTAGAGTCATCCTCCCTGTCACATCGTTGATTGGTTCAGACCACAATCAAACCGCCTGGACCATGAACTGTAGCCTCTATGAGAGATGTTTAAATTTAATAACTCTGTTGGTATGTGCAATGTTCAAGTGTTGCATTCAAGGATCAAAATACCGGTTTCATTTTCAGTTTCGGGCATGACCGAAGCCGAAAATTTGAACCAAAATTTCCCCTCCATACATAGTCTAACCGAAATTTTCGTTTCAGTGGGACCGAAACAGATATATAAATTATCGGCTGAAATTTTGAACCATGGTTACATGTATCCATGGCCTTAGTAAGGTGCTCTAAGAGGCCGAATATGCCATTTTAAAACAAAAGGAAGTTTAAACTCTTTAGACGAACATGTTATCTTAGTCAGGTGATCTTTATGTAATGTAAAACTTGTGGTACAATGTGCATCACTCACAAAGTTTGCCACGATCCTAACAAGTGGTGTAGTAAGGGCCTTATCTTAGGTTTAAGGTGACCTACATGAACTCTTTATATAAGAGCTCATGTGTGAGAACCGACCTTTGTCACTTTTACAGTAGGAATAAGAGGTCACTTTTTAAAAAGTGGCGCCATTTTTCATAAATTGTTATGTGTCCTGTGAATTGAAGACCCATGATGTAAATAAATTTATACTTTTATTTTAAAAGGTTTATGAAAATTATCTTTATAATATAGGGGCTGACAGGGTGAATAATGAGTTGACAAGACATGTTGCTGATATTTCGCTGATAGATTATGAGTACCTTTATTTCCACCCACGGATTCTTGCTATCCACCCACTCTCCCACGTGTAAATGACAAAAAAAAAAATTGCACAGAAATTCGTGTGCCAAATACACCCACCCTTTCCTTTCCTTCCACCCACTTATTCATGCATGCAAACTCCACGCTCCCGAGCTCCTCTTCTTCTTCCTCTCCTTCCCGCGCTACGACTACTTTGAACGCCGAGCATTCCCCACACTTCACCGCTCGTTCTTCTTCGCTTCATTCGACACTGACAACCATCTTCTTCTTCCTTTCGGTACACCCACACTTTCTTCCTACCCTCGTTTTAGTGTCGATATGGATTCGAAGGACGTGGATGATAGCTCCGAAGAGTTGCTATCATATGATGATGATTTGGAGTTCACCCAACTCCCTGACAAAGAATCCCAACCTCTACAGGTAAATAATTTTTTTTCATTCTATTTGTATTCATTTTCCATTATAACCTATTTTTCATTCAATTTGTAATCATTTTCATTCTATTATTATTCATTCTATAATAATATTGTTTTCATTATATTATTTTTCATTTGAAGTAAACTTAGGGTTTGGTATTGGAGGTAGACTTATTTTGGATACATGATTAGGTATATTTTTCATTATATTAATATATTATCGGTTAATTCTATTTGTATTCATTATATTTCATTCTAGTTTGGATTCTATATCGTTCTATTTTGAATTTTGGATTCTATTTCGTTCTATTTAAAAGGGATATTTATCAATATATTTGCATTAGTTTTCATTCATTCTATTTTTTATTCTATTTGTTATACTCTTTCATTATATAATTTTTCAATCTAAGTAAATTTAGGATTTTTATGTATATATATTAATGAAAAATAGTTTGCTAGAGGTTCATATATTGCAGTACCATTTTACCAAGTGCTGTACTATTTGTATTAGTTTTTATTATATAATTTTTCAATCTAACTAAATTTAGGATTTCTATGTATTAATACAGTACATGTAACTTACTTCGTAATCCTTTTTTAATCAAACCCAATCCATTTTGAACCAAGCCAACCGATTTTGAAAAATGTATTAATGAAAAATGGTTTGAACCAAGCCAAAATTGATTGGTTTGGTTCAAAATGGATTGGGTTTGATTAAAAAAGGATTGCGAAGTAAGTTACGAGAGAGACTCGTACAAAAAGTAACGAGAGGGTATATATGTTTTTAAAATAGCGATTACTTACATTAGTTCGTTCGTTCATTTCAATAGTGATTATAACATTATGTTATTATATACAGGTGGACGATACGCAAGCACAATATACATACCTTACTCTCCTTATGACCATAAATGAACTTTTTAGCACTCGTGAGGAAATGATAGAGTGGGCTCGCGATGTCGCAAATAAAGCGAGAACTGTGCTAACGATACAGAGGTCTGATAAGGGATTTCAAGGTCGCAGTGCCAGGGTGAAATTGGCTTGTGAGAGAGCAGGCAGCATTCGTAATCGTAAGAAGGGACAATCCAAGACCCCAGCAATGAGAAAATATTTACGAAAAAGTTAGGTGTTCCTTTCTCATTACGAGGAACGGAGATTAAACAAGAAGGGAAGTCTGTATGGAAGTTTGACGTGATTTACGGTGTTCACAACCACCCCTCGGGGCAATTTGGGGAAGGTCATTCATATGCAGGACGGTTGAAAGAAAACGAGAGAGATTTTGAAAGAGATGTCAGCTGTTGGGGTGAAGCCTAGTCACGTATTGCATAGCATTTGAAAGAAGGATTCAAAAAATTGTTCGACCATTTAAGCCATCTACAATGCGAGGCATGCGATGCGGTTGACTGAGAGAGAAGGGAGGACTCACCTCCAACAGTTGATGTTCAGGTTTCAACAAACCAAATATGTATGTTTTCACTGTAAAGATATGAAAATAGATGAATTGACCGACATATTCTTCGCTCATCCGGATTCGATAGAGCTAGCGAACATCTTCCCTCAGGTGTTTGTTTTGGACTGCACATATAAGACTAATAAATACGAACTTTTGGTATTGAGTATCATCGGAGTGACCTCCACACAAAAAAGCTTTTACGTTAGCTTCACGCTCATGTCATCCGAGAGAGAGAATGCTTATGTGTGGCCATTGCGATCATTCAAATCACTTTTCAAGGGAGGCGAGCTTCCATCTCTATTCGTGACCGATCGGGAGTAAGCACTCATGAATGCGATCGAAGTAGTTTTCCCATAAGCCAAACATATTTTATGTGTATGGCACATAAATATGGGTGTGCTGAAGAACTATAGAAAAGTGTTTGAAACTACAGAAGAATGGGATGCCTTCTACGAGGCATGGAATCGTGTGATGTACAGTGCATCGGTTGAAGATTATGAAGCCGTGCTAGGCACCTTGGTCCATAAGTACACGGAGCATCAAAGTATCCTCCACTATTTGTCTGCCACTTGGATAGAACTGTACAAAGAGAAATTCGTGTCAGCATGGACGAATGAATATATGCATTTCGTTAACACGGCTTCAAACCGAGCGGAGAGCGCGCATGCTCAGATTAAGAGCGAGTTGAGATCTTCGATCGTTGACCTTCTGCAATCATGGGAGAAGATTGATGGCATCGTTAAGATACAACTTATACACATACGAGTGTCATTTGAGGAGATTAAACTCAAGAGGGGGCATCAATTTTCCTCCAATTTTTATGAGCTCATAGTCGGTCACGTTTCTAGAGCCGCAATGGAAATTATTGAAGAAAACAGAGTTGCAGTTATGGCACAGCCTGCTATTGAGTCTCAGTGCACGCATGTATTGTGCAAGCCACATGGGCTCCCATGCTTGTAGGAACTCTCTTCGTGGCTATTAGCGGTTGAGAGAATTCCTCTTGAATCCATTCTTCCACGGTAGAAAAAACTCTACCACCTTAAAGTTGGTGCATCATCAAGAGGTGTTGAACTGCTAGAATGCTTTCATCGCATATACGAAAGATATGAGAGGTCCGACAGTGTTGTCTAAGACCAAATTTATAAACAATTATATGAGATGGCAGACCCTGCTACGACTTACATGGTTGAACCAAAGTTGTCACAGAGTAAACGCGGCAGGCCTAAGGGGAAGGGGAATAAAAGAAAATGTGATGCGTCCTCGAAAAGAGAGAAATCCGGGTTTGAGCACGTAATGAAAGAAGTTAAGTTGAAGGAGAAGGAAAAGGAAAAAGGGAAAAAGGCTGCAGTCGTTGAAGTTCCAAAGCTTCAAGAAAGCCTTGGAATGAAATTATATCTGAAGACACTCCCTGAGTTTGTGCATCCTCTTGTAGCTAATATCACGAAAGTAATGACGAATGGGCACTGCGAGTTTAGAGCCGGTGCACATTGGTTAGGGATGGATTACGATGGGTGGAAGGTAGTGCGAGCTGATTTATTGGCTGAGTTGACCTCCACGCAATGAATTATTTATCGATTTTTGACAGCGAAGAATGAATGAATCAGATACGTACGATCCTCAACTGCTTCACTGACAATGCTCATAGTGCCCACTGGATGACTGTGCCAGACATGGGATACTTAATAGCGTCGTGCTATCATACCCCTTTAGTTCTTCTTAGCACCCGACTTTGTATGACATTTTTCCCACTGTGGACAATAGCAGACACAACGAATAAGTTGATTTGCATCGCTCATGTGAACAACTATCACTTCCTCCTAGTGATCTTGACAAAAGATTGCCCCATTCCATCATCGACCGCTATATGGAGGCGCTATCGAGATGATTGTGCAACGGGATGGCCGTCTCAGTTTGCGGAATGATCGAAGAACTTCAACTTTGGCAATGATGATGAGAAAGTTGTGACCGAAGATTATCCGGTCATTGACCTCGATTGATAATTTTTTTAGTTGGGGTATACTCATGTAAATGAGGGTGGGATATATTCATATAAATGAGGGTGGGGTATATTCATGTATATGGTGAAAATATTATAATCATGCCAGCATCTTTTTGTGTAACTGGTATGAATAAAGATACTATGAAGTGATATGGAAATGAATAGAAATAAACTTTTTTGTTAATGATCTCCATCATCTAATTCGATGAAATCAATTTGATCTGCTTTGCTTAAGTGAGGTGGCTATAATTTTCTTTTTTAATCATCTGATAGTTTGAAGGGTGGTGAAGATGTACTACTTAGATGCCCATTCAATTATTTCTCCATAACCCAATTCAACTAAATTTGAAGTGAGCACAACTTACACAACTCCATTAATTGAACCATATCTGAGTGAGAAACTTTCCCTTTTAGTGAACCAGAGCTTCGAGATACAATGTTCATTTTTTGTCATCATATGGTTTTGTTTTTACAAGGAACCGACTTCCATGCAAATCTAAGTTGTTTGAGGAAACTCAAATCTTTTATCAATTTTCATAGACACTTGCGAATGCAAGCCTCGATATGTAGGATGTAGAATCCACGTGGAGAAGGATACCAAAAGCAGTAGCAAGTCTTCCAAGGCTATTAGGGGATCGAAATTGAATTGGCAGTTTCGGAAGTTTGATCCAAACAGGTGGCTGTAATTTTCTTTTTTAATTACACTCTATGTGTTATGGAGAAATAATTGATAGTTTAAGCAAATGAATTTTTAATAAGAAAAAAAAGAAATAATTAATATAATCTAAAAAATCTAGATCATTGATCTAAAAGAATTAAGTTTGACCAATCTAAGACCATTGGATTGTGAGACTTGGAGAATTCATGAGGCTCAATATTGACCCATAATAATGAGGGTTGAAATTTTAGGAACCCTTGGATCTTTTGACTTATTGACTAGGCCATCTAAGGCCTTTCACCTTGAGAGAGGGGCACCTAAGAGACCCTGCACCCTTCAACCCATGCAATAATTAAAGGGAATAGGCCATGTTTTGACTTATTCAACCTTGCACCCTTCAACCCATGCAACAATTAAAGGGAATAGAATCTTGGCTTTCACCTTGAGAGAGGGGCACCTAAGAGACCCAAAGTCCACAAGTGGTCTTGATAAAGGGCTGGGAAGAGTGGTCAACATGGGTCAAAAGGGTGGGATAGGGAGCTAATGCCCCCTATAATAGCCACAAGAAGAAATTTTTTTTTTGCTAAATTTCTGTTGGTCTGATGGTAGGTACCCACTGTTAGTGTTTACTAGCTGACAGTGGGCACCCACCATCAGACCAAATTTTTTTAAAAAAAATTTGGGCCTCACGGTGGGCACACACTGTCAGTATATGGGTGCTGACAGTGGGCGCCCACCGCCAGGCCATCAGAGCCCATTTCCAGTGAGGAGCACTCACTGGAAATGGGCTCTGATGGCGTGGCGGTGGGGGCCTGCTGTTAGTGGCTACATATGGATAGTGGGTACCCACCGTCAGGCCAAAAAAATTTGGGCGTGACGGTGGGCACCCATTTTCAATATAGGTGTCGACAGAGGTCTCATCGTTCAGAGCCCATTTCCGAGTGAGCCCTCACCGAAATGGGCTCTGGCGGCCCAGCGGTGAGGGGCCTCATTGTCAGTTCTTACATAACGGGCACCCATCACGACATAATTTTTTTAAAAAAAAATTTGGGTCTTACGGTGGGTACCCATTGTCAGTGTTCAATTACTGATAGTGGAAACCCACCGTTAGTGTTTACTACATGACGGTGCGCACCCACCATCAAACCTAAATTTTTTTAAAAAAATTTGGGCCTGAAGGTGGGCATCCACTGTCAGTACATAGGTACTGACAGCAGGCGCCCATTGTTAGAACCCATATACTGACAGTGGGTGCCTACCGTCAGGTCCAAATTTTTTTAGTCAGATGGTGGGTGCCCACCGTCATCCAGTAAAAACTGATGGTGGGTACCCACCGTCAGACCAACAGAAATTTTGTAAAGTTTTTTTATACTGTAGATGCATATAGGCTCTAAAGGTCTTTGGGGTGAAAGATTGGCATAAAACATGATCTCTGTCATATAATTCAACTTCCTTTGATGATGGACGAGCGAATCTCTGTTATATAATTAATTTGTTTTGAGCAATTTGAATTATCCGATCTGTACACACTAGTGACTGATATTAAAGTTCTTGACTCAGATATGGTTCAAATCCAATTATAGGCTTGACTCTTTAAAAAGATCATTTGTTTTGAGCAATTTCAATCATCCAATCTGTGCATACTAATACCAACCATTATTTTTAGTGACTGATATTAAAATTCTTCACTTAGATATGGTTCACATCCAATTATAGGCTTGACTCTTTAAAAAGATAATTTGCTTTGAGCAATTTCAATCATCCAATCTGTACACACTAATACCAACCATTGTTTTTAGTGACTGATATTAAAATTCCTCACTTAGATATGGTTCACATCCAATTATAGGCTTGACTATTTAAAAAGATCATTTGTTTTGAGCAATTTCAATCATCCCATCTGTACACACTAATACCAACCATTATTTTTAGTGACTGATATTAAAATTCCTCACTTAGATATGATTCACATCTAATTATAGGCTTGACTCTTTAGATGATGTATTGTCGATTGGACAATTTAAAGTGATAATAATACACCCCGCATGCCATAATAGTAAGCCACATTTTTTATGTGAGAAGATAAAAAAAATTGACTTCATTGAATTAAATGATGGAGATCATTAATCTAAACAATGTCTTCGTTTATATTAATATAAACAATGTATTCATTTACATTAAAAGTTGATATACATATACAAAAAATTAATATCTTCAAGCCCATAACACTCCAACTCTCACTCCAAGTTTCACTTTGGTAGACTTCTTTTCCGTGGACGATTTCAATGTGGGGCTGTTGGACTTGGAGTAATAGTCTGTGAGGAGGGCAAACAGTCGAATCAGAGCTCATCGCGTACCCTCTTCATGACCTCGATCACGTACCCAATATCTTGATTTACACCAACAACTATCGAATCCTATAATAGCATTAATCCCTTATCTCTGTGGTATCGCTGCATTTAAAATGACCGTGAGACATTATATAAATTTTCATATATGGTACTAGTTATAAATGAAATACATCATAATAACACAAATACGTACCCATTCCTTTGAGACATCGTTGACATCATCTCTACTTTGGACATCATCTCTACTTTGGGAGGATGGCCTCAAGCTCCTGCGATGGTTCCACGAGGTACAAATGAGACGACTTCTTGTACCACTCCATATAACCCTCCATAATGGCCCCACTAAACGTTATAGCACCACGATCCTCTACAGAAAATTGGTGACTGCGATGATGTTCAAAGTTCTTCGGAAGAGCTTTGTAGTATACAGTATATGTCTTCGTAGTTCTCCCTCTAATGCTCCCTTCTGCAGGTGCTATGGGTGTCGGGGGGATTGATTGCATGTGTCCCAACTGTCTCAACACCCGCTCTGGGTAATACGGCTCAATGATGTCGAAACAGAACAAACATCCAGTGTAAAACACCGTAGGAGTAAATGGAAATTAGTTTCTAATCTTACAATATGAATCCCAAGTAACCTGTATGAGAGAGAGTTATTAGAATTATATAGGTTCACTTAAAATAACTAATTATAACAATACCTTATCCATTCGTAAGTCATTCAATGCTTCACGTAAAAAAATCAACTTTAATTCAGGATGCGCTCGTTAACTTAAAGGTTGCTGCCATCTAAAGGCCATAGGCAGATTATCAAAAGACCTTTCTACCAGCACTGGACATTCAAGAGCTAGGTGCTCGTAGCTCCAAGCCTGAAAATACAAATCATATAGTTTGACATCAACACATATCAACAAACATTAGAAACGAAATTTAGTAAGGCATTGCTATGTCAATGTAGTATACCTCAACCAACGTAAGCAGCCCAGAAATTTAAGCCACCTTCTTTCTTGATGCGATACCCAACTACCTATAAATATAAGCGAGTGCAGCTGCTCCCCAAGCATATTCTCTAATGCTCATCAGATCGACCAACACCCTTACATACGAAGCCGATACTATACTACCTAATTTATCGGCAAGGATTGTGAATCCCAGCAAATAAAGAATGTATCCCCTTGGAGCACAATCAATCTGCTCATCAGAAGCATCATCAAGTATCTGACTCAAACGAGCATGAAACCATTCCAATCAAAAAGCTTTTCCCTTACATCCTTTGTGATTCAATTCTTCCATCACATCGTTGGCGCCAATACCGAATGCTCGAACACACATGGCAACCAATTCAGTTGTACTGTAAGGGTTTGGGACAACTGCTTTGCCTACTACAGATAGGCCAATGAGATGCTTCACGTCATCAAGAGTGATAGTCATCTCACCTGTAGCAAAGTGGAATGTATTTGTCTCAAGGTGTCATCTCTCAACTAAGGCAGATACTAACACACGATTGATGGTCTTGAATGCAACCCTACTCAATAACTAAAACCCTATCATCTTAATCCTACGTTTTAATTTACGGGACATTTCAACGCTAGACCAAGCTTGAAGTTTGGCTGAATATTGAATGCAACGAAGCGTACCTCGATCCTACATCAACTAACAATAAAATTAGTAAGAAATTTATAATAAAGTTATAATTATGTACACATAAAAATAAATACATTGCATAAATTGAATGTTATTTCTTACTTACTTTGTTAACCCATAGATCGTGGGCAACATGGTTTCTATACCATCGTAGAAGCGAAGTATCCGTAGGGCCTCCAGAAAATGGTGTCACATTATCCTCAACTCTAGTTTGGGCTGGCTCAACGTCAACCTCTTTAACTTTTCTCTTCTTTTCTGGAACTTGAATTTCTTCTTCTTCACCTTCAACTACCTCCTCCACCCTCTCGGCTCCCTCACCTTCACCCGCTCTCTCCTCCACTCTCTCTCCTCCACCCTCTCATCTCCCTCACCTTCCGCCACTCTCTCCACCACCACCCTCTCATCTCCCTCTCCTTCATCCACTTCCACTCTCTCCTCCACCCTTTGAGCTCCCTCTCCTTCACCCACTCTCTCCTCCACCCTCTAATCTCCCTCTCTTTCACCCACTCTCTCCTCCACCCTTTGAGCTCCCTCACCTTCCGCCACTCTCTCCTCCATCACCCACTCATCTCCCTCTGCCTCACCTTCCGCCACTCTCTCCTCCACCCTCTCATCTCCCTCTCCTTCACCCACTTCAACTGTCTCCTTCACCCTCCCCTCTCTAGTAATTTCTTCCACCATCCTCTCTATTGTTACGAATTCTACTCTCCCCTCTCAAATAATTTTTTCCACCCTCCCCTCTCCAATAGTTTCTTCCACACTCCCCTCTAGAATAACCTCTTCCCCCAACCCTTCTAACACACTCCCCTCGTCTACTCTCTCTTCTACTATTGTCCCTTCACTCTGTGTTTTAGATATAATTATCGTTACAGCTTCAACAGCAATTTCGACAATTTTAGAATTTAAAGTCCTCTCTTTAGATGCTTCTTTGATTCGGGCTTTTATACGCCTTCTTCTATAGGAAGCTGTAGGCCGTTTATGATCATCCATTTTTCACTCCGACTATCAATTTGTACATACATCATCGGTGATTGGTTTGGAACTACAACAAGCAGTAAGTACCTTTAAATCCACCAAACAATTATTTGAGTTCACCCACATAGATTTCGTTGAATTCAAAGATTTGACTGTTGGATTTAAATGTACTCAGAATAATAATAAAAAAATATGCTGAAAAGTGAAAATACCTCGAACCATTGCTCCACAAACCCTTCCTTCCAGTCCTCGTCCTTCCACACGTTCTTCGTCGCCAAACAATTTTTCGCCGCTCTTCAAATCCTAGTATTCGTCCTTCCACACATTCTTACACTGCCTGAGGGATCTCAATGAATCCGACGACTTCGGAGGAAGCACGTTCAAAAACACCCCAGAAACCCTTCCTCACCTTGTGCAGCGCGAGAAGAAGATGGGGGAAGGCACCCACAGTGATTTGAGGGGCTGATTTCAAGGGCCTTAGATGAAAGGAGTTCAAAAACGGCGCAGCGCGGGAAGCTTCTTCGGGAAGATGATGTGGGTGTATGGCAAAAGAGATTTGTGGGTGGATAGAACCGTTTGAAAAATGTTTAAATATGTGGGTGGATAGAAAGATTTTGATTGCTTAAAACTTGCACCCACTTATGTGGGTGGATAGCAAGAATCCGTGGGTGGAAATAAAGGTACCCTTTAATTATTTTGGCTGGTGTTATTACCACACCACTTTATGTTACGGGCAACTCAAATAAAAGAAAATTTGTTGATTGTTTTAAATCAGATGATGGAGATTGTTTTTCATCCCACACCATAGATCTTGGCATCATGAGTCTATTATGAGACTGTCAGATGTTAATTACACATGGCACAAATCCCAAAAAGTGAACGTGAACCATGTTTAATGGTACACAGGGTCGGCCCTAGACTAAGGCCAGCAAGGCGAGAGCCTTGGGCCCCGATTTTTAGGGGCCCCCAAATGCTATTTGCCCATTAAAATATAGGGTTTAAAAAAATAAAAAAAAAATCTATAAAGCTAAAGGGCCCCCAATTTGGTTACCTTACCCTCTCTCTCTCTCTCTCTCCATAGCGCCACTATCCAACACCTCTACTCTCTCTAGACGCGAGATTTGAGAAGAAGTTGATGGGGGTGGGTTACCTTGTTGGACACACCCACATCCATAGTTAATAACATATTTATATATTTTTATATAATTGTATCTACTTTTGTATAGGGCCCCTGGACCAAGGCACAAGAGGCGGCTACCTCTCGGGTCCCCAAATTAGGTATAGTTGCTTAATATAATTTATAATTTGTAATGTACAATTACACTATATTCATCTAAATGTGTTCGAGTGGGTTGTGGGTTCAACTCTTCTCAGGTCCCATATTTATATTTTTTTTAATGAATCATGGATCGGGTCTCGGCCGGGTCGGTGTAGGTCATTGGTCAGGTCACTGGCCTCATTGGGGCAGGCCGACCATATGTATTGACCCAATAGATTCTTTGACCCAATTTTGGCCGAACCAGATTTGTTTGATCAAATCCTTTATATATAGGGAACCTTTAAACGTGCCTATGCATTATCCGAAAGTGCCCACCTCCTAAACCCTTTGAAAACCATTGATTCTTTTGAATGAGATGATGGAAATGATTTTTTATACCTATCTCTCACAAAATAGATCTTCAGATCATGGCCCACCTATCAAATGGCCAAATTTTTATTTCATGTGTCACAAATCTCCAAAAAATGCCCTTGAATCATATGGCACACTTCACACTCAAATGTGATTTTATGGCCATTTTTTGGGATTTGTGAGAGGTTGAATCACAAACTGACAGTTTGATAGGTGCGCCATGACCTCAAGATCTATTGAGTGATAGATATGGGTGAAAAACGATCTTCGTCATATGATTAGAAGGATTCAATGATTTTATTTAAGTCGTTCCCTTATGCTCCCCATCGCACCCAAATAGTGTTTTGGAAGCCACATTGATCTCCACGAGATCTTGGAGGATGCTTGAGCATCACCGGCTCTCATATATATATATATATATATATATATATATATATATATATACACGCACACACACATTTTTATTATTAAATGATCATAACTTAAAATAGTGATTTCAGGCTCATTAGAGTTCCATTTTTTGCAAATGACCTATCAATTTTGATCTATTCGACGAGACTTATCCAATGAACCTATTTTTAAAACTTTTTGAGATCGTTAAAATGTTAAAAAATGGTAGTGAAAGATTCAATGGCAGCTAAAATAATAAAAATTGTTAAAAATGTTAATGGTTGGGTTACTCGGACCGTCGGGTACGTTCTACCATTTTTTCTCATTTTGCTGTTGCATTTTCTTTAATATATATTTTCGTTAATTTGTTAGTTGCATTTTCAAATTATAAACAATATAATGGAAAATTGAGATATTTGTAATCTAAAAGCACTATCTAAAAGCATTGAGTATTATTTTATTTGTCAAAAAAAAAAATTGTGATAATTTATTTTTTAAATTAATATGTAAGAGGGGCCCCATTTTTAGTACTCACCTTGGGCCCCTAAAATCTTAGGGCCGGCCCTGATGGTACACTAAGATCACGTTCACTTTTTGTGATGCGTACCATGTGGAATCCACATCTGACCGTATGATAGTAGGCCCATATCTCAAGATATATTGTTTGGAAGATTGGGACGACAAAAATCTCTGTCGTCTTGTTTAAAGCAGTGAACAGATTTTTTCCTTTGTTTGACTTGATTCTAACATATATTATTGGGTTTACACTTTTCTATTGTACTTAAAAATAAAAATATCTGGTAGTTAGATATATTGGACCCTAGTTCCGGCCTTGAAGGTCCATTGGAGCTCCATGTGGCATCCAAAGCACTCTATGAGTGCCACATGGAGCACAGTTTATTGTTTTGATCAATTTTTTTTTTTTTAAATATGTCTTTCTTGAAAGGCACATCAAATGTTGATAAATTTCAATGGTACAGATTTCAAGGCTTAAAAATACACGGTGGAGTGTCTTTATAGATGATCCAAGAAATATAATCGAGCTCCAGAGTATCTTGGGTGCCTTGTGAAACCTTGGAGGATGGTCACCATCCTCCAAGGTCTCATGTGGAGTTCCATGTGTCACCCAAAATATTGTGTGAATGTCATATAGAGCACGGGTGTATTGCTTAGATCATCCTTAAAAATAATTTGAAATTCTTTTCAATCATGCGCCCTTTTCCACGAATTTGGACCGTTGAAATTAGTCAAAGTTTGAGCTATGCTTTAATATTATCTGAAAATGATATAAACAACACATCTTTTATGCAAGTGACACTTAAATTGTCTTTTAGGTGCCACATAGACTTTAGAGGATGGTCACCATCCTCCCTTGAAAGATAAAATTGGATATATATATATATATACAAGGTCCGCGTGGAGGTACACATGGCACTCAAAACACTCTTTGGTTGCCACGAGGAACACGGGTGGATGGTTTAGATCAATTTAAAAAAAAAAAAAATCAAATTTTTTTTTTTAAAGCATAAGTCAATGTTTGACTAGTTTTAATGGTCTACATTTAGCGGCTCAAAAAATACATGGTGAAGATAAGTTTTCAAATTAAAAAAAAAATGATCTAGGCAATGCACCCAAGGTCCATGTGGCATTGAAACAATATTTTAGATGCCACATGGACCTTCACCTAGAATCTTGGAGGATGATGTCTGTCCTCCCATGGAGGATGGACACCTTTTCCACACACACACACACACACACACACACATATATATATATATATATATATTGGCTGCTCAATGGAGCGGTAAAATTGATGATCATAGATTATTGTCGCATATTGTTAACTTTTTAAATTGAAAGGATTTGTTGAATTTCTCAATCCCATTTCCCCTCAGAACCCAAGCTACAAACCTATTTCGGGAAGAACTCTTCCGCGAAATCGTCTTCCTCGTCGTCGTCGTCTTCTTCTTCTCCCTCTTCCTCGTCAGGCACGTAGGTAGGATTTGCTACGTACTCCGGGTCAGGCTCTGCAGCTAAGACATTGAAGTCGTGGTATGAGCTATCATCAAAGCTCAATAGAGAATATCATAGTTTATCACTTTTTCATAGAGATACATAAATAAAATAAATTTACGAATAACATGCTGAAATGCTGAATTTATGCATGATGTAACAGGTGTGAGAAACAAACTGAAACCAAATATACATGCAAGCGAAAACAAGAGAACAGCAAGGTCAAGCTCCCGAGTTAGCAGGATCACTTGTCAAGCTCCCGAGTTAGCGGGATCACTTGAACTAGGAAAAGTCAAGCTCCCGAGTTAGCGGGATCACTTGGACCAGAATAACTCAAGCTCCCGAGTTAGCGGAATCACTTGTCAAGCTCCCGAGTTAGCGGGATCACTTGATTCGAGAATCTCAAGCTCCCGAGTTAGCGGGATCACTTGATTTAAACTAGAGCAATAACGTATCAAGAACATTGAAAGTGATAAAATCTGAATACTGAATCACGTAGAATGACCAAGAATATGGATTTGCCTGTATGATTTTATGCTGCAATGTGTACTAGACTAAAATATATAATAGCATTACAAAACTGATTTATGCTCATAGACTGGTAACATAATTTATTTCTTATTTATGCAATGTGTACTAGATGCTGTTGATACTCATATTAATATTTTGTTTTTCATCAACTTAATGGCTAATCAAGTCCATTTACTTCATAATTAATCCATCAAGTTTATTAGTTCAAATAAAACTCAAACTTTCTTCTATTATGCTTATCAGTACGTACAAGAATAGTCATCAAAGCTTCTATGAAAAACTAAGTGATATTCTTATAAATATACAATATCAACAAATATTCCCTACCTGATTTGCTTCGATCAGATGGGAACGCAATGCATCAAAGATCATCACCCTTGGCTAAATTGCGCGAACTATATATGTGCACCATGTTGCACCTATATACGATAAAATAAATAGCTTTCTATTAAGAGCTAGATTATGACCGTGTTTTAATTGACAATAAATGGGCCAAGACCCATAGATAGATCCATCTGGAACCTACATGGACCCAAGGTCTGAAGTGCACAAGGTACCGCCCAAACTCCGGTGCTGGTGGAGGTTGTCGTGGCAACACTCAAGGCTTGCCGCGGCAACCCTATGAGGTTGCCGCGGCAAGCCACTCAGCAAAGTGTCTTGCTGCAGCAACCCTTTGAGGTTGTCGCGGCAAGCTTGGCTTGCCGGGGTTCAGCTGGGTTCTTTTGTGTTCTTGTGACCGATGTACTTCCTTGTTTACATAATTATATGTTTGTCTATATACAGCAGATCTTCATGTATATATGCATATGTATATATATCTATCTGATCTGTAACATGTTTCTATGTATATATATATACATTATATATAAATAACTATTTTCCATTCACTAATCTTTAATGAAGATTTGGAGTGCAAGATCTGTACTCAATTTTATGTCTTTATGTTTAGCTACAACTTGTATAAGGACTTACCTTTTGGTGAATTTGTAATAACCGACGATCGATGTTATTTTTGCCGAGTTGAGGATGACGATGTCTTTACGACGTAATGCTACACACCAGGTTTTGCATTTAAACTAACAGATGCAAGATGTAGATCTTGAAATTGTGGGATCATGAAGTGTACTCTGATCCTAGCTTGTAACAGAAATCGTTAAAGCTGGGCTAGTTCTTATAAGGATTTGCTGCACTTTGCGTGCATGGATCAAGCAATGACTCATTGGAGTCGTGTAGCAGAAAGAGGATGTAAGTAGCTTATGAGCTACTGAGAGTTAAGGTTGCCTGTTAGCTAACACTACCTTTGTAGTGTACTGTATAAAAGAACAAAACAAGGAAACTCTTGTTTATTTTATAGATAAACCAATATAAAAAAAATCAACAAATAGTTTATCCAATAGCCCTCTCCCCCTCTCTTGGTTATTTTAAGACTAGTTAGTGTTATATGCCCGTTGTTTAGTTTAGGCTAAATTTTTGGGTTGGCTACCATGCAACATTCACATGAATTTTTGGTCATGTATAGGCAAATAAAGCCAAAAATTTTGGCTTGAGTAGAAAATATATACAACATTACCTGTGTATAGGAACATTATTCCTAATAAAAATAATTCTTTAAATTTTATTTTAATATGCCCGTGTCTAGCTTGCAGTCAAATTTTAGGGCTTCACATTTTGCACAGATTTAAAGGCTAACATAGTGAGGTCCTTAGGGTGTCGTGGTGAAAACTTGCATATGACCTGACCGGACTTCATCACTACAGTGCTAAATCTGGGGATCGTTACAATTACGAACAAAGAGTAAAAAATTGCAGTCTGGGAGGGTGATGAAATATTTCATCATTCTTGCCTTCCGTTTCTTAGCAAATCCTACTTCAGAAATGTGGCTGCCCATTGTGCAATGGTAACTGTAATTCTTTCTTTCGAAGAAACTTATTATGCACTACTCCTGTAATATGATTAACCTTCGCTAATGATAATTTAGATATTACATCTATAGGTTTTAATCTCGTTGCACAGTAATTCCAGCTCTCACTATGCGCTAGCCAACGTCGACCTTAAAGAGAAGGCAGTTTCTCTACTAGACCTGTCGCCCAAGCCAGAACTTGGCATGTGAAAACAACACTCGCATGCCTTGATAAGAAAATAAGTGGGTTATTTAATCTATTAATTTATTTCTCATCTACAAGTCATGCACTTAGTGTTTATGTACTCGATTTATTTCAGACTACTCATCTCCCGCGACTTTTATACGTGAATGGAATGGATGACAGGCTCGACGAAGCCCTTCCGTGGCCCCTATTATTTGCTAAGGGCCTCCCAAAACAGGCACGACGGTGGACGGATTGTGCACTATTTTTTCTAAAATATGCCGAAAATATAATGACCGGGAGAGAAGGTAAGTTCCAATTTTGAGCATAAGAGATAGTTGCTTTTCAAAAGCAATGCGTGTAAGATATTCTCACGTATAAGCCTGAAATCAGTCAGTAATGTTATGCTATTGTCAACAAATTGATATGCTGAAGTTGTGAATTTGTGAATCTGTGAAATCGTGTGCTGAAGTCGTTAAGTTGTGAAGTTGTGAATTTGGGATATTGTTATGAGTAGTCTTTGCAGAAAAATATTTGTTTATTTCATTAATATAGGTATTTGTGAATGGATATTAAATGTCTTAGATGTTTCACTGCCTATATATTGTAGGTACTTATGATATTGATGCTGCCTACATCAGTCACATTTAAAGACTGATAACGGTGCCTTGGATAATAGTTTTTGCATGACAGGGTCTCATAAGAATAATTTACTGTCTCCTACATGTCCAAGCATCAGGCATGACTCATGTCATATCTGTACGCTCTAAATGTGATAGACAATGAGATTTGAGTCATTTACTGACTCTTATAAGTCAAGTTATAGTATGATAGACAATGCTAATAGTCATGTTAAACACTGCGAGTGTTGAAATACCAATAGGGATATTGCATAACTTGGTCAAGTATGAGTCATTTACTGACTCATATAAATCCAAGTAAGTCTCATATTAGACCTGTAGGCATTTACTGACTCATATAAGTCCAAGTGATGTACCAATAGGTTAGACTGACGTGAGACATGTCAGATTCAAATATGAATTTTGATGAAATAGTCATGATAAACACTGAGAGCATTGAAGTACCAATAGGGATATTGCATGACTTGGTCTGGTATGAGTTATTTACTCACTCATATAAGTCCAAGTGAGTCTCATGTTGGACCTATAGGCTTCAAATCTGATAGTCAACTTTGAGGTACTAGCTTATGATCTTACATGACTTGGTCACATATGAGTCATTTACTGACTCGTATAAGTCCAAGTGAGTCTTATGTTGGCCCTGTAGGCTTCAAATCTGATAGTTAACTTTGAGGTACCAACTTATGATTTTACATGACTTGGTCACATATGAGTCATTTACTCACTCATATAAGTCCAAGAGAGTCTCATGTTGGACCTATAGGCTTCAAATCTGATAGTCAACTTTGAGGTACCAGCTTATGATTTGACATGACTTGGTCACATATGATTCATTTACTCACTCATATAAGTCCAAGAGAATCTCATGTGACATGTTCGCTCCCAATATGATAGTCAATGACATCAATAGTTATAGACTGATAGCGATAATGTACCAATAACTATCTTTCATGACTTGGTCTGGTATGAGTCATTAACTGACTCATTTAAGTCCAGGTGAGTCTTATATTAGACCCGTACACTTCAAATCCGTTTCTCAATGACAACATTCAAGTTTTATTATGATAATGATATACGAATGGAGATTTTTCATGGCTGGCATAGATTTGGTATCATTTACTGACTATTATAAGTCTAGCTTAAACTGACGTGATCTAAATATGATAGACGATGATAATAGTCGTGATGAACACTGCGAAGCCTTGAAGTGCCAATAGGAATATTGCATGACGTGGTCTGCTATGAATCATTTACTGACTCATATAAGTCCAAGCGAGTCTCATGTTAGACCTGTAGGTTTCAAATCTGATAGTCAATGATGAGGTAACCGGCTTATGATTTTGCATGACTTGGTCACATATGAGTCATTTACTCACTCATATAAGTCCAAGAGAGACTCATGTGAAACATGTCCGCTCCCAATCTGATAGTTAATAATATCAATAGTTATAGTCTGATAGCGGTAATGTACTAATAAATATTTTTTATGAGTGAGTCTAGTATGAGTCATTTACTGAGACCTGTAGTCCAAGTAAGTCTAAGGTGAGACCTGTAATCCAAATATGATATAAATTTCGATTAGTCAAGTTAGTCGGCTATAAGTGATGTACAAATAGGGATTTGGCATTACTGGGTCACATATGAGTAACTTATTGACTCTTATAAGTCCAAGCGGGACTCATGTGAGATATGTAGGCTCCCAATCTGATATTGACATAAGATTCGGTATAGTTTGATAGCAGTAAAGTACCAGTTACCATTTCTCATGAGTGGGTCTGTTATGAGTCACTTACTGACCCTTATAAGTCCTGGTTAGACTGATGTGTCACATTAGTTGCATGTATATCGAAAGCAGTCAAACAGAATCTGAAAATGTTTGTAGTAGTACACACCTTTACAACAATATGGTACTAGACTTCACTTGTAACATTACAAAATTATTAAACAATCACAAATAAAGCTAACCAAAATATGTAGATAACCTTAAATCAAGGAAGGCTTCCTTTTCCTTTACTACTTATTGACGTAGTCACCTCAAATTTTTTTGCGAGCTCTTCAATCTCTCCACCATCACTTTTACTTTTAAATCGTCCCTTACAATGTTCTCCAACATCGACTCCGACGTTGAGGTTCGGGAACTTTCGTCCAACCAGCTAAAGTACCGACATTGATAACATGTAAAGTACTTACGCCTGGGATTCTTGAGAGAGTTTGAAACTCGTAGCGTTGATTGCTTCTGGCAGTAGCAAAGAGGACGAGCATCGTCCAAGTGAACTGTTTCATCGTACCCGACGATCCGATTTACAAATCCCGAACATTTGTCCTCCCATCTGAAGAACCCACAGTGGTAACACTTATAATATTTACGATCAGGATTCCTGTTAGAGTTTGAAATCAGAAGCACTGTTGATTTTTTACAGTAACACAGGGGTGCACCCTTTTCATCAGCAATCTTCTTTTGCGGACAATCTTTTATCTAATGTCCACGCATTCCACAACCAAAACACACGTCCATTTCAGCTTCTCTGTATAAATATTTGAGATATAATTGCAACTAAATTGACCATACAATAGAGAATAAATGCGATAATGGTAAATGACAGTACAAGTGTAATTTAATTAAAGAATACTTTACAGAAAAGAATAAACTTAGAATTGCTACATGACAGTGCAAGTCAGATAAAGTCTTAAGAACTCATAGTTCAGTTCCAAATAATACATTTCATTATTGATGAACATATTGTTAAACTAGTGCGTGTTTGATGTGGTAAGAGAGAAGTAGCACACAGTACAAAAGACTGGATCATTTTAAATCAAAATTTGTCAAGGTTTAGCTTCTCCTCTAAGTAACTCTAGCATAATCCTATCTCTAAAGTAAGGCATATGACATTGATCGAAATTAAAACTAAGCCCACGGGATGCGTAATCAATGTACTTTATCATAAAGACTCTACAATCAAAGTAAATTGTTTAATATGAGATACCAATCGGTCTAGTAAATGGTCATTCTCTGACGTCGATATTGTCGTCGCCTTATTGAGCTAGGATCTTAAAAAGAACGTTTTTTTGCATTTAAGAATACTCAAATTTTATTAATTTCATATATAACAATAAAGATCTAGAGTTAAAATATATATGTACCAATATGTTTATAATGTTCGGACAATGGAAACTATCACTTTGTCCACTAGACGAGTCTAAATACTCAACTTTCCTCTCCTTCATGTATAATATGAATAAAGACCAGTGATAGTCTCTATTGACGGGAAGGTAAACTTGTTAAGTGGAACCATATTTTAGTTCAGACGAGTGGCAGACGTTAACGATAGTACAAGTATGAAGGAAGCCTCTAAAATTTATCCAATTACCATCTCACATTTGCTTATTTTATATCCTAGTGTCTGGGGTGAAGTCCAAGCAATAAGGTTTTTATTCGTATCGGCCTCATCTTTGGCCAACGATTCTTTCAGTTTCATCTAAACAAAATATGAAATGGGTTTAGGAGATAATTACAAATTATAGGAAGTAAAAATGAAAAATTGAACTCTTACGATAAAATATGTTGAGAAGAAATGACTCTTTATAAATTTCTTCTTATGATCGTTTTCTCGTTTCTTCATCAAGATAAAGCATGCGTCAATTGCCTACAAAACAAACTCACATATTACCCTAAAGGATACCAATAAATATATATACTTTCTAAAAGTATAGGATCATCGGACTGACTGACATCAGACGACCTATGTATATCAGATGGATGACTCTATGAATATAAGCATGTGTGCCTTTTAGAATGTTGGCCTTACCTCACTGTCAAGCTAATTAGTACTGTAAACTGGGAACAAGTTCTTTGCTGTGATGGAGAGTCTATCAGTCACGTGAATCTCACGTCTGCAAAGCCACATAGATTGTTAAGAGAAGAATTGAATTACATTAACTATAACTCAATAACTTTCAAAGGGGTGAAACCCTACTCCACGAAGCCATCATTGAGAGCATTATATATCTCATATTTATCATTCTGTGTTAGTGGTTTCATAGGCCAGTGGAAACCGTTGTAGTCCTTCTGTGGATAGAGCACATATACAAATTAACAAACGTTCAATTAAATTTAACATATATGTTTGAATATTTATGTTAGCTAATTGACCATTCACCTTTAGCGCACCCTTTGGAGGTGGTCTCTTGGTTGTAGATTTAGTACCAGACCTTCTCTTTGACCTTTCCTACATGTATACCCTATGATTAAATATGTTGAAAACTTATACTCTTAAAAGTATAAAATTATTTAATTTCAGTATTTGCAGAGATCACCTTTTCATGTTTTCTAGAGTTTCTTTTGAGGGTTCATTTATTACCCACTTTGGAGGTACGTGTGTTTGGGAGTGGACATTCAGAAGATTGACCTTGTGGGATTGATCGACATGATGAAGTATTCGGTGGTAATGGAGTTTGCGAAGATCCCTCAAAATTATTTACCGATGTCGTTTGCGGAGTAACTCGGCCTCTTAAACTAGCCCACACTCGCTTGTAAGTATTCATTATGCCTACTGACTTGGTTTCACTAATGTCAAGTGGTTCCTTTTTATTATTATCGGGTGTTGATGTATCTCTAGTTTCCTCTATAGATTCTTCTCTCATCTCTCCGACAATTTCTCTATTATTGTCTTCTTATATGGACGTTTGATCGGCTAACATCTTTGAAATCCGCAGCATTTCATCGGTTAGAATAATGAAAGGCATATGCTCTTCATTATCTACATTAGCAATTCCCCCCTCATCTTCTTTCGAGGACGCATGAATTATATGATCATCCTTATTGCCTTCAAATGATACATGAGGCAATTCACACTCATCTTCTACAAATGTTTCTTCACAATTCTTTTTCTCATCATCTATTATTTTAGAAGTACAACCCGTTTCATCAGTATGAGAGTCAATAGTGATCAACTCTAATTTCATGGGCATACATATATTTTGACTAGCCTTATTTCGATTATAAGTATCCCTAGGGACTTGCACTTTTTCCTTGTCCTTGACGTCACTATCCCATAGGACTTGCACTTTTTCCTTGCCCTTGACGTCACTATCTCGAGAGATTTGCACTTTTTCTTTGACCTTCACGTCGCTCTCCCGAGGGATTTGCACTTTTTCTTTTTTTGGGGGATCATTCTTTTCAGTAAAACTACTCCTTTCAACATCTTTATTGCGATTGGGAGAGGATTTGAAATCGTACTCTTTACGTTGGCCCTGTTTTGCAACATTAATCTATCAATTAGATTTTAAAGACATTGTAACAAATAACAATAATTTCTACTAAGTAGCTTACCTTTAAAATTGTAATCTCCAACTCTAACAATTTTAGGCCCTTCTTTAGATCACTATATAACTTCTTCTGTCTTCGAACTTGTTGAACAAGTTTATTGTTGGACTTCTCCAACGCTGTGATGCGACTACCTTGTTCTTTGGAAGACATTTCTAGGAGTTGAAGACGATTGAATTCACAACCAACATAATCATTAATCCCATCCTGGATCACCTCTTCTAGTAATTCACGATCAGTGAATTCAAATTTTAGAATTATCTGTGGATATGTTACCAAGAGGGTGAGACCAAGTTATCAAAATAAGCGATTTCTTCATTTATTCAAAGCTATAAAAATGAATTGGTTGAAGTTGACACTAATAATACCTTAGGATTATTAAGCTTTGTAATGTAATACTTTCGATGATGACTTTTTACTGAGGTATACTTCGTATATCTTGGAAAACCATCGATAATTGAAGTCAGTGCTATGGTCGGGAAGTGCTTGTATGCCCAAATCTAAAACCAATCACAAACTAAATATTTATTAGGAAATATGTCTATTATGCGGTAAACGGTGTGCAAATAAATGGATAATATTCACAAAGAAATAGTCTAACTTGCAATGCAAACGTACATCCATCAAGCTTTGTATGCATACCGCTCATCTTAAAATTTAAAGCGGCAGATCGAAGGGAGTTTAACAAACATGTATGAGTAACCCATCCCCATATAATTCTGTTGAAGTACTCGATATTATAGACTAATCTCACGTATGTTTCTTCAATTGTCTTAAAACTATTCGGTATCATGAATGTCGCAAGAATATACAATAAGGTGAGACGAGTAAAATCGACTCTCTTTCTCTATACTAGCAACAGTTACTACCTTTTCTATTTTACCGACACTAATACTACCTACTTGACCAAAATATTTCATGCAAAAGAAATTAATCTCTTCATTTTTGACATTCGGACCTTCCCCCAGAGTTGTAGGAATAATTCCAACATGTTTAAGACCAAGTAAAGTGGATATTTCTAGCAAGGGAAAACCAACAGTACGACCACCAATGGAGAACCTCTCGGACTCATAATCAAAATTTTCTATTAATATGTATATCAGCTCGTTGATTGTAGGAATATCTATTAGACGAAGAACAGGCTTCATCGCAGTTAAACTAAGAGCTTCAAACTCCATAGGCGATAAAGCAGCTATCAGAGTAGAGACCCTAAGGGTAGAGCATGAAATTTTATCCTCTTGTGTATAATTTAAAATATTACATTATAATTTATTTATGAACATGTGTCAGAAAGTTTTCAAAAAAATAAATGCATTTACAGTTTACCATGAGCGAATTCAGCCACAAGACCGGTCTTAGACAAATATGGCCTCTTTGAAGACTACGACAGTCTCATAACAGACCTAACGTAATTCATACAAAAATTCAATAAGTATACTTACAACAATAAATATATTCCCCTAATATAAACTGTCATTTTTCCAAAAATTAATGACATTGACAGTTTGTCGTGAGTGACTCATATGAGACCAAATCATTCAATACTGTCAAGTACTGATTGAGAACATTAAGGGACTGACGTCAGACAATAATATATTGTTGTGGTACATTGCAGGACTGATATCAGGCGCATTCTCATAATTAAACTACATTCTGACATGCATGGGTCACAAAATATTGTCAAGTACTTATGTGAGAACATTAAGGGACTGATATCAGATAATAATGTGTTAATGTGAGACAGTGCATGACTGATATTAGACTCATTATCAGTATTAAACAACATTCTGATCTGCATAGGTTACAAAATACTGTCAAGTACTGATGCGAGGACATTAAGGGATTGATATCAGACAATAATGTATTGATGTGAGACAATGCAAGACTGATATCAAGCTCATTCTCAGGATTAAACTACATTCTAACCTGCATGAGGTACAGAATACTGTCAAGAACTGATGTGAGAAAATCGAAGGACTAATGTTAGACAATAATGTACTGATGCGAGGACATTAAGGGATTGATATCAGACAATAATATATTGATGTGAGACAGTGCAGGACTGATATCAAGCTCATTCTCAGAATTAAACTACACCGACCGACATGAGTTACAAAATACTGTCAAGTACTGATGTGAGAATATCAAAGGACTAATATCATACAATAATATACTGATGTGAGGACATTAAGGGATTGATATCAGATAATAATGTATTGATGTGAGAAAGTGCATGACTGATATCAAGCTCATTCTCAGAATTAAACTACACTAACCGACATGAGTTATAAAATACTGTCAAGTACTGATGTGAAATATCAAAGGACTAATATCAGACAATAATGTACTGATGTGAGGTCATTAATGGCCTGATATCAAACAATAATGTATTGATGTGGGACATTGTTGGACTAATATCAGGCTCATTCTCAGAATTAAACTACATTCTGACCTGCATGAGTTATAAAATGCTGTCAAGTATTGATGTCAAAACATCAAAGGACTGATATCAAATAATAATGTACTGATGTGAGATAATTATCTCGATCAATAATTATCTCTAAAAATAAGCATTTACGAGTTTAGGATAGCATTACTACAATTCTATCAACCTCAAATAAGCATTTAATACAAAGGTTAAGCATTTAGGACAATATTATTATATTTCTATCTACATCAAATAAATCATTCATTAAAATAAAGATTCAATATTTAGGACAACATTACTATATTTGTATATAGCTCAAATAAGTCATTCATTAAAAGTAAGGTTGGACATTTAGGGCAGCATTACTACGACAGTATTTTATAAGTTGCTCTTATGAGTTTATCGGATGGCTGGAGATGTGCACGCAGAAAATCTTAGACGTACCTAATCGGAAGAAGATGCAACGTCGGCCAATGTTGAAGGTTTGCAGAGATAGCAGCAGCACACTTCTCTCTGTTGCTTCGTCAGCAGAGAAAAAGATGAAGGGAAGAGGGGGTTGGGGCTATATGGGATCCTCTTTGAAAATATTCGTGAAAATCAGCAGCAGGAGAGGAGGGTTTGCAGATCTCTGTTCATTGTTTTATATTTTCAAAACAAGAGCTACCCAGACATATCTAGTTCAAATAATTGAACATCAAGCAGCGTCAAATTTTTTGGTACTGCAAAATGAAGAGAAGATGCTATCTTCACAAGAAGAAGATAAAGAGAAGAGAAAACCCACTCGTTAGTAGGAAGAAGATGAATAGAAGAGAAAATGCTAGCTTTCTTTGATAGGTATGGAAGGATGGGTGTTTTAGTAAATTAATGTTAGGGTATTTTAGTCCTCTATAGTTTAACTTAAAGAAAGAAAAAAGACACGTGCAGAAATTTCAGACCCTTGCAGGTAAATAATAAAAGAAAGTTTAGGGTCAAGACCCTGCTGGGTCATTTGATGAAGTTGGGACACCGGTGGGTAGATTACAAAGAGTTGGGACCCGACCGGGTAATCCACCCATATTTTAAATCATGGTCTTAATGGGATGGATGGGTTCAAGTCGGGCGGCCTTAAACGGCCCAATTATATCGAGCCTCTTTGAACTTGCCCATATCCGACCAGATTAATTATCGAGTTGGGCTTGACCAACCCATTGATGATTCAGGCCTATGTACCATAGCTCACACTTGGCCATGCCGGGTTGAGCTAGACACTGAACAGGCCCACCCACTTTTATATGGAAGAACTCATTTGAATGAGTCAGACTGGGTTTGGGCCGAGCTTTAATTAACATGCCTATTTTTTAATTGGGCTTTGGGAAGTAGCTTATACCCTGCCCGACTGATTAATTGGCTTGGGCTGGTCCAGCCTATATAGCCCATAATCGACCCATTGCAAGATGGGTCGAGTTAGGCTAGGCTCAAGCCTGTCCCATTGAAACCCCTAATTATATAAAAATTATAATAGGCATCATGAGGAAAGGATCCAGTAGTTTTCTATGAGAGTAGTATACATTCTCCGCCTCAGTTTCTTAGGTTTCCTAAGAAAAAACCTCGACAAATCATATGTCCCTTTCAACGGAAAGTTCTCGGAAAACATGGAGCCCAAGAAAAACTATCGAACAAAAGAAAAGGTCGAAAAATGCTCTGAAATGCCAGTTTTTGTGAAAAAGTCACTACATAAAGTAAGAATATTAGTGGCAGCCAAAAACTGCCGTTATTAACAAAAAAACTACCGCTAATGTCTTTGCTGCTAATAGTCTTAATAGTTTTTTGTTAATAGCGGCAGTTTTTTACAACAAAAATCTGCCGCTAATAGTCATATTATTTGTTGTGAGTCTCAAAATCTGAGACTTTCCGATCTCTCAAACGAGGCCTAAGGGATGCCCTTGCCTCCACCGTGTAACTTGTATTTCTACGATTTACACGCCCACGACGCATCCATGTTATCGTAGAAGCGATACGTCAACACTCGATCCCAATACCTATTCGTAACAAACCAACCACTTTTTCAAAAGTCTTTTCCTCCATATTATTTATAGAAGATTGGCACCTAAAATTCACCGAGTTCTAGCCATGGATAGAGTGGTAGGCTGATTTTACAATTATATAACCTTTAGGATTTGGACCCCAAACCTTCTTATACAAGAAGTTCACTATTGAAAGTATAGTGAATCATCATTTTTGTACCCAAGACACTATTTTGACTCACCATGTACACTGTTTTGTGTAATCCTATGTTGTATACAATTTATGTAATGACCTCATGAACAATTATCATGTTTTATCCAAATATGTGGACACTAATATTTGCCATTACTCTTATGTATTAACGGAAAATATTAAAGCTCATTGATCGGCTTATAGGTGTGACTCTTTAATTCAGTTGTGTTTTAATGATGGACAGCCATTTGAACTATTTAGATTAGTTTCAAATATGTGGTACGTTGCAGAGCACTGAAGTGTACTTTGATGTTGTAAGATCAAACACATATTTTATAGTGAAAGATCATTTAGGCACTATTCTTTTATCTCACGTCGTATTGTCAAGACGTCACACATATCGGCCCTATCCTTCGACACGTCTCATTTATGAGATTTCAAACCATGATAACTAGCCATTGAAATTTGACTATTTGAGTTTTCTTCTTATTTTACGCCTTCAATAACTAAAATAAAACTATACTCTCCTTGCCTTATCCTCTTCTTGATTTTCCCACCAATAACTCCACCATTTAAACAAACATTTTAATGGTGTTAGTAGTTTTTTTAAGGACTCTTAGGCTATGTTTGGCATTACTCTTTGAGAGAGTAGAAAATAGCTAATGCTGCTCTTTGTTGTTGCAAATGAATATGGGGGGAGAGAGAGAGAGAAGTATTGGAGGAAAAAAAAAGGAGAGGTTGTTCTTTGAAACATGAAAAACATCCCTTTTACAAAAGGCATTGTCGACACCCAATTTTAATTAGATCCTTTCGATATTGTATGAAGTTGAGCACTCTAGTTCATGATGATCAGAGGCTTCCAAAAGCATCCTCATAACCCTTGAAACTCTAGACACCTTTAGTAAGCTTAAAAAAACCTTAGAGAGAAAGACCCCCAATTCTAGGATAGTCCCAAAGTCACCAAAGATTAATGGAAATCTTAAAATCACGAAGTTGTGGGAATTAACCCATGCGTGCATAATATGAACGTATGAGTTAAATCCTGCAACTTCGAGATTTTGAGATCTCCATTGATCTTTGTTGACTTTGGGACCATCTTGGACTATGAGGGTAGTTTCTAAACATCTCCATTATGCCCCTAAACACCACTTGAATTGCTTTTATGTCATTTAAGTGGCTATCCCATTATCCACCATTAAAACTCTTCTTCATCTTTTCAAGCCCGCCAAAATCTTTGAATCCTTAGATAAACCCATTACCTAAATCTAAGCCATCATTAGATCCCTAAGTCCAATTAGGAGCCCACTAATCACCCATTTATCTATAAATAGAGACCCCCACCCCCTCATTTAGAGATCTCAAATATAAGAAATTCATTCCAAATCTCTCAATTCTTAAATTTGTAAGCCCTCAATTCTTTAACCCAAACCCAAACCATAGAAACTCCATCTCATATCCTTGCAATTGGAATCATGTTGGCGTACTCGTAGAGTGAAGGATTGATGGTGTTGTTACAAGGTGCTTAGGGATTTACCCCAAGCCCATCTTTCTCTCTTCCATCTCTTTTTTTTTTCTTTTAGGCTTTTCGTCTACCTAATGATCTACATTGTTACGCCGCCAAATTTTTGGTTGAGCAGTGTGCTAGAGAAGGATCTGAGTGCCTTCGGGCAAAGGGAACTGCCACTCAAATCTCTCTATTCTTCTACTCTACCAAGCTTCTATGGTGACTTTTTGCCTATACACTACAAAAAATAAGACTATTAGCAGCAGTTTTTGGCAACAAAAAACTATCACTATTAACAAAAAAACTTGTTGTTTCAGTAGCGACAAGATTAGTAGCGGCAGTTTTTTTGTTAATAGCGGTAGTTTTTGGCTGCCGCTGAAACACCTTATTTTTGTAATGATAGCAAAAAGGAATCATAGGAGTCCAATCTTGCCTTCTGACACAGGGGATTTTATATTTCTTTTTTGTCATAGTAGAGACCACTCTTACGAGTGGGCCGGTTAGGTGCCTAATACCTTCCTAATCAGTAACCGAAGTCCTTGCCTAGAGCATTTGGCGTAGACCGGTAATCCGAAGTCAAATCTAGCACTTCGGTCCACACGATATTGATTTGGGTATCCCGAGACACCAAAAGCTTTAGGTGGAGACTCCATACTCTACCAATCGTCGCGACAGGTCCGCAAGGCCCATTGTTGCACAGATGGCGGCTCCACTGGGGATAAATTATTTGAGTTTCTACTTGAAATTTGGCCTCTTTTGCATATCTTTCATTTTAGTTATATTATGTTTTTTTTGCATAGTCATTTGACTGACACTTCCGTTTTGATACTAACATTTACGATTCTGCATCTTTTTTGCCTAGTCACTTGACTGACACTGCTCTACTTTCTCACACTTTTAATTCTCGCAATCTACTTTGTGCCTTTATTTTTTTATCCGCCTAGTCATTTGACTGGCACCTTCATTTGGATACTAATATTTAGGATTTCACATCTTTTTTTACCTAACCACTTGACTAACATTGTCTTTTATTTTGTGGAACATATTTCACCATCAAATGTTGGCCCGTGGCAGCAACACAGGACTTTAATAGCCCAAATTTTGAACCAGCATGGGACTTGAACATCCCTAAAGTGAATCATAAAAAATTAATAGGGCATAATAATCCGGTCTTTCTCAAGGGTAGTTTCTTTTTTGAAAAGGGGGAGAAATTAGACATCCAAACAAATAAACCCCGGTCTGAAGTATTGCGGTCTCGAAAAGGATCACCCTATCCAGTACCTAAGAAGGTATTTACACCAGGGGTATACCGGTTGGGTTACCAAACTTGCTACGGAACCCGAAACCTTGGGAGAGCGATAGAAAAAATTGAAATGGCCTTGTATCTTTAGGCACGATGAGGAGGGACCCGATAATATTATGAGCCATAAGGCCTCGCAAGAGGCAAAGCTCTAGCAAAATTTTGATAGGAATTAATCCCCCAAATATTATCTTTTGAGCTGAAACTCCGTGTAAATTTTGATAAGAATTATGTACGCATAGGTTAAGATTCAAATTTTGCTCTTGGGAAAGTAGCACCACATAAAGCACCGAAAAAAATTATTCCTTAAGGCATGCGTGCATACTATGCACGCAAGAGTAAAAATCCTCATTTTCATTTTTTTTTTCCTTTCGTTGTTTGAGCCCTCGCATTTCGGTCCAAGTCTTAAGGATTGACCTTTAGTGTCTCTTATACATTAGTACCAAATATCTTCATTGGCCAAAGGAGGTCACTCCTATTGACTCTTTCGGAGGATTGTAGTTTTGCGATAAGACCCTTAGTATCCTTACAGATCAAAGAGGTCACTTTTTTGACTCTCACGGGGGTATTGGCTTCCACAATAAGAGATATCGGAGAGTATATATCCCAAAAATACTATAAAAAAATTTATTCAAGTGTTTTTAAAAAAAGAAAAAGCATCCCGATCACTATATCCATCATTGAACGCCTTTATAAGGAGTAGATATGGGTTTGAGATGGATCAAATCCATTTTGGGTCTCAATTCACTACCCTACCATTTACACCCCTCTCTAACCAAGCTCAACAATCCCGATTCAATCATCCCAATACATTTCAACACCCTCATTACCAATACTCAATTCAATCCCCTCAACAACCATTCCAATCCAATCAATAACCCATTTACCAATACCCAATTCAACCGAATCCACAACCCATTTCTCAATCCCCACTCAACCAAACTCAAACCCAATATACCCAATTTCAATATCCTATGTCAAGCTTTTCAAAATCAATTCCAATATCCCCCAAGCAATCCGTACCGAACTCAATTTCCATCAAGCCAGCAAACGCAATTCTAATACCTTCCAATGCTCAACCGAAGTCAAACTCAAGCCCCTACTCTCATCCATCAACCTCAATATCTTCAATCGCTCTTTGGCCCTACCCAAACACCACAAAACCTTTCTCCAAGTATAAGCCAAGTTCCTCCCTTGGATAGTAGATATTGATTCGAAGAGGAGTTGGGTAGTGAACTGGAATCCGAAGATCTTTTGACCCATCTCAAATCATAATTGTTAAAAATGATACCCTTTTATCTAAAAAAGTGGGAAGTTGCCGATTTGATATAATTTCATGCATGAGTTCAATACAAGTGTCATCTTCTTCAAGGTCACCCACAAGCAAAAGCGAGTCTTGCATGGAACCGCTCAATCTGGCAGAATATTTTCCCTCGACCTCAAAAAGTCAAGCTATTGGATTTCCAGCCCATGGAGATATAATCAATAGTGAGTGGTTCTTTGATGATCAAGAAGATGAGGGTGGGATGTTGAAGATGAGAATTTTGAGCCAACATACTCAAGTCATCAATTCTCAAAATCGATGCAATTTGATGGCCCAACTGTGGACCTACAAAAATGCCTCTCATCTATGTCAAAGAATACTATAACGATTGATGCATCTCAGAAGTCACATGTGCGACGCAGGGGTCTTGGAGACGCCAATTAACATGCTCATTGCCTTCATTTAAACCGAAGCCCCACAAAAATATCAAATTCTCCCATGATTTGCAATTGTCGGATGAACCCGGGGAGGCAATGGATCAAGATGAAGATGAAGGACCAAGACAAGGGTATCCCCAAAGAGAGGCACACCTCTACCCTCATAAAAAAATGGAGGAGCAGGTCAATGAACACCTCACGACCTCTTTAGAGATGTTACTCAAAATCCAAGAGGCATTTGAGTCAAAGGGGACACCGGTTGAAGCTGTCGTTGAGAAACTACTAATGATGTCTTTGAAAATGTCCATAATGTTGGCCGACGAAAATTTTCTAATAAGAGACTCAACTCTTATGTCCAAGGGGCAGAAGTTTACCATTGCTTAAGGAACTAATTACCAAATGTTTACATGTAAAGGCCCAAACAACTTTGAACCCCTCCAAACCATAAAAATGTATAGTGAAGGATTAAGGTTAACTTTCAGCATGTCTTTTGTCGGTCTCAACTTACGTGTGGAACCATGCACTACGGCATTAAAAAGCCCAATGAGACCGATGGTGGGTGACATCAATGTCAAACTTTATGTTGGACCCGTGGGAATCATGGTTGTTAAGGTCACTCCACATTTAGGCCATCAATAGGCCAACAATGCCCAAAGCACCCCAACTACATCCCATGCAAAGAATCTTTCTATCACCTTTAATGTCGAAGCATTGACGAGTTTGGAAAAAGATGCTTTCTTGATGAAGAATCCTCCCTTCAATAAAAAGGAGCAAACAATGACCCAAAGGCTAGGATTGTATGATGTGATGATGATAAATGATGAACTATGGTTAAATTCTTGTGTCACTTGCACCAATCTGAACTTAAAATTTGGGCTTACCGCATGGTGGACCTCAATCACAAGTACGAGAGTACTTGAAAATAAAGAGAGAAATGCCCAATTCAAATTGACTGTTGGATCCTCAAAATTTATGACTGCCATACTATCTTCTATTTTGCGATTGAGGCAATTGTGCTTACAAGAAATTGTTGGCACCCCACCAATGGTTCAGGAGGAGGAATTTGCCCCCCAACATCTTAATTGTGTTATCCATGATCCTCCGGGATCATTCCTTCGCCCATTCATTTTCTAACATCCAAAATCATTCATTCCCCATAACCCAAAATCCACCATTCTCACTAATCCAAAATCAATCGATTCGATAAATCCAAGGTTGCTCATTCCCCCAAAGTTGAAATCATTTGCACTCAGAAGCTTAAAATCGTTCACAGTCATCCACTCAAAGTCATGCAAAGCATCCTTATTTACCATCATGAACCCGAGACCATTAATATCATTCTCATCATCATTGGCTAGTTTGAAGCCAAAGCCATTTAACCTTTCTTTCAAAAACTCATGCACCGAGTTCTCCATGTCGTACTATATTTTTTTAAACATGCCAAAAGGTCATATCTGGAATCCTATGCAAGGATCCAATGCTCATATGCACTACGCAGTTCTACAAGCTCAATTTGTCCAAACAAATGGTCACGCCTCCGCGATGCCAAATCTCCCATAGGTAAGTAACAAAGGTATGGTGTCATTAGGAGAATTTGGCACACTCATCATCCAGGCAATTGTGCAACCGTAAGATTTTTTTGACGATTCCGTCGTGATGATGCACTCGTTAAATAAAATATTTAGCATCGCCACCCGGAGCTTTTGGTATCCCAGGAAAACTAGATCAAATTTTATGAGCACCGAAGTACTAAAAATATGACTCTGAATCCGGTCCACACCAAAGGTTCTTGGGTGGGGGCTTCGGTTATCGATTGAGAAGGTGTTAAGCACCCAATCAACCCGCTAAATGCGGTCTCTACTTAAGGCTAGGTCTCATGTGGGGCTGGTTTATATATATATATATATATATATATATATATAAGGAAGCAAAATGAGCGGCACTTCCCCTTGCCCGAAGGCACACCGATCCTATTGAGCCCTTCCGGCTTGCCGAAATTTGGGCAACGTAACGGCTCAATTCTAGGATAGAGGAAAAGCAAAGAAGGTAGAGGAATAGAGGGGAGAGCCGGAGCTCTCGGGCCCTTGTAGCACCGTTGGGGAGCCTTGTGTTAGCTTGCTTCGGTGAGCTTTTTGAAGGCTTGTATGGTATGGAATGGGGTTCTAACTCCTAAGGCTTGAAGCTAAGAGGTAGAGAAGGAAAGCTAGGAGATAACACACACCTAACCTAGAGATTCTTAGTGAAATACTAAGGTCTAAAGGGGCTTTTTGAATTCTGGAATTTGTATGGGGATGGTGCATCAAAGGGAGAAAGATCTTCTCACTTAAGCTTTTTCTCTCTTAGGTAAAAATTCTCAACCCTTAAGCAAGAGGGGTGGCTCTCTATTTATAGAGAAAGGGAGGATTAGTGAGGGGTTAAAGTCCTAATTGGGTTAATAATTAGGTAATGGACAATCTAAGGTTTTTGTGATTTTCTAGAGCTTGGAGAAGAGAGATTTAGGTTTAATGATAAATGATAGGGTGGTGACTTGGATGGCAAAAGAGTGATAACTTAAGCTAATAGGGTCACTAGGGTCCTAAAGAAATACACCCTAGACTTTGGGATGGTCCACAAGTCAAATCCCCAATGTCAATTTTGGCCATTTTTTGAAGGAAAACCAGTCCCAAACTGTTGGAAGTTGAAGACCCGCAGGGGCCCGGCTCGGTTGCTATTTCCTGCACAAATCTGTATTTTTCAAATTGCCATAACTTTTGATGTACTACTCGAAATTAGGCTATTCTTGGCTCATTGGAAAGCTGGGAAAGTCTACTTTCCAAAGGTATAGGCCTTAAGTTAGGAAACTATCTATGTTAACCTTGACACTCCTCTTTTCATCAGCTTTTTTGGTTAGTTCGAAACTGGCTCTATGGGTCCGATTTTATAATTTCTTGCACAAATTTACGATCTTCATTTTGCCATATCTTTTTATGTACAACTCCAAATTAGACGGTTCTTAATTCGTTGGAAAGATGGGAAGCTCTACTTTCCAATGGTATATGACTTAGGTTGGACAATTATCCATAAAAACTTTGGCACTCCTCTTTCTAACCGCTGTTCAGGGGGTTAGAATCGTGCTCGGAAAGGGTTCTAATAGTTCTTGGGAGGCTATGGTTGATTCCTAAGGGTTCGAAATTGGTTTCTAAAGGTTCGGGATAAGTTTTGAGGGATCTAGGGTGATTCCTAAGGGTTCCATACATGCCATCAAAAGCTCGAAAGTGCGCCTCTCTCGAAATGTGTTTCTATAGGGCCTTGACCCAAATTTGGGTGTTTACAGATGCCCCTCTTTGGTATCCGATCACTAATGATCGAATGCCAAAGAAAAGAGGCATTCAAAGAGGCCCAAGGCATTACTGACGGGTTCGCTGCATTCAGAATGAACTTCAAACATCAGACGGGTAACATGGTGAGAAAATGAAAGCTCTGAATGTCAGGCTAAACAGTCGTTTCTGAAAGTAATCGGTCCCCAAGCGCTTAATGACATTACTGGGCATAATCGAGGTGGAATGAGTTGCGAACTCCCTATAGTCGGAAAAGACATTCGCTTCTCGGGATGATTTTGAAGGTATTTGATGTTTAAGATTCATTCTAAATACAACAGCTTTACAAGTAAGAGGGGTGATCGACCCACGTTCAAAGATAGGTGCAAAGTAAACATACGCAAGGCTCCACAGTTTCCGTCCAATCCTACGAGGCATTTGATTGCCCCATCTGACTATTCACAGGTGCCCCTGCTGAAAGCAGGGTTCGAGGTCTTTGGGCGAACCCATGGATCCCGAAGTTTATTTAGCATGACTGGCCGAGCGAAGTGAATAGATGTCACAACGCTTTTTGGGGAGGAACGTGCTATTTTCGAAAGCATGTCCTAGATCAACACGACCTAGGGTGCCCAGATTCAACTTCCTTGAATAGATCCAATCGAACATTAGGGTGTATCCCTAAAGAGGCATCCAATCCTGGTCTCTGTCAACAATGATCATAAATATCATTTAACTATACATAACCATGTATCTATCAAGGGCAATAAGCAATAACGAAGGCGATGAAAGCCACGACCCAGACCCGCCCGGGTATAATTTACGAGGACAAACGACCATCATACGGATACCCAGACACATAGCGTACACTTTATAGGGATACCGCTGCCAATACAGGTTTTAAGCCTATAGAAAACAAATGGGAAATGAGCCCTTCTGGATGCATGGTTGCACATAGTCAATTGATACGTAATCTCATTCTCAACAGGTCGGTTTCTACTGACAATTGACCTTTTTCAATGAATCTGAAGCTAAAGGTGCTAGAGTTCACATGAATCCAAAACAGAGTGCTTATTGTAAATATTTAGCAGTAGAGTCGACCCGATCGAATCATTGACCGTTTTGACCAGGATTGACGTCGTTGCTCCTACTTTGAAGTAGGATCCAAAAATCTCAGGCGTACCTCAGACTTAGGATCTTAATATGGCACAGCTGCATTGCCGATAAAATATTGACACTTTACCGCATCGGAACACGCATGTGCGTCTAGTCATTTGAGGCGTAGACCGCCTCATTTAACTAGTCACGGATGTCCCTGCTTGAAGTTGGGTTTGAAGTCTTTGGGTGAACCCATTGATCCCAAAGTTTATTTAGCACAACTATCCGAGCGGAGCGAATAGATGTTGCAACACATTTTAGGAGTGCGTGTTGTTTTTTCAAAGGATATTTTTTTGTTATTTTATGTGAAACTTTATTTATCCTTTTTAGTGTTTATCATTCTATGTGATTTTTTTAGATTTTGAGTTATTATTTTATGTGATTTTTTAGATTTTAAGTTATCATTCCATGTGATTTTATCACTTTTTTATTTTTGGGATTTTCTTTATTATTTTATGTGAATTTTGGTTTTTCAAAACTATCATTTTATGGGATTTTTGATTTTTCGAAGCTATCATTTTATTTGATTTTTTTTTATTATTTTTATTTTATTATTATTATTTTTTTGCCATTTTTCAAAGCCTTATATGCCCGAGACAGTGCAGATTCTCTCTCTTTTCTTTTTGACTTGGCCTTTTTGACTGATTCTTTTTCTCCTTGCTTTCCTAAGGGCGAGTCCACCAACATATATTGAATTTTATATTCTTGAGAGACCTTTGTACATCTATGGACCCGCTTTCCAATCCTCCTTTGCATGGAGGGCTTGGGGCCAAATTACCCTTCACTTTAGGCTTGGGGCCCAATTTTCTCAAAAGTTGGCATGGGAGTTTGAATGAGAGTGAGCACGTCGAACTTGATCGGCTGGCCTATCATGCCTTCCCTTCTTCCTCGAGGTTCTTCCATGGTGGGACCTACTTCATGCGGCCACTTCGTTTTGGAATGTAAATACCCATGTGTTTTGTTTTGGGAAGCGGAGCTAACTCCCACCCTTGAGGAGCTATCCAATTTATGCGGCTTGAAGCTCCACAAAAGCCTCACAAGAGTTATACCGAAGTCGGGCTACTCCAAATCCGTTCAGCTCACCCTTGGTTTGAAGAAATTTGAGTACGAGAAAAGTCTCGTTGGGTGTTAACCACTGATTTTTGCCACTTTCTACACCTTTAAACCTAACTTTTGCTAGGATTTAGAGTATTTAATATTTGTTTTTAGTGTTGTTTTGTAGCAAGAAGATAATTTTGTCCTTAGTGCAGTTTTCCAGTAAAAAAGGCCATTTAGAGGAGTTTTGGAATCGAGCAATAGCTGGGAATGAGATGGTGCTATGTCTAGTTGATGAGGAAGAAAACAGCAGTCGCATATTCTAGCTGTTCACCAATTTTTATCAAAGCTGCAAACTACACTAAGCAGCTTAAGAATTTCACTCCCGAATAGCTGAGTAAATTTGATGTTGAGTAGTTGCACTTGATGGAGAGTAAACCTCTCAAGTTGGAGCCTGAGAACATAAAGCACTTAGCTACATACTAAATAGCTGTGTGTGCACTAAAAAAACTCAAGCAGCTCCACAGTAAGTACATGGCAGAGCAGCCCAAGCCTCAACCTTGCATACATTAAGGCAGCCATGAGGTACAGCCCGAACAGCAGCTGCATTCATGCAAGCCTACTGTTAATTCTATCGAGATGGAGCATCACCTATCGAAAAATGAAACTCCAAGCGCCAACCTGTTGACTTGTGGAGCAGTTGAAGCAGCAAAGCTTCCAGCTGTGATCCTATTGAGTTGCACCAGCCAACCCCTCGAACAGATGAGCATTTGAACCTATGCATTTAAACTCCTTAGAATCCTATCGAGTAGTTTAGCATAGCATAGCAGCCCTTGAACCTGTCGACCATGTGAGTTTGAACCTGTCGACACCTTGCTGCAGCCATTAAATCTGCAGCCACAATCCTATCGAAATACTCAGCTGAGCCTTCATCCTATCGAATGGGTCATTAGAAGCTTGTAGCAACCTATCGAGCTGACCTTGCTCCTATCGAACTCCCCAGCTGCAACCTCACGAATGGATTAGGATCACTTACTGAACCTATCGAGTAGATTGATTCCCTGCATGCAAAGCTCCAGCTACAAGCCAGACCATAGAAGCTGTTGACCGCTTAAATGTTCGAATCTGTCGAGACGCCCAACCTGTAGCACTCCTCTAACCTCTCGATTCACGTTCAAGATCCTATCTGACCATCTCAACCAGCAGAACCCTTGCTGAAATCCCACACATCCCGACACCTGGTCTTGTACCCGTCATCTTCAACCTCACGACAGCAATGGCAGCAGCTCAAGCCTTCCATGCACAGCCCAAACCTCTCGAAGAGCTGCTGCAGTCTTCCACTTATCCACCCTCTCGAGCACAGCAGCACCATCTTCCATCAAGCTGTCGAAGTGTAGCTCCCAAAATTCCCAAGAGTTGTCGGCACCTTTCAGCAAACCCTCTTACCTTTCAAGTAGCAAACCTATCGAATGCATGAAAACCACTGTTGTCATCCTATCGAACCAGCAAGCTGCACCTAGCTTCAGCAGCCTGAACCTGTCGACTAAGTGGAGAAGCTCCCTTGCAGATCCTACCGAAATGAAACTCCCCAGCCTTCAACCTATTGAGTGGTCCAATATACAGCAGCAACAGCCTCCTAGCAAACTTGTATGCAAACTTCAGCTGCAAAATCAGACCATAAAGCCCTTTGACCGCTTAAATATCTCAATCCGTTGAGATGCCCAACCTCCAGCCTTCTCCAATCTGCCGATATACATTCAAGATGCTATCCTACTAGTCGATTTCTCAGAAAGCCCCTCAAACTTGGCGTCTTATGTGCAGCTGCATACACATTTATATATGCTCCTTGCTCAACCTCCCATTGCAACTTGTCGAAGGGTTCTTTGGACTGCAAATCAGAACCCATCGAATGGTTCATGTGGCTGCAGCTCAACCTATCGAAATGTTTCAAGCTTATTCCTTCAACCTGTCGAGCTGCAGCCATGGGATTTAACATCAACAGTTTAGTAAAACGGGGCCCATTTGGGGCTGTTTTGGTGACAACCAGCAGAAGTACATTGGGCTGTTTTTGGAAATAATTACATTAGGGATATTTTGGGGGTAGCCAAGAATAATTAATTTGTGGGCAATCACTTGAGGTGTGAAACTAGAAAGAGTAATGGACAGCAGGGGCAGCTTAGGTCCATTTTGTGGACAGCAAGTATAAAGATGGGTAGCAGGCATTTTGTGGATTGACAAGGGCAGATGGGGAACTCTAATGCACAGAAAAGTCTGCACATGGATGTGAGCTAATTTTTGGCGGGAATGCAACTGAAGCACAACAGAAGGGGATCCATCTCTGCTCTCTGATTGGCTGAAACCCAAGGCACAAGAATCAAGGCATATGTATAAATAGCCATCTATTTTGCTATTTTTCTTCAGCAAGGAAAATAGGAACAAAGGAATAGCCAGAGTTCTCCTTAGCTCATTTAGGTTTAGTTTAGGTTTTTATTTTCCTTTTTCTCTTCCCCCTTCTCTCTCTAATCCAGCATGTTGGATTAGATCTAGATAGTAGCTCAAATCTGGTTTGTAATTGTAATTTCGGTATGAAGAAATGTGGATCGATGCACAGACTACAGATCTGTGAACAAGTTTATTGTAAGTTGTTTTGTTTGAAGCAATAAATTGTTGGTTTTAAAGCTTAGTTAAATCTAAAGATCTTGTGGTCCCATTAGATTCTCGATCGGATTTGTGTAGAGGGGCCAAGGCCCACCCGCTTAACTAGTAGATCTCTTGATGACCATTTGATTTCCCTGGGTTTGATATGCCTGTGAGTGTTTGTGCTTGTGGCCTTGCATCCACAGCATCTGTAGTGGTTTTAATGCTCTGATCGAAGCCATTGGAATGGAGGAAATCTATTGGATGATCTGTGACCATTTAAGTGGACAGATCATAACCATAAGATCAATCCAAACCAGGGATGGAGGAAATCTATTGGATGATCTGTGACCATTTAAGTGGACAGATCATAGCCATAAGATGAATCCAAACCACCGGTCTAGATCGGATTCTTCTACCTTAATCCTTTGGATTGGATGAAGTCTATAGGATGATCTGTGACCATTCAAGTGGACAGATCATACCCTTAAGATCAGTTCAAGCCTTTGGTGTAGAGTGGATTCTTCTACCTTGCATTTGTGCTTGTAGCCAAATGATAGATGATTGCATATCCTCATATCTTGATCTGTTTTGCAAAAAGAACCAGGTCCTGGCTGCCTTTTTCTCACCATTTTATCTTTATTTTTCCATCCATTTTCCTCCACCTTTTAGTTTAGTTTTATTTCAGTTTTGTAGAATTAGATCTAGCGACACTCGAAAAGCTCTCTTTCTTCTTAGAATTGCCACATCTGTAGCCAGATCTGGAGGTCTACTATACACCTTTTAGGTTTAGATCACTACTCCCAGTGGGACAAACTCTTACTTATCAAAACTTTCTACAAAGGACTCTGTATCTTGCAGGTCTAGGATATTTCTGATGTGCTGAATCCACCCTCTATTTTACTTCGATTTTATTTTTGCTTTTTATCATTACATAATAAATCAGCACACTGAAATTCCACAACATTGGGTGGGCCACAAGGTGTTCGATCAAATTCCTCAAAGAACTTTTCGGTGACGAAAGTCTTCGAAAATTGGCGGTTAGGAATATCTTCAACACGAAAGCCTTTGCTCTCAGGGACTTTGCGATGTTTTAACCGAGTTGGTAGAGGGTCGATCAGTGATGCACTTGGTCCTTGCCAAACAATACCGATGTCTTGATGCATTTGCTCTGGGCAAGGTGGAGAACCTCAGGGATGTCCTTTACTGCTTCAGGTATGGTTGGGTGAGCACCTTGCTATCTTGGGACTCGTGCCACGCTTCTATATTGCTCGAGGTGAGGCGGCTAGGTGCTTTTCGGGTAGGTGTCAGTTACTTCCTCAGGGCAATTCGTCAGCTTTGAAGCTTTGGTTGACTGATGCTGAGCTGATATGGAGGCTTACTTGGTTGGACCGGACCTTCCCAATAGTTCGTTCCAGAGACCATGAGGGTGTCACCCTTCTAAGATTGACTGATAGCACCTTCTACTTCCCATTTCAGGTGTTGCGTCAGTTTGGCTGCTCTCAACAGGTGCCTTGCGAGGTAAAACCCCCTCTATGTGACTTGATCTTTTCTAGGGGGTCCTCTGGGGATGTTGATCGGATTGCTGCTCTTTGGGAGACGCATTAGTCGACGCTAATGTGTGACATGGAGCAGGCGGTTCAGTTCAGTCTTCCCCTAAGTATGAGGCCTGGATATCAGCTAAGCAGCCTGCTGCTGATCATCTGGATCAGACAGAGAGTGTTGATATGGGAGACCCCTGGCCGAAAAAGGAGACGGCGCTTCGTGCTCATATTGAGCTGTTGGTTGACGAGAGAGGGCCCTGCAAGAGCTTTTAGCACAAGAAAAAATTAGAGCCGAGATAGCAGAGAGCGAGGTCCTTCGTTTGAAAGGATCCTTGAATGTTGCCTTTGGAGCCGCTAATACTTCTCGGAAGAGGTATAAGAGTTTGCATGGTTGTTGGTTGACCGAGCGGCATGATCGGGAGGATGGTTTTCACGCTAAGATTAGTGCCTTGAAGCGCGAGCTGGGCCGTTGATTCTTACCTACACATATAAATTTTGCATAGATCAGATACACAGAAAAGGGGCGTAAAAACCCCTTTACAGATACACACATCATTTTGGTATACATATTTTCTTTATGTTTTTATTTTTTTCTTGTTTTTGTAAAAAGAAAGAAAGAAAGCTAGACATCACACCGGCTATTTTTGAGATGTGGTGAAAGCGGTGCATTTGTAAAATAAATAAAAAATAAAAAATAAAAAAGGAAAATCTATTATACTTACACAGACTTTTTGTTTTGTGTTTTTGTTTTTTTTTTTGGGTGTGGTTCCTTAATCACTGGGTGAGATCTCGGGTCCTCTTTTGAGCATGGTCGAATCTCTCTTTTTAAATGGTCGGGTCTGAGAGAGTTTCAGCAGCTTTACCAATACTGGAATGTCAATCCCCTTGGACTAAGTCAAACCTTTCTCCTTACCTTGAGTCATACAGTTGACAAAGTAGTTCTGAAGACACACTTGGTCGAGACCCGATTTGATCTAACATGAGCGACCCAGTCGGACAAAGGGAGTAACAGGAGAGAGAGAACCAAGGTTTCAAATATTTCTTCATTCCTTTCCTCAAATAATTTTTCCTTTTTAATCTCTTTTACTTACAACGCCCAAGGTGGGTTTGTCGTGCCCATTTTTGCCCTCTTTTTACCCGTGGCGCCCTTTCGGGTTTTCACCACGTCCATGGGTTTAGCTCTCTTATCCCAAGTACCCTTTCGGGTTTTCATCTGGTCCGCACAAACTCGTTGTTTTTACCCGTAGTGCCCTTTTGAGTTTTTACCACGTCCATCTTGCTTTGAGCTTGTATTTTTATTTTATTTTTATTTTTATTTTTTATTTTTTCAAGAGCTACGACATAGACGTCGATTCCGTCATAGCCGACCGGATGGGGTTCTGGTGTCGTTTCACAACTCGGCTTGTGTTGACCTATTAGATGCTATGACTGCTTGTGAACCTACAAAGAGGGATTCCTTCAGGGTGTAGTTTGGCCATGAGTTAGGTTAGGATTTGAACGCATGTTGGGCTAAAAGGATTTCCTTGGTATGGCTCCAATTTTTTTTACAACATACTTTCTTCCTTGGGGGATTTATTGTGCATGCCCCCATAATTCTTCTATTTTTTCCTCTCTTTTTTTATTTTTTATTTTATTTTATTTTTTTACTTTATTTCAGGCAATCTCTTTTTGGAGTTTTGCTTTTCCGATTTTGTTTGGATTTTGATGGTAACTTTACTTCCCCTTTTTTTTGCATATATACACACACATTTTTTTTGGGGAAGGGGTTTATTGAAAGGAAGGCCCAGACTCAAATGAGGTAGCAAAGGATATCATCACTCTTAGGGATCCTTTTTGGCTACTGTGCTTGGAATGATAGCCTCTTTTGGGTGGTTCTTAAGCAATCACGCATTTGTTTCACCAATACTTACCTTATCGTGATGGACACTAAGAGTGGAACCGTCGGATGTATCCAGCATTGATGGGCTCCATCCATGGTGGCAAGGCGAATGGCGTATCCCGGTAGCACTTCTTTGACAACGTAAGGTCCCTCCCAGTTTGGCTTGAATTTTCCCATCGGATCGGCGTGGAGGGATGAGAAGATCTTCTTCAGCACAGTGTCTCCTACCTTTAGATCTCGACCGCAGACACGTTTATTATAAGCGCGTGTGATTCGCCCCTGTTAAACTTGAGTATGACACAAAGCTAGGAGTCTTTTCTCGTCTAATAAGTTCAATTGGTCAAAGCGGGATCTCTTTTTCTACTTCTGGTAAACCTGATTCAAGGAGGATTCGGAGCGAGGGTACTTCGACCTCCACTGGTAGGACGGCCTCGGTTCCATATACTAGGGAGAATGGTGTTGCCCCTGTAGCGGTACATATCGACGTTCGGTAGGCCCACAAAGTAAATGACATCATTTCGCTCCAATCTCGATAAGTGACGACCATTTTCTCAAAGATGTGGACAACTATCTTGTTTGCGGCTTCCACGGCTCCATTAGTTTGAGGCCGATAAGGGGACGAGCGATGGTGCTTGATCATGTATTGCTCACAGAAGGCTCGGATGCACTTATTCGCAAAGTTTGTGTCGTTGTCTGTGATGATATCTTTGGGTACTCCAAATCGGCACATAATATTATTCTTGAGAAACTTCTCGACGTGATTGACCGTGATGTTGGCATATGACGCCGCTTCTACCCACTTGGTGAAGTATTCAATGGCGACGAGGACGAACCGATGTCCGTTTGATGCTTTTGGATTAATCATTCCGACAACGTCAAGGCCCCAAGTAGCAAATGGCCAAGGAGTGGTCATGCAGTGAAGATCGATGGCAGGAGCGTGTATCAGACTGGAGTGTTCTTGACACTTATAGCATTTTTGAACATGTTTGCAATAATCTGATTCCATGGTGGTCCAAAAGAATCCCTGCTGTAGGATTTTCTTAGCGAGCATGTGACCACTGACGTGGGCTCCACATACTCCCTCATGGATTTTTTTCATAATATTGACCACTTCACTTTCGGTAAGGCACCTGAGCAAGATGTTATTGTAGGATCGCTTGTAAAAGCATTCCCCGCAAATGACGTAACTTGCCGCTAAACGTTGAATGGTTCGCTAGTCTGTCTTAGACGTACCCTCAGGGAAGGTTAGTGTCTCGAGGAAATTCTTGATATCTGAGAACTAAGGTGGCTCATCATCAGGCTTTGTAGGTTCCTCAATCTGGAGGCAGAAGGCCAGCTCATTCCTCTGTTCGAACATGATCGGCTTCATCTCAGCACCATATGGGATTTCTATCATTGATGCCAACGTTGCTAGTGCGTCGACAAAGCGATTCCTTATCCGCGGGACATATGAGAATGTCACGTCTTCGAAACAAGCTATCAGATTCTCAAGGTGCTCATGGTAAGGGATCAGTTTCTCGTCTTTCATCTTCCAATCTCCATTCGTCTGACATATTATCAACTGCGAATTGCCTAACACTCGAAGGTGAGTTACATTCAGGTTCAATGCCGCTTGCAGCCCTGAGGCACAAGCTTCGTACTCAGCCATGTTATTGCAAGGGAAGTTGAGATTGATAGAGACTGCTACGTGGGATCCTTTCGGCAAAATCAGAATGGCGCCGACTCCCTGACCCTCAGCATTTGCTGCCCCGTCAAAGTGCATTGCCCAAGGTTCCTCTGCTTCTTCAATATCGTCTTCCGTCATGAATAGGATGTCCTCATCAGGGAATTCAATTCTCAAAGGCTCATAATTTGGTAAAGGATTGTCGGCAAGATAATCGGCGAGTGCCTGTCCCTTGATCGACTTCTGAGTGACATACGTGATGTCAAACTCGGATAACAAAAGCTGCCATCGTGCAGTTCGTCCAGTAAGAGCTGGCTTTTCGAAAAGGTACTTCAATGGGTCCATGCAGGCTAAAAGTAGAACGGCTTGGGATAGTAAGTAATGGCGGAGCTTCTGAGTAGCCCATACAAGAGCCAGACATGCTTTCTCCAGATGAGAATAGTGCGTCTCATAATCAGTAAACTTCTTGCTTAGATAGTAGATGGTCTGCTCTCTTCTTCCTGTCTCATCATGCTGTCCTAAGACACATCCCATCGAGACTTCCGTCGTGGAAAGATACATCAAGAGTGGTCTTCCCGGCTTGGGTGGTACCAAAACAGGTGGGTTATGGAGGTAGCTTTTGATTTTATCGAACGTTGCCTGACAGTCGTCGTTCCATTCGACAGACGAGTTCTTCCTTAGTAGCTTGAAGATCGGCGTGCAGATGGGCGTTTGTTGTGCAATGAACCGACTGATATACTATATTCTGCCCAAGAACCCTCTAACCTCTTTCTCAGTAGACGGCGGTGGCATTTCTATGATAGCTTTGACTTTGACTGAGTCGACCTCGATCCCTCTCCTGCTAACGATGAATCCTAGCAGTTTCCCTGACATGGCGCCAAATGCGCACTTTTGTGGATTCAGACGTAACCTATACTTTCTCAACCTCTCAAACAGTTTTTGGAGGTTCACTAAGTGATCGCTTCGCTCAAGTGACTTGGCTATCATATCATCGACATATACTTCAATTTCTCTGTGCATCATGTCGTGAAACAGCGCAATCATAGCTCTTTGGTACGTTGCACCGGCATTCTTCAGTCCGAATGGCATGACTCGATAGCAAAAGATTCCCCAGGGGATAATGAACGTAGTCTTCTCGCGATCAACCTCCACCATCCTTATCTGGTTGTATCCTGAGAATCCATCCATGAACGAAAGCATCCCGTGCTTAGCGGTGTTATCGACCAAGATGTCGATGTGTGGCAATGAAAAGCCGTCCTTCGGGCTTGCTTTGTTTAAATTGCGAAAATCGATACACATGCGAACCTTTCCATCCTTCTTCGGTACAGGCACAATATTGGCTAGCCACTGCGGGTATTTAGATACCATGAGGAATCCCGCGTCATGCTACTTTGATGACCTCGTCTTTTACTTTCAACATCCACTCAGGTCGGAGACGTCTCAGATTTTGCTTAACCGGCTTCATATTGAGGTAGAGAGGCAACTCATGTTTGACCAAATCGGTGTCCAAATCAGGCATGTCCTCATACGACCAAGCAAAAACGTCTTAATATGACTGAAGGAAGTCGATCATGTTTTTTCTTTCCTCGGGAGACAGTGGCGTTCCGATTTTGGTAATGCGGGGAATCTCTTTAGTCCCTAGATTAATGTCCTATGTTTCTTCGACAATTCAGGTAGGGCCATGCTCAAAGTCGACAAATCGGTCAAGGAGCTCATTGGGGAGCTCCTCTAAAGGGATATCCTCGTTCAGACTCATAACACCTCCCTCTTCTTGTATTTCTATAGGAAAGGGGTCGATTTTACATGGGACGAGTATTTCAATTAAGGCATCTTTTCGTGAAATTTTATTTGAAATTTTAAATGACAATGTTTTTAGATTTTGTACTTTTTAAATATTTTTGAAAATTTTATTTTCTTCAATATTTTTGAGATTTTATATTTTTTCGATGTTTTTGAGATTTTTATTTTCTTCAGAGACGGACCCTTGGCAGCACGAGTCTGTGTATATACAAGGTATCGCCTGCCAAGGGCTTATCTCACTTTTTATAGGTTGTTTTTGTTCTGGAAAACGGGTACCAAATGTTAGGCCACTCCCCACTTCCAGGGTTTGGGGCAGAGATGCCCAGTTGCGTACCTGAGGTCGCTGCTTTATTTGATTAGATGGAGGGTGCTGACTGATATGGCTCCTTGGGGTTAGTTTCCATCATGTTAATCCCCATTTCGTCTGAGATGATATCCTCAAATGTTAATACAGTTTTGTGGTGACTCACCACAGGGGGAGTTTGTTCAGGTACGGGTCATCGTTCCTCAAAGAGGGATAACGCGACCAAATCTATCTCTAGGCTGGGAAGGGTAATATGGGGATTGGTGGGGTGAACTGGTGTTGTAGGTTTGTGTGGGGTTAATCGGGTTTCCCCGACACTTATGAATGAGTTCCTGATGTGAGGCCTGGGACGGGATTTTTCCTCTATGTGGATCCCCTTGGCTTTCGCAGCTGTCGTTGCAAGGACCTTCTCCTTGGCCTCTCTTACTTCTTCGATGGGCTTATAACCTAACCCGAACCTGACTTTCTGACTGCCCTTAGCTATGACGGGCCCCTTCCTTGTAATCTGGGCCCAAGACCTCTTCCTTTTTTATAACCCCATTTTGGAGCATGGCTACTGATGAGTACTGAAAAATGAGGATATTTCACCCCTAAATACCTATATTTAGCTGTCCGATGAAGGCTATCTGATGAGATTGATTAGATTTGAAGTGTTTCAGGTAAATACAAGCCAAGTATAGAAAACAGTACAAGAATTCTGAATATAATGTCAAAACACTGCAACTTCGGGTAATCAAGAACTTGGTACGACTTGCGGCTAAATTTGGACCTTCAAGACGGTCGAATTACGAAATTGTCAAAACATGAAAGTTGTAGATCTTTTCGTCAGCTTTCCAACGGCGTAAGAATCGTCTCAATCCGAGTTCAGGATAGAAAGTTATGGCCAAAATACCGAGCGATTCTGAACCAAGAAGAAGTCTTGAATTTCACGGATTGGTCGATTAATCGAGGCAATTTCGATCGACACGAATATGACCTTTGTGAACTGTTTTTGGGACTCTCTGTCGGCTCGATGCATAGACATCCCTTGGTCGATTAATCGACCCTAAAAATTGGCTTAGGAGACCTCACTTGCAGGTCTATTTAAAGTGACTCAAACACTTGGGAAGGGAGATTAGAATTAGAGTTTTTTTAGAGTTTTAGTTTTAGTGTTCTTAGTTTTAGCCATTGTTTTTCATAGTTAGACCTAGAAATAGGGAAGTTTTATTATTTCTTTTGAGAGCTTTGTTCCTTTAATTTTTCAAGACTCATTCCTTGATTTATAAATTTTGTTCAAAGTTTATTCTGCATTTATTTAGTTTACGAAGATTATCACCCATGTGGACCAACGTAATTTATTTTGAAGTTTGAGGTAATTTTAATTAATGTTATTTTCCCGACTTTATTTATTTATGTCATTTACTTACAATATGTGTGGCTAAATTTATAGGGATGGGGATCTAATGATTCCATCAGGGATGTACTTTAATAATATAAATTTAGGATTAAAATATGAGATTTTATTTTTATGGTTGTTGTGCTATCATGAGCGGATGAAATCCCGCCACTAACCGGATCGCGTGTCTTGAGTCATGCCCGGATCTCGGATCTGTAATGATAATTTTACCCTATCATTGTTATGGTCTTTGTGTTTTCATTGTGTGGATCTAATTACGATTATGTTGCAGGATCGAGTGCCGAGCCATGCCACTGGATCTTGGTTACGTAATGGTAATTTTATCTTAAATATCCCTAATCTGAATAAAGTGTATTGAGCCATGCCCTTGATTTGATTTGTAAGTGGTATTCTTGTTGGAATTTTCACCCACCTTGGGGATGATTTTTATTTGAACACGAGATCATGTGTGTCTAGTAGGTGCCCTTGATCCCGGATCTATATATGAAAATCATCTAAGTCCCTGATTTTGTGGATGCAACATGGAACCTATTAGGGTGTTGACCATTGATCTTCCATAAAAGATGTTTGTTACTAATGAAATATCTCATAATTTAATCCTTAGATTTATATTATAGGAAGAACGGACCAAAGATGGGAGGATTTAGTATCTTCATCTTTATCATCTTCACTTTTATTTGTGAATCATCAATTGAATTTTAGTTTGTAGTCATTAATTACCATCAACCACTTAAATCATAAAACTGGTAGAATACTGTTAGATCTTAATAGATTTCTAGAATTGCTTGTCTCTTTTAGGTATTTCAAAATTAATCCTCGTGGGAACGATCTCGTACTCCGCACCCACTATATACAAACCGATTCGTGCACTTGCGAGTAAAACATTACATTAAAAATATCACATCAAGTTTTTGGTACTTGAGATCAAATTGAGAAAATCTGAATTTTTGGTAGACAGTAAATTTTAGGAATTTTCGAGGATTAAAATAGTATTTCTGCTTAATTAAAAAAAAAAAAAAAAAAAATTTCGAAAATTTCAAATTTAAAAATTTTAATTTAAAAAAAAAAATAAAAATAAAAATAAAAAATTCGAAAATTCGAAAATTTCAAATTTAAAAATTTTAATTTAAAAAAAAAAAAAAAAAAAAATTCGAAAATTTCAAATTTAAAAATTTTAATTTAAAAAAAAATAATAAATAAATAAAAAATAAAAAAATAATTTTTTGGAGTCGATGCATCGACCCCTATTGTCGATGCATCGATTTGGCCTCAATTGATCGAGTGTGACTCGATCAATCGATTTTTAGTAAAAAAAAAAAATTGTTGAGGTTTTTCTGCCTGAAACCTCCACTCTGTGCATTATTTGCATGCACACTAGGTCTTCTAAAGAAAGAAATTTAGAGCGTTAAATTACGAGATCGAGCGTGCTGTCGGTCAAATCGTAAGGGCGCTAGATCAAATTTTAAGTGAATCATCCACTGGAGTCAATATGGCTGGCAACATGAATGGGCAACTCGAACAAGAGGAAGAACCAACATTGAGAGAACTGTTTTCTCCGATAACTACAAATACCCCATCATGCATTGTATACCCCGCCACACCTGGTGGCCGGTTAGAAATTCGGACAAATGTCATCCAAATCCTTCCAATCTTTCATGGCATGGAGCGAGAAGATCCATACCAGCATGTTAAAGACTTCGTCGAAGTCTGCTCATCTGTTTACCAAAATTTCAGCGAAGAATCTGTTAGGCTGCGCTTATTTCCTTTCTCTATAAAGGATAAAGCAAAAGCATGGTTAAATTCTCTACCATCGGGATCCATAACCACCTGGGATCAGATGGTCACAAAGTTTTTGTCAAAGTTCTTCCCTATGGCGAAGATGAATGTCCTTAGACGTGAAATCACGGATTTCACGCAAGAGGAAGATGAGAGATTATATGAAGCTTGGGATAGATTCATGGATCTCTTACTCAAATGCCCGCACCATGGATACTCAAAGTCGAGACTGGTCCAGTGTTTCTACAATGGACTAAATTAACCAAATAGACATCTAGTGGAGTCAATGAATGGCGGAGGATTCCTAAGCCTTAAAGAAACCGAATCTTATGCTTTCTTAGAAAAGCTAGCTGAGGATTCTCAGCACTGGGATTTCACAAAGACTCGGGAACAAGCAGTCAAAGCCCGTGATCAAGCCGGGAGTTCAACCAAGAAAGGAGGACTATATGTAGTAAAGGATTCCCCAGATCTGATGGCTAAACTTGATTTTCTCACTCAACAAGTGGAGGAATTGAAAGTAAAGAAGAATGTGCATATGGTCAATACACAACCTGAGCCATGTTCAATTTGTGCAAGTCCAATGCATATGGCAGATGATTGTCCTTCAATGCAGAACTATCATGAAGACACATCTGAACAGTTAAATGTTGTGAATAATTATGGGCGGAATCAAGGAAACGTTTTCAATGAGAATAACCCAAATAGCTGGAGATACCACCCAAATTTCTCATGGAAACAAGATAATCAAAGAATGCGCCGAGAAGCGAGGGGACGAACTTTTATCCCCAACAAAATTTCAATCAAGGACCGCAGAACTACGGTCAAGGGCAATTTCAGCGACAAGGGTTCAATAACCGAATCAATTTCAATACAATCAAAATCGGGTTAGGCGTACGGCAAATGAACCAGAATTTTCGTTTACATAGCCAATGGGAGGTTATCAAAACCAACCACAACAAAATTTTGTCGACATTTCCACCACCGGATTTAACAACCCAGGAAATCACAACGTCCTCATACACAAACCCCTTCTCGAGGATCGATGAAACTCATCCATTCTCTCACGTCCTCATTCTCTAAAATAGAGACCCAAATTGGGCAATTGACATCCTTTCTCTGTGAGAGAGAAAAAGATTCGTTTCCATGCCAACCTGTTCCTAACCCAAGGGGCCAAATGGTTGTTGAACAAACATCAACTTCAACACAAGAGGAGACTCATCAACAAATACGGGCGATCACAACGTTGAGATCTGGGAAGCAGGTCGATAACAAAGTAGTGGTGTCAGAGGAGGAGGAAGAGTCGATGGAGAGAAGAAATCAAGAGAGAGAAGAAATTGATGACAAAGTACAAGCAAAAGAAATATCGAGATGACAACGAGTGAATGTAAGAAAAGTCTAGTTAAAAGCAAGTAGCCAAAGATTGATGGCACCACTGAGAAATCGCGATGTGGAAGGAATAAATGAGATTTTCAAGCAATTAAAAATTAATATTCCCTTCCTGGATGCCATCCGTCAAGTACCTCCTTATGCTAAATTTTTGAAGGAATTGGTCACAAACAAAAGAAAGACCAATATTCCGAAAAAGGCTTTCTTAGCCGAGCTGGTTAGTTCAGTGTTGCAAGCAAAGCTCCCAATCAAATACAAGGACCCAGGTTGTCCTACAATCTCGATCATTATCGGCGATAACCGTATTGATCAGGCCCTTTTGGACTTAGGAGCAAGTGTCAACTTGTTGCCTTATTCTGTGTATAAGGAGCTCGAATTGGGAGAACTTAAGACCACTGCGATGACCCTTCAGTTAGCTGATCGGTCCGTAAAGATCCCTCGAGGAATTGTAGAAGATGTCCTCATCAAGGTGGATTCTTTCTACTTTCCTGTAGATTTTGTTGTTCTAGACACTGAACCAACATCAAATTTGAAGAATAATATTCCAGTGATTCTAGGAAGACCATTCCTAGCAACCTCCAATGCGCTGATCAATTGTCGAAATGGGATCATGAATCATCATTAGGAATATGGACAAAGGAACTCAACATTTTAATATTGCCAAGACCTATGGAGGATGACGAACATGCACAAGCATGCATACTCGATGAAATTGTAGAGGAAATATTTAATGCATCTGAATCTGACGATCCTCTAGCAGCTTGTCTTGCGCATTTTGGAGAAAATTTCGATGTGGATCACCTAATCCAAGAAGTAAATCACATGTTGGATTCCACACCACGTCTGGGTGAAGAACAGGAAATAGAGTGTGGAACTCAAATTGAATTAATCAAGGAAAAGCCGAAAGAGGAGGAGAAAGTGTCCTTAGAACTTAAACCTCTTCCGGAAAATCTCAAGTATGCCTACCTGGGGGAGAATGAAACTCAACCATTATCATATCATCAACCGGATGCTTGAATCCAAAGGCCAACTCATGAATGTACTCAAAGAGCACAAAAGTGCCCTCGGTTGGTCGATAAAAGATATCAAAGGCATTAGTCCGACGGTGTGTATGCACCGAATCCATTTGGAAGACAATGCTAAGCCTTCTAGGGAACCACAGAGGAGACTGAACCCTATAATGCAAGATGTGGTCCGAAATGAGGTAATCAAACTTTTAGATGCTGGAATCATATACCCCATCTCGGACGATAAATGGGTCAGCCCCACAGAAGTGGTCCCTAAGAAATCGGGAATCAGAGTGGTTAAGAATGAAGAAAACATACTGGTCCCTACAAAAATTCAAACAGGGTGGAGAGTGTGCATTGATTATCGGAAGTTAAATTTGATGACGAGAAAAGATCACTTTCCACTTCCGTTTATCGATCAGATGTTAGAAAGATTGGCCGGGCATGAGTACTATTGCTTTCTCGATGGCTATTCCGGGTATAACCAAATAGTCATTGCGGAGGATCGTGAAAAGACCACTTTCACATGTCCTTTGGTACTTTCTCCTACCGCGAATGCCGTTTGGGCTTTGTAATGCACCACTACATTCCAAAGATGTATCTTTGAGTATTTTTCGGATATGGTCGGCGATTCTTGGAAGTCTTCATGGGACGACTTCTCGATACATGGAAAGCAGCTTCTTGTTGTTTGAATCATTTGTCGCTAGCGCTTGCACGATGCCAGGAGAAGAATCTTGTTCTTAACTGGGAGAAATGTCACTTCATGGTTAAAGATGGCATTGTTTTGAGACACATCATATCGTCCCAGGGTATCAAGGTCGATAAGGCTAAAGTTGATTTAATTGCCGACCTACCACCACCGAGGACAGTGAAGGAAATCAGATCTTTTACAGGCCCACGCCGGTTTTCTGAGCGTTTTATTAAAGATTTCAGTAAGATAGCACGGCCGCTCTGCAGCTTACTTTCCAAAGATGTCCCATTCATCTTTGATGATAAATGTTTGCGGGCCTTTGAAACCATTAAGGCCAAATTAACAAAAGCTCCAATAATTCAATCTCCGAACTGGGCCTTCCCGTTCGAAATTATATCTTGACGCCTCGATTATGCAATTGGAGGCTTTTGGGGAACGAATAGAAAAATTACGCATGTGATCTACTATGCGAGTCGCACTCTCAACGATGCCCAGTTGAACTACTCGACCACTGAAAAGGAACTTTTGGCGGTAGTTTTCGCGTTGGATAAATTTCGATCCTATTTATTATGATCTAAAGTTGTAGTATTCACAGATCACGCTGCTCTGCGATATCTGTTCGCTAAGAAAGAGGCTAAGGCACGTTTAATTAGGTGGATCTTGTTGTTGCAAGAGTTCGATTTGGAGATCAAGGACAAGAAAGGTTCAGAAAATGTGGTGGCCGATCACTTGTCACGAATAATTATTGAGAAACGCGAGCTGTTAGATCTTGGAGCACTTCCCGGATGAACAGTTGTTCAGGATTGATTGCCTACCTTGGTATGCGGATCTTGTCAATTTCCTAGTCACCGAGAAATTACCTCACCATTGGTCAAAGAATGAGAAATCTAGTTTCTTAGCTCGGGTGAAACACTATTTTTTCGAAGATCCGTACTTATTCAAATACTGTCCTGATCAAATCATACGACGATGTATTCCTGAATCTGAGCAACCACGAATCATCTCGTTCTGTCATGAGTTAGCTTGTGGAGGTCACTTTAGTTCCAAAAAGACTGCAGCTAAGATCTTTCAAAGTGGTTTTCTTGGTGGCGATATTTAAGGATTGCCATCAACATTGCAAATCCTGTCAAAACTGTCAAATGCTAGGCCGAATCTCAAAGCGCAACATGATGCCGCTCAACCCAATTTTAGAAGTTGAATTATTTGAAGTTTGGGGGATCGATTTTATGGGTCCTTTCCCGAATTCGTTTGGAAATACGTTCATTCTTGTCGGCGTTGACTATGTTTCGAAATGGGTAGAGGCCGTGGCTTGTAAATCTAATGATCACAGAGTAGTGATCAAATTTCTCAAGGATCAAGTGTTTTCACGTTTTGGCATTCCAAAGGCGATAATCAGTGATGGTGGAAAGCACTTTTGCAATAAAGTGTTCACCCAATTAATGAAGAAATATGGTGTTACACACAAAGTTGCTACACCATACCACCCTCAGACAAGTGGCCAAGTTGAAGTCTCTAATCGGGAACTTAAGCGGATTTTAGAAAAGACAATCAATCCAAACCGTAAAGACTGGTCGTTAAAGCTGAATGACGCTCTATGGGCGTATAGAACTGCATTTAAAACTCCGATTGGCATGTCGTCAGTATCGGTTGGTCTTTAGTAAAAGGTGTCACCTCCCGGTTGAATTGGAACATCGAGCATTTTGGGCGTTAAGTCATTGAATTTCGATTTCTGAAATCGGTACCAAAGGGTCTCCAAATAAATGAATTAGAGGAACTCGTCTTTGATGCATATGACTGTGCTAAATCGTATAAGGACCGTATGAAACGGGTTCATGATCAATCTATTCTGCGGAAATCGTTCGTTGTTGGTCAACTAGTTCTACTCTACAATTCCCGACTTCATCTATTTCCGGGGAAACTAAAAACCCGTTGGAGTGGTCCTTTCAAAATCTCTCGAATACTCCCCAATGGGGCAGTAGATATTATCAACCCGAAACACGGGAATGTTTTTCGGGTTAACGGTCAGCGATTGAAACCGTTCCTTGAGAATGCGGTTGCATTCTCTGACACTATTTCTTTGAGTGAGCCACTGGCTCACCCTGACTGAGCAATTCCCAAGGTCGAGCTATCGACTTTAAACTAGCGCTCATTGGGAGGCAACCCAATTGTTTAGTTTAGGATTTAGGTTTTAGGATTTATTAGTTTTTTTTCGTTCCTTTTTGTTTTGTTGTATTTAGTTTAGATTGTTTTTAATTCCCTCAATAGTGTAATCATATTCCCTTCAATATATTTTTTATGTTCCAATTTGATACACATATTCTCTGCACCTGATCTTTGTGTTGAGGTACTTTTTTCAAACAGGTTTGGGGGTGCGCTACTTCTTTCAGTCAATGAGGACATTGTCATCTTTAAGTTTGGGGGTATGGTTAATTATTTTGCGTCATTTATTTATTTGTTTTATTTGAAATAAAAAAAAAAAAAAAAATTATTTTTGAAGTCATCATGCACATTATTTTACGATTGTTTTCAAACTTTAGTTGATGATGCATGTGAATTTAATTTTGAGAATACTAGTGTCATATTTTGATTACTTGTATCTAAGATGATGAAGCTTAATGTGATATGTGTGGATAATTTTGATATTCATGCCTAGAATTTTTACACTGATACCAAACTAAGACTTAGAAATCGATGAACTGTTTTGAATGTTGAATCTTAGGTTCTCAGTGGAGACTAAACCCAGTGAGCTTTAAAGCTAATTTCCCGTCATTCATGAGTGAATATATAAACTCGGAGTTTTCTTTGAATACGACTTATTTTGCATAATCTCATACACTTCATTTTGACTTGTGACTTTGCATAAAATCATATTCATATCATTATGTTAGAATGTACTGTATATCTACTCAAGGCAAATAGGCAAAGTTACTATCTTTTAAGGACATGATTGAAGGCCATCTTTGGCTCGTTTGTGCTTAAAATGCCCCACCTCAAATAAATTTATCTTTCTAGTACCCCTTTGAGCCTATTGAAAATTTACCTTTATACATTCTTTGATAAGCCACGTTAACCTTTAACCCTTCACCATTTGAAAATTGACTTTACCCTTCTTATTTAGAGAAATTAGGAGCGAGGGATGAGAGTGAGCGAAAAGAGAGTAAGTGGAGAGATACTGAGTTGTGGTGTTTACTGAGAGTGTATGGCAAAAATAAAAAGAAAAAGGGGAGAGAAAAAGAAAAAGAAGATTGTGAAAAATAATGAAAATAATGAGGTGCTTTAAGAAAAGAAATTCAAAAGAAAAGTGAGTTGAAAAATAGAAAAATTGAGAGAGTAGAAAAGAAAAGAAGAGAAATAGAAAAAAAGTTGTTTCTTTTCCAATTTCTCGAAACTTTGAATCCCAACTTCCAATTCTTTCTTACCCTTTCACAGCCCCATTACAACCCTAAAAAGATCTTCATGATCTGATCTCGCATCAGTAACTGCCTTGTGGAGAGTAAATATGTGATACTTATGACACTTGATATGACATGCTTAGGATATACAAGTATCTTCTTATGAGATTTATTTTTGTTCATTGATTGCATCGTGTTTCATTTATCATGTGAGACCTTTTTATTTGCTTTGTATTGACCTCTCACATATGTGCGAAAACTTATCCACTATCGGTGTCTTTATATTTTGAGAGTATACCTAAAGTGAGGATTGAGTCAAAACAACAGATCCAACGATTTTCCGTTTGAACTAGTTCTGAGATGAATGAATTTTGGTTTGGTTATTCACACACTTCACGTTTAGGCATGAATGGATGAGCTATCTAACGATTTGAGCATTAGACTAATTTGAATGGATATTAGTATGATTAGTATAACATTGTTATTTAAAATTGAGGATTCGCATGTTGAATTGATTAATGATTTTTGTTTTTGAATGGTATATATGTTATCAAAATCATGTTTTGAAAACTCAATTTTATCGATGATTTCAAAATGTATTGAAGTTTGTGGGTAACTTCTTGTAAACCCTCGGAGACACAACTCCTCCACTAGGATCACCTAGGGGTTTAAAGGCTTGTTGCACATGCTAAGTGCAATCGTGTTCCCTACGAAAGTGGCATTTATTTTCTTTAGTTTGCTTTGCTCGAGGACTAGCAAAGTGTAGGTTTGGGGGTATGATGAGTACTGAAAAATGAGGATATTTCACCCTAAATACCTATATTTAGTGTCCGATGAAGGCTATCGATGAGATTGATTAGATTTGAAGTGTTTCTGTAAATACAAGCCAAGTAGAAAAGCAACAAGAATTCGAATATAATGTCAAAACACGCAACTTGGTAATCAAGAACTTGGTACGACTTGCGGCTAAATTTGGACCTTCAAGGCGGTCGAATTCAAAATTGTCAAAACATGAAAGTTGTAGATCTTTTCGTCACTTTCCAACGGCGTAAGAATCGTCTCAATCCGAGTTCGGGATAGAAAGTTATGGCCAAAATACCGGCAAGTGTCTGAACCAAGAAGAAGTCGAATTTCACGGATTTATGGGTCGATTAATCGAGCGAAATTTGATCGACACGAATATGACACTGTGAACACTGTTTTGGGACTCTCTGTCATAGACATCCTTGGTCGATTAATCGACCTAAAAAATTACTTAGGAGACCTCACTTACCGGGTCTATTTAAAGTGACTCAAACACTTCGGGGAAGAGGAGATTAGAATTAGAATTTTTTTTAGAGAGTTTTAGTTTTTAGTGTTCTTAGTTTTTAGCCATTGTTTTTCATAGTTAGACCTAGAAATAGGGAAGTTTTATTATTTCTTTTTGAGAGCTTTGTTCCCTTTAATTTTCAAGACTCATTCTTTCAGTTTATAAATTTTGTTCAAAGTTTATTCCTGCATTTATTTCGTTTCTGAAGATTATCATCCGTGTGGATCAACGTAATTTATTTTGAAGTTTGAGGTAATTTTAATTAATGTTATTTTCCCGTCTTTATTTATTTATGTCATTTACTTATAATATGTGTGGCTAAATTTATAGGGATGGGGATCTAATGATTCCCATCCGAGGGATGTACTTTTAATAATATAAATTTAGGATTAAAATATGAGATTTTATTTTTATGGTTGTTGTGCTATCATGAACTGATGAAATCCCCGCCACTACTTAGGGATCGCGTGTGTAGAGTCATGCCGGGATCTCGGATCTGACGGTAATTTTACCCTATCATTGTTATGGTCTTTATGTTTTCATTGTGTGGATCTAATTACGATTATGTTCTGGGATCGAGTGTGCCGAGCCATGCCCTGGATCTTGGTTCTGTAATGGTAATTTTATCTTAAATATCCCTAATCTGAATAAAGTGTGTCGAGCCATGCCCTTGATTTCAGATTTGTAAGTGGTATTCTTGTTGGAATTTTCACCCACCTTGGGGATGATTTTTATTTGAACCTGAGATCATGTGTGTCTAGCCGTGCCCTTGATCCCAGATCTATATATGAAAATCATCTAAGTCCTGATTTGCAGGGATGCAACATGGAACCTATTAGGGTGTTGACCATTGATCTTCCATAAAAGATGTTTGTTACTAATGAAATATCTCATAATTTAATCCTTAGATTTATATTATAGGAAGAACGGACCAAAGATGGGAGGATTTAGTATCTTCATCTTTATCATCTTCACTTTTATTTGTGAATCATCAATTGAATTTTAGTTTGTAGTCATTAATTACCATCAACCACTTAAATCATAAAACTGGTAGAATACTGTTAGATCTTAATAGATTTCTAGAATTGCTTGTCTCTTTTAGGTATTTCAAAATTAATCCTCGTGGGAACGATCTCGTACTCCGCACCCACTATATACAAATCGATTCGTGCACTTGCGAGTAAAACATTACATTAAAAATATCACATCAGCTACTGCTGCTACCATGCCACCTCCGATTCTTGGAATGATGCCCTCGATGGGCTCCGGGAGTATTGCTGACACCTCGTACTCGAAACTATGGAGGTCAACGTCCTCAGTGGTGTGTGGTACATTCAGCATATTGGGTTTTTCAATGCTATTGGCAGCCTTTTCTTTCTCACTGTGCCCCTCTCCGATGATTGTCATAATCTTATGCCCAGATGCAAATTTGAGTTTCTGGTATAATGTGGAAGGTATGGTTCCGACTTCATGTAGCCACGAGCGCCCTAACAGCAGATTAAACGAGGATTTGATGTCTATTACTTGAAATAGTATGGAGAAGGTCATTGGCCCAATTAACAGCTCAAGGTCAACTTCTCCCATTATCTCTCTTCGTATGTTATCAAAACCTCGGGCACTAGTTCTTGTGGGTCTCAGCATGCACGGGTCTACCCTAATCTTGGTGACAGTTTTTAATGGGCATATATTCAATGCAGACCCGTTATCGATTAGAACTAAGGGGATAATCATATTTCTGGACTCAACGGTTATATTCAAAGATATTGAGTGACTACCTCCTTCCTCAGGTAAATTGGCATCAGAAAATGAAATGGCATTTGGAGCCATCACTTGACCAATTATCTGCCCAACTTCATCGGACTAACTTGAAGCGACACATGCGCATTCTTTAACACCCCCATTAATGCTTGAAAATAGAGTGGGGACGTCATTAACAGATCCCATACAGTAATATGGGCGGGAATTCTTCTCAGCTGAGTCTCCAATATATGTTTTCGACTCATTTTTTTGAAGGGGTTCACTGCGCTATCTTTCTTCCCTTCTGGTTGGGCTTGTGCTGCTGTCGGTGTTTCCGACTGCTTTGAGATCTTCTCGGATCGGGTCACAAAGTCCACTGCCCCTTCTCTGTGGCTGCCAACGTTAATATCTGTTTGCTCATAACTCAGCGGGACCTGAAGAGGATCATAGGTTGGTCCCGAGATCTGAAATGGTATAGCAGTCGGTATCGGAGGTACCTGCTCCGCGGGCTCAGGAGGTGTGGGCAACATTTGATTTACCTCGGTGATAGCCAGTTGAGGGGCAAAATTAGGCCAAATGGGGGTGGTGAAGCTTGAGGGTGGTGGTACGGGGGGAAAAGGGGCAACAATAGGCCCTTGGTAGCTGATAGGTGTTGGCGGAGGGTTGGGGGTATGATGAGCTATCGGGTAATTAACGGGGGTGGTGGTGTATGGTTGATATGCATTTATATGCACATAATTGATGGTGTTGGTGGTGGAAAGTAAGCCCTAAGATCTAAGGGTTCAACTCGCGGTGCTGGGCTGGGAAAATAGTCCAATAAATTCAAGGGTTCAATTACCCCAATATTCCCTTCTTCATAATTCCTCAGTGATGGTGCCACATAGCTCTCCCGATCACTGATGTAATCAAACGGATCAAATTAGGATTCCTCCTCATATTCCTCTACCATTCCGACGGTGGGTCTGGGACCCTCTCCTCCGGTAGGATGTGGTGGTAATGACACCTAATGAATGTTTGCGTGCTGGTTCACTTGAGAAGGTGTCGGTGGAATGATTTTCCTGACATCTATTAAATCTTGGATCGTGTGCTTCAATGGGAAGAAACGCTCAGTCGGGTGACCCGGACCCTGATGAAAATTACAATGGGTATTAGGGTCATAGTTCTTTGGGATCGGGTGAAGAGGAGGTTGCGCTTAACGAATAGTGACTAATCCCTTTTCTACTAGTAAAGATAAAAGTACACTTAACGATTGTCCCAGGGGTGTAAATACTCGGTCATAGCGGGCTTTCCTCTGCTCTAGAGTCATCTGCAGTCCTTGCGATTTCTGTTCTCTGCATACCTTTCGATTCGACGGTAAAACGGATTATATTGTTATTATGGGGCCTGGTGTTGGCAATGTTCTGAACATCGACCCCTGTTCTCTTCTCATTCCTTTATTCTGAAAACCTTCTAACCCCACTGGTTTCACTTGGTATATTTTTATTCAGGCGGCCTTCCTTGATAGTGTCCTCGCATCGATTAGCATTCCTCACCAGATCAGTAAAGCTGGACTGCTGTTAGTATACCAAAAAGTCCGAGATCACTGGCAAAGTATTCTTTGAAATCATTTTGATCTACTCATCGTCAGGTATCCTATTTCTGACCTGAGCTACTGGTGTTCTCCATCGCCCCAAATAGTCGCTGAAAGTCTCATTCGAGTTCTGCCTTAGACAGGCTAAGTCTGACTTACACAACTCAATGTCTATATTGTAGACATATTGTTCTTGGAATATGTGCGTTAGGTGCTTCCATATCTTGATCATAGATGATTCTAAAGATGTGAACCACCTCAAAGCCGGACCGATTAAACTCTTTTAAAAAACTTTTATCAATAGTCTTTTGTCCCCTCCATACTGGCACATGTCCCCACAGTAGGACTTTAGGTGTGTTATGGGATTGCCGGTGCCGTTGTATTTGTCGAAGGCCGGCATTTTAAATTTGGGAGGCAAGGGGACCTCAGCGAACAAACACAAATTTGTGAAGTCCGTGGCGTAGATTTCAGTACCACCCATTTTCATTAACCGCTTTCAGATTTTGTCCAAGCTGTTCTTCAAATTTTCGATTCTTTGAACATGGGAGCTGCTTTCTCGGCAGTTGGTTGGACTTCACTTTGGGCTATTAGGGGGTGGGCAATTAGAGGAGTGTTTAGGCTGGTCAATGCCCCAACATAGGCTCCATTGTTCCTAATCTCATCCTCTTCATACTGCTGGTCGATATATTGTGCAGTGAGGGTGGGATTCTCATGCTGGTGTTGCACGGATTGGATGGGAATGACATGAGTGGGGGTTAGATGAGTCCATTGGGGATGAGGGAAGGTTTGTTGGATGATGGGATGAGTGGAAGTTAGATTTTGGAGTGGGGCCTGATGAGGCCATTGAGCATGGGGGAAGGCCTGAAACTGGCTTTGGGATGTTGGGATATGAGAGAGTTGGGGCTGATGTAAGGCATGGGATTGAGCTGGGTATAAGGGTTGTGAATGGGTAAAATTTTGGAGGAATTGTGAAAAGTATGGGTGTGAGGCTCCAAGGTTTTGTTGGGCTTGGGTTTGGGCTATGAAGTCTTGGGAGGGTTGGGCTATGAAGCCTTGGTCCTGATAGGTTTGGGCGATGGGCCCTTGAAAGGTTTGGGCCATGGGCCCTTGATGGGTCTGGGCCATGGGGCCTTGGTGGGTCTGGCCCATTGGGTCTTGATGGGTCTGGGTCATGGGGTGGGTTTTGGGCCATAGGGCCTTGGGACCTGTAGGGAATGGGGGTTTGGTCCATTGGGCCTTGGGATATTTGGGTAGTGTGGATGATGGGGGGTTGATGGGGGTCATGGGGGAATGAAGCATGGAGATTGGCTAGGGTATGAGATGGGTTCATGGATATGGGGGGTGGAGGAGAGGATGCATTTTGGAAAGCCTTCAACATGGAGTAGGCTTGGAACATCTCCTCCATCATGGTCATGGAAGGAGGGTCGGATGGAGATGGTGGATTTAAGGGGTGATGGGGTATAAATGGGATAGAGGTGGAGGATAAATTGGGCATGGCCCCGATTAAATTGGGCATGACTCGGATAAGTGATAGAATATGGGGTGGATTGGAGGGAAGAAGTGGGGCATTGGAAAAGGAGGGTTGGTTGGGTATATATGTGGATGATGAAGGGTAAAGTGTGGGTGATTGAGAAAAATCGGGCATGGCCCCGGTAAAAATGGGCATGACCAGGGTAGATGGGGAGATGTGTGGGGGGTTGGAAAAGGGGAAAGTAGTATATGTGAATGAGGGTGGATCGAGCCTATATGGGGAAGATGGAAGATCGGGCATGGATGTGAATGTGAGAATTTGGGTAGATGAGAAATAGGGTATGTTGGATGAGTTTTGAATGGGTGTAGAAGGGAAAATGGGCATGATTTGGGTAAAAGATGGGGAATTGGGAGATGAGTTTTGGATAACTTGGGAAGTGGTGGATGGAAAAATAGGGACGCCAAAGGGGCCGGAAATGGCAAAGAATGATTGAGTGAGGGAGATGTTGGTTAAAATTTCTCCCGAATGGGAATGGGTTGGAGAATGTGGCGGGGATGAATCGGGATCGGCATAAGCCGGGTCCACTACCCATGACAACGTTTGTTGGCGGGTTGGGTACAGGTGCCTTGGATAAGGCCCAAAAAATTTCTTCCTCCTTCCCCTATGGGATGATGGAGGGCAAGATGATGTCGTTATGCCAGCACCACAAAGACTCTAATTTTTAGGTTTTTTTATTTTTTTAAATTTTTTGAATTTTTATAAGTAAAAACAAAGGTTCCGAGGCCCTGGAGTTCCCTTCTCTGGTGGCTTTCGTACCCTAATTTAGGACCCGCGGCGACGATTCCGAAGCACTTCGAAAGAATCAAAGGAAGACCTTTGATCTATTGAAGGCACAGAAATCAATGCGGACAACTCAATCCCCCAAGATGAGTCAAAGAGAAGTCTCCTTCTTTTGACCGGCAGAGGTGTATTGGGTGTCGGGGATGGCAGGGCCCAAATAGAGGCACTAAGACACTAATCGGGGGACTCGGGATGTGGAAAAAAGCCACAGATCCGAACTGCTACTGTTCAAAACTACACAGCAGCAACTTCAGTTCGGAGTTGGTCTCTAAACTGGTTTTTTTATGGAAGCTGGGCTTTTGAGAACTGACTGATTTTTTAGTGATCCGTTCTCTCCTCACCGAACCTAAGGGATGTGAGTCCGGTATAACTCGCTAGCGCGCTCCCCAAGGGTTTTAAGCTTTATAGGAATAGGAACCCACCCGATATACCTCCAGCGCAAGCGCTTTCTCAGATACTAGGTGAGCTAGGACTTTTCTGGATCATCACCACTAGGGGCTGCCGCCATACTAAGACCCGAGTGGTTGTATGTATGCCTAAACCCAACCCTTTGAAAATCTACCCCGTAAAAGTAAATTAATTAAGTTCCCTATCTTGGTTCAATTTTAAATGTTTTCAAAGCTTTTTTTTTTATGGAAGTTTTATTACGTTCAAAGAATGGGGGTGATGATCTCGTGCCGCCTTTATGAGCCGGCGTCCACTGTTAAGATATGACAAGAAATAAGGAAAAATGACGGGGCCAGTCAAGCGACTAGGCAAAAAATATAAAGTGCTAAAATTTAAAACTGAATCATAAAGGTAAGTAAGAAAGGTGCCAGTTAAGTGACTAGGCGAAAATTGCTGAAATTTAAAGCCGAAACGTAGGGGTGAGTAAAAAAGGTATCAGTCAAGTGACTAGGCAAAAATTGCTAAAATTTAAAGCCGAAATGTAGGTAAGCAAGAAAGGTGTCAGTCAAGTGACTAGGCGAAAATTGCTGAAATTTAAAGTCAAAACGTAAGGGTAAGTAAAAAGGAGCCAGTCAAGTGACTAGGCAAAAATTATTGAAATTTAAAGCCGAAACGTAGGGGTAAGTAAAATTACGTAATCGGAGGGGTGAGTAACAAAAGTAAAAAATGCACTAAAAAATAGCAATAAAAGATTAGTAAAAATAAAAAATAAATGGGTCAAGTTCAAGGGGAAGCTCTACTAGCTACTCCCCAGCAGAGTCGCCATCTGTGCAACCGTGGGATTTTTTTGACGATCCCGTCCCGACGATGCACTCGCTAAATAAAATATTTAGAGTCGCCACCCGGAGCTTTTGGTGTCCCAAGAAACTTAGATCAATTTTTATGAGCACCGAAGTGCTAAAAATATGACTCTAAATTCAGTCCACACCAAAGGTTCTTGGGTAGGGGCTTCGATTATCGATTGAGAAGGTGTTAGGCACCCAATCAACCCGTTAAATGCGGTCTCTACTTAAGGCCAGGTCTATGTGGGACTGGTTTATATATATATATATATATATATATATATATATATATATATATATATATATATATATATATATATATGAAAGCAAAATGAGCGGCACTTACCCTTGCCCGAAGGCACACTGATCCTATTGAGCCCTTCCCGCTTGCCGAAATTTGGGCAGTGTAACTGCTCAATTCTATGATAGAGGAAAAGCAAAGAAGGTAGAGGAATAGAGGGGAGAGCCGGAGCTCTCGGGCCCTTGTAGCATCGTTGGGAAGTCTTGCGTTGGCTTACTTCGGTGAGCTTTTTGAAGGCTTGTATGGTATGGAATGGGGTTCTAACTCCTAAAGCTTGAAGCTAAGATGTAGAAAAAGAAAGTTATAAGATAACACATACTTAACCTAGAGGTTTTTAGTGAAATACTAAGGTCTAAAAGGGCTTTTTGAAATTTGAAATTTGTATGAGGATGGTGCACCAAAGGGAGAAAGATCTTCTTACTTAAGCTCTTTCTCTCTTACGTAAAAATTCTCAACCCTTAAGCAAGAGGGGTAGCTATCTATTTATAGAGAAAGGGAGGATTAGTGAGGGGTTAAAGTCCTAATTGGGCTAGCAATTAGGTAATGGGCAATCTAAGGTTTTTGTAGTTTTCTAGAGCATGGAGAAGAATGATTTGGGTTTAATGATAGATGATAGGGTGGTGACTTGGATGACAAAAGAGTGATAACTTAAGCTAATAGGGTCACTAAGGACCTAACGAAACACACCCTCGACTTTGGGATGGTCCACAAGTCAAACCCCCAATGTCAATTTTGGCCATTTTTTGAAGGAAAATCAGGCCCAAACTGTTGGAAGTTGAAGACCCGTAGGGGCCCGGCCCGGTTTGCTATTTCCTGCACAAATCCGTATTTTTTAAATTGCCATAACTTTTGATGTACAACTCCAAATTAAGCGATTCTTGGTTCGTTGGAAAGTTGGAAAAATCTACTTTCTAAAGGTATAAGCCTTAAGTTGGGCAACTATCTATGCTAACCTTGGCGCTCCTCTTTTTATCAGTTGTTTTGGTTAGTTCGAAACTGGCTCTATGGGTCCAATTTTATAATTTCTTGCATAAATTTGCGATCTTTATTCTGCGATATCTTTTGATGTACAACTTCAAATTAGGCGATTCTTAGTTCGTTGGAAAGATGGGAAGCTCTACTTTCCAATGATATATGCCTTAGGTTGGACAACTATTCATAAAAACTTTGGCACTCCTCTTTCTAACTGCTGTTCAAGGGGGTTCGAATCGTGCCCGGAAAGGATTCTAATAGGTATGGGGAGGCTATGGTTGATTCCTGAGGGTTCGGGATTGGCTTCTAAATGTACGGGGTAAATTATGAGGGATCTAGGGTGATTCTTAGGGGTTTGGAGTAATTCCTAAGGGCTCCATACATGCTATCAAAAGCTCGGAAGTGTGCCTCTCTCGAAATGTGTTTCGATCGGGCCTTAGGCCAAATTTGGGTGTCTACAGCAATACATGGCCATGATCAAAATATGTAGAGTAGGTTGATATTTTGAAGAGCCCATGGTAGATGTAATTGGATAAATGTTTTAATCTTGCCAAGGGCCAAACAAAAATAAATTGTTTTAAAAAAGACTAAGTGATATAAAGTATACCAAATCTTTTTGAGTGTGATCCTGAAATTGAACAGGCTCTCTTACGAAATCTGGCTTCCAACCGTATTTCTAAAAGAGAATCAATTGCAATGGTTAAAGATCGGCCCATCCAAGAGGAGTACACCCTAGTTGCGTTGGCCATGCCCTCATGCATCATTTTACCTAAGGTGGCAAACGGTCAACACTTCGAGATCAGGCACACCCTGCTACAAGTCCTTCCGAACTTTCACGAGCTTGATCGCGAAGATCCCTATCAACATCTTAGTGACTTTATTGAACTCTGGACCATATTAAAAATGACAGCACCTAATGATGAGGTTGTTCAGATGAGATTGTTCCCATTCTCACTAAAGGACTGGGCAAAAATATGACTTATTTCTTTACCCGCTTGAAGTATTACCATGTGGGATAGACTAAAAGCCAAATTTCTGACCAAGTATTTTCCAATTGGTAAAGCTAATCAGATTCGTCAAGTAATTCAAACCTTTCGACAATTGCTAGGAGAACAATTTCACGAGATTTGGGAACAAATGCAAGACCTATTGCACAAATGCCCTAATTATGAAGTACCAAACTAGTAAATTGCACAGAGTTTTTACCAAGGTCTAACTGAGGGAAACCAATAAATTGTAGATGTTGTGAGTGGAGGCACCTTCATGGCCCAGAATGGACGGCAGTCTTGGGACCTTTTTAAGAGACTGGCCGATAATTCATTGCATAAACAAGCCCTGCAAAAGGTTGATCGTGATGTTACTCGCCATACACCTCTTGCTAGGGGTGGTCTTTATGATGTCAATCTTGATAAAGTAAAGACGGAGAGAGACATTAATGCTAAGGTGGCGATTTTGGAATAAAAATTAGTATCATTGATGACCCCCAACCTTAATTCTATGGAGAAGCCCATAGCAGCCTATGCTATTTTCCAGGGCTTGACCATGCCATAAATGAATGCCCAGCAGCCCCATTGTACCCGGAGATGATAGAAAAGGAATAAGCTTTTGCATTCCAGCGGAGTGACTATGGTAACATGTATAACCCGCAGTAAAGAAACCATCCTGATTTTTATTATAGCTCTACTATTGGCCAACAACAATGATCATCTGTTGTTCAACCAAGATATCCTCCAAACCAGAATTTTCAGTTGTCCTACATGCCACCTATGAGGCTATATCAGCCTACAAAGTAGTAACAGTATAGGCCAGCTCAGAGCAGCGGATCTAATGCAATAGTTGTTCAAATGCTTAAGGATTTACCACAGTCGCATCAACATTCCAAGGATTTATCTTAGCTTGCTCAACTCTCTCAAACACTACATTCGCGCACTTAGTCTATTACAAAACTAGAAGCCCAAATCGGGCAGCTAGCTATGCAAATGGTGAAGAGAGAGAATGGTCAGTTACTGTCACAACCAGTGAGTAACCCAAGAGGACAAGTTTACATGAGAGGAACATCGATTTGTGCAGAACATGCCCAAGTTGTTCAACTTTTACAGAGCGGTAAGACCAAGGTATCAAAAATCGGCCGATACCGATACGTATCGGCGATACATATCGGTTTTCGGCCAAACCGATACATATCGGTATTTCATATCAGCATCGCCAATACGTATAGGCTATCAACCAATACGTCTCAGTTTTGACTGAGACAATTTATTTATTTTTATTATTATTATTATTATTATTATTATTTTAAATTGGTCGATACATATCGGTATCGACCGATTCGTATCGGTTTCGGGCAAACTGATACCTGAGACCGATACTGATTTTAATACCTTGGGTAAGACTGTGAACAACAAAGTAGAGATGCTTATGTCAATAGCCATCCTTGAGACTGAGGATAGAGAACCTAAAAATAATGAGGCAATTTCCCAACCAGAAAAGACAAAAATATTTGAAATTGAAAATAAAATTCAAAAAAATAATAAAGATAGTGTGCCCAATATGGTGACTGAAGTACCATACGTACCAAGGTTACCTTTTTCAAATGCTTTTGTCACACCATCACCTTTTGATAGAAACCCAAAAAAATGGAGATCACCGAGATCTTCAAAGAGGAGAAAATAAATCTCCCCTCTTAAAAGCTACAACTCTACTTAAGCTTAAGGATCCCGGAGTGCCCACCATTCCATGCATTATTGGCAGCCATGCATTATTGGCAGCCATGCCATTAATAAGGCACTCTTGGATCTGAGGGCCAATGTGAATTTACTTTCATACACTGTGTACGAGAAGTTGAGACTAGGGAAATTGAAGCCCACATTGGTAATTCTTCAGTTAGCCGATAGATCTTAACGGAGACCGGTTGGTATCATAGAAGATGTATTGGTCGGGGTTGACAAATTTATCCTCCCCGTCGACTTTTTGGTATTAGACATGAAGCCTAGTTCTAAGTCCCCATCACAAATCTCCGTCATACTCGGTAGACCATTCTTGGTCACGGCCAACGCTTGCAGAAATTATAAAATCGGTATGATAGAGATCTCTTACGGAAACATGAGAATTCAGCTCAATGTCTTTCAGCAACCAACTAGTTGGCCTCCATTGATGAGGAGTGTTTCTACATGGATTATATCGAAGAGTTAGTTGAAGAGGCACTTCCCTTTGTCCTGTCTAAGGATGCTCTAGTAACGGCGCTATGGTACATGGATTTGGAAGAGACCGGACTAAATTCCGAAGTGACGACATGCTTTGTATATGCCTCTTTCTTTGATTCTCAACCAAGGACATGGAAGCCACCGGTGGAGCCTTTGCCAACCACTTCCAGCGAACCGCTGCTACCTTTAAATCCACCTACCGAATCTTTGAGTTCACCCACGTTGAAATGCATTAACTCCGTTGAATCAGGCAATGGAAATCGTTTATCCTCCCAATATTTCACACGATGGATCTTGAAATCATGGGCGTACCATCAGAAGGTCAATGTTTTATTTCATGTGGTACACATCTAAGAAAAGTGACCTTAACATCACGTACACGCGCAAAATTGATGTTAAGGTCACTTTTTTTTGTGTGTATCACATGGATAAAACATTGACTATTTGATGGTACGCTCATGATCTTAAGATCCATCATGTGAAATATTGGGAGGATAAACGATTTCCATCGTCTGATTCAATGGAGTCAATGCATTTCAACGTGGGTGAACTCAACAATTCGGTGGGTGGATTTAAAGACACTCTTACTTAGTAAAGTGTGATTATTCCATGATTGAGTAATTAAATTTATCTTTGTGGGCCTGTACAAACAATTAAGTAATTAGAATGATAATAAAATTTTATTCTCGTTTTATTTCCTTGTATCAAGTCATGCGGATCAAGTCATGCAAACAGAATCAAAACTTAATCCCATCTTCAAAATCTTAACCCTAATTTAGAAACAATGTCCTAAATCTCCCAATTCTCCTAAATTAATAAAACCCACAAACACCAAACAGGCATTAGCCCAGTTGGTAACCTCCCTCCATTGCGAGGGAGGAGGTCGTTGGTTTAATATTCGTCCTCCACGCTATTTTCCACCATTGTCTTTATAAGGTATAGGTTGGATTATGTTAGTTAACCCTCACCATTATAATTGGCGCTCCCTCACTCTGCTCCCCAACTATCATATGAAAAAAAAAAAATAATAATAATAATAAAATCCACAAACAAAAACTATATTAAAGTCCGGTACAAGTGGAGGACGGTGGGAGAAGGCTCAATAGTAATTAAGGGAATAAAAAACCCACCATCTAATAATACATTTATGGTCTCAAGATCCATTGATAGAAGATCACTTTTTGAGGATCTACTACATGTGAAATAAAAAACCTCACCATCTAATATTACACTTATGGTCAGGGTGAAAAACGATCTCTACAATGGGTTTCAGATGTTGGCGCCCTCACTAAACCTGTTAGCGTGAATAAAGGCACCGGGGCTTATATGTCACTTGTGAATTAGCATTTCTAATGTTGGGAGGGGTAGGTCCGGCTATTACCCGACCTAACCCAATGGACCTGCCACAATAAAACAAAAAAAAACCAACCAGACCCAACCCGACCAAGTTCAAAATTCCACAAAGTCCATTGGCCCGTGTTTGGCATTGCTCTTTGGAAGAGTAAAATATAAAATACATTAAAAAGAGCATGAAAATTCATGCTATTTTTCCCATTTCAAAGCACAGCCTCCCTTTTATTTTCTTCCAATTTAGTCTCTCTCCCCATTTTAAAGTGCAACTGCTCTTTCTACTCTCCCAAGGAGTAATGGCAAACACAACCTTAATATTATATATATAAAATATTAAGTTGGCCCATAATGAACTTTGGGTTGACCCAACAAAATATTGGAAATATTGGGTCGGATCCCCCGACCTGACCCAATGGGTCAAGTTTAAGCGCCCGACCAGATAAAAAAATTTAATTTCGGTAATGGGTTGAAGCGAACCTTTGACAGCCCTAGCTTGGATGTTGAGGGAATCTACACAAAGGATCACCATGTAAAAGCTAACAAGTATAAACAAGTCTATTATTTGAATGTTTAGTACATCAAGGGAGGAGACTAACCTGTGTACCAAGGTGGGGACCGAAACCGATAATTTCGGTCCAAATTATCATTTCAGGGGTGACCAAAACCGATAATTTCGATCATTTCGGCTTAAATTTTGATCCTTGGAGAAGACTAACCTGTGTACCAAGGTGAGCGCCTGTGGTGGGCGGATTGATATGCAGTTCATATTCTTGTGTTAGTAACGGTGTCAATAAGCTAGTTGGGCCTTTAAAGGGCTATATTTTGGGCCTAAAATCTGGACTGATTAATAATCTGGCTAGGCCCTAATACTTCAGCACATTGTACCATTTCAATTTAGAACGGAACCAGAGTTCCAGCTGTCAAGGGGTCGAGTAGGCCCAATATCCAACCTGCCTGATACTTCAGCGCATTGTACTATTTCAATTTAGAACCAGAGAATTCCGGCTGTCAAGGGGTCGAGTAGGCTCAATATCCAACCTGCCTGACCCAATTTTTTTATCAGGTCGGGCACACAAACTTGACCCGTCAGGTTGTATCGGGCATGAAGCATCCAACCCGACCTAAGAGTCGGGCTGAATAAAAGGTCGGGATGGGTTGGGCAAAAATCTGGTCATGTCTGGTCGACCAAACAGTATTTATATATATTTATTGAAGTTGGCACTCAGACCACTAGGGACCTTTTACGAATACAACGAAATCCTTATGTGCAACCATCATGTATATGTTTACTGTATGATCAGGTGCCAACAAGATTTTCTAATTTGAAAGATGAAAAGCAATTTAAACAATGGTTAGAAACCTGGGTCCGGATTGAAACTGGCCCCAATCCCATGAACTAAAGGATATGACCTTAGAAGTCTATGCACATAGAAACTAACAGCGATTTTCCAAATAAAAGTCTATGCAAAACCAAAAACAATCTACTGGCCTCTATAGAAGCAAGAGAGAGAGAGAGAGAGAGAGAGAGAGAGAGCAGTAAGCAAACATCCCTAGGTGACCATCCAACTGCTCCTGAGCCCATTCTGATCCTAACTAGCCCTCTACCATGAACTCAGTTGCATTATCCTCTGTATTAGGGTGAAGTTCGTCCATAGACTCCATTTCCTGGGCACTGGGGTAAAGTTGATCGATCAGATCAAGATTGCTAGGATGTATAAGAGTCTCTGACGACACCATGTAAGTAAAATAGAAATGCTTCCCAAGCACCACAGGATCCTCATTTATAGAGCCGACAATGTTCGCTTCGATGGTGGGGGAGGGTAATAGAATTGCCCGCATTGTTGCTGTCTTGGGCCATGTCTTCAATTTGATATCATCTAACATGTCCTGAAAGCTCTTGTCATCCGTAACAGGGACTAATGCTTCAATACCTTCAGACATATAGCTGTAGTGAAAAAATAAGCCATCCTTAAACTTTTCACTAATCAGCTTCATTAGGTCTGCACATAGAATGAGTGGCTTTTAATAAAAGAAACTACAATGCCATAAATGTTCAGAATGACATCTCACTGTATTATCCATCAAGAGGGCTAAAAATTGGGAAAGTTTGAAATATATGAAACCATTTCATTCTAGAGGCATAGAAGCATAGTTTTTGGTAAACGAGCTTATGCTTTGTGATAAAGGAAGCGATTCTCCTCATCAGGGTTACCCGATTCGCTGGCTAACCAAGCGAACTGCGAATTGGTTCGCTGTGAACCGCTTCGCAGGTCGATCCAGTCCAATTCACTGGTTGTAAGCGAGCTGGCATCTTTTTTTCCTTTTCTTCCTTGGAGGGTTCAAACCCTCCTCAAATGTCTTTTAAGGCAATTGCACTACCCTCTCTCCTCATTTGTTGTTTTAAAATGTTTTGACCTGATCTGTTGAACAACATGGAACCCAAATTCAAACCGAGCGAACCAGTTAATATTGCTTCTAACAGCCTGTACAACAATAAATCCATGACCACCACTTCGAGCTCGGTGCATATCTTTGGTCAATTAAACTAATCTGACTAATGACACATTATTGGCACGTTTGAAGCCAAAAAACAACTATGAAAGAATTTGAAATATATATATATATATATATATATATATATATATATGGGGATGATCTCCTAACTCGAGTTATGGGATATAATCCCATAACTCAAACTCCTACTGACTGCATGTCATTCCACTGCCCTTGAAAGTCAAAGGTTGTTATTGCAAGTAATAGCTCCATAGGAGCAAGAGCCATTAGATTATATCTCACGACTCTGTGTGAAGGAACATTACCAACATATATGTGTAGTGTGTGTGTGTGCATTAGGGGTTCCCTATACATGACTTGTAGAGTTTCAACTCTAAAGTCAACTGTGGATCACATGCAAAAACAGTTTTTTTCTACTATTTTGCATTTTCATTGATCGACCTCATGCATGTTGCAATGGCACCTGATCCTCGGATTAGGTCCCACGTGGCACCCAAATGACTAAGTGTAGAAATCAATCCAAATGGACGATAGTAGAATGCATATAGTTAAAATGCGCCAATGGGTGATTTTTCGCTCCCCTCAGTTCAGATTCACGAGTTACCTGTAATAACACGACTTTTTTAACACTTATTTAAATATAATAAATGCTTCTTTGTCACTTTAATGACTTATTTTTATCATATATGGGGAATTTAACTAGTATTGAGTAATTTGACCTCCTGGACATTAAATCTAATTGTTTGAGTAATAATGGTGATCTCAATGAGAACAATAGGAACCCTCAAATTTTTCGAACCTAAATCATTAGGGATTCAAAAACATTTAAACTTGTATAAGAAAGTATATATAAATATTTTTATAATATAAAAATTATTAATGGTGGTCTATCAACAAAAGTTATATAAGTTTCCAATGGTTAGTGACTAGAGAAATATATCAAAGGCTATGGGATCAAATCATCTTAAACTCAATAAATATTATATTTTTACATTAACTCGTCTAGAATCTACATAACCTACTTAAATATATGTGTTTAACACCCTACTGGAACTCATAAAGAGAAGAAAAGATTGAGAAAAATTTATGCGCACAAATTTTAGGAGCCTCCCTACAATTTCTCTCCAAACGTTATCTCTCTTATTAAAATAGTGAGAAATTCTCTATTTTCTCATGAGAATTTGAGATAAACATAAAAATAACAAAGAAATAGACATAGAGTCCAATTTCACTCAAATTCTCTCCAAATCTCCATCCAATGATATCAAAGTCAACATTAGATTTTCCTTATGTAACGGCCCTGATTTTTATTAATGTTGAAAACTAGCCCATCCCATTGTGCACGCCCACAATCTCTTAAGACTCCTAATTTTGCCCATGTGAATCTCAAGTCAAATAAAAATAGAAAGATTAAAATCTTTTCTCTTATATACTATGCGCTCCAAACACACTCTCTCTCTCTCTCTCTCTCTCTCTCTCTCTCTCTCTCTCTCTCTAAGATTGCATGAAAAGCTCAATGTCTAGTGTATATATCTGAACTATGGCATCTTAATTTCAAGTGGAGTCTTACACAGTGAAAATACTGACCCAGAATAAATAGCACTTTAAAGCATCGTATCAGTCATATGAGATTCAAGTAATCTCTATTCTTTTTTATTAGGAGTCGTAGCCATTGCTCATATAAAAATATATCATGCAAGCAACATGGAATATATCCAAACTATAGTTTAGATATATACACTAAACTATGCGCTCCAAACACTCTCTCTCTTTCTAAGATTGCATGGGCTCGAGGCCCTTTAATTCATATGTACACAAACCGTAGCTTTTTTTTATCAGCACCCAAGTGGCCTATTATTTATTTTTATAAGCTCATGACCATCTATTTAGTTGCACAGGCCCATGGCCCTTTTTATTCATAAGACTTGCCGTTTTTAAATAATTCAATTAAAGTTCGAGGCCTTTACTCCACAGATATATGTTTAGCAAATCTATTGAGCAATTATGGGGTGCTAAGGGAGAGCACCAAGTTATGATGACCTCATAACTTGTAATACGACGTGATCGAGAGTTTAATCACATAACGGCTCATTCAAACTCAAGTTACAAACCAAGATTAAGAAAGATAAGTCAAGATAAAAAAATAATATTTTGGGGCCAAGTGAACGAATTATTTAATGATTTGTGTCGAATACCAAGTCCCTTTACTAGGATACTTGCATCCAGTGATATGGTAGGAAGACTGCGGCCTCCGGTGATTATTAGAAGGTTCGCGGCCTTCAGTGACATAGTAGGATATTTGCATTGGGTGATATGAGTTGACCAACTATCGATGGTAGGTATTTCCGTCTTATTATAGTTAATCTTAGGCTATTGTCTATGCACCTAAGTTATTTTAAGTTACAATTTAAGATAATGATATAATGAATATGTTCTTTGTTAAGTCAAGTTAAGAAAGGTGAACGAGACCTAAACCGTGAACCTATAAGAATAAGAAGGTGGATGGAACCTAAGCCGTGAACCTCAAAGTACAATCGCGGAACCTAAGTCGTAAATAAGCTAAAATAAGATAAGTCAAGATAAATGGCGGGACCTAAGCTGTAGGCGAGATAAGATAAGTTAAGATAAGCTACGGGAATTAAGTTGTAGGCAAGATAAGATAAGATATAACATGAGACTTATGCTGTAGAAAGGATGAAATCTTAACACGTTATGAGATAAATTAAGAATCCAACAAGAAGATTAAGTTATGTCACGTTCGACCCATGGTGTAGTTACCATCACAGAATTTCACAAGACCTGATCGAGCCATCCGATCAGGAAGTTTCCCCTATGCAGAATGGAACATAAAGAATTGCTTCCACGTGAAAAGATGCGGTTATCGGGTTGAGTAATGTCTGTGACCCTTACTGCATTGTGGGCCCCTTTTATGCATCTATTATGTTTGAATATGTAAGTTTTGGAACTACAGTCAGCTTGATCCCAATTAGGGTATGCAAGCAGCTTCTAAAGCTCAGTCCCAGGTTCTATATAAGAAATATGTAAATCACATATTTATGAAACGATAAAAATATGCTATGAATAGGTATGATAATTTGAAATCTCTAAGACACGGCCATGTTATGATTAAGCCTAATCTTTTGAGCTCAGTGGTTACCCGTACCGAGCACTGTGGCAAAACGCTCATCCCTCGACTTATGTCGACAAATCTTACGAACATTGAGTTCGGGTAGAGGTGCAAACATGGACTATATAGAGCGATCGGCAAGCATCTTGAGGACTCACTTTTCTCACTTTACTCACTGTGAGTATTTGCTAAAGTTACTGCATGGTACTATATACTTTTAATATTGAGGATGACATTAATATATGTTGCTATTTTATGCACTTGATTATTGATGTTCAGTTTAGTTTTAAAATATATATATATATATATATATATTGCTCACATTTTCCAAAGTATCATAAAGCTAAACGGGTGAAATAAGTGACTGATATATAAGTAGCGGCTTGAAATTTCACTTATCTTCTTAAGGGGGATTTCGGGTCGTTACATTACCACTTACTTGGATTGCTCAAAAATTGTGCCACAGGGCCTAAATATGGGTGGAGATGGCTCTCTCTATTTTTTACCGGCCAAGACCCATTAATTCGAGAATCTTAAATCTTATGCCCAGCATAGTTGGACATGCAAAGCAAAAATTTCTTCAAGAAAACAAGGTGGTTGTATATTTACCTGAAAAGGTGCTGTCATAGCGAATCCAAACAAGTTTTCCCACTGCTCCACCAACATTCTTTAGCTTTCCGTCAGATCTAGGCATGATCGTCCCACCATAGCTGCACACGAACCAAGCTTCGTAGCATGGAGACGACGAAGATGATCTCTTGCTCTTGCGCACTCGTTTCATCTGCGATATGAGACAATTATGTTCAACATAAAATCTTTAATAAGAAAAAAATATCTGGTTATTCTTGTGGACCACCATCGGGACTTATGAAGTCAAAGCATTTTGTGGATCCCATGGTAAATATCCTATCAAAAGTTGACCTTCACATATTTTAGAGGAACTGATATCTTCAAGCTTTTGAGAAGATTCTAGCACCAATAGATTCTTTTGGCATGTATAACTTATACAGGATGGTAAGACAGAACCCTAGATCTAAGAAAAAGTAAAGACAAAAAAAAAAAAAAATTATGTATATATATATATATAATGGACATATAGAAGTCACAAAAAAAATGAAAAGAACCTTAAACTTGATCCAATTAATTAAGAATAACCTGAGAAAAGCACATACTCTCCAATAAAAAAGAAAGTATAATCAATTTAATAAAGAGAGATTATTTTGCACACACAAAGTCGGCCCAAGCATACAATCTAACAGCAAGACTTTGTATTAGGGGGACCTATGCTATGAGGAAACACCAGCTAAGCCATCGGATTTGAAAGCCTTGATCTTTGGCGCAAAAGATCGGCGTGAAACACAATCTCTACATATGATTCAACCAGTCAATTGTTGAAACATATAATAGAAACCGTGTTTCCTATCAATCTTTTGCACCAAAGATCTTTAGCTCATAACCTTCGAATCAAACAGTTTAGATGATGTTTCCACATGGCATAGGTCCCCAAAATACCAAGTCATTCTTTTAAACTGTGTGCAAGGGCCAACATTGTGTGTGCAAATTGCTCCCTTTAATAAATAATAAATGGGTACCTCTGTTCGCGCCTACAAGATTACTGAAAGCGCCTGTCCCAAACCCCTTGAAACCCGTTGACGGCTTGGAATCAGACGGAGATCGTTTTTAACCCCAATCTTCCACATAATGGATCTTGAGACCATGAGCGCACCATCAGACGGACAGTTTTTGTTTCCACATGGCACAAATTGCAAAAAAATGGCCCTAAAATAAATGGCACGCATCATGCTCAAACATGATTTTAGATCGGAGAGTTCCGAATTAAACCAATGGAATTCTGTCTGCCAAATAAAAAATGCTTCTGAATTGGCCCTTTTTTGGGATCTGTGCTATGTGTAATAAAAAACTGACTGGTTGATGGTAAGATCATGGTCTCAAGATCCATTGTTGACTAACAAATTGAACCAAATATGTTATAGACTAGTTTCTAAGTCCTCGAATCAGAATTTTAACTCAAAAAACATAAATAATCTTGACCAATTGATCATCAAAGCAAGAGACCTGTAACCCCGGGCTTGGTGGAGTTGAGAGGCCCCATTCTTGTACTGTTTGGCTAGCTTCTGAAATAACGGAGAATGCATTCTACAATAGATAAATGGTTCAAAAATCAGAATTTTCGACTCAAATTCAGCTAGAAAGGGTCAACTCAGAAACTTGACGAAGATTCAACTCAATAATTTAAGAAATATTAAAATATTTTATTTTGAAAATGGTTGCTTTTGATCAATTAAAAAAAATTAATTTTATTATGATATGCTTCAAGACTTTTGAAATTTGATTTTCGAGTAGAATCCGCAAGATGAGTTGGTTTATTAACTACCCACATCATCTTATATTCACTCAACTCGAAAGTCAACCTGATAATCTTTTGCATGAGTCCAAAGATGTTAGCACTCAGGGAGAGTGAATACACATCAAAGATGTTCCAAATTGGATGGTGTACACTGTCAGATTCTTCAATTCTAAATAAAAAGAAGCACCCATGAAATATCCTCACTATGTTCATGATCAATCTTTCCATGTATGGGTTACCAAACTATCATTATACCATAATATATCCTCCCCGCGTCCACTCAGGAAACTGATTGACAACTAAAATCTTTGAAGGCATGCCAATCACTAAAACGATGAAGAAAGTACAGGCATCAATTCAACAAATAGACAACCTCATTAACCCCTAACACCTAACATAAAAGGCAGATATGTATATTGTGGGACTTGGGAGTGTTTCTCCCTTTTTTTGTTGATAGGTGGAGTGCTTCTCCCTAAGTTTTGCTAAACAAAAAAGAGAAAAGTTATGCACAAACACAAAGAACAAAACCAGCCAGAACTGTTTGCAACTTGTCATCCGTAATTGAACCAGATTATATCATCATAGAGTTGGGTCATCCAAAGAGCCTTGCCAAAAATATATTTGGAAGAATAGCGGCTCCAAAGGAAGATTTCCAAAACAAGTTGAACTTCTAGTGGAAATGTGAACAACATGCTCAATGACAGTTGGAACCTAACAACCTGGACATGGGGATATCTATGCAGAATGAGATGGGTGCTTATGCTGACCGAGCATGTAGGCTAGTACTGATTCGTGGCGAATGGCAGAAGTATCGGGGTGGAGGAGGAAGTGGTGGCAGGTTTCTCGGGCCAGCACAGATTTGTGGTTGACGATCAGGATGGAGGTGCAAAATCAGGCGAGCAAAATATTAAATGTTGAGATCGAAGGCTTGGAAGGGTACAGAATCAGGTGTGGGAAATATAACCGTTGAGATCGATGGCTTGGAAGGATAACTGAGATTGTGGAGGAGATTCCTGATGGGAATTTCGGTCGTGACCAAGTACATAGGAGGCGCAAGAAGAGCTACAAAGCACCTTAACACTTTAGCGATTGAAGACTCATGTGTACGTGCGCACAACACACGAAGACCCCGCCTTGGGAAGATGCACACATGCCGAGCAAACTGAAGGCAAACTAAAGGAACCGTGATAGGAGAAGGCACGGTCAACTGCGGGACCCGAAACGGTTGATACATGTGTCTCTGTTTCCTCAGGAACACAGAAGGCCCCGTAAAAACAGTCGATTGCACTCAAGGTCACGGTAACTGTGACTCCACTCAAGGTGACATGGGACAACAACCCTAAAATCCGTGAAACGCCATGATAAGCTAATTTGCCGAAATTAAACTAATTAATTGACCAATTAACCACAAATTAAAGCGATACCTTGGGGTTTCTTGAGATTCCACTTAGGTGGTCATGCTAGGTCCACGTAGGGTCCAATCCGATGAGCGAGATCTGTTAGGAATTTACGGAAGAGGCGATTCGAGAGATAGAACTCTTGCTTCGTCTAGGTTGGGGCGTTAGATCGTCGTTCGCGGTGAAATCGGTAGCTCCTTGCTAGGGCTTTGATTGGAAGCGATCAGTGGCACGAGTTGAATACGCTCAAGCCCAACAACGGTCGTGGATCGACGGGTTGGGTCGGATTCGATCCACGAGGATGAACATTGAGGGTATTCTAGATCTAGGGTTTGGGGATTAGAACAATCAATAGAAAGGGAAAAAGAGGCAAGGGATTAGGGGAAAGTAGAGAGATCAAGAAAGAATAAAGAGTAGAAGAAAATCAAAAATAAATGAGCATCTCACCCTTAGCCTCACACCAAACCCTAAATGGGGAAGAAGACTCACTCTTCAAGCTCCTCTCACGCCAAAGAAAATAGCTCTTTTCATTAAAACATCAAGTGCCAAAAATGGCTTACAAAAGTAGGCTTTATAGTAACTACAAAAGGAATAATTCCTAAAATGGCAAAATACGAAATTACCCTAAGTGGTAACTTATAATTTGACACAAAAAAATAATAAAATCCGGACAAAAAGGACAAACTACGTCGCTTAAGTCGCAGGGCAGAGATCTCCACGGACGTCTGTACTGGGGTCACGGACGTCCGTCGCCTACGGACTCCATGGTCATGGACGTCTGTGACCATCACGGACGTTCGTGCTCTAAAAACATTGAGCACATGAATTCACGGACGTCCCTCACCTGATGACGTCTTGTGCCTCATGGGCTGATCTTTAGGGCCTTTCCTTGTTGGATCTTGACGCTCCATGGTTCCTCCGCCGCTTCTTTAGTCGGTACACCAGGCACGGCCTGAAACCTAGACCCTTATTGGTGGCGTCCCCGTCACAAGGTCCACTGCATTTTAAGTTTCAGCAAGACTTTCTTTTTTTTTAAGTTTTGTTCCAAGACTTTTAGGCTATTTTGGTCTCTTGGTTTATGGTTAGTATTAGGGTTTTCTTTACTCTATAAACAAAGTTGTAAAAGACAATTAGAATTAATGGAGTTCTTAAGAGCTTTATTTGAAAAGTGTCGCACCTTCCCCGTTGGGTTTGGTGCGATGCCAAGTTATCTTCTTCTATTATCTTCTTTAAACTTCTATTGGTGCAAGGTAGTTTAATTATTTCTTTTCTTTCATTTTAAATCTCTCTTTTACTATTGTTTCGCTCTATTAGTTGCTGGAAAGTTGTTTCAACCTCAGATAATCCTTTGTTTTAAAACTCTTATTATTTTAACCCTTTTCAAGTTTATTAATTCTTTTAAACCCCATTCTTACTGCTCATAAATTAAAATTAATTTCAGCAAATTGCATAATTAGGTTTTAGTGTATGGTTTTACATCAACTTTGGTATCAGAGAACTAGGTTCTAGTTTAGGGTGTAGCATTCTAGGTTGGATTTTAGGGTTTCACATAGGAGGGTTCTAAAGTGTTTTAATAGAGTTTCATACAGAGTGAGTCCACATAAGTAGATTCCTTCTAGTGTCATCATTGTGATCACCTACATGGACCACAACCAGTTTCGTACTCTCGTAGAGAGACTCCAGGCTAAAATGGCATCCATGCAAACGCACGAGTCGTTAATTGCTAGTGTTGAGGGATTTGTATTAATTACTTAATGGTGGGGACTTTAGAGCCGTCATTACCATTGATAGGGACAGGAGGAGAGCCTCCATGTCTTGAACTCCAACAAGACTGAGATGATAACCTTTTGAAATTTGTTAAGGTCGAGGCACCGAACTTTGATGGAAGATCCTAAAGCCTTCTGTGACTGGTTGTCTGACATGGACTATTGGTACAATATGTTAGAAGAGCGTCAGGTTAGATTAACTAAAATGAAATTGGTGAGCCAAGTCAGACTTTTATGGACCAACGTGGAGTGCCTACGCAAGAATGCAAGGCGTCAACTCATTACTTGTTGGGAGGACATGAAAGAGAGGCTTACAGATAAGTATGTCCCTCTGGCTTACTATCACCATCTGTTGGACCAACGGCAGAACCTTTGCCAGGAAAGCATGTATGTCGCTGATTACATTGACAAGTTTGAAAAGTATATCATGATAACCAAAGGAGGACCCCCAGGTAACCCCTTCATGGTTCAAAACGGGTATCCGCCCAAAGCTTCAGAAATAGCTAATCCCCCACACCATCACTACTCTAGAGGAGTGTTATGCTATAATACAAGAGTTAGAACAATATTTAAAGATGCCAACGGTTAGGCTTTTTTACTCCATCCATTCCGATTACAGATCTGCTTCTTCAGATGCAAAGCCTAATGTAGGGAGTCAACCACCTAGGACTGCACAAGTCATTCCTACAAACTCTAGAATTGATAAGGGCAAAAGAGTAGTTGGCGAGGGATCCAAGAGTGGTAGCTGTTGAAGTTTAGTCCCACATCGGGTCAATCATAGCCTTGTCCCTCCCATTATAATATCCTTGGCCCCTCCACTCATAGCCAATTGGTTTTGAGTTGGATGCACAGATCTATCATGGTATCAGAGCAGGCCTTCTCCACTCCACATCACCCAGTTCAATTGTCCACGTGATTTAACTCAGTCCCACCAACACGTGCGGGGGAGTGTTGAAGTTCAATCCCACATTGGGTAAATCATAGGCTTGTCTTTCCCCTTATAAGATCCTAGGCCCCTCCGCTCATAGCCAATTGGTTTTGAGTTGGATGCATAGATTTATCAGTAGCCAATCGTGATGCTTCAAGTGTCATGGTGTTGGGCACTATGTTGCACAGTGTCCTACCCAAGATCCCAAAACAAACCTGTTGATTGAAGAAGAGAGCAAAGAGTAAGGAGGGTGAGAAGAGAAAGTTTATGAGCCCAAAACAATATCAAGTGATGAAGGTGAAGAGATAGAAAGAAACCTGATTTTTATTAAGGAGGTCTCCAATCCTATTGAGGGTAACACCTCAAGGGCATTAGGGTTAGATGTGCCTTGACACAACGAAAAGAAAATGGTGATTGTCGTAGAGAGAACATCTTTTACGCCTATGCCAAGTGTGGTGAGAAAAACTGCAAAGTCATTGTTGATAGCATGGTAGTCAACGCGTCATCATGGCGAATGACGCATGAGATCGCCATATAGGCACCAACAGCGAGAGGGACCCAAAACGCTAGGCTATGGCGACGCTATGGCTGTATGGCACCATAGCGTCGCCATATACGCTATTTATATTATATTATATAAGCTATATAATATACTACAAGTTATTACTGATAAGTCATACTACTTATATTTATAACCTAATAAGTTATAATATATAAATTATTAACTTATAATACTATAAAAGGGGTTGGGACTTAGGGTTTTAAGTCATCTCTGGCTCTCTCGCTGCTCTCTCGCTCTTGACGAGGTAAGTTTGATTTTTATTTTTTTGTGTCTGATTTTTTTTTTCCTCTTCTCTTCCTTCACCACAGGTCTTCACTCTTCAGCTCCTTCATGGCGTCACTAACACCAAGGGTCTTCAGCTCCTTCACCAACACCAAGGGTCTTCAGAAGCTCCTTCACCTTAGCTCCTTCAAATCGACGAGGTATGCGGTTTTTTTTCCTGTTTTTTCCCGGTTTTGTTGTGTTTTTCTAATTTTTTTCCTTTTTTGAATTCAGTTTTTTTCCTGTGTTTTTGTTTTTCTGTTTTCATTTTTCTGTTTTTTTTCTATTTGTTTTTTTTTGTGCTTTTTCTCTATTTTTCTGATTTTTTTTCTGTTTTTTCCCCTGTTTTGCTTTTCTGTTTTTTCCCTTTTTTTTCTTGTTTTTGCCCTATATTTTTTTTCTTGGCCTGGTAAATAATTTATATGAAATAATGTTTTATTTCATTGTTGTCTTTTTTTTTCTCTTCAGTCTTCCCTTCTTTTCTGTTTTTTATATTAGTTGTATACTTGTATATCTTCTGATTTTTTAACTTCCATGGCGGATGTAAAACTTTAATTTGTTGCTCTATTTTTTTTTTCTGATTCTTGGTCTGATATTTTTATATTAAACTTCAATTTTTCTGGTTGTTTTACTTTCTGATTTTTGGGAATTGTGCCACATGGAATGTGATCTATATCATTTGATTTGGAGGCAATCAATTATTCAATCAAATGATTATCTTTGACTATGATGAATAAGATGATAGAGATCACCATGACCATCAAATTAGATAGCTTTGATGATGTTTCAGTTTATATTAAGTCTTGTGGCATGCCACAGTGTACCATATTTGATTTCTATTTATTGGTATTTATTTATGTTTGATTTTCCATAGTTCAATTTTTTTCTTCTATTAAAATATAATTTTTTTTAAAAATAGTTAAAAAATAGAAAAAAGAAATTATAATGATTAATAAATATAAATAAAAAATGGATACCGTTATTCACACCCCACGAGGCTGCTTTCTCACCCCAGTAAGAAAAATAAACAAAAACGAAGTGGGGTGTAAGTTTTACAAGAGTCCTCTTTTAGTGGGGTTTTTCAACAGTGGGGTGAGAAAGCAGTCTTATGGGGTGTGAATAACGGTACCCATAAAAAATTATAAAAAAATTAAATAAAAATAACAAATAGCCTTGCTATGTCCTGACGAGCCTCTTGGCCATACTCTCACCACAATGCCTTAACTACCTTAGTTGATAGTGGAAGCGGCACTAACTTGGTGTCCACTAGCACAATGTCCCGTCTAGGACTCTCACTAGAGCTCCATCCTCGATCCTATCAAGTTGCATGGGTTGACACATCATCTATTCCTGTATACCAAAGGTGTCTAGTTTCGATTCCATTCGCCTCTTATAAGGACACCTTGTAGTGTAATGTTGTGCCCATGGATGTTGGGCACATCATCTTGGAAAGGCCATGGCTATATGACAAGGATGTTACACTATTCGGGCAATTGAATGTGTCTTCCTTCCTTCATGAGGGCAAGAAGATCAATTTAAACCCTCTGCCTCCCAAACACCCGTGGGAAAGAAGGAAAAGACTAACAAAAGTGGACAAGAGAGCAAGTCCAAGCTCTAGTAGCGGGAACCTTCTACTTAGCGTCCTGCTCTTGCTTCGGAATCTCGCTCCCACTCACACTTCCGACCATAAAACTATTCAATTTTAACTATTCTTGCCACTTCGTGCAATTAAGGTCCAAGCTCCTTAGCATTATTAGTCCCTCGGAATTTGAGCGAGAGGCAAAAGAGGAGAGCATTGTCTACATTCCCATGACTGTTGAGACCACTCTAGAGTCTCGTGTTGAGTGCTTGTGAGAGGTAGAACCAATTTTGAAAGCGTTCCAGGATGCCTTTCCCGAGAACTTACCAGATGAGCTTCCACCCATAAGGGATATTCAAGATGCCATAGATTTGGTTCCCAGATCAACTTTACCAACCTTACCTCACTATCGGATGAATCCTACTGAGCATGCATAGTTGAAGAGGCAAGTTGATGAGCTCTTTAGGAAAGGGTTCATTAGGGAAAGTCTAAGCCCATGTGTCGTGTCCGACTCCTCACACCTAAAAGAATGTGTGAGCATTTGTGCGATCAACAAGACCACGGTCAAGTATTGATTTTTGATACTGAGGGCTAGACGATATATTAGATATGATGGTGGGTGTCACTATCTTTTCAAAGTTTGATCTTAAGAATGGCTATCATTAAGTCTGCATCCATCCCCTGGATGAGTGGAGGATCGCCTTCAAGACTACGAATGGGTTATATGAGTGGTTAGTCATGCCTTTTAGGCTATCAAATGCCCCAAGCACTTTCATGAGGATAATCATGCAGATGTTAAGGTCTTTTATAGGCAAGTTCTATGTGGTTTATTTTGACGACATCCTGATCTACAACAACAGTAAGGAACAACATCTAGACCCCCTGAGGCAGATCTGTGTGACTCTCAAGGAGAGAAGTTGTACGCGGATATTAAGAAGTGCACATTCTTGACACATATTGTTATCTTCTTAGGATTTGTTATATTGGCAAGTGGAATGACTATGGATTCTGAGAAAGACGGGTCCTTTTTGAGTCGCCCGAGCCTCAGAGCATTTATGATGTCTGTATCTTTCATGGGTTGGACACGCTCTATCATCTGTTTATATGTGGTTTTAACTCTATCATAGCCCCTATTACTGATTGCATTAAAAAGGGAGAATTTTGATGGACGAATGTCGCAGCTAAGGTATTCCACGAGATTAAGTCAAAGATGACAGAAGCTCCTATCATGCGCCTACCAGACTTTTCCAAAGTTTTTGAGGTTTCATGTGATGCGTCCGGTGTTGGGGTAGGTAGAGTTTTCAGCCAGGAGGACCCAATTGCCTATTACAGTGAGAAGCAGAAAGAAGCAAAACAGAAATACTCGACTTATGACAAAGAATTCAATGCGATAGTGCAAGCATTGAAATATTGGAGACATTACATCCTACTGCAAGAGTTTGTCTTATTTTCTTATCATGAGGCCCTGGGATCTTAATTCTCAAAAAGAAATTAAACTCATGTCACGAGAAGTGGGTTGAGTATCTTTAGGGATACACATTTGTGTTGAAACATAGGGACAGGTTTGAGAACAAACTTGTGGATGCATTGAGCCAAAAAGTCACAATGTTGCACTCTATGAGTGTTGAAGTTATCGTATTTAAGAGGCTAAAAGATGATTAAACTACATGTCCAGATTTTGGGAAGTGGTATACGTCACTCACTAGTGGTCAGGGGATAAATAATTAAATACTCATGAATATGTCCTGCATGATGGGTTCCTGTTTAAGGGTAATCATCTTGCATTTCCTGACGAGACTTTCTCGTTTGAAAGTTGCATGCTGGCGGGATTGCTGATCATTTTGGTCGCACTAATACTATTGCCTTGATTGAGGATAGGATCTATTGGCCCAATCACATGCAAGACGGTGCCAAAATCATTGGGCAGTGTCGTACTTGTCAACTGGCAAAACAGAGTACGCCAAATACGGGATTGTATATCCCATTGTCAATGCCACATATTTTGTGGCAAGATCTTAGCATGGACTTTGTGCTTGGACTTCCTAAGACCGTTAGGAAGTAAGATTCCATTTTTGGCCGTGGATCGATTCTCCATAATGGTCAACTTTATTCCATGTTCCAAAATCTCTGATGTAAACCATGTCGCCTTATTTTTTAAAGATGTTGTTCGATTGCATGGGTTGCCTAAAACCATTGTGTCCGATAGAGAAGTCAAATTTGTGAGTTTTTTTCAAAGACATTTTGGCATATGTTGGGGACTAGATTGCAATTTTCATCGGCTTACGACCCACAAACCAATGGGAAAACAGACGTTGTCAATAGGAGTTTGGGAAACTTGTTGAGGTGTCTCATAAGTGATCATATTAGGAGTTGAGATTCAGTGTTGCCTACAGCTGAGTTTGCATATAATAATCCATCAATAGAACTTTAGGCATGAGTCCATTTCAAGTTGTGGCTGGATACATACCTAAGGCACCAATTGATCACACTCCCATGTCACCCACTCATAGGCCATTAGAGTCCGTAGACGCAATTGTACGTCACGTTCATGAGTTGCATGCTGAAATTAATAAAAAATAACTTTGAGCAATGAGAAGTATAAATTTTCCACTGATTTTCATAGGAGGTTTAAAGAATTTATGGAAGGCGATTATGTGATGGTTCGGATTAGGCATGAGCGATTTCCACAAGGGATCACAAAGAAGTTACAAACCCGCAGTGTTGGACCTACAAAATTGTGAAGCATGTTGGTTCTACTGCGCATGTTCTAGATTTTCCTCTAGACAGGGGTGTTAACACAACCTTTAATGTGGAAGACCTTGTTCCATTCCTAGGTCCAATAACTATTCCACACAATCCCTTCGTAGATCCTTCTACCTCATTTGAGCCTACTACAGACCCTAACTAATTCCACCACTACCTGTGCATCTGAATAGAAAAATTATTGGACGAATCTTGGAAGATCAAGTAGTCTCACAAAACCTAGGGGGCAGCAAAAATATCTTTTGAAATGGAATAGCAAGCCAGAGTCAGAAAGCAAGTGGATAACCAGAGAGGAGCTACAAAGATTGGATCCGGATATGTTAGTGGCACCATAGCTTTGACTCATTGGGGATGAGTCCTTCCTACGCGAGGAGAATTGATGGGGGCATTGGCCATTACCAAGTATATAGGAGGCGGAAAAGAAATTCAAAGCACCTCAGCCTCCCTAAACACTTTTGAATAGGAGATTGAAGATTCATGTGCATGTGCGCGTGACACGTGAAGATCCCACCTTGGAAAGAAGCGTAGATGAGGAGCAAATTGAAGGAACAGTGAGAGGAGAAGCTACGGTCGACCACAATTACTATGTCTCTGTTTTCTCAGGATAACAAAAGACCCCATTTTTACAGTCGACCTCATTCAACGCCACAGTTGGTTGTGATTCTAGTCAAGGTTCACCGCACTTTAAGTTTCATGCAGCGAGACTTTCTATTTTTTAGTTTTGCTTCAAGGCTTGAGTGTATTTTGGTCTTTTGGTTTAAAGTTAGTATTAGAATTTTCTATACTCTATAAGTAGAGTTGTAAAAGACAATTAGAATTAATGGCTATTTATGAGTAAAAACTAGGAAAGAGTTCTTGAGAGCTTTTCTTTGAAGAGTGATTCTTCTTCATCATTCGGTTTCATGTTAGGCCAAGTTTTCTTCTTCCATTCTCTTCTTTAATCTTCTATTGGTGGAAGATAGTTTAATTATTTGTTTTCTTTTATTTTAAATCTTCCTTTGATTATTGTTTTGCCCTATTAGTTGTTGGAAAGTTGTTTCAACCTTAGAAATTTCTTTTTTTTAAAACCCTTATTATTTTAACTCTTTTTAAATATATTATTTCTTTTAAACCGTAGAATGAAATCAAAAGACACCTTCATGGATTGTTGTTTGGTGACCTAGGCTAGAGGGAAGTCAAGTTCTATATGAGAACCCATGTTTCTGGACTAGTAGGGACTATCGTGCTAGATTTAACATTTAAATCAAACCCTGTGGTTACCCCAAATTGATTTCCTCAATGATCCTTTTGTAATTAGTAGTTAATTTGTTATTTCGTAGTGATCATAAATTAAACTTAATTTCAAAAAATTGCATAATTAGGGTTTTAGTGTTTGGTTATGCATCAATTTTACTAACACTTCAGTGAGGAGTGTGGACAGTGAGGAGATAAGCTCGGATAGAGACAATGCGGTGATTTGCTTAATCAAATTAGATACGGTAGGGAAGTTAATGGTTTATGCAACATATGTGGCTATCGAACATCCCGGAGTTGGCAACTCTTTGAGAGACTTGTTCGTGCATCCAGAGATGCCTAAGGTGGAACCCTTGTCAATAAAGGCAGGAGGAAGAGGGAGCTGCATAATCTCCAGTGGGGACTCAGTTATGGTAACACTGGGGTCAGATGCCGAAAGTGGGTTTTGACAATTAATTGTGGGTGGGATGTACAGGTGGCTACATAACAAACAGTTCATGTTACACTCCAAACATGGGTTTGGTGCCATATGGAGCAAGGAACCATTTGCATTAATTATCTTGGGAAAATAAAATAAAAAATCTCTACCGTGTCAGTATTTGCAATAGCAAATAGACACTTGCAAATATATTTTTTTATGATTAATAGACAGCAGCGATATGTTTAGTGTCACCATGACACCATCCATTTTCCGATGTAAACAATCACATGTAAGATCCGTTTTTGTTTTTTGTTTTTTGTTTTTTTCCCTCTACGTAATGTCCCTTTGCTCCATATGCAACTTAATAATGTTCTGAGTGCCATGTGTCACCATTATGAAGGCTCAGTCACGCAGGGTATATGGTCCTTCGATCCATATAACCCTAGCGGGAGTGGTGTCACGTAGCCCTGCAAAGCAGCCTGCTCCCAGCATTCAACTATTGGATGTTGTCACTGTTATCAAGCATCTCATGTTGAATGCTGAGACGGGCACCTTTGCAGGACCACGCGGCACCAACCTCCTGGGGTTCAAAAGAACATCATAGTGTTCCAATCATAGTTGCCAAAATTGGCATTTTATTGGAAAAAAACTCATTTAAAATGCCTTTGTTCATAAAAGGTCGGAAAAGCATTTAAAACACATTTTCTTCGTCATATTTTTTGAAAAAAAATCGCAATTTTTACGTTTCAAATGCATTTTCTACAAAATTTTCTTATTTTTGTCGAAAAATATTCATTTTTTATTATCTTTAGATATTTCACTACATTTTCCCAAATGCTTCCCATTTGTTTTCTAAATTTTACCAAATATTTCACTTTTATTTTTCGTTTTTTGGCCTTGCCGATTGTTTCCCGAATTCCCACTTGGTAAGTATGATTCCAATGCAGCAATACCGCAGTACCTCTTCTACAGGTTCAGATTGCCAATCTAAAAAGTTCACAGATAGATTAGGAACTAATACAAAATTTTGTAGTTGTCATACAAAATTCAAGAATCAATAATAATGATAATATATCAAGAATAAATAAACGGGTACCTTTGAAGAGCACTTACATGAGGGGTCGATTAGGAAGTTTGGATTTGCTCAACTCAATAGAAATAAAACATCGGTTGTGATATGAACTATTACAAAAAATCATCAAAACCTAATTCCAAATCCATTATATATTATATACAACATAAAAATATAATAAATCAATACCCGTTAAAAGGGACAATACTATACTTGTATTTGGAACCCTAGGCTTCTTCTCGGCTCCACTCCTAGCGTTCACTGCTGTTCCATACGTATAGTTTTTGAGTTTTTCGGGTAACGCCTAACAGGGTTTCTGCTAAAGAACGGAACCCCTCTCCTATTCACATTGTTAAAAAACAAGGGAATTTCTATTGACGCCCGCACACCAACTGAAGCGGATACCATCAAAAGGGATAGCGAACATAACGTATCATTAATTGTAATTCACGTTCATATTGTCGTGTGGAATCAACGTCTAGAGTAAGAAAGACGAAAGAAATTAAAAATAGATTGGCATAAGCGGCTATCCCACGCCACCATCATTTTTGCATGACTCACGATAAATCTCGGTCCCAAATTATTGTTTTTGTGGGGACAAAAATCGATAATTACGGCCGAAATTTTGATTCTTGCCCCTCTGTCTCATAGTGGCGATCGGTCTCATATGGCGGTACCTAAGGGCATTTCATTAATTTAACCTACTTTTTCAGTTAAATTAAATTTCAACACATGTCAAATATTTGGGTCATGTCGGTGTATCATATTTCTAGTCTAGAGTTAAAAAAAGGAGAAATTGTGAGTGTGGACTGAGAGAAAAGTAAGTTTCAGCTGAAGAGACTGTAAGACAAATAGACTTTAGTAAAATGGTTTAGGGTTAGCACTTGGATGGTTGTAATGGTTGAAGAACATGGTTAACATGTGTTCGGTAGAAACAACAAAAGTAAATGTTTAAAAGTTTAAAGGGAGAGAAGGATGTCCTTAAGTGAGATGGCTATAACAAAATGGGTGTGGCAGTAACACTTTCCAATAAAAAATTATAGACCGATCAGCTCACCGTGACTCCAATTAATCAGTCTTGTATAGGACTGATCAGTCATATGGTCTCATACGAGATGATCGGTCTTATATAGATTGATTAGTATATAGGATTTAATCCCACATGAAACCGACTGGACTGATCAGTCTCATATGGGACCGATCGATCGGTTTAACATGGGACCAATTGTTTGGTCTCATATGGGACCTAAGAGCAATTTCAACTCACATATTTTTTCAGTTAAATTGAATTTCAGCAAATGTGAAATATTTTGATCTCGTTTAATTAGTTTTTTGTCTGTTAACCAAAATGTTGGACTTTGTCACGTTAAATATGGAGTAGTTGGAGGCCCTCTCAGGTAAAGAACTCTTTTTTTTATGTGCTCTTTGAGGCTCTTAATCGCACAGTAGTAACCGAAGCGCGTCTAATGCAGATGCCATCATACTAAGTTTTTTTTTTTGTTAAATTGATATATACATGTAGGAATAATGGCTCCTAGCCGACATGTAAACACCAAATTTGTGTTTAAATGATTTTATACCACTAATTAGAGCCTTTCATATTATACCCTTGAAGTGTGATTTATCATTATGTCATATGGCACACATTTGTGATCAATTTAAATTGTCCAAGTAACAATCCATCATTAAAACATGTTTTATACAAAAAATCATGCCCATCAGTGAACGTAAATCATCTGATTGATGAACTTTAATATCAGTCATTAAAAATAGGAATAATCGTTAATATTAGAGTCTATAGCATAGATCAAAATGCCGGAATACCGGTACGTATCGTTCGAGCCAAAAACTGGTATGTATCGGACGATACGTATCGGTATCGGTGCGTACCGGACGTTACATTAATGTATTGTTCAGTATTTTACATAGTAAAGACCGATATGGTACATTCAATGTACCATATTGTCCACCTCCGATACCGATACGCATCGTCCGATATGTATCGGTATCGGACAAAATTTTGATCCATGGTCTATAGACTAGATGATTCAAACCATGGATCAAAATGTCAGCTTTCCGATACGTATCATCCGAGCTCAAAACCAATACGTATCGGACGATACGTATCGGAATAGTAACTTATCAGACGATATATTGAATGTATCGTCCGTACCTTCCCATATAAATTGGACGATATGGTACATCGAATGTACCGTATCATCCTAGTCCAATACCGATACGTATCCGTATCGGACGATATTTTAATCGATGATTCAAACCTTTAAAAAAATATGACTTTTGGGCCCATTGCCCTTCTACTATGGTCTATTAGTTTGATGGTGTGAATTACCAACATAGTTTATGATAATTGGCACACCATATCAGTGTTTAAATGCCGGTCTAAAGGAGTTGTACCTTCTATGTATCATTAAAAAAATTTATAATTATTTGTTACTTTTGTAAATCTGCGCATGCATTTTTACTAGCATAGAAAAGTAAAGAAAATATAATATCAAACAAAAGAGAGGCTATTTATTTCCAAAATGCACCAGATAACTTTAATCACGTGTAACTACCAGTTTTTAAACTACCTTAGTATTAAAAGTTTATATAGAAAAAATTACACGTGATCATTAACCACAACTAACTTTCCAAGTCTATCTTTTTCTCCTAGGTCTCTTCCTCAAACACAAATGGCATGATTTCCAAGTCTAACTTTTTCTCCTATGGCTGTGGGTCAAACACAAATATCATGAAATTATGGGTGTATGCCAAATTCGCGTTATATGAGTTGAACGCCTCAGTTAATGATCGATCGTCGTTCACGTTCATCATGTCCTCCTTCTCCAACTTCAGAGGGTTAATTTGGAAGAAGAATTCTACAGGTTTCCCAATTAAGTCGAGTCCTGATACGATGAGAGTTTTTACCTCTGCACGTGTAAAGAAAAGGGAGCAATGATTAATTACTTTTGTTTATATATAACATATGAAAGATTAACTCGACTTATATTAATATTAAAGTGCCCAAATTGAATGGTTTGTGGACACCGATTTTAGGTTGAGCAATATTCAAGAAATGCTTTAGTTATAATGATGGCCATATATATATATATATATATATATATATATATATAACCGATTCCGTCTTTCATGGGAGGACGGTGATCGTCCTCCAAGGTCCATGTGGAGGTACACATGGCACTCAAGACAGTCTTTGTTTGCCACGTGGAGCACGAGTGGTTTGTTTAGATCAATTTTAAAAAAAGAAATTTCGAAAAAAACTTTTTGAAAGCATAAGGTCAATGTTTAACTAATTTCAATGGTTTACATTTCACGGCTCAAAAACACATGGTGGAGATGAATTTTCAAAATTTATTTTTTCTACAAATGATCTAAGCAATGCACCAAAGGTCCATGTGGCATTGAAACAATGTTTTGGATGCCACATAAACCTCCACCTAGAACTTTGGAGGTATATATATATATATATATATATATATATATATATATATATATATATATATATATATATATATATATATATATATATATCCTCCAAAGTTCTAGGTGGAGGTTTATGTGGCATCCAAAACATTGTTTCAATGCCACATGGACCTTTGGTGCATTGCTTAGATCATTTGTAGAAAAAATAAATTTTGAAAATTCATCTCCACCATGGGAGGATGGTCACCATCCTCCAAACTTTCACGTGGAGCTTCATGTGGCACCCAAAATATTGTTTCGATGCCACGTGGAGCTCGGGTGCATTGCTTAGATCATCATTGAAAAAAAATTTTGAAAACTCATCTCTATCGTGTGTGTTTTTTGAACCGTGAAATGTGGACCAATGAAACCCGTCAAACTTTGACTTGTGGGTTTAAAAAGTTTTTTTCAAATTTTTTTTTATAAATATTGATCTAAATCATCCTCCTATGCTCCACATGGCACCCAAACAGTATTTTGGGTGTCACGTGGAGCTCCATGTGTATCTTTGAGGACGGTCACCGTCCTCCATTGGAGGACCTAACCGGCTCCCTATATATATATTATCACTATCATCATCAGAGAACTAAATTAAAAAATTATGACCATCAATATTACTACTCTTTAGTATGGACTGTGTTTATATCTGTCCTAAGGTCCATATTAAAGCACTATGATGGAAGCAAAGTAACCAAGTTGGGGTTTGAGAATAGATCGGGTTCGAAAAAAATTGGTAAAATTTGTTAAAATTAGGAAAAACAAAAGGGTCAAAATTTGAACAAAAATAAAATTATGAAAATGTATTAAATTAGAAACTATACAAATTAAAAAAATATATATTTGCAAAAAAAAAAAATCAAGAAAAATTTAGAAAATTTAAGAAAATTCGGGAATATTTCTTTAAATTTAGAATAATTTTTTAACTTAAAAAAGTATTCGATTTTCCAAAAAAGCGCAAATTATTTGTGAATTTTGGTCACTATGGATGGAATGATATGACTCCTCTATTGTGGATTGAAATTAGGATGTTGGGAGTCTCTCTCTTCTTGTGGTGAGAAAAGTCTAATTCTCATTCAAACTCTACGTATGACATGAGAAACACGAGCAATTTTGGACCAAAGTAAGATTTTGAGTACACATTATTAGTAAGGGTAGCTTTATTAATCCCATAGAATCTTGGAGGGCACCTACGTCAAAAATCATTGATTGCTTTGAAACAGATGAAGAAGAATATTTTTTGCCCCAAATCTTCCACAGGATGGATCTTGAGACCATGAGCGAAAAATCAGACGATCAGTTGTTTATTTGTCACAAGGCATAGATCCCAAAAAAGGGGCCCTAAACTCAAGTTTGGTTGTGATGTTATTTTAGGGCCACTTTGTTGGATATGTGCCTCATGAAAAAAAAAAAAAACTAACAGTCCGATGGTACGCTAATGGTCTCAAGATTCATTGTATGAAAGATTGGGGCGAAAACGATCTCCATCGTCTGACTCAAAGTAGTCATGATTTTTGGCGTAGGTGCCCTCTAAGATTCCATAGGTATTAATAAAGCTACCCTATTTGTAACTGCTAACAAAGACTATGAAGCCCTTTTAGTTACATCAATTCCAGTAAGGCTCTTATTGGCAACGTTGCTTCCAAAAAGCACATTTCAAGGTAAAATATTGGGTGAGAAGCATTTTTAGTCCAATGACATGGCCACCTCTAACTGAAAATGGAGTGCTTGGAGCCTGAAGCTGCTTCTCCATTTTTAGCAAGAGGAGACCAAGTATACTTCTCAATCAATATTTTACCTTTTAAAAGTACTCTTGGCAAACGGGACGTGACCGTGTGACTATAGAGATCAAGAAATCAACGTTTTTGCATAATTCAAAGGTTAAAATGTATTTGGTAAGCTAAGAGAGTGTTATAATGGCTCATGTGAGCCCTATAAATCTAATGAAAAACTTGATAAAGTGATTGGAGAGTGGTTGGAGACTTACGTGAGAAGCTTCGGTGGTCGTCAATGATAGCTGTTAGAGTTTCCCCTCCAACATATTTGTCTACTTTCACAGTTTCCCCCATCTCATTTGTCTCCGCAAATAACCGATACATTCCATATTTGGCCTCCATGACTATTGTCCTCTTTGATTCGCTGGACCCCTCCGAAGAAGAGCTTGCATCCGGATCCAGATCCTATCTTTGGTGGTATGCCTCTTCCAAATTAGCAGTAGAAGGGGCTTTTGAATTATCTTTATAATTTCCCACAGAAGTAGCTCCTGAATCTGAAGATTCTATTTCCGATTCATCTCCAAAATTCATTGGATCTTCACTGCTATCTGACATCTTTATAAACTAAACCTAATTAATATACTTAACAAACAACTTTTTATATAAAAAATACGAAAAGAACCTTCACATTTAAACCTGTTGCATAATAATTTATCCCGTGGCATTATTTTTTGGCAAACAGAGTTAAAGGTTCTATAATTTGTTCAATAAATAAATAAATAACAACCAAGCAACGACAACAATGAACGCAATCAATTCTTCTCATCTCACACCTAAAATAAAATCTCTCAGGTTCTAACTTCCGCTCTATAAGATATCACATGAGACAATTTTTACCTAAGTTGTCTAGCAGAACATCTTATGCCCTTGTACAACCCAAGAAATATATCTATTAGAAAATATCTACCATTGAAGTCCTGCACTTCAATATGAAATTATACATGACCCATAAGTCTTTGCTACTATAAAACGACAAGGGCAAAATATTGTGATGAGGGATAAAAATATTAGATTTCGTTGTTGCATCAGTCATTTTCAAAAAGACACCTTTATTTACAACCCAACATTCTTCCTTCATAATTCACATTGCTAAGTTGTTGACTGCTTGGAATTTAATGATGGAACTTGCTCTTCAACCCAACCTCTGTTACAATAGATCTTATGTTCATGGTCCTACAATTCTAAGATTAATCTGATTCCACATCGCACACAACAGTGCAGATCAAACATGATTCTCAAAATACTATTCGGGACATTTGCCTTGTGGAATCAAAATCCGACTGTCTAATGATAAGAGAGTGATCTCAGCATCTATTGTGTTGAAGGTTGGGATGAAGATCAAGTTCCACAATCGGATTCAAAGCAATCAACAGTTTATGCACATATAACCTGAATTCAAAAGGAAAAAACCTTAGGTTGAAAATAAAGGTATACCCTTGAAGGTCTCTTATGAGTCTCCCCACTTTTATCTCACACCTCTCTTCGCAGGTGCATACACGATATTCCATATTAATCTTCTCATATTAAAAGTTTTAAACCCTTGTAGTCAGATCACGTCTCAAAGAAGCAAAGGGCAAGAACTTATTCCTACAAAATGCTACACAACATTTTAAAAAACAGACCAACCAGAACAACGATAGTTTCCAGGCCGGTTGGGTTGAAAATAGTCTGCGGACAGTTTTTTGGTCCAATGCGGTGAAAATTGCCTGAAAATCATGAAATCGACTTGAAAACCACAAAACCGCCCTGACCCATATACTATAAGCAATTAAATATTAATATTTTTTGAATTTTGGTTCCCTCCCTGTCATGTCGTTAACCGGTTCAAACTGCAGTCGAACTGCCTGGACCATGAACCGTAGCCTCTATGAGAGAGGTTTAAATTTAATAACTCTTCTGGTATATGCGATGCCCGAGTGTTGCATGCAAGGATCAAATTGGCTATCGCGGGCGCTGTTTGAAGATTAACAGACTGAGACCACTTCGACATTGGCCATTTATTATCTCAAGAGAGATCACCCTACTTCTTGGAGACATCTAAGCCTGATTAAAGACACTAGGGGCACTCACAATTACTTTATCAAATGTCCTTCTCCCAGATCAGCAAGTAGTGCTGAATTTCTTTCGATCTTAGGCCTAGATGCAACTACTGTTGTTAGATGGCAGAGTGGTCATGATCTTTCTTCTTCTTTTACCTCTATAATCATATGTAATCTATCTGTTCTTTTCTTTCTTTTTTTTGGGTGAGGCCCCAATGAACCTTAAGCTGTCTTATCTAGAAAAAAAAAAAAAAACCTTGACCCATTAGGTTGGGTTGATTAAATGGAGGCACTGGTGTGAAACCATTGCCCACCCATCAGGTTGGGTTGATTAAAAGGGACCATTGTCCAGCTAGTAATCAGCTTGAACCTCCTTTTCATGGGAATTGAAGATTCAAACCTCTCAATAATCCAAATGGTTTGGTTAACTTAATCCGATCCATTTTCTATACTAAAGCTTCTTCAAAGTATCTTAATTAATTAGGTAGGGACTAGTCGGTCAGTGCGATTTTGTATATTAAAGCCATCTTGTTGCATGTGTGCCAAAAGATACATTAAATTCATGAAATTAAGGAAAATATTAAAAAAAATCTCTTTTTAAAAAATAGTATTATGTTACTTTGAAATTTTAAAAAGATGTAGAAAGAGATTCAATTTGAAAACTACTCTTTCCTTTTCACTTTCTGTTTTAATTTCTTAAAAGATAAATTTTATTAGAAGAAAAAATATTCTAATGCATATTGCACTATTATTGATTTGTGGCATTACATATATATGGTAAATGGAAAGTGTAGAAAAAATTATTTAAAAAATATTTTAGTGAACAAACAACAAGTGCTTTATATGAATTCCCCACGCACCAACGACTTTTTGATGAAAAAAGATATATCTCTTGCTTTTATTTACATAAACATTAAATATTAAATAAGAGAACATAAAGCATATTAAAAAATGTGATAAGAGTAAGTTAATCCGATATGAGGTAGCCTTCAAGAAATGATCCAACATACCTTTTCGAAGAGTAATCTTGTTTCTTTGAAGTTATGAACTAAAATGTTGGAGTGATTCTATTTGAAAATATATCCAAGTTAGATGGTCAATCATTGTTTGCATCAAATATATTCACAAGTGCTAACTATCTTATTAATAGAGATTTTGGATCACATATTAATAAACATAAGAGATGGTTTCTACAAATATTACAAATAGAGCAGCTAACAAATCAAACCGAACCGAAAAAATACCCTAAAAATAGGTATTTTACCTAAACTGAATCGAATCGGTTTCAGTTTTGATTTCGGTTTCAGGAAAAAAATATTGAACCGAACCGAATGGGTTTCAGTTCGGTTTCGGTTTGGGGTGTACCAAACCAAACACCGAAAAAATCGGGTTCAGTTCAGTACACACCTGCATCCCTATGCACACTACATGTTTTGGAAAATATTTTTGAATAATAAATTTCCTTAAAGAACATTAACCTTTAATAACTATATATTAATTAATAAAAATAAATAAATTATCGTTATTAAAGAATGTTACATGCACACCATTTCTTCCCAATACAACTTAATGAATTTAACATCCATCCAGTGGTGCCCATCGAGAAAGATATTTTGATATTTTAGCGTGACCATAGCAGCCCTCTAAGAAAATGAGCGATTATATAGCAGTGGGTAATAGTGTGGTAATCACAACCATCCAATCGAGAAGTGAATATGGTCGTTGACAAAATACAGTCTTTTTGGGGGCCATTTAAGAGTATCAATTATGAAAATGATTTTAATATTAGATAACTTCGGCCAATATGTATAGGATTAGGCTCCCTCTGATATGATATAGAGCTGGATTTTATAGGATCAAATATCAGATAAAATAGATAGTATCAACCGTTATTGGCCTATATGCATCCAATATGAACCTAATAAAATGAGCAATTTTTATTATTATTCTATGTCATTTAAATATTTTAAAAATAGAAAAAAAATACTTTAATATCAATTTATTTGGTCGAATTTTTAAATGGATTTTAAGGGCCATGCTTTAATATTGGTGGGGCCATCGAACGGTGGTTTTTTCAAAAGGAAAATTTAATGGGCCCACTGTACTCGCATCGTGTCACATCAGTTGTCCATTGAATCGTCTGCTGTTTGTGATTGCAAACAACAGACGGGACCAGTCACTTGCATCAACTCACGGCGATTGCTTAATAGAAGTGGGTATTGATTGGTGGCGCTCAATAGCACGTAGAAAAATTAGAAGAAATAATTGCAGAAGGAAAGAAAATCTCTACCTTTGCTTTCTTGTTGAATCTCGTGTTTTCTGTTTGGGAGTTGTTCCTTTCTCTTGCATATATAGTTTTTTTCTTTTACTCGGTCTCTTCTTTAGTTATATAAATGATAGCATTTTCGTTGTCGAATTTTTATTGGCCATAGTTGGAATGCAAAACTTGCATGATAAGGACAGATTATTTTGGCCAGATTAGGCATCCTACAACTTGTATGGTAGGAAACAGAGAAATTTTTTTTTCCTCCGCATTTTTCGTTTGCTTCTCTTTCTCCATATCAGGGACGAGATATTCAAAAAACGTGTACATAATGCTACATACAAAAGTTGTGAGAACGAAGGAGAGGGTGATATGACTCAAAGTATTTTCAAATACTCTACCACATCCACAGAAGAGCACAAACCATTGTTATTGCTGGCTATCATACCCTTGTCTCTCTCTCTCTCTATATATGTAGGAAAAAGAACAGAAAATCTCTTCTAAACCCTTCATTACCATTAGGGGTCTCAATCATGGTTTTAAACCCTTCTAAGCTCATACGACATGAGTAGCTTGAGACGGAAAAATGATTAAAATTACATGATTTAGTGAGCCGAAGATTCAGTCGCAACTAGGGGTTTCAACAGTTAGAATTGTTGACTGCCTTGAATCTGACGATGAAGATCACTTTTCATCCCATCTTCCACATAAGAGATCTAGATATCATGGACCACCTATCAGATAATCAAATATATATTCCATATGGCATATATCCCAAAATGTGACCGTGATCATGGTGTCTGAGTTCACTTTTGAAGATGTGTTCAACATGGGATTGACATCTAATCATCTGATAGGTGGGCCATAATCTCAAGATTAGGTGTGGAAGATTGTGACAGAAAACTATCCCCATCTGATGCAAGGCATTTTAATGGTGGAAACCCAGGCTGCAAAGATGGAATCTTCGGCTGTAAATACTAGTATCATTTAACTTACTAAAATGCAAGAATCTAGCACTGGATAAGTGGGAAAAGGATACTAGCATTTGCAAACGAAAATTCCACATTCCTAATCATGATTTCACTGAATCCCCGCCCCCTTTCAGGCCACCCTAGGGATTTATATCCTCGACCCAACATGTCCTAACTTGGGGTGCGTATGTGCTCCGGGATACCTAGGTTATCCAAAAAATAATGATAAATAAATAAAATAAATCATGGTTTCGCCCATTAAAACGTTGACTGCCTTGAATTAGATGATGGAGATCATTTTCTAGCCCAATCGTCCCTCACCAGTCACATCGTCTGATGTCGATTCAATGTAGCACACATCCCTAAACGTGACCTGCAAACCCTTTCTCATGATTAATTTGTCATGATCAAGCCATTTTCAGATATGCGTGCCATTTGGAAATAGAAGGTAACCATGATCTAAACATCAATTCTAGAGATGTTTGGGCCAAAAAACCGTCACTATCGTTTGATTCAAGATTCGTAGCGGTCAATGGTTTTAATAGGTGAAAACCTGATAGCAAATGAAAAATATTTGATTGCCAATATTAATTCCCAAAAAGAACTTACCGAGAGACTGTGAGGCTCGTCTTGGGCTCTCAATGGGCCAGGCAAGCCCGGATTTTAGCCCGCACTCGGCTTGAAAAAAGTGACACTTTCTATCAAGCAAACCCGGCCCAATATCCTACTACGTGAAAAAGCCTAAAAAACCACTGCCTTAAATAGTGATTTTTTCAAAAAATCACTGCCATAAACAGTTGTAAAAAAAATAGTGATTTTTTTTTACCACCATACAAGACAGTGGTTTATGAACTTCAATAACGACTGCTCTTAACAGTCATAGAAAAAGCTACTACTTTTGGCAACGATTTTTTTATGCAAATATTTTTTAAAAATACGATTTTTTATACAATTTTTTTTTAAATAATATTTTTTTAATGCAAATTTTATATTCTTTTTTTAGTGTTTAAAAAAAAATTATATAAAGAAAAAAAGCTATTAATCTCATATTTAAACATATCCATTCAACTCAAATGCAAAACTATGCCACGCCGCCATATGAGACTGATCGCCACTATTGAGACTGATGGGCAAGGATCAAAATTTTGGCCGAAATGATCGAAATTTCGACCGAAATTATCGGTTTTTGTCCCCACCGAAATGATAATTTGATACCGAAATTTTTGCATGACTCATGAGAAATTTCGGTATCAAATTATCGTTTCGGTGGGGACAGAAATCGATAATTTCGGCCGAAATGTTGGTCATTTCGGCCAAAATTTTGATCCTTGCCCATCGGTCTCATATGGCAATCAGTCTCATATGGCGGGACCTAAGGGCATTTCATTAATTTAACCTACTTTTTCAATTAAATTGAATTTCAACATGTAATAACCCAGATTTTTGAATTTTATTTAATGGTATTAGATGATGTACCACACAATGCGTGGTGCTAACGCTCCACACCGGAATATACCCACTTTAGAAATAGTCTAATTTTTTATATATATCAATATTAGACTCATTGCGGAGTACTTGTCGATACGATTCCAACGATATATAATTTGTCGATTTTCGATAAGAATATAAAAAGTTATGCCCGTTTGAAGAGTGAAGCGGGTTAAAGGGCACAATTGTAAATTCGGGAGAGAATCACCATTTACCTTGGTGCTTACACAAGCAAAACCTCTACTCAAGCTTTTCAAGTCACGTATGAATTCTACTTGCGTGTAAAAACTACTATTTTATTAAATCTTATACGGAAAATCTTAATTAGAGTTAACCTATACAGGGAATTAGATATATATTTACTTCTTCTCTCAGTTGTCTTTCTTTATTCCTCTTCTCAAAAGCTCGACGCCATCTTTCATAATTCCTCGTCGGATCTCTATCGATTTTCGATCTTATCAGAGAATCTTACACCATCAAAGTTTCTCATCGCGACCAATTTATCGTAAGAAAGGAATTCTCGCGAAAAGACTCGCATATCGCCTCTAATCCGATCTCCATCAACCAAAATCATCGAGATTCAATCACGCTCAACGGTGGGTGCCTCTAAATCCATCTTAAATTATTCAGTTATTTCTTAAAAAGAAAACCCTAATTTTTCCTTAAGTTTTGATAAATTTCGGGTCTTAAAAACATAGAAATTAGGCCCAAAATCGATAGGATCGTTTTTCCCAGATTTTCGTGAAATTCGGCCAAACTCTTCAACAGATACAGCCTCGGTATTTTGGTCATAACTTTTTATCCCGAACTCCGATTAAGACGATTCTTTTTGCGTTGGAAAGCTAATAGAAAAATCTACAACTTTCATATTTTGACCAACTCATGAATCAATCGTCTTGATAGTTAAAAAAATATGAGAATGTTACGTCAAATCGCTCGAGCGAGCTATTATCATCGCTCGAGCGAGGTATCACCGAACTCCGACATTACCTTAGTATTTTAGTCATAACTTTTTATCCCGAACTTCGATTAAGACGATTCTTTTTGCGTTGGAAAGCTAATAGAAAAATCTACAACTTTTATGTTTTGACCAACTCATGAATCAATCGTCTTGATGGTCAAAAAAATATGAGAATGTTACATCAAATTCTAGGATTGGCGCAACTTGCCTGTTTTGACTTGTTTTTGAGGAAACGCTTAAATAGGTCTATATTATTAGTAATTAGAGTTTATCTTAATGCATGAACGTATATTGTGATGTAGATTGAGGGCGAGAGGCCATCAATAGGACCTTGCTTGACTTCGCATAACTCCGAGTTTTAGGTAGGAGAATCTCATCTTTACAGTATTTTATTTTAATTCGCATGGATATTTTGAATTAAAATCTTTGAACTTGCATATGCCATTGAAATCACATCTGTAAATTGAAATTGATATGAATGACTAAAAATCTAAATCTACCTGAATCCTGAAACCTGAATCTGCTTAAGCTCTGAAGATCTGAAATCAAGAACCTGAACTATGTATAAGAGACTTCCATCTGATTATATTAGTATCTGCATTTGTTTTATGATTGACCTGAACGACCCCTCAAAAATTCCTGAACAACTTCCTGGCACAAGTTTCCCTCATTACGCAGGGGCTTGTTGCATCCTGAAAAAGGGTTCATGAACGACGATGGTAGGTAGGGGTTCCCATCGGCTATATTCCTGCTCTCGAGATATAGTTTACTCGGGAGGTATTTTAAGTTGAGGATTATCGAGTACTCAACTTTGCATATAGAAGTTAGAGAAACTAAGACATCTTGAAACACTGCATCATTCTTGAATTTAGAAATAAATCTTACATATGATTTCCGCACCTAAATTCAGTTTATTATCTGCTTATATGTTTGACAAGCTATATTCCGATATTTGTTTTGAAACCATGTTAGTTAAAGTAAAATGCTGTAGATGTCTTTCTTCTACTGAGCTTTGTTGGTTAGCTCACTCCGACTATACGCGAGTTCGGTATTGACGTGGCTATTCGTTGTGAGGCGATCGACTCGTGCACGAGGAAGAGCTTGAGGTTCCTCGAGGAGTTTTCTTTTATTTTCTTATTTGTGGTGAGAGTTAGACTTGAATTTGTGGGCCCATTTTAGTTGGATACCATAGTTCTATATTTGACATTGATTTCTGTTATGAGCCATGTTTCGATGATGGTCGGCCATCATCGGTGGTTCTTTACTTTTAATTGCTTCCGCATTTATTTTAGCTATGGATATTTATTGCGCTTTACTCTGATATGTGCCCTGTTTGTCCGGCTTATCGTTTATTCGATAAGTTGGCGAACTGGCCTTTCCTATACCTGAGGGATTGGAAAAGTCGGGTCGTCACACAACATATGTCAAGTATTTGGATCATGTCGGTGTGTCATATTTCTAGAGTTAAAAAGAGGAGAGAAATTGTGAGTGTGGATGGAGAGAAAAGAAAGTTTCAGTTGAAGACACTCTAAGACAAATAGACTTGCATACGCAGCTATGTCGTGCGACATCAATATCTCTCATGAGAAATCAGTAAAATGGTTTAGGGTTAGCGCTTCGATGGTTGCAATGGTTGAAGAACATAGTTAACATGTGTTCGGTAGAAACAACAAAAGTTAATGTTCAAAAGTTTAAAGGAAGAGAAGGATTTCCTTAAGCGAGATGGCTATAACAAAATGGGTGTGGCAGTAACACTTCCCAATAAAAAATTATAGACCGATCAGCTCACTATGACTCCAATTAATCAGTCTTGTATAGGACTCATCAGTCTTATGGTCTCCCACGAGATGATCGGTCTTAGATAGATTGATTAGTATATAGGATTTAATGCCACATGAAACCGATTCGACTGATCAGTCTCATATGGGACCAATCGATCGGTTTAATATGGGACCAATTGTTTGGTCTCATATGGGACCTAAGAGCAATTTCATCTCACATATTTTTTCAATTAAATTGAATTTCAGCAAATGTAAAATATTTTAATCTTATTTAATTAGTTTTTTTGTCTATTAACCAAAATGTTGGACTTTGTCAGGTTAAATCTGGAGTAGTTGGAGACCTCTCAGGTAAAGAACTCTTTTTTTTAAGTGCTCTTTGAGGCTCTTAATCACATAGTAGTAACCGAAGCACGTCTAATGCAGATGCCATCAGCTAAGTTTTTTTTTTTTGTTAAATTGATATATCCATGTAGGAATAATGGCTCCTGGCCAACATGTAAACACCAAACTAGTGTTTAAATGATTTTATACCACTAATTAGAACCTTTCATATTGTACCCTTGAAGTGTTATTTATGTCATATGGCACATATTTGTGATCAATTTAAATTGTCTAAGTGACAATCCATCATTAAAACATATTTTATACAAAAAATCATGCTCATAAGTGAACGTGAACGATCTGATTGAACTCTAATATCAGCCATTAAAAATAAGAATAATCGTTAATATTAGAGTTTATAGACTAGATGATTCAAACCTCCAAAAAAATGTGATTTTTGGGCCCATTGCCCTTTTACTCATGATCTATTAGGTTGATGGTGTGGATTACCAACATGATTTATGATAATTGAAACACCATGTTGGTGTTTAAATGCCGGTCTAGAGGAGTTGTCCCTTCCATGTATCATTAAAAAATTTTATAATTATTTGTTGCTTTTGTAAATCTACGCATGCATTTTTACTAGCATAGAAATGACAGAATATCCATTTCCAAATCAATATTGAAAAAATCTTTTTATAAAGTAACCAAACAATTTTATAAATCAAGTCTTTAAAGTGCCTTTTTAAAGTGCGTTAGTATTAAAAGTTTGTATAGAAAAAATTAAACGTGGTTATTAACCACAAACCAACTTTCCAATTCTATCCTTCTCTTATGCCTTTTCTTCAAAGACAACTATGAAATGTGTGTCTGCCAAATTCGTCTTATATGAATTGAATCGCTTAATGATGGATCATCGTTCACGTCTATCATGTACTCCTTGTTCAGGTTTAGAGGGTTAATTTGGAACAAGAATTCTACTGGTCCATCATGTCCTGGTCCATCATGTCCTCCTTGTTCAGGGTTGGAGGGTTAATTTGGAACAAGAATTCTACAGGTTGCCTAATTAATTCAAGCTATGATCAGAGTTTTTACCTTCGCACACGTAAAGAAAAGGGAGCAATGATTTATTAATTTTGTTTATATATAATATATGAGAGATTAACTCGACTTTAGCAATCCATGCAGTCTTTATGTTGTTTTAGGTTGAGCAATATTCAAGAAATGCTTAGTTATAATGATGGTCATATATATATATGTATATATATATATATATATAGTCGATTCTGTCCTCTATGGGGGGATGGTTATTGTCCTTCAAGGTCCACGTGGAGGTACACATGGCACCCAAGACAGTCTTTGTTTGCCAGGTGGAGCATGGGTGGTTTGTTTAGATCAATTTAAAAAAAAGAAATTTCGAAAAAAGTTTTTTGAAAGCCTAAGTCAATGTTTAACTAATTTCAATGGTCTACATTTCACAGCTCAAAAAACACATGGTGGAGATGAGTTTTCAAATTTTATCTTTTCTAAAAATGATCTAAGCAATGCACCCGAGGTCCATGTGGCATTGAAACAATGTTTTTGATACCACATAGACCTCCACCTGGAACCTTGGAGGACAGACACCTTTTCCATATATATATATATATATATATATATATATATATATATATTTATTTATTTATTTACTTATATATATTATCACTATCATCATCAGAGAACTGAATTAAAAAATTATGACCATCAATATTACTACTCTTTGGTATGGACTGTTTTTATATCTACCGTAAGGTCCATATTAAAGCGCTATGATGGAAGCAAAGTAACCAAGTCGGGGTCTGAGAATAGATCGGGTTTGAAAAAAATTGGTAAAATTTGTTAAAATTAGGAAAAACAAAAGGGTCAAAATTTGAACAAAAATAAAATTATAAAAATGTATTAAATTTTAAACTATACAAATTTTAAAAAATATATTTGCAAAATAAAAAAATTCAAGAAAAATTTAGAAAATTTAAGAAAATTTGGGAATATTTCTTTAAATCTAGAATAATTTCTTAACTTAAAAAAGTCTTCGATTTTCCCAAAAGCGCAAATTATTTGTGAATTTTGGTCACTATGGATGGAATGATATGACTCCTCTATTGTGGATTGAAATTAGGATGTTGGGAGTCTCTCTCTTCTTGTGGTGAGAAAAGTCTAATTCTCATTCAAACTCTACGTATGACATGAGAAACACGAGCAATTTTGGACCAAAGTAAGATTTTGAGTACACATTATTAGTAAGGGGAGCTTTATTAATCCCATGGAATCTTGGAGGACACCTATGCCAAAAATCATTGATTGCTTTGAAACAGATGATGAACATTATATTTTGCCCCAAATCTTCCACACGATGGGTCTTGAGACCATGAGTGAAAAATTAGACGGTCAATTTTTTATTTTTCACACAGCATAGATCCCAAAAATGGGGCCCTAAACTCACGTTTGGATGTGATGTGATTTCAGGGCCACTTTGTTGGATCTGTGCCTCATGGGCAAAAAAAAAACACTCACGGTCCGATGGTACACTAATGGTCTCAAGATTCATTGTGTGGAAAATTGGGGCGAAAACGATCTCCATCGTCTGATTCAAAGTAATCATGATTTTGGGCATAGGTGCCCACCAAGATTCTATAGGTGTTAATAAAGCTACCCTATTTGTAAATGCTAACAAAGGCTATGAAGCCCTTTTACTTACATCAATTCCAGTAAGGCTATGCTTGGCAACGTTGCTTCCAAAAAGCACTTTTCAGGGTAAAATATTGGGTGAGAAGCATTTTTAGTCCAATGACATGGTCACCTCTAACTGAAAATGGTGTGTGTTTGTTTGGAGCCTATGGCTGCTTCTCCATTTTTAGTAAGCGGTGGCTAAGTCTGTATCTCATTCAATATTTTACCTTGTAAAAGTGCTCTTGGAAAACAGGGTGTGACCGTGTGACTATAGAGATCAAGAAATCAACATTTTTGCATGATTCGGAGGTCAAAATGTGTTTGATAAGCTAAGAGAGAGTTATAATGGCTCATGTGAGCCCTCCAAATCTAATGAAAACTTTGATAAAGTGATTGGAGAGTGGTTAGACTTACGTGAGAAGCTTACAAATCTAATGAAAACTTTGATAAAGTGATTGGAGAGTGGTTAAACTTACGAGAGAAGCTTCGGTGTTCGTAAATGATAGATGTTAGCGTTTGCTCTCCAACATATTTGTCTACATTCACAGTTATCTTTTAAATTCTCCACACAGAAGTAGCTCCTGAATTTGAAGATTCTGTTTCTGATTCATCCCCAAAATTCATTTGATCTTCAGACATCTTTATAAACTAAACAAAATTAATATACTTAACACACAACTTTTGATATAAAAATACGAAAAGAACCTTTCACATTTAAACCTATTCCATAATAATTTAGCCCTTGGCATTATTTTTTTGGCAAACAAGGTTAAAGGTTCTATAATTTGTTCAATAAATAAACAAACAACTACCAAGCAACTACATAGCACACAACAGTGCAGATCAAACATGATTCTCATATTACTGTTCAGGATGTTTGCCAAGTGGAATCAAAATCCGACTTTCTAATGATAGGACAGTGATCTCAATATCTATTGTGTTGAAGGTTGGGATGAAGGTCAAGATCCACAATCGGATTCAAAGCAATCAACGTATATGCACATATAACCTGAATTCAAAAGGAAAAAACCTTAGGTTGAAAATAAAGGTATACCCCTTGAAGGTCTCTTATGAGGCTCCCCGCTTTCATCTCACACCTCTCTTCGCAGTGCATAGCATGTGCATACACAATGGTCCATATTAATCTTCTCATATTAAAAGTTTTAAACCCTTGTAGTTAGATAACGTCTCAAGAAGCAAAGGGCAGGAACTTATCCCTACTAAATGCTACATATCATTTTAATAAACAGACCAATCGGAACAACAATAGTTTCCAGGCCGGTTGGGTTGAAAACCGCCGGCGGATAGTTTTTTGGTTAAATGCGGTCAAAATTGCCTGAAAATCATGAAACCGGCTTGAAAACCACAAAACCGCCCTGAAAAACCATATAATCCAAACAATTAAATATTAATATTTTTTGAATTTTGGCTCCCTCCCGGTCACTCCATTAACCGGTTCAAACCGCAGTCGAACCGCCTGGACCATGAACCGTAGCCTCTATGAGAGAGGTTTAAATTTAATAACTCTGATGGTATGTGCGATGTCCGAGTGTTGCATGCAAGGATCAAATTGGCTATCGCGGGTACTGTTTGAAGATTAACAGTGAGACCTCTTCGACATTGCCCATTTATTATCTAAGAGAGATCACCCTACTTCTTGGAGACATCTAAGCCTGATTAAAGACACTAGGGGCACTCACAATTGCTTCATCAAATGTCCTCCCAGATCAGCAAGTAGTGCTGAATTTCTTTCAATCTTAGGCCTAGATGCAACTATGGTGGTTAGATGGCAGAGTGATGATGATCTTTCTTCTTCTTTTACCTCTATAATCATATGTAAGCTTTCTCTTTTCTTTTCTTTTTTTTGGGTGAGGCCCCAATGAACCTCAAGCTGTCTTATCTAGAAAAAAAAATAAAAATTCTTGACCCATCAAATTGGGTTGATTAAATGGGGGCACTGGTGTGAAACCATTGCCCACCCATCAAGTTGGGTTGATTAAAAGGGACCATTGTCTAGCTAGTAATCAGCTTGAACCTCCTTTTCACGGGAATTGAAGATTCAAACCTCTCAATAACCCAAATGGTTTGGTTAACTTAATCCGATCCATTTTCTATACTAAAGCTTCTTCGAAGTATCTTAATTAATAAGGTAGGGACTAGTCGGTCAGTGTGATTTTGTATACTAAAGCCATCTATGTGCCAAAAGATACATTAAATTCATGAAATTAAGCAAAATATTAAAAAAAAATCTCTTTTAAAAAAATATTATTATGTTACTTCGAAATTTTAAAAAGATGTAGAAAGAGATATTCAATTCGAAAACTCTTTCCTTTTCATTTTTTGTTTTAATTTGTTCGAAGATAAATTTTATTTATGCATAGACTTCAAAGAAGAATAAATATTCTAATGCATATTACACTATTATTGATTCGTGGCATTACATATATATAGTAAATGGAAAGTGTAGCAAAAATTATTTCATAAATATTTTAGTGAACAAACAATAAGTGATTTATATGAATTCCCCAAGCACAAACGACTTTTTGATGAAAAAAGATATTTCTCTTGCTTTTATTTAAATAAACATTAAATATTAAATAAGAGAACGTGAAGCAGATTGAAAAATGTGATAAGAGTAATTAACTGATATGAGGTAGCCTTCAAGAAATGGTCCAACAAACCTTTTCTAACAGTAACCATGTTTCTTTGAAGTTATGAACTAAAATGTTGCAGTGATCCTGTTTGAAAATATCTCCAAGTTAGATGGTCAATCATTGTTTGCATCAAATATATTCATAGGTGCTAACTGTCTTGTTAATAGAGATTTTGGATCACACATAAATAAATATAAGAGATGGTTGCTACAAATATTACAAACAGAGCAGCAACCGAACCGAAAAAATATCCTAAAAATAGGTATTTTACCTAAACTGAAGCGAATCAGTTTTGGTTTTGATTTCGGTTTCAGGAAAAAAAAATTGAACCGAACCGAATGGGTTTCAGGTCGGTTTCGATTTGGGGTGTACCGAACCAAACATCGAAGAAATTGGGTTCGGTTCGGTACACACTTGCATCCCTATGCACACTACATGTTTTGGAAAATATTTTCGAATAATAAATTTCCTTAAACAATATTAACCTTTAATAATTATATATTAATTAATAAAAAAATTTAAATTATCGTTATTAAAGGATGTTACATGCACACTATTTCTTCCCAGTACAACTTAATGAATTTAACATCCATCCAGTGGCGTCGAGAAAAATATTTTGATATTTTAGCGTGACCATAGCAGCCCTCTGAGAAAATGAGATTATATAATAGTGTGGAAACCACAACCATCCAATCGAGAAGTGAATATGGTCGTTGACAAAATACAATCTTTTTGGGGCCCATTTAAGAGTATCAATTATGACAATGATTTTAATATTATATAACATCGGCCGATATCTATAGGATTAGGCTCTCTCTGATATAATATACACCCCCATTTTATAGGATCAAATATCAGATAAAATAGATAGTATCAACCGTTATTGGCCTATATGCATCCAATATGAACCTAATAAAATGAGCAATTTTTATTATTATTCTATGTCATTTAAATATTTTAAAAATAGAAAAAAATACTTTAATATCAATTTATTTGGTCGATGGATATGCGATATTTATTTGGTCGATGCATATACTTTAATATCAATTTAAACCGATGATATGAGTTTTTAAATGGATTTCAAGGGCATGCTTTAATGTTAGTGGGGCCATTGAATGGTGGTTTTTCAAAAGGAAAATTTAATGGGTAGACCTCAAACAGCAGACCAACAACTATTTAGATGGGTTTGCAAATTTAATGGGTAGACCTCAAACCAGATCTTCCACCTGAGGATTTTTACCCTTAGTTTCTTAGCTTGGTACATTAGATGGGTTTGTAAATGATAAACTCAGTATTTGTACATATATTTTATATACCACTATTTAGATGATGGTCGGTCATCACCGATGATTTATTTTATTTTCTTTAGACCTGTTAGCATGTTTTGGGTATCTTCCTTTTGCCATATATTGATATCTGTTATGTTCCCATTTACGTTGTGGATGTATTGAGTCGATGGTGATCCGGCCTTCTCGGGAATTCGAGTTTCGGAAATCGATGTAACCAAACTCTTATGGTTCTATAAATAAGAGAGTCTAGCACCCAGAATAATCATCCAAGATTTCTCGAGATCAATTGAAAACTAAGATTGAGAACCGGAAGATCAACCTTAGAGTAAGTTTTATTTTCTTTCTAGAGTATAGTATCTGAAGTCTCTCAGTAGCAATTGATGACTGAGATTGGGAGAGTGAAGATCAAAGTAGTTTAGATTTATTTTTATGCAATTTCCTGCTTTGTAAACATCTAATATTTCTTGATTTTAATTGACGACTAAGATTGAGAGATTGAGGATTTAGATTTATTTTTCCTGTAATTTATTTTCCTGCATATAAATATATGAAGAATTCTGGATTTTAATTGACGACTAAGATCTGAAAGGCTATAGATTAGAGTAACGATTTTAAATTCATAAATATCGATAGAATTCTAGGTTTTAATTGACGCCTAAAATCTGGGAGATTTGAGATTAGTGTAATGAAATTTTAAATTATTAGAATAGATTTGATTTTCTGCATCTTAGTTTAAAATAACAATTCTTTGTTCTTAATTTAAAAGCAACTAGAAAGTTTTTAGAATCGGACTTCCTCGTGGGAACGATCGTATATTAGTGTCGCAATTGGCATTGTGCACTTGCAATAGGTTAAGACATAGTAGAATTTAATAGCTGGCAAACACCAATTAGGTCCCTAATCTTTCCCCATATTTAAAAAATTGCCCTTACCTCACCAATTTGCCCAAGGGAGCTTACGAAGGATACCTGGGAATGAGGTCGATCCTCCCTATCATAACGGGCTACAACTCCGTTTTTAGATAGGTCAAATAGGAGTAGAAAACCAAACTAGTTAAACCTTAGGCAACCCATAGCTACTAAAGTCGGCAGACCGACGTTTAGTATAGGAGTTCAACCCATACCCGCACCCTATCCACACGTGATTAGTGACGTTCTACAATGTCAATAGATCTGTAGATCGTGATCACATAAAAATAAGTATATTTTATTTAAAATTCATTTGCTACTAACAACCCATTTTCGTAGGTGCACATAAATATTCCCCCCATATCGCTTCTTGCCAACCATTACAAACAGAGTCCACTCAGGACCGATTTGGGCCACTTATTCTAGGACCGGAAAGGGACCTAGAAAAAGCATGTATCAATAACAACGTATATTTGGACCCGATCTGGTCCCAGCCTTTTTCCCAATTATACGCTGAAATCTCAGCGTATAATTGATTATATGTCGAGTTTTAGCGTATAATTAGTCCTCTTCATACTAGGAGACCCAATTGGGCCTGATAACTCTCAAGCCTACTCAACGAGCCGATCTCTATCCAAACACTTGATTAGACGCTAGATCCACAACGCATAATTCACTAGAGGCACACTAGGACTTTGAGTCCAAGCCCAGCCGGTTGTGCCAGCAGACTTCCCTGAAGCCACCTAAATTATACGTTGAACTTCCAGTATATAATTCATTATACGTCTGGTTTACAACATATAATCTGGAATATATGTCGAATTTCCAATGTATAATTTTGAATTATACGCTGGACTCCCAGCATGTAATTGGTCGAGACTATAAATAGGCCCATACCCCACTCATTCTCTACATGTTATTCTTCACTTATTCTATTTGAAACTTTCGAGGTTGGCTCTAAGGTTCCAAATTAGAAAAAGTTGAAATCTAAGCGTTGAGTTTAGAACTTCAACCTTCTTCTAGGAATCTCGTTGAGTAATCGTTCTAGTCAGAGCTGACCCTTCTATTTTCGATTCTCGCACTTTTCAAAGAGAAATAAGATCAGCCCTAGATCCATCCCTTAGGATACCCTTCCATAATCTCAAGCCCTTAAAGACCGACACACTCTTGCATGCCTTTTAAAATTATCATAGCCATCAAACCGATTTTCCCAAGGGAGCCAACGGAGGGTACTCGGGAATGTGTTTGATCCTCCCTTGCATAATGGGCCAACGCACCCCTTTTAGTTAGATCTCATAGTTTATAAGTCCCAAATTAGTTAGACCTTAATCAACCTTGGTTGCTAAATCCAGAAGGCTGGTATTTAATGTAGGAGTCCAACCCATAACCCCCCACCCTTATCCTCACGATCAAAGACGTTCCACAACGTCGATAAACATCTGTAGATGGTGATCATAAAATAGGTTAGTAAGAGGGTTGCAACTAACAAATTTCCTTGTAGGTTCATAAATACCCTTATTTATCATAATATATCTCCCCCTTTACAAATCAGGTCTGAAGTAACCACATTGGGCCATTCTCTCGAATCTGAATGGGTTCCCAAAAAATGCGTATCAACAACATGTGTGTGAAAATTTACCCATCATCAAAGTTTTTCTATTTAGAGAGTATATTTTTTGTGAGGATTGAGTCTAGACATGAGATCAGCGATTTATTGTTTGAATTAGTTTTGAGATAGATGAATCTTAGTCTTGGTTTGCACACATTACACATCCATGCATGAATTAATTAATCTTTTGAAAATTGGATCATTGAACTAATTTGAATTGATGTGTATGATTGGTATGACATTGATGTTTTAGTTTGAGAATATGCATGTTAAATCAATTAATGATTTTTTACTTTAAAATATTATATATGAAAACCGTATTTTAAAAACTGTTCAGTTTTATCAATGGTTCAAATTTTTTTGAAGTTTGTGGGTAACTTCACCGTAAACCCTTAGGAGACAAAACTCCTCCACTAGGCTTGTTACATATGCTAAATGCAATCGTGTTCCCCTTGAAAGTGGCAATTTACTTTTTTTAGAATAAGTTTTTCTTTTTAGTTTTTTACCTTTCCTCGAGGTCTAGCAAAGTTGAGGTTTGGGGGTGTGATCAACTTTCAAAACCATGCATAAATCACTCAAATCTTGACGTTGCTAGGCCTTGTACAATCACTAATGTCTACCTTTAGTGTGTTTTCATGTACATGATGTTTTAAAGGTAGAATGAAAGAAAAGAAGCTAAGAAACCCAAGAGAGAGAAGAAGACAAAAGCTAAAAGAAAAGAAAGAAAAGAAGAAAAGACTCCAAAGAATGCAAATCTTGACTGGTCGAGTTTACAACTCGACTTGTAGAGATCAGAAGAAAGTAGAAAAAAATATACAAATCTCGAATGGTTGAGTTTGTAACCCAACCTGTCGAGATCCACAGTCAGTCCAATCTTAACCTATCAAGATTGGACTTCGACCTATCGAGATTGGGATTTTAGGCATAGAATAAAAGGGGCACTTCTAGAAAAATTGCAATCCGAGAATTTTGTCTTTCCTAATTGTAATTAGAGTTATTTTAGGATCTTTCCTAGTTTTCCTCAATGTACTAGGGCCTTATGGGTCTATAAATAAGGAACCTAGGTTTAGGATTAGATATAGATTTTCAATTCATAGTTTTCTAGTTTTAGTTTCGTAGTTTTTATAGTTTCCAGATTTTGAGCGTTTGTGAGATTGAGGGAATTGTAAATCATAGTTATATGGTCAAATCAGAGAGATGTACTTTGATAATGAAGATCAGAACAACGATACATGGTTAGTTTCCGAAGTTTGGGATCTCTTGTAAATCTAAGATGAATAATTAATTTAAAGTTGTATTTCTTATTCTATTTTGAATTCTTTTATGGTAATGATTGTATGATTGGGATTTACTCTTGTTAGTGACTTGATGTGAATGTTTCTAAAGTATGTTAATTATATTTTTGATAATCATAATCACCTTGTAGAGATTAGGATTAAATTTGATAGAAAATTCATCATTGAATTAATACTTGTAGTCTAGTTTGATAGGTTTCATGCACACTCACGGATTAGATCGCTAGAGATTAGATGAATTATATCGTCTCGACTAGTCCATGACTATGAATTGGATCTGATTATTTTAACTAACTTTAACTTGTAGCGAAGAGAAGGTTATTACCCTGAACTCAAATTGGAGTAGCAATAGAATTGCGAGTTAATTACGAATCGATGATTAAGAGGGATCCTAAACCGTTTTCTCTATTGCTTTTCAAATAAATAATCTCTTTTTATTATTTTTTCTAGATAATCATTGTTTGATTTACTTCTAAAAACTCCTTTCTAATCAATGCTTTTCAATTTAGATAATAAGATAGTCCCCGTGGTATGATACCCTTAGTACTTGCCCTAGATCAACAACTTGTGCACTTGCAAGTTTTACATTATTTAACGATCATAGGATAACATGCATAAGTCGATTTCATATTGTGCATGGTTATAAGCCTAGGACACCAATAGTTCTTATTCTTATCTCTATAAGTCATAGGTCATCAGAGTCCGGAGATAGTTTTGCACATCATATTCATGATTTACATACCGCGATTAAAAGAAAAATAAACATGGGCTATGAAAAATATAAATTTTCTATAGATTCTCATAGAAGGCTTAAGGAATTTAAAGAAGTTGATTTTGTAATAATTCGCATTAGATCTAAGAGATTCCTACAAGGAATTGCTAAGAAGTTAAAGGCCCATAGTGTTGAACAGTGACAGCCTGGATTTCGGCACCCCGAAACTCGTGCCATCGGTCCGACCCTTAAGGCCCAACCCCGTATATCTCGCGGAACACTTGGTATATCTACACACAAAGATGAACAAAGCATATGATAATAAAGCAAAATAGAGATGCCTTAATAATGAAATCTTCACTTCTAAAATAAACAAAAGGTGGTTCTAATCCCTTAACAAACGCACAAGAAAAAGAACCGAACCGAACCATCACTGACGACTAAAGTCACCCTTGATGGTTCGCAAAAATAAGTACTGTATCTCTTATTACATTATCTCTGAATTTACATGGCTGGACGTACCAAGCCTCACAAAATAAATCTCAAAATAGCGCAACTATGCCCACTAGAAGAACTCCTCCGGAGGAGGCTCGTTCTCTTCCAAAGGCACAAAATCAGAATCCTCACAGTCCTGATCTTCGGCACAAACTTCTTCACCTGTACTTGAGATGTATAGTCGAAGGGTGAGCTATATCATAGCTCAATAGAGAAATAACTGAATGTGTAAATCTATCTTACTCACACATATTTCATGACATACGCTAAACATGATCTCATAAGCTGAAAACAATTTAAAACATTTAAATTTCCAAACACATGAACTGAAATGCATATTTCACATTTTATCTTTTCTTTTCTTGTTCTCATATCACACAAAGACTTGTCTCCCAAACTTAAATAAAATTACTTAAATAATTCCCGAGCAATATAACATCGAGCCCCGATGGAATACCCACAATCATCGTTCAATTGAACTCTTTTTCATCTACACACATGCTCAAGTCCCTTGAATAGAGGCGACTTGGCTCACATGTCATATCATATACTTGTACGAATATCCCGCCGTACCGGTCACAGATATCCTGCCGCGTCGGTCACGGATATACCGCCGTGTCGGTCGGGTATTCACAAAACCTCAAATCGAATGTGCAAAGTATATATAGTTTATCACCGTATAGTTGTGCTAAATATAATATTTTAAAGTTTTTCTCAAAGTTTCACACACATCATGTTTCATAGCACTTAGATGTTCACATAACATATACATACTTGGGATGTCACATACATATATGCATCACTCAGATGCCACATTCACATACGCATCCCTGGGATGCCACATTTACATAAGCACACTTACTGGTTTCTTACTTAGTGTAAACACACCTTTGATTTCATATGTTTCATCCCCAAATCTTTCATACACATGCACATAACACACATGTATCACTACACACATGTTATTGTAAGCAAGTGTACATGTCCAGAGTTTTCCTTACCTCACACGAAGCCGTACTCAAGCCCTTTTTAGCACAACTTTATCTTTCTCATTCTAGTGTCCAAACTCACACCTATTATATACAAACACATAATTGTATATTACAATTGACAAATAATAGAGAAAAATGAAGTCTCTCAAAGTCCTCACGCAAGACAAAACAAAGCCCGAAAACTGTCAAAATCGACCGGTCGGTTCTCCTTCAGAAAACCCACCTTTAAACACATCATCCAGACCCTAAATTGATCAGTTGATCTCATTTCGACTGGTCGGTTTTCCAAAATCGACCGGTCTATTTGAGTTCTGCCGGTCAGTTTCTCAAAAACCGGTTTTACACGCTCACTATTTTTCCAAATCAACCGGTCGATGCTACTTTCGATCGGTCAGTTTTCCAAATTGACCGGTCGACTTTCACTCGATCGGTCGGAATCGCGTAAGGCTCCAACTTGTCAAAAATCGACTGGCCAGTTTTAAGTTTGACCGGTCGGTTTAGCACAGATTTTTCCCATTTCGGGTTTGCACCTCTTTACTCCATTTCTCTTCAAATTTTCCCTTTTCTTCTTCCATTTCTCCATCCATAATCATAATTAAACTATCAACTAAATCTATACAAAGTTCATATAATTCTTACCTTCTTAAATTCGGTCGATTCCTCGACTCGAGCTTCACAAATTGGTTTCATAGTTTAAGCTCCATATTTGCATAGAAATCATAGTTCTTAAACAAACCACACCATCCGATCTATCACACACACTCACGCATTAAATTCAAGCTCACACTCTCTCTCTCTCTCTCTTCTGATTTACTCTTCTCAACCTAACTCATAAGAGAAGTAAAGTCCCTTAAGTCTAAAACAAATATATATATATATATATATATATATATATATATATATATATATATATATATATATATATAAAACCTAGACTTAGGTGTTATACATATACACCAATACTAGGTGTATTGAAACTCATAAAAATCCATACAAAATCCTTATTCAATCTCTATGTCTTTTAACATCTATCCCAACACAACTTGTACATTACATTCACAAAGTCGGACACTTGACCTGACAGGCACACACACCGAGGTGTGCTATTCAAAGTCTAAATTTTTCGGGACATTACATGAACACTATAAGATCTAGTAGCATGCAGGCCCAAATGTTTTCTTAATAGATTTACCTCCATAATTGGACATGAAATTCAATGTGCAAGACCTCATTCCATCCCGTGGTCCCGAATTCAATTCGCCAATTCCTTTTGTCAAGCCTTCAATGCCTGATCCTGTCCAACCTATTTTCCCCAAGCCACTAGCCCCACCCTTACGTTCATCTCAAGAGATAATTGAAGATATTTGCGAAGAACAAATTGTCTCTACAAATCAAGGGGGTTATCAAAAGTACTTAGTTAAATGGAAAAACAAGCCAGATTTAAAAAACACGTCGATTACAAGGGACGCTTTTCAATAGATAGACCCGGATCTTTTTTATTTGTACTCATTGGGGATGAGTTCTTCTAACCCAAAGGGAATTGATGGGGACATCCAAGCCAATGTGTCTTATATTATGTACCGGAGGCGCAAGAAGAATCTGAAAGCGCATTCGCCATTATGGATGGATGGATGAAAAAGCGAAGCATCATGACTTCACGTGAGTGAGTCATGTTAGAAGAGACACATAAAGAGAGGAAGAGATGCACACAAAAAGGGATCCAAAATAGTGTCGTCGCCTGGGCGAGTTCCAGCCTCATCTGAGCAGCCAGAGAGGAAGATTTCGCTGTAAAAGCCATGCCCAGTTGACTTTCAGTCTTGTCCGAGTGACCCGAACGAGCTCCAATTCTCCCAGACGAACTTTTAAGTCACCCGAGCGACTTTCGCGATGGGATTTTTCATTTTTCAAGTTTTCTAGGTTTAATTTCCTTCTTAGAATAAAGTTTTTTCCCTTTTATTAAATTAGGGTTTCTTAACCTATAAATATGGCTTTGTAAAGACAGTTAAGAGCATATTGATTGATTATTCAATATTGAGCTTTATTGAAAGAGAGATTCTTTCAACTAGAAGAGCGATTCCTTGTGGGTTTGGTGCGAGGCAAATTTATCTAATCCGTTTTATCTACCTTTGTCTCTTGATTTCACGTAAGTATAAATTTAATTTTCTTCATCCTTGATCTTGAGTTAGCATCATAATTTTGCTTCATCAATCTTTCTTTCACCTTAAGCCCGAGAACGCTCTTAAGTCCTAATTACGAGGTGGATTTGTTTGAGCTTTGAAATCATAAATACATTTTTCTTTGTTTAGAATGGAATTGAAAGAATCCTTCATTAGTTTCATTCAGTGCCCTAGACTATTGGAGATCTAGCCGTTCAATTGAACCCTAGTTTTCTAAATTAGCAGAAAATGTGCTATGGATTTAACACTCACTACAAAAAATAAGAGTATTAGCGGTAGCCAAAAACTGCCGCTATTAATAAAAAATTGTCACTAATACCCTTACTGCTAATAGTCTTAATAGTTTTTTGTTAATAGCGGCAATTTTTTCAACCAAAAACTGCTGCTAATAGTCTTATTTTTTGTAGTGACTAATTTGAATTGTTTCAAACTTGCTAGATTAAATTTCCTTTATTTTCCTTAAAAATCTGTGCAAAACTTAATACTTCAATTATTCACGTTAATTTAAAATTTATCTCAGCCGCACCATATTAGATTAGTGTTTTATCCCGCATAACTATTAAAAGTGTTTGAACTCCTTTCAAATTTAGTATGGTAGGTCTATGCACCCGGTCTCTTCAAAAAAGAACTATAAGCCCTTGGTTGAAGGGGTCCTTTGTTTGAGGCGTTTAAAATTATGGAATGATGCAGGTTTGATTAAAAATACTTGGTTAATTGTTACCAAGTTGGAACAAACAATATTTGGACTTAATGTCAAACTAAAGAATGCACTTGGGCTTGGAAGGAGATTATGCGAATTAGGAAAAATGCAGCAAAAAATATTTTTTTTGATATTGGAAATGGAGAAATCATTGAATTTTCGAAAGATCCATGGATCTATGATACTCCTCTCATTAAGAAGTTTGGTAGGAGGATGTTACATTTGGGATTATTGGAGGATATTATGATATGCGGTATGTCTTATCCAATGGTTAATGAAGGTTGCGCATTCCCTCTATGTTGGAAATGGAGAGGACATTCTATCAAAAAAAAAAAAAAAATGAAATGGAGAGGAAATGCCCCACCCCCTATGACTAGATTCTCTGAAAGCCCCGCCCTTCTAGGAAGTTTACATTGAATTTGGCATGCGAGAATTTAGGGCAACAAGTGTAATAGTCCCACATCAGATAGGGAAAATTTTTAACCCTGGGTTATATGTGATTGCTAACGTTACATGTCATGATGCATTTTGGGTGGGGATGGCGAAACGTAACACCCATTCCATAAACAAAACCGGGGCAGGGACCTAAGCCCAGAATCGGATAATATTGTGGCATGTGGGTCTGGATTGTCACAAAATGCTATTAGTGCCACGGACAACTCTTCTATAAGGTGGAGGGATTGTAATAGTCCCACATCGGATAGGGAAAAGTCCTGACCCTAGGCTATATGTGATTGCCGATACTACATGTCATGACGCGTTTTGGGTGGGGACGGCGAAACATAGCGCCCATACCAGAAACAAAATCGGGGCGGGGATCTAAGTCTACAACTAGACAATATTGTGGCATGTGGGTCTGAGTCATCACAGGATATTGTAATAGTCCCACATCGGATAGGGAAAAGTCCTGACCTTGGGCTAAATGTGATTGCCGACGCTACATGTCATGACGCATTTTGGGTGGGGACGCTGAAACGTAATGCCCATATTAGAAACAAAATCGGGGCAGGGACTTAAGCCCAGAACCGAACAATATTATGGCATGTGGGTTTGAGTCATCACAATCAGGGCCTAACGTGCAATGGTAAATTTTTTTTGTCACAAAACTAATATAATATTCCTAAGCATAGTTTATGTGCTTTGAAATCATAAATACATTTTGGTTTGTTTAGCATGGAATGGAAAGAATCCTTGATTGGTTTCACTCAGTGCCCTAGACTGTTGGAGATCTAGCAGTTCGATTGAACCCTAGTCTTCTGGATTCGCAGAAAATGTGCTACAAATTTAACACTAATCTGAATTGTTTCAAACTTGTTAGATTAAATTTCTTTTATTTTCCTTAAAAATTTATGCGAAAATTAATACTTAAATTATTCACGTTAATTTGAAATTGATCTCAGCGGCATCATATTAGATTAGTGTTTTATCCCGCATAACTATTAAAAGTGTTTGAACTCCTTTCAAATTTCGTATGGAAGGGACCTTCATTAGGAAGGTCTCTTCAAAAAAGATCTGTAAGGCTTTGGTTGAAGGAGGACTTTGTTTAAGGCGTTTAAAATCATGGCATGATGCGGCTTTGGTTAAGAAAATTTGGCTAATTATTACCAAGTTGGAACAAACAATATTTGGACTTAATGTCAAACTAAAGAATGCTCTTGGGTTTGGAAGGAGATTTTGCGAATGCAGCCAAAGATATTTTTTTCAATATTGGAAATGGAGAAATCATTGAATTTTCGAAAGATCCATGAATCTATGATACTCCCCTCCTCTTATTAAGAAGTTTGGTAGGAGGAGGATGTTACATTCGGGATTATTAGAGGATGTTATGGCATGCGATATGTCTTATCCAAAGGTGAATAGAGGTTGCCCATTCCCTCTATGTTGGAAATGGAGAGGACATATATGCCCCCCTCCCCCGCACACACACCCCGCCGCTCCTGGACGAATAAGGTATGACTGGAAAGTTTACATTGAAATTGGCATGGGAGAATTTAGGGCAACCAGGCCTAAAGTGCAATGGTAAAATTTTTTTTTGGCACAAAACCAATATTCTTAAGCATAGTTTATGTGCTTGGTTGGGACATAATCGAAAACTTCTTACCATTGAGAACTTGATGAAAAGAGGGATGAGAATTCCTTCTAGATGTGTCTTATATTGGAAAGAAAGTGAGACAATGATTATCTCCTTTTTCAATGTTCCTACTCTTCCTGGATTAATTGGAGATTTATATTGTATAGATTAAATATCAATAGAGATCCTTTTTGAAGAGGAATTAGGCAATCTAAATGAGAGAGCTAAGGAGAGTGAAATCGAGGCTAGCTATGATCATCAAGCTAGCTTTTTCGGCTACAATATGAAATATTTGGAAGAAAGGAATTTGCAAATATTTGAAGGCAAATGCGTTTATAAGAGAGATATTTTCAAAACCATTGTTACTTTAGTTGATCATAAAGTGAATTTCTAGGTAGATCTCAAAATTTCTAGTTAGGTAGTTCCTCCGGCCTTGGGGGATATCTTGAACTTTGTTGGACCTACTCTAATGAGGTGATGACGATTGCAAAGCTCCAGAGGAGGACGTAGTTTTTCTTTTTCTTTTCTTCTATAATTACCTCCATGTACTCTATTTATTTTTTAATGAATAGTGGTGATCCAACAATCTCAAAGCGTACTTACTGAAAAAGAATCAATGCGGTGCAAGCAGATACCCCCATTGGTAAGGAGACAGCAAGTCATTGAAGTAATGAGAATCATATCCACTACGTCAAAATGGGAGAAAAACCACTATAGAGGTATGAAAAGAACCACTACTTAAAATAATGGGTTTGGCCCGACCCACGCAGCTCACCCCCTCATCCACGATATAAATTTATATCACATTGTTCTTTTGTTATTTTTAACCCTAGCCCCCTCTCTCTGTCTCTCGCCCTCTCCCTCTCCCTCTCCCTCTCCCTCACTTCAAAACATGAAACCCTAATCCATTTTCTCCACTGATCCGCGCGAAGAAATGCTCCGGCTACTAATTCATTTGTTTGTTGATGCATTTGAGGAGGGGCGGATGCCAGATTGCAAACAATGATACCCTCTGCTCCCTTCTACTCTCCGCATCACAAAATTCTCTTCTCAGCAAAGAGGGACGAGAAATCGCTTCGAACCTCTCCTCTCAGACTTTGATTCCATACAAATCCCTCAGAGATCTCAGGTTTGCATCTTCTTCTTCCACTCGACCTACTCTCCTCCACCTCTTCTCTAGCTCCCATTTTGTTTTTTCTAGCCCTAAACCTAAAGAAAGTGTACTCCAATCAATTGGTGTTCAATTTCAGTTATTTATTTATTTATTTTTAATTTTATGTTTGATAATTTTTGTTGTTGATTTCAGAGCAAAGAATTGAAGGATAAATTGAGAAAACTCGAAGAACTGTTGGAGAGGAATGCATATAGAAAACTATAGTTGCAGTATCTGTTGTTGAATTTGCCGCACAAGTAACTGATGGAGCCCTAGACAAGTTCTAGTATCTCCATCCAACACTTACTGAGACTCTGAGACTCTATCCTCCACGCCCAATGGTAATTTACTAGTAAATCTGAATCTGCATATAGAAAACTATAGTTTGATCCTGTTGCCAAAAGTGAAATTTTGTTTTTGACCACAAATTTCATTATGTTCACAAATCTCAAGAATCAATCAACTGTTCTTGCGGGTGGAATACAATTTTAGTTCAATTTTTTATTTTTTATTTGTGGATATTTTACACATCTTGTTTTTACCTAGTTTGAAGGAAAATGAGTAATTTTTTTCTTTTACTCAAAATGTAGTGTTAATGGGTTGGAAAAAGAAGATAGGTTAGAGGGGTTGTTTTGTGTGTTGTTAATAGAGTGGAAGAAGATGGTTGGGCGCTAATCTCCCGTAGGAGGCCAAAGAGAAAAAAGGGTTTTAAGCACTTGTTTTGCTAAAAGGTTTTTGAATAGAAAATCGATTATTTTCAAGGTAACATGGCCCAATACCTCCTACCAAACGGAGGAAAATGTTGTTTTTAAGTAATAAACCATTTTTTCCCTACAAAAATGGGATTTTACATGTTTCCAAACAGGCTGCAATGAAACATTTTCCTTTTATGTACTTGTTAAGTTGTTGGATAGCTTACAAAATATAATTTCTTGTAAGTTTGTACATACTGATAAATTGATTGATGGTGACAGGACCCAAATTGGCTTCTTTAGTTGTATTACTTGTCTTTAATAAAATTTGATATTTTCAAAATGAAAACAAAACAATCACTGGGAAAGTTAAAAAATGTACTTTTGTTTTTACCTGTGTTGTAATCACTAAATGCTTAGGTTAGTTTCTTGGGCTGCTGTCATTTTTTAATTTTAACTTGGACGATGAGGCATTTATTTTTACTGGACGAGCTTTTGGTTGTTAAAGCTATTAAATAATGGTTGCTTTATTTGATACCTATCTCATTAGGAACATGAGTACTTAGTAGAAGGACCTCTAAGTAACTTGAAGCATAGTATGGTTCAGTTTCAAAAGCCTAAGAAGGTAATCTAACTATCAGAATGCTTATCATTTTATCTTTTTCTCCCCTTCCTCTCATTTTTTAATGCGTTATGTTGGAAATAACTAGTGATTGAGAATAATTGTTAATGTAATTTGATGACTCATTCTTTGTGTAAAATAGATGTACAAATTCCACAGGCTCTTCTTTGGCAGTGGGCTTGATATTGTGCCTAATGATGACTTCGTCTCTGTTGGTTCATCATGCCCAAATGCTGATAAAAGTGGCAGCCGCGCTAAAGGTATGTATTAGCTTATTGCATGTCACTTTAGCTGCAAAGATTTAAGGTGTAGATAAACTGCTCAATATAGTTAGCAGTAGAGTTCATGCTTATATGAATATGCTAACAGGAGGAATCTTTGCACATTTGTACTTTATAACACTCAAACCAGATCCCCAAAATGGCTCACAAGTATATCTTATATCTATAGTTATACAAGAATATCTATTTATCTATATACTAGTTACTTGACATTGGAAGTTTGTAACTCGAATTTTTTTCCAAAAGGCCCAAATCACCACTCCCCAATCGTCATTTCCTGCTAAATTCTTTCCAATGGAGATGGTTGCTAGTGTCAATTTCCTTTCATTTATACGTTGTGTCAAGAATATGATTTCCTACAAAATTATGAGATTTCTTTCCTATCAAATTTACCATGACTATTGTTGAAAGAATACTCCAGAGATATTTGTATGATTGTTTTGACATCTTCTCTTTTTGTTTTTGTCAGACCATGGCTTTATGCTAAGTTTATATTGGAAGAAGAGAAGTGGACTTTTCTTCGGAGGCTGGCAATAACACGTTCTAATGGTAGCCATCTATAGTCCCAAATTTGACATCCATATTGGAATTGATTGCAATTAAAAGGAAGTTATGAATTACCGAGAGGAAAAATTTGTGAGGTTAGTTTCTTTGAATTTTTACATCCCCTGCTTAATTTATGTTTATTGCTTTGGAATTACACCGAGTGACATCAGCTTTATGACATCTATTTTGTTCCCGAGTAGCAGTAAACTGCCAATTTCAGTATAGAGAAGTACATAGGTTTTAAGTTTTAACTTTACAAGGGTTACAAACTTACTCATGTCAGTGCAGTTCAATATATTGATAATTTGTTCACTAGATACATGGATATATAATAATTGGTAAACACGTTGCCAATTAATATTATAATAATTTTCAAAATTCGGAGCATAGTCACCAAAGTCTCTTAATATTTGAAAAAAATCGTGAATAATTCATGAAATTTAAGGCTCTACAAATTAATCACGAATTATTCCCAAATTATATGATGCAATTTCATAAACACACACGCAGAATGCAAATAAGGATAATATAAATAACTACAGTTACATTGGTTTAAGGGGCATACACCTACCAATTACAAGGAACTAAATCTGAGTTTGGAAGAAAAAGTTGTCTAATCATAAGGGAAAGCTCACAAGTTCACAACTATCGGTCCAACACTAATCGATTTGAAGCGCATAAAATTTGTAGCCACAATAAAAATTGCTATCGGCATGGATATGGTCAAATATATGATATATTTTCAAGCATAATATGCTTCATCAAACAATTTCATGGGTTAAGCTCCATTTGCAACTAAGATTCAACTGAGTACATTGACCAAGAAGGCTTATGATCCATCAGATCCGGGTGGTGTAGGAATCGAACCTTGAAATCGAGGATTTTGAATTATAATTGGATATCGAAATCCTTGAAACCTTACAAATATTAAATCTGATCTTGAAAGAGTTTCTTTAAGATATAACATGCAGAGACCTGTATATAAATTTTAGTTGAACAAGGTTGACCACACCATTGACCAGTGTTGGATCATGTAAAAAACTGGTTGAAAGGTCAAAGAATTGACATGCCTTTGTAAACCCTGAACTTGTTGTAAGGAAGTATACTGGATATTTGACAAAACTCATATTTTAATTCTTATAGCTCCCAATATGAGCTACCACTGGGACGACTGGATTCCTCGAAAGATAATTCATGTGGCCAAAAGAGCCTATAAGTGCCAAATTAATTTGAACAATTACCATACAATCGTTAAAACTTGTCTAATTAGCGGGTTCAGTTTTGGTCACCTGTAGGCTCTTAAAACACATGATAGACATGATTTTTCAATACCATCTTGTGGCTGAATCTGCTCTAGAAGAGTGCCTTTGTATTTATTCTTGGGTTAAAGAGTGTCTTTGTATTTCCTCCTCCCCCCCCCCCCCCCCCCCAAATTCAACTCACAAAAGACGGGCAACAAGGTATGTAGAGTCTTTTTGGATGACATAGTATTATACTATCTTATCTATATTTATGTTGTAGTAGGCGTGTCTCGGCTTCTTGTGAGAGAAAATGGTTACAAATATACTTCCTATTTTTATGCAATTTGCTTCACTTGTAAAGTCATTGTACTTTTTCCCCTTGTTTCTTATGGCTACAAGATTTGGGCCAGCCTATGAAGTTATAACCCATTTGGGCAAGCTGAGTAGCGAATTCTTGGAAATTGAGGCTTTTGCATCTATATTATTGGTTGTGAAGCAAATTGTGAACAATAATGGGCAAACCAGGCAAAATGAACTTGACAATTTGGATTAGCTTTCCTTCTAAGAAATGTGGAAGAGTTTCTTTTATAGTTTTGGTTTATTATCTTGCAAAATTCTTTTTCATATTTGCTTATGTAATTTCTGTTGTGCATGCTTTGTGCAGTTTGTTGGAGATAAAGTTGCAAATGCTCTTTCTCAAGGTTTGAAGGTGATTTGCCTGTGTTGGAGAGACCTTGAGCAAAGAGAATCAGGGTCTACTACGGAGGTAGTTGCTGCACATACAAAATCAATTGCAGGTAGTTCCTTTCCTCTCCTAGAGCCAGTTAATGATTCATGGACTGAAATTGTGCCTTAGCTAAACATAATTATTAAGGCTGTGTGTAGGATTTCTCTTTGGAGACAAAGAGCAGCCCATTTAAAAGAGCAAATTTAAATTTCTTTTTTAAACATAACCAAATTCTCTCTCTCTCTCTCTCTATATATATATATATATATAGAGAGAGAGAGAGAGAGAGAGAGAGAGAGAGAGAGACTTGCTTTCAAGGTACCCGGTCATCTTTTAACTTTTGACTCAATTTAATGCACAAGGACAAAACCTTGGCCAAGATTTTAATATCAAACAACCGTTGCCACATAAAACTTCATGCAGCCCCATGGCACCATACACCAAGGTCAACTATACTTGATGTATTATACCATCCAGCCTGACACACACACCCAACACCCTTGTATTATGTTGGCCTAAATTCATGCCCATCTAGTGTCAATAAACCTGCTCATGCTTCACCTTGTGCACTCATTAGTCGCACATTGGCTTGGCATGTTGTTTAGTAGAAAAATTATTTGCCCACAACTGCACATGTACGCCTTGCCCAATAACACTGTTTCCCATCATAAATAACATATCATGGTTACCTCAGTACAGATATGCGAATCAAGTATCGAAAGGACCTTGTGCATTAGATTGTCTAAACCTTGAAATCTTAGGCTAGGTATACAAGAAGGATCCTTTAAATTTTAATTCTAGCTTTGCTTTATTCTACATGTTTAGATTCTGTTTACTTGTAGGTTCACTTAAGTAAGAAGTTTTAATGTTATATTTATTTTTAGGCTCGAGATTGTCATCGTCTCATTGATTCGATTTATAGCAGTTTTTCAATTTATCAGATAGTACATTGTTCTTTTTTTTGTTAATTTTTCGATTGGTGCACTTTTAATTTTCCAAAACACATGGATGCCTCTCTCTTTTTTCCTGCTCTTTGTTTTACACATTTTCATTTTTCTTCTCTACCCAGATTTGACCACAGTTATTTCAACAATTACAAACTATTCCTGTTGTAAGTAATTTGCTCGGTTTATGCTAAACATAGTGATGGAATGAGTAGTCTTGCTAAAACTAGTGGACCATCTGTGCGCATCCGTACAAATTCAAATTATCCCGCTACATTCACGCCCAATCTTTACCAACTAATGGTCATTCGATACTAATTCTTTTGCAGTGCTATGGTCTTTGAAGCGAACTAACACCAACTCTTTGCTACTCTTTGCAGATAATTGGATTATGTGAACATTGGAAAACCATTTGAGGAATTGCTAAGCATCATCAACGGTGGTGAAGCTCCATATCTATAATCATAAACCATTGGTTTTGTTTACCAATGTGGATCCATGAAGTCTCAATTTACTCTAATTAAGCATGCCTCAGCAATTCCTGTCTTTTGAAATTCTTTATGCGGACTCTGATGAGAGAATTTACCGTCGATATCTACTTGTCATTACATATGAAGTTAGTCTTCATTTCATGGTTGGACACAGCTGAAATGGTATTTTTAGGAGGAAATTCTCTTAATATTTCTAAAGTTCGACTTTGAGTCGATTTTTAGCTTTTTCACCTCTTTGTAGGTATTATCATGTGATTTGGGTACCACATGGCAACAAACTAACAAGGGACCAGGCAAGTTACCAGGTCCTTTGTACCAGGCCTACATTTACCTTTCTTTGAAGTAAGAACCTAAACTTATATTTTTACCTTTGGATTCTGAATGTAGCTTTCTTTTACTGTGAGATAGATGGAAGTTTCCTTTGCTTGCAATGCGATATGATTGTACATGTTGGTTGTAAGACCCATGGAAGATTCCTTTTGTTGAGCGAGAGGGTTGAGGTTAGTGATTGGATGTTGCCACTCAAATCCTTTTGTTATTTAAGAGTCCTCTCAAAATCAGTCACAAAAAACAGATTTTTTTTTTGAAATCTGTCAATGCCACATCTGCAATAGCTGAATATCAATGCTCTTCCAATGACTCTGAAATGCCTTTATTGTTGATTATGATTGAAGCTTCTGTTACTTGTTTGTATGTTTTTATCTGCACTGGTAACGTTGTGGTGCTTGAAAGGGACTATTCGCTTATTGATGTACAACCACCATGACTGTGTGTTAGTAGTTTGCTTAACTATATGTGATATTATGATGGCTAAATAAGTTTGGAAGTGATTAGAATACTTCTAAAAAAAGCATGCATGTGTATGGTCGTTTCTAAAAGAATTTATGAGTCAAAATAAAAGTATTTTCAAATTGGCCGAATGGACAGAGTGGGAAAATATTAGACTTTTAGTGGCCCATTAGCTTAACTGTCTAACCCATTTGACCATAGGTCAAAGCATTCATACCAAACCTTGGGGACGAAGATATTTGATTACATGCAGACTCATATCTAAATTTTCATTGGGAAATAATTAGAGCTCTTTGATGGGAAGAGTCATAATAAGAATATGTCCGTTAGAATGTGGATTGCGTGTGCTTATAATATCTCCTCTGTTTTGCTTATAATATCTCCTCTGTTTTGAAAAGAACTTGAGTTTGATTGATCCATCCATCAATATCGAGCTTCATCATGATGTTTCAACTTTGACTTTGTCCTAACAGATACCAAATTACCAGTAGATGTAGATGAAAACTACCCATATGGTGGTGATTAGTCCTCGATGTTGAATTGATGTAGGAAGATTCCAAGGATTCTAAATCTTTCTACAAAGTTTTGTAAGAGGGAAATCCTAAAGGTCGTGCAAGTTTGTTCATTTGTTCTTTTTTAATACGAAAAATCCAAACCTCTTGCATCATATCAATATTGATCGACAGAATGTGCAACAGTTCGTTGGATCTGTTAGGACAGAAAAAGTGGCATTTTCTAGGGAGGCATTTACTTGTATGTTTTGGAATCCATTATACGATTGTACTCCATTTCTTGAACCTTCATAGTGCTTATTCTCGTCCATTTGTTGCTTTTACTTTTGTGGAAGTGATCTTCAATTCATTCAAAATCTCCTTAGTTATCCTGTTAAGTTCATTCTGTGAAGGACTTATGCAGTTGTAAACAGATATATTAGATGGCTTGCGGCTTTTAAATTCTGTTATTCAAAGTCCTTGCAGGTAATAGATCCATCTTTAATAATAATATGTAAATTATATCTGCAGCTTGTGAAGATCTTGAGTCAATTTAATTGCTTAATATCATAAATATTTAATTACGTTCTCCTTTTGATTTCAGGCAAAACTTTTCGATTTGAAGCCTACCTCAAACGGATCACTAGGGGACGGGGATATTTGGCAGGAGAAGCGAAGCATATATATATATATTTTTAATTATGAAACTAGGTCATGGGGTCCTTAGATTGTTAACTCTTTTTTTTTTTTGGAATAAAAGGATTGAGCATGTAAAGTTTAAAATATTTGGTTGATTTGAAAGGTTGGATCATAGGTTGAAATGCAATATTTTGTTTGAATAAAAGAATTTGGCATCTATTTTATTTATGGATGTGCTTGAATATGAGATTAATAGCTTTTTTTCTTTATATAATTTTTTTTAAAGCATTAAAAATTACATTAAAAAAAGGTATTACAAAAAGCATAAAAAATATTGCATTAAAAAAAAGCATAAAAAAAATATTATTTTAAAAAAATTTGCATAAAAAATTGTCGACGTAATTTTTTTTTTTTTAAAATTTTGTATAAAAAAGCCACTGCCCTAAACAGTTGTAAAAAAAGGAGTGGTTTTATTTTACCACTATACAAGACAGTGGTTTATGAACTTCATAAACCATTGTCTTGTATAGTGGTAAAAAAAAACCACTCCTTTTTTTACAATTGTTTAGGGCAGTGGTTTTTTGAAAAAAAACCACTGTCAAAGACAGTAGTTTTTTGAAAAAACCACTATTTAAGGCAGTGGTTTTTTGGGCTTTTTCACGTAGTGATCATATATACTTATATCCATATAACAAAAATTGATTTTACACTTATTTATCATGTGAATGTTCTTGCAAAAGACAAAGTGGAAAGGATAGAAGGCTAACGACATGGGAGATGAATTTAAGATTTACTACTCAGGGAAGAGTAACTCTCACAATGGGATAGGCATTGCAATGGATGGACATTTGAAGGATAAGATTGTGTAGGTTAAGAGGAAGAATGATCAAAATATGATAGGTAAAATCGTTTGGATAAGAAAATTTTAATTGTTATTAGTGTGCATGCATCCTAGGTAGGACTATGTGAAAATGTGAAACGGGAATTCTGGCAATCGATGAATGAACTAGTACAAGGAATACCCAATAGTGAAAGTGTAGTGATTAGAGGGGACTTTAATGGATAGAAAGGTTGGATGAGAAACGGATATAAAAGGATGCATGGAGGATATGATTTTGGCGAAGGATTGAGATGGGGTGAGCTACAGTTGATTTTGCAGTAGCTTTTAACTTAGTGGTCGCAAATACTTTTTTGAAGAAGAAAGATGAGCTTCTTATTACTTTCAAGAGTGGAGCAAATAAAATCAAAATAGATTATTTCTTATTAAGGTGAAGAAAGCGGACACTTACAAGAACTGCAAGGTCATCCTAGGTGTGCAACCGTGGATTTTGTGAGTACGTTGCGACGATGCGCACTCTCTAAAAAATGATAGAGTTGCCACCCAGAACATTTGGTGACCCGGGATACCTCAAAAATCAGTATGCAAGCACCGAAGTACAAAATATGACTCCGATTTATTAGTCTTTGCCAAAGGCTCTTAGGTAGGGGCTTTGGTTATCAATCGGAAATGTGTTAGGCACCCGATCGACTCCCTCGTAAGCGGTTTCTACTATGGTCGGGTCTATGTGTTGGCTGGTTTATAATATATATATATATATATATATATATATATATATATATATATATATATATATATATATAACAAAATGAGTGGCACTTCTCCTTGCTCGAAGGCATTTCAATCCTATTGAGCCCTTCGCACCCGTTGAAATTTTGGCGGCATAACGGCTCAATTCTAGGATAGAGGAAAAACAAAAAAGGTAGAGGAATAGAGGGGAGAGTCGGTGCTCTTGGACCCTTGTAGAACCATTTTGGATCTTTGCACGTGAGCAACACTGGTGAGCTTTCGAAAGCGCATGGGTTAGAGCAAGGTTCTAACTTCAATGGCTAAAGGCTTGGAGCTTGGGAATAGATGATGATGCTAGAGGTATGAGATGAGATAAAACTTCTAAGGTTTGAGCAAATTCTGATTTTTTAGGTAAATGAGGGAGCAAAATGCAAGAGTTTCTTCTCTTAGAAAATTTAAAAGATCGTTAAACAAGGAGGGGGTGGCCTTCTATTTATAGACTTGAAGGTGGTTAGAGATATACTTAAGGGCTAATGGGTTTAGCAATTAGGTAATTTCTAATCTAAGGCTTTCTAGGTTTTTGAAGGCTTAGAAAGGTGAGAATTGGGTTTAATGGTGGATGATAGGGTGATGGGTTAGATGGCATAAAGGTTATAATTTAAACTAGTAAGGGAACTAGGGTCCCAAAGAAATAAACCTCAAACAATGGGATGGTCCACAAGTTAAACCCCAATTTCGAAATCTGCCATTTTTGAGAATAAGTGAAATTTTAAGCCTAGCGTGAATATTATACTCGCTAGGTATAAGTTCCACTCCAGAACTTGGAAGTTCCGGCCCGAGAAGAGGCTTTTCCTGCAGAAAAAAACTCATTTTGGCTTAGCATGTATATTATACCTAGCGTGCATATTATGCACGCTAAGTAAAATTTTGCCAAAAATTGCCTTAGTGTGTATATTATACACGCTAGGGTAAAATCCTACAATTTTCTTGTTTTTTCAAATCGCAATAACTTTTTATATACAACTCGGATTTGGGTGATTCTTGGCTCGTTGAAAAGCTACGAATCTCTACTTTTAAATGGTATAGGCTTTAGCTCAAGAAGATATTTATAAAAAATTTGGCACTCCGCTTTCTATCCACTATTTTGGTTGGGATTTTTAAGGGCCCGGGAAGGGTTTTAATGGTTCAGGTTAATCCCTACGGGTTTTGGATGATTAATCAGTCGCATAATTTATCATTTTATCACCCTTAACTTAGTGATACTAGACTTTAGTTTGCTACTAATAAGTTGATGATGCGCAGATAATAAGGATAAACAGTAAAAGAGAGCCTGAGTGTTAATAATCATCAAAATGAACTTAAAAAATAGAAAATAGAGGATTATGCATAAAAGACGATTCGCTACCTACTGAAGAATGGAAAATCGTGTTCTACGATTCTACAGACGATTGAGCGTCGCTACTAAAGAAAATAAGAAATTGTAATTTTATGATTCTTCAAAAGACGATTATCCAGAAAGCCAAAAGAAGAAAAAGCGATTGATTGTTATAGAAAGTCATCCTAGTTCAAGCCCAGTATGAAAGTCATGAAAGAGGAGAAAATCGTGATCTACTATTTTCCAAAGAAACTATAATAGAAGAAGAAATCATGATTGACGATTTCCCAGAATAGAAGCTTTTTACTGCTACTGCTGATCACGTGAGTACAGATTATCACTGCTATGAACAGAATTAGAAGATTTATGAAATTAGAAGTTTGGTGAATCACGGATCTGAGAAGATTGATGAAGAAGATCTCTAGAAGGACTTTACTACTGAAGATTAAAGAACCATCCAGAAGCACATCAATCGTTTGAAGCAAAGGAAGAATAAAAATAGAAGTAGAGTTATATTAGGATAGTTTTTATTTCTTTTATTAGAATTAGAATTTTATAAACCGACTCCTTATGATTTACAAATAAGAGGGCCCGGTGTAGGAATAAGCATCGAAATAAGTCAAGATCAATTGACAACTGAGGTTGGGTTTTCTTTTGATCATTAGGTTAGAATTTTATTTGCTTTGTAATTTAGATATCCAAAGTTTTTCAAGAGCAATTGACGCCTCCTATTGGGAGCTGAAGATTAGAGTAGATATTTGTAGTTTCTCAAAAGCAATTGACGACTATAGTTGAGGGGTGAAAGATATAGTTTTTATTGCTTTCTAGTATAGAATTTATATGCTTTGTAAACATCTTCAAGTTTTAATTTGAATTGATGACTTGGGTTGGAATTTGCAGATTAGTGTAATGGTTTTTATTTTTTCATCTTCAATTCTCTAAAGTTTGATTGACGCCCAGATTTTAGAAAGTTGTTGATTAGATTAAATCTATATTAATAGGATCTTAGACTTGATTGATGACCAATGTTAGAAAACTAAAGATATAGTGTAATGGTACGTTTAATTTTATAAATATTCGATAGCTGAAGATTGGGATTGACGACCTCAATTTGAAGGAGGATTAGGATTTAATTTATGCAACTTAGATTTAAAACAAATTTTTTTATTCATATTTCTCCAATAGATTAGATCTTAAGGATAAAAAGAAGTTTTTAAAACTAAGAATTTGAATATAAAGATATAGATGAGAGATAAAAGATAAGCAAACTTCCTCGTGGGAACGATCCTATGCTAGTACTATGATTTCCATTGTGCACTTGCAATAGGTTAAGACTTTAATTAATTATACATAAAAAGATCAAGTCAATGATTCCTAAGGGTTTTGAGATGATTCCTAAGTGTTTGGGAAGTGCTTGCAAAAGCTCAGGTGTATGCCTTTCTCGAAGTGCAGGTCGATCGTGCCTTAGGTCAAATTTGCGTGTCTACAGATGCCTCTCTTGGTATCTAATTAATAATGATTGTATGCTAAAGAAAGAGACACCCGAAGAGACCCAAGGCAAACATTAACGGGTCCGCTATATTCAAAGCAAACCTTAAACATCAAAAGGTAAAAGACAAAACGGAGAGTAGAAGAAGCCCAATGTGTTGAGAAAATATCCGTTCCTCGAGGCTATCAGTCCCCAAGCACATTACTGAGCATAACCATGATGGTATAATTGAAGATGCACGAGTTTAAGATTCACTTCAAATAAGACTACCCCTTGAGTGGGAGGGTGATCGACCCATACTTAAAGATTGGCGTAAATCAATGACGCGAAGATCTAATGGTTTGTGCCCAATCTCATGTGGCATTGATTGCTCCATTTGATTGGCCACGAGTGCCCCTATGTGAGATGGGGTTCGGGATCTTTGGGAGAACCCATTAATCCCGAGGTTAATTTAGCACAACTATCCGAGTAGAGTGAATATGGATGTCGTAACACTTTTTGGGAGTGTGTGCTACTTTTGATTATGATCTTACAAACAGATAAACTATGTAAAAACATGGACTCATTAGGAGCGATAAATAACAAAGGCGAATGGAAGTCCCGACCCAGATCTCGTTCGGGTACCATTTACAGGAATAACAATCATCCAATGGATACCCAGATGCATGGCCACTTTTGATTATGATCTTACAAACAGACCAACTATGCAAAAACATGGACCATTAGGAGCTATAAATAACAAAGGCGAGTGAAAGTCCCGACCCAGATCTTGTCCGGGTACCATTTACGGGAACAACGATCATCCAACGGATACCTAGACTCATGGCATACACTTTATAGGGATACCGTATAAGTTTTAAGCCTGCGCCCGATAATAATCAAGGAAAAAGATCCCTTCTGCATCCATCCATGAACATAGTTGTTCAATTTGTAATCTCATTAAGCAGTGGAATCAGTCTGATCGAAATATTGACTATTTGATCGAGATTGACCCTGCCACTCCTACTTTAAAGTAGGATCCAAAGTTCTGAGGTGACCCTTAGACTTAGAACATTAATTTAGCATAGCTGCATTGCCGATAAAATATTGATATTTTACTGCATTGAAGTATGCATGTGCGTAGTTGTGCGTGACAAAAAGTACCATGAAAATACAACTATCCTGTTTTTCTTTTTCAAATGATTGCTTTTTCATTTTTTTTAATAGACTAGACGTCGGTGGTGAGATGCTTCATCTAATCTGTCCATCGCCGAGAGGTTGCCAACTTCGAGGTTTTGGACCATTTGATATTCCTGCACACTCTCAAGAAAACCTCAATCCCTTTTTTGTTTATACAGGTAACCAATATGCGCCCAAGTTAACAGAGGGAGAAGGAAACTTTTACCTATACTTTTTCATTTTTCTTGGATTCTTTTTTTAGATCTTTTTGTTCTTTTTCTTTATTTTGAGATGAAAGTGCGATGTTGTAAATATATACATGGACATAAAAAGGAGTAGAAATATGTATATATTTTTTTATATTTTTCCTGATTTTTTATTTTTGTTTGTTTGTTTTTTTTTGTTTTTTTTATTTGATGCCTTAACAATGATATGAGGTAACAAGTTCCATTTTGAGCATAGTCGAACCTGATCATGCGGTCGGACCTGAGTGAGGATCAAAATTTTTACCAAGGTCGGAACGTCCATCCCTTTGGATCGAATCAACCTTTTCTCCTTACCTCGGGTCACACGTTTGATGGTGCAATTGTGAATATATGCCTGATCAGGACCTGATTTAAGCAAACATGAGTGGCCTAGTTGGCAACTAGATAATTCGAGAATGTAATCAAGGGAGTAACTGATGATTTCCTTTTTCTCTTTTTCTTTTAATCTTTTTACTCACAACACCCAAGATGGGTTTTCGCCATACCCGTCATTACCCTCTTTTTTACTCGTAGAGCCCTTTCGGGTTTTCACAACGTACATGGGTATGTATTTTTACTCCAGGCGCCTTTTCAGGTTTTCACCTGGTCCACACAAGCTCGTTCTTTGTACCCATGGCGCCCTTACAAGTTTTTATCACGTTCTCTTTGCTTTGAGCCTGTATACTTTCTTTTTCTTCTTTTTTCGTTCATTTTTCCAAAGACCACGACATGGACGTTGATTCTGTCATACCCGACTGGATGGAGTTTTTGTTGTCTCTCAGCTTGGCTTGTGCTGACTCAACGGATACTGTGACTACTTGTGGAACTTAAAGAGGGGTTTTCTTCGGGGATGTATCTTGGCCATGGGATAGGTTAGGAATTTTGAAGGTACTCTCGGATTTCAAAAGGTTTCCTCGATTGGGTTCCAGTTGTCGTAATATACTTCTTCCTTGGAGATTTTGACTATATATGCCCCACTTTTTAATTTCTATTTTTTTGTTCTTTTTGCTTATCTACTCCTGGGATTTTACTTTTCTGATTTTTTTTTGGATTTTGATGATAACTCTTTTTCTTCCCTTTTTTTTGTTGGTATATATACACATTTTTCCTTTTTCGGAGAGGGTTTAAAGAAGGAAAGGTCATTGGCTCAATGGGTCTAACAAAGGGTATGAGTATTCGGGAATGCTTTTTGGCTTCTCATATATCCATTTTTATCAATACTTACCTTGTCGTAGGAGACTTTGGAGTAGAATCATTGCACATATCTAGCATTGATGGGCTCAGGAAAATGATCTTCGTCCATGGTGGCAAGGCAGAGTGCGTATCCGAGGAGTACTTCTTAGATGACATAACCTCCTTCCTAGTTGGGCCTGAATTTTCCTCTCGGATTAGCGTAGAGAGACGAGAAGATTTTCTTGATTACTGTATCACCCACCTTTAAATCTTGAATGCGTACACGTTTGTTGTAAGCGCGTGTGATTCGCCCTTGATATACTTGGGTATGACACAAGGCTAGGAGCCTTTTTTCATCAATCAGATTCAGTTGTTCGAAGCGGGATCTTTCTCTTTCGGCTTCCGATAAATTGGACTCAATGAGGTTACGAAGTGAGGCTACTTCAACCTCAACTGGTAGCACAACTTCGATTCCATACACAAGGGAAAATGGTGTTGCCCCCGTAGCGATATGGATTGATGTTCGGTAGGTCCATAGTGCGAATGGTAACATTTCACTCCAATCTCGGTATATGAAGACCATTATCTCAAGGATTCAGACCACTCTTTTTTTGGTAGCTTCTACAGCTTCGTTGATTTGCGACCGATATGGTGACGATCGATGATGCTTGATTTTGTACTGCTCACATAAGGATTTGATGCGCTTATTCGCAAAGTTGGTGCCATTATCTGTGATGATGTCCTTAGGTATGTTGAATCAACAAATGATATAATTCTTGATAACTTTCTCAACATGGCTGGCCGTGACGTTTGCATAGGTTGTTTCCTCTACCCATTTTGTGTAATACTTAACGGCGAAGAGGATGAACTGATGTCCGTTAGAAGCTTTTAGATTAACTTTTTCGATGACGTCGAGACCCCATGTGGCGAATGGCTATGGAGTGGTCATGCTATGTAGATCTATGGCTGGTGCATGTATCAGACTAGAGATTTCTTGGCATTTGTAGCACTTTTGAACATGCTTGCAACAGTAAGTTTCCATGGTGGTCCAGAAATACCCTTGTCGTAAGATCTTTTTGGCGAGCATGTGTCCATTGGCATGTGATCGTTTTATTTTCAAAACCTTGCAAGTGCACAAGTTCGAATGTACTAGGGCAAGTACAAGGGTGTCGAGCCACAGGGATTTGTTGTTTCTCACTTATTTAGTTTTGTTTTACAGAATATTTTACAACATTAGATTTCCTAATCTATTCTAAAATAAAGTAAAGAAATCTACATAGTTTTAGAAATAAGATAGGAGAAAGTGGACTCGAATCCCTCTTGGATTCCAGATTCATAAATTAATAAATCCTATTTCTTTTCTATCGTGAATCCTTGGTACCTCCGCTCCTGACTACAAGCTCAGTCACTTCGTATATGGCTTTGGTAAATCTAATCGCGAGTTAGAGAGACCTAATCGTCAAAGAACCAATGCATGAACCAACAAAACTGCCCTATAAGGCCTAGTTCGTCCGTGAACATTCTATTTAGGCTAACCCAATCCCTACAATGCCACTGAATTAAGCTAAATAAGATTGCAGCGTTACTATCCCGTTCTCGATCTAGTCGAAACTTCGAACATGCAATCATACCGTTAATGGAATTCACAAATAGAAAAGGAAACAGAACTTTATTAAAAATACTTATCTAGAATACAAGAGATCCAACCCGAAGCTTTTAAGCACACATTGATTCAGAGATCTCCATCATTGCTGATGCAGACTCTGACCGATGATTACATCCAGTCTCCCTCCATTCCATAACTATACCTAATCTAATACTGCGAAAACTCACGTAAGAGCCCTCTAGAAAGATTACGACGTGCGAGTCCCCTCAAACTAAACCCTAGGGTCCTTATTTATAGATTACAAGGCCCTAGAACAGATATGCACGACAAGGAATCGCTAGATCCTAAAAATCCTCCAAAGAAGATGAATCTGAAAGGTATTCTGTGCAATTTGGAGTTATCCAGCTTGCTTCGCAGATTCCTGGAGAAGATCTCCGAGTTTAGAAGATATCCAAGCTGTGCGGACCTTGATTTTCACTCAGAAACTCTATTTCGACCTGTCGATATTGATGCACCGACCAGTCGGCATTAGACTCCTCCAGGCAGAAGACAATTCGCGAAGGCTTCAGTTTCGCTTATTTTCTAGACCGATCGACTCTCCATCCTAACCGGTCTATTAATTCTCTTTGCATTTCTGCATTATTCTATTCCACTTTTGACCGGTCGGCTGAATCCTGATCAATCTCACTTTGCATTCTTGAAGCCCATTTGGAGTTCTGACCGGTCGAAGGTGAACTTCGACCGGTCCATTTAAGCTTAATTCTCTTCGGCTAGAGACCTCCTCTATTACGCTAAACCGATCGGTCAAATTTGCAGTTTTGACTGGTCCATTTAACCTTTGAAAGCACTCCTTTCAACTGCAGTCCCTTGGATCTTTGCTGTTTGCTTGGGTTTCTTCTTATCTTTGCTCTTTTAACTCATTTTACCTTTATCCTGCCTTTACACCTGTTGCAACACAACATGAACTAAAAGCACTAATTAGTAGTTAAGTGAGGATTAACAGAGCTGGGATTTAGGGATAATTTATACATCTTTTGAGTCCGATCACACCTCCCAAACCTCAACTTTGCTACTCCTCGAGCAAAGACAACATTAAAACCATAACCTAAAAGCAAATTATTCTAATATTATATAGACTACTCTAAGAATTAAAAGCCACTTTCGTAGGGAGCAAAATTGCATTTAGCATATGCAACAAGCCTTTAAACCCCTAGGTGATCCCTAGTGGAGGAGTTGTGTCTCCTGAGGGTTTTCAGCGAAGACACCCACAAACTTTCAAAAACTATTTCAAAACCATCGGTAAAAGAATTTTCAAAACTGGTTTTTATATTATATATATATATATATATATATATATATATATATATGTCAAAATCAAAACCTGTAATCATTTTAGCATGCAACTTCCATTTTCAAACACCGATACCATGACAGTTCCACTATTATTTATTCCAATCAGCCCAATGCTCTGATCTTTGGATCAATCTTTCTTCCATGCCCAAAGTGTTGTGTGTGTATGTGCCAATACTTAAGTCATTCTATCTCTAGATGAATCCAGCCTGGGAATCGTTGGTTCCCAAGTCTCGACTCAATCCTCACGTTAGGCATACACTCAAAACAATGTCACTCCGATTAATGGGCTATACTTTGCTCACATGTGGGATAGAGTTACAACACAAGTTAAAGGATCCTACATAGTATTAGAAAGCTGGTGTATCACAGAAATTTAAACTATAATCTCATAGAAGAGTGATGTTTGTTCCTATGCATGTTATATTACGTACCATAGTTATCGCATCATCACCCTCCACAAGGCATTTACCACCCGAGATTGGATCAAAAAGGTCTTTTTAAGAGTTGTAATGGGGCTTGGGTGAAGGTTAAGAAAGAAGGGAAAGTTGGATTCAAATGTCTCTGAGAAACTAGAAAAAAAAAAATTCTATTTGATATTCTATTTTTGCTCTTTCTTCTTCAGATTTTTCATAATTTTCTCAATTTTTCTCCTTTTTCTTTTTGGATACCACCACATATTTCTACCTTTTTCAAAAGATATATATATATATATATATATATATATATATATATATATATATATATATATATTCTCTCCCCTTTTCTTCTTTTCAATTTTGCCATATGCTTCTTGTAAGCATCTCTCCCACTCCAGTATTTTCCTCTTTTTCTCTCATCTCTCTTTCCCGATTTCTCAGAGATTGAAAGGTAAGGTCTTACATTTTTCAGCACTGGTACGAGGTGTGGATAATATGGCTCATCAAAGATGTATAAAGGCAAAATTTTCATTTAATGTATAAAGGGGGTGCAAAAAAAAGTAAATGAGTATAAGGTGGGGCATTTTGGGTACAAACGAGCCAATAGATGGCCTTTGATCATCTCCTTTCTCGGTGGTAATGATGCCTATTTATTTTAGGTTCAAATACAATAAGTTCTAGTACAACAATATGAATGATGCATGATCAACAAGCCAAGTAAAACAAATGAGTTTTAAACAATTCAGCACAGATTTCAAAGATACTCCGAATTATTTTCAGCACTCATCAAGAACGACGAACAAAGGTTCTAAAGCTCACTGGTTTTAGTCGATTCTTAAAATTCTAAAATCCCAGATTCGAACTAGTCCATTGATTTCCAAACCTAAGTATGGCAAATGGTGTAAAAAAATTTCTAGCATGGAATCCAGACCAATCCTTAAATTTCACATTGGGACTGATTATCCTAAATAACTGCAGTTTCATCATGGCATGAGTATCTAAAAATTGAAAATTACACGCATCTATGATTACATTTTGAAAACTTCGGCAAAATAAGTTTTTGATGGTTTTAAAACAAACAAGGTTTGGGGGGTATAAGAACAATGGCCATTTTTTTACAATGTAAAGTAATAACCATACATTCAACACAAACCTAAGTGGTGCTATGTCCTCATTGCACAAAACTCTAATTATTATACAAGCAACAAGGCAACTGTGAAGTGAACAATCAATAAGCATAGTGGCTAGGTTAAATCTGTGCCAAAATGCAGCATTCAAATTACCATGACAGATCAGGGCAAAGCCAAAAAGAGTACAACAAGCTTAGCTAGGGCATCAAGGTACGATGAACCTCCCCCAAACCTGTTCAATAGTACTATCCACACATCCACAGAAAATTTAAGCAACCACAAATTAACAAGAAAAGAAACTAAAACTATATATATATATATATATATATATATATATATATATATATATATATAAACTATATAATTTACAGACTTCATTTTACAAAAAGTAGAAACCTAGGAAAACGCTATACATGTTCAAACTGTGGCAGCGACCCAAAAGGTGAGGCATGACAACTTCGTGGTCTTCAAAAAGCGGCCGGATTCGAACTGATCCCTCCAAAAAGATTCCTCTATTCCTAGCCCGAGTAAGTGTATCCGATAGAAGATCTAAAATACACCAGGCCAAGCAAAGAAGCTACGCCGATGACAGTGGTGGGGGTGGAGAGGGTGGTTGAGGTTGGTGGCGCTTGGGAGGGGAAAGAGGAGAAGTTGGTGAAGGAGGACTGTTTGCTTCTGCCTCCCTTTCCAGCAGGAGCATTTGCTCCCAAATCCACTTTTCGACCCGGGACATCCCAGGTCCATCCCGCTGGATACGATTTTCTATGGCCTCCTAGATCTTAGACCAACTAGCGTCATCATCAGTCATGGTGGGAAAGGGTTTGTGAAAATGGGTTTCTAAAGAAAAGGTGAATAAGATGGGCGAAATGGGTGTTGGTTTTATAAGGAAAGGTGGTGGAGAAGGCGAGGGATCAATTTTAATGGAGGAGGTGGACAGTTGGAAGGTGAAGAGTCGCGTGCCAAAAGTTTAAACAACACACACGACTCAAGGAAGAAGAAAACTATTTGGGGAAACTAGGGCAAGACTGGTCAAAAAATAGATTTCGATCGGTCTGAAGGGGTTTAAATAGCTCGACGCTTACAGGCTCAAGCGGTCGAAACCATTTCGACCGGTCATGAAATTAGAGCAACAGGGGGTTGCTCCAGGTCTGCTTCAGATTTGAAGTGTAAATCCCCATTTCAATTGGTCGAACTCTATTTCGACCGGTCTGAATACAGCAAAAGCTTGGGATTTTGCTATGTTTTCCTCCGTTCAGATTAACTAGACTAGTCAAAAATCTGTTTCGACCAGTCAAAATCTGCTTGAGAACATGTTCTCAGCCAGATTTACTGACACACACACCTTATAAGTAATTTTACAAATGCTTGGGTTGCCTCCCAAGAAGCCCTATGGGTGCGTCGGTAGCTCGACAAGGTCAAAGCACTCATCGGAGCATTGGCGACTCAAAGGAAGACGAAGTCTCCCCAGCCATGGCTTTGCCTTTTCGAACATCAACAGGTCGCATAGGCAACTGAGCCTCCTCTCTTTTTAAAACTGCAATTAACTCCTCAATCCGAGTAGCCAGAACAACTCGAGAATTTGTGAGGGTGCGGAGTAAATTCTTGTGGTGTTGGCTTTGTTGCTGCCAGGTCTGGACTGCCAACAACAAAGCCTCCTCCAAAGAGTCACTCCTACGAGCCGAATGATGTTGCTGTCCCATAAATGGCGGAGCATTCATTAGCCTAAAAGGCTGATTACTTCTCTACACACCGTTGTGTTGCCGGGACAGACTTGGGTGGTTCCTCCAAGTTGAATTGTAAATATTTATGCAACCATAATTATTATCCAAACGCTAGAAGGAACCTGTTGTTGTTGAATGATCTAGGATCATTGTGAGGGGCAACAGGATACACAGGAACCCGTTGGGCATGATTCTGGTTAAGACCACGAACCTCACCTCCTTGTGATGTTGGGTACGATTTTATTCCCAACATGGATTGGAGTTTTACCTTCCAAAGCTTCAACTTTGAAAGAAAAGTCATCCCAGATTTCAGGTTGTACATCCTTCCTCGCTTAGGAGGTGTACTTCCTAATATCTCGGCTCCAGTCCTACTCGGTCCCGGGTGCAGCATCGATTCCACACTGAGGGTCCATAAAAATTCTCATGCATCTATTGCCATAAATGAGAGGAACATACCCCCACAGGTATCATCAATCCATTGCTGGGTTCGATCGTTCAAACCTTCATAGAAACTGAGCACCAATTCCTAGCACGGAACCCCATGATTAGGGTAACTCAGCAGAAGCTTGTTAAAGCGATTCCAACATTCAGTAAACGACTCTTCCGGGGTTTGATAATATGCTGTGATTATTTTTCAAAACTGACTTGTCTTACAAGTTGGAAAATATTCATGAAAAAATACATATCGTAACTCCTCCCAACTAGTAATTGAGTCAATGAGCAAAGAGTGGAGCCACAGCTTTGCCCTATCCATTAGTGAAAATGGGAAAAGTCTCAACCGAGTGGCCTCTTCTGTTAAGTTTTAAATCTTAAATAAGGTGCATATTTCTAGAAAGCTCATTAATTGCAAATGGGGATCTTCGTTACCATTCCCATGAAAAATAGGTAACAATTGGATTACATTGGGCTTGATTTCAAAGACCCCATTCCTGGTGGCTACAGGGACTCAAATACACGAGGGAGGGGCTAAACTCGTCGGTGTGTAATAAATACTCTCTCAACGCTCTAGTCATATGGTCTCCTCCTACCATGATAGATCTGATTGAAAAATAGTGTGGAGGACTAGAACGTTTACTATTCCAAAGTTGTGAGATGAACAGGAGCTAGCGTGAATCTATCGACTCGTTCACTCAAGCTCAAGATCCGGTTGCACAAGAGAGAAGAGAACGATAACCATACCTTGGCAAAAACAAAGAAAAACAAAATATCTAAATCAGTTACTGAAAATCACTGGCAAAAACAAAGAAAAATAAAATATCTAAATCAGTTACTGAAAATCACAGCGTTCTGTGACAAGCTTTCGATACGTCTCAAAGCTCACGATCTTCCAAGCCTAAAAAGAAAGCAGAAACTATAGTGAGTATAATGATACAAAGATATAGTAAAACTGAATTCAAATAAGAAATAATGCCAAAATCCCTAAGAACAGTGCAAAAAACTTGATCATTTTATTTTTAAAACCTTGCAAGTGCACAAGTTTGAATGCACTAGGGCAAGTACAAGGGTGTCGAACCACTGGGATTTATCGTTTATCACTTATTTAGTTCTGTTTTACGAAATATTTTGCAACAATTAGATTTTGTATTCTATTCTAAAATAAAGTAAAGAAATCTACGTAGTTTTAGAAATAAGATAGGAGAAAGCAGACTCGAATCCCTCTTAGATTCCAGATTCGTAAATTAATAAATCCTATTTCTTTTCTATCGTGAATCCCTGATACCCCCGCTCTTGGCTACAAGCTTAGTCACTTCGTATATGGCTTAGGTAAATCTAATTACGAGTTAGAGAGACCTAATCGTCAAAGAACAATTGCACGAACCAACAAAACTACCCTATAAGGCCTAATCCGTTAGTGAATATCCTATTTAGGCTAACCTAATCCCTACAATGCCACTGAATTAAGCTAAATAAGATTGCAGCGTTACTATCCCATTCTCGATCTAGTCGAAACCTCGAACATGCAATTGTACCGTTAATGGAATTCACAAATAGAAAAAAAAACATAACTTTATTAAAAATATTTATCTAGAATACAAGAGATCTAACCCGAAGCTTTTATGCACGAATTGGTTCAAAGATCTCCATCATTGCTGATGTAGACTCTGATCAATGATTACATCCAGTCTCCCTCCATTCTAGAACTATTCCTAACCTAATACTACGGAAACTCACGTCAGAGCCCTCTTGAAAGATTCTGGCATGCGAGTCCCCTCAAACTAAACCCTGATGTCCCTATTTATAGATTACAAGGCCCTAGAACAGATATACACGACAAGAAATCCCTAGATCCTAAAAATACTCCAAAGAAGATGAATTTGGAAGGTATTCTGTGTGATTTGGAGTTATCCAGCTTGCTTGAGAGATTCCCGGAGAAGATCTTTGAGTTTAGAAGATATCTACAACTGTGCAAACCTTGATTTTCTCTCAGAAACTCTATTTCGACTGGTAGATATTGATGCACCAACCGGTCGGCATTAGACTCCTTCTCCAGGTAGAAGACGATCCGCAAAGGCTTTGGTTTCACTTATTTTGTAGACCGGTCGATTCTCCATCTTGACCGGTTGATTAATTCTTTAATCATTTCTACATTCTGCTATTCCACTTTCGACCGGTCGGCTGAGTCTTGATCGGTATCACTTTGCATTCCTGAAGCCCATTTGGAGTTCTGACCGGTCGAAGGTGAACTTTGACCGATCCATTTAAAATTAATTCTCTTCAGCTGGAGATCTCCTCTACTGCGCTAAAACGATTGGTCGAATTTGGAATTGCGACTAGTCCCTTTAACCTTTGAAAGCACTCCTTTCAGCAGTAGTCCCTTGAATCTTTGCCGTTTGCTTAGGTTTCTTCTTATCTTTGCTCTTTTAACTCATTTTACCTTTATCTTGCCTTTACACATGTTACAACACAACATGAACTAAATACACACATTAGTAGTTAAGTGAGGATTAATAGAGCAGAGATTTGGGGATAATTTATTCATCTTTTGAGTCCGATCAACGTGTGCCCCACATACTCCTTCATGAATTTCCTTTACGACGTTGGCTGCCTTACTTTTAGTTAGGCATCAGAGCAAAATATTATTATATGACCGCTTGTAGAGGCACTCACTACAGATGATATAGTTAGCTGCTAAACATTATATGGTCCACCTGTCGGTCTTGGACTTACGTTCAGGGAAGAGTTTCGAGAAAAATCTTCATATTTGAGAACCATGGAGGCTCATCATCTAACTTTATGGATCCCTCAATTTGGAGGCAAAAGGTCAGCTCATTTCTTTGTCGTATCATGATCGGTTTCATTTCGACACCATATAAAATTTCTACCATTGATGCCTAGGTGGCCAGCGCATCGGCAAATCAATTTCTCGCTCACAAGACATAGGAGAAGGTAACATCGTTGAAGCACACTATCAGATCTTCGAGGAGCTCGTGGTATGAGATCAACTTCTCATCCTTCATTTTCCAATCTCTATTTGTTTGGCATATGATTAGCTGAGGCGCCAAATACCCTGATATGAGTTATATTTAAGTCGAGAGCTACTTGAAGGTCGGTTACACGAGCTTCATACTCAGCCATGTTGTTGGTGTAGGGAAAATTGAGCTTGATGGAAACTGGTATGTGAGACCCTTTTGGCGAGATTAGAATAGCGCCGACTCCCTGGCCTTCGGCATTTGATGCTTTGTGACTTGTCTTCTTTTATGTATATATATTAATTTAAAGTAAAGTCTTAACCTATTGCAAGCACACAATGGAAATCATAGTACTAGCATAGGATCGTTCTCACGAGGAAGTTTGTTTATTTTCTATCTCTAACTTATATCCTTTACTTAAATTCTTATCTTTAAAAATTTTTATCTATCTTTAAGATTCCTAAACTACTTAAGAAATATGAATAAAAGAATTTTTATTAAACTAAAGTGCATAAAATAAATCCTAATCCTCCTTCTTCAGATTGAGGTCGTCAATCCCAATCTTTAGCTATCGGATATTTATAAAATTTAAATAGTACCGTTACACTATATCTCTAAGTTCCTAGCATTGGGCATCAATCAATACTAAAATCCTATCAATACAAATTTAATCTAATCAACAATCAACTAGAAATTTGGGCGTCAATCAAACTCTAGAAAACTGAAGATGGAAAATAAAAACCATTACACTAATCTGTATATTCTAACCTGAGTCATCAATTCAAATCAAAACTTGGAGATGCTTACAAAGCTGTAAATTGCATAAATTAAAATCTAATCTAGAAAGCAAAGTAAAAATATATCCTTCACCCCGTAGCTAGAGTCGTCAGTTCCTTCTGGGAAACTACAGATATCTATACTAATCTTCAGCACTCAATTGCAATCATCAATTGCTCTTGAGAAACCTCTGATATCTAAACTATTCTAACTATGATACACTACTGATCAGAAGAAAACCCAACCTCAAGCGTCAATTGATATTGAATTTCTTCGATGATTATTCCTATACCAAAATCTCTTATTTATAGATTATAAGGAGTCGGTTTACAAGTTCTAATTCTAATAAAAGGAATAAAAAGATTACTAATATAACTCTAATTCTAATTTTATCTTTCCTTCTTTCTTTAACGACTAATATGCTTCTGGAATGTTCTTTACTTATTAATAGCGGAATCTTTCTAGAGATCTTCATCAATCTTCTCAGATTCGTAATTAGTAGAACTTCTAATTCAGTATATGGCGGTGATAGTTCACTCTCACATGATCAACAGCTATATCATCTAAGAAAAAGCTTCTTAATTCATAATCGTAGATAATGATTATCTATTTTCTATTCTTCTTCTTTGGAAAATCGTCAATCACGATTTTCTATTTCTTGTTGCTTTCCTACTTGGACGACTCTTCATTTTCTTGTATCGCTTTAGCCTTTTAAATAAGTATTCTCTGGAGAATCGTTAATCACGATTTTCTTATAGTTCTTCAATATTATGCAAAATCCTCTTTTTACGATTTTCAGAAGGCGGCGAATCATCTTTTTAACTGCTTTTTAGGTTCACTTTAACAAAGATTATCACTATGTCTCTCTTTTACTGCTTATCTTAAATATCTGCACATCAGTACTTCATTAATAGTAAACTAAGTCCTAGCATCACTAAGTTAAGGGTGATATAAAATGGTAAATTATGTGAATGATCACCTCGTCGAAGTGCTAGGACTCCTCTATTTTTGTGTCATCCTCTATCATGAACAAGATGTTCTCATCAGGGAATTCAGTTCTCAGAGGCTTGTAGTTAGGTAAGGGATTCTCGACAAGATGATTGGTGAGTGCTTGCCCCTTGATTGACTTATGTGTGGCATATGTGATGTCGAACTCCGATAAGAGGAGCTGTCAGCGTGCGGTTCGGCCAGTGAGAGTTGACTTTTCAGATAAGTACTTCAATGGATCCATTCATGCTAGAAGGAAGACGACTTGAGATAATAAGTAATGGCAAAGCCTCTGTGTAGCCCATATGAGAGCCAGACATGTTTTCTCCATATGAGAATAGTGTGTCTCGTAATCAATGAAATTCTTGCTCAGGCAGTAGATGTCCTGCTCTCTTCTTCCTGTTTCATCATGCTACCCTAGGACACATCCCATCAAGATTTCCATTGTGGAGAGATACATTAGGAGTGGCCTCCTAGGGTACCAACACTGGAGGATTGAGGAGATAGCTTTTGATTTTATCGAACGCCGCCTAATAGTTATCGTTCCATTCGACGGACGAATCTTTTCTCAGTAGTTTAAAAATCAGCGTGCAGATAGGAGTTAACTATACAATGAACCGACTGATGTACTGTATTTTGCCTAAGAAGCCTCTGAATTCTTTCTCGATAGATGGTGGAGGCATTTCTATGATGGCTTTCACCTTGATTGTGTCAACTTCAATACCTCTTCTGTTGACGTTGAAGCCTAACAATTTTTCTGACATGACACCGAATGCACATTTATGAGGGCTTAGACGTAGCCTGTATTTTATTAGCCTCTCGAACAACTTTTGGAGGTTAAACAGATGATCACTCATTTCTGGAGACTTTGCGATCATGTCATCGACGTACACCTCAATTTCTCGATGTATCCTGTCATGGAATAGTGTTGTCATTGCTCTTTGATATGTTGCCCCAGAATTCTTTAACTCGAATGCAATGACTCGGTAGCAGAAAGTTTCCCATGGAGTGATTATGTCCTGTCTTTTCTCGGTTTGCCTCTTTGATTTTATTATAACCATAGACTCCGTCTATGAAGGAGAGCATCCCATACCTAGCAGTGTTATCAACCAAGATATCGATGTATGGCAAATGGAAGTCGTCCTTTGGGCTCATCTTGTTAAGATTTCTGAAATCAATGTACATGCGAACCTTTCCATCCTTCTTCGGTACCAAGAAGATGTTGGCTAACCATTGCGGATATTTAGAGACCATTAGAAATCTGGCATTGTACTGGTTGATGACCTCATCTTTTACTTTCAGCATCCATTCTGACCATAGACGTCTCAACTTCTGCTTGACTGGCTTCGCATCGGGATATAGTGGAAACTCATGCTCGACCAAATTGGTGTCCAAACTAGGCATATCCTCGTATGACCATGTGAAGACATCTTGGTATGACCGAAGGAAATCAATCATGCTTTTTTATTCCTCGGGAGACAACGACGTTCCGATCTTAGTGATTCTAGGACCTCCTCGGTACCCAGATTAACATCTTCAGTCTCTTCAACAATTAGGAGAGGGCCATGCTCAAAATCAGCATATTGTTCAAGGAGCTCATTGGGAAGCTCCTCGATTAAGTCCTCGCCATCCAGATCTGTGACTCCTACCTCTTCTTGTATTTCTATAGGAAAAGAGGGCGACTTCATGTCAGGCGGGTTCTTCCTTTAAGGCATCATTTTCCTTGATTTTATCGAGAATTTTAAAACACAATATTTATAGAATTTTTTATATTTTTCTTATTATTATTTTATGGTTTTCCTTTTCTTCGAAGATGGGCCCTTGGCAAGGTGGGTCTCTATACTCACATGGTATTGCCTGCCAAGGGCTAACCTCACTTTTGACTGATTATTTTTTTTGGAAAAGATGGTATCGTATTTACGGTCATTTGATGCTTCCATAGTTAGAGACATTGATGCCCAATTCCACACCTGCGGTGCCGCATTTTTACCAAGTCTTATGGAGGGAGCTGATTGAGATGGCTTTTGAAGGTCAGCCTCCATCATATTTATCATTGGCTCGTCAGGGACCTGATCCTCGGAAGTTAACATGGGCTTTGGGTGGGATAAGGCAAGTGGTTGTGCAGGCGAGGGTACCTCCTCCTCGAAAAGGGATAGGGAGGCGAGATCTATTTCAACATCGAGGTGGGGGGGGTGATTTGGGGTCTGTTGTAGCAAGTTTTAAAAGAGTAAGTAAGGGAATGTCCATAGGGAGGTGAGTCCAAAATATGATAAATCTCCAGATCTGAAAGAGATCTGGCACCCTACCTAATACTAGGTTAGTAAAAGAAAGGGGAGAGGTTTTAAAGGGTTATCACTTAAACTAAAATACAAATAAAATGCAGAATCAACTAGGATTTTGTCCAGAGTTCAGATCTTACAATTGGAAGGGATTAAAAATAAAAAATGGAGAAGAACAACTTGGAGTTTGGACTTACTGTAATTGGATTGAGCTGATCGTGTTACAAGGGGTTCAAAGCACATCAATCCCTCAGCTGGCTACAAGCACAACTGCAGGGTAGAAGAATCTATTATAAACCAAAGGATTCGATTGATCTTAAGGCTATGATCTGTCCACTTCAATGGTCATAGACCATCCTATAGACTTCATTCGACCCAATGGTTTAAGGTAGAAGAATCCAAGTGAAACTTGATATTGAACTGATCTTAAGGCTATGATTTGTCCACTTCAATAGTCACAGACCATCCTATAGACTTCCTCCAGATCAAAGGTTTTAATCAGAGCATTAAAACCACTACAGATGCTGCAATTATCAGGTCACAGACACAGACAATTGCAGGGATATCAGATCTAGGGAGATCAAATGGTATCCAAGAGGTCTACCAGTTAAGTGGGTGAGCTAATCAACAAATTCCTCTACATAAATCCGATCGAGCACTAAATGAAACCAAGGGAACTATAGATCTAATTAGAACAATAAAATCAACATTTACATTACATAAAACTCAATCTACAATGAAATGCTCTCAAATCTGTAGTCTGTGCAGTAATTAACCCACAAATAATACTCTCAACCTTACCCAATTACAGATCAGACCCCACTCCTTGCTGCTCCGAGGGAGTTAGCCAACCATGGTTGGGAAAACATAATTTTGTTGCAAGCCCTAATCTCCAGATTTTGATCCCCCCCAATTACAATTGGGGATCTCATTATATAGCTTTTCCCCCTAGTTTCTCCCGCCAAAATTCCCTTCTAGAAGGTCCTCAGAGTTTGTTAGAGTTCTGTCAGAGCACGTGGGTTGGTTAGGGTTTCTTAGGGCATCTTTAGGATCGTCGTGCCGGTCATCAAGTTGCCTCGAGTTGCATGCAGCAGGTCACCAAGTTGCAGAGTGTGAACAACCTATTTTCTGAGAAGTTCTTCACACGATTTCGACAGGTTGGGGAAGCTTCCGACAGGTTCAAATGGAGCTTTTTGGTCCTTTCGCTAGGTTCTCAGATCTCTTCGATAGGTTCCAATAGGATGAGCCTTCTCTTAAAGCTTCAGCATTCTCTGCCCTTTGTCTGGAGCATTCGACAAGTTGGGAAAACTTTTCGATAGGTTCAGCTCTGCATGCCAGCATTTTGATACAATTGCTCTCACTCCTGTCGAAAAGTTCAAGTACCTTCCGATAGGTTTGAGCTCCAGCTTCTTCATCTCGATAGGTTCAGGCAACCATCCGATAGGTTCCCTTTACACCTCAGGCAGGCTTTTAATAAGATGATTTCTTTTTTCCTTTCAGCTGCTCGATAGGTTCTTGGATCCTATCGAACTTCCCAATCTTTACGAATTCTTCCTTTCTTTGCCTTCAGATCCTATTGAAACCCTTCCATCTGCACGAATTCCTCTATTTTTAGCCCTCAGCTCTTATCGAAGCCTTCAAATAACCTCTCGATAGGATATTTTCAGCCTGTTTTTACTTCCTTATCTCTGCCCTGCTGTTGCCACATGCCCCAAGTGGCCAATTGTGTGCAGTCCTCTTGTGTGCCATTGCTGGGTCTACACTGTGCTGAGAGATGGACTTCTTTGTACAATATTTTTGAGTGGTTTTCTGTACTATTTCTGTCTTTTATTGCTATCTACAAAACAAACTCAACAAGTGTTTATTAGTGTGCTCACAGGTCCATCAAAGGTCAGGTTAAGGGGTGAAAACTGGTATTTTTCACTACTTAACACACCCCCAAACCTAATCTTTGCTAGCCCCTAAGCAAAGAAAAAACAAAGAAAATTAAAATGCCACTTTCGTAGGGATCACGAATGCATTTAGCATATGCATCAAGCCTGTTAAACCCCTAGGTGATCCCTAGTGGAGGAGTGAGGTCTCCCGAGGGTTTTCAGTGAAGGTACCCACAAGCTTCTCCAATAAAGTCAGTTAATACTCATGCAGCATGCTAAAATAGAGTTCAAGTAAAATAAAATAAATTCCACACCATGTCTATTCAGTTTTAGAGGATTTTCAGCAGAAAAAACATCAATTTCAAACTTGAAAGTCTATTGTAATTCTTTCACCATCACTCAGTTCATGTCAAGGCATTTTGCTTAAAAAAAATTTGATGCAGAGCTTACCTTTAATTCAAGAATTCTAATCTGATACCACCCCAGATTTTTGATTTTAGACCCAAATCTTACCAGGGCTGTTCACTCATAACAAAAATTGAAGGGTGCATCATTTCACACAGCTCAAGAGCAGTTGCAGCCCTCAAATAGGACTGCAAGCATGAGCATAGGCATTACTCTAATTCCTGAAATTTTCTAATTCTTTTCACCATAGATTAAACAAATCTTCATCTCCACATGACAGCTTAATCCAATTTCAGATCAGCAAGGACTTTCTATTGGGTTGTAATGTGGCTTATGAGTGAAATTTACAAAAGAATGAAGGGGTAAAAAGGATTCAAATTGATAAATCAGTAAAGGTAAGGAGGTGATTTGCAACTCAACCTTCTTCATTTCAACACAATTTCATCTACTTCTCAAATTTTCAGATTTGAAATGGCTAGTTTCTAATCCTCTTTTCAGTTTTTCAATGAAGTGACTTCTCTTTCTCATTCTTTTTGTTTGATTTTCCTTTTTTCTCTTGTTTTTTTTTTTTTTTTTTTTTTTTTTAAAGTTGGAATGCCACAACACCACCAAATGTGCTTTTCTCTTACTCAATCAAATTTTAAACCTTGCTCCTCTAATCTCCTTCTATTTCCTGATTTCTCAGATTGAGGGTGAATAGGTCAAGGGGTTTTGGGTTCAAATTTTCTGGTTTTTAACAAAGAAAAACTGAGATTTTTGAGGCTCAAGTGGTGTGTATCAAGGGCAGTTCAAAGCTAGGACATTTTAAGCTCAAACTATCCAAATGATGGCCTTACTTCATGTCCTCAATATCATGAATGCTGCCAAGCTATTTTAACTTGGATTTTCCTAACTTCTAGTGATTAAGATTAGATCCCATCAGTCCTTAGAGCAGAAGAAATTGCCCAGACACTCTTCAAAGAAAATTTTTCAGGCCCAAATCTCACTGGGTATGGCCTTCCATCAAATTTCTGGGGTGTATCCTCACAGTCTTCTCTCATTTCAGGTTCACTTACATCCATTTTCTGAAAATTCTTGACATTTGCTTCATGAATACTACATCTTATTTCAGTTTTAAAAAGTTTTTAATTTCCTCTTTTTCCAAAAATCAGGTGGGAAATCACTTTATTTTCCAAAAACTTTTTCAACATAGCTGCACTAGCATTAACTCATTTCATTGGCAGATCTACTCTGCCACACCCCCAAACCTAAATTAAACAGTGTCCTCACTGTTTGATAGCATAGTGGTTGTGGCAGTGAACAATCAAGATGTAGCACGACAATTGCAAAAGAGAAACAATTACAACAAGATAGCACAAACAAAACATTTCATTAAAAATATATGACAGAACAGCTATTACAACGAACAAGGACGAAAAGGGAAAAAAAAAAAAACCTAAGTCTAAGATCTACATCTGGACAAAAAGGTCCTTCCCCCTGGCTTAGGGATATCCTCAACTTGCTGCAGGTGGAAGAGGAACTGCAAGCCAGGAGGGGAGGCAGAAAAGGAAAAAGAAAAAGAAAAACAAAGAAGGATCAGGGGGCAAGGGGTGGGGTAGTGGAGGAGGATGGAGGTGGGGATGCCGGAGGGTCGGTCTTCTGCCTCTTCTTCTCCCTCTTGGCTTTTTTTCTTTTCCTCCTTGGCGAGGATCCGCTGCACCTCCTCATATTCATCCCAGAGGAATTGCAGCGGGCCTGGCTCCTTGGGTGATAACGGCTCCGACCACATAAGGTAGAGGTTTGGTGGGATCTTGGTGGGCTTATCATCCGCCATGATTATGAGGGTAGCAGAGGTTGGAGGGAGATGAATGGGAGGAAGATGAGCCTTCTATATCTATATAAAGTGGGTGCATGCTGGAATATGAAGCAACATATTCAATTTCACCGCCATCCAAGATAATGAATAAATGGTTAATCCCACCATTCATTATGGGAAACGAAGTCACGCACTATATGGCAGCCTATTTTTAGCGCTGGGAGTTACAACATAATGCAAAAACCCAGGAGGGTTAAAAGTGTAAATCCCGTGCTTTGCGCAGTTGTACCCATGGTACTTGTGGAGTAAACTTCGTGCACAGAACGGGTGCACAACAAGCATGTAAAGAGTGAAATCGTGTTCGATAGGATGAGTTGCATGATTTCGATAGGTTAAGTCTTCTTATTGAATCTTCACAAGTATATGGCATGCTTGTGGAATGCTTCGATAGGTTCAATCCTTCCTATCGAAGTGCATATAACGAATGAAACTTGATTTTGATAGGTTGGGCGGGAAAGTTCCGATAGGTTAATGTGTCCTATCGAAAGCTTAGCAAGTACGGCTGTTGAAAGAGGTGATTCGATAAGATCCCAATAGGTGGAACCATCCTTCTGATAGGTTTAAACGGTACACGATTCATCTTTTCGATAGGCTCCCGATAGGTATCCAGAACCTATCAAAGTCTTCGTTTTGCCCTTTTTTAACCTATCTCAAAGTTGGTTACACCTGTCGATACATATAGTGCCTATCGAAATCCCCAAACATCCTATCGAAATCAGCAACTAACCTAACGACAAGAGCAAATGACCTATCGAAAGGTCCCAAAAGCTCAGTAAAAATTATATGTATACGCAGTGCTTAGCCTTAGCACCCAACAAACTCTTTTGCTGTGCTACCCTTCACTTCATTTTCTTTCTGGACCTGTTCCCACGGTTCCTAGGCTGCAGGCGATATTGAAATGAAACCTAATCCTAGCATGGCCATTTTATTGCAGAAAAACAAACTATCAACATGGAAAATAATCAAAACAGAAACCAAATATAGTACATATGATACAAACCAAAGTCAGGTATTAACCTGGAGGGTCCTGAAGATCAATGGTCTCCTCAGGCTCACAAATCCTGTCAACACAAAGTTTTAGCCTTAGACCATTAACCTTCAAGACTCTACCATCTTTAGGGTCCATGACTTCTACAACTCCAGATGGAGAAACATGTACAACTGTGAAAGGCCCATCCCATCTGGACTACAACTTTCTTGAAAAGAATTTCAATCTAGAGTTGAACATCCATACCTTGTCATTTGTCTTGAATTCTTTTCGTAGCAAGTGTCTGTCATGGAAAGCTTTGGTCTTCTCCTTGTAAGTCAGGGCATTTTCATATGCTTCTAATCACAACTCATCAAGCTCAGATAACTAGAGTTTCATGTGTATACCAGCAGAGTTTAAGTCAGAATTTATTACTCTAATAGCCCAGAATGCTTTGTGTTCCAACTCAACAGGCAAGTGACATGCCTTGCCATAAACTAGTCTGAATGGGGACATACCTATGGGGGTTTTATAGGCAGTCCTATAAGCCCATAAGGCATCTGTCAATTTTGTAGACCAGTCCCTCCTGTCAGTTCTCACAGTCTTCTCTAGAATGTGTTTGGTTTCCCTATTGGAAATCTCTACTTGCCCATTGGTTTGTGGTTGGTAGGGAGTGGCTACTCTGTGGGTCACAGAGTATTTTTCCATCAGCTAATCAAAAGGTTTATTACAGAAGTGGCATCCCCTATCACTAATAATAGCTTTGGGGATGCCAAACCTCGAGAAGATGTAGTCTTTTAGGAATTTAATGACAACCTTGTGGTCATTTGTTCTTGTAGCTATGGCCTCTACCCATTTGGACACGTAGTCCACAGCTACAAGGATAAAATTATATCCATAAGAGTGGGGGAAAGGTCCCATAAAATTGATTCCCCAAATGTCAAACAATTTGACAACAAGTATAGGTTGCAAAGGCATGGAATTTCTCTTTGTAATGCTTCCCATTTGCTGGCATCGAGGACAAGCTTTACAATACTGTCGGGCATCTTTGAACAGAGTAGGCCAATAGAAACCACTTTGAAGCACCTTCGCCGCAGTCTTGTTACCATTGAAGTCACCCCCACAAGCCTGTTCATGATACATGGTTAGAATGTTTTTGAACTCGGTTTTAGGTACACAAAGTCTTATCACTTGGTACGCGCAATGCTTAAAGAGGTAAGGATCCTCCCACATGTAATATCGAATATGTGAGAAGAACAGACTTCTACCATCCTTATTCTAATGTGGAGGGATCCTTCCCACAGCAAGGTAGTTTACTATATTGGCAAACCAGGGCATACTTATCTGTACAGTAAAAAGCTGCTCATTTGGGAAAGAGTCATTGATGGGCAAACTCTCTATTTCAGCCACTGGGATCCTTGACAGATGGTCAACAACCACGTTTTCAACTCCCTTCTTGTCTTTAATCTCCAAGTTGAATTCTTGCAAAAGAAGAATCCATCTGATTAATCTTGCTTTGGCTTCCTTCTTAGACAAGAGGTACTTCAAGGCTGAGTGGTCAGTAAACACAGTGATTTTTTATCCCAGCACATAAGACCTAAATTTTTTCAAAGCAAATACAATGGCTAACAGCTCCTTCTCAGTCGTGGTGTAATTCAATTGAGCATCAACCATTGATTTACTAGCATACGCTACCACACATGGTGCCTTGTATCTTCTTTGGCCCAAAACTATACCAATGGCAAAGTCTGATGCATCACACATCAACTCAAATGGCGGAGAAAAATCAAGGGCTTGCAAGATAGGAGCTGTAGTCAAACAAGTCTTTAATAGTTCAAAAGCAGCTAGGCATTCATCATTGAACTCAACGGGAACCTCCTGGCACAATAGGTGGCAAAGAGGCTTGGAGATTTTGCTAAAGCCCTTGATGAACCTCCTATAAAACCCAGCATGGCCCAAGAATGACCTGACTTGTTTGACGGTTTTAGGAGGGGGCAAATGTGCAATTAATTCAATCTTAGCCTGACCAACCTCTATTCCTCTGTGAGAGACAACATGTCCTAGGACAATGCCTTGAGTCACCATGAAGTGACTCTTTTCCCAACTCAGAACTAGGTTGGTCTCCTCACACCTTTGCAACACAGAGCTGAGATAGTGCATGCATTGGCTAAAATCATCTCCATAAATGAAAAAATCATCCATGAAGATCTCTAAAAACTTGTCAATCATGTCAGAAAAAATGGCATACATACATCTTTGGAAAGTGACAAGTGCATTACACAACCCAAATGACATCCTTCTGTATGCAAAGATTCCAAATGGGCAAGTGAATGTGATTTTTTCTTGGTCTTGGGGGTAGACAGGGATCTGATTGTACCCTGAATATCAATCAAGAAAACAGTAATAGGCCTTGCCTGCCAACTTGTCCAAAATCTGATCTATGAAGGGCAATGGGAAGTGATCCTTACTGGTTTTCTCATTGAGCTTTCGATAGTCTATGCATACCCTCCAACCAGTGGTCTGTCAGGTTGGAATCAGCTCACCTGAGTCTGCTTTAATTACTGTGATCCCAAATTTCTTGGGTACTACCTGGGTAGGTGCCAACCATTGAGAATCCGAGATAGGGTAAATTATCCCAGCATCAAGGAGTTTGACTACCTCCTTCATCACAACTTCTTGGATGCGTGGGTTGAGTTTCCTTTGCATCTCTCTAAAGGGTTTAGAGCTTTCCTCAAGATGAATTTTATGCATGCACACAGTAGGATTGACCCCCCTTAAGTCTGCAATGGTCCATCCTATTACCCTCTTATGCCTTTTTAGGACACAAAGTAGTTCTTTTTCTTGCTCAAGGGTGAGGGAAGAAGAAATTATCACTGGCAATTTGTTATTGTCTCTTAAAAAGGCATATTTCAAAGATTTTGGGAGCTGTTTTAACTTCACATCTGGGGGACTGATGAGGGAAGGCAACAAGGGTGCCTTAGAGGGTGGTGGAAGAGGCAACAAAGCAGGCCTCCATGGGTGATGCTTTGCTGGTTCTGCTTCAGAAGATACAATTTTCACATGCTCAATCTCAGAGGTGGAGACCTTCTCTTCCTCTATTTCCTTCCATACTTCGTTAAAAATATTAAACCACTCATTACCATGCAGCAACATATTCAAATTTTCTTGCACAACCTCATCTATCACATCGATGGAAAAACAGTCCTCATCGAGATGGGGTTGATTGGTTGTGTTGTACACATTTAATTTGACTTTCATGTTACCAAAGGATACTTCCATGACTCCTGACCTACATTGTATACAAAAATTAGCTGTGGCTAAAAAAGGCCTTCCTAATATTACAGGTATGGAAGTAATACACTTGCTTGGCTCTATGTCTAGCATCAAAAATTCAGTAGGGTAAAAGAACTTGCCAACTCCCACTAAGACATCTTCAATGACCCCCACAGGCTTCCTTTCAGATCTGTCAGTCAGTTGCAAGACCACATGTGTGGACTTCAACTCTCCTAAGCCCAGCTTTTCATATACTGTATATAACAGTAAATTCACACTGACTCCCAGATCCAATAAGGCTTTCTCAATTTTATGATCCCAAATGATGCAGGGGATAGTGGGGACTCCAGGGTCTTGAAGTTTTATGGGGGTTATAATAGCCAGAATTTGCTTTACCTTTTCTGCTGAAAAAACCTTCTTGGATAAATGTATCCTAGACTGTCTTTTATGGGTGCACAAGTCCTTCAAAAACTTAGCATAGGCTGGAACTTGCTTGATTGCATCAAGTAAAGGCAAGTTGATCTTTACTTGCTTAAAAGTTTTCATCATTTCCTCTATTTTACCTTGCCCTTTATCGAAAGGGGAAGGTGCTTGCAATGCCTTGGGAAATGGCAAATGTGGGACTACTCCCTCATTTGCAGCCTTAGCCAACTGGTCATCTTTCTTTTTAAATTTTTTTTTTTCTTGAAAATCCTCATTATCCTCCTTATTTACCTTTGATTGTTCCTTCTTTTCCACCATTGGTGGCTCTTATTGTGTCCTTTCGAAAACCACCTCTTTTTTTTTCCACATTCCTCAAAGGCTCACAGCCCACTTGATTATCCACTAGCCTTCCACTTCTTAATGTAGTAACAGATTTGACTTCCTCATGGGTGGAGGAAACCTCACCAACTACATACTATCTCCTTGGGTTATCTAATGGTTGGCTAGGTAGCCTCCCTTCCTCTCTCTTGGTCAAAATATTAGATAGCTGACCCAGACGGTCTTCTATCTTTTTAATGCTTTGGCTGTGAGAGTGCACAGTTTGAGACAAGGAACCCAAATTCTGCAATGAGGCCAGAACTTGTTCCTCAAAAGAAAGTAATCTAGCAGCTGGAGGGGGTGCAGGTTGCTGCACAAGCTAAGCCATAGGCTGGGTCATGGGTTGTTGGTAGTGAGGCCTTGGAACATAATTTTGGTGGTAGGGTTGAGTATTTTTGTAGGGCATGGGCTGCTGTGGCTGCTGCTGCTAATTTGGAAAAGCCTCTTGTTTTCACCTCAAATTAGGGTGGTTTCTCCATTGGTAACCAGCAGTAGGCTGTTGCCTATAGGACTGAGTGGTAGCCACATGCTCCATTATAAAATCTAGAAACTGGACAGCTGATGGGCATTGTTCAATGGAGTGGGTAGGGGACTGGCATATAGCACAGGCCTCCTCCACTCTAGCAGCCATGGGTGGCTGCATTGCTCCCATGAGCTTATAAAATTTCAATGCCAAACTGTCCACTTTCCTCTCCAAATCACTATGCACATTTACCTCATACATCATTCCTCTGGTAGTATTTTCTTTCACCATTCTAGGAGGATCGAAATCCCTAGACAAAGTCTCTCTTTGCATGAAGTTCTCACTAATGATATCAAACAACTCCCAAGCCTCTTCAGCAGTTTTATAGAGATAAGTGCCACCATAAGAGGCATCTACCATGTCTCTGCTCTTAGAATCAATCCCCTGATAAAAACTTTGAACCAATTGCCATTCAGGGATTTGATGGTGGGGGCATTTCTTTAAGAGTTCCTTGAATCTCTCCCAGGCTTGGTGAAAATCTTCAGTTGGGTCTTGGGCAAATGAGATAATGCCCTTTCTCAACTGGCTTGTTTTAGACATGGGGAAGAATTTGGCCAAAAATTGACATTGAAGATCACTCCAGGACTGAATATTGTTGGGGGGAAGCATGGATAACCAAGTCTTGGCTCTATCCTTCAATGAAAAAGGAAAGAGTCTCATCCTGGTTGCCTCCTCCCCCAAACCTGTGATATTGAAAGTGGTGTACAGTCCTAAGAATTCATCAATGTGCTTATATGGATCCTCTTTGGTCAGGCCATGGAATGAGGGTAGCATCTGAATTATGGAAGACTTAATTTCATAATTTCCTTGAGCAGCAGGGAATTGAATGCAGAAGGGAGAATTGTAAACCCCTGGTGCATTAAATTCCTTTAGAGTTCTAGGCTATTGTTGCTCACCCATTTTAGCAAATTTAGCTGCAACAGATGTGGGTGAAATTTGTCTAGATCTGAGAATTTTTTCAACCTCTGGATTTAATGGAAAAATCTAAGGGTTCAGAGTTCTCCTTCCAAACATACACCACTCACAATCGTACTGCAGAGCAAATCTTCAAACACAATAATCCGAAACAAAAACAAATGACCAATGAATCTAAAAAATCAATAGATTTGACAAATTAACAGGGGTAGAGGGAAGCAAACTCAAAAGCAGCCTCTAGCACAATGTTCTTCCTTAGCAGCAGCACCAGATCTGATGAAATGACAAAAAGAACTAGAAAACAACAAAACTTACAAACACAGTTAATGAAAAATCAAACAAACTATCATTGATCTATGATCTAAACTAAAACAAACTTAGCTCTACCAATTTAAAAGCACACCTCCCCGGCAGTGGCGCCAAAAACTTGTTGGCTTTTCTGCCTTGCATTCAAAAAGGGGTTTCAATTCACTCAAATCAAGGGGCCAATGATGGCACACACCAAGGCAAGATCACACACAGACCTACAAGTATTCAAGGCCTGTTGTAGCAAGTTTTAAAAGAGTAAGTACGGGACTGTCCACAGGGAGGTGAGTTCAAAATACGGTAAATCTCCAGATCTGAAAGAGCTCTGACACCCTACTTAATACTAGGTTAGTAAAAGAAAGGGGAGAGGTTTTAAAGGGTTGTCACTTAAACTAAACTACAAATAAAATGCAGAATCAACTGGGATCGAGTCCAGAGTTCAGATCTTACAATTGGAAGGGATTAAAAGTAGAAAATGGAGAAGAACAACTTGGAGTTTGGACTTACTGTAATTGGATTGAGCTGATCGTGTTACAGGGGGTTCAAAGCACACCAATCCCTCAGCTGGCTATAAGCACAGCTGCAGGGTAGAAGAATCTACTATAAATCAAAGGATTTGACTAATCTTAAGGCTATGATCTATCCACTTCAATGGTCATAGACCATCCTATAGACTTCATCCGACCCAAAGGTTTAAGGTAGAAGAATCCAAGTGAAACCAGAGATTGAACTGATCTTAAGGCTATGATCTGTCCACTTCAATGGTCACAGACCATCCTATAGACTTCCTCTAGATCAAAGGTTTCAATCAGAGCAATAAAACCACTACAGATGCTGCAATTACCAAGTCATAGACACAGGCAATTACAGGGATATTAGATCTAGGGAGATCAAATGATATCCAAGAGGTCTACCAGTTAAGTGGGTGAGCTGATCAACAAACTCCTCTACACAAATCCGATCGAGCACCAAATGAAACCAAGGGAACTATAGATCTAATTAGAACAATAAAATCAACATTTACATTACATAAAACTCGCTCTACAATGAAATGCTCTCAAATCTGTAGTCTGTGCAGTAATTGACCCACAAATAATACTCTCAACCTTATCCAATTACAGATCAGACCCCACTCCTTGCTGCTCCGAGGGAGTTAGCCAACCATGGTTGAGCTAAAGGAGGGAAAATAGAATTTTGTTGTAAGCCCTAATCTCCAGATTTTGATCCCCCCAATTACAATTGGGGATCTCATTATATAGCTTTTCCCCCTAGTTTCTCCCTCCAAAATTTCCTTCTAGAAGGTCCTCAGAGTTTGTTAGAGTTTTTTCAGAGCACGTGGGTTGGGTAGGATTTCCTATGGTATCTTTAGGATCGTCGTGCCGGCCACCAAGTTGCCTCAGGTTGCGTGCAGCAGGTCACCAAGTTGCAGCGTGTGAACAACCTATTTTTTAAGATGTTCTTCACACGATTTTGACAAGTTGGGGAAGCTTCTGACAGGTTCAAATGGAGCTTTTTGGTCCTTTCGCTAGGTTCTTAGATCTCTTCGATAGGTTCCGATAGGATGAGCCTTCTCTTGAAGCTTTAGCATTCTCTGCCCTTTGTCTGGAGCATTTGACATGTTGGGAAAGCTTTTTGAGAGGTTCAGCTCTGCATGCCAGCATTTTGATAGGATTGCTCTCACTCCTGTCCAAAAGTTCAAGTACCTTTCGATAGGTCTGAGCTCCAGCCTCTTCATCTCGATAGGTTTAGGCAACCATCCGATAGGTTCCCTTTACACCTCAGGCAAGCTTTCGATAGGATGATTTCTTTGTTTCTTTCAACTACTCGATAGGTTCTTAGATCCTATCAAACTTCTCAATCCTCACGAATTCTTCCTTTCTATACCTTCAGATCCTATCGAAACCCTTTCATCTGCACGAATTCCTCCATTTTTAGCCCTCAGCTCTTATCGAAGCCTTCAGATAACCTCTCGATAGGATATTTTTAGCCTGTCTTCACTTCCTTAACTGTGCCCTGCTGTTGCCACACGCCCCAAGTGGCTAATGGTGTGCAGCCCTCTTGTGTGCCATTGCTGGGTCTGCACTGTGCTGAGAGATGGACTTTTTTGTGCAGCATTTTTGAGTGGTTTTCTGCACTATTCCTATCTTTTGTTGGTATCTACAAAATAGACTCAACATGTGTTTATTAGTGTGCTCACAGGTCCATCAAAGGTTAGGTTAAGGGGTGAAAACTGGCATCTTTCACTACTTAACAGTCAACTGTGTTGCCCCATTTTGGTCAATGTTGATGACCTGTGCGCTCACGAATGTCCTTCGATTGTGAGGCCACGATTGGGGTTCATCTTCCAGGTCTATCCCCCTGGATTTGGCAATGGCAATGGTTCAGGCCTTTTCTTGGGCTTCTTGAACCTCCTCTTCTGTAGGCTTGTAGCCTAAGGCGAATCTGATCTGTTGTCCGCCCTTAGCTCTGACTAGGTCTCTTCTCCCTTGCAAGCAAGGACCCAAACCTTTTCCTTTTTGGTAGCTCCACTTTTGGAGCATGGCTACTGCTGCGTCCATTCCTCCTCTAATTTTTTTGATGGCCTTTATGGGGGATTCTAGTGCTACTATCGCTGACACATCATATTGAAAACTATGAAACTCTGTGTCTTCCACGGTATGCAGTACATCCAGCACCTTAAGATTTTCGATGTTGTGGGTCATTTTTTCTATTTCTTCTCGCCCCTCTCCCATGATGGATACAACTCTTTCTCTTTCTTCTGAGATGAATTTGAGCTGTTGGTGTAGGGTGGAGGACACCGCCCTAATTTCAGGCAGCCATGGGTGCCCTAGTAGCAGGGTAAAGGTAAATTTTATGTTCATGACTTGGAAAGTGATAGAGAAGGTCATTGGTCCAATGGTAAGCTCAAGATCGACTTCTCTTATTATTTCTCTCCTTGTGTTATTGAACCCTCTTGCACTTGTTATGGCAGGTCTAAACGTGGAGGGATCATCCCCTATCCTAGTTGCAGTTCTTAGAGGGCATACACTTAATGTCGATCCATTGTCTATCAACACTAATGAGATTATCAAGTTCCCTGCTTCTGCTGTGATGTGGAGGGGTTTGAAATGAGTGCTTCCTTCATTTGGAAGATCGATGTTTGAAACTGAGATGGCGTTGGGAGCTAACACTTAGCCTCATTTGTTCCACTTCATTTGGGGAGACTTTGCTTGATACATGGGCATCTTTTAGTGCCCCCATTAAAGCTTGGAAGTGAAGTGAGGACGTCATCAGCAAGTCCAAGATGGTGATGTGAGCCAGCGTTCTTTTGAGTTGTGTTTCTAACGCACTTTCTTGGCTCATTTTTTCTAATAGATGCACCACTGTAGATTCCCTGCTCTCTTCTGGGCAGGGTGGTACTGGCACCTCAGGCTATTTGGAGATTCTGCCTGATCGGGTTATGAAGTTAACTACCTCTTCCCTACTGTCGCCCGCATTAGCGTCCGCCTGCTTATAGTTCAGTGGGACCTGATGGGGATCATATGTTGGTCTGGGGATTTGAAATGGGACGGACGAGGGTATTGGAGATGCCTGGATTGATGGTGGAACAAAATTGGGCCAGATCTGATTGACTGGTGTTGGAGATGGGTAAACTAGTTGGGGTGTGGAAAAATTGGGCCAATTGTATTAGACTGGTGCTGGAGATGGATAAACTGGAGGGGGTGTGGAAAAATTGGATCAACTGTATTGGGTCGGTGTTGGAGATGAACTTGATGATATATAGTGGTTAGCTGTTGATGCTAGAGATGGTTGGTATATCTAGGGTGAGGTAAAATTGGGCTGTAAATGGTTAACAGGCACGGGTGCAGTGAAATACATCCTCAAATCCAGAGGTGCTGCTTGCGGTGTAGGATTTGGAAAATAATTGGCTAGACTTAAGGGCTCAACCACTTCTACGGTCTCATTTTCATGATTCCCTTGCCTTGGTGGCATGAGTGTTTCTCTTGGGTTAATGTATTCTGAGGGGTGACCCTTCCAACATGTTAATGGTGACCCTTGGGTCCATCCCTCCTTGCGGGTGCGTTGGTAAGGGTGCCTGCATGATGTTGGTGTGTTGATTCCTTTGGGCGGTGCTGGAGGGATAATCTTGCCTGCTTCAATTAGGTCCTGTATCGCATGCTTTAAAGGAAAGCAGCAATCAATTGGATGTCCCGACTCTTGATGGAAATTCCAGTGTGTGCTGGGATCATAGTTTTTCGGGATTGGATTCGGTGGAGGTCATGGTTAAAGCTGAGTAACCAAACCCTTCTCGATTAGTAAAGGTAAGAGGATATTTAGGGATTGTCCCAAGGGAGTGAATACTCGATTATATCGGGCCCTTGCCCATGGGCCATTGCCCTGCCTCGGAGCTGGATTTGTTGGTGCAGAGGCTTGCCCAAATTGAAACGGTGATATGCTAGTATTAGGCTGTGAAGACATTATTGCTTGGATTTCAGTCCCCGTTCTTTTCTCATTTCTTTGTTCTGGGAATTTGCGGGCCCCACTGGCCACTTTCTTGCTTAATCGACCCTCTCTTACTGCATCTTCACAGCAATTCATGTTTCTTACCAAATCAGCGAAACTGGTTTGCTGCTGATACACTAGAAAATTAGAGATAACGGATAGGGCAGTTTTCGAGATCATCTCGATTTGCTCCTCGTCCGGGATGTGGTTCTTTACTTGGGCTGCTAGGGCCCTCCACCTTCCAAGGTATTCGTTAAATGTTTCATTGAGTTTCTGCTTCAATCGAGCCAAATCAGATTTGCGTGGCTCAATGTCCATATTATAAACATATTGCTCTTGGAACAAGTGGGTGAGGTCTTTCCAACTTTTTATCATGGACGGCTCAAGCGAAGTGAACCATCTCAAAGTTAGGCATGTAAGACTTTTCTGAAATACTTTGATGAGGAGTCGTTCATCTCCTCCATACTGGCACATGTCTCTACAGTATGATTTCAGGTGGGCAACTAGATTGCCAGTGCCGTTATATTTATCGAACAATGGAATTTTGAACTTAGGTGGCAAAGACACCTTCGCAAACACACATAAATCAGAGAAATCGGTAGCATGTATCTCAGCTCCCCCAGTTTCATTAACTAATTTTGGATATTGTCTATTTGTTCTTTTAATAGTTCTGATGCCCTATATTGTAGAACTGGGGCTGCTCCCCCTCTAGGCTACATCCACTCATTGTGGAATGCCTGGGTTGTCTGCTAATTGGTGAGTGTGGGTGGCAAGGGATTAAAACTGGCGAATGCCCCAACATATGCCCCACTGTTTCTGATCTCCTCCTCTTCATATTGTTGGTCAACGTATGGGGGGGGATGAGATTTTCAGGCAAATTCTGATGAAGTTGAGTGGGTATCTGGGGAGGCCATTGTGGTCGATGAAGATTTTGATGGCTGGTTTGTGGCGTGAGGGGATGAGTGAATGGGAGATTTTGGAGGGGCTGAGTGGGAGTCGGATATGGCTATTGCATTTGGAGGAAATTTTGGACATTTGGTTGAGGGGTAAGAGGGTGTGTAAATTGGGGATGGTTGATGGTATGGGATGGATTCCCATATTGTGAAGGGTGTGGGTGAATAGGATTTGGATGAGAGGTGCATTGGGGATGGTCGATGGTTTGGGAGGAATTTCCATATTGGGTTGGCAGTGATAAGTGTGGATGGGCATGACTTATGCCAGATTATGGAATTGGATAAGAAGGGTTTACCATTTGAGGGGGAATGGGGGCTTGTTGGGTGTAGGTGAATGTGGGAAATTGGGGAAATTATGGAGGGTTTGAAATTGCGACCCTTGGGTTTGGGCCTTGATAGGCTTGGGATTGGGTATTGAGCCTTTGAGCCCACTTAGATGGCCCCATGGTTGATGAGAAGGGCCTTGGGTGGTATGGATTATGAGTTATTGACTAGGATTTTGGGGGAATGGGGTGTGGAGAGTTTGGAGAATTGGTTGGGGATTTGAGAATGTTTGGGGTGGATTATGGTGGCTTTGGGAAGCCTTCCATGCCATAAAAGTGCTCATCATTTCTTCCATGATGGCCATGGGATCGGATATGGGGGTAGATGTAGATGGTCCATCCGATGGGAGAGATGTATGGAGTAAATTTGGCATGACTTGGTTGGAAGTGGGGGAAAATGTGGGCATGATTTTGAGAAAATTGGGCATGATCTGGGTAGATGGGTGAGGAAAATTAGGCATGACCTGAGTAGATGGAAGGGAATTGGGCATGGTTTGGGTGAATGAGGGGAAATTTGGATTGGATGTGGATGGAGGAGAATTGGGCATTGCTTGGGGGGATTGGGGAAAATGTGGGGTATTCTGGATAAATGTGGAGAATTGGGTTGGATTTTGGGTGGATGTGGATGGAAAAATGGGTGCACCGAAGGGTCCGGTGACATTGAATCGGGATTGGGTGAGGGAATCGGAGATGGGTATCTCCTCCATATGGGAATGTGCTAGGAAAGGTGGTGGGGATGAATCGGAATTGGCGTAAGCCGGATCAATCGCCGAAGACATGGTTTGGTGGCAGGTCGGGTATGGATTCCTCGGGTGAGGCCCGAACACCTTTCTCGTTCTTCCCCTACGGGAGGATGGAAGGTTTGGCGATGTCGATGTTCCAGCACCACAAGCTCTCTTTTTAGATTTTTGATTTTTTTTTTTGGATTTATTTTTGGATGAAAAATAAAAATTTCCTCTTCCTTGAATCAATAGGGTGCTTTTTCTAGGGCCTTGGAACGCCCTTTTTAGGCGATTTCTACACCCTTAATGCCTCCCACGGTGGGATTTCGATGCACCTTGGAAGAATCAAATGAAGACCTTTGATCTACGTAAGGGCATGGAAATCCATGCGATGACCCGATCCCTCGGAAGAGTCAATAAGAGGGTGACCTCTCTTGACCGGCGAGGGTGTTTTGGGTATCAATGATGTGGGAATTATCGAGGGTATTAAAACCGCCAAACAAGGGGGCTCAGGAATGGTGAAAAAGGCCTCAAACTTGGGTTGCTTAAGTCAGAACTAGCCAGCGTATATATTATATGCACTAGGTTAAAATTCTAGAGATTTGGCCTAGCATGTATATCATACACACAAGGCAAATAAACTCTGAAATTTTGGCTTAGCGTGTATATTATACATGCTAGCTAAAAAGTGTATATATATATATATATATATATATATATATATATATATATATATATATATATATATATATATATTGGACAGCAGCAGACCCGAGTTGGTCTATTTTTTTTTATTTTTTGGAAGCAGTGCTTTCGAGGACTATTTTTTCTTATTTATTTCGGGTCCCTCCTCACCGTACTGAAGGATACAAGGCCGATTTGGTTCAACTAACATGCTCTCCCACTAGTTTTAAGGATTTTCTTTTAGCTCGGTCACCCACCCGATATACTTCCGGCACGAATGCCTTCTCAGATACTGGATGGGGTGGTTCCTTTCGAGATCATCACCACTAGGGCTGCCACTCTACTGGGAATCGGGATGGGTATATCACTACTTATTTTCCCTCCCTTTGTAAAATCTACCTGTGCAAAGCAAATTGAAATAAGTCCCTTGTTGGTTCAATTTTAAGTTCATATTTTAAGGAGTTTCCTTAAGTTCAAAAACGGGTGGTAAGAATCTTGTGCCACCTCTACAGGTCGGCGTCCACTGATGGTATATGAAGCTAAACTAGCAAGTAACCCGCCAAACAGCTAAGGTGCATAAAATGACAAAAAAAAAAAATGATCAAGTAGGCCCGCCGATCAGCTAAGACGCATAAATGACAAAAACGTAAATGCTCAAGTAAGCCCGCCAAACAGTTAAGGCATGTAATTGATGGAAATGTAGGAATAAGTAAAAAAATGATGGAATCGTAGAGATAAGTATTAAAGTGCTCAAATAGGCCCACCAATCGGCTAAGGCGTGTAAATGACGTAATTGTAAGGATAAGTAAATAAAGAGACAAAAAAAGTTAGTAAAAAAAAACACATGCAAGAATAGGCCAAAACTTCAAGGAGAAGCACTATAATCATCCCCGGCGGAGTCACCACTGTGCAACCGTGAACTTTGCGAGTCCGTCGCGACGATGTGCACTCTCTAAAAAATGGAGTCGCCACCCGGAGCTTTTGGTGATCTGAGATACCTAAAAAATCAGTATGTAAGCACCGAAGTGTAAAATATGACTCTGATTTACCGGTCTTTGCCAAAGGCTCTTAGGTAGAAGCTTTAGTTATCAATCGGGAAGGTGTTAGACACCCAATTGACCAGCTCGTAAGCGGTCTCTACTATGGCCGGGTCTATGTGTTGGCTGATTTATATAATATATAAATATATATATTAAGAGAAAATAAAATGAGTGGCACTTCCCCTTGCCCAAAGGCACTTCGATCCTATGGAGTCCTTCGCTCCTGCTGAAATTTTGGCGGCATAACGGCTCAATTCTAGGATGGAGGAAAAGCGAAGAAGGTAGAGGAATAGAGGGGGGAGCCGGAGCTCTCAGGCCCTTGTATCACCGTTGTGAATCATCGTACAAGAGCGACACCAGTGAGCTTCTGAAAGTGAGCGGGTTAGAGCAAGGTTCTAACTTCAATGGCTAAAGGCTTGGAGCTTGGAAATGGATGATCATGCTAGAGGTATGAGATGAGATAAAGCTTCTAAGGTTTGAGCAAATTCTAGTTTTTTAGGTAAATGAGGGAGCAAAATGCAAGAGTTTCTTCTCTTAGAAATTTCAAAAGATCCTTAAACAAGGAGGGAGTGGCCTTCTATTTATAGACTTGAAGGTGGTTAGAGATATACTTAAGGGCTAATGAGTTTAGTAATTATGTTATCTCTAATCTAAGGTTTTCTAGGTTTTTGAAGGCTTAGAAAGGTGGGAATTGGGTTTAATGGTGGATGATAGGGTGATGGCCTAGATGGCATAAACTTAAACTAGTGAGGGCACTAGGGTCCTAAAGAAATAAACTTCAAACAATGGGATGGTCCACAAGTTAAACCCCAATTTCGAAATCTGTCATTTTTGGGAAAAAGTGAAATTTTAAGCCTAGCGTGCATATTATACAGGCTAGGTATAAGTTTCACTCTAGAACCTGAAAGTTTTGGCCCAAGAAGAGGCTTTTCCAGAATAAAAAACCCATTTTGGCTTAGTTATGCACGCTAGGCAAAATTCTGCTCTAAATTGCCTTTGCGTGTATATTTGTGACAGCCCGAATTTTTGCACCCGAAAACTTGTGCAATCTAGATCATAATTCTGGATGATCCTTGAAACAAACCAAAGAGTGTTTGCTCATCAGGCGGAAATCAGAGCAGACACTATCTAAAGTGGCAGATCGAATCATCATATAAAGCTCTAAAAGAAAGAAAGGAATAAAATAATACATATATGTAAATCAAAAGAATATACATCCTCAAAAAGGAACCAAGAAGAACCACTGGTGATGGACATCCATCACCCAAAACAATGGTTCCCAATAGTGGTTCCTATAGAATGTATAAGACTGTAAGTAAAATATCTATAGTAAATAATATAGAAAGGTGGTCACCCGGCACACAGATAATCCAAAAATACATGTACAGAACCCAAAATATAAAACTAATACCTAAGCTACTGATAAAACTCGTTAGCAAGGGAGTCAGTGTCCTCCTTCTCAGCCTCAGCCTCCGCCTCGGGCTAGTAATCAGGATCACTCTCAGTGTCGGGAGCCCTAGCCTCAGAACCTATTATATAGAAACAAAGTGAGCTAATCATCTAAGCTCAATAGAAGAAACTCAAGTAAATTGCATCTAAAATATAAAACACGGTTTGCAGAACATAACTCAAAACAGATATTCAAATCAGAGAATGCAGACAGAATGAACAGATATTGGATGCGGAACTTTTAATGAATAGAACAGAAGCAGAATTATCAAAAGCAGACTTTATTCTCAGAGTTTTCAGATGCATGCATATAGTATTTAGTGACTTAAATTTTATACTTAAATAACTCCCGTGGATATAGCACGTGGTAGCTAGATGTGTGCAGATGGGTAACTCCGACCATCGTCGTACAATGAACAATTGCAGATGTTTGCATCAAGCCTCTTCAAAGGAGAGCAACTTGTGTCAGGGGGTTTACAAATCAAATACGCGGATATCCTGCCATGCCGGTCGTGGGTATCCTGCCACGTCAGGGGGATTTATCACATGAGCTTTAAATCAATACATATAAAGGACCTCAGGAATTAGATAGTAGAATCAGATAGAAGAATCAGATATAATAAAGCTTTCATTATATGCAAGGTATGCTTTTAAAATGACAGAAATCAGATACAGATGTTAGGAAACCATGCAATCATAATCAAGTATAAGTTAAGTTAAATTTCTCCTACCTCAGATCAGGTCTTTTTAAGCAAATCTAATGCTTTTTAAAGTGTCATGGTTTTGATCTAGACCATACGAATAGTATACTAAGTGTCAGAAGTGTCAGAACAGTAATTGGTACATTGCCTAGCAGTGTTTTTCCTAGAAAACCAAAACAGGCCAAAATAGGGAATTCGATCGATCAATTCTCCATTTGATCAATCAGATTCACATATGATCGATCAATCTCTTCATTTGATCGATCAGATGCCTTAATCCTATACAGATAGAATGAAGGAAATCTGATTGATCAATTTCCTATTTGATCGATCTGATTCACAAGTTGATCGATCAATTATCATATTTGATCGATCAAAGCCAATATTTCACCTTTTTAGAACAGAGAAAATTTGATCAATAAATCTTTATATTTGATCGATCGAATCCTCAATTTGATCGATCAATCCTCATGTTTGATCAATCAAATATTTCAAGTAAAAAATTTCAAAAAAACATACCTCCTATTCTATAGGTTATTTATAAATTTTGATCGATCAAATCTCTAATTTGATCGATCAATCTCACCATTCGATTGATCAATTCTCAATTGATCGATCACTTATAATTTGATCGATCAGCTCCAAATTTGATTGATCAAATCCCCAATTTGATCGATCAATCTTATCGAGCATTAACTTTCAAAGATAGCTCTCCTGTTCTATAGGGAACTCACATAATTCGATTGATCAAATCCCAAATTTGATCGATTGGATTAAAATTTGATCGATTAAATACTCAATTTGGTCGATCGAAAATGACAGTCTCTGTCATTAATAAGGTTCATTGATCTTTAACCTATTTCAGCCATTAATCATCATGATTCTTCCACGAATCATTCAAGCAACCTAAATGCACATTTATGACATGTAATACTCCTACAAATACCTATTAACTTACCTCTTTGATGCCTATTTCTTGGTTCACAACATCCTCTGTTCAAAATGGGTTTCAGACTCGGGATTCAAGAGTTTGTCGTTTCGAGTTCTCCAATGAACTAGAGGAGTGTCACCACGTCAACACACAAACGTGTATCGCCTTTCCCAAGCGGATTCGACATACACACGTCGATTCCTTCGTGTTCTAATTCAAAATATTAAGAACCTAGGGTTTCTCGCACACCTTGGTTTCACAACAGAAAAACCTTAGAACTCCAACTCTTAGCTACAGATTATCAGGGAAAATAAGGAGTAGAGAGAATGCATTCCAACTCTCTTCCTTCTCTTATAAGGTACCAAAGAGAAATATCCAGGATATTTCTATTCCTAATTCTTTTGCTTTGGTATTGAGCGCATACACTACACTCACATATATAACATCTTACAAAGGATCTAATCGCATCTCAGACATTTGTCGTAAGTGACATCTCACTTCACATGCTTACGGATTAATAATCTTAATATTAATATTTTCATTATTAAATTTTAAATTTGTCTCGATTTCCATGCTAGGCACATATACTAAAGCAGTCAGAAGGTCTCAGAATTTTAGGGTCGTTACAATATTATACATGCTAGGGTAAAATCTTATAATTTTCTTAATTTTTCAAATCGTCATTACTTTTGATATACAACTCGAATTGAGGCGATTCTTGGCTTGTTGGAAAGCTGGGAACCTCTACTTTCTAATGATATAGGCCTCAGCTCTAGCAAATATCTATACAAATTTTGGCACTCCTCTTTCCATCCACTATTCTAGTTGGGCTTTTTAAGATCCCGAGAAGGGTTTTAATAGTTTGGGTTGATTCCTAAGGGTTTGGGATGATTCCTAAGGGTTTGGGAAGTGCTTTTAGAAGCTTGAGGGTATGCCTTTCTCGAAGTACTGGTCGATCGTGCCTTGGGCCAAATTTGGGTGTCTACACTAGGAGATAGCCTTAAGATGCAACACAAAATAATTTTTTAGACGTTCTGATCAAGAGTCAAGTGACAAAAGAGATGACAGGGATTCCCCCCCAAAAAAGGTGATAATTAAAAAGAGAAAAAATGACAACCTTTAAAGGAAAAATGAGTGGTCAAGAAGTTTGGCGTCAAGAAGGTGATCCAAATAAGATATGAGAAAAAATGGCACTATGCCTTAACCGAAGCTGCTAAGGAGGGGCTTGAAAATTTTAAAGGAAGAGAAGAAGTGAATTACTGAGAAGAAGTGTTTTAAAGAAGAGAACCTTTGTTCTCACATGATATATCACAAAATTATACTTAAATATCCCCAGAGGTAAGCTTTGTTAAGCCTTTTTATATTACTAATCATGTGTATTACTGATTCTTAGTGACTTACAGATTTAAAAAAGAACCACATTGTAATAACCCAGATTTTTGAATTTTATTTAATGGTATTAGATAATGTACCACACAGTGCGTGGTGCTAACGCTCCACACCGGAATATACTCACTTTAGAAATAGTCTAATTTTTTATATATCAATATTAGACTCAATGCGGAGTACTCGTCGATATGATTCCAACGATATATAATTTGTCGATTTTCGATAAGAATATAAAAAGTTATGCCCGTTTGAAGAGTGAAGCGGGTTAAAGGGCACAACTGTAAATTCGGGAGAGAATCACCATTTACCTTGGTGCTTACACAAAGCGCTGGAGCAAAACCTCTTCTCAACCTTTTCAAGTCACGTATGAATTCTACTTGCGTAGAAAAACTACTATTTTATTAAATCTTATACGGAAAGTCTTAATTAGAGTTAACTATCTGAGAATTAGATATATATTTACTTCTTTCTCGGTTGTCTTTCTTTATTCCTCTTCTCTGCAAAAGCTCGGCGATTGCCATCTTTCATAATTCGCAAATCGGATCTCCATCGATTTTCGATCTTATCAGAGAATCTTACACCATCAAAGTTTCTCATCGTCGCGACCAATTTATCGTAAGAAAGGAATTCTCGCGAAAAGACTCGGGCATATCGTCTCTCGAATCGGATCTCCATCAACCCAAATCATCGTAGGATTCGAATCACGCTTCAACAGGTGGGTGCCTCTAAATCTATCTTAAATTATTTAGTTATTTCTTAAAAAGAAAACCCTAATTTTTCCTTAAATTTTGATAAATTTCGGGTCTTAAAAACATAGAAATTAGGCCCAAAATCGATAGGATTGTTTTTCCCAGATTTTCGTGAAATTATTATTTCAGACAAAGTTGTAGATCTCGTTGTCTTCTTTCCAATGCCGCAAGAATCATGTCAATCCGAGTTCGAGATAAAAAGTTATGGCCAAAATACCGAGGTTGTGTCTGTTGAAGAGTTTGGCAATGTAATAACCAAGATTTTTGAATTTTATTTAATGGTATTAGATAATGTACCACACAGTGCGTGGTGCTAACGCTCCACACCGGAATATACTCACTTTAGAAATAGTCTAATTTTTTATATATCAATATTAGACTCAATGCGGAGTACTCGTCGATACGATTCCAACGATATATAATTTGTCGATTTTCGATAAGAATATAAAAAGTTATGCCCGTTTGAAGAGTGAAGCGGGTTAAAGGGCACAACTGTAAATTCGGGAGAGAATCACCATTTACCTTGGTGCTTACACAAAGCGCTGGAGCAAAACCTCTTCTCAACCTTTTCAAGTCACGTATGAATTCTACTTGCGTAGAAAAACTACTATTTTATTAAATCTTATACGGAAAGTCTTAATTAGAGTTAACCTATACAAGGAATTAGATATATATTTACTTCTTCTCTCAGTTGTCTTTCTTTATTCCCTCTTCTCTGCAAAAGCTCTGACAGTGTCATCTTTCATAATTCCTCGTCGGATCTCCATCGATTTTCGATCTTATCAGAGAATCTTACACCATCAAAGTTTCTCATCGTCGCGACCAATTTATCGTAAGAAAGGAATTCTCGCGAAAAGACTACTCGAATCGGATCTCCATCAACCCAAATCATCGTAGGATTCGAATCACGCTTCAACAGGTGGGTGCCTCTAAATCTATCTTAAATTATTTAGTTATTTCTTAAAAAGAAAACCCTAATTTTTCCTTAAATTTTGATAAATTTCGGGTCTTAAAAACATAGAAATTAGGCCCAAAATCGATAGGATCATTTTTCCCAGATTTTCGTGAAATTCGGCCAAACTCTTCAACAGACACAGCCTCGGTATGTTGGCCATAACGTTTTACCCCGAACTCGGATTGACATGATTCTTGCGGCATTGGAAAGAAGACAACGAGATCTACAACTTTGTCTGAAATAGTAATTTCACGAATTTAATATTTTTAAGGTCAAAATTGAGCTGCAAGTCGGGATACGTTTTAGATGATCCAAGGTTACACGGGTCTGACATTATTTTTTTAACTCTTTGACTACTTTATGCTAAACTTATCTCTAAACTTATAAATCCCTAAGATTAAATAAAATACATTAAATAGCTTGCATCGAATAACAATCTATAAGTTTAAGGGGTCAAATATGGACGCTTTTCAATACTTACCATTCTATTACCTCCTCTAAGCCTCATACAATTCTTGAATTGACACATGCGCTCCTTTAGAATTTTAAAATATGTTGGATCGCTATACCAGCCAATCACCAAATTTCATGAATATAATTAACTTTAATGAAGTATAGTTTCAATACTATTGTAAAATAAATATAGTTAAATATTTCTTATTTTCTGTTTTACTTTAATATTTCATATGTTATGCTCTTTATTAATTTTCTTCAAAAATATGAAATGTTTAAGGTTTATGTTATAATTCATTCTTATATATGTTCACCATTATCATATGACATTCATCATATAGAAAATCACGATAGAGCATACGCATATAAGTTAAGAATAAAATATGACACATGACTTAAGCCTTCGTCACGGTGGGGTTTCTTCCACGGTCACGTGGAACTTGGAATGTAGGCATCCATGTACGGATGCAACCCCTCTATGGTAGTATGGGATACCACACGAAGTACATCTAGGTTACTACGGAACCTGTCCCTTGGAAAACGTGGTTTAGTGAAGCCTATCGCACCGTGGCCTATTCTAACTAAGTTTTAAGAAAAAATGAGAAAAGAATATGTTAAGACACACATATATATTAAGAAAGTGGGGACTTAAGCCCACGCAAATATAGAATCGGGGCGGGGACCTAAGCCCAGAACCGAATAATGTTATGATATGTTAAGATACGCTGTGAAGGCCAACTAAATATAAATTAAGTTTCTACACGTGCCATACCTTACGAGCCACCGTAAGGGCTTAACGTCTGCAGCCAAGACGGGTCTTAAGGACATTATAGCCTTGTCTCGAACTAAGGGGACATCGTGGTTACTATGCCGGCAACCTCATCTGGCTGGATGGTGGTTTATGTTATGATATGAAGGTTAGGTGGTTATCTACACGTGGACCTCGCGTGGTAGGCTCGAACAGCGATCCTGGCACAGATCGTTTAAATAAGATAAGATGCGAAGTACATTGTGTAGGTGTATGGAGTAATTAATAAGACTTACGATATGTTACGTATGCTAAGTTGATGAGACAAATAGGAAAAGAGATAAGAAAATAGAAGCATCATGCACTCTTCATGTTATATTAGTATATTTTTCAGTCTTGATTATGATAGTCTATGAATTATGGATAAGTTTATTTTATTTATTTAAGATGTTGGTTATATTTTAAAAATGCACCGCAATTCAAGCGATTGCACACACGCCCACCTGAGTAAGTTATGGTGGATCGATTGTGCAACCCGCTGAGTTTACGCGATTGAGTAAACTCACCCCCCTCCCAAAATCTAACAGTTTCAGGTGAAGATTCTGCTTATCCCGTCCTTGATGATTTGAAAGCTGCTGATCCGGAGATGGCTCATATAAACAAGGATGTCGGCTACCACCTTGATGAGAGCGTAGATCCAGCAGATTTTTACCAGCATTGAGAACCCTTTTACTCTAGTTTTCATTATTTCTTGAGAGACTTGTTTTAGCCTTGATATATTGTGTGAGTTTACATTTGAGACCGTTTTACCCTATCTGAAACTGATTTTGATTTGATATCCTAGATGCATGGTTAGGATTAAGTACTTCATTATTTTTGTCTATGTTTTTCGTTATTAATTTATGAGTAAATTATTTTTAATGCTATCTTAAATGCCTCAATCCATATGTTAAGTTAATTTATAGATTATGTGTATGTCCGCTTATCGCCTTAACCAGCGTGCGGTGTCATAACACGGAATTCTAGGCCCTCGATATCGGGTAAGGATTCTGGGTCGTGACACACATGAATCTGGCTTTAATCACCATCTTAAAATAGAGATTCTCAAGTTTCCAACAGACCAAGAATCACTAAAATTGAAGCTTTACATCAAAAGATATGAAGGAATGAAGATCAGTTCTAGCCACATGATGTAATTCGTTTAAACGAGGTGAAGAAAACACTCAAATTGTTTAGACGAATCTCAAGACTTTTTGAAGCAAATGAAGAAACCAAGTCATTTAAAAGAGATGCAAAGTCGTTTAAACAAGAGAAGCTAAAGTCAATTTGAGCAAGGCTTTTAATTCCATTTAAACAAGGAGTTAAATTTAAGTGAGTGAGGTTGGTCTGAAGTGAACGAGAACCTTCATATTTCTCCAAGTTGTTTAAACGAGATTCACTTTGTTTAAACGAGATCTATACATAACTTTATAAAAAACACGAGAAATGAGTCAGGTGGTGTGAATTTGTAGGAAACTATGAAACTAGTTTAAATGAGGTCCCACTTCGTTTAAACGACCTCTATATAAATGGAAAGAATTTTGGCACTACAGAGTTTCTAATTTCTATCTTTCCCATTCCAACTCGAATTCTAAGTTGAGAATTTGCTATTTTGAAGCAAAATCAACCATGGGAAGATTGTAAATACGTGCTCAAGGAATCAAATAGAGATGTGTGAAATTCCAGATTTCGAGTTTAGCGAAGTTCTATTTGGAGATAGAAGTTGTAGGAGAGAGAACTATATATGAACTTGTTTCTGGTTTTCTTCTTAATGAGCGATTAATTTTTTGGCAAGTTAGGATGAAGATGAGGACAGAGTGATGTATTTGGAAGCTATAGTTTGTAATATGAGATTATACTAGTGAATATTGTTTGTGAATTTATGCGAATAAGTCAGGTTTTATTATTCTAATTTGATTCTTTCTTTTTCAGTCATCTTGTAGAGAGTAAATTGGTTTAAATTTAACACTCTCATCTTTTCTAGTACTTGTGGTGTAGTTTAGATAATTCAAACAATGGTTTTCATGTGCAATGCTTAAGTTAATTAAGTTATGAGTGCATATAATGCTTTATGTCTATTTTTTGTAGATAGGGTATGCTAGACCGAGATAATTCATAATAATAGCTTACTTAAGATTTATTTACGAAATTGTCAGTGCTTGTAACCTGAGAATTAGTTAATATTCACATGGTGGTTTGATTAAAAGCTAAAGAAGATTGCTACATAACTTTGGTGGATTCCAATTCCTCACTGTACTTTTATTCTTTGTTTTCATTTTACTTTTGCAAACTATTTTCTGATCCTTTCTTCATTTTTTCTTTTTGATAAAAGATTTAAAGGCTTATCGAATTTTTTGCTGAATTTATTTATTTATTTTAGTTTTTACTTTTTGAGATTTTTTTTTGTAAAATGTTTTTATTTATTTGTTATTTATTTGTTGTTTGTAGTTTATGATATATCATGCTAGGATAGATAATTGGATTTGATCGGATAATTTATGCGTTGTGCTATTATCTTGTTATGCTAATTTGGTATGATATGAAATACTTTGACAAGAAGATTAGAAATTTTAATTATTTAAATGTAAAGAAATTAAAATATAACAAAACAAAGGAAGATAAAAAAAGAAAAATATGAAAATATGTAAAAAATAATCATTACATATTATTCGGCTTGAGCTCCATAAAGCCTACTAAGAGCTGGGCAGATTTAAGCTCGGCTCAAATATACAACCAGACCCAAGATCGGCTCAAACTTGGCTCGTTGAGAGCCCTACTAGGAAGATCAACAACGAAAGCTATTTTCTTATTAAGGGAACTTATGAAGAAATTTAGAAAGAGAAGGAAAAAAATAACCTCTATGAATTTAATGAATGCATACGTTATAGTGTGGCAACATATAATATGGTGGACTATGAGGAAAAAATGTATCCCAAATTTATATATTGAGACAATCCAAGACATGTATGAGAAGGAAGAAACTAGTGTAAGACTGATGTATGGAGAGATGAGTGAGTTCCCAATCACAGTGGGGTTGGATCAAGGATCTGCCTTAAGCCCTTATTTGTTTGCCTTAGTCATGAATGCATTAATCATAGATATACAAGAAGAAATCATGTGGTGCATGTTATTTGCAGACGATGTAGTATTAATTTCCTAAACAAGGAAAGAAATAAACGATAAATTGGAATTATGGGAAAAAGCCTTGGAGTCAAGGGGTTTGAAAATTAGCATAACAAAAGATAGAATACATGGAGTGCAAATTTAGTAAACATAATAGATTGGAGGAGGATTTAGTTGAAATGAAAATTATTTAGTAGCACATTGCCATAGACTTCAATACTTAAGCTCTACTTTGCCATCATGTGGTGGATGTGAAGAGGATGTCCCAAATAGGATTAATGTAGGTTGGATGAAATAGAGACAACCTAGAGGAGTATTGTGTTACCCAAGAAATCCAATTAGATTGAAGGGACCTTGTTTTAAGACGACGATTAGACCTGTCATATTATATGTTGTGAAATGTTGGGCAACAAAAGAACGACAAGGTGATAAAGTATATTTGGCTGAGATCCATATGCTGAGATGAATGTGTAGAGTAAAAAGAAAGGATAAAATAAGAAATGAGTATATAAAGAGAGAATTTGAGAGTGACGCTTATAAAGAGAAAAATTACTGACTGTCACTTGAGGTGGTTTGGATATGTTCATTGGAGGCCAGAAGTAGATTGTGTATGAAGAAGGGTTGAGACTCTACAAGTACAAGGACATTGGAGAAGAGGAAGGCTAACGAAGATCTGGATGGAAGCCATAAGAAGGGATATGAAGGATTGCAAAGTTACAGAGAGGTTAATGTTAATCAGAAATGAGTGGAGAAGTAGGACTCACAAAGTCGATGCCAGATAGACGAGATAAGGCTATGATGATGATGATGATGATGATTTTAATTCAAAAATTAAAAAAGCTTTCTCCCTTTCTTATTGAAACAACATTGATGTGTCTCTAATAAAAAATGGGAGGAAGTGAGGGTTACTGCAACAATGAATTATCATTATCAAAATATGCTAGACAAAACAATAAACATAATGCAATCTAGAGATATGTCATATGGAGAAATCAATGAAATAGGGTAGGCCAGAGTGTGGATGGTTGCAATGGTTGAAGATCATATTTAAGAACAACCTGGACATGGGGATATCTATGCCGAATGAGATGGGTGCTTATGCTGACTAAGCATGTAGGCTAGTACTAATTCGCAGTGAATGGCAGAGGTATTAGGATGGAGGAGGAAGTGGTGGCAGGTTTCTTGGGGCAGCACAGATTTGTGGTTGACGGTTAGGATGGAGGTGCAGAATTAGGTTTACAAAATATTAAATGTTGAGATCGATGGCTTGGAAGGGTAAGTGAGATTGTCGAGGGGATTCCTGCTGGGAATTTCGGTCATGACCAAGTATATAGGAGGTGCAAGAAGAGAGAAAGAGCACCTAGCACTTTGGATAGATGATTAAAGACTCATGTGCAAGTGTGCATGACACGTAAAGACCTCACCTTGGGAAGACGCACACATGCCGAGCAAACTGACGGAACCGTGATAGGAGAAGGCACGATCGACTGTGGTCCTGAAACGATCGATACATGTGTCTCTGTTTTCTCAGGAAAACAGAAGGCCCCAAAAAAACAGTCGACTGCACTCAAGGTCACGGTCAATTGTGACTCCAGTCAAGGTCCACTGCATTTTAAGTTTCAGCGAGACTTTATTTTTTTTTTTAAGTTTTGTTCCAAGACTTTTAGGGTATTTTTTTCTTTTGGTTTATGGTTAATATTAGGGTTTTCTTTACTCTATAAACATAGTTGTAAAAGACAATTAGAATTAATGGAGTTCATGAGAGCTTTCTTTGAAAAGTGACTCTCCTTCCCCATTGGGTTTGGTGCGTTGCAAAGTTAATTATCTTCTTCTATTCTCTTCTTTAAGCTTCTATTGGTGAAAGGTAGTTTAATTATTATTTTTCCTTCATTTTATATCTCTCTTTAATTATTATTTCGCCCTATTAGTTGCTGGAAAGTTGTTTCAGCCTTAGATAATCCTTTGTTTTAAAACTCTTATTATTTTAACCCTTTTCAAGTTTATTAATTCGTTTAAACCCCATTCTTATTGCTCATAAATTAAAATTAATTTCAGCAAATTGAGTAATTAGGGTTTTAGTGTATGGTTTTGCATCAACTTTGGTATCTGAGAACTAGGTTCTAGCTAAGGGTGTAGCATTCTAGGTTGGATTTTAGGGTTTCACATAGGAGGGTTCCACGTAAAGTGTTTTAATAGAGTTTCATACAGAGTGAGTCCACATAAGGTGTTTAATCTCAATTCCTTCTAGTGTCGTCGTTGTGATCACCTACATATGCCACAACCAGCTTTGTACTCTCCTAGAGAGAGTCCAGGCTCAAATGGCACCCATGCAAATGCACAACGAGATGTTAATTACTCGTGTTGAGGATTTGTATCAATTACTTAATGGTGGGGACTTTAGAGTTGTCATTACTATTGATATGGGTAGGAGGAGAGCCTCCACGCCATGAACCCCAACAAGGCCGAGATGATAAACATTTGAAATTTGTTAAGGTCGAAGCTCCAAACTTTGATTGAAGATCCTAAAGCCTTCAGTGACTGGTTATCTGACATGGACTAATACTTTGATTGGTATAATATGTTAGAAGAGCATCGGGTTAGATTAACTAAAATGAAATTGGTGGGCCAAGTCAGACTTTTCTGGACCAACGTGGAGTGCCTACGCAAGAATGCAAGGAGTCAACTCATTACCCGTTGGGGGACCTAAAAGAGTGGCTTACAAATAAGTATGTCCCTCTGGCTTACTATCATCATCTGTTGGACCAATGGAAGAACCTTTGCCAGGAAAACATGTCTGTCGCTGATTAAATTGGCACGTTTGAAGAGTATATCATGACAACCAATGTAAAGGAGGACCCCCAGGTAACCCTTTCATGATTCAAAACGGGTCTACGCCCAGAGTTCATAAATAGCTAATCCCCCACACCATCACTACTCTAGAGGAGTGTAATGCTATAATACAAGAGTTAGAACAATATTTAAAGACACCAACGGTTAGGCTTTTTTACTTCATCCATTCCGGTTACAGATTTGCTTCTTCAGATGGAAGGCCTAATGTAGGGCGTCAACCACCTAGGACTGTACAAGTCGTTCCTACAAACTCTAGAATTGATAAGGGCAAAGGAGTGGTTGGTGAGGGATCCAAGAGTGGTAGCTATTGAAGTTTAGACCCACATCGGGTAAATCATAACCTTGTCCCTCCCCTTATAATATTCTTGGTCCCTCCACTCATAGCCAATTGGTTTTGAGTTGGATGCACAAATCTATCATGGTATCAGAGCAAGCCTTCACCACTCCGTGTCACCCAGTTCAATTGGCCATGTGATTTAGCTCAGTCCCGCCAACACATGCGGAGGCGTGTTGAAGTTCAATCCCACATCTGGTAAATCATAGCCTTATCTTTCCCCTTATAATATCCTGGGCCCCTCCACTCATAGCCAATTGATTTTGAGTTGGATGCACAGATTTATCAATAGCCAGTCGTGATGCTTCAAGTGTCATGGTGTTGGGCACTATGTTGCACGGTGTCCTACCCGAGATCCCAAAATAAACCTTCTGATTGAAGAAGAGAGCAAAGAGCAAGGAGGGTGGGAAGAGGAAGTTTATGTGCCCAAAACAATATCAAGTGATGAAGAAGCTGAAGAGATTAAAGATGTCTCCAATCCTATTGAGAAGGGTAACCCTTCAAGGGCATTAGTGGTTAGATGTGCCTTGACAAAACAAAAAGAAAATGATGATTGTCGTAGAGAGAACATCTTTTATACCTATGCCAAGTGTGGTGAGAAAATATTGCAAAGTTGTTGTTGATAGCATGGTAGTCAAAGCGTCGCCATGGCGAATGGCACTAGAGATCGCCACCAAGAGCGAGATGGACCCAAAACGCGAGGCTATGGCTGTATGGCGCCATAGTGTCGCCATATACGCTATTTATATTATATTATATAAGTTATATACTATACTATAAGTTATTACTAATAAGCCATACTACTTATATTACAAAACCAAATAAGTTATAATATATAAGTTATTAACTTATAATACTATAAAAAGGGTTGGGACTTAGGGTTTTAAGTCATCTCTGGCTCTTTCGTTCTCCCTCTCTCACTCTCGACGAGGTAAGTTTGATTTTTTTTTTTTGTGTCTGATTTTTATTTTTTTTTCCTCTTCTCCTTCACCACAGGTTTTCACTCTTCAGCTACTTCACAGCTTCACCAACTCCAAGGGTCTTCAGCTCCTTCACCAACACCAAGGGTCTTCAAAAGCTCCTACACTCATTCAGCTCCTTCAAATTGACAAGGTACGCCATTTGTTTTTTTGTTTTTTTCCTTTTTTTATTTCAGTTTTTATTTTCTGTGTGTTTTTTTTTCTCTGTTTTTGTTTTTCTGTGTTTTTTTCTCTGTTTTCTGTTTTTTCCTGTTTTATTTTTCCATTTTTTTCTTATTTTGTTTTTCTATTTTTTTCTATTTTTTTCTTGTTTTTTCTTTTTTTTCCTTGTTTTTTCCCTGTTTTTTTCTTATTTTTGCCCTATTTTTTTTTCTTAGCCTGGTAAATAATTTGTATGAAATAATTTTTTTATTTCATTGTTGTGTTTGTTTTTCTCTTCAGTCTTCCCTTCTTTACTTTTTTTTTTTATATTAGTTGTATACTGCATGTCTTCTAATTTTTTCCTTATATTAGTTGTATACTGCATGACTTCAAAGATGTTATCACTCAGGGTCCTTAGTGAATACACATCAAAGATGTTCCAAATTGGATGACGTACACTGTCAAATTCTTCAATTCTAAATAAAAAGAAGCACCTATGAAATATCCTCACCATGTTCATGATCAATCTATGTCCCCGTGTCCACTCAGGAAACTGGTTGACAACTAAAATCTTTGAAGACATGCCAATTAGTAAAACAATGAAGAGCATACAAGCATCAATTCAATAAGTAGACAACCTCATTAACCCCTAACATAACAAGCAGATATGTATATTGTGGGACTTGGGTGTGTTTCTCCCTCTTTTTGTTGATAGGTGGAGTGTTTCTCCCTAATTTTTTATACAAAAAAGAGAAAAGTTATGCACAAAAAATAAAACCAGCCAGAACTGTTTGCAACTTTCATGCTTAATTGAACCAGATTATATCATCATAGAGTTGGGTCATCCCAAGAGCCTTGCCAAAAATATATTTGGAAGAATAGTGGCTCCAAAGGAAGATTATCAAAACAAGTTGAACTTCTAGTGGCAATGTGTACACCATGCTCATTGACAGTTGAAACCTACCTACCTGGACATGGGGATATGTATGCAGAATGAGATGGGTGCTTATGCTGACTGAGCATGTAGGCTAGTACTGATTCGTGGTGAAACACAGAGGTATCAGGATAGAGGAAGAAGTGGTGGCAGGTTTCTTGGGGCAGGACAGATTCGTGATTGACAGTCAAGATGGAGGTGTAGAATCAGGTGTGGGAAAAATTAAACGTTGAGATAGATGGCTTGGAAGGGTACAAAATCAGGTGTGGGAAATATTAAACCATTAAGATCAATGGCTTGGAAGGTTAAGTGAGATTATGGAGAGGATTTTTTATGGGAATTTTGGTCGTGACCAAGTATATAGGAGGCACAAGAAGAGAAACAAAGCACCTAACACTTTGGACAGGCGATTGGAGATTAATGCGCATGTGGCACCTTGGGAAGACACACACATGTCAAGCAAACTGAAGGCAAACTAAAGGAACCATTATAGGAGAAGGCATGGCCGACTGCGGTCCCAAAACGGTAGATACATGTGTCTCTATTTTCTCAAGAAAAAAGAATGCATCGTTTTTATGGTGGACTGCTCATTGGCCTCAAAAATTGTATAATTTATCCCTCAATCTTGGCCTTGTTAGCCCTTAATTAATGACTAATATGTGATTTTAGTTCGTGTTGTATTGCAACAGGTGTAAAAGATGGATAAACGCGAAAAAGTGTTAAAAGAGAAAAGTTATGAAGAAACCCAAATCAACGGCAAGAATTAAGGAAGAAACTATGGAAGGAATGCCATCAAAGGTCTTTCTGACCGGTCAAAATTCCAAAGTCGACCGGTCAGGATAGCGCAACAGAAAAGGGAAACAAAGGAAGAGAACATATATTAAATAGACTGGTCGAAGTGTCATTTTCGATCGATCAAAACTCTTTAGGCTTCAGAAAAATAGAGAGAGACCGGTCAGGACTCATTCGACTAATCAGAAATGAAATAAACAGAATGATTAAAAGCTCAGAAGAATATTTTGACCGTTCACAACTAGTTCGACCGATCATAAAATTAAAGAAAGCTGAAGCCCGCGTAGCGTCTTCGACCTGGAAAAGAACTCTGAAACTCGACCTGTCGGTACTCCATTTTCGACAGGCCACAACTGTATTTCTGCACGAAAAATCAGCCTCCCTAGTTGTGGATTAGCTTCGATGTCGAGATCTTCTCCGGATTTCTCTTCTAACAGACTGGATAACTCATAGTAGTGCGGATTCCTTTCCGGATTCATCTTCCTTGGAGTATTTTTAGGGATTTTCTAGGGTTACTTGCCTTGTATATTTGTTCTAGGGCCTTGTAATCTATAAATAAGAACCCTAGGGTTCGGTTTTAGGGGACTCACGCTGGAACTTTTCTAGAGGGCTCTGACGTGAGTTTTTGTAGATTAGGTTAGGAGTAGTTTTGGAATAGAGAGAGATTGAATGTGATCATTGATCAGAGCCTGATTCAGCGATGATGGTCTTTGAATCGATGCGTGCTTAAAGCTTTGGCCAAGGATCTCTTATAAATTTCATATAAATATTCAATAAAATTTTATTTCTTTCTTTATTTTGAATTTTGTTTTAATGGTACGATTGCATGTTGGAGGTTTCAAGAGTCATTGAGAATGAGCGATTGTAATGGTCTAATTCTATTTAATCTAAGTTCAACGACTCTACATCCTTCACCCGCCAGTACCACAATAAGCACATCGACCTAGTCAAGCTACCGACATATCTGTAACGCTTCTTGGGAGGCAACCCAAGTTCATTGTAAAATATTAGTTTAAGATTAGATTGTTTTTATTAGATTTAATGTGTTTTGGATTTGTGCAGGTATTAGGAATATAGAATAAAGATAAAATGAAAAGGAAAATAAAAAGATAAATAAGTTAGTAGAATTTTGGGCAGAGAACTAAGTTCTCTACTAATTCTTCGACTGGTCAAAATAGATTTCAACTGGTCAATTTAATCCAGAAGGGAAGAATAGAGAAACTTGTGACTGGTCGAGCCTGGATCCACCGGTCAATAGAAAGCCATAATTCTGTTTATTGCATTCTAACCGGTCGAAACTGTTTCGACCGGTCGAATAGCAGGGATGTCGCTTTAGAACTGAAGCATCACTGGAGAAATATATTCTCTCCTAATTTTATGACCGATCGAAATGGTTTCGGCCGGTCAAGATCTTTGAGCTTAGGGCTATATAAAGCCCTAAGACCAGTCGAAATCCCATTTCGACCGGTCTTGCCCTAGTTTCCCTGCATTCCCTTCTTCTTCCTTAAGCCCATGGAAACCCCTGTAAATTTGAGAATAGTGTGCATGCCACGTTGCATTCCATGCCCATCATTTCAGTACAAGAGTTGACAGCCTGCTCTTTGTGGTCACATTCGACGTTTTACTCGCTTCAAGAGTAATCCCGCACTTTTCTTTTTACTTTTATATTGCATGAGTTTAATTTAGGAAATGGTAATGAAGCGCAACAAAGGAAAGGCACCCATGGTAGATGCCCCGCCTAAGAAGAAGGCACCAACCACTATGTCGTCGAATCCTAGTGTTGGTATCCATATTGGCACAAGGTCATCGGCAGTTGCGCCATAGCCACCATCGACTATTTCTGAGACTCAACCCTTACAGCTGGAGATACCAAACCCATCAATGATGCATCACAACTTCTTTATCGAACCTGAGTTCGACAAGAAATACTTTAACCAGCTTCTCGAGGCCCAGTTTGCATTGGCCTACTTTAGGTGAGCCGACCTCAAGAGCTTGTTAACCCCATCAATGACGGTGGTTTATCCTCACCTTGTTCGCCTATTCTATCAAAACCTCACCTATAGTCTTGGTGAACAAGAAATTTTTTTAACTAAGGTCGACGGTTTTGACCTTTCGATTGATAGGGCAGTATTGCCTACTGCTTTTGGCCTCCCCGCTGTGTACCCTTTGCTAAGTGGCCTAGAGTGAGGTCAAAACTTCCTAGAATTTGTTGAATTGGTGAATGTTATTTCCGGAAAACCATTAGTTGGCCCCCTTTTACCACACGAGTTGCCCTTCGACCTGACCTTTTCTTTGCGAACTTAGTATTATATAAAACACTATGTCCCATTTCACATAAGACCCAACGCCGTGGGGACCTTTTGAGGGTCCTTTACGTCGTTATTAAGGGCTGGTGGGTGTCACCAGTGCAGTTGGTTTTCTATTGGCTCCTTGATACCCTTAAGAAACTGGTAGCACCCTGCTCCCACAAGAAGTCGATTCAACTCTCGTACGATGAAGAATGTAGAGTTGTTGAAGATCAGACAAGGGGTGACAGATGGCACCAGGTCAGATTTCTCCATCAGAGAGGATGGATCATTATTGTTTAGAGGGTGTCTATGTATACTGACTGATGCCGGCCTCCGACAAATCATTCTAGACGAGGCCCACAAGTCTAAGTACGCTATCCACCCTGGTGATAACAAGATGTACCAAGATCTGAAGAAGAATTATTGGTGGAGAGGTTTAAAAAAAGATACCGCTGAATACGTTTCTAAGTGTTTAGTATGTTAGCAAGTGAAGGTGGATCACAGACATCCATCAGGCTTATTACAACCTCTGTCGATACTAGAATGGAAGTGGGAATCCATTTCCATGGATTTTTATTAGAATTACCACGGACAGTGAAGAAGCACAACGCCACTTGGGTAGTCGTAGATAGACTGACCAAATCAGTTCATTTCTTGCCATACAACATGAAGTATACGGTAAGTAGACTGGCAGACATGTATATGAAAGAGATCATCGAATTGCATGGTATTCCAACAAGCATTGTCTCAAATCGTGACCCGTTGTATACTTCATAGTTTTGGCAGAAGTTTCAAGAAGGAATGGGTACGAGGTTGGACTTCAGTTTCGCGTTTCACCCACAGACAAACGAACAAACTGAGAGGGTGAATCAAATCATTAAAGATCTGCTCATAGCATGCATGCTTGATTTTCAGGGATCATGGGGTCAGCACTTACCATTGATCAAGTTCGTATACAATAACAGCTTTCAAATGAGTATCGGTATGGCCCCTTACGAGGCAATATATGGTCGAAGATGTAGATCTCCAATTAATTGGGAAGAAACAAGAGAGAAATTTGTATTGGGCCCAGAAATTATTGGAAGAACCACCGAAACAGTACGTCTGATTCGTGAGAGGTTAAGGGTCGCACAAAGCTGACAAAAGAGCTATTCTGACCTTAAAAGGACCGGCGTTGAGTTTCAAGTAAACTTAATGCTTCAGTCATAGTGCCAACTTCAATATGATGGGACAAAAGTCACCATATTAATGTAGTACATTCTTTCAGGTGGGAGACAATGTCTTCATCAAGATCTCGCCTACAAAAGGCATGATGCGTTTCGGGAAACGTGGAAAACTAAGTCCATGTTACGTGGGAACTTTTGAGGTTCTAGGACGCGTAAGAGAGGTAGCGTATCGGATCGCTTTACCACCACAACTCTTGAGCAATTTCATGTTTCAATGCTAAGACAAGACATGAAAGATCCAACTCACGTCCTAGATTACCAACCGATCGAAATTCAAGAAGACTTGACGGTTAGGAAAGAGCCGATACAAATTCTTGATTGGAAGGAATAAGTACTACGCACCACAAGAATCCCATTGGCACTTGTCAAATGGCGAAACCATTCGCCAGAAGAAGCCACTTGGGAATGCGAGTCAGACATAAGCGACACGTATCCTCAAATGTTTGAGTAAACCATGTGTAAATTTGACATTTTGTATTATGAAATGCTAATTCAAGCTACTTGTGAAATTCATGTTAAATTAATGATGGAACTCATGTGTGAAATCGTGATCAATTAATGAGGTAAGAGACCCGAAATGTTGTTAAAAAGAGGGGTCGATATAATGTTAAAATCATATGCAGGTAGAGTACGAGAAGTAACTTGAAGTTGGAGAAAACAAGATCCAAAATAGAAAATAGGAAAAAATGAGGTGCCTGTGAACTCACGTGCCCGAGGTTCATACCTCGCTCGCGCGAGGCACTTAGAAAAGGGAGCCAGTGAAAGGGAATTCAATTCCCTGAAAGTTGCTGAGACTTGTGCCCCCGAGGTCCCAATCTCGCTCACTCGAGTCACTCAGAAAGAAAAAAAAAAGAAGGGAAGTTGATTCCCTGTGACTAGCTGAGCCTCGCACGCCCGAGCCTTAAAGGTCGCGCGCTCGAGTATCGAACTATATAAGGGTTTTAACCCTTTTCTTGCCATTTCGTGTGAACCAAAGGGGGAGAAAGCTAGGGATTTTAGTCACCTTCATCGCGGGAACTTCCGGATCTGTTCACATCTTGGATTTGTGCGTCATCTCGTCGGATTTTAATCGTGAGAGAGGTAAGTAAGCCTTTCCATTTTGAGAGCCTAAATTCATTTATTTTAAATACCCAAAACCTAGAAATGTAATATCCCTGATATTTTGGTCTGTTTTTCATTTACCTCGATAAGCATGCCCGGAAATTATTACGGGATATTTCTAAGTTTTTGGTTAGTTTAGTGTATGATGAGATTAATGGCCAAAAGATTTTGGCTTTGACCTTATGGAAGTCATTGCTTGGTTAGCATATACATTAAATGCCATGTTTGCGTTTAACACTATGAATAAATACAATTTAAGTGGATGAAATTTTAGGTAAAATATCTTGATATTTTGGTGAGGAGATTTTAGCTTATAAAGAGAGGCTTGGAGGAGAAGTTTTACTTCTCTCTCTCTCGTTTGAAACTAGAATTTGAAACCTTACAACCTTGCTCCTTACCCTTAGTCTCAAATCTTGTATGATAGTAAATTCCTTTCCTCATCTCAACCGTTGATAAGCTTAGTATTAAATTTCTGATCGGTTTGAACTATTGAAAGAGAAGGATAGGGGAGAGGATAATTCTGTGTGGATCTGACCTGTTCATTTGAAGCAAGGTTTGAGTAGACTGATTGGGAGACTCTGGCCTATTAAAACCTAGAAGTTTAGTTCCGATGCTTGTTTTTGGTGTAACGGGATCGACGGATTAAACTACAAGAGGTAGGCTTTTAAACCTCCTCAAAATTAAATACTGTTAGTTTTGCTTAAAATAGGTTTATATTGGTTTATGTGAGAATAAGCAAATTGTGGTTGAATCAGCAAAAAGGGTCTGAAGATGCAAATTTAATAACCATAGACCTGGAGAAATTTGAGGGTCGAATTTGGATTTTTTTCAGACCTGATGAACTTTTGGAAATTCGAGGTCGAATTTGGAATTCGACCATCGAATTGAAAATCGAGGGTCAAATTTTGCCCTGTTTCAGGCCTTTGAATTTTTGTCAGAATTTTTCTTGGCAAGCTTTCGGGTTTGATTTTTTAGACCAATATTAACACTGGGAGTGTTAATCATTGTAGATTTTGGAATAAAAGGTCCATTGTGAGGACTGCCTTGCTTATTTTTGGACCGTTGTGAGTCGAGGTAGGGGAACCTAAACCTGATTTGCATTCTATTATAATTATAGGTTGTTTGTATCAATCATGAAATTTTGACATATTGAACAACTCAGCATGCATAAGAACTCTAAAATATGACACAAATCAAAACTGTAAAACTTTGATATGAATAAGAACTCAGAACTCCGAAACTTTAAACTTGGATCTTCAAATCAGAACTTCGAAAAAATCAGTAAATGTATATAGTATACAAACTTTGATATGTTTAGCATTTGCATTTGATTTGAGGCACATACGAACGAAACCCTAGATTCTACCAACCATATTGACGGTAATTCTTTGGCGCAAGTTTCTCTCATAGCGTAGGGGCTTGTTGCACTTCAGAAAAAGGGTTCATAGACGACGATGGTCAGTAGGGTTTCCCATCGGTGACTTTTTCCGCTCTCATGCTATATGTAATTTGGGAGATAAAATTAAATTATAAATTTAAGACAAGAAGCATGCCTAATTCAGAAATTTGAAAATATCAAACAAATTGAGTCAGCTTTTGGCTTTCTATTTAGAATTGGAAATTTGGTTTGAAAAGCATCTTTTGAAAAGCTTATTGATCCGCTTTTGTCTTTGAAAAACCTTCACTTATGACAAAATGCTTTAGATAAGTTTCCTCTATTGAGCTTCGATGTTAGCTCACCCCGACTATACGTCACAGGAGCTGAGGCTGATTTGGGATTGGACGATCTTGATCTAGAGGACTCCGATTTCGTTCCTGAGGAGGAACTAGAGACACCTGCTAAGGAGTTCTTTCCCTGATTTTTATTTGTCCTTCTTGGTATTTTGTTTAGAATTATTCTGAATTATGGGTTGAAGGTCGTTGTTTTGTCGTTTTGATATCACTCGAGGAACCATCATTAGGAACCATTATTTTAGGTGTTTGGATTGGCCATCACCGGTGGTTCTTCCTGGTTCCTCGGGGTGATATATATATTGTTTTGATTTAAGTTTTTGTCTTTGCTTACTCTATGCCTTGCCTCTGTTTTAGATCTATGTTATGTTGTCGGCTTCTGTTTGTTATGGCTTATTAAGCAATCAATAAGTTGATGAACCGGCCTTTCCTATACCTTAGAGATTGAAAAAGTCGGGTCGTCACAATTGGTTTCAGAGCGAGGCTCTAGGTTCAGAGTCTTAGGGCTAAGGGTTAGATTGTTTTAACGATCAATATTGATCCATTGTTACTGTTTTTCAACAATGACAGATCAGCATGCCTCCGCGGTTCAGAGGCAGAGGCCGAGGTAGAGAAGGACCTCGCATGGCTCATCTTGAGGAGATTGATGAGGGTGTGGGTACCTCACATGGCAGAGGGAGATTCGCATCTGGCCCTAATGCAGATCCTTTGGGAACTACTAGGCCTGAGGGAGGAAATGTTGACCAGGTGTTGGCGGCCTTGGCCAACAACATGGCTCAACAGACTGCAGCGATAGATCGACAGACAGAGTTACTGGCAGCCAGACATCAGCCAGGGGGATTCGCCAAGTTCAAGAGGATGAGACCTCCTACATTTTCAAGGCAGACGGATCCGATGGAAGCCGAGGCATGGCTTGATGAGATGGAGAAATTTTTTGAGGTGTTACAGTGTACAAATGTTGAGAAAGTATGCTGGGCAGCCTTCAAACTGTTGGGTGAGGCCAGTCTGTGGTGGAAATCTGTCTCCAGGATATGAGAACAAGACTACCCCAATACTCCATGGACTTGGGCAGAGTTCGTGGATACGTTCAATGATCAGTATTTTCCAAAGATCGTGCGTAACCAGTGGGAAGTCCAGTTTATTAAGCTGGAGCAGAACGAGATGTCGATGCACGAGTATGGCGCAAACTTTGATCAACTTGCCTGATTTTCACCCTTACACGTGACCACTGAGCTGATGAGGGCTCAGAAATTTCAGAGAGGGTTGAGGCCGAATATTCAGGAGAGGGTGTCGATGTGGGAGATGGAGACGTATGCGGGCGTCATGGCAAAGGCTCTCATTGGAGAGGAAGACATCCAAAAACAGTATCTGAGGCGAGAGCAGGGAAATAGAAATCAGTTTGGCCAAGGACAGTCGAGTGCGTCTGAGCAGGCGAACAAAAAGTCGAGGTTCTCTAAACCTCCTCACTATCCTAGTCAGCCATTGTATTCCAGGCCGGCTGTTGCTTTAGGACCAGTATCATCTTCCTATTAGAGACCGCAGAGTTCTTCACCAGGGCGACCTTTCAGAGCCAGGAGCACTACTGCGAGTGGAGCTTCTGTTGCTCAGGGTTCATCACGGGGACCAGCTGTTACTCCTGTTTCTACTCCAGCATGTACATGATGTGGGAAACCACATAAGACGGAGGATTGCCAACGGAACACTGGAGGATGCTTCAGGTGTGGACTGATTGGCCATATGATCAAGGATTGTCCTATGACGAATAAGGGAAGGATTACGTAAGTCTCTACGTAGAAGTCAATGTGACCTACAGTTCAAGGTCGAGCTTATGCGGTGACTGTATAGGATTCCCAAATGTCGAATGACGTGATCCAAGGTATCATTAAAGTTGAGATGTCAATTCTTGCATTGGTTCTATTATCTAATGTTTAAATTCATTTAAATAAATTTTAAACAACATTGGAATCATTGCATATAATTAACAAACTTTTTAATAAAGGTACCCTTATGATGAGTCGTAGAGGCGACTTGAGTAATGAAGCGCGAGTTTTGATAGACCCCGGATCTACACACTTGTTTATTGCTCCTCTTTTCTCCGAGAAGTTGGGTATTACTCTCGAATCCCTTGCTTTCATTTTAGACATGAAGATCCCTACGGGAAGTTCGGTGAGCACGGATACAACATGTTAGTCAGTCATCGTGATGATTGATGAGCACGAGACTACGTGTAGCTCAGAGTCGTCAGAAGAGCTACGTCGATCTCAAGCGGAGACACGTGGATTTTCAGGTAACCTTGAGTACGTTGATGTGCATTTAATCACTTAATACGTATTTCGCAATGAAATTGTCGTTAACAATTGGTTTTCAGGTCAGTGATAAGGTTTTTGTTCGAATTTCGCCTACGAAAGGCGTTATGTGATTCGGTAAAAGAGGGAAACTGAGTCCTCGGTACGTTGGGCCTTTTAAGATATTAGGCCGAGTCGGAGAGGTTGCATACCGAGTGGCGCTACCGCCGCAATTGTCCAGCATGCACAATGTCTTCCATGTGTCAATGTTGCGTCGATACATACGCGACCCAACTCACATGCTTGATTACCAACCCATCGAGCTTCAGGATGGTTTGACGGTGATTGAGAACCCAGTTCAGATTTTGGATCGCAAGGAGCAGATCCTACGCACGAAGCGGATTCCTTTGGTTCTCGTCCGATGAAGGAATCATACACCGGAGGAAGCCACCTGGGAGCGGGAAGCTGAGCTCCGGGAACAATTTCCGCACCTTTTTGATTGATTTTGTTGAGAAACTGCATATGAGTTGTCTTATATTTAGACCTTTTGGTGAAATACTTGTTTATATATATATATATATAAATATAAATTTTGGCGATCCAATGTATATTAAATTTATGCCTGCTTAAAAGTCTGTAGTTTAAGGAAACCAGAAAAAATTTGGGACTTAGACCTGCAAGTGGAGGTTCCTCACTTATGGGTATGTGAAATAAATCGGGCCAATTTTTAAACTATTTCATTTAATTTTACGCAAAATAAATTTGGCTTTGATATTTGCGTCATAGCTGGGGTCTCTATTCGGAATGAAATAGGCTCAAAGGAGGTCAGTTTGGACCCAAAGCAATGGACTCCCATATTAAAATTTGAATTTTTTTGGACGAAAATAGAACTCGAGAAAATCGAGGGTCGAAAATGCAAATCGAGGGTCGAATTTGCATGAACAGTACCCAAACTTTTTGAGGCAAAATTTTGGGCCTGAAAACATTTTGGGAATTCGAGTGTCGATTTGAAATTCGACCATCGAATTTGAGATCGAGGGTCGAATTTCTCGACTTAAGTGGGGTCTGTTTTTGGGGTTTTGGCATTTCGGGCTTTTGGAGCAGAGGTCTGAGCTAGGGTTTTTGTTTTCCTGGCTTTCTCTTGACATTTGGGGCCAAAATAGAGAGGGATTCTACTCTGATTCGCATGGGATTTTGATTGCAAGCTTCAGGGATCGAGTGTTGGCTTTTCATAAGGTAAAACCCTCATCTACTTCCTTTTTTGTGGATCTTTCTTGCATCAAATTTAATTCTAGGTTGGTTTCTTGTATTTTCAACCCATGGGACCTAAGAAACAAGCGACCACATGAGTTCCAACCTCCAAAAAACCGGCTTGTAGAGCTGGCTCTTCACGCCAACCTACACAGTTGGCTCCACCACCATCGCAGCCGACTCCACCCCCTGTTCAGCCTGTGCCACCTGTGCCCCAACCTATTCGAGAGCAACCCAATGAGTTTTGGAGCATTAAAGGATTCACTACTGAGTGCGTTTTTCACCCCGATTTGTTTGATCAACAAACGACCACTCAATCGGCGTCGGACTATTTAGAGAAAGCCCGTTTGACCTCGCTCTGTACTTCTTTTAGTGACCACTTCTATCCTCGATTGGTGCGCTTATTTTATCAACACATACACCGAGAGGATAGGAAGAAAATCTATACCACGATTGACGGGCGCGATTATGCCTTTTACCTTGAGGACATTGCTGTTGCAATGCGCTGCCCTACCGCACATTCCGCGACTATAGGAATGGGTCCTCCTTTCCCTAAACCTGTCCCATTTCATGAGGTCATAGCACAAATGACCCAAGGTTGTCATGGGTCTGGTAAAGCAATTGCCCGTTCACACATGCCCGACTCCATGCGGATCTTAGACATGATTTTTAAAGCAACCATGTACCCGTTTGGTCACAAATCTGAGCACCGGGGTCCCATCCAATAGATTTTATTTGCCGCATTTAAAGAGCATTGGTTTAGTGCCCCCGAAATAATTTTTAAAGGAATCGTTAAGGCTAAGGAGAAGATGGGCAAACAAGTCAAGAAACCGAAAAAGGGCATCCCATATGCTCGTTTAATTTTGGTAATGATTGAGGTTTATCGAGCAGGCCCAGCTTATGAGATTCCCCCTACTGAGCCGAGATCCACGGATGGTCTAAAACTATATAACCTCGTCAATTGGGGTAAGACCTACAATCGGCTTGTTAAAGCTCCTAAGGGTACGGTGGTACCAGATGAAGATGAGGAGGAGGATGCAGAGCCTGTCGCACTAGAGCCTGATGCTCCTTCACCCGATCAGCCCCCACCGAGCAACGTACTCACGCTCTCGGAGTTTACTTGCCAGATGACTGCCGTGAGCCAGCAGATACAGGAGCTCACCCAGCATACCAGCTCCATGCGTCGCGAGGTACATGTTCATGGCAGGGCTCTCACCTACTTGATGCAGCATGCCTTCCCCACAGACTATGCCACTTATATGGCCGACATCCGAGCCTCAATTCACCACCCTTCGACATTGGGCGCCAGTCCCAGCATGCCTATGGATGCGGGTGTTGATGGTTCGGACGACGATGTTGACGATGGGGACGGTGACCAGGTTCAGGCTGGTCCAGCGGCTGCAGGGGAGTTTTAGATTTGCTTTGGGTTGTTATGATGTTTTTGGATGTATTTTGGCCATGTACTTATTTTATTTACTGCATGGATTATCTTAGAACCTGGTGGTTCTAATTTTGTTATCTCTTTTATCTATTTGTTTTGGAATTTTGATGTGATACGTTCGTTTTGCTTAGTTTTGTAAAAAAAAATTCGCTATGGATCTTGTCACATCTCTATATATGGTTCTTTCATCTAGCTCATAGTCATCTTTGGCTTTATTTTGCACTTCTGGATTTTGTTATGTGGGCATGTACCTTCGTTCTGTTTTTACTTTTGTGTGGTGGGATCATCTTATTTTGTTTCTTTTATGCACTTATGCTTTGTGCTCGTTCGACTTTGTGTTTTGATTTCATTCTTTTTTTTTTTCATGAGTCACGGTGAGACGATTTCCTGGCACGTGACACTTGGGGTGTCGACATCTATGTACGGATGCAACCCACTATGGCCCTTCAGGTGCCACATGTAGTATATCCATGTTACTACGGATCCCATCCCTTGACTTGCGTGTCTTGCGAGACCAACGCACTGTGACCCATGTTTTCTCTTCGTTTCGTTTTGTGGTGTGCTGTGTTACATTTTCGAGGATGAAAATTTCTAATTAGGGACAATGTAATATCCCTGATATTTTGGCCTATTTTTCATTTACCTCGGTAAGCGTGCCCGAAAATTATTATGGGATATTTCTGAGTTTTTGGTTAGTTTAGTGTATGATGAGATTAATGGCCAAAAGATTTTGGTTTTGAACTTGTGGAAGTCATAGCTTGGTTAACATATACATTAAATGTCATGTTTGCATTTAACACCGTGAATAAATGCAATTTAAGTGGATAAAATTTTAGGTAAAATATCTTGATATTTTGGTGAGGAGATTTTAGCTTATAAAGAGAGGCTTGGAGGAGAAGTTTTACTTCCCTCTCTCTCGTTTGAAACTGGAATTTGAAACCTTACAACCATGCTCCTTACCCTTAGTCTCAAATTTTGTATGATAGTAAATTCCTCTCCTCATCCCAACCGTTGATAAGCTTAGTATTAAATTTTTGATCAGTTTGAGCTATTGAAAGAGAAGGATAGGGGAGAGGATAATTCTGTGTGGATCTGACCTGTGCATGTGAAGCAAGGTTTTAGTAGACTGATTGGGAGACTCTGGCCTATTAAAACCTCGAAGTTTGGTTTCGGTGCTTGTTTTTGGTGCAACAGGATCGACGGATTAAACTTCAAGAGGTAGGCTTTTAAACCTCCTCAAAATTCAATACTATTAGTTTTGCTTAAAATAGGTTTATATTGGTTTATGTGAGAATAAGCAAACTGTGGTTGAATGAGCAAAAAGGGTCCGAAGATCCAAATTTAATAACCACAGACCTGGAGAAATTCGAGGGTCGAATTTCAATTCGAAGGTCGAATTCGACCATCGAATTGAAAATCGAGGGTCAAATTTTGCCCTGTTTCAGGCCTTTGAATTTTTGTCGGAATTTTTCTTGGCAAGCTTTTGGGTTTGATTTTTTAGACCAATATCAACACTGGGAGTGTTGACCATTGTAGGTTTTGGAATAAAAGGTCCATTGTGAGGACTGCCTTGCTTATTTTTGGACCGTTGTGAGTCGAGGTAGGGGAACCTAAACCTGATTTGCATTCTATTATAATTATAGGTTGTTTGTATCAATCATGAAATTCCGACATTTTGAACAACTCCGCATGCATAAGAACTCTGAAATATGACACAAATCAGAACTATAAAACTTCGACATGAATAAGAACTCAGAACTCTGAAACATTGAACTTTTGGAAATTCGAGGGTCGAATTTGGAATTCGACCATCGAATTGAAAATCGAGGGTCGAATTTTGCCCTGTTTCAGGCCTTTGAATTTTTGTCAGAATTTTTCTTGGCAACCTTTCAGGTTTGATTTTTTAGACCAATATTAACACTGGGAGTGTTAATCATTGTAGATTTTGGAATAAAAGGTCCATTGTGAGGACTGCCTTGCTTATTTTTGGACCGTTGTGAGTCGAGGTAGGGGAACCTAAACCTGATTTGCATTCTATTATAATTATAGGTTGTTTGTATCAATCATGAAATTCTGACAATTTGAACAACTCAACATGCATAAGAACTCTGAAATATGACACAAATCAAAACTGTAAAACTTTGATATGAATAAGAACTCAGAACTCCGAAACTTTGAACTTGGATTTTCAAATCAGAACTCCGAAAAAATCAGTAAATGTATATAGTATACAAACTTTGATATGTTTAGCATTTGCATTTGATTTGAGGCACATACGAACGAAACCCTAGATTCTACCAACCATGTTGACAGTAATTCTTTGGCGCAAGTTTCTCTCATAGCGTAGGGGCTTGTTGCACTTCAGAAAAAGGGTTCATGAACGACGGTGGTCAGTAGGGTTTCCCATCGGTGACTTTTTCCGCTCTCATGCTATATGTAATTTGGGAGATAAAATTATATTATAAATTTAAGACAAGAAGCATGCCTAATTCAGAAATTTGAAAATATTAGACACATTGAGTCAGCTTTTGGCTTTCTATTTAGAATTGGAAATTTGGTTTGAAAAGCATCTTTTGAAAAGCTTATTGATCCACTTTTGTCTTTGAAAAACCTTCACTTATGATAAAATGCTTTAGGTAAGTTTCCTCTATTGAGCTTCGATGTTAGCTCACCCCGACTATACGTCCATGTGAGCCGATTGGACGATCTTTATCTAGAGGACTTCGATTTCGTTCCTGAGGAGGAACTGGAGACACCTGCTGAGGAGTTCTTTCCCTGATTTTTATTTGTCCTTCTTGGTATTTTGTTTAGAATTATTCTGAATTATGGGTCGAAGGTCGTTGTTTTGTCTTTTTGATATCACTCGAGGAACCATCATTAGGAACCATTATTTTAGGTGTTTGGATTGGCCATCACTGGTGGTTCTTCCTAGTTTCTCGGGGTGATATATATATTGTTTTGATTTAAGTTTTTGTCTTTGCTTACTCTATGCCTTGCCTCTGTTTTAGATCTATGTTATGTTGTCGGCTTCTGTTTGTTATGGCTTATTAAGCAATCAATAAGTTGATGAACCGGCCTTTCCTATACCTTAGAGATTGGAAAAGTCGGGTCGTCACAGTTGGTATCAGAGCGAGGCTCTAGGTTCAGAGTCTTAGGACTAAGGGTTAGATTGTTTTAATGATCAATACTGATCCATTATTACTATTTTTCAACAATGACAGATCAGCATGCCTCCACGGTTCAGAGGCAGAGGCCGAGGTAGAGAAGGACCTCGCATGGCTCATCTTGAGGAGATTGATGATGGTGTGGATACCTCACATGGTAGAGGGAGATTCGCATCTGGCCCTAATGCAGATCCTTTGGGAGCTGCTAGGCCTGAGGGAGGAAATGTTGACCAGGTGTTGGTAGCCTTGGCCTACAACATGGCTCAACAGACTGCAGCGATAGATCAACAGACAGAGTTATTGGCAGCTAGACATCAACCAGGGGGATTCGCCGAGTTCAAGAGGATGAGACCTACATTTTCAGGGCAGACGGATCCGATGGAAGCCGAGGCATGGCTTTATGAGATGGAGAAAATTTTTGAGGTGTTACAGTGTACAGATGTTGAGAAAGTACGCTGGGTAGCCTTCAAACTGTTGGGTGAGGCCAGTCCGTGGTGGAAATCTGTCTCCAGGATACGAGAGCAGGACTACTCCAATACACCATGGACTTGGGCGAAGTTCGTGGATACATTCAACAATCAGTATTTTCCAAAGATCGTGCGTAACCAGTGGGAAGTCCAGTTTATTAAGCTGGAGCAGAATGAGATGTCGGTGCACGAGTATGGCGCAGAGTTTGATCGACTTGCCTAATTTGTGCCCTTACACTTAGCCACTGAGCTGATGAGGGCTCAGAAATTTCAGAGAGGGTTGAGGCCGAATATTCAGGAGAGGGTGTTGATGTGGGAGATGGAGACGTATGCGGGCGTCATGGCAAAGGCTCTCACCAAACTTCCCGTAGGGATCTTCACGTCTAAAATGAAAGCAAGGGGTTCAGAAGAGCTACATCGATCTCAAGCGGAGACACGTGGATTTTCAGGTAACCTTGAGTACGTTGATGTGCATTTAATCACTTATTACGTATTCCGCAATGAAATTGTTGGTAATAATTGGTTTTCAGGTCGGCGACAATGTTTTTGTTCAAATTTCGCCTATGAAAGGCGTTATGTGATTCGATAAAAGAGGAAAACTGAGTCCTCGGTACGTTGGGCCTTTTGAGATATTAGGCCGAGTCGGAGAGGTTGCATACCGAGTGGCTCTACCGCCGCAATTGTCTAGCATGCACAATGTCTTCCATGTGTCAATGCTACGTCGATACATACACGACCTGACTCACATGCTTGATTACCAACCCATCGAGCTTCAGGATTGTTTGACGGTGATTGAGGACCCGGTTCAGATTTTGGATCGCAAGGAGCAAATCCTACGCACGAAGCGGATTCCTTTGGTTCTCGTCCGATGGAGGAATCATACACCGGAAATCAAAGTTTGCATGCTGGAATGATTACTGTTTTTTTTTTTAAATGTATATATTCTATGAAAACTGATTTTGATAACTCTTTTACCGATGGTTTAGAAACTATGTTGGAAGTTTGTGGTTGTCTTCACTGAAAACTCTCAAGAGACATCTCCTCCACTAGGGATCATCTAGGAGTTTAAAGGATAGTTTCATTCGCTAAATACAATCATGCTCCCTACGAAAGTGACTTTTAATTTCATAGATTAGTCTGTATATTATTAGAATAATTTGCTTCTGGGTTATATTCTTAATGTTGCTTTTGCTCAAGGACTAGCAAAGTTGAGGTTTAGGGGTGTGATCGGCCTCAAAAGTTGTATAATTTATCCCCGAATCTCGGCCTTGTTAGCCCTTAATTAACGATTAATATGTGCTTTTAGTTCGTGTTGTGTTGCAACAGGTGTAAAAGCTAGATAAATACAAAAAAATGTTAAAAGAGCAAAGTTATGAAGAAACCCGAAGCAACGGGAAAATTTCAAGAAGCAACTGCGGAAGAAATGCCATCAAAGGTCTTTCTGACAAGTCAAAATTCCAAAGTCAATCGGTCTGGATAGCACAACAGAAAAGGGAGACAGAGGTAGAGAGCAGAACTTAAACGGACCGGTTTAAGTGTCATTTTCGATCGATCAAAACTCTTAAGGCTTTCGAAAAATAAAGAGAGACCGGTCAGGTTCATTCGACCGGTCGGAAATGAAATAAACAGAATGATTAAAAGCTCAGAAGAATGTTTTGATCGATCACAACTGGTTCGATCAGTCAGAAAATTAAAGAAAGCTAAAGCCCGCAGAGCATCTTCGACCTAGAGAAGAACTCTGAAACTTGACTGGTCAGTATTCCATTTTCGAACGGTCACAACTGTATTTCTGCGGAAAAAATTAGTCGCCCCAATTGTGAATAAGCTTCGACGCTAAGATCTTCTCCGAATTTCTCTTCTAACAGATTGGATAACTCATAGCAGCGCGGATTCCTTTTCGGATTCATCTTCCTTGGAGGATTTTTAGGGATTTTCTAGGGTTACTTGACGTGTTTATTTATTTTAGGGCGTTACAATCTATAAATAAGGACCCTAGGATTAGGTTTTAGGGGACTCACACGCTAGAACTTTTCTAGAGGGCTCTGATGTGAGTTTTCGTAGAATAGGTTAGGAGTAGTTCTGGAATGGAGAGAGATTTAATATGATCATTAATCAAAGCCTGATTCAGCAATGATGAAAATCTCTAAATCGATGCGTGCTTAAAGCTTCGGTCGGGGATATCTTGTAAATTTCGGATAAGTATTCAATAAAATTTTGTTTGTCTTTATTTTGAATTCCGTTTTAATGGTACGATTGCATGTTGGAGGTTCTGAGAGTCATTGAGAACGAGCGATTGTAATGGTTTAATTCTGTTTAATCTAAGTTCAAGGCTTTGTAGGGATTGGGGTTAGATTAGATAGGATATTCACCGACGGGCTAGGTCTTGTAGGGTAGTGTTAGTGGGTTACGTGCAATGATGCCTTGACATTAGATTTATCCAACTCGTGGTTAGATCCTCTAATTCATAAGCTAAGCAACTAAGCTTGTAGCCAGGAGCTTGGGTACCTGAGATTCATTATAGGAAAGAAATAGGTTTTATTGTTTACAAATCTGAAATCCAAGAGAGATTTGTGGCTGCCTTCTCTTTTCCTATTCCAAACTACTTAGGTTTCTTTTGTTTATTTAAATTTAGGAAATTTAATGTTACAAAATATTCGATAAAACCGAAATTAAATAAGACATAAATGATAAATCCCTATGGTTCGACCCTTGTACTTGCCCTAGTACATCTGAACTTGTGTACTTGCAAGGTCATATTTTAAGATGATCAACTGCACTCTGGGTCATGGTCAACCGTGACTCCAGTCAAGGTCCATTGCGTTTTAAGTTTCAACAAGACTTTTTTTTTTTAAAGTTTTGTTCCAAAAATTTTAGGGTATTTTGGTCTTTTGGTTTATGGTCAGTATTAGGGTTTTCTTTACTCTATAAACAGAGTTGTAAAAGACAATTAGAATTAATGGAGTTCTTGAGAGTTTTCTTTGAAGAGTGACTCTCCTTCCCTGTTGGTTTTGGTGCAATGCCAAGTTATCTTCTATTCTCTTCTTTAAACTTCTATTGGTGCAAGGTAGTTTAATTATTTCTTTTCTTTCATTTCAAATGTCTCTTGGATTTTTGTTTTCCCCTATTAGTTGCTGGAGAGTTCTGAGAGAGTTATCACTAATAGCACCAAGGATGGCTCAAGTCTCAGCTTCATTAGAATCTTTTATGCAAATAAACCTCAAGAAACAACTAGATAATCACCATTCTAGCAAAACATCCATCAATACTTGTGGGACCCAAGTACTAACCACCAACCTTCCATCAAAGTTTATGTAACCTTTTCTCACCTGCTACAGACTTCAAATTCCTCCACGAATCATTATATCTTTCTATTGAATTAGTTGAGATACAGTAGATAGTAAGAATTTCAATTTTCAATCGATTTTGCTTCAGCTCTAACTATATTATTCTTTCTTTGCTTTCCAATTCCCCCTCCTATAACATATTGTAATCAATTGCAAAGGATATGGGCAAACAATCCAAAACCTTTTGTAGGCCAGCCTCCAATGAGCTTCTCAAACTTTTTCAGAAGTACTCTTTACCTCAAATGAAAAGAGGAAATCATTCCAAATTTCTTTAGCAATCAACAATGCAGATATAAGTAGAAAGTCTCCTCTCCTCTACATAATACTTGGAGCATACAGACTGGTATGGTTCATCTTTGTTTCTCTTCATGGACGAGCTATATATTTATAGGGAATTGCTGCCAAATCTGATCCCTTATCAGAAGTTAGTTGCCTGATACATTGATATTTTCTCCACCATATATCTCATATGCAGTTCACTGGTAAATGAGTTTGTTTCAGTTTATCAATCTGTTCATGTCACTACAATTCTTTAGATTCTTGCTATATTTGGCTACAATTCTTAGATTCGTGCTATATTTGGTACATGGACACACTACGTGAAAAAGCCAAAAAAACCACTACCTTAAACAGTAGTTTTTTCAAAAATACTGTCCTTGACAGTGGTTTTTTTTTCAAAAAATCACTGCCCTAAACAGTTGTAAAAAAATGAGTGATTTTTTTTTACCACTATACAAGACAGTGGTTTATGAACTTCAACAACAACTGCTCTTAACAGTCATAGAAAAAACCACTGTTTAGGGCAGTGATTTTTTTATGCAGATTTTTAAAATATATATATATTAAAAAAAAAAATTACGTCAACAATTTTTTATGCAAATTTTTTTAAAATAATATTTTTTTTATGCTTTTTTTAATGCAATTTTTTTTATATTTTTTGTAATACTTTTTTTTAATGTGTTAAAAAAAATTATATAAAAAAAAAAAAAGCTATTAATCTCATATTTAAACACATCCATTCAACTCAAATGCAAATCATTCAATACCATTAATAAATAAAATAAATGCCTAATTCTTTTATTCAAACAAAAGATTGCATCTCAACCTATGAACCAACCTTTCAAATCAATCAAATATTTTAAATTTTACATTCTCAATCATTTTATTCAAACAAAAAAAAAGAAGAAAAGAAAGAGGGTTAACAATCTAAGGACCCCATGACCTATTTTCATAATTAATATATATATATATATATATATATATGTGTGTGTGTGTGTGTGTGTGTGTGTGTGTGTGTGTGTGCTTCGCCTCTCCTGCCAAGTATCTCCGTCCCCTAGTGATCCGTTTGAGGTGAGCTTCAAATCGAAAAGTTTCGCCTGGAATCAAAAGGAGAACGTAATTAAATATTTATGATATTAAGCAATTAAATTGAGATATTGATGACTTCTATCTAAGGACTTCCCATCTAATAGGTCGGGTTGAAAATATTGACAGGTTATATAAATAGGTTGTATTCAAGTTAGCCCAAACCCGACCCGAACCCAACCTGGTACCTGTTTGCTACACAATATATAGGTATATCATTCTTTTAATAGATCCAGGTCAGGTCCAAAAGTGGATAACAGGTCGGGGTCTAAAACTGGAAATGCAATTAAATCTATGAATCAAGAATGAGTACAAAAAAAATACATGATCCTGATAAATACATTTTGATAAAACACATTGACATGATTAGAATGCTCCCTCTTGGTAATTGTTACAAATAAAAATTTTAGTGGTAGTTCTTAATTCAAATACTAGTATATAATATGCCCAACCCTGTTGGATATGTTTTAAGGTCTACAGCTATCATACAAATATTATGGATCAGTAATTATTTTTGTCATCGATAATTATTTTTGTCATCGGTAATTATTTTTGTGGTAATATCAGCTATCTTTAAAAATGGAGTGGCGTTAGAGTTCCATTAGAAGAGGATTTGCATGGATCTCAAGGCTGAACAATTTACTTGTCCATCTTTAAATATACTAAAAAGACATTTACTACTTTTGAAAAGAAGGGGATAAATATGTAAAAGAAAATGCTCCTTATACTTGCACCAGCTGCATTTTCCTTCTATGCAGAACTCTTGCATCATCTAGGTGATATTATTTTTCAGCGATTCCAAAGCCAAAATGATCTAATCAAAATGACAAAAGCAACATGTTTTCCCTAGCCGTAAGGTATTTTGGTTATTTTTCCTCTACAAGAGCATTTCCAATATATATGAATTTTGTAAAACTCCTGTGATACTTTAAAAATTAAGGCATCTTACCTCGAAAATTGCTATGGTGTTACAAGAGCAATTTTAATGTGGTGGGTTACCTCATCAACTCCAGGCAACTTGATCCCCATGTTTGCAGCCTGCTGGGGAGTACTGGCCAAATAAACAAAAGCCCAATGATTTCTACCAAATGAACTATTTTCATCACGTAAACTATGAGAATGAATAAGCTCTTTAAATGAGCTCCAGTCCTCTGAATTTTCAGCATGGACCTCTCTACTATCCTCAATGGCAAGTATTTTCCTGAGAATCCACTATCACCTTCCTCCAGTAACCTACCATGTTGTCTGGTCCCATAACAATAATATAAACAAAGGAGCACAATCTTAACCAATCCCAAGCACCTAAAATATAGATGATATAAAGAACTAAACCATACCTCCTTATAGGCCGACAGGATTGCAGATCTTTTTCTGCATCTGTAATTGATTCAGTAATTTCATTAGTTAACTGAGACCCTACCCAATGTGTCCTTTTTCTCCAAACGTCGGTACTACAATCATTAGGTGTCATACTTTCGATGCACTTATAGAGCCTTGGAATCTCGATACCAGCACCATCAAGTTGTTCCTATACAAAAAGAAAGTGGAAAGGCAACAAAAGTATATTGAGAATTCATATGCATGAAGGAAATCTCTATGTTCTCTCATAATAACATAGCAAAGAATAAAACAAAATTATTCAGCCACTTATTTATGCTAAAATAGATGCATTTCATATTACAAGTATACATTGTTTATATTTACTTTCCAGCTAGAAGTCATTGAGGGTCCCAGAAAATAAAATAAAATCACCATGTACCTTTCTAACTTTTCATGACATCCTTAATCTATGTTTCCAGATTTCAATGTCGAAGTCTCAATCATGTCACCTGATTAATGACCAAAAACTACCCCAAAAAAATGTTGATAAGGTCAATCCCTAATCAAGACATAAACAACTACAGTTTGGGAGGACCTTTGATAGAGTTACAAGATGAATATGGATTTTCAAACCTTGTTAGACAATGAAATTGTGACGACCCGACTTTTCCAATCCCTCAGGTATAGGAAAGGCCGGTTCGCCAACCTATCGAATAAACGATAAGCCGGACAAACAGGGCACATATCAGAGTAAAGCGCAATAAATATCCATAGCTAAATAAATGCGGAAGCAATTAAAAGTAAAGAACCACCGATGATAGCCGACCATCATCGAAACATGGCTCATAACAGAAATCAATGTCAAATATAGAACTATGGTATCCAACTAAAATGGGCCCACAAATTCAAGTCTAACTCTCACCACAAATAAGAAAATCAGTAAGTTCTATACTGGGAAAAACTCCTCTGGAGGAACCTCAAGCTCTTCCTCTGCACGAGTCGATCGCCTCACATCGAATAGCCACGTCAATACCTGAACCTGTGACGTATAGTCGGAGTGAGCTAACCAACAAAGCTCAGTAGAAGAAAGACATCTACGGCATTTTACTTTAACTAACATGGTTTCAAAACAAATATCGGAATATAGCTTGTCAAACATATAAGCAGATAATAAACTGAATTTAGGTGCGGAAATCATATGTAAGATTTATTTCTAAATGTGAAAACAGTTTCAAGAATATGGTGTTTCAAAGGTGTCTTAGTTTCTCTAACTTCTATATGCAAAGTTCAAGAATTCATGACTTAATCCTCAACTTAAAATACCTCGAGTAAACTATATCTCGAGAGCGGGAATATAGATGGGAACCCCTACCTACCATCGTCGTTTCATGAACCCTTTTTCGAGGATGCAACAAGCCCTCACGTAATGAGGGAAACTTGTGCGTGAAATTGTTCAGAATTTTGAGGGTCGTTCGGTCAATCATAAAACAAATGCAATACTAATATAAATCGGATGCAAGTCTCTTATACATAGTTCAGGTTCTTGATTTCAGATTTTCAGAGCTTAAGCAGATTCAGGTTTCAGGATTCAGGTAGATTTAGATTTTCAGTCATTCATATCAATTTCAGTTTACAGATGTGATTTCAATGGCATATGCAAGTTTAAAGATTTTAATTCAAAATATCCATGCAAATTAAAATAAAATACTGTAAAGATGAGATTCTCCTACCAAAACTCGGAGTAATGCGAAGTCAAGCAAGGTCCTATTGATGGCCTCTCGCCCTCAATCTACATCACAATATACGTTCATGTATTAAGATTAACTCTAATTACTAATAATATAGACCTATTTAAGTGTTTCCTCAAAAACAAGTCAAAACAGCAAGTCAATCCTAGAATTTGACGTAGCATTCTCATATATTTTTGACCATCAAGACGATTGATTCATGAGTTGGTCAAAACATGAACATTGTAGATTTTTCTATTATCTTTCCAACGCAAAAAGAATCGTCTCAATCGGAGTTCGGGATAAAAAGTTATGACTAAACTACTAAGGCAATGTCGGAGTTCGGTGATACCTCGCTCGAGCGATGATAATAGCTCGCTCGAGCGATTTGACGTAACATTCTCATATTTTTTTAACCATCAAGACGATTAATTCATGAGTTGGTCAAAACATGAAAGTTGTAGATTTTTCTATTATCTTTCCAACGCAAAAAGAATCTTCTTAATCGGAGTTCGGGATAAAAAGTTATGACTAAAATACTAAGATAATATCGGAGTTCGGTGATACCTCGCTCGAGCGATGATAATAGCTCGCTCGAGCGATTTGACGTAACATTCTCATATTTTTTTAACCATCAAGACGATTGATTCATGAGTTGGTCAAAACATGAAAGTTGTAGATTTTTCTATTATCTTTCCAACGCAAAAAGAATCTTCTTAATCGGAGTTCGGGATAAAAATTTATGGCCAAAATACCGAGGCTGTGTCTGTTGAAGAGTTTGGCCGAATTTCACGAAAATCTGGGAAAAACGATCCTATCGATTTTGGGCCTAATTTCTATGTTTTTAAGACCCGAAATTTATCAAAACTTAAGGAAAAATTAGGGTTTTCTTTTTAAGAAATAACTGAATAATTTAAGATGGATTTAGAGGCACCCACCTGTTGAAGCGTGATTCGAATCCTACGATGATTTGGGTTGATGGAGATCGGATTCGAGAGACGATATGCACGAGTCTTTTCGCGAGAATTCCTTTCTTACGATAAATTGGTCGCAATGATGAAACTTTGATGGTGTAAGATTCTCCGATAAGATCGAAAATCGATAAAAGATCCGACGAGGAATTATGAAAGATGGCTCTACCAGATCGTTAGCAGAGAAGAGGGAATAAGAAAGACAACTGAGAGAAGAAGTAAATATATATCTAATTCCCTGTATAGGTTAACTCTAATTAAGAGTTTTTTTCACGCAAGTAGAATTCATACGTGACTTGAAAAGCTTGAGAAGAGGTTTTGCTCAGCTTTGTAAGAAGCTAGGGTAAATGGTGTTTCTCCGAATTTACAATTGTGCCTTCTTTAACCCGCTTTCACTCTTCAAACGGGCATAACTTTTTATATTCTTATCGAAAATCGATAAATTATATATCGTTGGAATCGACGACAAGTACTCCGCAATGAGTCTAATATTGATATGTATATAAAAATTTTGACTATTTCTAAAGTGGGTATATTCCGGTGTGGAGCGTTAGCACCACGCATTGTGTGGTACATCATCTAATACCATTAAATAAAAATAAAAAAAGTGGGTTATTACATTCTCTCCCCCTTATAATATTTTCGTCCTCGAAAATATACGGATAGCTAAACCAAACTGCGGTAAGTCCTTATCCTAACACCAGTATAAAGTAAAATCGAAACAGTCTAAAGTCAAAGAACTTTGGTCGCGATGCGGTAGGCTTCACCAAGCACGCTTTCAAGGGTCGGGATCCGTAGTAACCTGGATGTACTGCGTGTGGCATCCCATACTGCCATAGAGGATTGCATCCGTACATGGATGCATACCTTCCCAAGTGTCACGTGCCTGGAAATATACTTCACCATGACAAACCTAGCACACACACCTACCTCACCCTTTTGGTAATTATTTGAGCAGAAATTTCAGATGTCAGAATCGAACACTTATTCAAAAGCATGATCACGTGCCTGGTAACATATTCTAACTGATGACACGGGTTCCAACAGATATACGGTTCTAACCGAGAATGAATAAATATGACATTTAAGATTTTATTGTGTGATCGTTATAGATATATATGTAAAGCATCGATGTTATGAACCAATTTAACATTGAAGAATTTGAAGAAATTCTCTTTTTTTTTTTTTTTTGTTAGAAGCAAATTCAAGAATTTAAAGGTACGTATGGTTTTCTTACATAACTATAGTTTACAATATACCTTCACTCGAAAAGTTGTGGAAATTGCTCGCGAATCTCCGCTTCACGCTCCCATGTGGCTTCCTCTGAAGAATGGTTCCGCCACTTCACGAGTACTAAGGGAATGTTCTTTGTCCGTAAGATTTGTTCTTTACGATCCAAGATTCAGACGGTTCCTCAACCAAGGATAGGTCTTCTTGAGCTCAATGGGCCGGTAGTCCAATACGTGAGTCGGGTCCTTAACATATCTTCGTGAACATGGACACATGAAACACGTTGTGCATTTCCGATAGTCGGTGGCAAGGCTACTCGATAGGCAACCTCGCCGACTCGGCCCAATACCTCGAAAGGTCCAACATAGCGCGGACTCAGCTTCCCACGCTTCCCAAAACGCATCACGCCTTTTGTAGGAGAGATTTTGACAAATACACTATCTCCCACCTTAAACTCAACATGGTTTCTTTTCAGATCAGCGTAGCTCTTCTGACGACTTTGAGCAATTCGTAGTCTCTCGGATTAACAACTGCCTTGGTTGTATTCTCCACGATCTCGGACCTAAAATGAGTTTCTCACCCACTTCTTCCCAATTAAGCTGGAGACTGCACCGCCGTCCATACAAAGCTTCAGAGGGTGCCATGCCGATGCTAGCTCGTAATCGTATTGTAGGCGAACTCGATCAACGTAAATGTTGGTCCCATGACCCCGAAAATCCAACATGCAAGCACGTAACATATCTTCTATAACTGATTCACCCTCTACCGCCCATCGTCCGAGGATGGAATGTCAGTACTATAATCGAGCCTAGAGCCCATTCCTTCTTGAAAATCGCTTCCAAACCGAGATGTGTACATCGGTCTCTATCGACACGACATCGACGGTATACCATGCCTAACTATCTCCTTGATATATAATTCGAGCTTGTTGGCGGTATCTGACGTATTATAAGGAAGGAAGTGTGCGGACTTAGTCAATCGATCCACAATGACCCAGATGGCATTGTATTTTCTTAATGTTCTTGGCAATCCCATAATAAAGTCCATAGAAATGGCCTCCCATTTCCACTCAGGTATCGGTAGTGGTTGCACAAATCCGCCGGATTTCGATGATCCACCTTTACTTGCTGACACACAAGACATCTCGAGACATACACCGCGACATCTTTCTTTAAACCTCTCCACCAGAAGCTTTTCTTTAAGTCCTGGTACATCTTGGTCGCCGGTGAATAGCGTACATAGACTTATGAGCCTCTTCCAAAATAGTGTCCCAAGCTCGACTAGTTGGTACGCATACCCGGTTTCTAAACAACAAAGTGCCATCATCTTTGATAGAAAAATCTATTTTGCTTCCCCCAATCACATCCCGTCTGATAGCCATAAGTTCATCATCCGTCATCTGAAGTCTGCGAATGTTCTCATAGAGGGTGGAACGAATCACCAGTGTAGCCATTAACGCACCTGAACCTTTTACGTCAAATCTCATGCTACTTAGAGCCATATCTTCCAAAAAGATGCCATCCGCACCCTTGCGTGAGATGTGATAACCGAGCAGAGAACTTTCGACTTAACGACCGCCACCACGCTTTGCTTTCCCGGGTGGTACCGGATGGTACAATCATAATCTTTCAAGAACTCCATCCATCGACGCATCTCATATTCAACTCCTTTTGTGAGAAGAGATACTTGAGGCTCTTATGATCGGTAAATATATCAAGGTCTCCCCATAAAGGTAATGCCTCCGGATCTTGAGCAAAAATCATCAACTCAAGATCATGCGTCGTAATTCTTCTCATGGTCTTTCAAATTGTCTAGACCCATATAAGCAATGACTCTCTCATTCGGTTAAGCACACCTAAACCCCATATGATGCATCATCAGATATTGCAAAGCCTCCCGCCTCGATGGTATAGCAAGTCAATCGCGCAGAGTCAATCGTTTCTTGAGTTCCTGAAAACTTTGCTCACACTGCTCTGTCCAATCAAATTTAGTATTCTTCTTCGTAAGTTGTGTAAGAGGACCTGATATCTTGGAGAAGCCCTCCACAAACCTTCTGTAGTATCCTGCCAAACCGAGGAAACTACGAACCTCTGTAACGGTCTTTGGTTGTTCCCAATTCATCACTGACTCAATCTTTGCTGGGTCAACTGTAATACCGGTCTCAGAGATAACATGGCCTAGGAAACTGACCTGCTCAAGCCAAAACTCACACTTACTAAGTTTTGCATATAACTGATGGTCTCTAAGGGTTTGTAGAGCCACTCGCAGATGTTGCTCATGTTCTTCTCGCGTCTTTGAATAGATGAGGATGTCATCTACAAAAACTACTACAGACTTGTCCAAATGTGACTTGAATATCCGGTTCATCAAGTCCATAAATGACGCGGGTGCGTTTGTCAACCCAAATGGCATGACCAAGAACTCGTAGTGCCCATATCGGGTTCTGAACGCTGTCTTCTGAATGTCTTCAGACTTAACTTTCAACTGATGGTAGCCTGACCTCAAGTCGATCTTCGAGAAGAACCTTGCTCCTTGTAACTGATCGAACAGATCATCAATTCTTGGAAGTGGATAACGGTTCTTAATTGTCAACTTATTTAGCTGGCGGTAATCGATGCAAAGCCGCATTGAACCGCCTTTCTTCTTTACAAATAGAACCGTGCTCTGTGGTGACACACTCGGTCTAATAAAGCCCTTATCTAGCAGCCTCAAGCCGCCTTCAACTCTTTCAATTCTGCAGGCGCCATTCGATACGGAGCTTTTGATACTGGTTCAGTACCCGACACTAATTCAATCGCAAACTCAATCTCCCTGTCAGGTGGTAATCCAGGTAGATCTTCAGGAAAAACATCTGAATACTCGCAAGCAATCGTAATATCTGTAATATTTTTCTTCTCCTCCTTATGATCTTGCAAGTAGGCCAGATAACCACAACACCCGTTCCTCATCATACGGTCTGCTCGAATGGCAGAGATAAACGGTATCACACAAGATTTGACTCTGCAAAATCGAAAAGATTTTCTCTTCTACGCGGAATGTTACAATCTTCAAGACAATCCACGCCGCATGGTAAGTAGATAACCAATCCATCCCTAGTATCACGTCAACCTTCCATGCTCAAAATGATCAAATCAGACCGCCTCGCGTGGTCTTCGATCATCACAATCACCGATTGACACATGGTATCGGTGCTCACCGAGTTCAGAGGAATTGACACCGCCAAGATGAAATCAAGGGCCTTGGGAATGATTCCCAACTTCTCAAATAACAATGGAGTAACAAAGAATGTGTAGACCTGTGGTCTATCAACACAAGGCTTCGGTTTTGCTTACATCGCCCCCGATGCATAAAAAGGGTACCTTTTAGTTTAGACAAGCGTTTCAATTAAAAGTTTCTAAGCATGTGTATTCATCCATAACTTATAAACAAAATTTATTAAATATCAAGCAATTATATATAACACATAAAATAAGAAGACATCTCAACTTTTAATAATACCTTGAATCACGTCGTTCGATGTTTCGGCTTCTTGAGCCATCACGGCATAAGCTCTCGACCTTGAACAAAGAGGGTCGGTCGATCTTTGAGTAGAAGTCAACTAGTTCTTCCCTTGTCCTCCCGAGGACAATCCTTAACCATGTGTCCAATTGCCCACACCGAAAACACGCCCAAAGGTTCCTCCTACAATCCTCGGTCTTGTGTGGTTTCGCACCTTAGGCACATAGTGACCAAACAAAAGATGGTGCACGAGAGGATCCTGCCACAAGCTCCACTAGCATTAGAACTCACCGGTCGGATTTGACACGCAGTGATGATGCCGCCAATCTCCGATAAGGGGTCGGTCCAGTAAGAAAATGTTGGTCTAGAAAATGCAAAGTTGAGTAAGGTTCACGGCGGCTTTGTAAACTTGGCCCTCTTATTTTCATAAGTACCGATCGCCTTGTACAACCCTCGCCCTTGTTCGGCCGATCCGCTTCTCAAAACCGCTTTTGAATTTCTTCCTCGCTATGAGGGCCTTTGACAAGATCCTCCATATGTTTCCATTTCCCACATAGCCACGCTCTCAGATACTCGCCTAAGACCCAATGAAATTTTCCGCCTTCATCATATCGGTGGCCACATGTTGAGGTGCAAACCTTGAAAGTCGCGTGAACTCATCTCCATACTCACGCCGACATTGTCCTCGCTCACCGATGATGGTGAACTTCCATCCGATGCCTAACGATCTTGGGAAAGTATCGACGTTGAACGCCTCGATAAACTCAGCCCATGTCCAAGGAGTATTGGGAAACTCCCGCCCTGTTCAGCCACGGACTTCCACCATGGTCCAAACTGTCCATCCAGCTTTGAAGGTTGCCCATCTAACCTTTCTCGACATCGGTGCAATCAAGCACCTCAAAGATCTTTTTCCATCTCATCCAACCAACCTTCCATTCCAATTGCTGGCCGGTAAAAATTCGGAGGTCTCATCCTCCGAATTCGCAAACTCGATGATTGTTGTTGTTGTCAAAGAAATCAGCTCTGCTTGTCAAGGCGATTGCGATCAGAGCCATAGATGCGTTTCTTGAGCAATGTTGGTGGACCGACTTTCCAACACTTGTTCCATTCTTTCACCTCGACCTCTATCAACTCCGGCCCTATAGGGATGCATTAGAACCGGATGCGAAGGCAACTCCCTTGATGTACCGACACCTTCAGAATGTCCTCTAAAGGCACCGCCCTACCTCCGCCTTTCTAAATCTTGGGGCTATACATGACGTCATTGTGAACACCACAACATCACCAACATTGATTGTAAAGACAATCACAAACAAGATTAGTGATTCGACCTAACGACTGACGACTCGATGCGAATCGTATCGGGATCACTTAGTTCTCATGGGTCCTTAGAGAATCTAAAACCAAGGATTTAATTCGACTTTTCCAATCCCTCGTATAGGAAAGGCGGTTCGCCAACCTATCGAATAAACGATGTTTGACAAACAGGCACATATCGAGTAAAGCGCAATAAATATCCATAGCTAAATAAATGCGGAAGCAATTAAAAGTAAGAACCACCGATGATAGCCACCATCATCGAAACATGGCTCATAATGTAAATCAATGTCAAATATAGAACTATGGTATCCAACTAAAATGGGCCCACAAATTCAAGTCTAACTCTCACCACAAATAAGAAAATCAAGAAGTTCTATATCAAAAACTCCTGAGGAACCTCAAGCTCTTCCTCGCACGTAGTCGTGATCACCCTCACAAATTAATAGCCACGCCAATACCGAACTCGTGACGATAGTCGGAGTGAGCTAACCAACAAAGCTCAAGAGAAGAAAGACATCTACGATTTTACTTTAACTAACATGGTTTCAAAACAAATATCTAATATAGCTTGTCAAACATATAAGCAGATAATAAATCAATTTAGGTGCGAAATCATATGTAAGATTTATTTCTAAATGTGTGAAAACAGTCAAGAACAGATGCAGGTGTTGTCTTAGTTTCTCTAACTTCTATATGCAAAGTTCGAATTCATGACTTAATCCTCAACTTAAAATACCTCCGAGTAAACTATATCTCGAGAGCGGGGAATATAGCCGATGGGAACCCCTACCTACCATCGTCGCTCATGAACCCTTTTTCAGATGCAACAAGCCCCTACGTAATGAGGGAAACTTGTGCGAAATTGTTCAGAATTTTGAGGGTCGTTGTGGTCAATCATAAAACAAATGCATTACTAATATAAATCGATGCAAGTCTCTTATACATAGTTCGGGTTTCTTGATTTGATTTTTGAGCTTAAGCGATTCGTTTTCGTGATTCGTAGATTTAGATTTTGGTCATTCATATCAATTTCAGGTTCTGAGATGTGATTTCAATGGCATATGCAAGTTTAAAGATTTTAATTCAAAATATCCATGCAAATTAAAATAAAATATCAGAAAGATGAGATTCTCCTACCAAAACTCGAGTAATGCGAAGTCAAGGTCCTATTGATGGCCTCTCGCCCTCAATCTACATCACAATATACGTTCATGTATTAAGATTAACTCTAATTACTAATAATATAGACCTATTTAAGTGTTTCCTCAAAAACAAGTCAAAACAGGCAAGTTGCGCCAATCCTAGAATTTGACGTAGCATTCTCATATATTTTTGACCATCAAGACGATTGATTCATGAGTTGGTCAAAACATGAACATTGTAGATTTTTCTATTATCTTTCCAACGCAAAAAGAATCGTCTCAATCGGAGTTCGATAAAAGTTATGACTAAACTACTAAGGCAATGTCGGAGTTCGGTGATACCTCGCTCGAGCGATGATAATAGCTCGCTCGAGCGATTTGACGTAACATTCTCATATTTTTTTAACCATCAAGACGATTAATTCATGAGTTGGTCAAAACATGAAAGTTGTAGATTTTTCTATTATCTTTCCAACGCAAAAAGAATCTTCTTAATCGGAGTTCGGGATAAAAAGTTATGACTAAAATACTAAGATAATATCGGAGTTCGGTGATACCTCGCTCGAGCGATGATAATAGCTCGCTCGAGCGATTTGACGTAACATTCTCATATTTTTTTAACCATCAAGACGATTGATTCATGAGTTGGTCAAAACATGAAAGTTGTAGATTTTTCTATTATCTTTCCAACGCAAAAAGAATCTTCTTAATCGGAGTTCGGGATAAAAATTTATGGCCAAAATACCGAGGCTGTGTCTGTTGAAGAGTTTGGCCGAATTTCACGAAAATCTGGGAAACACGATCCTATCGATTTTTGGGCCTAATTTCTATGTTTTTAAGACCCGAAATTTATCAAAACTTAAGGAAAAATTAGGGTTTTCTTTTTAAGAAATAACTGAATAATTTAAGATGGATTTAGAGGCACCCACCTGTTGAAGCGTGATTCGAATCCTACAATGATTTGGGTTGATGGAGATCGGATTCGAGAGACGATATGCACGAGTCTTTTCGCGAGAATTCCTTTCTTACGATAAATTGGTCGCAGCGATGAGAAACTTTGATGGTGTAAGATTCTCTGATAAGATCGAAAATCGATAAAGATCCGACGAGGAATTATGAAAGAAGACTGTCGAGCTTTTGGCAGAAGAGGGAATAAGAAAGACAACCGGTAAGTAAATATATATCTAATTCCCTGTATAGGTTAACTCTAATTAAGAGTTTTTTTCACGCAAGTAGAATTCATACGTGACTTGAAAAGCTTGAGAAGAGGTTTTGCTCCAGCGCTTTGTGTAAGCACTAGGGTAAATGGTGTTTCTCTCCCGAATTTACAATTGTGCCCTTTAACCCGCTTCACTCTTCAAACGGGCATAACTTTTTATATTCTTATCGAAAATCGACAAATTATATATCGTTGGAATCGTATCGACAAGTACTCCGCAATGAGTCTAATATTGATATGTATATAAAAATTTTGACTATTTCTAAAGTGGGTATATTCCGGTGTGGAGCGTTAGCACCACGCATTGTGTGGTACATCATCTAATACCATTAAATAAAAATAAAAAAAGTGGGTTATTACAGAAATGATCTTCAAAACCAAATCAACCACATTTTCACATCAATCAGAATTTGATCTGAATCTGGGCATAAAACTAAACCAGCCGAATGGGAAGTCAAACTCAAGTTTCACATCATCAATGCCTTGTCCTATCATTTTGGTGCTGACTTTGCAAGCCCTATTTCTCCACTCATATTAGGTTAGGGCTAAAGTTTTCATAGCATCATTGCCTTGTCCCGTCAATTTCAGGTCAGCTTTGTGAGCGCTATTTCTCCACCCATTTTTAGTTACGGCTAAAGTCTTCACATCATCATTTCCTTATTGCATCAATTTTGGGTTAACCATGCGAGATTTATTCCTCCACTCATTTTTTATTTAGGGCTGAGGTCTCGCTCCGCAATCCTTCATGTCACTTCTGACTACCTCCAAAATTGTCTCCCCCGCCCCCTCTACTACTTCCTCATATTTCTATTGTTCCAATCCTTCATACAAGGTTGTTTGATAATGCAATCACAATTAGAGCCTTAGCCCAAAGATACAAAAAATATTTTTTTCAAACTACAAAGGAAAACTATCGATGAAACAAAACTAAAAAGGAGAACTACCAATAGAAAATATGACCAAATTATCCAATTCGGTAGAAAACCAAGGCCGATTGGTTGCTGGGGCTGAGTAGTACAGAGAACATGGCGTCTAAAGGCTCCTCCCCGCACCATCTGTCATTCAAAAATTAGGATCAGTTCTTTTTTCTCCAAATCAAATTTAATAAACTTAATAACACAACTATACACTTGTTTTCAGCCTTTCTACATAGACTTAAAACGTATTAAAATTACAAATATATATACCTGATTACAAAAATAACATTCATGATTCTCAGCAATACTAGTAACCATTTAGTCAAATTAATCCTCAGAAGATGTGGCCACTGTCACCATACATGGAGGTTTCTAACTCAACAGTGAGGAATGATTTTGGCCACTTCAATATGATCTAAGGGACCATGTGGTGGCCTAGCCGATCTCTTAGACATTCTATCAAACAAAGGACCCATGTAAGCCTAGGCAAAAACCTCGGCATTGAACCCACCTCTACCTGCCTAACATGTTTAGATGATCGTTCATGACAATATTGACCACATCAAAAGTGCTGAATGTTCTTTGACCAAATACATCAGGCTTACTGATTAGGTCTCTACTTTCTATAACAAATGGTCTAGGTTCAAATCCCCATACCAGCCTTTTCATTTCATGATCAGGGAAAATAAAAATCATAATCCTCATCAACCACACAAACAGGAACCCTATTAAATTCATTAAGTGGTCAGATCAGTGTCGTGTCAAGTAATCGACTACAACCAGAAACCCAAATAAACATATATAAAAAATTGTGAGAAAAGGAGACTTTGAAACTTGGATTATACACACACATATAGGGGCAGACACAGATAGACACAGACTCCGCACACTACAACAAAATTTATCATCACCCATAAGTAGTGTCCCTTATTTCCAACATTCATCATTTATTATAATCATGACTACGAAACGTGTCAAACATGTATTCACAAGGAATTTTAGAAATACATTATCGCAACTCCTAAAGAGGAGATGCAGACAACTTTTTATCATTTTCTTTCATATTTATTTCTCATATTTCCAATTTATGTTTTTTATTATTACTTCACCTTCGTTGTAGTTGGTATATGCTAGAGCAGCAAATTTAGGTGATTTTAATCCCTACACCATTGGAAAGGGAACATGCTTCATCTTTGGCAAAGAAAATTTCTAACACTAAGGAGCGTTTAGCTACTAAGAAAGGATTTGATGACCTTGGATATCCTCCAATATCCTAGGATAAAAATATTTTAGATGTTTTTCTTGAGGGTGTTTAATATTGTAATGAATCAAATTCTATTACTTCTTTTTTTTTTATGTATACTTTAAATTTCATTACTTGTTTAAAGGATCTCTAGGAAGTTTGAAAAGGTCAAATGGCAATACTCAAGCTAGAATACTTATGCATGAAAAAAATAAAAAGGTTTTGTTTGCAGTTATCTGGACGGTGTGGAAAGAGAGGAAGAAGATGAAGTATCACCAACAAGGCTGCAGATCAAAATTCGATAGGCAACTTCCATAGTAAATCCTTCTATGATAACCATCTACAATTTATAATAAGGCAACAGATGTTTCTATCATTAAGACCAGCTGACATTTGGGTTGCTTCACTCAATGGTTCAATTAGGCTGGATAATGATATAGCACCAAAATTCAGAGGGCTGGATAGACTACTGCAAAATTCATAGAGACCGATATAGTGCTCCAAAGTCTCAAATGATAGTGGTGACTTTTATCACTTTAACAGCGAAGAAAATTCCAGACTTAGCTTAGCCAATGAATGGGTGGAGGAGAATATCTTAATTGTAAATGAAGCAACTTAAATTAATGAGATTTCTATAATCTGGCTTTATGTTAGCCCATATGGTTCTTGAGTTTATGATTTCCAAATTTCTAAAACCTTTGACCTTTCATTCATGTAGTTACAAGGCCTTACAGTAGTTTAAAGCTTCCAATGATGAGGAAATTTATATCAAAATTCAATTATAAAGAGTTTCAAGAAATTAGACCATTTTAAGAACATCCAATGGGTCATTTTTGTCTTTACTAGATCCTTCCTCCTGTTGACCAAGTGCTACATCAATTTAAAGGTTTGCTAGAAGTTCCCATAGGTTCTTGCTGAGATATTGTCAAGGTCCGGATCAGCACAAGAAACAACCTTACACTGCAGCCAAAATACATAAAAAGTAGCATCTTGAATGAGGCATGCAATGCTCCAATCACTTCATCGAATCATACGTAGCAAACTTGCATAAATTTTGTCTGCACCTCCAACCAAAGCTCAGATTTAGATGAATTTCTAGCTTCTTTATTGAAAAACATTGAATAATAATTATAGCAAATTATAATTGTAATAAATATGATCCACAACCATATTTGATTATTATTGTGTCGTCTATTTATTAATTGTTAGTTCTTACTCGAGACTTCACAAACACCAAAACGCTATACCAAATACCTTTTCGAAGGATGGAATTATTATTCCATTTTCCCACTGTAACCAAATCAAGGATAACTTTGGATTGATCTGCAAGCCATTTCCAAGCAATTAAAATTCAGTTTTAAAACCAGTGTGAGAGAATCAGATAAAGAAGAGCTCTAGCGGCTGGTTAGGTATCCTACTAAATGATGAAACACATCTAGAACTGCATCTCACAAATATAGTATAATTTGTGATGAAAAGAGCTAAATATAGACCAAATGTGTTTCATAAAGTATTGTAAGATCCCTTCAAAACCTTTTAAAAAAAATCATCTGGGTTGGAATGCAAACCCTTTCCACAATGTTGCTTCCATTTACAAAACAGATACTATCTCAATCCGATAGGGGATACCTAAGTTACAAAATTGAAGTGTAGAATCAGTTTTGAGAGGGGAAAAAAAAATTTCTACCAAAAAAAATAAGAGAGAAAACTTTATCACGCATTTATTGCAAAAATAATGCAGATATTTATATATCTACAAAATTTTCTAAAATTAACCAAAATAGTCAAATTTTTTCTGAACTTCTTTCTCACTAGTTCAAGACACATCTTGGACTGAGCCTTTTGAAGGCACTGCAATATACATCCATCATCATCCACAATTCCATCTCCAATCAAGGCAGGAGGAAACAACGCCAATTTGTTATGTATGTATAGAGGGCTGGGACTATACATCCACACCAACTAAGCATCATGTGGCACTATTCACGAGGATCGGGTGCAATGCACCAGTTTTGTGGGGGTTATGGTATCATTGACCCATCAAATGAGGACAAAAAAAGTCAAAAAATAAACTATAACAGATGGCCTAGTCAGGAACTCACACTAAGTACGCAGGTCAGGGGTCCAGTAGGATGTGTGCCAAAATCGTGACACAGTGAATCTCTCAAAGGTAGAGGTCAACATTTATTAAAACCATATAGCCTGTAGATTGTCAATTGGTAGCAAAAATACAAATAAAAAGAGACCATGCTAGAATGGAATAGATCAGAACCACATATGTGGAATCATATAGCCTATTTAGTTATTAAAGCTAGCCCAAGACAAGATGAAATACCTCCTTATAAAGTATAAATCTGAACCATGTTAGAATAGATAAGCCACTTTTGGCTTATCTGTTGATACCAAGAAATGCCCCTATGGGCCTAGCATAAAAAAAAAAAAAATCAAGCCCAGCTAGCTTATACACTACCTGTGTATATGAATTATATAACATATAAGACATACACACACAAACTGCAAATACTAGCTTAGTTGTCGTTTATGGAATACACAGAAACAGTAACTACTAGCTTAACTTGGAATGTAAACCGAAGTAGCTAGTAAGCTACTTGCATGAAGAAGTGTTTACACGACTCAAATGAGTCATCTTACGGGCTCTTGCATGCAAAGTGCAGATACTAGCTACAAATAGCAATCGAAGTCCCTTCAATTTCCACATCCAGTTTTGAATGAAATTCTAGTAACTTGGCCCTAAAAAGCTCATGCATGCAAGGTGCAAACAAAAATCAAAGACCATAAGAACAGAAGTGGATAACTAAGCTTACTTCTGTGCTACCTAATCAGCTGACGTCGTGAGTTCGTTGCTGATCTACAAGTTGGCGTGGTCGTACTCTCGTATACACCAAAAGGTTAGTTGTTCATTCTTGTATAGTAGAGTGGTCATAAGATGAGGTAGCTCAGATTTAACCTCAGCATGAAGACATGAAGTTGAGCGCAGATTGCTGCACTTCGTGTCTTCATTAAAGATCTGTGAATGGAACATATATATATATATATATATATATATATATATATATATATATATATATATATATATATATATATATATATATATATATATATATATATATATATATATATATATATCTAAGCAAGGAAATAGCCCAGCTTGAAGAAGAAAAAGAAGCCAAGAAGACAACCTCGGTAAGCCAGAAATGCTCAGGCTTGCCGCGGCAAGAAGCCCAGCTAATGAGCTTGCCGCGGCAACCTCATAGGTTTGCCGCGGCAACCTCCAATAGATGAAGTTTTGGGCTGTACTTTTGTGCATTTCGACCTTGGATCCATTAAGGGTCTAGGTGATTACATCTTTGGGTCTTAGGCATACAGTGAGCCATCTGTTGAATGCTAGCTTTTAATATAAAATTATTTTATCATCATTAGGTGCAACATGGTGCACTTAAGAATATTTTAAGAACCTATGCAAGAATGGTGTTCTCAGATGTACAAGTACACCTACACTACGAGTAATGTCAGCTTCGGCGATAAGTTAGGGAATATATGTTGTTATTTTATATTTTTATAAGAATGTCACTTAATTTCTCATAGAGGCTTTGATAAACATTCATGTATGCACTGATAAGCATAGTAGGAGTAATCTGATTTTGATTTGAACTGATGAACCTGATCAGATAAGAATTAAATGGACTCGAGTAGCCAGTAATCTGATGAGAAAAGTATATCATCTATGACCACATAGTAGCTTTGACCCCTAGTTAATAAAAAAATTTGATATTACTAGTGGTTCAGTATTCAGATCCTGTCAATTACGATATCTGTTATACATTGTTACTCCGTTTTATGTCAAGTGATCCCGCTAACTCGGGAGTTTGAGTTATCCTGGTCCAAGTGATCCCTCTAACTTGGGAGCTTGACAAGTGATCCCGCTAACTCGAGAGCTTGACTTTGTTGTTCTCCTGCATGTATCTTGGTTTCAGCTTTGTTTTCATACCTGTTGCATCATGCATAAATTCAGCGTATCAGCATGATATTCATATTCTTATTCTATTTATGTTTCTCTATGAGAATGTGATAAACTATCAATGTATGATAACAATGTAATATTCTCTGCTGAGCTTTGATGATAGCTCATTCCACGACTTAAATGTCTTAGCTGCAGAGCCTGATCCGGAGCACGCAGCAGACCCCACATACATGCCAGAGGAAGAAGAAGAGGGAGAAGACGACGAGGAAGACGATTTCACCGAAGAGTTCTTCCCAAAATAGGTTTGTAGCTTGGGAATGTGAGGAAAGGTAGAGAGAGAAAGGGAAAGATAAATCCAAGACATGTATAAATGATATATAGTAGTTTCAGATATATGTTAGGATGTATAGGTTTTCTTTCCACTGTTTAGATGATGGGTGGCCTGAGGGAAAGCTATACATCAGATCTTTTGCTTTGTTTATATTGTTGCCAGTTCTGCTTAGAAAAGTAAAAATTAGTTATTTGCCATATTATCCACTGTCAGAATTAATACATTGCTTCCGCAATTGCATCACTTTGAATAAAGAAATAACCCCTTAGATGAAAGGATCATGTCAGGTGATCTGAGGGCGCGACCTTTCCCATTGTAGAGAAGGGGAAAAGTCAGGCTGTCACAGGTGGTATCAAAGCTCGGTGTTAAGTCACTTGGAGACTTACTTCTGGCATAAATATATAGCAAAATAACTCATAGTTGATTAGAAGTAGAAATTAGATTTAGTTATGTTGTCTAATTACGTGTTATCTGACCAAAATAGGTTGAGTTGCCTCCGCGTCATGGAAGAGGTAGGGGTAGACCACCGTTGCCCCATCGCACTTGGCCGAATGCGATTCCAATCGTAGGTTATGAGCATGACACCACTTCAGGAAGTGGTGAGAATGTACACATAGTTGAAAGTTGAATGACAATGGAGAATGTTGCAGAGCATACTCCGCCAGCGCAGACTCCGCCAATAGTCAATACTCCTAAATGGGAAGTACTCCTAGAGTTGAGCAAAATACGGGACACAATCCACAGTTGATAGAAACTATGGTCAACACTATGGCCATGCTTGTCGTTCGACGTCCCGAGGGTTTTACAGAGTTTGTCCAACTTCGACCACCGAGTTTCCATGGTCAGCATGACCTGATGGAGGCTGAAAAGTGGTTAACGCAGATAGAAAAAGTATTGTAAAGAGTCACGTGCACCGAGGAGGAAAAAGTAAGCTGGGCAGCATATAAACTGGAAAGTGAAGCAGAGTCATGGTGGTAGTCTGTCGAAAGAATAAAGATGCCCGGAGTACCATGGACATGGGCAGAGTTCACCAAGGCATTCAATGAAAAATATTTCCCGAAACCCGAAAGATATAAGCTCGAGGTACAGTTTGCAACCTTAGTACAAGGTCAGATGATGGTTAGAGAATATGAATCAGAATTCATTCGTCTTTCTCGCTTTGCACCTTTTCTTGTAGCCACAGAATTGATGAAAACCCAAAAGTTTGAACGGGGTTTGAAACCCCTGATCAAAGAATGCATTTCATTGTTTCAGGCCACGACCTATGCCAATGTGATGAAGTTGGCCTTGATAGCAGAAACTGATGTGGATACCATGTTCAAAAGGAGAGAAGAAAAACAGAAGGCCAAAAAAGCTCCATCTCAGTCCTAAAGTGTCAGTCAAATTAGCAAGCGACCGCGATTCCAAGGACAAGCAGCATTTCAACCAGCTGCAGGAGCTTATGCACGGTCATATGGATCATCGACATTCCCATTACCACCATGGATTCCACATGTTCAGAATCAATCCTTTTCACCAGCGGCCAGAAGTACATCTGGGTTTCCACAAGCACGGCCGACAGGTTCTCGCACGGGATCGTACACGGCTTCATCAATAGCTTCGAAAGAAATTTGTGGGAAATGTGGAAAGACACACAAAATAGATGAGTGTCATAAAGTTTCCGGTGCATGTTTTCGATGTGGCAAGATGGGACACCGAATTAAGGAATGCCCAGAACTAGTCGGACTAGCATCAAAGGCGGGACCAGTGTTACGATCCGCCTACCTACGCATAAGTGAGCTTATGCTATCACTGCAAAGGATGCACGCACTAGTAATGACATCATTCAAGGGATGTTGGTCCATTACATATCTACGTTAATATTTGTTATATATTATCTTTTTAGATAGAGAAAGTGCACCTAGTAAACTATAAATACTACAGTATAAATTGTTAGATTTATATATTATTATTTTTGAATAAGTAAAAGTAATCTAGCTAACATTCGATGGTATGCTTTAGGTATCCTGCAATTATATCCAAAAGATGCTTATTTATGTTATGACGCACGAGTCTTGATAGACCCCAATTTGCTAAAAAATTGAAGAAGTTGGGAGGTATCCCAGAGCCTCTTAACTTTATTCTCAATGTTTCTCACAACCGATATGGTATATCAATCGGTTATCGCTTGGATCAAGGACTCGGGGATAAAGAGCCAACTTGATCTTGCTACCAATACAAGGATATGACGTTATTCTTGGCATCGATTGGTTGTTCAATCACCATGCAAATGTTGACTGTCGATGGAAGATTGTCTCTTTTCGACCACAAAAGAAGAAATCAGCTAAATTCTACCGTCAACAAATCTATCTTTGATATCCGCAATTCGAGCACGACGATTACTTGATGCTAGTGCTCAGGGGTATATTGCTTTCATGCAAAGTAAAGATCGAGAAGTGAAGACACTTTCACTTTCAGAAGTACCAATTGCTCATGAATTTCCGATGTGTTCCCTGATGAGTTGCCAGGCTTACCTCCTAACAGGGAAGTGGAGTTTGCCATTGAGTTAGCCCCAGATACCGATCTAGTATCGAAAGCATCGTATAGAATGGCACCGACAGAGTTGAAAGAGCTCAAGGAGAAATTCCAAGAGCTTCTTGATAAAGGATTTATTAGACCGAGTGTGTCTCCATGGGACGCACCGGTATTGTTCGTAAAATAGAAAGATGGTTCAATGCACCTCTGCATTGATTATCATCAACTCAATAAACTGACGATCAAGAATAGATATCCGCTCCCCCAAATTGACGATCTCTTTGATCAGTTATAAGGAGCGTGTTTCTTTTCAAAAATTGATCTACGATCAGGATATCACCAGATGAAGGTGAAAGCTGAACATATTTCAAGATTTTTCCAATGCGTTCTGGCCACTACGAGTTTCTAGTCATGCCCTTCGGGTTGACCAACGCACCTGCTGCATTTATGGACTTGATGAATCGAGTCTTTAAGCCTTATCTCGATTAGTGTATCGTGGTATTCATCGATGATATACTCATTTATTCAAAGATAAAGACAGAGCATGAAGATCACCTACGTCTAGCATTGCAAACGTTGAGAGATGCGCAATTATATGCTAAGTTCAGTAAATGCAATTTCTGGTTGAATCAAGTCAGTTTTCTAGGTCATATTATCTCTGAAGCAGGTATTATGGTTGATCCTGCAAAGATTGAAGCTATAGTACAGTGAAAGTAGCCACAGATAGTAACCGAGATTTGAAGTTTTCTAGGTTTTATAGGTTATTACCGTCGTTTTGTAGAAGGATTTTCATGACTGGCTGGACCACTTACGCAGATCACTCGAAAGAATTTTAAATTCGAGTGGGCCGAGGCTTGCGAACAGGGTTTCCAAGAATTGAAAAGGAGACTCACTTCAGCACCTGTTTTAGCCTTACCAACAGGTAGTGGTGGTTTTGTCGTCTTCAGTGATGCGTCATACAGTGGGTTAGGTTGTGTTTTGAATTAATGGAAACGTGTAATTGCCTATGGTTCCCGTCAGTTGAAAGACCACGAGAAGAACTATCCCACTCACGACCTGGAATTAGCAGCGGTCATCTTTGCGTTAAAAATTTGGAGACACTATCTGTACGGTGAAACCTTCGAAATCTTCACCGATCACAAGAGTCTTAAAAATCTCTTTACCCAGAAAGAGTTGAATTTGGGGCAGAGAAGGTGGATCGAATTCTTGAAAGACTACGACTGCTCTATTCAGTATCATCCTGGCAAAGCCAATGTTGTAGCTGATGCGCTGAGTCGCAAGTCATCTGCTCAGTTATCTCATCTTATGACCCGGTTACAAAGATGGAAACTACTCAATGACATTGTATCATCGAGTGTCACACTGCGAGAAACGTCAACTAGAGGTTTACTTGCTACAGTAATGATCCAGGCTCCACTTTTTGATAGGATCAGAAAGCTTCAGATGCAAGATGCAGACCTTATTTCCATCCGACATGGAGTACAAAGTGGGCTACAACCAGATTTCTCGATTAAGGACGATGAGTCCTTATTGTTTCGAGGACGAGTATGCGTACCTGATGATCATGCCTTACATCAGGAAATTCTCGAAGAAGCACATAAGTTAGCTTATGTTATTCATCCTAGCAGCACAAAGATATACCAGGATTTAAAAAAGACATTCTGGTGGAATGGTTTAAAACGCGACGTAGCAGAATATGCTGCAAAGTGTTTAACCTGTCAGCAAGTAAAGGTTGAGCACAAACACCCTGCTGGTCTATTACAACCACTGCCTATTCCAGAGGGGAAATGGGAGAATATTTCCATGGATTTTATTCTCGATTTGCCCCGTACTCAGAAGGGTTACAATGCGATTTAGGTAATTATTGATCGTCTCACCAAATCGGTGCATTTCTTACACTATAGTACACGATATACAGCGTCGAAATTGGCTGAAATATATCTGCGAGAGATTGTACGTTTACATGGGATACCCGTCAGCATTGTGTCAGATCGCGACCCTTTATTTACTTCGCAATTTTGGCAGAGTTTCCAAGAAGGTATGGGTTCCAAATTAGATTTCAATACTACATTTCATCCTCAGACCGATGGGCAGACGGAGAGGGTAAATCAGGTGATAGAAGATATGTTAAGGGCCTGTATGCTAGATTTTCAAGGATCATGGGATAAGCACTTACCCCTGATTGAATTTGCATACAATAACGGCTTCCAGTCAAGTATCGGAATGGCACCATTCGAGGCACTATATGGATGCCGATGTAAATCTCCGATTAACTGGGAAGAAGCTGGAGAGAGTTTGATTTTAGGCCCTGCTTTAATCGAAAGCACAAATGCAATTGTTCACGTTATTCGGGAACGATTGAAGAGTGCTCAAAGTCTACAAAAGAGTTATGCCGATCTCAAAAGAAGTGTTGATTTTCAGGTAATACCCAACACTGATAAGTCTTTTGTGAATCCACTAACTATATTATCAATTTGATAAATAAATAAATGGTATACAGATTAGCGAGCACGTCTTTATTAAAATCTCTCCGACAAAAGGCGTGATGAGGTTTGGGAAACGAGGCAAGTTGAGTCCTCGTTATGTTAGACCATTCCCCATTTTAGGCAGAGTAGGAGAAGTTGCGTATCAACTCGCTTTACCTCTGCACCTAGCAGGCATTCATGATGTATTTCACGTATCGATGCTGAGAAAGTACGTTAGCGATCCAACACATGTGTTGGATTATCAACCGTTAGATATCCAGGAAGATTTAACGGTGACCGAAGAACCAGGTCAAATTTTGGATTGCAGAGATCAAATTTTACGAACAAAACGAATTCCACTCGTCCTTATCCAATGGAAGAATCATGGGTCGCATGAGGCTACCTGGGAGCGTGAAGCTGATATTCGTGCTCAGTACCCTCTATTATTTACATAAGGTATGTACTTAAAATACACTTACAATATTCTTACGCTTGGTCACATGAATATTTCTACGAAATAAATTACTTCATTTATAAATTTATTTTAGTCATTTGTTGATGCACCCTGCACCTGTACCATTTTGTTAATTAAGTTTTATGGACCTTGAAATAAATAAACTGAAATAAAATAATATTATTTTATTTTAGCACTCAAATACAATTATTTTATAAAAATTAAAATTTTTAGATTGTGAAAAATAATTTGGAAGATAACTATGGAGAATAAATAAACTGTCAAATACGTTAATAAGTGACACCTAAGGACACATCCCAGCATACCGCCACATGTCCCAATTGAACAAAACAAGGCCATCTATGGGCCGACATGATATTTTTCCATGAAATGCACTGCAAGATGGATCAAAATTTTATCAAAATAAATTTTTTTAACATGGCAATATACATCAAAGAAGTCAACATATATTTTTCTACAGACCCAATAGATGTTAAGAACACCCAGGTACCAAAAGATTTTACACCACAAGTAAGGGGCCTCGAAATCTGGGTCAGCCAAACTTTGACCTCCTTGCCGCGGCAAGGAACAGTGTTGGCCGCGGCAAGTCACTTGTTGTGGCAAGCCTATATAGTTGCCGCGGCAACCCTGTGCGGATTATGTGGGTCTGAAACCCATTTCAAGGTAGTTTTCTGTTATTTTTGCTGAGAGAGTTCGTGTTATTCTACCTTCCAAGCTGTATGCACTCCATAAGATCAAGCCAAAAGCTGCTGCATGCCACTGATTTCCTCTTGGCATCCCTCCATTTCCTGTTATCTCACTAATTCCAGCAAATTTGGTGTCTTGTGAGGTAAAAATCAGAATCCCAGCTCAAGTTTTTACTTCTTTGTCTTTGAAATTCTTTAGTATGCCTCCTAGGAAAATCGGGGCATCAAAACCCCCAAAGGCTTCAGCTTAATCAAAGGGAAAGGCCCCTGCTCCTTCCTATGAACCAATAGATCCACCCGTTGAGCATGAAGAGCCCATCCCATGGTGGGCTGCAAAGGCAATGGAACCTGAATGGATCATCAATGATCGATTACTTACCCAAAACGATCAGACCGCATGGTCTATTAGATATATGGAACAGGCATATTTAGGCACCCTATACCAGCCATTTCATACACAGTTTTATCCTCGTCTGGTCCGCTTATTCTATCAAGACGTAAAAGTATCCCCAACAGTTGGTCAGTTGGAGACCGAAATTGACAATAGGAAGTTTTATTTCAATCTACAACACATAGCCCAAGCTATGGATTGTAGTACCAATTTTGACGTAAGCCTAGGACTGCAAATATCAAGACAAAGAGATGTAAAGTTTCATCACATCACTGCAAATGGGCTGTCAGAAATAACTACCACAGAAAATGTGGTTTTTAGATTGTGTATTTTGTTGTAATTTATATCCGATGCAGCATGAGAGAGAGCACCAAGATGCTCTCTTACAAGCTCTCTTCGCTATTTATGAAAATCAATGGTTAAATGACCCTAGGGTGGTATGGGAAGGCATTAAATATGCCAACATCCATTTACAAAGCACTGTCGCAAATCCCATGCCATCATGCCCTTATCCTCGTTTAATTTCCCGTCTTTTAGAAAAACATTCAGATAGTGTGAATCAAGTTCTCTATCAGATTCCCCAGGGTGAAGAAGTCCGCACGGATAATATGTGGGTCTTTAGACCCGCTATCTGGCAAAATGTATGTCAAAGGTTGTCCCAAGCGGTTCGAAACCGCCAAGCTCGCCAGACTCGTTCACCTCCACAAGTACCACCCTCGATACTAACTCAAGACACTCCCATTCCCCCTCAATCTCACACTCAAGCCCAAACCGAATCGGTTCCTTTAGCACCTAAAGCATACACTAATGCTGCTTTGGCACAGCTCATACGTGAAAACCATGAGCTGACCCTTCTCCAATTCGATATTTCATATCGAAATCATTATATGCTCCATCAACGCATTGATTATGTTGAAGAAAAAACCAACATCATGATGGAGCATACATTCCAAATCGCTGCAAACCCGTACATTCGGCGGGCACGCAATTTTATCTCCCAATACACCCGCAATGCAGCATTACTGGTGCCGGAATTCCAACAAGACTTTCAGCAGCAAGATGCGGGTCCTTCCTCCGCTGGTCAGCAACAACCAAGTCCACAGCCTGATAAATTATAACCTCACAAGCTCGTCGTTTATATATAATATTTTCATTTTGCATCAGAATTAAATAAAGTTCATCTTTAACACGATTATTTATTTGTGATTAATTTGATATTATATACCTCATGTCAATGATTGATGAGTGATAAGTGTTGTGGTTCATATCATTGTGGTTCACCCTGTTAGATAAGTGTTATCTTACTTTTTATATTTCAAGTTGTCATATGCAAAACTATTAATGTTAGCTAATTGCGGCATTCACTTGCTGCCCATTATTGTCTCAATTTATTTTCGAGGACGAAAATTCCTTAAATAGGGGAGAATGTAACAAAGGCCTAGTCAGGAACTCACACTAAGTACGCAGGTCACGAGTCCAGTAGGATGTGTGCCAAAATCGTGAGACATTGAATCTCTCAAAGGTAGAGGTTAACATTTATTAAAACCATATAGCCTGTAGATTGTCAATTGGTAGCAAAAATACAAATAAAAAGAGACCATGCTAGAATGGAATAGATCAGAACCACATATGTGGAATCATATAGCCTATTTAGTTATTAAAGCTAGCCCAAGACAAGATGAAATACCTCCTTATAAAGTATAAATCTGAACCATGTTAGAATAGATAAGCCACTTTTGGCTTATCTGTTGATACCAAGAAATGCCCCTATGGGCCTAGCATAAAAAAAAAAAAAATCAAGCCCAGCTAGCTTATACACTACCTGTGTATATGAATTATATAACATATAAGACATACACACACAAACTGCAAATACTAGCTTAGTTGTCGTTTATGGAATACACGTAAACAAAGAATTACTAGCTTAACTTGAATGTAAACCAAGTAGCTAGTAAGCTACTTGCATGAAGAAGTGTTTACACGACTCAAATGAGTCATCTTACGGCTCTTGCATGCAAAGTGCAGATACTAGCTACAAATAGCAATCAAGTCCCTTCAATTTCCACATCCATTTTGAATGAAATTCTAGTAACTTGGCCCTAAAAGCTCATGCATGCAAGGTGCAAACAAAAAATCAAAGGCTACCTAATCAATCGACGCCGTGAGTTCGCTGATCTACAAGTTGGCGTGGTCGTACTCTCATATACACCAAAAGGTTAGTTGTTCATTCTTGTATAGTAGAGTGGTCATAAGATGAGGTAGCTCAGATTTAACCTCAAAGATGAAGACATGAAGTTGGCGAGATTGCTGCACGCCGTGTCTTCATTAAAGATCTGTGAATGGAACATATATATATATATATATATATATATATATATATATATATATATATATATATATATATATATATATATCTAAGCAAGGAAATAGCCCAGCTTGAAGAAGAAAAAGAAGCCAAGAAGACAACCTCGAAGTTTAATGCTCAAAGTTTGTCATGCAAGAAGCTCATTTAATGAGCTTGCCGCGGCAACCTCATAGGTTTGCCGCGGCAACCTCCAATAGATGAAGTTTTGGGCTGTACTTTTGTGCATTTCGACCTTGGATCCATTAAGGGTCTAGGTGATTACATCTTTGGGTCTTAGGCATACAGTGAGCCATCTGTTGAATGCTAGCTTTTAATATAAAATTATTTTATCATCATTAGGTGCAACATGGTGCACTTAAGAATATTTTAAGAACCTATGCAAGAATGGTGTTCTCAGATGTACAAGTACACCTACACTACGAGTAATGTCAGCTTCGGCGATAAGTTAGGGAATATATGTTGTTATTTTATATTTTTATAAGAATGTCACTTAATTTCTCATAGAGGCTTTGATAAACATTCATGTATGCACTGATAAGCATAGTAGGAGTAATCTGATTTTGATTTGAACTGATGAACCTGATCAGATAAGAATTAAATGGACTCGAGTAGCCAGTAATCTGATGAGAAAAGTATATCATCTATGACCACATAGTAGCTTTGACCCCTAGTTAATAAAAAAATTTGATATTACTAGTGGTTCAGTATTCAGATCCTGTCAATTACGATATCTGTTATACATTGTTACTCCGTTTTATGTCAAGTGATCCCGCTAACTCGGGAGTTTGAGTTATCCTGGTCCAAGTGATCCCTCTAACTTGGGAGCTTGACAAGTGATCCCGCTAACTCGAGAGCTTGACTTTGTTGTTCTCCTGTTTTCGCCTGCATGTATCTTTGGTTTCAGTTTGTTTTCTCATACCTGTTGCATCATGCATAAATTCAGCGTATCAGCATGATATTCATATTCTTATTCTATTTATGTTTCTCTATGAGAATGTGATAAACTATCAATGTATGATAACAATGTAATATTCTCTGCTGAGCTTTGATGATAGCTCATTCCACGACTTAAATGTCTTAGCTGCAGAGCCTGATCCGGAGCACGCAGCAGACCCCACATACATGCCAGAGGAAGAAGAAGAGGGAGAAGACGACGAGGAAGACGATTTCACCGAAGAGTTCTTCCCAAAATAGGTTTGTAGCTTGGGAATGTGAGGAAAGGTAGAGAGAGAAAGGGAAAGATAAATCCAAGACATGTATAAATGATATATAGTAGTTTCAGATATATGTTAGGATGTATAGGTTTTCTTTCCACTGTTTAGATGATGGGTGGCCGTCATCGGAGGAAAGCTATACATCAGATCTTTTGCTTTGTTTATATTGTTGCCAGTTCTGCTTAGAAAAGTAAAAATTAGTTATTTGCCATATTATCCACTGTCAGAATTAATACATTGCTTCCGCAATTGCATCACTTTGAATAAAGAAATAACCCCTTAGATGAAAGGATCATGTCAGGTGATCTGAGGGCGCGACCTTTCCCATTGTAGAGAAGGGGAAAAGTCAGGCTGTCACAGGTGGTATCAAAGCTCGGTGTTAAGTCACTTGGAGACTTACTTCTGGCATAAATATATAGCAAAATAACTCATAGTTGATTAGAAGTAGAAATTAGATTTAGTTATGTTGTCTAATTACGTGTTATCTGACCAAAATAGGTTGAGTTGCCTCCGCGTCATGGAAGAGGTAGGGGTAGACCACCGTTGCCCCATCGCACTTGGCCGAATGCGATTCCAATCGTAGGTTATGAGCATGACACCACTTCAGGAAGTGGTGAGAATGTACACATAGTTGAAAGTTGAATGACAATGGAGAATGTTGCAGAGCATACTCCGCCAGCGCAGACTCCGCCAATAGTCAATACTCCTAAATGGGAAGTACTCCTAGAGTTGAGCAAAATACGGGACACAATCCACAGTTGATAGAAACTATGGTCAACACTATGGCCATGCTTGTCGTTCGACGTCCCGAGGGTTTTACAGAGTTTGTCCAACTTCGACCACCGAGTTTCCATGGTCAGCATGACCTGATGGAGGCTGAAAAGTGGTTAACGCAGATAGAAAAAGTATTGTAAAGAGTCACGTGCACCGAGGAGGAAAAAGTAAGCTGGGCAGCATATAAACTGGAAAGTGAAGCAGAGTCATGGTGGTAGTCTGTCGAAAGAATAAAGATGCCCGGAGTACCATGGACATGGGCAGAGTTCACCAAGGCATTCAATGAAAAATATTTCCCGAAACCCGAAAGATATAAGCTCGAGGTACAGTTTGCAACCTTAGTACAAGGTCAGATGATGGTTAGAGAATATGAATCAGAATTCATTCGTCTTTCTCGCTTTGCACCTTTTCTTGTAGCCACAGAATTGATGAAAACCCAAAAGTTTGAACGGGGTTTGAAACCCCTGATCAAAGAATGCATTTCATTGTTTCAGGCCACGACCTATGCCAATGTGATGAAGTTGGCCTTGATAGCAGAAACTGATGTGGATACCATGTTCAAAAGGAGAGAAGAAAAACAGAAGGCCAAAAAAGCTCCATCTCAGTCCTAAAGTGTCAGTCAAATTAGCAAGCGACCGCGATTCCAAGGACAAGCAGCATTTCAACCAGCTGCAGGAGCTTATGCACGGTCATATGGATCATCGACATTCCCATTACCACCATGGATTCCACATGTTCAGAATCAATCCTTTTCACCGGTGCCGTACATCCGGTTTCCACAAGCACGATGTGTTCTCGACGGGGATCGTACACGGCTTCATCAATAGCTTCGAAAGAAATTTGTGGGAAATGTGGAAAGACACACAAAATAGATGAGTGTCATAAAGTTTCCGGTGCATGTTTTCGATGTGGCAAGATGGGACACCGAATTAAGGAATGCCCAGAACTAGTCGGACTAGCATCAAAGGCGGGACCAGTGTTACGATCGGCACGGCCTACGGTACAAGGCTGAGCTTATGCTATCACTGCAAAGGATGCACGCACTAGTAATGACATCATTCAAGGGATGTTGGTCCATTACATATCTACGTTAATATTTGTTATATATTATCTTTTTAGATAGAGAAAGTGCACCTAGTAAACTATAAATACTACAGTATAAATTGTTAGATTTATATATTATTATTTTTGAATAAGTAAAAGTAATCTAGCTAACATTCGATGGTATGCTTTAGGTATCCTGCAATTATATCCAAAAGATGCTTATTTATGTTATGACGCACGAGTCTTGATAGACCCCAATTTGCTAAAAAATTGAAGAAGTTGGGAGGTATCCCAGAGCCTCTTAACTTTATTCTCAATGTAATACTTTCGACTGGACAGTTTCTCACAACTGATATGGTATATCAATCGGTTATCGTTTGGATCAAGGACTACTGGGGATATGACGCAGTAGCCAACTTGATCTTGCTACCAATACAAGGATATGACGTTATTCTTGGCATCGATTGGTTGTTCAATCACCATGCAAATGTTGACTGTCGATGGAAGATTGTCTCTTTTCGACCACAAAAGAAGAAATCAGCTAAATTCTACCGTCAACAAATCTATCTTTGATATCCGCAATTCGAGCACGACGATTACTTGATGCTAGTGCTCAGGGGTATATTGCTTTCATGCAAAGTAAAGATCGAGAAGTGAAGACACTTTCACTTTCAGAAGTACCAATTGCTCATGAATTTCCTGATGTGTTCCCTGATGAGTTGCCAGGCTTACCTCCTAACAGGGAAGTGGAGTTTGCCATTGAGTTAGCCCCAGATACCGATCTAGTATCGAAAGCATCGTATAGAATGGCACCGACAGAGTTGAAAGAGCTCAAGGAGAAATTCCAAGAGCTTCTTGATAAAGGATTTATTAGACCGAGTGTGTCTCCATGGGACGCACCGGTATTGTTCGTAAAATAGAAAGATGGTTCAATGCACCTCTGCATTGATTATCATCAACTCAATAAACTGACGATCAAGAATAGATATCCGCTCCCCCAAATTGACGATCTCTTTGATCAGTTATAAGGAGCGTGTTTCTTTTCAAAAATTGATCTACGATCAGGATATCACCAGATGAAGGTGAAAGCTGAACATATTTCGAAGACAGCTTTCCGAATGCGTTACGGTCACTACGAGTTTCTAGTCATGCCCTTCGGGTTGACCAACGCACCTGCTGCATTTATGGACTTGATGAATCGAGTCTTTAAGCCTTATCTCGATTAGTGTATCGTGGTATTCATCGATGATATACTCATTTATTCAAAGATAAAGACAGAGCATGAAGATCACCTACGTCTAGCATTGCAAACGTTGAGAGATGCGCAATTATATGCTAAGTTCAGTAAATGCAATTTCTGGTTGAATCAAGTCAGTTTTCTAGGTCATATTATCTCTGAAGCAGGTATTATGGTTGATCCTGCAAAGATTGAAGCTATAGTACAGTGAAAGTAGCCACAGATAGTAACCGAGATTTGAAGTTTTCTAGGTTTTATAGGTTATTACCGTCGTTTTGTAGAAGGATTTTCATGACTGGCTGGACCACTTACGCAGATCACTCGAAAGAATTTTAAATTCGAGTGGGCCGAGGCTTGCGAACAGGGTTTCCCCGGCAAGAAGCCCAGGTGATGAGCTTGCTGCGGCAACCTCATAGGGTTGCCACGGCAAGCCTTGATTGCTGCGGTAACCTCCAACGGATGAAGTTTTGGGTTGTGCTTTTGTGCATTTCGACCTTGGATCCATTAAGGGTCTAGGTGATTACATCTTTGGGTCTTAGGCATATAGTGAGCCATCTGTTGGATGCTAGTTTTTAATATAAAATTATTTTATCATCATTAGGTGCAACATGGTGCACTTTAAGAAAATTTTAAAAACGTATGCAAGAATGGTGTTCTCGGATGTACAAGTACACCTACACTACGAGTAATGTCAGTTTCGGCGATAAGGTAGGGAATATATGTTGTTATTTTATATTTTTATAAGAATGTCACTTAATTTCTCATAGAGGCTTTGATAAACATTCATATATGCACTGATATGCATACTAGGAGTAATCTGATTTTGATTTGAACTGATGAACCTGATCAGATAAGAATTAAATGAACTCGAGTAGCCAGTAATCTGATGAGAAAAATATATCATCTATGAGCACATAGTAGCTTTGACCCCTAGTCAGCAAAAAAAATTGATATTACTAGTCGATAACCATAAATCAGTTTTGCAAATCAATGCTATTATATAATTATAGTAGTTTAGTACATTGCATCATAAAAACATGCATTGAATGCATATTCTTTGAAATTATACGTGGTTCAGTATTCAGATCCTGTCAATTGCGATATCCGTTATACGTTGTTACTCCGTTTTAAGTCCAGTGATCCTGCTAACTCGGGAGCTTGAGTTTCTCGAATCAAGTGATCCCGCTAACTCGGGAGCTTAAGTTATCCTGGTCCAAGTGATCCTGCTAACTCGGGAGCTTGAGTAATCCTGGTCCATGTGATCCCGCTAACTCAGGAGCTTGACAAGTGATCCTGCTAACTCGGGAGCTTGACTTTGTTGTTCTCCTGTTTTCGCCTGCATGTATCTTTGGTTTCAGTTTGTTTTCTTATACCTGTTGCATCATGCATAAATTCAGCGTATCAGCATGATATTCATATTCTTATTCTATTTATGTTTATCTATGAGAAAGTGATAAACTGTCAATGTATGATAACAATGTAATATTCTCTGCTGAGCTTTGATGATAGCTCATTCCATAACTTAAATGTCTTAGCTGCAGAGCCTAATTCGGAGCACGCAGCATACCCCACATACGTGTCAGAGGAAAAAGAAGAGGGAGAAAACGACGAAGAAGACGAGGAAGACGATTTCGCCAAATAGTTCTTCCCAAAATAGGTTTATAGCTTGGGAATGTGAGGAAAGGTAGAGAGAGAAAGGAAAAGATAAATCCAAGACATGTATAAATGATATATAGTAGTTTCAGATATATGTTAGGATGTATATGTTTTCTTTCCACTGTTTAGATGATGGGTGGCCGTCATCGGTGGAAAGCTATACATCAGATCTTTTGCTTTGCTTATATTGTTGTCAGTTCTGCTTAGAAAAGTAAAAATCAGTTATTTTCCATATTATTCACTGTCAGAGTTAATACATTGCTTCGGCAATTACATCACTTTGAACAAAGAAATAACCCCTTAGATGAAAGGATCATGTCAGGTGATCCGATGGTGCGACCTTTTCCATTGTAGAGAAGGGGAAAAGTCAAGTTGTCACATAAACAATAAATAAACCACATGCCCCATGGCCGATCAACCCAAAGCAGGTGTTGTTTTAGGTTGATCATGCCACGCCGCATGTGATCTAGCATGCAGGTGCAGGGATCCATCCCTGCTATCTGGATGCATTCTCCCTATTCTCATATGTGTATGCTTGCGTGTGAATATATATATTCACACACAAGGATACGAGGCAATAATGCCTGCACCCGTTCACTGGATCTTTGCTATCTGGATGCATTCTCCCTATTCTCATGTGTATGCTTGTGTGTGTGTATATATGTGTATCATAAGGCAAAATCAACTTCAACACACCATTAGATTATAGATAAAAATCAACTTCAATATGACACTCTATGATGTTTAGTCAATTAACACACTCCACACTCTAGTTAGACACAAATGACAAAGGCAGGACCACACTCTATGAGGTTTATCTAGTTTTCGCATATAGCATTATGGTTTATGGAACTTTGAGACATTAAAAAATTCACCATTGACCATGGCCTGAAAGTAAAAGCAAAGAATAAATAGCTTACGCCCTAACTGTTGATATGCCCTGTAGTCCTATACCATAAGTAACCACTCTTTCTTCCATAAGTTATATCTACATTTTTAACATCAGAAAATTCTTGTCATTGCAGGAGATAAAAAAAGAAACATGCATCGATTAGGTCATTTAAATTTTTTTAAACATTAGACAGAAAAACCTAACAAAATACCCAAAGGAGGCCCACAAAAAAATAAAATAATATATATATATATATATATATATATATATATATAATTTTAGAAACCAACATACCTATTTATGCATCTAAATCCCGGCTAGCCACCTTTACCTCTATCTATCCCGTCCCCGTTCGATGTGAAGCCCTTGTGATCGGAAATTCCCTCATTGAATACCCATTATCATATTAACCTACTGGTAAATTACACAAAATTAGAGATTGCTTTAACTGGTATGAATATTGGAGATCAGAAAACCCAAAAAAAAAATTGATAAAGATAAAATTTCAGAAACCAACATACCTATTTATGCATCTAAGTCATTTTCATGTCATCTACATTAAACTATATACCATATAATTCTTAAGCACTCTACAACTGCAAGAAGAGCTTACTTAGATTTAACTTCTAACTCTGCACCAGCATAAACCAAGCTTTGATTCAAAATATTGTTGGCATCTTCCTCTGTTAATATTTTTTAAAGTTTTGATTCAAAATATTTTTTGAATGAATTAAAAAATGGGTTTGGGTAGATTCAAAATCAATAGAATATTATATTGAGTTTGTTTGTCAAGCTCGATGGAACCAATTAGATTATATATCAATATATCACACATACATATGAAGTGAAAGGCAATACTATTATTATATGGGAAAGGGCTCGCCTGAAAAGCACCGCTACGAGTTTGATATCAGTGAATCTAAGATTCTTTCGCCAAACAGTGTCAGTAACTAACGGAGGTTGTCCCTCACATCTAACACACAGTTCGATTGCAAAAACTGATGGTATTAGATTCAGTTATACCTTAGCAAAGTTGATTCGACCTGAAGAACATTGTTCTGAAACAAAAATATGAATCAAAAGCGAGATCACAAAGAGCACATACAGTGAAAGAGATGCTTAGAAAGAGTATCATTAGGCATGTACTCGACTACCAAAAGCCGTTCATCCCCTTCAGCACAGCAAAATATCAGATTCACCAATCTCCTATGCCGAACTTTTCCGACCCTGGCCGCCTCCTCCTGAAATCATCAATAAATAAAATTAAATAAAACGAAACTGAATCACTCTCGTATAAAAAGCAGATTACACTAAAATGCAAAAAATAAATAAATATAATCAAATTCAAAAAAACAAAAGAAAACAAAACTAACAGTAACTGTTTGAAACAGTGAAATAGATTATTACACTAAAATGTAAAAACAATAGATAAAATAAATAACCAAATCTCACAATGAACTGTTGAGAATCAGGCCACGACTGTTTCGAAAACCGTTTGACGGCAACCAATCTATTGTTCTCCAACTTTCCTCTATAAACAACATCGGGAGCTTTCTCTCCACTCTCCGACACAATGAAATCGAAGCTGAAACCCTTCGTCGCCGTTCGAAGCTCAGCTAGATCGTATTCTTTAAATGCCGGTACTTAATCCCGCTCAGCTGGATCTGCATCAGCTTCAAAATTATAACAAAAAAAAAAAAAATTCCAAATTCATAATCTCAAAACCAATACATATATCGAAGATCAAAATACCTAGATTAGGTTTCTCCGCTTGTAACGATTCTTCTTTAGGAGACTGAACATTGCTGTTCTTCGACTGTAAACAGCCCATACCGACACAAAATGCGAAACCCTAGAACGAACCGGAACCCGATATTTCCAAAGCTTTGATTCAAAATCTAGGGTTGATCGAGAGAGAGAGGTCAGGGTTTGTCGAGATCGAGCAAGAGAGAGAGAGAGAGAGGCAGGGTTTCGATGAGAAGAAGACGGGTTGAGAGAGGCATGCGAAATGAGAGGGCGGGGCATGCTTAGTGATATAAACTGAAATGAGAGGGGGGTGGTTGGGCCCGACGATATGGCACATGAGCACTTAATGATAGTCACTTGATAGGAGGAGGATTTATTTAAACCACTGATTTAATTTTTTTTAAAAACTATTTTAGGCAGTGGCATATTGCACCACTATTTTAAGTAGTGGCTTATTTTAATACTGCTGTAGTGGTTATTTCCCCATTTTGACGTAGAATCCAAAGCTTGGGCACACACAGGAAGCCTGATTAATAGAAATTACATATGCCAAAATGATGTGTACGTCAAGGGACTGACATTGGTCAGTGTACCACCAACAGTACACATCCCAAGTTCCAGATAAACTCTGATTATCAAATGGTTCAAATCTTCAGATGGGAATTTTTTCACATTGAGCGAATGATGTTCATATTGTGGAAACCTTAGATTGGTCAAAAAATCTGCGAAGGCCTAAAATTGGGAACTGAGTGCAATCTCGGAATCTCTACAGGAACAGGGAGATCAGGGATGTAATGTCCCGGAAAATTTTGTGCTTTTATTGTGCACCTCGAGAAGCGGACCGCCTGGTCAAGCGTTTGACCGAGTCAACATTGACCCGGTTGACGTAATCGGACGGGTAAAAGCGATGTAGTCAAGGCAATGATGAATGGTGGGTTGTATGTATACGTACACTTAATCAGTGTATGTGCTTTACACCCGATTATAAAGGCTATAATATAAGATAATAGAAAAAAAAAAAAAAAAAAACAGAAAATGGGTATTTATTGCTTGATTTAGGGTTGTTGAGAGAAGTAAAGAGAGAGAGAGAGAGAGGGAGTAAATGCTAAGAAATCGGGTGATTGAATCAAAGGAGGAGGATATTAAATGTAGATCGTCGATTTTGGCTCACGAGGTCCAACGGATCGAGCTCGGGATCAAGAAGAAGTTTGGTTTGGGGTTTGTGGAACCCTAAGGAGTTAAAGACTAGGATCAAAAGAATCGGATCGAAAGAGGTATGCTTGAAGCTTTGCACACTGAAATTATAGCAAAAACGTGGTATTTATTGTTTTAGAAAAATGAGAAATGAAGTTGATGAGGATGGTAATGGAGTAGATGAGTTCATGGAGAGATGAACTCGATCCACGCCTGAGATGAGATCAATTCGTTCGAACGAAATAAGTTTTCGTTTGAACGAAGTTGGCTGGTGAAGGTAAAGAGAAATAAGGGAGATTTCGTATGAACGAAATAAATTCATTCGAACGAAATTGGATTTTCGTTCGAACGAAATTATTTCGTTCGAACGAAATTGAATTTCGTTCATTCGAAATGGGCTGGCTTTAGGCTTGGGGCCTATTTGGGCATGGAATAAATTGTGTTTGAGCCTAAACTTGTTGGCCCAAGGTTTATTCATGGTGATGATGATCTTCATGCGTTGATCATGCCTAGGTGGTCGCGGATCATCGAATCTCTTGGTCGGAACGAGTAATGGATCAAAAGGTTTTTAGACGCAAATGAGGTAGGGGAACGTCTAAACTAGTACACTGTATTACGAGCACATACGTAGTGATAGTTTATAATGCATGTCTCTTTAAAAGTTGTTTGATCTATGGCTACAGGTAAAGAATAGTGTTGATGCATGTCTCTTTAAAAGTTAATGGTGTATGGTCACGCAAATCATAAGGAAATTCTTAAGTAAGAAGCGATCATCCCAGGGATGTAAGAAATACAAAGGCATCGCAGAGGTGCCACAGAAAAAGTGACATCCCAGGGATGTGTTGTGGATGTAAGGATCCACGTTAAGAAACAAACAGAAATTAAGAATGCACGGGCTGGGTTTTAATATCTATTAGCACAAATTCACGGTGAACAACTATATGTATTGCACAGTTGATTTAAGGTTCAAAGAATACCCAACCGACGCGGCGGTATACCCGTGACTGACGCGGCAGGATATCCGTGACCGGTACGGCGGCGAATCCGTACACTAGCAGACATCCCAGGGATGTATAGTAGCAGTATAGTCGTCACCTACGAGATAGGGACGTGGACAGTGAAATGAAAAATAGTCTGATTAGACGGCGATGGAGGGTATTCCATCGGGGCTCGATGCTATATTGCTCGAGGATTATTTAAGTTAAGATTTAAGTGTAGTCTCAGCCTGGTTGCAACTAAAAGGAGGTGAACCTCATCTTGAAATTAAATGAGTAAAGTAATAATTGTAGTCAAGTGTTTTATCGCATTTTCAGTTTACATTTCAAGAAAAGATTATTGTTGGTTCATGTTTTATTTCTGTCATTAAATGTATGTTTGTAAGATGGATATACTCGTTGTGATATTGCCCTACTGAGCTAGGATGTAGCTCACCCTTGACTATATGTCACAGATGATGATTTAGGCGTGATGCCACGTGTTGGACCCGAGGACCCGGAGATACGCACGGGAGGAGTCTGAGCCCCCTAGAGAATTCTTCTAGAAGATTTGCTGCGTATTTTGAGAGTTTTTGGTGAGAAAGTGCTTTCGGCTTGGTGCATCCAGCCACAAATTTTTGTAAAAAATTAAAGATACATGTAATAGCATTTTGTCGAACCGTTGAGGTGTCCGTAGTTACGGCACTAATGGTTCGGGTTGGTTCTCTTGTTCATGTTGCGGCATGAGTTGAGAACTATCTTTTGGATTTTGTGCTGTGAGTTAACAAATAGTAGAAATGGAGTTTTGCTTTCGCATTTTATCTTTCTATGGTTTCTTTTGGGATGGTTGTACCAAGTGTTCCACATTAAATCTTGGGGCATGGCCTCAAGGGCTATGCCGATGGCACGGGTTTCGAGGTAGCGAAACCCGGGCTGTCACAGTTGGTATCAAAGCAGGTTTCTTTTGAATGTCTGACATGTCTTGGATTTTGTCAGAGTGAAGGGACCGTCTGCTAATGAGACTTTGATTTCACGTGCAGAACGCGATGTCTTCTGGAAGAAGGGGTCGACCTAGGGGTAGTCAGAGTAGAAGTCAAAGGGGTGAAGAAGAGATTCGTCCAGAGTCCAGTAGAGACAGAGAAGACCTTAATGAAAAAGATGGAAGAAGGGGTGATGTGACTGATCGCATTGCAGTAGCCATGGAGGCTATGGCTATGCTATATGTGATCTGTACCAATTTTGGCCGAGCAAACAACGTTGATGGCGACTAACAATCCCAATAGTCATCAGCCGCCGCCACCACCCCTCCAACTATTACCCTAAATGGTTTGTCGACTTTAGAGACCGAGGCCTCTAGCTTCTATGGGCTGACGTTGGAAGCGAAGAGATGGATGAACCAAATCAAGAAGCTCCTAGACGGATTACAGAGTACAGAAAATGAGAAGGTCGGATGGGCCTCCTTTCAGTTAGAGGGAGATGCCGATCCTTGGTGGAAGTCAGTGCTAAGAAAAAGGGAAGTTGAGGACCCTCACCGTCCGTGGACTTGGGCGGAGTTTGTGAGTGAGTTTAATCGAGTATTTTCCAAAGCGATATGTAGTCCAAATGAGAAGGGATTTGCAAACTTACAACAAAGGCGAGAATACGGTGTGGAATTTACACGATTATCTCGACACGCATCTGAGTTGGTGGCTACCGAGAGCATGAAGGCGTATAAGTTTGAAGAAGGGTTGAGACCAAACATCCGCGAACAGTATCAATCTTTGAACTTGAACGTTATGCGACGAATGGGAAAAGCATTAGTAAAGAGATATTTATGGAGTTTATAAAAGACGGATCAACATGATGGAAACCTAACAGCCTGTGGGGGACAAGTGAGTATGACTCGGGAAACAAAAAGCCGAGGTTTACTACGCCAGCTCCCCCCCCTAGACAAATCACGTATTCAAATTCCTCGAGGCCACCTACATCCACAATGGCAAAACCGATACGGTATGAGAACTCCACCGAATCAAGGGTGTCCGCTAGTCAAGCCTCCTCACGAGCACCTCTGTTACACCAAGGAAACTCAGGCAAAATGCGGCAAGCCTCACAGAACGATTGATTGTAGGCGGGGAATGCAAGGCTGCTATCGATGTGGAAAGTTGGGGCACGTCATCAAAGACTGTCCGGAAACGAACAAGGGACGGACGGCTTTTGTTTCTACACCAAGGCCATTTCAAGATAAGAAGCCGATTGTACAAGGAAGGGTTTATGCCGTCACGGCGGAGGATGCTCGCAATTCCTCCGATATCATACAGGGTGAGTCTTCATTAAGATTGAAATTGCTTATAATATTGACTAGAATATTTTGAAATGCATTTAGTAGAGAGGTTGCATCTGTGTAGGTTAAATAATTGCTTTGATTTTTTTGTTGAATTGTATGAAATCATGAATAAGTCCGAGACACTAGTGGAATACTAAAATGTGCATCCACTATAGGTACTGTACACGTGTATGGGAACGAGAGTCATGAGGCGTGTGAGGCTAGGGCACTAATAGACCCAGGGTCTACGCATTCATTTGTTACACCTCGGTTCGTAAAGAGAATGAAAGTCAAACCAAATGCATTAGATTTCGTTCTAGCGGTGACTATCCCAACGGGACGAGCAGTTGACGCAGAATTGGTCTGTAAAGCGGTGACTATAGCCATTGAAGATGGGGAGGTGTATGAATTGTCCGCGAATTTAATTCTTTTGGACATGCAGGGATTCGACGTGATCCTTGGCATGGACTGGTTGTCACAACATTGTGCAACGGTCGATTGCAAAAACAAAATCGTCATCTTTAGGCCGACTTCAAGCAGATCATTCCGATTCAAGGGAGTGAGGACAAAGTTTCTACCACATGTGTCCGCCATCAAGGCCGAACGCCTAATTCGAAATGGATGCAGTGGTTACTTGGCCTTCCTGAAGGATGACAAGAAAGAAAAGAATGTTATTACTGAGATTGCAGTGGTATGTGAGTTTGACGATGTTTTTCCAGAGGAGTTGCCAGGATTACCTCCGGATCGAGAAGTGGAGTTTGCTATCGATTTGGCACCTGGGACGGAGCCGATCTCTAAAGCACCATATAGGATGGCTCCGGCCGAGTTGAAGGAGTTAAAAGAGCAACTGCAAGAACTCCTCGACAAGGGCTTTGTGAGACCGAGTGTATCTCCTTGGGGTGCGCCGGTTTTATTTGTTAAGAAAAAGGACGGGTCACTGAGGCTGTGCATTGACTACCGTCAACTAAACAAACTCACTATAAAGAACAAGTACCGCTACAAGAATAGATGACTTGTTTGACCAATTACAAGGCGTAGATACTTTTCTAAGATCGATCTACGATCCGGATATCACCAACTCGAGTTAAAGGTAAGATATTCAAGACCGCTTGGACGAGATACGGACACTATGAGTTTTAGTGATGCTCGGGTTGACGAATGCTCCGGCGTCGTTTATGGATCTCATGAATCGGGTATTTAAGCCGCACCTGGACTCTTTTGTCGTTGTATTTGTCGATGATATCCTCATTTATTCTAAGTCAAAGCAAGCGCATGAAGAACATTTGAGAATAGCCTTACAAACGTTGCGTGAACACCAACTATACGCCAAGCTCAATAAATGCGAGTTCTGGTTAGAAGAAGTTAGCTTTTTGGGACATGTCGTCTCAAAGGATGGTGTCACGAGATCCTACTAAGATTAAGGTCCGTGCAATGGGAACAACCAAAGACGGTCACCGGCACGCAGCTTTCCTTTGGGTTAGGGTATTATGACGCTTTTGTGGAAGGGTTTTCCAAATTATCGGGCCCTTGACTAGACTTACACGCAAAGATGTGCGATTCGAATGGACCGATGCATGTGAAGCAAGCTTTCAAGAACTGGTACTTGCAATTCCTTGAGCGGTGGAGGTTTTACTGTATAGCGACGCTTCTCGTAATGGTTTAGGCGTGTGCTAAACCAACATAAAAGGTCATTGCTTATGGGTCAAGACAATTGAAGGACCACGAGAAAATTACCCAACGCATGACCTCGAGCTCGCATAGCGGTCATCTTCGCATTGAAGATATGGAGACATTATTTATATGGGGAGACCTTGAGATCTTCAACGACCATAAAAAGCCTCGATACTTATTTACGTATGAAGGCTGAACATGAGGCGTGAAGGTGGATGGAGTTTCAAAGATTATGATTGCTCCATTCAATACCACCTGTGCAAGGCCAATGTTGCGTGCAGATGCTTTAAGTCGTAAGAACCCGGCTCGATTAGCGAACCTTGTGATGGGAATGCAGTGGAAATTGTTCAAGACTGTCAATGTATGATGCTAGGATCAAGTACAAGCGGGCTCTGCTTGGCTAATATCTCAGTGAGGCCGATCATTTTCGAACACATACATGAGCTGCAGATGAAAGACCCCGAACTGGTAAAGATTCGGAAAGAGGTAGTGGAAGGTACTAGACCGGATTTTTCGATAAGGGAGGACGGTTCCTTGCTATTCCGGGGACGTCTTTGTATTCCTGTCGATGCCGGTCTGCGGCAAACTATTTTAGATGAATCGCACAAATCTATGTACGCAATCCATCCAGGTAGCACTAAGATGTATCAAGATATGCGTAAGCGCTACTGGTGGAGAGGTCTCAAACACGACGTAGCTGAGTATGTGTCAAAATGTTTAACATGTCAACAAGTGAAGGTGGACCATCGACACCCTGCTGGCTTACTACAACCTCTACCTATACCGGAATGGAAATGGGACTCTATCTCCATGGATTTCGTTGTCGGGTTGCCGCGAACGGCGAAGAGGCACAACGCTATCTGGGTAGTTGTGGATAGACTGACGAAGTCTGCTCACTTCTTGCCCTACAACTCTATGTATAGCGCAGGCAAACTCGCGGAGCTCTATATGAAAGAGATAGTGCGCTTGCATGGCATTCCAAGCAGTATTGTATCTGATCGCGACCCATTGTACACTTCAAAGTTTTGTGAAATTTCAAGAGGGTATGGGTACTGATTAGATTTCGATTCTGCGTTCCATCCACAAACCGATGGATGCATGTAACGGGTGAACCAAGTAATTGAAGATATGCTCGGCGTGTATGCGAACCATGTGGATCATGGGATCAACACCTTCCTTTGATTGAATTTGCATACAACAATAGTTTTCAGCAAGCATCGAATGGCGCCAGATGAAGTTTCTCACGGTAGGGCGATGTACATCGCCCACCAACTGGGAAGAAACAGGAGAAAAATTTGTGCTTGGCCCGGAAGCTCTTGAAGAAAATGCCAAGTTGGTACGTATGATAAGGAACGACTCGTCGGCACAAGCACAAAAGAGCTATGCCGATGCTTAACGAGCGAGCCTAGATTTAGCCGTTGGCGATCATGTGTTGTGAAAGTGTCACCCATGAAGGGTGTGATGCGTTCGGAAGGAAGGAAAGTTAAGTCCTCTTTATATCGGGCCCTTCAAGTCTTTCGAGTTGGCGAGGTAGCCTATCGCATCGGGTTGCCTCCATTGTTTGATAGGATACACGATGTTTTCCATATTTCTATGCTCCGAAAATACGTGAGGGACCCTACTCATATTTTGACTGATCAACCGGTGCAACTTCAAGAGGACTTGACTATGATTGAAGACGCCACTCAAATTCTCGACCGAAAGGAGCAAATCCTACGCACTAGGGTCATCCCATTGGTGCTAGTCAAGTGGGGAAACCACCCTGTTGAAGAAGCAACTTGGGAGAGAGAAACGGAAATTCGAGACTTGTATCCCCATTTGTTTGAGTGATTGACTGTGTGCTTGGTTAAAATGGAACTAATTGTGGAATTTTTATTTTGTGCCGAGTTTTACGTTTCCACCGTATCCCTATGAAATGGGTACACAAGGTTAGTATTGGGAAAGCACGAATGATCCTTGTAAAATTTTTATATACTATGCGGAATTACAACTTTGGAACTCTTTCATCTATATTTTATAATTTTTTTTATTTTTATTTTATTTTATTTTATTTTTATTACACCTTGCACACACACTTCGTTAAGGTTTGCGTGTGCGATTCGGGTTTTTGTGGGGTATGAACAGATTGTTAAATTGAATGCACCGATCTATGTGATCGATCTACACGTAAGTGGACGCTGATCGTTCACGTTGTAAGGGAGCACGTGGTTGAGGTGATGGATGGCTACTCCATGGAGGGGCCGAATGGTTGGCTTTTGGTGTAGCCAGAAATCGTTCAAACGAAATAATTTCGTTCGAACGATTTCTGCTTGGCAGTGGGCACAAATGTGTGCCAAGGAGATTCGAACGAACGAAAATCGGTTCGTTCAAACGATTTTTGAACCCGACGCCCTGGCCACACTTTTCGTTCGAACGAAACCAATTCGTTCGAACGAATTCCCCTATTTATGCTATAGAGGGTTGGTTCCAACCCATTTCGTGCGAACGAAACTCTTCCCCTTCCTCCATTCTCCTCCTTCCTAGCTTGCAAGGGTTCAACGGATTCGCCGGTTTTCGCCGATTCCGGTCATCTTCAACCTTAGAACCACTTGAAATCTACCATTTGGGTCGTCTAGAGGTAATCTCCAACCTCTATTTTGTATTACATCACCACTCGCTTAGATCTTCTTCCTTTTGGGGGCAAACCCTTAATCCCCAAATTGAAATTTTCTCATCATGCCACCTAAGACCCGTCAAGCTACGGCTAGCGCGGCATCGAAGAAACCCACTTCGGGTTCTTCTTCTCAACAAACACCGAAGAAACCGCCCACGGGTTCTTCATCGGCACCACGAGCACAGGCGCCACCCCCACCATCCGTACGTGAGCGCCCAAATGAGTGGTGGTCAGATAAAGATTTTGAACCCGAATGGATCATCGATCCTAAAACTTTTGCCGATCGTGAAGAAACACATTGGGCCTTTGAGTACGTCTCTACCGCGGGCTTGACCGGTATCCTTCGCCCATGCAAGGACAGTTACTACCCTCGAATAGTGCGTCTATTCTATCAAAATATGGAACTCATTGGAACTCAATTCAAAATTTTAAAAACAAAGATTGATGGTCGGCCATACACATTCACTTTTGATGATGTGGCCGACGCTTTGGAGTGTTTTCATACCTACAACCACGAGGATATCGCCCTCGCCGAGCCTTTTCCAAACACATTGGACTACAAATATGTGGCCGCTCAAATGACCCATGGCCGAACTGGTTCGGGTCGCTCAATTAGTCGCGCCCATTTACCCCGTGAACTTTGGATGCTCGATTCAATCATCCAATGCAACCTCTATCCCTTACGCCATCGAACCGAGCGGGTCGGTGAAGTTCAAATGGCATTGTTTGCGGCATTTAAGGGCCGATGGTTTAATGCCCCGAAGATGGTCTTGGAAGGATTAAAATATGCACGAAAGAAGATGTTGCCCAACGTGAAAAGATCTACGACATGCCGTATGCCGATGTCACTTATTTCCTAATGGTCGAGGACTATGCGGGTGATCACACATATACCCTCTCCCCAAGTGAATTTAAATTAACGGGGAACGCTCCTTCCATTCACCATGGTCGATTGAATAGGACCTATGTTAAATTGAGAAGAACCACCACTAGGAACCCCGGCTCGGGACCACCAAAGACATGAGACCCCGGTATATGATGACCCTCTTGCCAGCTCCACCAATACTACCTGTGGCCATGCTCCGGATTACGCACGCCACACATGGGGACATGCCTACCCCAACTCGACCGATATCTATGCCCTATTGGAGGCGATGCGTCAAATGGCGAGAACAACCGCCTCTGCCGGCGGCTAGACTATCATGGCGCACTCCATGCCGAGCGGTCGTTTTATGTATCCTGATGATTATCTTCAGCGCATGGCGGCAGTGCAGGCTTGGTCTTCGGGTGCATCTACTTCGGGTGCGGGCGGGCATGGTGATGACGGGAGCATTCCGCCGGGCGGCGGAGCATCTTGATTGTTTTTATATGGTCTTTTAGTTGATGGTGGATGTTTTGGTTTATTTACTTTTGGCATTGTAAATTTTGGGACAAATGTAAATTTTAAAACAGGTACATGAGGACGCGTTTCCTCCGAACGATTGTGGCATGGCTGCCACCCTAGGCTTCGTCACTGTTTTGTTTTCTTTTATCGTATCTATGTATGGGTGTGGATATTTCATTAGTAAGTGTGCCAGTTCTTGATACGTGTACTCTTGCTTCTCTTTGATGTCTCTGTATGTGAATGACTTCAATATCTTTGTGTCGCTGGTCACGCATGCTCGTGCACCCACTTGTGTGTGCGGCCCCATGCTGTGGTGTGGGGGAGAACTTGGGAATAATTTTCGAGGACGAAAATTTCCAAGGAGGGGAGAATGTAATGTCCCGGAAAATTTTGTGCTTTTATTGTGCACCTCGAGAAGCGGACCGCCTGGTCAAGCGTTTGACCGAGTCAACATTGACCCGGTTGACGTAATCGGACGGGTAAAAGCGATGTAGTCAAGGCAATGATGAATGGTGGGTTGTATGTATACGTACACTTAATCAGTGTATGTGCTTTACACCCGATTATAAAGGCTATAATATAAGATAATAGAAAAAAAAAAAAAACAGAAAATGGGTATTTATTGCTTGATTTAGGGTTGTTGAGAGAAGTAAAGAGAGGGAGTAAATGCTAAGAAATCGGGTGATTGAATCAAAGGAGGAGGATATTAAATGTAGATCGTCGATTTTGGCTCACGAGGTCCAACGGATCGAGCTCGGGATCAAGAAGAAGTTTGGTTTGGGGTTTGTGGAACCCTAAGGAGTTAAAGACTAGGATCAAAAGAATCGGATCGAAAGAGGTATGCTTGAAGCTTTGCACACCAAATTATAGCAAAAACGTGGTATTTATTGTTTTAGAAAAATGAGAAATGAAGTTGATGAGGATGGTAATGGAGTAGATGAGTTCATGGAGAGATGAACTCGATCCACGCCTGAGATGAGATCAATTCGTTCGAACGAAATAAGTTTTCGTTTGAACGAAGTTGGCTGGTGAAGGTAAAGAGAAATAAGGGAGATTTCGTATGAACGAAATTGCAAATTCGTTCGAACGAAATTGAATTTCGTTCATTCGAAATGGGCTGGCTTTAGGCTTGGGGCCTATTTGGGCATGGAATAAATTGTGTTTGAGCCTAAACTTGTTGGCCCAAGGTTTATTCATGGTGATGATGATCTTCATGCGTTGATCATGCCTAGGTGGTCGCGGATCATCGAATCTCTTGGTCGGAACGAGTAATGGATCAAAAGGTTTTTAGACGCAAATGAGGAAGGGGAACGTCTAAACTAGTACATCAGACATAACGAGCACATACGTAGTGATAGTTTATAATGCATGTCTCTTTAAAAGTTGTTTGATCTATGGCTACAGGTAAAGAATAGTGTTGATGCATGTCTCTTTAAAAGTTAATGGTGTATGGTCACGCAAATCATAAGGAAATTCTTAAGTAAGAAGCGATCATCCCAGGGATGTAAGAAATACAAAGGCATCGCAGAGGTGCCACAGAAAAGTGACATCGAGGATGTGTTGTGGATGTAAGGATTCACGTTAAGAAACAAACAGAAATTAAGAATGCACGGGCTGGGTTTTAATATCTATTAGCACAAATTCACGGTGAACAACTATATGTATTGCACAGTTGATTTAAGGTTCAAAGAATACCCAACCGACGCGGCGGTATACCCGTGACTGACGCGGCAGGATATCCGTGACCGGTACGGCGGCGAATCCGTACACTAGCAGACATCCCAGGGATGTATAGTAGCAGTATAGTCGTCACCTACGAGATAGGGACGTGGACAGTGAAATGAAAAATAGTCTGATTAGACGACGATGGAGGGTATTCCATCGGGGCTCGATGCTATATTGCTCGAGGATTATTTAAGTTAAGATTTAAGTGTAGTCTCAGCCTGGTTGCAACTAAAAGGAGGTGAACCTCATCTTGAAATTAAATGAGTAGAGTAATAATTGTAGTCAAGTGTTTTATCGCATTTTCAGTTTACATTTCAAGAAAAGATTATTGTTGGTTCATGTTTTATTTCTGTCATTAAATGTATGTTTGTAAGATGGATATACTCGTTGTGATATTGCCCTACTGAGCTAGGATGTAGCTCACCCTTGACTATATGTCACAGATGATGATTTAGGCGTGGCGACCGACGTGTTGGACCCCGAGGACCAGATGCGTCTGAGGAGTAGCCCCTTCAGAGAAATTCTTCTAGAAGATTTGCTGCGTATTTTGAGAGTTTTTGGTGAGAAAGTGCTTTCGGCTTGGTGCATCCAGCCACAAATTTTTGTAAAAAATTAAAGATACATATAATAGCATTTTGTCGAACCGTTGAGGTGTCCGTAGTTACGGCACTAATGGTTCGGGTTGGTTCTCTTGTTCATGTTGCGGCATGAGTTGAGAACTATCTTTTGGATTTTGTGTTGTGAGTTAACAAATAGTAGAAATGGAGTTTTGCTTTCGCATTTTATCTTTCTATGGTTTCTTTTGGGATGGTTGTACCAAGTGTTCCACATTAAATCTTGGGGCACGGCCTCAAGGGCTATGCCGATGGCACGGGTTTCGAGGTAGCGAAACCCGGGCTGTCACAAGGGAGCTCCCATTGGCCCATTTTTATAACCCCAAATGGCAAAACTTGATTTTAATCAGGAAGAATGCTTATGCCAGGTGGCACATCATAGCAGCTGTAAAAACTGCAGCAATATTTTTTTTATCGATAAATAAATAAATAAAAAGGCAAATGAAATTACAAGACACTAGAGTAGGGAAACCCTAATCCAACGAGGTGCTGAAGAAAGGATCCAACCACAGTAGAATCCTCATAATCCGAGCCATGTGATGTAGTCTTAACACTTTTGAGTGATTATCTGAGATTTGACTTCGATGCACAGCTTGTCCACTTAGCAGTGGGTGCATGGTGCGGAGTCAGAAGCATAGTCAAAAATTATTTTTATTCTTTCAGAGCGATTCACCTCACTCAGACCCACTTTATGCCTTAGCCGGATAACATTGCAATATAATGCCAACATATCAGCAAACAGTTGGGAACAACAACATATAATCTATAATTTTTCTTCTTTAATCTTAGAAAGGCGAGTGCGGCGCTACAATCACCACATTTCTCACTCTACAAAGACAATCGATCAATCATTGAATAAATGTAGGGCCAAAAAAAAAAATTCCAGGATCAGTTCTGAAAAAACACTTGTATGGGCAGTTCATGCCTTTATTTCCAGTTCTGTGGCATCGGTAACACTACTACACTAGTTCTGAACTGATACACACAGATTACCTTCCATGAACTCTTGTCAAGATTGAACTCTTGTTCGGTGGCATCGGTAACCTTCTCACCAGTTCGGTGGCATCGGTAACATTATTACACTACTACACCAGTTCGGTGGCATCGGTAACCTTCTCGTTCAAGATTGAACTCTTGTTCAATTTGGAAAAGAGGTTGTTATAGAACCCTTGCCTGGAAGATGGGTGAAAGCGGACCTACCACTATCCACTCCATGATAGGGGGGCATTAGCGTATGAACCATAGTCACAAAGTCAGGAGTCGGCAACAAAGGTTTTAATCCAGAAAAAATGTAAAAAATTGGTCAAAGTAGGAAAAAAGGGACAATAAAAAATAAAAATAAATATATCATATATAATACATTTTAAGTTAAAAATAATTATTTCAAGGAACAAAATATAAAAATAGGTAAAACCTAGAAGTATGAACGAAACAGTACAAAACCTAAAGAATTTTTTCCCTTTAAGCATAAGTGAAAAAGAGAAAAGAAAAAAAAAATCAGACATCACAAACATCGCCAATTAATCGGTCAAGTCGTGACTTGGCCGATTAAGTGGCGATATTGTCGGGATGGCTGCAACTCGTTGACTTTTTCAGATTTTTTTTTAAAATCGGAGACTTTGTGATTATGGTATGAACAAAGCAGATGAAGGAAAATAAAGTACTCATGTCTCAACACCATGAGTGAATATCAAGAATTTGGGTATCAGATTCAATTAAATCTACCTCATAAATATTTTATAACAGATCCCATGCTTTGGTATTATCTAATTCCGGCTCATATCTTTGATGAGCAGTAAATATAAGTATGGACAGGCTCACCTTGGCAGAGATTTAATACTTATTGATGCATAATACTTCATACAAACATCAGCACACTATAGGAACATGAGAGGTTCATTGAAAAATGCATGCAACAAATTTTAGAAAATACTTATAGAGAAGATGTGGAACAAATTTCATATTGGTCTATCTTTCACACAAAGAAGTGTGCACATTTCAAGCGTAAATAAAGGAAAGATTCAAAATCTTGTAATCTTTCTAATAGGAGATCCTATTATCAGTCTCCTTGATGAAGCTTCCTAAATTGACCAGAACATGGCAGACTACTACAAAAGGTATGTATGTATATGTATATCACTTTTTTTATAGGAAAACTTGTCTTATTGAAAAGAAATAAAAAATTGAGAGAACAAAAGCTAAGCGAGTAGCTTACCGAAGAAGACCATAGGAGTAATCAGCCCAGATACATAATGCATAAATGGGCAGATTCTGTCTTTAATTCATGAAGCCAGCAAACATCTTTGCACCTCCTGCCCATAAAACGGTAGATGACCTTGCAGTGCCTTCAAATGTTTTGAGATTTCTCTCAACCCAGAACTGCCAAAAGATGGCCACAACGATAAGTTTCCCAATAAGCAAAGCATCCATCCTAAAGTGGGGAGGACAGAAACAAAATGAAAATCATACCCAAGGATATAGACCACAACCCAAATAACAAACAAAACCGAATATCTCATTTATCACTTTCGATCAACAATAACTTCAAAGCGATACCGACCAGTATACAAATCCACAGCAAATTTTACGCACACATCATCCCACTCTTTAATGAATTTGGACATCCAACTCAAAACCACCAAATCTTGTAAGAGGAGAGACAAGGGTATGATTTTCCAATGTGGGTATAAACGCAGCACGCCCTTGCAGGTGTTGGCCGGACTGAGCCAAACCACGTGGAGAAATGAACTGGATGACATGGAGTGGAGAAAGGTCTTCTCTGATACCATGATAAATTTTGACAGCCAACTCAAAACCAATTGGCAATGAGTGGAGAGGCCCAAGATCTTATAAGAGGAGTGATGAGGCTATAATTGTCCAATGTGGGACTAAAATCAAGATCGTTAACTTCATGCAGAACCTGAACCAGAGTATTAGAGACACCAACCCACATGTCAAAGATTTCCTAAAAGAAGTCTAGTAACTTTCAAGGAAAGTCCCCTTTAGGGAAGATCTCACATCTGGCAACATGACTCATAGATGTACTTCAACAGAAGCCTATACAACATACTGGTGTGAACCTCCAATGATTATTTGAGTGAATATTGAATAGGGATAATACTTGGAAGTCTGATGGCTGGTCGTACCCAATGCACAAGGCTCCCGCTTTCAGTGGGAACTGGGAGATGTAGATAGTAGGCTGCCTTACCTCCATTTTGAACAGGCTGATTCCTTGACTTGAATCTACGACTTATCGCTTTAGGCGAACAGCTAGTATTACCTTAGCACTTCTACTTTTGGGATTTTCTCAGTGCCGACACTTGGTGGCACTTAGCACTCCTCAAACAGTACGAAACATCTAGAAATGTATGAAAATACCACATAATATCATCAAAATGTTCATCGTTTTGACAACGATGGAATGAACTTCGTTCTAAAAATAATAATTGTCTAAGGTTTAGTAAGTAGTAACTACTAAATAAATGGTTTGGGTCATTGAAAATGATTTTTATAATATAGTTAACTTTTATTTAGGTTCATGACATACTTTTCATTACATATCTTAATTGGCTCCTTAATATTCCCCTTCAATTTTCTTCCATAATATGTTCTATTTACCTAATTTATTTTTCCTAAAGCCGGGCTGCCGTACTGGAATCTTTAAATACTAGCATGCTAAACATCTATTGGCACCTTGACACTTGGCACCCATGCCACATGTCTAGGTTCCACTGCGGACAGGACTTGGAAGTCTGATGGTAAAAAAAGAAAACTATTCACAATACTTGGTACCATTGTCCCACAAATCTGGCCCCTGCCCCTGGTACCAAAGCCTATAGAAGTGGATGGAGAATCTTCACTGCATACATAACCCAAGTTGGCTTTAGATGAATGCCGATGAAAATATTAAGTTCAAACTACTCATGCGTGGACTAAAAAAAATGTGGGTCTTCAGATGAATGCCCAGCTTGCTAATTCCTCTTCAAAATGATTGAAATAATTAGCAAACCTAACCCAAGTTGGCTTTAGATGAATGCAGATGAAAATATTAAGTTCAAACTGCTCATGTGTGGACTGAAAAAAGTGTGGGAAATGTCTTCAACGTCAACTTCTTTATTTCATTTCTTTTTATATTTACTTGTATATTAAAAGAGACAAATAACCATACAAAGGGCACAAGCAAGTATTCGGCCACGAGCCACACCCTATATTACATCAAAGTTGGGGTTAATAGATAGCTAATGTCAGTGACACCACCCTATGCAAGTTTTTCAGCAATATCATCTAATGAACAATGAACTTTGGAAAACTCCATCTACATTGCAGGTCATCAATTACCTTGCAAAAACTTCCCTCGGCACAATTGTTTACCGGATTAGGAAGGAAAGTAACTACAGGCACTTTGACGACTCACAGACGCAGGGCCCTACCACTTGCAGGGTAGGCTCCCACGGATTAAGCACACCTTATACATGTATCATAAATCTTTACTGAATGTGACATGGAATCTATGAAGGTTTTTTTAACGTTAATATGAAATCTTAACACAAACAATTAGACTTCGATCTGCGTAGACTTTAGAGAACTTAACGAGGTCACAAAGATGGCTCCCATCACTTCTTGTTGCATTCCAAGATAGCATCACCAAAGATGTCAGATTGAAGATGGACCACATAGTCATTACATGAAGCTAAACAACAGCAGGAACCCTTGTTGGCCACTTTCTGTAATTTAATCCCTACTAATTGGTACATTTGATGTGCAGGTTCTACATGTACTCAGGGAGTTAGTCAGGTGCACTAAGAGGCCAGATACCCCGTCCCCCCCAAAAAAAAAACACACATAGCAAGAACAACAAAATTATGAATAGTTGGGGCTGCACACAGATCCCTCACAAATTTGTACACTGATGGCTCTTCAGGGGGTCACTTTCTCTCGGCTTTCTGTGGTCCTTCAAAATACACACAAATTCTAAACATTGAATTGGAAGAATTGGCAATTGATATTTTTAATGCCAAGATTATGAGCATCTCTCACATTGTAGTGGAGTCAGATTCGAAGGCTGCAGTCGATGCTGTTGCTGGACACCTCTCAAACTCCTTACAAAACTATCACATCTCCCATATTTCACGTGAAGGGAAAGCATTCACAGGTGCTCTTTCAAAGCTAGAAATAATAAAGACCTAATGGAAATATACACCAACTCCATTGCCAAAAATCTTCCTCCAATTTCAATGAATCTGCAATGCTACAATGTGTACATAAATGAGGATAACAGCAAGGGACTGAATTTTATCATAATCCCAAAATCAAGCACTGATCCTGGAGTAAAGAGGTAGAACTGAAAATGAGAAAATGAATCAAAAAACAAAAGAGAAAATTCTCGAACTAAGCTCAAATCGCAGATCTGAACCTGGAGTGAAGAGGCAGAACGGAAATTGAGCTTAAATATATGATTCAAAATGTCTCCACAAGGTACATAACTAAAAATATAGCTCAGAAATAGGCAAAGAGGTAATAGAATTTGAAGATATCATTCAGAAGTTGGTAAATACAACAGAACTTAAGATATCATAGCATAGAAAAGTAATTCCACAAATCTACATCAGGCTTCAGAAAATTTCCCTAGTTTCATAAATCCCTATCCTTTCTAAAATTCCAACTCAGTTTTGTCAAAATCACTGGAATCTCATTCTTCCACTAAAAAGCAACTATTTGCATAACCTTATCGACTCAAATAGAATGTCCCCAAGTTCAGAAATCCCTCATTCATTTACAAAACCAAGTATTTACATCAAAATCTAGGTATTTTCATGAAAATCTAGGTACTTTCATGAAATCTAGGTATTTTCATGAAAACCTGAAAAGGCTAGAACTTAAAATTGAATCACGATTCAAAGACCTATTATAAAAAAATACTAGCATATAAACAGAGGAATGCTCTTGAAACCTGTCAGAAGAACAAAAAAAAGGGGAAAAAAAAAAAACAAATAAGGTCCGGATACTCCGATTTAGGGTTTTGGATCGGAAAAAAAAAAAAAACCTAGCCCTAAATCCAACTCCAATATAGGGTTTTGGATCCGAAAAAAAATAAAAGATAAATAAGATTGTAATAAATAAATAAATAAAACAAAAATCCTCAAATCAACAAACACATATAAAGAGGGACAAAACAAAAATCAAACTCCTCACTACCTACCTCAGCTTCGGGAGACATTGTGGCTTCATCATGAGCATAATCGACGATGGCAAGAGCTCCTTTTCTCGATGTGCGAGCATCCAAATAACCCAAAAAATAAAATAAAATCAAATAAAATTTCCTCAAATCAACAAACACATAAAGAGGGAATAAACAAAAATCAAAATCCTCACTTCCTACCTCAGCTTCGGGAGACATTGCGATTTCATCGTGAGAATACTCGACAATGGTAAGAGCTCCTTTTCTCGATGTGTGAGCATCCAAATAACCTAAACAGGCGGCAGTGACAGTGACGGCGACGGAGAAGGTAATGAAAGTTGTGGCTGTGGTGTTAATTGCACCGAACTTTTTAGTGTTTTGATTTCGTTGTTAGGGACGGGGTTTGAGATTGAAAGAGATGAGTGTTTGAAGGGGCAGATAAGGACGGAACCACATCAAAATATAGGGGAAGTTAGGGATTTTATTAGAGAAAAGAGAGGGAGATGGAGGCTAGGGTTTCGTAGAGGGAGATGGAGGCTAGGGTTTAGAAGAGGGAGATAGAGGCTAGGGTTTCCACGAGGGAGAGAGAAAGAGAACGAGAGAGGGGAGGAGGCGGTCTCAACATTCTTTCGAAGAGAGTTCAACGAAATGAAATTTATATTTTATGGTTTCACGATATATAATGGCATGGGATAGGGGTTAACGAATTAAACCACTATCTTAGGCCAATAAACAATTGGTTTTGGCAGTGGATTGTTATACTACTGTTTGGACAATGGTTTTGCAATAGTGATATTTTCATCATTTTAACGTAGTGACAACTGTGTGGACTGATAGACTTACCAGCCTTATAGTTCATGTGATAAATGGATTTGTTTCAGTTTCTCGATCTGTTCACATGGCTACAATTCTTTAGATTCTTGCTATATTTAGTACATGTAGAACTGCGTGGACCAATAGACTTACCAGCCTTGATTGTTACAAAGGACAATGCTACCACATCGAGCCTATTGCGGCTCACTAACTCTGCCTGGGGTGGGGGTACCTATTATTTGTTGGTGCTCTGCCGCATGCAGGACCTTAATTTGCTAGGTGCATGACTTTATAATGTCATTGCCTTAGTTTTCACATTTCAGTTTGAGCGCATTTTGTTGTATCTCATTTTAGTATTGACATGTAGTACAAAGCGATGATTCATACAATAGACAGTTGGGGTGTGTTGGATGCTTTCTGATATTGGCACTCAGCTGTCTACTTTTATGCCCATGTTTCGTGGTAACGAGTACCTGTATTTACAAGCCAAAATTCTTTCTTCTTGACCCGATTTTCACATGCTAAAATCATTGACTACTTTGAATCGGACGATGGAGATCATTTGTTGTCCTAATCTTCAACACAATAGATCTTGAGATCATGGGCCCACTATAAGATGGCTAGATGATTCCATGTGACACACATCTCAAAAAGTGAGCATGATCATGGGCGTACATCAAACATGATTCTCAAATCATTTTTTGAGATGTCCACCATGTGAATCAAATTCTGACCAATGGTAGGCCCTTCTAGATCCTTTTTATGGAAGATAGAGACCAAACCTGATCTCTATCGTCTAATTCAATCCTGTCAAGGGTTCTAGTATGTATATATGAGCAAAAATTTGCATCAATTTTTCTTTTATTGTTTGAATGTAATTTTTTAATCTTTCATGCAGCTCACATCTCTTGTTCATTGCAAGCTTATGAACCTTTCAACTTTTCTTTTTTTCTTTTTTTCTCATAACAAATCATTTACCTGACAAGGATGAGCTCGTTAGTGACTTAAAGTGGTTGGGCACCTCTCACAGCAAATCATTTGAACATGTGGAGAAGCTATGGATCTATGCAACATTCTTCCATCGTAAGCTTTTTAGGCTAGGCGCCTCTCTGAAGTAATTTTCAATGACTTTTAATTTTTTATCTTTCAAATTTCTTCAATAGTTGGTCATCTGAGAAAATGGTGAATCACTTTATTTTTGTTATGTACTCTTTTGGAATGAAAAGGGAGTCATTGTGTCTTTTATGATTCCTTGGAACAAATTTTAGCACTTATAGCATGTCTTTGTTATGACAAGGAAATGACGATTAGTTTCCGTTTATCCACTATTATAGACCATTTTTTTATGATAGAGACAAATTAGAAGCATTATCATGTAAAAAGGTTGAGGACAAGTACCCAAACAAGCATTGAGTTATTGTTGAAAAGAGTACAAGTAGTTGCAATTGAAGCTTCGGTCTCCGCAACTTGGGTTTTTACACAAAAACTATTGAATGCTTTGATGGACATCATTTTTTTGCCCAAGCTACTGAAAAATTGATCTTTACATGATGGATCAATTATTAGACGATCAAATGATGATCCTCATAACACCTATCCCAAAAAATACTAATCATGGACATATACTATGAGAAGGATTTCTTAGGTCATTTTTGGGGATGTGTGTCATGTGAAATCCCCATTAGACCTTCTGATAATTGAGCTATGATCTAACGTTCAATTTTGTGAAAAATTGGGCAAAAAACGATCTCCATTGTCCGATAAATTTCGTTAGCCAAAAAAATAACGAAATTTACTGGCGACTATAAATCGTTAGTAAATTTTGTTAGCCAACATTTTTGGATTGTCAGCAGGTAGGGTCGGTCCAAAATTTTAGCTACCCAATGAGAAAATTATGCTTGACTCAACCCGTCGCCTAACTAAAAAACTTGACCCGCCCTGATAAAAAACTTTATTTTTCATTATCTTTCTATATAAATATTGGGTAAGGTTGATTCGACCCAACTCGACACGCGACCTGACCTAATCTCTGTCTACCCAACCTAACCCATCCTGCTTTTCGCCCGACCCGACATAAGCTCTTACTCGACTTGACTCGATTCATCTCAACGAGTCAAATTTATGTGACTGACATGGTAGAAAATTCGGCTCGAGTGAATCAGGTATCGAGTTGACTGCTAATCTACAATCCTAATTCTGATTCATGCATACTAAAATTCGGGTTACTAGAATCTCAATTTATTTTTATTTTTAAACTTGCGTAATGTAGCATTTATAAATCTTATAAATCTTAAGGATAAATTCAAATACACTCCTTAAACATTCAAACAAGAGATTTTCAAATCCAAATATTTCAAATTCTGGATTTAAAATGCTTTGACTTGAAATGCTTGAATTTGAAATACTTAAATGCAAATTCCTCTATCCAAAAGAAGCCTTAGGCTGTGTTTGGCATTGCTCTTTTGAAGAGTAGAATATGAGATCCACTAATATACTCTCTTCCCAAGTTTCTTTGCAATAACAAAGGGCAGCAGCGCTGCTCTTTTCCACTCTCCCAAAAAGTAATGGCAAACACAGCCTTAATATTTTATTTTATATAGGTTGATGCATTATGAACTTTGGGATGACCAAACAAAATATTGGAAATATTGGGTCGGATCCCCCGACTTGACCCAATGGATCAATTTTGAGCGCCCGACCAGATAAAAAATTTAGGTTGCGTAATGGGTTGAAACAACCCATTGAATCTAACTTGGATGTTGAAGGGATCTACACAAAACGATCACCATGTAAAAACTAGCAAGTATAAACAAGTCTCTGTTATTTGAATGTTTAGTACATCAAAGGAGAAGGAGACTAACCTGTGTACCAAGGTGAGAGCTTGTGATGCGCGGATTGATATGCAGTTCATATTCTTGTGTTAGTACCAAGGTGAGAGCTTGTGATGCGCGGATTGTTATTTGAATGTTTAGTATCAGGGCCTTTAAAGGGCTATGTTTTGGGCCTAAAATCTGGACTGATTAATAATCTGGCTAGGCCCTAATACTTCAGCACATTGTACTATTTCATTTTAGAACCAGAGAGTTCCGGCTATCAAGGGGCCGAGTAGGCCCAATATCCAACCTCCCTGACGCAAATTTTTTACTAGGTCGGCCACACGAACTTGACCTGTCAGGTTGTGTCAAGCATGAAGCATCCAACCCGACCTTTGAGTCGGGTTGCATAAAAGGTTGGGATGGGTTGGGCAAAAATCCGGTCATGTCTGGTCGACCAAACAGTATTTATATATATTTATTGAAGTCGGCACTCGACCGATAGGGACCTTTTATGAATACAACGAAATCCTTATGTGTAGCCATCACCAAGAGTGGTACGGAAATGGGTGGAGGAGTTTCACAGACTGAAGAAGAGAGTTTTTCGTACTACATTGATGTCTCAAGAGTGCTCAAAGATAATAGAAAGCTTGAAGCAGAAGGTTGCAAAAGAACACATGGCACATTGGAAAGGGAAAACAGTAAGGAAAGTCCAGGAAGCCACTTCAACCCTGCAAGCACAAATCACCCAACTGCGTGAAGAAAATAGAATAATGAGCGAAAATCAACAAGCGTGGGAAGAAGAGAAGAAGGTGTATGAAGATAAAATCGCAAAACTGATTGAATAATTTGGAGGTTTAATAGTAGTTCCAGATGATACAGAAATCGCAAGGGAAAAAGCTCTTAAAGATTACCAGCGAGACCTCCATCAACAGTTGAGTGAGAAGAATCATCTATTGACTATAGTTGAAGGAAAATTTTTGAAACTACAAGAAGATCATCATTGATTCTCTCACCAAGAAGTGCTTGGCCGCAGTAACAAAAGAATAAAATAAAGCAGAAAAGCTGAGAAAGGAGATACAACTAAAATCTATCGTGATTAAAAAGTTGACTATGGATCTAAAAAACAAAGATAAGGAGCAACAGAGCCTGGAAGGAAGCTCCTACAGATTAGTTGATGAGAAGGAAAGCACAGATGAGGCTGAGCCTGCAACACATGGAGAACCACCTTCAGAATAAAAACAAGACAATTACTCTACGGATGTGGTGTCTGACTCGAAAGATGTGACAACCCAACTTTTCCAATCCATAAGGTATAGGAAAGGCCGGCTCATCAACTTATTGATTTCTCAATAAGCCGTAATCAAACAGAAGCCGACAGTATAAACATAGATCTAAACAGAGGCAAGGCATAGAGTAAGCAAGAACAAAAGCTTATACAAAACTATATCACCCTGAGGAACCAGGAAGAACCACCGGTGATGGCCAATCCAACACCTAAAATAGTGGTTCCTGATGATGGTTCCTCAAGTGATATCCAAAAAGACAAAACAATTGGCCTAGGGTTCAATATTCAAAGAATAATTCTAAACAAAAGTACTAAAAAATAATCTAAAATCAAGGGAAGAACTCCTCAGCAGGCGTCTCCAATTCCTCCTCAGGAATGTAATCGGAGTCCTTTCGATTAAGATCGTCTACTCCCAGGTTAGTCTCAGCACCTGTGATGTATAGTCGGTGTAAGCTAACATCGAAGCCCAATAGAGGAAACATGTCTATTTGCATTTTTATCATAAGTAAAGGTTTTCAAAGATAGAAATTGGATCAATTATGGTTTTTGAAAGATGCATTGCAAGCTGAATTTCCAATTCTAATAAAAGTCGAAACAATGTATATGATGTTTTCAAATTTTCTAAATTAGGCATGCTTCTTGTCTTAAATTTATAACTTAAAATAATCTCTTAAATTATATACTAGCATGAGAGCGAAAAAGTCACCGATGGGAAACCCTATTGACCATCGTCGTTCATGAACCCTTTTTCGAAAGTGAAACAAGCCCCTAGGTACTGAGGGTAACTTGCACACTTAGAATACCGTCAACACGGCTGGTAGAATCTAGGGTTTCATTCTTATGTGCCTCAAATCAAATGCAAATGCTAAATATATCAAAGCTTGTATACATAATACATTTACGGATTTTCGGAGTTCTGATTCGGAGTTCAAAGATCTTATGCATGCTGTGTCATTCAAAATTTCAGAATTTATGCTTAATACCAAACAACCTATAATTATAATAGAATGCAAATCAGGTTTTAGGTTCCCCTACCTCAACATAAAGCGATCCAAAAATAAGTAAGGTAGTCCTCACAATGGACTCTCTATCTTAAACCCTACAAGGATTAATAGTGGTCCAAAAGTCACACCTGAAAACTCGCCGATAAAAATTCTGACAAAAATTCAAAGGCCAAAAACAGGATAAAGACCCTCGAATTTTCAAAACATGCATCAGGCTAAAAACCCAAATTCGACCCTCGATTTTCAATTCGATGGTCGAATTCCAAATTTGACCCTCGAATTTCCCAGGTCTGTGTTTATAAAAAATTGCATTTTCAGACCCATTTACTCATTCAACCACAGTTTTTTTATCCCTATAAAATTCACTAAGAATCTACTCTAAGCAAAGCTAAAAATATTTAACTCAAAGAGGTTTAAAAGCCTACCTATTGAAATTTAGTCCTTCAATCCCGTTGCACCAAATTCAAGCACCGGGACTAATCTTCGAGGTTTAATACGTTTGGGCCTCCAATCAGTCCATTCTAACCTTTCTTTCCAGAGTAACAAGTTTGACCCACACAGAACTATCCTCTCCCCTATCCTTCTCTTTCAATGGCTTAAACCGATCAGAAATTTAATACAAAGCTTATCAATGGTAGGGATGGGGAGAGGAATTCACAATCACACAAGATCTAAGATCAAACACAAGAGGCAAGGGTTGCAAATTCATATTCAAACGAGAGAGAGAGAAGTGAAACTTCTCCTCAAAGCCCCTCTCTTTATAATAAAAAAAACAACCAAATATCTAGATTTTTAAATTTTCAATCCTATCTACTTAAATTGTATTTATTTTCGGTGTTAAACACAAACACCCAACTTAATGTATATTTTAACCAAACTCTGACTTCCACATGTCCAAAGACAAAATTCTTTGGTCACCAATCTCGCCATACACTAAGCTATCCAAAAATCATAAAATATTTCGTAACTTTTTTGGGCACGCTTATCAAGGTAAATGAAAATATCAGGGATATTACAGAAGAAGACCTTACTACTTCCATTCTTGTACCATACCCTTCATCACCAAGTAAGTGAATATTACAAAACGTCACAAGCCTCATAGGTATGATATTTAAGGTAAATAAATTAGTATCTAGATTTTTCCTAGGTTTCTACTTTTACGTAATTAGTTTTATTAGTACTTTAGATTTTCTTTCCCTGATCATTGTAAATATTCAGATGATATATGAAATTCTCTTTTAACTAACTTTTTGACTAGCTGTGTAATTGTTCCTAACTTTTCTTTTTCAATTTTTATTAATACTTCGAGAATAAGCCGTGGATATTTTTTCTCAAGTTTGGGGGAGAGTATATACTTGGTGACAGATTTTTTTTCCCGATCTACAATCGGTATTATCAGTAATACAAAGGTAAAAATTTTAAGTGTCCCCTATTTTTTGTGCCAATGAGGGCATTGTCCAACCTAAGTTTGGGGGGATACACAACTTCTGTGTATAATAGTAATTAATTAGTATATTAGTATTTCAGTTAGTTTTATTTAGTTTATTTTTGTATATAAAAATTTTGAATTCTTTTAAAAATAGTTTTTTTTTTAATTGATCACTATATGTGAATTATGATAGAAAACAAAGTGTAAATTTTGAAAACTTATGATCTATCATAGTAGAAGTTCAATAATCAAAATATAGAATAGTACAATTCATGATTAGCTTGTTGAAACATTACTTAGATTGAATGTTTGAAACAATAGATTGATCTAAACTGCAATATTTTATACTATAATTTCAAAATTGTATAAACTAGTAAGCATTAGAGCTAAATTTTTCTTTCTTTAAGAGAGAGAGTGCTTCTATTCAAATAAAAAATTTCTTTGAACTTCTTGTCTACGCTGTTATGAAATCTTATATTGTTGAATTTATAATCAAAATATTCTATGACTATGTTAACTTGATTTTTTGTCTAGAACTATCTGTTAGAAATACCAAAATAATAAGGCATCTATGCTAGTAAATCGTAAAGATGATTTAAGGCCTTCTTTTGTTAACTAGAGCCAAAAAGTCAAAATTTTAAAAAAATAACTTATCCTTTGAACCCATATTATAAGCCTAAACTAAATTTCTTTGCACTAAAATTTTGAAAGCCCTTAACCATATGTACTAGCCAAAGATTTCAACATTTAACCCTTACAATTTTTGAGAATTTAGAATGCAAAAGAAGGGAAGAAGAGGGAGTGAAAGGAGTAAAAGCAAAATCAAATAAGGGGAAAGCAAAAAGATAGTACAGGTGAAAAAATCAATTGAACAAAATGGGAGAAAAGATGAAAAATCGTGAAAAGACAATTTCTAAAAGAAGATTACGATTCTACAGAAAAAAGCTTTAGAAAAGGTGAAAAATCGTAAAAGACGATTTAGAAAAAAAGAAAGAAAAATCGTGAAACACAATTCTGCAAAACAATTGAAGAAATGGGATTTACAAAATGAGAAATAAATAGAAAGACAAATGGGAAGAAGTTATTCAGATCTTTTGATACTTACTGAAAAAAGAAGCTGAAAAGATAGGAGAAAGAAGAGCTAAAATATCAGATAAACTTTGAATCATTTTCTACCTTTCTTTGACACCTTCTGAAATCCAAAACCCCATTATAAGCTGAAGGAAAGACCTTTCTGATTTACGATTTACAAAAGCATAAGCCTAGTAGAGATATGAAAAAAAGATACTATGGATTACATTGAGAATCAAATGAATAGAATAGATTATCTTTTTCTATGGGATTAAAAATTTTTTTGCAATTATCCTTTGACTGAATTTTTCTGAAATAACACATTGAGAGAACCCAAAAGTTTCGATATTTTTTTAGAGTATGCCGAAATGTGAGAGTTTGGATGAAAATATTTTTTAAATTTACAGTTTAGAAAAATCTATGATGAATAAACTTTTCACTGACATGTACACACTCCACGCTTTACTGAATTGAAATTGTTGGAGTTTTAATCAAGGACAATTGCTATGATAGAAAGTAAGGATAAAAATATTTATAATTTTTGAAAATCATAACAACCATGTGATGATCAATTTAGTCAACTTCGTTAACGTAGCTAGTTTATAAAAATTAGTTTAGATTATTAACCTTTTGTTTTCATTTGAAAAATATTTTGAAAAAAGATCCAAAAATATTTTAAAGTTTATAGGTAACTTCACTGGAAACCTTCAGGAGACTACAACTCCTCCACTAGGGATCACCTAGGGGTTTTAAAGGCTTGTTGCATCTGCTAAATGCAATCGTGCTCCTTACGAAAGTGACATTTAAATTTTTAGTTTAGAATATTTTATATTTTCTTGTTTACTAGGGACTAGCAAAACATAAGTTTGGGGGCGTGATCAGTCACATAATATACCATTTTACCGCCCTTCACTTAGTGATGCTAGAACTTAGTTTGCTACTAATAAGTTACTGATGTGCAGATATTAAAAAAAAAATAGAAAAAGAGAACTAAAGTATTAATATTTGTCAAAATAAATTCATAAAGTAATAAAAGGATGATTGAACTAAAAGACGACTCATCGCCTACTAAAAAGATGAAAAATCATGCTTTACGATTTTGTTGAACAATGTAAAAGAAAGTGAGAAATCATAATTTATGATTCTTCAAGAGAAGCCATTCAAAAGAGTATGATACAAGAGAAAGCGACGAATCGTAATCAAGAATCGTTCAATTGGAAGCTGTGTTAAAAGATAGAAAATTGTGATTTACGATTTTCCAGAGAAAGCTACAATAAAAGTTAGAAAATTGTGATTTATGATTTTCAAGAAAAGAACACCTTCCAAAGTTACTGATCATGTGAAGATTAACACCGCCATGCATAAAATTAGAAGATCTCTTAAAGAAGAAGTCCAATGAATCACGGATCTGAGAAGATTGACAAAGAAGACTCTTTAAGGACTTTGTTGCTGAAATAAAGGAAGAAATCCATAAGTACATCAACAGATTGAAAGCAAGGAAAGATAAAATTAGAAGTAGAGTTATATTAGGATAGTTTTACTTTAATAATATCTTTTATTAGAATTAGGAGTTTTGTAAACCGACCCTTATGATCTATAAATAAGAGGCTTGGCACATAGGAACAATCATCGAAGAATTTCACAGCATTAATTAACAACTAAGATTTGTGTTTTCTCTCGATCAAAGTAGTTTATGATTTACAAAGTAACATCGTCCACAGTTCTCTAAGGTCTTGCTTGACAACCAAGGCTGAGGAAACTAAAAGATCAAGCCTTTGGATGGTTCTACTTTTTCTTTCTGGTTTAGATTTATTTTATTGTTATTTACTACTTTATAAATATCTTCAGATTTTGATTTGAATTGACGACTCAGGTTAGAATTTACTAATTAGTGTAATAGTTTTTATTTTCCTTCTTTAATTTTCTAGAGTTTGATTGACGCCCAAATTCTGATAGATTAGAGATTAGTATAAATCTATATTAAATAATGCTAGTTTTTTATTGATGCCCAAATTCTAGAGGATTGAGATATAGTGTAATGGTATTTTAAAATTATAAACATCCGATAGCTGAAGATTGTGATTGACGACCATAATCTGAAGTAGGGGGATTTAGGATTTATTTTCTGCAAAATTTAGTTTAAGAAATCATTATTCATTCATATTTCTCAAGTAGTTTAGGAACTTAAAAGATAAGTATAAGTTTTTAGAAAACTATTATAAATAAATACAGAAAACCTATCTTTATGGGAACGTTCCTATACTAGCTTTACAGTTTTCATTGTGTGCTTGTAATAGGTTAAGACTTAACTAGAGATACATATAATCAGCCAAGTGACTCTTCTAATTGTTCTAGCTGGGCGAGCAGAGTAACTCTCCTTTCATCTATCGATAGCTAATCGTCAAGCTGGACACGTAGAGATGATACTTGTATTCCATAAGGTAGGACTACTTCCATCCCGTATGTGAGAAGATAAGGGGTTTGGCCAGTAGCCTTGCGAATAGAAGTCCTATAGGCCCAGAGTGGTTTCGGTAATCGCTCAGGTCAGTCGACTCCATTGCTCATCTCCTCTATTCATTTCAGAATTTGGATTAGCATTTTGTTCGTGGCCTCTGCTTGTCCGCTCCCTTTAGGGTAAAAGGGTGATGAGTGTTGCAAGACGATGTCGTATTTCTTGCACAGTCTCTTCATCTTCATAGCAATGAATTACGATCCGTTGTCGGTGAAGAACATCTTGGGCACTCAAAACCTTGTGATGATGTTTCGAATAATAAACTTCACGAACATTGAAGCAGTGATTCTGACATATGACTCGGCTTCCACCCCCTTGGTGTCGTATTCGGTCGTGGTAAGAATGAAGGCATGTTTGTGTGTGTTCCTGGCTGTATCTGTGAAGGGTCCAATAATGTTGAAGGCCCACATAGTAAATGGCCATGGCGAGGTCATGGGATTCAGTACAACAGATGGTACCTTGATAAGTGCAGCGTGCTCTTGACATTGTTTGCAGCATTGGACGTAGACGTGGCAATCCCTCATCATTGTGGGCCAATAGTAGCCTTGTCGTATGATTTGGTCTGTGAGTCTTTGGCTAACATCGTTGGCACTGCAGGCGTTGGTGTGTGCTTCTTGGATGATGTATTGTCCTTCAACTTCTGTGACTCGTCGTAGCAAGACTCCTTTAGTGAAGGCTTTCTTGTACAGTAGTTCTCCAAGGATGTAGTATCTATAGCACATCAGTTCCTTATAGTTTTTTGCTCAATCCTGGTTGCGTAGGGAGGAATGTGTCGATACTTCAAAAAGTTTCAGATATCATAATACCATGGTTGTCTATTATTGGTTGGTGATTGCTGAAATCTGAAGGTCGCGACGGTAGCTTCTTTCTTTGCGGGACTTTCTATAGCGGATGCTTCTTCGTGCTTTATGGTCTTCGGGAGGACTGGTAGCTCTGGTTTAGTTGTCCAAGCTACCCAGTGCGCGGGCACACTAAGTTTTTCGATGATGAATGACTTGGTGCTTTGTCCGATTGGTATTTGTATAACTGAGACTAGTGTAGTGAGAGAGTCTGCCAGCTCATTCTCTAATCTCAGGATGTGTGTGAAGGGAATCCTTTTAAACTTTTTTATCAGGAACTAAGCTATTTCTAAGTATGCCATCAGTCTTCTTTCTTTCCTCTTCCACTCTCCAATTACTTGTGATATCACCAGCTTGAAGTCATCGATGGTCTTCAACTGCTTGACGCCCAGTTGTAGTGTTGTTCGTAGTCCAGCAATAAAGGCTTCATATTCCGTAACATTGTTAGTGACTGGAAAGTCGAGTTGAAAAGCTTTAGGTATGATGACTCCATCTAGACTTTGTAAGACTATCCCAATACCTTTTCCTTTCTGATTAAGAGCTTCGTCGGAGTATAGTGTCCACGAGGTTTTACCAGGTTCTTCTTCTTATACTGAGAGCAAGTCTTCATCAGGGAAGTCGGTGCGTACTGGCTCGTTGCCTAAGAGTGGAAGATTAGGGAGGTAATCGGTGATCGCATGTCCTTTGATTGACTTTCGCGTGACATAGGTGACGTCAAACTCCTGAAGTAGCATGTGCCATCGAGCAATCGTTCCAAATGTGTCGGGCTTTTCAAAGATGTACTTCAGAGGATCCATGCGTGCTAGTACCATTATCTTGTGAGCTCCGAAGTAGTGTCATAGTTTTGTTGAAGCCCATACTAGTGTTAGACAAGTCTTCTCTACTACGGTATATTTTTGTTCATACTCGACCATCATTCTATTGAGGAAATAAATGGCCTTCTCCTTCTTCCCGTCTTCATCGTGCTATCTTAGAACGACTCTAATTGCTTTATCGTTTGCTGAAACGTACAAATCGGAGGTCTTCTAGGAACTGGTGAGGATTAAGGAGGTACTTCTTGATGTTGTTGAAGGCTTGTTGACACTGGTCATCCCATATATAATTGACCCTCCTTTTAGTAGTTTGTAGAAAGGATCACATCGATCAGAGTGTTGGGAGATAAACCTCCTGATGAATTTCAATCTTCCTATCATACGTCATAGTTCTTTGATGTTGCTAGGAGGTGTCATTTCGAGTATAGCTTTGACATTCACTGGATCAACTTCGATTCCTAGCTTGCTAACTATGAACCCTAATAGTTTTTTGAATGTTACTATGAACACACATTTCTTTAGGTTCATTGTCAACTGATACTTCTCCGATCGTTCTAGCACCAGTCGAAGTGCTTCAGCGCGTCCTGCACAGGTTTATGACTTCACTAATATATCATCGACATATACTTCTACACACTTATGCATCATATCGTGAAATATAGCCACCATGGTGTGTTGATACATGACGCCTGTGTTCTTCAGGCCGAATGGCATAATGACATAGCAATAAGTTCCCCATGGCATAGTGAACGAAGTCTTCTCTAAGTCAGATTCTGCAAACTTGATCTGGTTATATCCAGAGAAGCCATCCATGAAGGATAATACCTCATACACGGTGGTATTGTCGACCAGAGTGTCGATGTGAGGTAGAGGGAAGTCATCTTTCGAGCACGCCTGGTAAAGGTTTTAGAAATCGATGCATACCCGTACTAGATCGTCTATCTTGGCGATTGGTACAATATTCGCGACTCATTTAGGGTAGAGAACGAATCGGATGAATTTAGCTTTGTGCAACTTGTCAAATTCTTCTTTGACTTGTAGTGCAGCTTGTGGGTGCATCCTTCTCAGCTTCTGTTTGATGGGATTGGCATCGGGTTCTAGGACTAAAAGATTTTCTACTAAGCTCGTGTCCAGACTAGACATGTCTTCATAGGACCATGCAAAGGAGCTGAGGTGATCTTGGAGGACTTGAATAATCTGTTGTCGTTCTTTGGTGTTAAATGTTGCACTGATCAGCAACTTCTTGGGCTTCTCCTCGGTGCCGAAGTTGATTTCTTCTGTAGGTTCTGCAGCGGCTTAAGTTTGCTCGTCAAAGCGTTTGATGACCCATTGGAAGTCCTGTGCTTCCTCAGCGGCCTGTCCTTCATCATCGTCGGTAAGCTTGTAAACTGCAAAATCGCTACAATGGGGGATTAGTTTGTGAGAGCTAACCCTTCATCGGCGTAGCTAATAAGTGCAACGCCCTTAGTGAGGTACAGATCAAGGCTATTCATCCTCCTTTCGAAGTCGTAGAGTATCTCCTCTGGTATAATTACTAGCTTGCTTTTCCGTCAAGATGTTCTACGTTTTCAGGGGGGGAGTAGTAGGGTTGCATTGAGTGAGGTCAAGGGACATCTCTGTGGTGTCGAAAGTAGCAGCATGACTTGTCACAGGTATATCAGTTATTTCATCCTTGATTTCGTCAACGTAACCGTTGCTAGTAGCCTTAAGAGAGTAGTCTCTTTGTTTATTTTTGATATTTTTGATAGTAAGTAGGATACAGGGTCGGATTCCTGAAGAGGAATTGACGAGGGTGCTTCTCTTTGAGGAAGCAAGACGGCTGCTGGAGCCGTTCATGCGAGCCTTCGGATGATGTGGATTCGTTCTGAATTTGACATTTTTTTGGTAGTCTTTATCTGGTGTGATTTTCTAAATAGTGATGAAGGCGGTGGTGTGATCGATGTTCCAGCCTTTTCTATCATGTGAATTGTCTCGTCCTTTATGTCAACTAGGTAGCCTTCTAGCTCATCTTCTTCTAGTGGGTGGCCTTGCCTAGATATTTCCTGGCGTTGCGGATGGCTTTTCCTCTCATGGTTCGCAATTCTGTAGCACAAAAGCACACGCTTCATAGAGAGGTTGGCCTGGATATAAAGGGCACAAGCCTCGTCGTGGGCATTTGAGGTTTGAAAGGGTCGACTTAAGTTCCTTGAAAAGTGACAAGCATGGGCCTCCTCTCTGTGGCCAAGGGCTTGTTACCAAAATACATTTCTCGCAAGGCGGATCAATTTGGCAGTATTCACAAGTATACGACCAAACACATTCACCTGGCCCGTCTCTTGGATGAGGAACAACTGGCTATGGGTTGACTTCACTGCCAATTTCTTCACATATCGTCCGTAATGTACGATTAGGGATGTTCGATTGTCCGTTTTCTTTGTGAAGTAGTAGCCTTACCTTGTCTGCCTGTGAATATTTGGGTGTTGGGTCACTAAACGAGGAAGTATGAAGGTCGTGTTCATCGCCTGGCTCAAAATAATTTAATATGTTGGCACATATCCTGCAGCGGGGTTGGTATGGCTGCATGATGCACAGAGACTCCCATGGACATTCCCATCCTTCGGGACCGGGATCATCATTGCTTATGTCAAAATCTTCTTGATGAGGCTCGTCTTATTCACTTGATAGCCTTAGGGGGTCCTCGCCTGATTGTTCTGCAAGCTCGAGGGCAGGGAGGTCTATCAAGTAGTCCTCGTCATCACTTAGCGGCGATTGTCATTCTTCTTCTAATGATCTCCAAAATATTTGGAGCAGTGGTTACTCACGTGATTGAGGGTCGTCGAGTGTTAGCTCTTCCTCAACCTCTATTGCTGGAATGTGGAAGTCGTCCTCATCAGTCGATTCCCAGTCTTCTATGAGTGGCTCAGGTTCTAGAGGTTTTTGTTCTTTTGCAACAGAGGGTTTTTCAGTCCCGAATAGTGGTCTGATTCCCTTGAGTGGTTTATCTATTTGTCATTCTGGTTTAAATTTGTCAAATCGGCTAAAGCTTCTACCAACTGTTCGATTTCTGTTGTTTGAGGCTTGGTGAAGGGTTCCTCTCTTTTCGGCAAGTTGGACTTTTCAGTAGTTCCATACACAAAGTTGTCATATAGCAACCACTTGGGTGATGTCGGCTTGCTTACCGTCTGGTTGATAGCCTATGCCAGTGAATTTGGAACCTTCTTCGGGACCACAGGTCCTATGCATCGTTGCTTATTCTTGCCAAGTCCTGTATGCGGGACATATCCAAGTTGATGCATGAGGTCCCACCCCTTTGTTCGTGATAGGGATTATATCGTACATTCGTGCAAGATTGGGGTGAGATTCTCTCTTTGTCAATTTTTCCTGAGGGACCGGTGGCAACCATTAAGGATTTACTTCTGCCACAAACGTGCTATCAACCCCTTTCATTCTTGTGATGTGACCGATAGAAAGTACTGAGTTGTGAGCTGTCGGAATGCTTGCTGCATAGTCAGTGTCCATGTACTCGAAGGGAGCATCCGTGCAAACTCTCATGATGGCATCCTCGTGGGGGAATATGATGCATTGATGATAGGTCGACGCTATGACTTTCATTGACTCCAGCCACTTCCTTCCTACAATGTGGTGCTGGAAGAATCTGACACGTGAAATGTGGTGTCGGTGGTTACTGGGCTGAGCTGTACTTAGAGCTTGATAGTGCCTTTGACGAAGCGTCGTGAACCATCATATGCGATGAGGGATAATGAGGAGGGTCGTATGTCCTACTCTGTATACTCGAGGGTTTTGAGCATCGTCATCAGACAGATGTTGAGCCCTATTGCCGTGTCGACTAGAGCGTGAGGAACTAAGAATCCTCTGATGACCACTGCTAGGTATATGGGGGCTGAACTTCCTCTCAGTGACTCCTTAGGCATGTCAGCGTTGGTGAATGTGAGTGTCGAAGATTATGCCATGATTGAGGTAATTTTGTGCAGCTCGTCCAAAGTGGTGTCCTCATCTATATGGGTTTCAGTTAGCGCCTTCATTAGTAATTGGTAGTGCTTTGGTGACTTCTTGATGACCTCAAGTATCGATATTTAGGTCGAAACCTTCTCAAGGTGCCGTAGGAGATCGTATTCCTAGATTGATTCCAGGGTTGGTTCTTTCTCGAGCCTATGTGCCCTATTCACTGCTGGCTGAGGTGGTTGAGTTGCTGAAACTAGTGATGGAGGAATTACGTGAGGCAGGGGAGGCAGATTTGTCTCTCTGTCTCTTTTAATCCTTTATGGCACTTGAGTGCTCGTATTCTCTTTCTCCTGAGGGAACGACGATGGTGGATAATTTGTTCCTGAGTTAAGCGCCGAATACGTGGATTGCTGATCCCTTAGCCACGCCGTGACTTGTCGCGACAAATTTCCTAAAACATTTGTCACAAACGGGGTGAAATTTGAGGAAGGGATACGTACCGGGGTTACGCCATTCCACGGAGGGAGGTATTGCGTGTAGTCATCTTCTTCTAGAAAGGTAGAGATCATTGCTTCTTTCTCGCCTAGTTCTTCATCTCATTGATTCATCTGGGTGCTTGGCTCGCACTCGACTGTCATCTTGGATACCTGTTCTGGAGCATCAACGACCCGTGGTGGAATGGTTTCTTCAACTTCAAGTTCGAAGTCAGACAGGGGGAGTGATAGTGGCGTTGGCTCAGGGTTTGGAGGAGTTGAGGGTTCTATTGGCTGGAGGTTGGGTCTTCGAGCCTTGAATGATTGGACTCGAATTTGGGTGAAGTTCGGATATGGTGGGGGATATGGAAGCTCAATTCGTGTAATGAAAGTCGAGTGATGAGGTCAGATAGGGGGAAGTCTCTGAGGTTCGATTGGCTTAGTTGGGGCACCTGGGGGATTGATGGGAGTGATCAGGGTTTAAGGATGGACGGGAAGTCGACTAGGGAGATCCACCATAGTGATGTGGGATACTGGTCCCTGATTGTGGTTGGGCATTGGATTATTAATTATCCCCAGGTTTTATGGAGGTTGATTATTATTCAGATTAGAATTTCGGAGGGACTCCCAATCGATCTGATTCCGATCATTCATGTTGTCAATCACGTCCCGGAAAACCCAACAGTCTTTTAAATTGTTTCTCACGAACTGATGGAACGTGCATAACTTACTGTAGCCTAATTGTGTTGGGCAAGGGCCTAGTCGTTCTAGTGGGAATCTGATTAAGTTCTGGTTGCTGAGAAGATAAAAGATGTTTGGAATGGTATCAGGTAATAGAGGGTAATGTTCGCATTTGGGTTGGTAACCGGGCCTTGCTTGCTGATTGAAATTCTGCGACGAGGGGACAGTGTTGTAGTTCGGAGGGTTGGCTGTCTAGTTCTGGGTTGTATTCTGGTTCTGATTCGGGTAGGTGCTTCGATTCAAGTATTGATTTCGGCTCTGATACTGATTTTGATTCTGGTTGGGATATCGTTCTTGATTCAGATCCGGGTACTGATTTTGGCCAGGATTTCTTGGCTGGAAGTTCCCACTTTCGGAGTTTAGACCTTGGTTAGCAATTGCGTTGACTTGCTTAGATCCTGAGGCCTTCTTATTATTCCTCATCTTCGAGTTGCCGGAAGAGGCGCCTTTTGCCACTATTATTGAGAGGGAGAGGTCTCCACTCTTGATGCGTCGTAGTATGTGGGAGGCACGGAGGTGGAGAGTAGCAAAGTTAGGACAGTCGCTTTTGATAAGGGTACTCCTCAGGGGTTCTTTAACATTATCGATAATAATATTGATAACGTTCTTTTCCTTCATTTGGCTTCCGATGCGGGCCGCAAGTCTTCTCCATCGACTCACGAAGTCGCTAAATTCCTCTTCGAACTCCTGTTTTGTCATCATCAAGTCACTAAGGTTGACTGCTTCTTGGATTAAATGCTTGTACTGGTCCAAGAACTACTTGGCTAAATCGTCGAACGTGTCAATCTTATGAAGTGGCAAGCCAGTGAACCAATCGAGAGCTTCTCCTTCTAGTGACCTCTGGAAGTAGTGAATGAGAAGACCCTGATTGTTGCGTATGGGTCGACAGTCATTGCAAAATAATGCCAGATGATGATTTGAGTTTCTAGTGTCGTTGTACTTGCTGAACTTGGGGGGCTTGAATCCTATTGGTAGGTTAAACTCGAGGTCCCATCAAAACTTGTCAAATCCGAATGAAAACCCAGGACGTTCTCTCTTAGCCATGTATTCATCTAGGACCTGAGTGAGGTCCTCCATTTTTATACGGGCGTCTTTCTTAATTGCCTGAGGAATGGTTCGATCCTGACGATTATTGGTGAAGAGGGTGCGAGTGGTCTGTCTTGGTGGAGATATATGAGGTGAGGTTGTACTCGGGGTAGGTGGTGGCCTCTCCTCTCTTCGTCGTTCTCGGTCTTCCTCGTCTTGTTGGTCCTTGACGGTTTGATATGCGGCGGCCAGGCCTCAAAGTAGTTCTTCGGTCTCCTCTCCTCCTCTTTGCAGTTTTTGGATGTTGAGTTCCACGAGTTGTTGGGTCGTGAAGTTTTACCCAATGTCGCTCTCCTTCCTGTTGTCGTTAATCCTAGCGCTCGAAGGAGTGAAGGGTTTTCGCTCGTCCTCTTCAGCCATGTTAATCTCGGGGGTAGAAGACGACCCATCGTCATATGAGGGATTGTCGTGGAACCCCCACAAGGGTGGGTCACCGCTATTAGTGAGGTTTATCCGGCGTATTCCGGACATCTTCACTCTTTGGGAGCACCCGGGTGTTCTCAGTGATTTATGTGCGGATGTGTGCAAGTATGGTAAAGTAGGAAAAATAATAATACTAACCAAATAAAGCAGGAAAATAAAACTAAACTGAAGAAACTAAGACTATTCTAGCAAAATACGTCCCATCACGATCACCAGTTTGTTGGTACGTGCTTTTTCTAGGTCCCTTTCGAGTCCAGAAATAAGTGGCCCAATTTGGTCCACATGGACTCTGGCTGAAGGCGATGGAATAGTAGACTAAGAAATATTAAATGCTGAAAGAAAAGAGGTGAATTCTAAACAGAGAGTACCTGGGTTGATATGACCGCCAGCTGCAGATATTTATCGATGTTACAACACGTCACTGATCACGTGCGGAGACGCGGGCTGGACTCCTTTACTAAACGTTGGCCAACCAACTTCAGCAGTTATGGGTAGCCTAAAGTCTATCTAGTTTAGTTTCTTATTCCTGCTTTACCTATCTAAAAGGGGGGTGGTGGCCCACTATGCTAAGGAGGATCGGCCCTATTCCCGAGTACCCTCCGTAAGCTCCCTTGGGCAAATCGGAATGACTATGGCTAAAAACTAGGAGAGCTTAGGGACCTAATTGGCTCTAGGCTAAGAATTTGGGCAGGGGTTTCCTAAGGATCTAAGGCTAAGGGCGCTTATTCCTCTAATACTCCTTCGAGAGTCAGGGCTAGCTAGCCAGTACCGCTAGCCTGACTGCATGGGATTCCTAGAGAAGAGTCTGCAGTTCTAGAAGTCTAGGATGCAGCCCAAATCCTTTCGTTGAGAACCCAAGAGACAAACTCAAATTTTCTAAAAGGACTAAGCTTAAGAAAGAGAAAGAAGAGCAATTTAATTGGTTGTGGTGAGCTTGGTCGTGGAGGAGGGGTCTTTTTATAGGTATAGGGTTAATTGCGTGCTTGGGGGCAAGTGTGCAAGTGATCAATTGCACGCATGTGGACAAGCATGTATTGAATTGCATGCCTATTCCTATGCACATAATCCAATTTTGAGTCAATCACTGACTCGAGAATAATCGGCTGACTGGCTCAGCCGGGTATCTCAGTTCTACTATGCTTGGAACTGATTACGCGTAGGTGGGACTGCATGCAATCCAATTGAGAGCATGTAACAATGCGCGCAATCGGGGAATTTGGGTGATCTTGGGATTTAGAGTCCTGGTCCAACTTTGGACCAAATGTGCACCACAAGTGATGTGCGCAATCAAATTGTGCACTTGGGGTAAAGCGCATAATTCGGGTCTTAGGGCGGTCCACACGAAGAGAAAGTATGGTCTAAGTTGGACCAATTACGCGCTTGTGTTCATGTGTGCAATCGAATTTCGCGTTGGTTTCTAAGCGCGTAATTCGGGATCTTTTTGGGCTGAGATGAGTCCGAGTCAATGGGTTGAGGTTTCAACCCAGAGCTCCCCCAAACACTATATGTATGATGTATGAGTCCTGGATGTGGGGTTTTAGAGTCTTCGGAGAGGGTCGGTTCCTTTTCGAAGATTGTGGTCAAGGTTAACGGTTAACCGAGCAGGTTTGTATACTCTGAGAGGGCGAAAATGGGTGTCTACAATTATCTACATACAAAGGTAAAAATATCAGTATGGAATCAGGAAAGCGACATGGTTCAATAGAGATTAATACTTATTGGGTCTTCTATTTACTTTGGGAATCGTACGTTACGCATCAGTTGAACGATAATACGCCACTACCCAACAATCGAGATGACAGTCCTACATTCAAATTAAGACATAATGGAAAGTCAGTCCAATTAGAAGCGATGGTGCTTCCTAGTAGATGCACTAGCGACTTAAATAATGGGCGTTGGCGATTTCTGGTAGACGCGTCGGTGACTCCCATAAGGGGCGCTGACCCGTTGAGATAGAGGCGATGACGCTTCGACAGAGACGCATTGGTGCTTTCAAAGAGATGTTGTAAGGAGGGGATATACTTACTCGTTCTCACTGATGGGCTTTTCCCAAATAGCATTTATATAAAACTGAGCTGATGTGGCAGGGCCCCCCGTTTTGGCCTTCTTTTTGCGGGGCTGGGAGACCAGCTCTCCCTTTCTTTTATGGAGTGTCTATGAGGGTGGAATTGCAGTAGGGGCTTTACCTTGGATCCTCTCACTTCTCTTGAAGACGGTTGGGCCACCTTGTCGTCCTCCTCTTCTTCTTACATCGAGGACCTCTCTCGGTGCATGGTTGCGTAAGGGGTCTCCCAGGACCGGAGTCATGAGACGCAGATGGCGGTGGTGGAGGTAGAGGTTTTGATATGAGTTAGGCTTTAGACTTTGTAGGACGTTGGGGGTTGGACTTAGTTGGGGTTTGGACTTTGGATTGGGTAGGAGGTTTGGGTTGGGTTTCGGGTTTGGAGGGAGTAGGAGAATGGAGTTGGGGTTGAGACTGGGGCTGGGGTTGGGGTCGGGGCTGGGGTTGGAGTTGGGGTTGGGGCTGGGGTCAGGGCTGGGGTTAGGACTGGGGTTGGGATTGGGGCTGGGGTTGGGGTTGAAGTTCAGGTTGGGGTGCCTCAGGTGGGATCCCTATCGTTGGTAGGCGATGCACATCACCAGAGGTTGGGGCTGAGGCAAATCTTTTTCGTTGGGAGACAAATTTGTTTGATGTTCTAACGAGCTCCAATGACTTCCGCCACACCTGAGCTGCTATGAGAAGAATAGATTCTTTGTATAGTCAAGAATTCTCATGTAGAAGCATTCACGCTTCATATCCGAAGTATAGGCGCATCCAAGGATCAAAATATCGGCCAAAATTTCGATTTCGGGCATGACCGAAACCGAAAATTTGGACCAAATTTTAAGCCGAAAACTAATAATTTGGCCAAAATTTCAGCTGATAATTTCAATCCCATACAAAAATATGACCAAAATTTTGGTCCAAATTATCGTTTTGGTGAGGACCGAAACCGATAATTTGGATCAAAATTTCAGTCATTTCGGCCAAAATTTTGATCCTTGGGCGCATCAAAGTTGATGTGTCGTCACTTCATAGTCGATGCGATCATCCTTCATTTCGCAAAAAAATAAAGAAGCGTCAACGCCCCAAGTAGAGGGGTAGACGCGTCGGTGCTTCATAGTTGATGCGTCGATGCTCAATAGTCAATGCGTTTGCACTTCCTCGGTTAATTTCCTCAAGTTCTCAACCATAGTTTCGAAGCATACCTCAGTTAATTTTCTTAAATTCTCCTTCAAAAACACCTGATTCTTCTAGAAGAGGGCCAACTAATGCATAATATAACATTGATCCTTCAAGGTCTTGGCATTCTAATCTTCTGTTTCTGATTATCCTGTTCCAGCTAGAGAACCTTTAGACTAAGGTCATCGAAGCCTTTACTCCGCTCTCTGATTGACCTCTCACAGTCAGCAATTCTTGAATTGGCAGACTACTTCTATTTCTTAATAGACCACAGATTCGCAGATTTACTAGCTTTGGGAGTTACTTCTTCTTCTTCATCTTCTTCTTCTTCTTTTTCTTCTTCATATTCTTCTTCCTCTTCCTCTAGGTTAATAACATCAATATCCATTTCCTTCCTCGGCAAAGTAATGGGAGGGAACACAGGTCCTTCAACCGCTTTTCCCATATCTCTGCCCTAGTTGCAATAATTCTGCTATCAGAGGCTTGGCCTGCTCATAAAGAGTGCACTCTAGTTCCCGAAAGGCCTACAAGAAGATAGATTTTCCATATTATTTTCGAATGATAAAGATTTTAGGAAAAGTCTACACCACTTCTCATATTAGTGATTGCGCCTCTTATAAGAGGTGTCAGCGCATCCTTCGAAGTGATATAGCCTTGTAAAGAATATACCTTGTTCTTGAAGTTCGTAATATAGGGAGATAACATGACCTGCGGGGCAATAGTGCAGTCATAAATATTGAAATCCTACACAGCCTTTGCCCTCTCAATTATTCCCTGACTCCTCCTCCCTTTGTCCATGCGCTGCAGAAGGTGTTTGTACGCGACATATATTGGTTGAAATTAGGGGGATTATCAATAAGCTCGAGGTAGAGCTCGTCAAGGGTCTATTTTGTGTTTGGGAAGATGGCGGTGGTAAGGACGAACAACAGACAGAGTTTCAGAAAGTCCTCGTCAGCTCCCTGCCCGACTCTGTTAATGGCAGCAAGGATGTCTCCCTTCTTTACAGGGTTAAGGCCCCTAAAAAACCTATCTCTAATGGTCTGTTATTTGGGAAGGAGCTTGGAGGGAGGGTAATGAGGAGGGGAGGTCATTCAAAGACCAGTTATTAATGTAAAATTAAGGGGTCGAAAACTGATAGAGGCCTTCCCAAAATTTTAAATATTTCTCTCGGCCTAGAACTTGATGATTACGTCTAAGAGGCCGTTGATGCTTTTCACGTCCTTTGGTGCCAAAAATAATATCACGAAGACACACTGCGAAAACAGATTTTTCGTCTGTTCAGATGCCTCATCATAAATCGCTTGGCACTTTCCAATGGTGCACTTAGTGGCTAGAGTCTTGATAACCATCTTGAAAATCTGTGAATCTGAAAACGGAGAAGCTTAGAGAAAAAGATAGTAAAATAGGAGTGGCGTCGCTTCCATGTCAAGGTGCAAGCGCATCAACAAAAAGCGCAGGTGCGTCACATAGCTCGTGCACTGAGGCGTTTGCGCCCCCTATAAGGAGGTGCAGAGGCGCTAACGCATTTCCAAGGAAAGGATGGCGCATCTATTTGTCATATTTGAAGTGGAATGAAATGAAAATAAGACTCACTTTGTTAATAGATGTAGGAAAAGGATTTCACCACTTTGATATTTCTTACTACGCTCTGAGAAGATGAAAATTACGAATGACAAAGGTGAAAAGTAAATTATAAATTTTTAATTCACAAATTTGTCGCCTTAAATAGTTTGTTCGAATGGAAATGATGGCCATTGCACACCACGATATCACGCTCCGTAATCTCATCCGCCTCGCCCTGCTCCTCATTTAATGTTCTGACAATGATAATAAATTATATAAGGTCAGACGTCGCTTCGAACAAAATGGTGCTATGTGTCAACGTCAAAGGTGCTTCTTATCGTTTAGAGGGCGCTTTCCTTCCTTGACGGAGCACTAACGCTTCATGATAGTCGTGCTAGCGCACTGTCAAGGAAGGACTACCCCTTCGTATCGAAGAGCTAGCGCTTCTTAAGAACGAGATAATCTCTTCTGACAGAAGCGTCATTAATGCTAAACATTCGAGCAATAAATGCTCTTCTCGAAGGGGCGCCTCAAATAATCATTTCGAATGGTAATGATGCCCATACCATCCATGATGTCCTATGTGGCTTTACATTTAATATTCAGACGACGCTTCGTCGCCTAGGTGCTAGCGCCTCGCTATCGGGGTATCGACGCTCCGCTGTCGAAGTGTTAGAGCGTCGCTATCGGGAGCTTACATTTTTTGAGTAAAATATACCTGAAAAAGTATATCTAACACTTTCTTTGAAAAAGAGAGAAGGGAGAAAAGAAAGAGACTTTAAAAAGACTTTTAAGAAAGTCAAGAATCGTGGCTGAAAGGGAAAATAACTTTTAAAATATTTTAAAAGTTTAACCCTAGTTAGTCCCATGCCACCCATCACTTCACAAAAAAGCCATTACGTGTCGTGCCCATATCAATTGGCGCAGAAATATCTCTACGCCCGGGCGCATTTTCCTCTTTGCCATATATATATGAGGGTCGAGGATATGCGCACAGGCGTAGAGATATCTCTGTGCCTATTGATATTGGCGCGACACATAACACCTTTATGTGAAGTCATGGGTGGCATGGGGCCCACGTTACTAACTAAGGTTAAATTTTTAAAATATTTTAAAAGTTATATACCCTTTTAGCCGGCATTCTTGACCTTTTAAAAGGCTATTTCTTTTCTCTCTCTTCTCTCCATTGTTTCAAGAAAGTGTCAAACTTACTTTTTCAGGTATATTTTATTCAAAAAATATAGGCGCTGGGTAGTCAAACGCGAGAACCTCGGTATCGAAGCACCGGTACCCCGGTAGAGAGGCGTCGGCGCCTCGTTTTAGGGGCGTCGACGCCTCTATATCGAAGTTTCGGCACTTTGCTAAAAAAAAGGAGGTGTTCACGCCTCATTTTAGGGGCGCCGATGCCTCTATATCGAGGTATTGGCGCTTCGCTAAAAAAAAAAAAAAAATACTTTTTTTTAAGCGCTGACATGCCCCTAAAACAAAGTGTCGGCACCCTTTTTCTTTTAGCGAAACACCGACACCTTGATATAGAAGCGTTACTGCCCTAAAACAAGGAGTCAACGACGCCTCTCTACCGGGGAGTCGACGCTTCGCTACTGAGGTGCTATTGCTTCGCTATTAGGCACCCATATTTTCTGAGTAAAATTTATTTGAAAAAGCAAGTCTGACACTTTCTTGGGATAATGGAGAGAAGAGAGAGAAAAGAAATATACTTCTAAAAAAGTCAAGAATGACGGCTGAAAGGGAATATAACTTTTAAAATATTTTAAAAGTTTAACTAGTTAATAAAGTGGACCTCATGCTACCCATCACTTCACAAAAAATGTGCTACGTATCGTGCCCATATTAAAAGGCGCAAAGATATCTCTATGCTCAGGCGCATTTTTCCCTTTGCCTATATATATATATATATATATATATATATATATATATATATATATATATATATCAAATAACCTAATCGTCTGGGCCTTTTAGAGCACCAACTAATCCCTGTGATGTATTGAAAATGTCTATTTGTTTTTTATTATAAAATATCACCCAATTAATAATAAGTATAGAAAAATGACTATAGTTCCAACATAGATAGACCCTCCGCTGTTTGATATAACTTGGTACAAGTTATTGGAGAAAAATAGTTGGATGAATGGTTTTTAAAAGGAGTCATTACTTTCACTCGGAAAGTTGGCCCTTGCACCAAATTTAAAGGGACCCAACACTTGGAAATTTGGCCTTTGCACCGAGTTTAAAACAAAGACCTACAAGTTTGACAACCTCTGCTATATGAAAATTTCATTTACACCGTTTAATTTGGAGCCCGTCATTTAAAGATATGAAGTGCAAAAGATTAGCACGAAATATAATCTTCATCACATGATTAAATATAGTCAAAGGCTATTATTTGATTCAACAGTTGACGACAATAGATCATACGATAAATATCATGTTTTGCTCCAATCTTATCCACTAAGGATCTATAGATCATGAACTTTAAATTTGATGGCCCAGATTGCGATTTCACATGTCATGTGTCCCTAAAATGCAAAGTCTTTCTTTAACTTCGGTGCAAGGGCCACATTTCTGAGTGCAAGTAATGGCTCCCTTTAAAGAATGACTTGGTATTTTAAGGGCATGTGACATATGAAAATGCAATCTACGCCATCTAATTTGCAGTTTATGATCTATAGGTCTCTAGTGCATAAGATTAGAGCAAAACATGATACTTATCATATGATCTATTGTGGTCAATTGTTGAATTAGATAATAGCCTTTGACTCTATTTAATCACATGATGAAGATTATATTTCATGATAATCTTTTGCAGTTAATATGGCCTTCAAATCGAGCAGCTTAGATGGTGTTTTCACATACCAGCAGAGGTTGTTAAACTTGAAAGTCATTCTTTTAAATTTGATGCAAGGGCCAACTTTCAGAGTGCAAGTAATGGCTCTCGTTTTTGAATGACTACAAATCCTAAATGTAAACTTGAGAAAATAGAAGATAAGAAAAATTAGTGAGTCATAAAGGTTGTCCTCGTATTCTTTTAGAACCTGGTGAAGCCCTCTATGTTTTAAAACCCTCAGAGATAGTGGCTTCTGAGGCTAATTCGCTTAAATAGCTTCCAACCGGTTTGCTTCGAATGCTGAGTGAGTCGTAGGATTTGAATCCTCATTAGTTTACGGGTGCATAAGACATGCTACAAGAGATCTCTTCTTATTTGCTTTTGCCTAATTTCTATATATTATTTTATGATAATTAATAATTAAATTTATTAAGATATTATTTAAAACTCATTCTACCTCTAGCGAATTGGGTTCGCTCCTTTAGAGTTAGCGAATTGGGTTCGCTCCCTTACTTATCCGAATTTGAATCAAGTGGCATTGGCTATTACTTAGTGTGATGGTCGAAGGCTTGGGCAGTCAAACTGGAAAAGACGAGCTCTAAGCAAGGGGATCAGCTGAATAGGACCCAAAAGATATACAAAGCGAATTTGTCACGACCCAGAATCCTAGCTCATCTCAAGGGCCTAGAATTCCGTGTTATGATACCGCACGCTTGTTAAGGCGATAAGTGGACATATATATCTTACTAAATCTTATATAAAGTTGAGCTCTCAAAAATTGTGAACCAAATTTTTTTCTCATATTAAAGATTCCCTTCATTGAACTTACATTTATTGAGTCCATTATACAAAACAATCATAAATAAAGGTATGATCCACTACTGGAAAGTCTGACTAAACAATTAATACATACCTGATATCATCTAGCTGGTCATCTACGTTGCCACCCTCATAAACCGTATAATCTACTAGTGCATCAAGTCCACTGGGGCAGTGTAATCCATATATTCACCTGCAGTTGTTAGCTTTTAGGAGGGGGATGAGTTTACTTAGTCATGTAAACTCAATGAGTTGCACAACCGATTTACTACAATCTACCCAGGTGATCGTGGGTGTAACTTCGTAAGTGGAAGTGAATCATTTACAATTTCATATAAACAACATAATAAAAATTCTTATAAATATTGCATAATTATAAAACTGAAAGAACGTAACAGATATCAGTACATATGATGTTTCTAATGTTTATCATTTTTCTTATTTGTCTTGTCAACTTAACTAACGTGGCATATCGAAAGCCTTATTATTACTTTATACACCTACACAACGTACTACGTATCTTACTTATCTTGTTTAAACGATCTGTGCCATAATCCCTGCTCGAGCCTATCACGAAAGGTTCATGGGTAGATAATCACCTAATCTTCATATCATAACATAAACCACCATGCAGTCATATGAAATTACACACATAGTAACCACAATGTCCCCTTACGGTAGTTTCCTTTTTATATATGTTCACCATCATCATATGACAAAGCTATCGGTTGCAGACGTCGAACCCTTACAGTGGCTCATAAGATATGACACGTGTAGAAATTTAATTCATGTTCAGCTGACCTTCACAACGTGTCTTAACATATCTTATTATTACTCGATTATGGGCTTAGGTCCCTGCCCCGATTTTATTTCTGACATGGGCTCTACGTATAGTCATCCCCATATCATTTATCCAATGGGCGTTACGTATCGTCATCCCCATTTCATATTTGCGTGAACTTAAGTCTCCACATTTTTAACATGCATGTATCTTAATATATTCATTTATCATATTTACTTAAAACTTAATTAGAATGGTCACGGTTCGATAGGCTTCACTAAATCACATTTTCTAAGGGACGAGTTCCGTAGTAACCTGGATGTACTTTATGTGACATCCCATACTACCATAGAGGAGTTACATCCGTACATAAACGTCAATATTCCAAGTTTCATGTGACCGTGAAAGAAGTCCCACCGTAACGAGGGTTTATATCATGTGTCATATTTTATTCTTAACTTATATGTGTATGCCCTATCGTAATTTTCTACATGATGAATGTCATATGATGATGGTGAACATATGTAAAAAGGAAACTATCATTCACCTGAATATTACGTATTCATAAAAAAAATTGACATGAAGAGCAGAAAATAAAGTTCTTATAAAGAAATAATACAGAGTTAAATACAGATTCAATGCAGAGTTAAAAGGGGAACAGCTCAAAATTTGACTATGTTAGGAGGATATAAAGAAATAATACATAGTTAAATACATATTAAATGCAGAGTTAATGTGGGCGATGGCGATGCCGAAGCTCCCGTGGATCTCTATTGTTTGATTTTTTAGATTCTTTGTAATATGTTACTTCATTTAATAAAAAGGGTGAGGACCCTATAACCTCAAGCTTACCTATCAAAAAAAAAAAAAAAAAAACAAAGTGATTGTCATTAGTCTGTTGTGTTTTTCTACTAAAAGCGTGTAGAACCAATTCATAGGTTCATAATTGCCATGACTCAATGGCCAATGTGGGTAAATGTTATAATAGCCATGATGATAATTAAATAAGTGACTATGTGCGTCGGACTGCAAACGGGTCAGCTCGGGCTAATTAGTTGCTAATCGGGTTTGGTTGGATTCAAGTCAAGATCCCAAGACCCAAACAAGTCCCGTTTATTAAATGGGTCGTGATTTTCGACCCAATCTGACGGGCCTTATTTTGAACCAAACACATACCATGGAGGGTCAGATCTAAAATTCTACTCCGTTGGATTGAAAGTTTCCGTCTCTAAAACTTTTTTCGAATGGGGCCTATAAGGCTCTGTATATTCATATTTTAATTTCCCTCAAATCAACGGTTATACAGGGGTTTGCGTCGAACTATTGCTGCAACACGGACCCATTATAACATCATGAGTCGAGAAATTCATTGGAACAGCCGACATCGGTAAATGTTTGGTCGACACGGTCACTGGTTTTTTTTTTTTTTTTATATACTTTTGTATTACTATCTTGTAGTGCGCAGAGACGGGGAGGAAGGAGGTTGCAAGAAGGCTTTGGTTTCTGTCTCTTTCTCTCTAGATCTCTCTCTTCAATTTATTTATTTATTTTTTTGTTTAAAAGGTCTTTGATTTCAGAGTCGTGGGTCCATGAGGAGCAAGGGGGAGTTTGAGAGAAAGGGGAGGTTGGGTCTTCTCTCTCTTTCTCCCTCTAAATTTATCTGTAGATTCTCCTCTCTACAACCAATTTCTTTCTTTGTGTTCGAGACAAAATGGGGAAGCGGAACAAATCAAAGTTATTCTCTCTTTCTCTCCATACATAAATATAATATAAAATAGATCGAAAACATAACTCATATATATGAATATACTTTCCCTCTCTTTTCGTTTTGTTTTGAAAAATCTCTGTTACATAGACGTGTAGAGAAGATGGGGGGATTTGATTTAGTGTGGTCCTATACACAACTATATATATGCGTGTATATATATATATATATATATTATTAAATTTAGAGTACATGTATATTAGAAATAGATATTTATTTACTCTCTTTTTTTTCATATTCTTTAACTACACAGCTCCATCCAACCTCTTGGAGCGTGCACGAGGTTTTCGAGATGATTCAGATCGATTCGGTGATGCGACAACCTACGCATCGATTTCGGTGATGCGGGTTTGATGGATTGGTGTGGTGCTAGGTTGGATGCAAGAAGAAAAGGACCTGTGAGAGATGATAAACAGGAGAAGCGAGCTGTGAGAGAAAGAGGGCTCGGGAGGAGAGATTTATGAAAAGAAAGAGATCCTGAGAGAGGATTATAGGGATCGCCTATGATTCGAAAATAAAGAGTCCGTTTTGGACTCTACTTGCTAGTTAAAACGAATTCTTAAAATAGAGGGATTCTATTGCCTTTATTGTATAAGCCAATCATATTAGAATTTTCTAATTTAAGAGTGTGTGGACTATAATATGGTATGCACATAGGCTTGGTCTTGATGCTTTGCACATCTTACACCATTAAATAGGATCAACGAAATTTCGGGGCATAACAGAATTAGCCTATTCTAGTGAAGGCTCTAAGGACCCAGCCTTCTCCCGCGAATCAGCATCACGATTAGCCGTTCTCATGACCCAACAAAAGAAAACCGAAAAAGATCGAAAACGAAAGACATAGATCTGATCACCACTTTAGAATCCCCTTCCATAATGACACTCGAGGCCTGGAGAGAGGCTAGAATAGAGAGACCTTGAATGGAAGCTCTAAGCTTGGAGCTTCGTTATTATGACCAATTAATATTGGGAAATGGCCTTTTCTTATGCTTGTCACTTCGAAATCTCTCAAATTTAAGGATCCATGAAATGGCTCAACCTGGTTAATTGAGCAAATTCTCACCCTACTTAGTCTAGGTAAAGGTTCTGATTAAATTAAATAAAGTATGATTACGAAAATAAATAAATAACGAATAAAAATTATTGTATGAAGATGACTAGGCCACATTTTATCAGTGAGTTGGTTTGGGGTAAAAGCCACCTTCACTTTCCAAGTGTGCCAACTGTCAATAAAGTTTGAGATGATATTGGGCACTAGGGAATTGGGATGCAAGTTTTGGCACGCATCTCGAAACCGAACCTAACCGGTCTAAATACTGACTCAGACTGAATCGAATTGATTTCGGTTTTTGTTTAGGGTGACAAAAACCGAAAACCGAGAAGTAGGATGAGAAAACCCAAAAAAACAAAAAATAATCTGCAAAAAATAATTATTAATAATAAAATACACTAAAAAAATAAATAATAATAATAATAAATATTGAAACCGAACCAAACCAAACCAAAAAAATTGAAATACTTCGATTTCAGTTTGGTTTCAGGAAAAAAAAAAAATCAAACCAAACCGATTCATTTCGGTTCATGCTGAACCGATCCAAAACCAAAAATATGGGTATTGATTCTGTTCGGTACACCGAACTTGCATCCCTATTGACACCTAAGAAGTATAACCGGACAATAAGCCCGGTTAAAAATATTGATCTCCACCACTAAAGATTGATACTTTGGTTAACAAAAAAAATTTAAATTTCAAATTATCAGATGATAACTTGGTACGAACGGTACTTACTCCAAAAAAAACTTAATACGAATTTAGAACCATACTAAAAACATTATCCCCCTCCACCACAACCACATCACCTCTCCACCCATTAATTTGGTCTTCTGAAGCTTTGTAAATAAAGGATGATGATGATGTTTATTAAAGATTGATTGTGAGATTTTTTATCCAACTAGAGGGGACTGAAACAATGGTTTAGGCAACGCTGAATGTGTAAGCATTCCATCCAAACCACTAAGTTTGGCAAGTATGGCGTTTTTGTAAGGGATTTATAATTTTGAGACCCCACTAAACTTAAAATTTTGATAGCTTTCTCTAAAGTTGGGTTGTTAATTACTTGGGTCGGCCCATTACCCGGCCCGCTGCTGCATAGCCCATTGGGTCTAGTCGGGCATAAACTATCCAACCTACCTTCAGGCGGGTAGACTCAAAGGTTGGGTCGGGTTTGACCTGGTATTTTTTTAATATGCAATATAAAGGTATTGGGTTGTTTAGGAGATTTTGATCCATGTCGGATTGGGTCGATTTTTGGATCAGGTCGGATTGGGTTAGCTCATCGGGTCAGGCGAGTCAGGTCGGGTTCAGGCCAATAAATTAGAACCCAACCCTCTTAATTGTTCGGAAAACTGGTTTGACTTCAACCCTACCAACTGGTCGTAAATCTGAACCCAAACCAATCTTGTGGTGGCTCACGTGGTTTGACCCTATGTGGTCCAACTTTGAACCCAAAATCGGGTCAAGAAAGTTAAATCAAAGAAGTCTGTCATGCATCGTAATAATTGGTATTCGAGCAATCCATCCCCGAGATAGACATTATGAATGGGAATGGGTTTGTGGTATACGAGATTCTAGGATGAAGGAAAGACATCTGATTTCTCTAACTATGGAATGACAAGTGGCAAGTCAAATCTGCTATGTACTTAATGGTAAGGTCCTAGCTCCAATCTTAGAAGAATCCGAGAGGCCCATTAAAGTTTATGGGAGCACGTTGTTCAGATTCTTGAGCTTGTGATGAGAATTTAGCCTTTCTCCATAATAATAAGATGAGGATTTAGCCTTTCTCCATAATAATAAAACAAACTGAAAGGATTCATTTGAATGCTATCTTAATTAAACAATCAAAAGGACCAAGTCTTTTAGAGTGGGGCACATTTAAGATGTGGATACTTTATACGCACACAATGGAGACGATTTATCAAGAGTATATCACATGTGCATTAAGTCTTTAGATTGGACAAACAAAGTGCGAGGATCCTGGTGGAACGTGGTTCAGTTTTCAAATCTCAACCCTTGAGGACAAGGGTGCTTCAAGGAGGGTGGAATGTCATGTTCGAATTTCTAGGATCTAGGTTCAAATCAAACGATCAAATATACATCTTTATATGAACATACATACCTTGTATTTATTTTCGGGTCAATGCGCTAGTAATCTCTGCAATGAAAACGATGATCTTCGCAAGAGAATCCGAGTTCACGTTATCTCTCTTCTTCTCTAAGTTTAGCCTCTAGATGAGAATATGTCAGGGTTAGAGGAAGAGTGTGACGACCCGACTTTTCCAATCCCTCAGATATAAGAAAGGCCGGTTCGCCAACCTATCGAATAAACGATAAGTCAGATAAACATGACACATATCAGAGTAAAGCGCAATAAATATCCATAGCTAAAATAAATACGGAAGCAATCAAAAGTAAAGAACCACCGATGATGGCCGATCATCATCGAAACATGGCTCATAACAAAAATCAAAGTCAAGTATAAAACTATGATATCCAACTAAAATGAGCCCACAAATTCAAGTCTAACTCTCACCATAAGTAAGAAAAATCAGTATGTTCTATACTAGGAAAAACTCCTCAGTAGGAACTTCAGGCTCTTCCTCAAGCACGTAGTCAGGATCAGTCTCACAGCCCTGAACAGTCACGTCAGTACCTGGACCTGTGACGTATAGTCGAAGTGAGCTAACCAACAAAGCTCAGTAGAAGAAAGACATCTTCGGCATTTTACTTTAACTAACATGGTTTCAAAACAAATACCGAAATATAGCTTGTCAAACATATAAGCAGATAATAAACTGAATTTAGGTGCGAAAATCATATGTAAGATTAATTTCTAATTATGTGAAAATAGTTTCAAGAACAGATGCAGAGTTTCAGTGTCTTAGTTTCTCTAACTTCTATATGCAAAGTTCAGTAATTCATTACTTAATCCTCAACTTAAAATACCTCCCGAGCAAACTATATCTCGAGAGCAGGAATATAGCTGATGGGAATCCCTACCTACCATCGTCATTCATGAACCATTTTTCAGGATGCAACAAGCCCCTGCGTAATGAGAGAAACTTGTGCCAGGAAGTTGTTCAGAAATTTTTAAGGGGTCGTTCAGGTCAATCATAAAATAAATGCAGATACTAATATAAATCAGATGCAAGTCTCTTATACATAGTTCAAGTTCTTGATTTCAGATTTTTAGTTGTTCAGAGTTTAAGCAGATTCAGGATTTTCAAAGTTTATATCAAGTTTTCGGTTTACAAATGTATTTTCAGATGACAGATGCAAGTTCAAAATCTAATACAAATTATTCATGTGAATTAAAATAAAATACTGTGAAGATGAGATTCCCCTACCAAAACTCGGAGTTACGCAAAGTCAAGCAAAGTCCTATTGATGGCCTCTCACCCTCAATCTTTAGTCTAAGGATTCCTTGATTAGAAACAAGTCACGCAAACGGAGCTTCGGAACGAAACTGGCGGGTTTCCTCGACGATTCGCGCTGCGATCAATCCCACGAGTTCACAGAGACAACTCCAACACGTCCCCAATGATCTCAACCTCTCCTAATAGCCAACTACGAATCTAAGGTTGATTCAAGTTCTTTCTAAGGTCCAAGGTTTTCAACAAAGAGGGTTCTAGAGGAGGAGGTTTTCTAAACCGATCTCCTACGATAATTGAAGAAGAGAGAAGACGGAGTTTCACACGGTTGGATAACTATCAAACGGCTACGGTTCTTCACGGCACTCACGCCTCTTCCTCTCTTAACAAAACCTAGTATAATACGGGAATGTAATTCCTTCTTATAATAGGATTACCCAAAAAGTTAAGCACACACACCTCTTGTGTGTTATACACTTCTAATTTTAAAACTCAAGTCCGGTGTTGAATGGTCACACCAAGGTCGGTGCACGACTTTCGCACGAGGGTCCAAATGGGCTCTAAATCAGAATCTTTCCGCACAATCACATCTAGATAAAAATCTAAAATAAATGGCGACGTCGGTCGCCGAGCCGAATACACACATGGAGTAAGTCTAACTCGGGTTCAAAATACGGGTCTTTACATTCTATCCTCCTTAGGAATTTTCGTCCTCGAAAATGTAACGGATAGTTAAACCGAACTATGGTAAGTCCTTATCCTAACACCAGTATAATGCAAAATCGAAATAGTCTATAGTCAAAGAACTTTGGTCGCAATGCGATAGGCTTCACTAAGCACGCTTTCAAGAGTCAGGATCCGTAGTAACCTAGATGTACTGCGTGTGGCATCCCATACTGCCATAGAGGATTGCATCCATACATGGATGTATACCTTCCCAAGTATCACGTGCCTGCAAACATACTTTACCATGACACAAACCTAGCACACACACCTACCTCACCTTTTCTCGCAAGACTACATATACTATGTCGGTAATTATTTGAGCAAAAATTTCAGATGTCAGAATCGAATACTTATTCAAAAGCATAATCACATGCCTGGTAACATGTTCTAACTGATGACACGGTTTCCAATTGATACACGATTCTAACCGAGAATGAATAAATATGACATTTAAGATTTTATTGTGTGGTCGTTATAGATATATATATAAAGCACCAACGTTATTAATCAATTTAACGTTGATAATTTTGAAGAAATTCTCCTCTTTTTTTTTATTTTAAAGAAACAAATTCAAGAATTTAAAGATACGTAGGGTTTTCTTACATGACTATAGTTTACAATATACCTTCACTCGAAAAGTTGTGGAAATTTCTCTCGAATCTCCGCTTCACGCTCTCATGTGGCTTCCTCTGGAGAATGGTTCCGCCACTTCACGAGTACTAAGGGAATGCTCTTTGTCCGTAAGATCTGTTCTTTACGATTCAAGATTTGTATCGGTTCTTCAACCAAAGATAGGTCTTCTTGGAGCTCAATGGGCTGGTAGTCCAATACGTGAGTCGAGTACTTAACATATCTTCGTAACATGGACATGAAATACGTTGTGCATGCCCGATAGCTGCTGTGGCAAGGCTACTCGATAGGCAACCTCGCCGACTCGGCCCAATACCTCAAAAGGTCCAACATAGCGCGGACTTAGCTTCCCACACTTCCTAAAACGCATCACGCCTTTTGTAGGAGAGATTTTGACAAATACGTTGTCTCCCACCTTAAACTCAACATGGTTCCTTTTAAGATCAACGTAGCTCTTCTGACGACTTTGAGCAATGCGTAGTCTCTCACGGATTAACCGAAATCTCGATTGTATTCTCCACGATCTCGGGGCTTAAAATGAGTTTCTCGCCCACTTTTTCCTAATTAAGCGGAGACCTGCACCGCCGTTCATACAAAGCTTCGTAGGGTGCCATGCCGATGCTAGCCTAGTAACTGTTATTGTAGACGAACTCGATCAGCGATAAATGTTGGTCCCATGACCCCTGAAAATCCAGCATACAAGCACGTAACATATCTTCTATAATCTGATTCACCCTCTCAGTCTGTCCATCGGTCTGAGGATGAAATGTCGTACTGTAATCGAGCTTGGAGCCCATCCCTTCTTGAAATCGTTGCCAGAATTGAGATGTGTACATCGGGTCACTATCGGATACGATACTGACCGGTATACCATGCAGCCTAACTATCTCCTTGATGTATAACTCTGCAAGCTTGTTGGCAATATACAACATATTATAAGGCAAGAAGTGTGCGGACTTAGTCAATCGATCCACAATGACCCAGATGGCATTGTGCTTTCTCAATGTTCCTGGCAATCCCAAAATAAAGTCCATAGAAATAGCCTCCCACTTCCACTCAAGTATCGGTAGTGGTTGCAACAGTCCTGCCGGATTTCGGTGATCCACCTTTACTTGCTGACACACAAGACATCTCGAGACATACACAGTGACATCTTTCTTTAAATCTCTCCACCATAAGCTTTTCTTTAAATTCTAGTACATCTTGGTACTACCAGGATGAATAGCGTACATAAACTTATGAGCCTCTTCCAAAATGGTGTCCCGAAGCTCAGTACTAGTTGGTACGCATACCCGGTCTCTAAACAACAAAGTGCCATCATCTTTGATAGAAAAATCTAGTTTACTTCCCCCAATCACATCACATATGATAGTCATAAGTTCATTATCCGTCATATGAAGTCTGTGAATGTTCTCATAGAGGGTGGAACGTATCACCAGCGTAGCCATTAACGCACCTGAACCTTTTACGTCAAATCTCATGCTACTTAGAGCCATATCTTTCAATAGATGCCATCGTCGCACCCTCACAGTGAGATGTGATAACTAAGCAGAGAACTTCCAACTTAACGCATCTGCCACTATGTTTGCTTTCCCGGGGTGGTACTGGATGGTACAATGATAATCTTTCAAGAACTACATCCATCGATGATGTCTCATATTCAACTCCTTCTGTGAGAAGAGATACTTGAGGCTCTTATGATTGGTGAATATATCGAAGGTCTCCTCATAAAGGTAATGCCTCCAAATCTTCAGGGCAAAAATCACTGCTGCCAACTCAAGATCATGCGTCAAGTAATTCTTCTCATGGTCTTTTAGTTGTCTAGATCCATAAGTAATGACTCTCTCATTCTGGTTAAGCACACAGCCTAAACCCCCATACGATGTGTCATCAGATAATCTTGTAAAGCCTCCCCTCGACAAGATAGCAAGTATCTTGCAAGAGTCAATCGCTTCTTGAGTTCCCGAAAACTCGCACACCGCCTCGCCCAATCAAATTTAGTGTTCTTCTTCGTAAGTTGTGTAAGAGGACCTGATATCTTGGAGAAGCCCTCCACAAACCTTCTGTAGTAGCCTGCCAAACCGAGGAAACTACGAACCTCTGTAACGGTCTTTGGTTGTTCCCAATTCATCACTGACTCAATCTTTGTTTGGTCGGCCGTAATACCAGTCTCAGAAATAACATGGCCTAGAAAATTAACCTGCTCAAGCCAAAACTCACACTTACTAAGTTTCGCATATAACTGATGGTCTCTGAGGGTTTGTAGAGCCACTCGCAGATGTTGCTCATGTTCTTCTCGCGTCTTTGAATAGATGAGGATGTCATCTACAAAAACCACTACAGACTTGTCCAAATGTGATTTAAATATCCGGTTCATCAAGTCCATAAATGACGCGGGTGCGTTTGTCAACCCAAATGGCATGACCAAGAACTCATAGTGCCCATATCGGGTTCTAAATATTGTCTTCTGAATGTCTTCATATTTAACTTTCAACTGATGATAGCCTGACCTCAAGTCACTCTTCGAGAAGAACCTTGCTCCTTATAACTGATCAAACAGATCATCAATTCTTGGAAGTAGATAATGGTTCTTAATTGTCAATTTATTTAGTTGGCGATAATCAATGCAAAGCCGCATTGAACCGTCTTTCTTCTTTACAAATAGAACCGGTGCTCCCCAGAGTGACACACTCAGTCTGATAAAGCCCTTATCTAGCAGTTCCTAAAGCTGCTCCTTCAACTCTTTCAATTCTGCAAGTGCCATTCGATACGGAGCTTTTGATACTGGTTCAATACCCGGCGCTAACTCAATCGCAAACTCAATCTCCCTGACAGGTGGAATCCAGGTAGATCTTCAGGAAAAACATCTGGATACTCACAAGCAATCGTAATATCTGCAAAAATTTTCTCCTCCTCCTTATGATCTTGCAAGTATGCCAGATAACCACAACACCCGTTCCTCATCATACGGTCTGCTCGAATGGCAGAGATAAACGGTGCCACACAGGATTTGACTCCGCAAAATCGAAAAGATTTTCTCTACGATTGGCAGAATGTCACAGTCTTCCGAAGACAATCCACGCTCGCATGGTAAGCAGATTACCAATCCATCCCTAGTATCATGTCGAACCCTTCCATTCTCAAAATGATCAAATCAGCTACCGTCTCGTGGTCTTCGATCATCACAATCACTGATTGACACATGGTATCGGTGCTCAATGAGTTGCCCATAGGAATTGACACTGCCAAGATGAAATCAAGGGCCTTGGGAACGATGCCCAACTTCTCAGCGGACAACGGAGTGACAAAAGAATGTGTAGACCTGGGGTCTATCAACACTCGCGCTTCGATTTTGCTTACGTCGCTCCCCCGACGCATAAAAAGGGTACCTTAGTTTAAACAAGCGTTTCAATTAAAATTTTCTAAGCATGTGTGTTCATCCATAACTTATTAACAAAATTTATTAAATACTAAGTAATTTTATATAAACAAATAAAATAAGAAGACATCTCAACTTTTAATAATACCTTGGATCACGTCGTTCAATGTTCTGGCTTCCTGAGCCGTCACAGCATAAGCTCGACCTTGAACAGTAGGTCGGGTCAATTTCTGAGTAGAAGCCGAACTAGTTCTTCCCTTGTCCTCTTGAGGACAATCCTTAACCATGTGTCCAATTGCGTAACACCGAAAACACGCTCCAGTGTTCCTCCTGCAATCCTCGGTCTTGTGTGGTTTCCCACACCTTTGGCACGTAGTGACCGAAACAAAAGATGGTGCACGAGAGGATCCCTGCGCCACTGAAGCTCCACTAGCCGTAGAACCCACTGGTCGTACAGATTGCACAGGTGATAATGCTGCCGATCTCTGATAAGCGGTCGGTCCAGAAGAAAATGTTGGTCTAGAAAATGCAGGTTGAATAAGGTTTACTGACGGCTTCATAAACTTGGCCCTCTTATTCTCATAAGTACCTAACTGCCCTTGCACAACCCTGTCCTTGTTCGGCTGACTCCTTCTCAAGAACCGCTTTTGAATTTCTTTCTCAGCTATGAGGGCCTTTTACAGTATTCCTCCATATGTTTTCATTTCTCACATAGCCACGCTCTCCTGTATACTCGGCCTAAGACCCGATTGAAATTTTCTAGCCTTCATCATATCGGTGGCCACATGCTGAGGTGCAAACCTCGAAAGTCGCATGAACTCATCTCCATACTCACGCACTGACATTGTCCCCTGCTTTATCTCAATGAACTAAACTTCCATCTGATGCCTAATGATCTTGGGAAAGTACTGATCGTTGAACGCCTCGATAAACTCAGCCCATGTCCAAGGAGTATTGGGAAACTCCTGCTCCTTGTGTCTAGCCACGGACTTCCACCATGGTCCATCCTGTCCGTCCAGTTTGAAGGTTGCCCATCTAACCTTCTCGACATCGATACACTGAAGCACCTCGAAGATCTTTTCCATCTCATCCAACCAACCTTCGGCTTCAATCGGGTCGGTCTGTCCAGAAAAATTTGGAGGTCTCATCCTCCTGAATTCGGCAAATCCTGATGATTGTTGTTGTTGTCCAGCAGAAATCAGCTCTGCTTGCTAGGCGATTGCAGCAGTCTGCTGCGCCATAGATGCGGTCTGCTGAGCAATGTTAGTGGCCAGATTTTCCAACACTTGTTCCATTCTTTCACCATGACCTCTATCAATTACGGCTCCTATAGGGACTGCATTAGAACCGGTTGCGAAGGCAACTCCCCTCGATGTACCGACACCTTCAGGAATGTCCTTTAAAGGTACCGTCCTACCTCTGCCTCTGCCTCTAAATATTGGGGCCATACTGATCTGTCATTGTGAATACCACAACATCAGTCAACATTGATTGTAAAGACAATCACACACAGTACTAGTGGTTCTGGACCTAACGTGTAGCGACCCGAGATCTCACAACCTCTTAATTGTAAGATCTTAGACCGTACCTTCGTATCGTGAACCATAGAAACATAATAAGGTGATAAAAGCACCTTAAATAGCGAAAGATAAAATTTTTTTAAAACATTAATTAATCTAAATAAATCCCATGATAATGTTCTTATTCTAATAACTAGTCCAACATAATTAAAGCTTAAACAGTTTTAATAAAATACTAACTGATCAATGTCTCATTTATTTAAAACCACTAATAACTAGAAAGGAAAATAGCTAATTAGGCCACGAAGCCATCATCACCATTCAGTCCAGTTTCCTGAGCACCACATGCCGTCTCATCGCCATAGACCCATACATTGTCCTCGGCGACACCTGTCTCATCTGGTCACCCACATCAACAAGGGGTATAAGTTTACACTTGTATGGACCAGACATGCAATCCATTGAAGTATAAAATATCAGTTATAGCCATATAAATATTTCGGTATATTTCATGTGAGTGTGTATGTGGCATGTTTCAATAAACTGAAATAAACTAAACATAAACATATATACCAATATTACATGAATGTATCATTTCTTTTAATTTCATCTTACTTGTCATTTAATGTACGTTAGACTCCGTCCCGCTCAAGACGTTGGGTCTTAATCATGCTTATCACTTATTTAGTTAGACTCCGTCATGCTCAAGATGTTGGGTCTAATGAATCATATCATTTATTGCATGTCAAACTCCATCCCGCTCAAGACGTTGGGCTTAATCATGCTCATCATACTCTTGTTTAGTTAGACTCCATCTTACACAAGATGTTGAGTCTAATACCCTTTTAGACTCCATCGTGTACAAGATGTTGGGTCTAATATTCCTTAATCGTGTTTAGTTAGACTCCATCAAGCACAAGATGTTGGGTCTAATACCTTCTTAGACTCGATCATGTACAAGATGTTGGGTCTAATGCTCGTAGATCATGACTTGGCATTTCATCATATTTTACATGTCTTAGTTGTGCATTATATAGATCATCATAGAACATGTATGGTGTATAAGAGTGACATCATAATACATAAGCATTTAAGTGTATTTAATCATGGTACATGAACATTAAAGTGTACACAATCATGGTGCATAAACATTAACATTAACATTTTATGACACTGTTGTGAGAAGAACTTGAACATAGAACTTAACTATTCACACTCAATCAATTGAATTCATGTTTAGGCTCAATCTATTGATTTCTCAATCCATTGAACTCTATTCCTGCTCAATGGATTGATTTCTCAATCCATTGACATAAATCCATGCTCATGCTCAATCTATTGAGCTTTACTCAATCCATTAAGTTTTGTCTGTTACCATTTAATGTTCATCCTCAATCGATTGATATCCAATCGTCAATCAATTGATATAATTATGTGTACTTTTTCAAAATAATATCATTTATTAGTATTTACTTTAATATTCCTCAATCGATTGACATACAATCCTCAATCGATTGACATAATTCTGTGTATTTTTTTAAAATAATATCATTTAATCCTCAATCGATTGACATCCAATCGTCAATTGATTGACATAATTATATGTACTTTTCCAAAACAATATCAATTATTAGTATTTACTTTAATATTCCTCCTCAATCAATTGACATACAATCCTCAATCGATTGACATAATTCTGTGTATTTTTTCAAAATAATATCATTTAATCCTCAATCGGTTGACATCCAATTGTCAATCGATTGACATACTTCTATGAGCACACATCAAAATGCATCAAATCACATGGTAGGATTTCAACCGTCTTCTTCTTAATTAAAATTATCAACATTAAGGATCACCAATCATAGCATGCATTCATTTAATCATCCATTCATTATTCATGAAATAAACTCACTAATTTATATAAAAATCTATTTAAAAATTAATATTTTAAGTTCAATGAAAAACATGATTTCTCCATACCTAAATCGATCATACCACCACGATTAGATTAAGATCCCAACAATGATGATGATTCTAGAAGAAAGTGATGGCCGCTTGAGAATATACGCCAACGTCTCGCCGCATTTCCAAAAGAAGGGTTCTAGGAAGATAGATCTAGAATTTCTTCTCTAAGGTCTCTAGGGTCTCTGACAGCTCTATTCTTAAGAAGAACTCTCAATGAGTTTATAATTTAGGGTTCTCCGTAAGACACTTATTTATCATATTTTGGGGATTATCCGCAAAGTCCAAAATAGAGATTTAGAACACACATAGCAAGGTTTGATCCCTAGACCTCTTATCTAGAACTTAAAGTTTTTAACCAGTAGGCTACCACATAACTTATGTTCATTAATGACAAAAATAAATATAAGAGCTTGAAAAACTAAAACATGTATTTTTAGATAAAACGTTTTGAAAAGTCAAGATATATGATGAATACGATATTAAACACATACATATATTTTAGGTGTATCAAAGATATAAAATTCAGATCATGACATAAGGACATAACTCTGATGCGAACTGTACCGGGTCACGGTTGGGTTCTCATGGGTTCTTAGATGAACTAAAACCATAGCAGCTTTGATACCAACTGTGATGACCAGACTTTTTTAACCCCTCAGGTATAGGAAAGGTCGGTTCGCCAACCTATCGAATAAACGATAAACCGGACAAATATGGCACATATTAGAGTAAAGCACAATAAATATTCATAGCTAAAATAAATACGGAAGCAATCAAAAGTAAAGAACCACCGATGATGGCCGACCATCATTGAAACATGACTCATAACAGAAATCAAAGTCAAGTATAAAACTATGATATCTAACTAAAATGGGCCCACAAATTCAAGTCTAACTCTCACCACAAGTAAGAAAATCAATAAGTTCTATACTGGAAAAAACTCCTCAGGAGGAACCTCAGGCTCTTCCTCAAGCACGTAGTCAGGATCAGTCTCACAGCCCTAAACAGCCATATCAATACCTGGACCTGTGACGTATAGTCGGAGTGAGCTAACCAATAAAGTTCAGTAGAAGAAAGACATCTACGACATTTTACTTTAACTAACATAGTTTCAAAACAGATACCGGAATATAGCTTGTCAAACATATAAGCAGATAATAAACTACATTTAGGTGCGAAAATCATATGTAAGATTAATTTCTAATTATGTGAAAATAGTTTCAAGAACAGATGCAGAGTTTCAGTGTCTTAGTTTCTCTAACTTCTATATGCAAAGTTCAGTAATTCATGACTTAATCCTCAACTTAAAATACCTCCCAAGTAAACTATAACTCGAGAGCAGAAATATAGCCGATGGGAACCCCTACCTACCATCGTCGTTCATAAACCCCTTTTCAGGATGCAACAAACCCCTGCGTAATGAGGGAAACTTGTGCCAGGAAGTTGTTCAGGAATTTTTGAAGGGTCGTTCAGGTCAATCATAAAACAAATGCAGATACTAATATAAATCAGATGCAAGTCTCCTATACATAGTTCAGGTTCTTGATTTCAGATTTTCAGTTGTTCAGAGCTTAAGCAAATTCAGGATTTTCAGAGTTTATATCAGGTTTTCGATTTACAGATGTATTTTTAGATGATAGATGCAAGTTCAAAATCTAATACAAATTATTCATGCGAATTAAAATAAAATACTGTGAAGATGAGATTCTTCTACCAAAAACGATTCACGCCGCGATCGATCCCACGAGTTCACAGAGAGAACTCCAACACGTCCCCAATGATCTCAACCTCTCCCAATAGCCAACTACGAATCCAAGGTTGATTCAAGTTCTTTCTAAGGTCCAAGGGTTTTCAACAAAGAGGGTTCTAGAGGAGGAGGTTTTCTAAACCGATCTCCTACGATGATTGAAGAAGAGAGAAGACGGAGTTTCGCACGGTTGAGTAACTATCAAACGGCTACGGTTCTTCACAGCACTCACGTCTCTTCCTCTCTTAATAAAACCTAGTATAATACGGGAATGCAATTCCTTCTTATAATAGGATTGCTCAAAAAGTTAAGCACACACACACACCTCTTGTGTGTTATACACTTCTAATTTAAAAACTCAAGCCCGGTGTTGAATGGTCACACCGAGGTCGGTGCACGACTTTCGCACGAGAGTCCAAATGGGCTCTAAATCAGAATATTTCCGTACAATCACATCTAGATAACAATCCAAAACAAATGGCGACGTCGGTCGCCGAGCCGAATACACACGCGGGGTTAGTCTAACTCGGGTTCAAAATACGAGTCTTTACAAAGAGGAGACGGTGGTCTCCTTATATAGCCACCTCTCTTTCCTAACCCATCAAGAAAAGAGAGTGGAGACATATCACTTATATTAGGAAACTACTTGCTTCCTATCGCCTCGAGGTACATGTGGCCAAAGGTTTAACCCAGTTTTTAATGGAAACCCAAAGATGGGTTAAGGTGTTGATCACAAAAATCTAACATGCTCCCACTTGGTCTATACCTTAGCTCATCTAAACATAATTTTGAAAACGACTCTTTAGGCTGACAAACTCTAAAAAGCGGATGGTCGTCCATTTTATATTTTACAAAATCATTGACCTCCACTACCTCGATGCTTCATAGCAATCACCCAAATTCAATAATAATATCAGTAAAGGATCATGACGCACAAAGTATTCCATCTTACTAATCGACATTAGGCAATCCATGTCACAAAACTAGTATCATTAATGGACTTAAGTCTTTATTTAGTAATACTTCCTATATTTTTCCATGCGTCATACCCCCAAGGATATGTCGTTCCTGATACATTACTGGCTCCCCGCCTATGACTTTCAGTCACCAAACTATCAGAGCAAAGATTTACCAATGTAGTGCCTAATCACATCTAGCCCAAGCAAAATTTAAGTATAACGAGGTATAACCTCACCACCTTGTCATGTGATCAAATCCTCATGCGGATGGATAAAGTATAATCACATATACTCTCAATGGCACGTGTACAAAAAATAAAATATATGATGTATCAACAACAAAATAAATTAACCAATATCAGAGAGACAACTCCCACTAAAACTGTACAGTAAAAAACTAATTCGATATGAACATAGTTTTAAGATGCGTAATAACTGTCAACAACTACAAGCTCCCACTGATTTAATCATTCCTTAAAATCAATAAGTTTCCGACAAAAACAGTTTAATCGTAACCGTATTAACTATCCATAAATTTTAAACATATCATATCCATATAAATTGATATCAATTAAAAATTATTAAATTTTTCTGAAAATTTAATTACAATAATAAGGTTCAATTATCAATTTTAGTATTCTAACTTCCATCTATATCAACTCCAATATTTGTTGCTCTAAATGTTGTTTAGTATAGCTCTGCTCAAATAAATCAATACTACGGAAGCAAACAAATTATGAGGTAAATCACAAAATCAACTCCAAATTGAAAGCATTATTATTCTCAAAATATGTTCTTGAGTGTTACATCCCTATCACATCTATAATTACTTAATTTGTATTTCACTTATGGATGCACGAATCATCATCGTCATCCTTTAACTTTTCTCATTTATTGTATTATAAAATTACTAACCACACGCTAAGTCAAAAAGTTGAAATCTTTTCTATGTTCAACATCATTAAAAATTTAAAAATGATAAACACAATTATAACTGCACTAACAATGACCATATACCACAAGATAATACTAAAAAATATGTCACTATACTTCTATAATTTATCAAATATTTTGTCCATATATCACTGACTATTCTCTGTGAAATACGTCATGATCATATGTCTGATGAATCTATAACCATATGTTACGGATCGTCCTTGAGAATTATGGCATAACCATATGTCACTAAAAAATTCGTCATGAACTATGATCATATGTCACTAACTAACCTCCAAGGACTTAACTTGAACTTAGGGTCAAATTCGAATTAATTAGAGTCTAAGTCATGTGCAAACATTCACTCTATGAGACAGCCCGGTTGCATCGTCTCAGCATCACCTTTGGACAGAAACTTTGACATGCAGTTTGCTTCCCAAGATCGTATTTGAGAAAACACACGTAGACCTAATCACTAGTGTTGTATGATTAATCCAGACTCTTTATTAATTTTGGCTAGAAAGATTATCCTTCTCTCTCTTAAACACTTATGACTATTCTATTCACCTTACTTTCATGAAATTCCTAAATCAACTTTGACTAGAAGTTAAAAACTTTATACAAACATGTGTCAACCCGATCTTAATAAGACACAAATATCAAGATCCAAAAGTCACACAACCTATATAGGTGGTCACTTTTGGGCAGACCTCGGTCTATTTTAGCTACGTACTCTCGAACGATCGTTTTACCAATCTACCTTGATCCCTAAGGTATGACCAAAATTTTATTCAATAATATTAAGTTCGATTCAAGGTTTCAAAAAACTTATTTCTAAATATGTGCATCTTATTCAAAATAACTCACTTTCGATCAATACATCAATATCACACATTGCAATTGATAAACAAGTTAATCAAAACAAATAGTTTTTAGATACATATGCATTCAGTAAACAAATTATCTATAAATCAACAAATTATGATTATTTGGGCATGTGTGTCACAAATCTAGTCAATATTAACAATAGAACATGAAATCACACAGGATATTAACCTTTAATTAACTATAAAGAGCCCGTAAATTTATACAAAAAGACATACAAATAATGTCCAAAGCAATTCTTTTGTAGTCTATTATGAAGAGCCTATAAATTTATGCAAAATGACATCTTATAGCACAAAAATAGACTTAAAATAAGTTCATTAGAGTTAAAGAGATTTTCAAACTTTACATAGCTTAAAACACTTTGTAACTTTCTCAAAAAGTCCCAATAACTAGCCCATCGCGTGAATCTCGTCGAGTAGATAGAAATCTACTACTCATGGGCCAAAATCGGACATAGGACAAAGAAGTAATAACCAAAATAAATTTATGTTCTAACTCGAGTCAAAATCAGGTCTGATTTTCCTTCAACAATTAAACTCGGATTACCAAAATTTATGAAAATAACGTCGATCAAATATTGAGTTTCAAAATTTTCAAGGTCATAAAACTCATAAAAGACAAAGATGAGAGTATAACTGTCAAGGTCCCAAGTATCACAAAGTCAAACCTTGACTTACACACATTTTAAGGTCAAATCAAAATTGCAAAATATAAATAAAAAAAAATCAATCAGAAAGTATATAAAATAAGGTCCATTAGCTCCATAGCAAATCCAATATTGTCATTCATTATCTCATGACAGATTCTCATATATCATAATCCAAGGAATTAGAAAAATACCATGTCCTTCCATAAAGCAAGAACATACAATATTAGGAAAAAGTCAACTAGTAATTTGCAATTAGAATTTCGTACTAATTTTAATGGCAACCTTTTCTTTTCTTTTCGTTTTTTGAAAGGATTTTAATGGCACCTTGGCAAACAGACACTATGGAGAGTTGGTGCCAAAATTAACATCATAATGATAAGTTGTTAACTTTATAAAATCCTCATCATAATCCATGCACCCTAACATCACCGTACACTCTTATTCATTAAATACACCTTTTGTTTTCTCAAAGCAAGAAGAATTGGTTGCTATTATTATTCAATATACCATCAAATACACTACAAAAAAATTGGTTGCTATTATTATTCAATATACGATGGAATCCGATTGCATGCAGCACCAATGGATCGATGGAGAGAAGGGTTTGGGTGGGAAATAGGGTTTCGGTGGAGACGGTGGAGAAAGAGAGAGGGTGGTTTTGGAGAGAGAGAGAGAGTGGGTTTGGGTGGCAAATAGGGTCTCTGCGTCTGTCGTCGACGGAGAGAGGGATATTATACTATCCCGCGTTTGGCGTCGCGTCGCGTTTCGTGTGAGGGGTTTTATGAGGGAATATATCCCGCGTTTGTATGCATTTAGATAAAGAGTGATATGTCGCAAATTGTTTGCGAAACGAGCGTCAATATTAGGCGGGGTCTAACTATTTTACATATTTTGCGACGCTTTATCATAAAATGACACCAATAATTATTTTTCGCGTCATTTTTTGTCAAATGCCTCAAAAAATGTGTCGCTAAAAGTCTATTTTTTTGTAGTGATAGTTTGACCAACCTTTAAATGGAAAAGAGATGCAACTAGTAAGATGCTCATTGAGCACAAAAGATACTCAAAAGAGATAAACGTGTCCAACACAAACAAGGCACAGAGGCGGTAAAGGTCATCACACTGAAACTGATCGCTGACTGATCCATTCCATGACCAACGCCCTCCATTTAGCCAAATGACAATTAACGAGCAGCCCAATATTATTTTATTTATTGGTAAAAGTGAAAGAACAGATTGTACTATTGACTTCTTTTTAAAGGGATTTTCACCAATCTCATCAAAACTTGCTTCCAAGGAAATAAAATATGATCAAAGAGTATACAATTTGGACTATAGATTGCTTGAAAGCAAGAAAAAATTACTTTGAGATAAGGAGAAAACGATTTAGCCTCACTCTAAAATAATAATAATTTATTTATCGTGAGGTTTTTCTTGATCGATGATTCGAGCCAACATAGCTCTGATACTAATTGTTAGAATTTTTAGGATTTAGGTTCAAATCACACGATCAAATATACATCTTTATAAGAACATACATACCTTGTATTTATTTTCAGGTCGATGCGCTAGTAATCTCTGCAATGAAAACTATGATCTCCGCGAGAGAATCCGAGTTCACGTTACCTCTCGCCTTTTCTAAGTTTAGCTTCTAGATGGGAATGTGCCAGAGTTAGAGGAAGAGGGGACGGTAGTCTCCTTATATAGCCACCACCTCTCTTTCATAACCCATGAAGGAAAGAGAGTGGAGGCATATCACTTATATTAGGAAACTACTTACTTCCTATCGCCTCAAGATGCATGTGGTCAAAGGTCCAACCCAATTTTTAACGAAAACCCAAAGATGAGTTAAGGTGTTGACCACAAAAATCCAACATGTCATGAACAAAAATCCTACACAAAATCAGTTCTCAAGATAGTAAAGATTTACACATCCCAACCGTAGAAGAAATATAGTTTGAATTAGAAACAATTATCTTTAGTTGGAAAATATTATAAATAAGTGATTTAATGTTTTTGGAATGATGGAGAAAATAGTTGAAGTATAAGGAGAGTGATCTTCTCAAATAGATCGAAGGAGGGCCGGCTACCTCAAATCAGTCATCTTCTCATCTTTATTCTTATATATATATATATATATATATATATATATATATATATATATATATATATATTATCGTTACGATACATGTGGCATTGGTAGAGTGTTTTTTTATTTTTTTAAGAGAGAAAGATCGAGTTTTTTTAAAACAAATTAAAAAATTGATTGTTTTCATATTTTTTTCGGTTTTTTTGTTTTAGGTTTGGTTTCCTCTCCCTTCCCAACTGGTATTCGGCTCCCAAAACTGAAACCAAACCGATCCAAAAACGGTTTCAATTTTCCGATTTTGAATCGATTTCGATTCAGTTTCGAGTCTATATTTTTCCACAGTTTTCAAATTTTTTTCCCACACCTATGCTTGCGAAGGGGACTCTTACAAAATCTCTCAACTAATGCTTGATTGAGAGTATTTATCTAACAAAACTCACATCCGAGTCAGAGATGTACTCCATGGGCTAGTGGTAGAGCCAGAATTTTTTTGATGGGGATCCCTTATAGTCGCAAAATAGTAATAATAGTAAAGAACACTTCAATAGTGTAAGATCAAAATTTCTAATTTAATGGTAAAATATTATTTAAACACTATTTGATATATGAATGTCTGTGAAGAGCCATTATCCCTAAAAATAATTATACTTTGGGTAATAAATTAGGGCTTTTATTTTTTATTAAAAATAATAATTATAGCATACCATTGACTTTAGCAAATAATCGACAACAATATGAGACATTGGCGTTGGCGATCGGAGAGTAAATGAGATGTCATAGAAAGAGATGGGTGACTAAGATTTGAGAGAGAGACGTTTAGAGTGGAGATTGAGAGAGAGAGAGAGAGATAATTTTAGGAGTAATATTTGGGAACCAAGAGAGAGAATTTTGGGAGTTTACTTTTGTTAAAATAATTTGTTGATAAAAAGTAAGTTTTTAAAATATCTTAAGAAGTTTTGGGATTTTAGGGATACTTATTAAAAGATCTTGCCCCATTGAATTACTGTCATGGGCGTAACTCAACCTCACAAAATTGACTTCTAAGGTGAGATACGCCCAAATTATATATAGCTCAAGACCTCCAAACCCACAAACAATGTAGGACTATCCCAACAAATATCTTTATCTTTAATAAATAATAGGGATATTAATCTTAATGGTCGGGTTTCAAATTGGGAGCAATTACTCTAAATCCGAGTCTAAGTCCGGCTAATAGGTCAAGTTCAGGTCAAGGTTTTTTCAATAGGTTAGATTCGGTTTCAGATTGACATCAAGATTTCTAAGTTAACAACTTAGGTTCGGATTGACCCTAAACCCCTCCCGAAATCGACTCGTCCCTAATCCGATCCGATCCTATCCATTGTACATATTTGATTTAATAATACAGAGATGCTAGCTTGTGTATTACTTGGGCACTCCAGGGTACTTGCTTAGCTTTTTGCTTAGTAAAATTATCTTTCCGAAAAAACCAAGTTGTACAAATTGAATCCACCGCTTCCATGCTTCTACGTGGAAGTAAATCTGATTAGATAACAGAGCATCTCTATTTGCATTAACTAAAACTCTAAAAGCACCCACCCAATAGACAATAATTTGACCGCTGGGTTTAATAGGTGCTTTTAAAGTTTTGTTGGGTGCAAATATAAATTATAAGATCTAATAAAGACAAGTGTTCATATCAGAGTGCATAAATGAGAAGGTTCAAATCTCTATGTGCATTTTAGGCTAAGGGTATCTCTCAATGTAGTGACCAAGGTATTAAAAATCGGTCCATACCAATCCGTATCAGCGATAAGTATTGGTTTCGGCCAAACCGACACATATCGGTCCGATATATATCGGTATCGCTGATACATCTCGGTTTCAACCGAGTTTTTTATTTTCGAATTGGCCGATACGTATCGGTATAAGCCGATACGTATCGGCCGATTCATATCGGCCCCGGACAAACCGATACCCGAGACCAATACCCAATATGACATCTTGATTGTGACTACTTTGATGGCTTGGATTGATAAAAACTTATGTCACATGCCTTACAAGTGGGATGGTCATCGAGCAGATCAAATGCCGTTTAGTCCTAAATTATAGACATCAACGAGATCTGGAACTCTTTTTTAGGGCGAAATCAGTGTGAGTCGGGCAGTAATACAAAACAAGAGGGCTGCTACCGACACACCACTTTTTCTTCCCACATATCCCAAAAGAAAACAGAGGGCTTTGTTGATAGCAAAAGTTGGTGTACACTTTGATAAACACAAAATTAGGCAAGTGATACATTTTAGGGCCATTTTTTGGTGTGTGGGTAGAAATAAAAAAGTAAATGCGGCGTGTGGCTAGAAATAAATTTTAGCAAGTAATAAACATTGGTCTGTGGCTAGAAATAGTGTACGAGGCCTTCAGACTTGACCATTTTAAGCCTGAAGAAGGCACACGGCTATTTATTGGCACACAAAGAAAATAGGTGAAACTATGCTTATTGGCACTGATTTTCAGCTCCAAAAAATCCGTGCATTTCCAATGTTTGGAGGGCCATGGATATCAGATTTGACTACGAAGTCAGTTAATTTCAAGATTCATCGCCACCTTCTCGATTTCTTGGTATCTTCTTCTTCTTCTTCTCTCAACTGTCTTCAAGAACAGAGCCACAATGGGCTTATTGATTCATTCACTCTTCATCTCCTGCGTAATTTCATCTTCTCTTTCTCTACAAACCACCGCATTCACCCTCCGATCCTCCTCTCCAGGCGCAAACATAACCCTCCTCGGCGATGCCTACGTCCGAAACAGCACAATTAGCCTCACAACGGGCCTCACCGCCACTTCTTTAAACGCCGGTCGAGCCCTCTATGCCTACCCATTACGCTTTCTTGATCGAAACACCAACTGTCCCGCCTCCTTCTTCACCCGCTTCTCATTTTCGATCCTACCTTCTTCCCCGTATTCTTCCTTCGGCGACGGCCTCGCCTTCCTCATCACCTCCAACGCCACTTCCATCGGCAGCTCCCAAGGCTACATGGGCTTATTCAACTCGCTCACCATCGCTTCCACCCAAGAAACGATCATAGCCGTCGAATTTGACACGAGTCTCGACGTCACTCTCGGGGACGTCAATGACAATCATGTCGCACTTGATGTCAATACCATCTTCTCTTACGCCTCCGCCGATGTGGGAATTGCGGGCCTCGATTTTAAGTCTGGTAAGGTACTGACGGCCTGGATTGAGTACAAGAACGATAAGAAGACGATGCGGGTTTGGATCAGTTACTCGCAAATTAGGCCCACTAATCCAATCTTGATCGCCCGTGTCGATTTATCCACACGATTCCAAGAGTTCATGTACGTGGGCTTCGCAGCTTCTAATGGAAATGGCATGGCATCTCATCTGATCCATAGATGGAGGTTTAGAACATTTGGGTTTCTTCCATCTCTGCCGTCAACCCAAGATTCGGATATGGGTAACGGTATTAACGGTTATATGCCTTTTGATCAGAATCAAGGAACAAGGAATCGAAAAAGGAAAATGGATTTAGGTCTCTTAGCAGGAGGAGTCACAGCACTAATCATCTCTCTATCGCTGATAGGTTGGTATCTAAGAAGAAGGTTGACAAGAAATGGCGATAGTAGGGACGCCCCCAATTGCCGAGCTTACATATTCGGGACCGATGAAATTCCCGGGAGGTTCTCTCTCGCCGAATTAAGATTGGCTACGAGGGGATTCGACGAGAGCCGAATTGTTGGACAAGGAGCTTCGGGGACAGTTTATGAAGGAGTTCTGAATTCTGGCAAGGCAGTCGCGGTAAAGAGATTTGGGGCGGAGGGTAATTGCCTAAGAAGTACATTTGATTCGGAGCTCACCGCGGTTACCGGCTGTCTAAAGCACCGGAATCTAGTGCCACTCCATGGCTGGTGCTGCGAGAGAGGCGAATTACTACTAATTTACGAGTACATGCCCAACGGAAGCCTCGATCGGATCCTTCACCCCACATCTTCTACTAATTGTGAAAATTTGGCTTTGCTGTCGTGGGCGAAGAGATTGAAGATAGTGCTGGATGTGGCGGCAGCTCTGGCCTACTTACACGAGGAATGCGAGCAGCAGATCATACACAGAGATGTGAAGAGCTGCAACATTATGCTTGATTCGGAGTTTAATGCGAAACTAGGCGATTTAGGCCTCGCCCATCTCAGTGAACACGATAGGCCGCATCAGCCGACGTTGCCTGCCGGGACTATCGGGTATTTGGCGCCCGAATATGTGCATTCAGGCGTGCCAACAGAGAAAACTGATGTTTATGGATTCGGGGTGGTTGCACTTGAGGTTGCGACGGGGAAGAGACCGATAGAGAGCGGGCTTGTGCTTGTGGATTTGGTTTGGGAGATGTGGGGGAAGGGGAAACTGGTGGAAGTGGCGGATGAGAGATTGAATGGGAGGTTCGATAGGAGCGAAATGGACAAGGTGCTCATTGTGGGGTTGTCGTGCGTCCACCCAGACTGTAACCATAGGCCAAGTATGAAGGAGGCTTTGGGGATGTTGAAAGGGGAAGTGGCTTTGCCTGTATTGCCCACTCATAAACCCGCAGTTCGGCTCACGTCACTGCTGCCGGACAATTTTCGAGAGCTCGGAAGTGCTGCTGCTAGTGGCACTACTAGTGGTGAGGCTTCTACTATTTGGGCTACGCCTTGCACTAGCTTTGGACAAATTGAGCCATAAGTAGAACTGCTTTTTCGTTATCACTTTTCTGCTTTCACTGCTTTTGTCAAGGACATTAGAAATGTATGCTAGACCGATGTGGGTCCTCATTTTTAATTTTTAATTACCTTTTTTACTTTTCAATCTTATTTATTTATTTGCTCTCCCATTTTTCTCCAAATATTTCCCAAAACTTACCTATTTTTGCCAGATTTTTCTCATTTTGAACCTTGCCGACTTGGGTGACTATGTGCTACACACCCCCTAACCGGATTGGGCAGTGCTCACCCCCTAACCGGCCCACTCCACATTGGGTCGGATTTGGGTTCAAATAAAAAACCTGGGCCCAATTGTGTATCCTGGACAAATCTGGGCCCCATTTTAGTATAAAAAATAATCAGGACTCTCAAAGCCCAGCTTGAATCCAGCCCAGCCAGACCAAGCCCAATATTTTAAGAGAAAAATATGGGTTGGCTTCATGCCGGGTTTGAGCTTGAGTGAAAAGGCCAATGTTGAAATAATTGGGCTGACTAAAACCCGGCCCAAACTGACCCGACCAGGCCTGTTGAAAGACCTATCCATATAGCACCAAAAGGTCTCCAATGCATGTACATAATTGTTGACCATCGAGCTCTAACTTAAAAGTGCAGTCATTTTGCAACTCGCTCCTATATTCACATTTCACAACCCATGATTATTCCTTCTCAACTTGGGTTTATAGGTACTAAACCGTTAACTGCTTTAAATAAGATGATAGAGATTATTTACGTCTCGAACGTTCATACAGTAAATCTTGAAATCATAGGCATACCATTGGATTTATGTATCTAGTTAAGAACTAAGTACCATATTGGTGCTATGATATTGCTCCTATGGACCTGACGCTTCATAATTTTTTCTTTATAACGAAGGCTACTATAAGCACCATTTAAGAGACAAAGAGCTTATCGAAAGCCAAGTTTACACGGCGGTACAAGAATTGAGAATAATAAGGATCGTCATAGATATTGGGAGAGGACTAGAGTAGCCCCTAATAAAAATAAGAGTACCTTTAAATTCACCCATCAAATCTTTGAGTTCACCCACGCTGAAAGACATTGTTGCATTACATCAAATGATGGAGATTGTTTACTATCCCAATCTTTCACACGATGGATCTTGAGATCATAGGCGTACTATCAGACAATCGATTTTTTATTTCATGTGGTACACTAAAAAAAAGTAACCTTAGAATCAGTTTTGAGCATGCACATTGTTAAGGTCACACTACAAAAATCAGGTCCTATGCCGACGGCTATAATAGGAAGTCGTCAGCGTGTATTAATCCTATGCCGATGGTTAATATAGTAAGTCGTTGGCGTATGGTATCTCCATATATACCATGATCACTTTTCTTATATATGTGCCACGTGAAATAAAAGATTGACCGCTGATTGTACCCTCAAGATCTAAGATCCATCATGTGAAAGATTGGGAGGATAAACGATCTCCATCACTAAATTCAACATAATCAATGTGTTTCAACATGGGCGAACTCAAAGATTCAGTGGGTGGATTTAAAGGTACTCATAAAAAAATTGAATATTGGGGTTCAAATCGGGTTCAAATCTCCTGCGTATCTATAAAACAAATAAAAAGATTTAATATTACATATAATTGTAAAATGTCACTAAAAAAATAACAAAGACCGGTTGAACAATATAGTTCAACTGGTATCCTCTTTTCTTGTGGAAGTATAAGTCGTGGGTTCAAATCTCCACGCCTGCTCGCTCCTTTTGTGCGAGTCCCCTGCAAGTGTGCTGCACTAAAGCTGAATCCTCTATGCGTGCAAGTTTGTGCAAGCACTACATCCGGGCTGTCAATGCTGTATGACGTCCTCAAAAACTCAAAAATAAAATAAAATAATATATGTGTGTGTGTATATGTATATATATAACAAAGTGTCACTACACTTTTTTTATTTTTTTATTTTTAGTTTACTAATAAAAAGGCACGTGCAAATGCAAATGGACATTAGGACTTTTAAATAATTGAACTTAATTTTTAGACATCTATTGGGTGATTTGAACATAAAAAAAATATAGTATTTCAAGTGTTCGTTACTATATTTTATGATTTATTGAACATAAAAAAATAGACTTGTTACTATGTTTCATATGGTTTCATTATGTATAATTTTATTATGTATAATTTAAAATTATAAAAATTTAATTAAAATTAAAAAAATAAAATATAACTTATATTGTCAACTATAGAACATGAAGAAAAAAATTAAAAATTAACAAATAAGTATAATCTTGATAATTCAATTAAATCGAAAATGGGCATTTATTCCTTCTCGACTTTAACTTTCTTGAAGATTTTTTATCATCCGCAATCTCGTATTTAATGTTTTGACATATGTACAACCGTGTAAAATGATTTTGGTAAATTATATCTTGCACTTTGACTTGAAAGAAATACTCTTTTTTCGAGATATTTTTTTATGTGAATTTGAAATTTTTTATCTCCATCTTGCATATAATAAAATATAATTAGTCATAATTTTTTTTATATGAATATATAATAAAATAAAATATATTACCTTCATTTCTAAAACATGTGTGAATTGGGGTGTCGAGTGCAAATATTGTTACCGTATGATTAATATTCAATTCAATTGGGTCGTTGATACACTTGATCAAGGGATAAGTACCTTTAAATTCACCCATCAAATCTTTCACCCACGCTGAAACACAGACTGCGTTGAATCAGACGATGGAAATTCTTTATCCTTTCAATCTTTCTCACGATGGATCTTGAGATAATGGGCGTACCATCAGACGGTTGGTTTTTTTAAAAAGGGACCTTAAAATCAATTTTGAGTGTGCGCGTAATGTTAAGGTCACTTTTCAGAAAGTGTGTCACTGAAATAAAACATTGGCCGTTTGATGGTACACGAATGATCTCAAGATCCACCGTGTGAAGGATTGGGAAGATAAACGATTTCCATCATCTGATTCAACACAGTCAATGTGTTTCAACGTGGGTGAACTTAAAGATTATGTGAACGGATTTAAAGGTGCTCGTAAGGTATTTATGAACCTTACCAGCCAATAACAATGTTGATGGCAAGCCTTCCCAATTCTCAATTAATTTATGCGAAAATTTAATAAACTATACTATAGTCATTGCATATTCTACGGCAACAGCCAACAGAAGAGTGTTGATCATTTGAATTGTGATATTGAAATTGAATCAAAAGATAAATCTCTACCTCGCAGTGTTCTTCTCCTAGTCGTCCTGTACAATGTTTCATCATTGTCGTTAGGATTTTGGTTTTTTCCTACTATTTTTGTCACGACCCGAAATTCTACCCCATCCCGAGGGCCTAGAATTCCGAGTTATGACCCCAACATATCCCGAATATGCTAAGCGGACATATACCTAATCAGAATTATTGCGTAAAACAAGTTTCACAAAATCCGTGAAAACTAACACATAAAGGTGGAAATAAAAACAGTCGTAAATACTATAATTAAAGTAATAAATTTGAATAATCCACCAATAAAACAATAATGAAAGTCGAAGACAAATCCGATAAAATAAAATCATAAAATCAATGATAATAATAAGGACCAAATCTACTACCAAGTCTATAATAATCAATATCCGGCACTCGGATCGAAATCAGTACCGTAGACCTCCTGGTACTCAGCTCCGTCGCCCTCCCAAGGCTCCTGGTACTCAACGCCCGCGGGATCAATGAAATCAGCGTCGGCGAGATCTAGATGGCTCGCGTCTATTCCACCAGCATAATCAACTGCAACTGTTAGATTATCGTGGGATGAGTTTACTCAGTCACCTAAACTCAGTGGGATACACCACCAATCCACCCCATACTACTCAGGTGCATTATGGGTGAATCAAGTGAGTGATAAATATAGTATCTCAAAGCAGATAGTAAAAGAAAGATAAAATCATATGCATATCGTGAAACTCATATCATATCATAATGCAAGACCATGATCTAGACACTCATATCCTAACGTACCTTACCATATCTCATAACATATCATATTATGTCTTATTATCATTCTCGCACAGACGTCTGTACATCGCATGAGCGTAACTAACATACTCGTGAAATCATAAACAACTTGTGCCAGAGTCGCTGCTCGAGCTACCATGGGAGGGTCAACATAGTATCATACCATCATATTATAACGCCCTCGTGTCATACTTATACTCTACCATCTAGCCAATGGGGTGACATAATGGCCAAAGTCACTCATAACATACTCATACTCATAATCTCTCCCAGAGATCCGTCTTGGCTGAAAGACGTTGTTGCCCTTACGGTGGCTACACAAGGAACAGCACGTACAGAGACTTAAGTTCTTTATCTTTTGCTGGCCTACACAGCGATGTTTTATTATCGTACTCGTATCATAACTTATCTTATCTCATACTCATATCTTATCATATTCTTATACTTAATCCTAGGATAAACTATAGTGAGGCAACTTTCCTAATTCACGCTTCCCAAGAAAATATTTCATAGTAACCTGGATGTACTTCGTGTGGCAACCCATACTACCATAGAAGTGTTGCATCCGTACATAGACGCGAATATTCTGAGTTTCACGTGACCGTAGAAGAACCTCACCACAGCTAATGCCTATGGTCGAACCTCATAACTTAACTCATAATTTATACTATCATATTTGAACTCAGGGTGATCGAGTCGCCGTATATGCCACCGTATACGAGGTTACACTGAATTCACACTCACCTGACTCATCATACACTCTCATACTCATGATCTAACATATCCTTAACTCGTATAAATTGATTAAGTTGCAAATACAAAAGTATCACACATATAAAATGGTTTACACTTAGATTTTGGTTATGTTTATATTTATATTTATTTACATACCACACTAATATAATTATAGAATAGGGTTATAAGTGTGATTTCGATAATCGTAAAGGTCAGAGTTCTGTTTCATAAAGGCATCGAAGTTCTAACACTTTGTGTTATCGAAGAGGTCGCGTTGAAGCAATAAAATGATATATATATATAGTACACTATAATTAAATGCTCAAATAAAAAGGAGCAGTCCAATTTAAAGTGGAGTGCATCACGGCCATCGATCGAAACATCAATAAATTAGAGTGTATTGAGTTTTGGTCGAGCAAGTAGAGTTATAGGAGAAAACAATATCGATAATATTGTTTGATGTCTGTTCGGACATAGATCAATCGATTGAAAAGTATAACCCAATCAATTGAATTTAAATAGGTGTGCACAATCAGTTCGGTTCAAGATCAATCGATTGAAAAGTATAACTCAATCGATTGAATTAAAATAGGTAAGTGTACATAGTCGATTCAATTCAATATCAATCGATTGAAAAGTGTAACTCAATCGATTGAATTTAAATAAGTGTGCACAATCAGTTTGATTCAAAATCAATCGATTGAAAAGTGAAAATCAATCGATTGAATTTAAGTGTATACAATCGATTCAATTTAGAGTCAATCGATTGAGAAGTGGAGCTCAATCGATTGAATTTGGGTAAGTGTACATAGTCGGTTCAATTCAGAGTCAATCGATTAAGAAGTGGAGCTCAATCAATTGAATAGTAAATTGAATAAGGCTTTGAGTTCTTATTCTGTTATATAACTTAGTTAATATGATATTTTATATAAAATAAGCCTATTAGGCTATTACTACCCAGGAACCTCAAGGAGCGATTGAATTTAAATATTCAATCGATTGAAACATGCTTTTCCTTTAAACAATGCAAACTGCAGTAAGTGTCACAATGCGATAATAGCTCATAATTCAAGCTATTATTATATTCAATCAAATAACTTCAATTGATTGAATTTAAATATCAATCGATTGAGACATCCTTTTATTTAAGTTATCAGAAGCAATTAAAGTAACTTTTCTTATTAAAATCAACTGCTCAAATCGATTGATTGAATCATGCGAATCAATCGATTGAATTTAGCAGGAAATAAAACCTTCTCTATTACAGTTTTGAAGTCGATCGATTGAAAAGTGTGTTTCAATCGATTGGCTGTCACAGATTCAAAATGAAATAGGGTTTCGAAATAAAACCCAAAGTACATCTGAAAAATTCATAAAAATAATATAAAATCAGGATTAATTATTATTTTAATTCTAAAAATGATTTTATAATAAAACAAATTTAGAATTATTTTAAATAGCCCATCAATACGAGATCGAACGTATCCTACGCGATGGGATCTGAGAATGACGAGATGGATGGATGGTACCCACCTCTTGAAGCGTGATCGACAAATCGACGGCGGTTAAGGCGATAGAGATCGGCGTCCACACGATGGTCTGTCCACGATTACGCCGCCTTCACCTCGATCTTGATGGTAGAAAAAAAAATAACCACGATGGTTCTTGTGGAAGAACACACTATAGTTTTTTTTTAGGGTGAATCATTAAGATGTTTTAGAGAAGAGGCGGGTGGAGAATAAGATGTTGACGGCTAGGGTTCTTAAAAAGAATTCTTATAATAATGATTTAAGGTTCTCCGTAACTTTCTTATTTATAATATATGGGCATTAATTCGGTATTAAACGGTCGCACCAAATAAGGGTGTATAGGCTTTTACTTCAAAGTTTAAAATAGAGGTTTAAAACTCAGGTAGCAAGGTTTGATCTGTAGACCTCTTGTCTATAACCAAAGCCTTTCAACCACTAGGCCACCACACAACTTGTGTCAAATAAAGATAATTTTAAATATAAAACCTTTTGAAAAACTAAAATATGTATTTTCTCAACTAGGGTAAGTTCCGGTGTGGAGTACTAACATCATGCAAGGTACAAAGCATCATCTAATACCAATAAAAGAAAGTCAAAAATTCTGGGTCGTTACAGTTTTACACGTTTACTGAGTTTTCTTTGAAATTTAGAAACTAATGAGAAGAGGGACCGAAGGAGTTAGGGAGATATTTAAGCAGACGTGTTTGAATGAGTTTATAATTCATACGTGTTTGGATGGGATTATAATTTGGTTTCTTGTCAATTATTTTATAGGGGCAGACGAGGAAAAAGCATAGCTAAGCGTTTAGCTTATGAGTATATACTGATTTATTTAGGAGTAGATTGGCCCTAGTGCATGTGAAAACAAAATTTGACAGAAACTATTTTTTCTTTTATATAGTAGTAAGGATAATGTCATAAGGCATAGATAACCTGGATGTGCCTTACATACCGTAGTGAGTATGACAATTTAGGAGCAACACTTGGGGATAAATCTCACACAACAAAGCACTCACATTGAGTGACACATTGGTGAATAAATCCTACACAACATCATGGGCATAGTCAGAGATTTTTGTTGGTGGGGGCAACAAATGATAATTATAATGTTAGTAGTTACTTTACCATCAATTTGGGGGATTCTACATCATAGATTTGGGGGGCATATATACAAACGAAGGTTATATAAGATACATACTTTATAGAAACTCTAGAGTTAAATGAGAGCCTGTAATGACCCTATTTTTTTTTTTAAATTAATTTATGGCGTTAGATTGGTTTTGCACCAAGTACGGTGTTAGTGCTTCACACCGAAGCCTAACTTAATTAGGAGAGCTCTATTTAAGATTAGGGTACGTAGAAGACTTTTTCACTTTTCTTCTTTAAGAAAAACCCTAGCCTTGTCTTTATGATGGTGGTCGACTGTAATTTATCAATTTATAAAATAATTTGATTTGATGTCACAAATTTCTTCAAATGTGTGATATATCAAACTTTAGTCGGATATTCAATTAATCAAATTATTGAAGTCATTTATAATATAACTTAGAATCAGCTATTCCTATAGTTGACATCTCAACTTACCTAAAATCTTAAACAGTCAAATTTTCAAGGATTTATTCATTTAATTACCCCTCAATTTTAGGAAAGTTTTATCCATCATTTTTCAATCCTTATAGATCATTCTTAATGTTTCTCATAAGGTCCTAACTATATAAGTCATGCTTAAATAAATCTTTAAATATCAAATTAAACTTTATGGCTTTTTATCATCAATAATCGAACTTCCTTGAAACCAATAAGTCCTCAAAAGATCTAAAGTGTCGGGTCTATCTGAATCATCATAATCTCAATCAATATATTGTACTTACATAACTCATACAGTTATCAAAGAAGTAAAGTCTGAGCTCTGATACCACTCTGTTACGACCCGAAATTCCACCCATCCCGAGGGCCTAGAATTACGAGTTATGACCCACACATATCCCGGATATGCTAAGCGGACATACACCTAATAAGAGTTATCGCGCAAATATGGTTCCACGAAATCCGTGAAAGCTAACAACATAATGGTGAGATATAAAATAATCATAAAACTATAATAAAAGTAATGAATCTGAATAATCCACCAATAAAACAATAATGAAAGTCGGAGACAAATCCGATAAAATGAAATCATAAAATTAATGATAATAATAAGGACTAAATCTACTACCAAGTCTATAATGGTCAATATCCGGCACTCGGATCGAAGTCAGCACCGTAGTCCTCCTGGTACTCAGCTCTATCATCCTCCCAAGGCTCTTGGTACTCAATGCTCGCGGAATCAATGAAATCAGTGTCAACGGGATCTGGATTGTCAGCGTCTACTCCACCAGCGTAATCACCTGCATCTGTTAGATTATCGTGGAATGAGTTTACTCAATCACGTAAACTCAGTGGATACACGACCAATCCACTCCATATTACTCAGGTGCATTGTGGGTGCATCAAGTGAGTGATAAATATAATATCTCAAGCAGATAGCAAAAAAAAGATAAAATTATATGCATATTGTGAAACTCATATCATATCATAAATGCAAGACCATGATCTAGACACTCATATCCTAACATACCTTACCATATCTCATAACATATCATACCATATCTTATTATCATTCTCGTACATACGTCTGTACATCACATGAGCGTAATTAACATACTAGTAAAATCCTAAACGACCTGTGTCAGAGTCGTTGCTCGAGCTACCATGGGAGGGTCAACATAGTATCATACCACCATATCATAATGTCTTCATGTCATACTCATACTCATAATCTCTCCCAGATATCTGTCTTGGCTGAAAGACGTTATTATCTTTATGGTGGCTACGTAAGGAACGACAACTGCAAAGATTTATATTCTTAATCTTTTACTGGCCTACACAGCGGTGTCTTATTATCGCAACTTATCTTATCTCATACTCATATCTTATCATATTCTTACACTTAATTTTAAGATAAATTATAGTGGAATAACTTTCCTAAATCACGCTTTCCAAAGAAAAAGGTTCCGTAGTAATCTGGATGTACTTCGTGTGACAGCTCATACTACCATAGAGGTGTTGTATCTGTACATGAATGTCAATATTTCAACTTTCACATAAAAGAGACCTCACCACAGCTAAGGCCTATGATCGAACCTCATAACTTAACTCATAACTTATACTATCATATTTGAACTCGGGGTGAATGGGTCACCGTATATGTAACCGTATACGAGGTTACACTTAATCTGCACTCACCCGACTCGTCATGGGTCACATTCCACCAAGAGTTATATGACATGCGAATACGGTATATTCTTTGTTTCGATTCTATCTTAGAGAATCTCCACGCCCAAGCATAGGCATGATCTCATAAACTCTCGTACCCATGATCTAATATATTCTTAACTCGTATTACTTGATCAAGATGCAAACACAAAAGTATCACACATACAGAACGATTTACACTTAGATTTTGATTATGTTTATATTTATATTTATTTATATCACACCAATATATTTATAGAATAGGATAGTCATAAGTGAATTCTCGATAACAGGAAGGGCGGGGTTCGATGTTCACGAGGTATCGAATTCCTAACACTTCGTGTTATCAAAGTGGTCGCGTTGAAGCGATAAAAGTGATATTTATATATGTATGTATATAATTATTTTTATTAAATATTTAATTAATAATTTTATTATTTTGAATTAAGTGGATCACAACCATCAATCATAAAATGCAAGTGATTAAAGTACACTTAATTTTGGTCGTGCAAAGGTGGAATTATAAATAAAGTCGTCTGATCGGACTAGAATCAATCGATTGGATTTTTGGTAAATCGATTGGTAAGGATTATATTATATAAGCTATTCAGTTCGGGTACAGGTCGATTGATCAACGTAAAAAGATAACGATCTCTTATAACATATATGCTATCCAACAGTAAATTTATTTAATATAGTACTACATCCCACTTATAATAAGGTAATTTATAAAATAAAATATTATAACATTATAGTATTATTATCTTATAATAATTATACAATATAACATCCCATCATATAAGTTATTATAATAATATCACAAGTGTGGTGGAGTTATAAAATAATATATTATAATGTGTAATTATTTTATTATAGTATATAATATGGTAATCATTTATTATATAATATGATATAAAGGGCTCGGGACCTATATGTTTTGATAATAATATCATATAAAATAATAAAATTAAGTGTTAGATATAGTAACTACTAAAGGAGCTGTACACCGTGTCTAAAGAGAAGCGTTTGAATCTCCTCATCTGATCACCAGCTTATTTATGAGATATCCATAATGTGTGGAATATTATGGGGTTTGCTTTCTCAAGGGTAAAGTGTAATTTAGTCATTTTAGAAAAGTACTTTGAAATTCTCATATGATATATACATATATTAGTTTGACATTTTAAATACTTCTTACCTTTATGACACTATATCTAATTTTACATGTATGTTGATTTAGCTACTGATTTATAACGGGCTGTCACTAAAGAAAGGATGGGTAGGCACTAGGCAGCCGACCCTCTATAATCAGGGCTTGGGATCAGTAATGTGGAGTTAAATCATGATAAGATCAAAAGTCGATGAATTGCATGACAGATCTGTGCATTTAACTGGCATATACATTTATATTCAATATATGATGTTAGCAAGAGATTTTTGGATCAAGGAGGAATAGTAAAATCAGGAAAGCCAAAAGAACGTCCCTCTTTCCTTTTACCTACTTTGCCTTTCTACCTAAGGTGGCTTTTATTTACTGACACGTGTCCGTTACATAGTGGAGTAACTTAGAGTAATATAATATAATATTATATTATACTATAATATAAAAGAGATGTAATAATTATAAGAACTATTATATATTATTTTATTCATAAAACGAGGCTATAATATAATATAGTATAACATCTTTTAATATAATGTATTATTATAATATTATATTCCATTCAAGGGACAAAAGATATATATAAAAAAAATTCGCATCTACTCCCGTGAAGTAACTACAATGGAGAAGAGTATCAAACAAAACTATAAAGAAAAAAAAAAAAAAAAAAAAAGGGGTGCACAGATTCTGTGGATTATTCAACCGAAAGAATCGCTACCTATTAATATTATAATTGGGTTTATTGTTTTTCGCTGAATAAAATAATAAGGGTAAAATGAATAAACTGAAAGCGTAGGGTATTATCAGCTAGTCAATAAGACGCCATCGAATTTCTCAATAGATAGGGTTAAAAAACATATAACAGTCTTATTTAAAATCATAGATCGCATCTTTAAATCATAAAACAGTCTTATTTAAAAAAAGAATTTAGGTTATTTATTTATTATTATTATTATTATTTATTTATTTTTAACCCGTCAATACGCGATCGAATCGTATCCTACGCGACGAGATCTGAGAAGAACGAGAATGATAATAAGACATGGTATGATATGTTATGAAATATGGTAAGGTACGTTAGGATATGAGTGTCTAGATCATGGTCTTACATTTATGATATGATATGAGTTTCACAATATGCATATGATTTTATCTTTCTTTTGGTATCTGCCTGAGATATTATATTTATCACTTATTTGATGCACCCATAATGTACCTGAGTAATATGGGGTGGATTGGTGGTGTATCCACTGAATTTACGTGACTGAGTAAACTCATCCCACGATAATCTAACAACTGCAAGTGATTACGCTGGTAGAGTAGACGCTGGCAATCAAGATTCCGTTGACGCTGATTTCATTGATCCCGCGAGCGTTGAGTACCAGGAGCCTTGCAAGGGTGACAAAGCTGAGTACCAGGAGGACTACGGTGCTGACTTCGATCCGAGTGTCGGATATTGACCATTATAGACTTGGTAGTAGATTTAGTCCTTATTATTATCGTTGATTTTATGATTTCATTTTATCGGATTTGTCTCCGACTTTCATTATTATTTTATTGGTGGATTATTCATATTCATTACTTTTATTCTAGTATTATGATTTTTTTATATCCCACCATTATGTTGTTGGTTTTCACGGATTTCGTGAAATCATATTTGCGCGATAACTCTGATTAGGTGTATATCCGAAATATATGCGGGTCATAACTCGAAATTCTAGACTCTCGAGATGGGGTGAAATTTCAGGTCGTGATAGGGCCCCACACCCTTCTATATAGCTACGCCACTATACAATAACACTCACCTTATTAATGTAAGGGAGGAAGCAAATGTAAAGCATAGAACCCACCATCTCAAGCCCCACAAAGGAGGGAGGATACCAACTGAGCTACCACTCAATCGGTTCACTAACAATACAAGCGTAGCCTAAGATCCTCCCCTACCGTACATTATAGTAGTCTCATGCACTACACATAATGTAACATGAGATGATAAATGGTAACCAATTCATACCACCATATACTATTTTGGAACATGTCAATTTTTAGGATTTGTGCCATGTGGAGTCATCATGCATAGTAACCAAATTTGCTGAATTTTTTGAAAAATTTGTGAAAATTTTGTGAATTTAGGCCTTTGCAAATTAATCCAAGGATTATTCATGAATTTTTTTAAAATTTGGGGAAATTGGAAATTTTCATGAATATTCACGAATAATTTATGAATTTTTTTAATAAATCGTGACTGTTAATTTTTAGATATTTTTTTATTTTAAAATCTTATTCTTTTTGTCTTGTTTACTCTTTGATTTTTCTCTGAATATTTCCCGAACTTGTCGGATTTTTTTTATTTTTAACCTTGCCAAATTGTTACCAAACCACGATTTGGTGACTATTGTCGTCATGTGTACTGTTTGATACGCTCATAATCTAAACAATGGGATGAAAAAAGATGGCTATCATGTGATTTAAATCGGTCAATCATGGGTCAAAAAATCGTCCGATATCGATACGTATCATCTGATACATATCGGTTTTGGACTTGGGCGGTACGATACAAAGGCATTGTATCGTACTCCCTTAAAAACAATGTACTTATCGTCCGATACAGGCAATGTATCGCCCGTATCAGACGATACGGACGGTACATCGAAATTATCGGACGATAATTTGAATGTATCTTCCGATAATATGTATATATATATATATATATATATATATATATATATATATATATATATATATATATATATTTTTTTCGATTGTCTACACAATCGATGGCGACTGTGCAGACAATCGCCATTGATTGTGTAGACAATCGGGAAAAAATAAAAAAATAAATTCCGATTGTCTACACAATTGATGGTGACTGTGTAGACAATCACCATCGATTGTTTAGACAATCATGTAGACAATTAAATTTTATTTTTTTTTTCCGATTGTCTACATAGTCAATAGCAACTATGTAGACAATCGCCATCGATTATATAGGCAATTGAAAAAAAAAAAAAAAATTCAATGTATCAAACCGATATATTCAATGTATCGCCGATACACGATACGTATCGATTTACTTATATTTTGATCCTTGCGGTCAATGCCCTTTTAAATGAAGGGCTATCATATAAATATCTAAAATCATTTAAGTTGTTGATTTAAAAAGCTTTTGATAACAAAAAGGCATTAACCGAATTAGTATGCTCCCTCCAATGTTGGGAGTAGATAGTGAGTTCGATTCTCACTCAAACTCTGCTATAATCGACTGTTAAATAAAGAGCCAATGATGCCAGATCCATTAAGTTAATAGGAGCTCTGATCGGATGGTTGGTATCCTTTGAGGCTATGATGATAATGATGACTCTCCTTGATATTTGTCTTAGTGTTACTACCTGCTATATATTCCTTGTTAAATCCATCAGCCATTTTTTTGAGTTTTTAATCTACTTTAGACAAAGCGCCCAGACTCTGCTATAATCGACTGTTGGATAAAGAACCAATGGTGCCAGATCTATTCGATTCACACGACCTTTTGTTTTATCACCTAAGTAGTATAAAATATAGGTAAACAATTCATCTCAAAATATATATATATATATATATATATATATATATATATAGGTAAACAATTAGGGAACAATTACTTCACAATCAAAGTTAGTCCTTCCATATAAAAGAAAGATTTATTGTTTGGGAGACTTGTGTCATGTAAAAATATCATCTAAGTCATCTGATTTAAAGACTATAATAGAAAAAACTTTTAGTAGCAAAAGGTTGGCACGAAAACACATTCTTTATAACACGATTCAACATAATTAAAGGTCATCATTCAATTTGAAGTTTGACTGTTTTAAATCTAAGGTCATCGTATTTCGTGACAATCTTTTGCCATTAAGACTTTTATATCATATCCTTAAATTGGATGGCTTGGACCATGTTTCTATATCGAACAAAGTATTTCTTTTAATTTGTTTGCAAGTAACGGTCTCTTATTAATAATTTTAAGAGTAGCTCTATTACTGAGGCATCTACGTTGAACGTCTATTACTCAAAAAAGGGACTCAAACAACACAAATATGATTTTAATAGTGTCTTTATCTATGCTACATGAAAACAAAAACTAATCATTTGATGGTGCATTAATGGTCTTAAGATTCATGTTGTGGATGATATGAAAAACCTTTTCCAATGTCTAATTCAATACGGTCAATAATTTTTCAGTATAAATGCCCTTAATAATTGATAGACGTGAATAGAGCTATTAAAATAATAATAATAATAATAAGCATTATTATTATTATTTTAACAATAATAATTAATTGATTAAACTGTAACCTCAGTGTATCTCCTCCTACCATCATGCATCAACTGCTTTGAAACAGATGTTGGAGATCATTTTTTGTCCCAATCCTCTATAAGATGGATCTCAATTTCCAAGTCTACGATTAGATGGTTAGTTTTCTATTCCCGGGGCACACATCTCAAATAGTAACTCTTAAAAGGCTTAAATAACCTTTGTGTGAGATGTGTGCCACGTGATTTTAGGGTTACTTTTTGGGATGTGTGTCACATGGAATAAAAACCTTTCTATATGGTATAGAAAGATATCAAGATCCTTAAAGATTGATCCAATAAATTGTTGGAAAAATTAAAATGTTGATCTAAAATAATATAGGGAACCGGTCCAAAGCACAAGAAATTTCGTTGTCTTTAAACCAATATGTGCCCCACCACTTCGACAAAGTGGTTACCAACAAGTTACCGGCAAACTGGTTCCAGTATACAACGAACCGATTGTGTATTCTTGTGAAGGATTTGGTGAATCCGATCACACTATCCGAACACTAAATATTACAAGAACGCTCTGATAAATTCCTTTAAAGATATAACAAGAGAGGAGAAAGAAGGCTCTATTGTGGTATCTAAAATAATAATTTTAGATTTCTTAAATAGAAATAAAGTGGTATGTTAATGCACCCTTTTCCTATGAAAAGGTGCTACACGCATCCCTTCGGAAAAGATACACTACTTTGGAAACACACTTCTTTTGAAAAAACACAATACTTTGAAAAGACACTTCTTTTGAAAAGACACACCACTTTGAAAAAATACTTTTTTTGAAAAGACACACCACTTTAAAAATACATAATTATAAAAAAAATTTTAAATATCTAACAATCCCCCACTATTTAAAAGTTTTAAATATCCAACAATCCCCCACTATTTAAAATTTTTGAAATCAGAGCAAAGTCAGAAATATATGCATAAATGAAAATGTCTTACCGACTTGAATTTTCACTTTAGTGGAAATAACTCAAAGTTTGTCAAGATCTTTAGTAAAACTAAATCTTGAACTAATGATCTTATTCGACAAATCGAAACTATTCCACACACATATTTCATATATTTAGTGTTCAATAAATATGTTAGCACATTTAGGCCTTATACTAGTACCCTGATTTTCATAAGCGTTTATGAGATAAAGCCAAGTCTCATTGAAGGCAACTCCACCCTCACACTTATATAGGTAGACTTATGAGAGATGCCCCTGTAACTTTAACATCTCAACACATAGTGTTATAACGTATATTAAGAGCAATGATCAACCTCCACTTATCCATTACAAGTAAAACACTACCCTTCTTGAGATGTTTATGAGAATTTAATTCTCATTAATGTAGTGTCCCTTTGTCTGTCACGGATTTATGGCTTAATTTTTCCTTTGAACATAAACATTGACTAAACAAATATTAGATATGGTTCCCATCATGACTGTTTGGGTAAATGACTTTAAACTCATCCCGATTTTTTTTTTAGATTAATACTTTTCATAATTGCTTATAATTATAATTATCAACACATATAGTATTTTTTCAAACATTTTTTGCCTAAAATTACATATCATTTGTTTTTTTGTTCATTGACAATGAAATAAATTTCATAGAGAATTTAGAAGTTTTGACTTAAGATTTATTAGTACGTTTACTCTTAAATCACTTCATTTCTCTACCTATTTTGATATAAGCAAGAAACTCAATGAAATTTATAGTTGCTCCTTAACATCTCTTGTGAGATCATGACTCTCTTTTTTGAAGGAAAATCATCTTTAAATGATTTAGATATTCAAATATAAATATATTATCTTTTCTAAGATAATTCAACCATAATCATTTGATCATCTTCAAATGATTCTACCAATCTTCTAGCGACAATTCGATTTTGCCAAAAACAATTATGGTCATATGATCATTGCTAAAGATTCCACCCATTTGATCATGCCCATTCGATCAAATCTAATCAATGGTCATGCCATATATGGTCTTAAATTGAGGCCACTTGATCATGAGTACCCATTGACTACATAACTGCATCCTATCAGTCATGATAAGCCTAAGATTAATAGCCTAATAATTTGACTTACTCAAACACAGCCATTCAGTCACACCAAAGCAATGACAGAATCGCTAATTATAGTTGCACGATTATTAATGATGTGAAATTTAATTGTAATGTTTTACTCGCAAGCGCACAAATCAGATTGTATATAGTGGGTGCAGAGTACGAGATCATTCCCACAAGGACTATTTTTTAAATATTTAAAAAGACAAGACAGTATTTCAAGAAATCCACCAAGAACTAACAGTATTCTACTAGTCTTATGATTTAAGCGGTTTGATGATAATTACTGACTACAAACTAAAACTTAACTAATGATTCAAAAATAAAGGAAAAGATAAAGATAAAGATGAAGATACTAAATCCTCCCATCTTTGGTCTGTTCTTCCCGTAATATAAATCTACGGATTAAATTATGAGATATACCATTCAAAACTAACATCTTTTATAGAAGATAAATGGTCAAAACCCTAATAGGTTCTACGTTGCATCCCTACAATCAGGACTTAACTTCAGAGATGATTTTCATATATAGATCTGGGATCAACGGCAGGCTCGGCACACTTGATCTCAGGTTCAAATAAAAATAATCCCCAAAGTGGGTGAAAATTCTAATAAGAATACCACCATAGATCTGAAATCAAGGGCATAGCTCGGCACACTTGATTTCAGATTAGGAAGTAATTAAGATAAAATTACCATTACAGATCTAAGATCCAGGGCATAGCTCGGCACACTCGATCCTGGATTATAATCGTAATTAGATCCACACGATGAAAGTAAAAAGACCATATAACAATAATTGGGGTAAAATTACCGTCACAGATCTGAGATCCCGGGTATGGCTCGGCACACGCGATCCCAATTAGTAGCGAGGATTTCATCCGTTCGTGATAGCACAACAACCATAAAATAAGATCTCATATTTTAATCTTAAATTTATATTATTAAAAGTGCATCCCTCGGATGGGAATCATTAGATCCATATCCCTATGAATTTAGTCACACATGCTGTAATTAACTGACATAAATAAATAAGGAAGGGAAAATAACATTAATTTAATGAATTAAAAATACCTCAAACTTCAATAGAAATTACTTTGATCCAAAAGTACGATGATCTTCAGAAACGAAATTAATGCAGAAATCACTTGAATAAAAATAATAAACTGAATGAATGAATACTGGAAATTAAAGGAACAAAACTCTCAAAAAGGAAAAGGAATAATAAAAACTCTCTCTATATCTACCTCTATTCTAAAAAAAATAAACTCTTCTAAAACTAAAAATCCCTAAACTACAATTTTCCTCTTTCACAACTCGTAGCATCCTTTTTATAAGGTCGGCCCAACCCTATCCCTAATACCTCAATCGATTGAGAATTAAATCTCAATCGATTGACTCTTAAGTTGGAAAAAAGTTGTCTTCTCATGTCAATCGATTGAGACTTAATTCTCAATCGATTGAGGTCTAAAAGCAATTTCCGTGAACTCCCGCCAAACTTTACATCAGACACTACCTCAGTATTTTAGCCATAATTTTCTGTCCCGAACTCGGATTGAGGAGATTCTTACGGTGTTAGAAATCTGACGACGAGTTCGACAATATTTGTGTTTTAAAAATTTCCTGAATCTGACGTCCTAAAGGTCCAAATTGAGCTGCAAGTAGCACCAAGTTCCCGATGACCCAAAATTGCAGTGTTTTGATATTATTTTCGGGATTCTTTGGCTGTTTTACGCACTTGGATTATATTTACCTGAAATACTTCAAATCTAGTAATTCTCGTCAGATAGCCTTCATGGATAGCTATATGTAGGTATTTATGGGCAAAATATCATCATATTTCGCTACTCATCACACCCCCAAACCTACACTTTGCTAGTCCTCGAGCAAAGCAAACTAAAGAATATAAGTGCCACTTTCGTAGGGAACACGATTGCACTTAGCATGTACAACAAGCATTTAAACCCCTAGGTGATCCCTAGTGAAGGAGTTGTGTCTCCTGAGGGTTTACAGTAAAGTTACCCACAAACTTCCAAAAATTTTAAACCATCGGCAAAATTGAGTTTTCAAAACATGATTTTTATAATATCTTTAACTTCAAAACTCAGAATCATTAATCAATTCAACAAGCGAATTCTTAATTTTAAATAACAATGTTATACTAATCATACTAATATCCATTCAAATTAGTCTAATGCTCAAATCGTTAGATAACTCATCCATTCATGCCTAAACGTGAAGTGTGTGCATACCGAAACCAAGATTCATCCATCTTAGGACTAGTTCAAACGGGAAACCATCAGATCTCATGTGTCGACTCAATCCTCACTTTAGGTATACTCTCAAAATAAAATCACTCCGATGATGGGTAAGTTTTCGCACACATGTGAGAGATCAATACAAAGCAAATAAAAAGGTTTCACATGATAAATGAAACACGATACAATCAATGAACAAAAATAAATCTCATAAGAACAGATACTTGTATATCCTAAGCATGTCATATTAAGTATCATAAGTATCACATATTTACTCTCCACAAGGCAGTTACCAATGCAAGATCAGATCATGAAGGTCTTTTTAGGGTTGTAATGGGGCTCAGGAAAGGATAAGAAAGAATTGAAAGTTGGGATTCAAAATTTCTGAGAAATCGGAAAGGAAACACCTCTTGATTTTTCTATTTCTTCTTTTTTTCTTTTCTCACTCTTTCTTTTTTTTTTTTTTCTTTTGAATTTCCTTTTCTTGAAGCACCTCATCTTTTTCACTATTTTCTTTTTCTTTTTCTTTTTCTCCCTTTTGTTCTTTTATATTTTTGCCATACACTCTCAGTAAACACTACAACTCAGTATCTCTCCACTTACTCTCTTTTCGTTCATTCTCATCCCTCGTTCTTAATCTCTCAGAAATACGAAGGGTAAAGCTGAATTTTCAGAAATTATGAAGGGTTAAAGGTTAACGTGGCTTATCAAAGAATGTATAAAGGTAAATTTTTCAATAGGCTCAAAGGGGTACTAGAAGGATAAATTTATATAAGGTAGGGTATTTTAAGCACAAACGAGCCAAAGATGGCCTTCAATCATGTCCTTAAAAGATGGTAACCTTGCCTATTTGTCTTGAGTAGATATATAGTACGTTCTAACACAATAATATGAATTTGATATCATGCAAAGTCACAAGCCAAAGTAAAATGTATGAGATTATGTAAAATAATTCGTATTCAAAGAAAACTCCGAGTTTATGTATTCACTCATCAACAACGAATATTTGGCTCTAAAGCTTCCTGGGTTTAGTCTCTACTAAGAACCTAAGATTCACCGTTCAAAACAGTTCATCGATTTATAAGTCTTAGCTTGGTATAAGTGCAAAAATTCTAAGCATGAATATCAAAATTACCCACAAAATATCACATTAAGCTTCACCATCTTTGATACAAGTAATCAGAATATGACATTAGTATTCTCAAAATTAAATTCACGTGCATCATCAACTAAAGTTTGAAAACAATCGCAAAATAGTGTGCATGATGATTTCAAAGTTAAAAATTTTTATTTATTTATTTTTATATAAAAAAAATAAATATTAAGTGATGCAAAATAGAGAACCAAATAGAGAACCATACCCCCAAACCTAAAGATGACAATATCCTCATTGATTAAAATAGGTATTACACCCCCAAACCTGTTGAAAAGTACCTCAATACAAAGATCAAGTGCAGAGAATATGTGTAGCAAATAGGAAGATGACCAAAAATTTAATGAAGGGAATATGGTTATACTATTTAGGGAATTAAAAACAACCTAATCTAAACAAAAACTAATATTCTAGAACTAAATATACGAAATAAATGAATCCTAAATCCTAAATCCTACACAAAATTGGGTTGCCTCCCAATGAGCGCTAGTTTAATGTCGATAGCTCGACCACGTGAATTGCTCAGTCAGGGTGAGCCATTGGATCACTCAAGGAAAGAGTGTCAGAGAATGCAATTGCATTCTCAAGGAACGGTTTTAATCTTTGACCGTTAACTCGAAAAATATTCCCGTATCTCTGATTGATAACATCAACTGCCCCATTGGGGAGTATTCGAGAGATTTTGAAAGGACCACTCCAACGGATTTTTAGTTTCCCAGGAAATAGATGAAGTCGAGAATTGTAGAGTAGAACCTGTTGACCGACGACGAAAGATTTACGTAGAATAGATTTATCATGAACCCATTTCATACGGTCCTCGTACGATTTAGCACAGTCATATGCATCAGCACGGATTTCTTCTAATTCATTTATTTGTAAACTCCTTTGGGTACCAGATTTCAGGAGATCGAAATTCAATGACTTAATGGCCCAAAATGCTTGATGTTCTAGTTCAACCGGAAGGTGACAACCTTTACCAAAAACCAACCGAGACGGCGACATGCCAATCGGAGTTTTAAACGCAGTTCAATACGCCCATAGAGCGTCATTCAGTTTTAACGACCAGTCCTTACGGTTCGGATGGATTGTCTTCTCTAAAATTCGCTTAAGTTCTCGATTAGAGACTTCGACTTGGCCACTTGTCTGCGAATGGTATGGTGTAGCAACTTTGTGTGTGACACCATATTTCTTCATTAATTGGGTAAACACTTTATTGCAAAAGTGTTTTTCACCATCGCTGATTATCGCCTTTGAAATACCAAAACGTGAAAACACTTGATCCTTGAGAAATTTAATCACTACTTTGTGATCATTCGTTGATTATATCCTCCTGAGAACCGTCGAGCTCTTCACCCAAAGTGTGATTGAGAGGGCGCTCGCATGAAATATTAAAAACCTTCGCAATGGTGTGCGGATAAATGGGGCGCGACCACCCATCGATTGAAACAGTGAAGTGGGCGATAACATGATTTTCAGCGGAGGCGTCCACCCATGCCATGTTTTGATAGAATAACCGAACGATCCATTCGGACACTTTGATTACAGGCGGTTGGAGGAGAAAATGGATGTTGAGAGCCATTGCATAGGAGAGGGAGACGGCGCAGACAGGCATGGCCTGAAACGCCGTGAGATCGAAAAGATATTCGGAAGAAAGATCTCGAGCCGCGAAGCGACCACGTGGCTGCTCACATGGATGACCTGCAGGACGTTGGGAGAGCCTTTGCGGCGCAACAGATGACGAAGCCATGAACACACTGTCGGAATGTTGGAGGCTGTCAGGGGAAAAATAGGATAAAGATCGAATGGGAAGGGAAGATAGAGTCCTTCCCTTAAGTAGACGCAAAGGCGTCCTTTCTAGACGGTCGCACTGCATATGGTCGATTAATCAGCTCTAGGAGTCAATGAATCGACTCCATTAAAAAATATAACCTGACAGAATCTGAAAAGGCAGCACGGTCTTCAACACGGAGTAGTCGATGCATCGACTCTGGAAGTCGATCAATTGACTGGCATAAAAATTAGCCAACAATAAATGCAGACTGCCTTGGAAAAGGGCCACTCATTATTACTGTCGATCAATCGACTCAAAGAAGTCGATTAATCGAAAAAGAAGTCGATCAATCGAGTGGTGGGCTCGATTAATCAAGATAGGACAGATTTTTTTTATTTATTTTTTTTTTTTTTTAGGAAAATTACGAAATTAATCTACAAGGTGTAAATTCATTCCAAGTCACCAGGATCCTAAATCTTCATGAAAAATTGTCTAAGCAGGATCAGTGATTTATTTATTTGTCCCTGCATTTCTCTTATCAAGGACTTAGTTACACCCCCATGATGTGCCCAAGTGCCACCATTATAATCCATCTCTACCCTGTACTTGACATTCCCAAAATTGCTCTCCAGATTCAAACTCATTAATCTATTTTCGGCATTCTGTTGATTATCTACGTATTCAATGAACAGACAACATATTTGAAATTCATTTTTCTCCCCCAAACCGAATTTATACTCATCGGAGAAAGTTATGTCTCCCTTATTAGGTGTTATAAGGGTGTCATTTTCTTTCTCTCTCATCTCAATTTGATTCTCAATTCTCTCCTCAACATAAGTATCGTTCCATTCCATTTCCTCTTCTCCTCGCACTCGCACTACCTCAGTGCTCGTTGTGTCATTCTCAAGCGTAGTGACTAATTCGTCCTGCTCATATTTCTGAACGAAATTAGAGGGGTCCTCATCCTTCTGACTGGTAAGAGACTCCTCTATTTTATCTTTCATTTGTAAGTACTCGATCATCTGACTTACTTGAAACTGTATCCTAGAAATTCTTTGGGTGTTGATGTGCACCAAACCTTTTAAATATTCTAAGGAGTAAGAAGAGTTTTGGACAGGTTCATATGATTCTGTATCTTGAAAGTATTGAGTTTGCGGTGAAAACTCATAAAGAAAGTTGTTGGGATAAGAGCTTTGAGCTTCGTTAGGCATTATATCACACATTGGAGATTGATTAAACCTCGACATGTTATTGAGAAGACTTTGCCAGTCATGGGTGCTCCAAACAGGATTGGGTTGGACTTGTTCAGGGTAATAATTTGAGTTGCTCAAGGGACACATAGGTGTAATGTGCACCAAATTTTCATAAATAGCACATGATTCTCGATTGAATCCATGCATTGACATGATTTCACCAATAACACCAATTTTTATTTTTTTTTTTTTCAAATTTTTTTTTTTTTTTTTTTTTTCAAAACACTCACAACAGTCGATCGATTGAATCTTTCATGTCAATCGATTGACAAAGTGGTGCTCAAAACCTCAGAACACAGTCAATCGATTGAGGAAGAATTCTCAATCGATTGAGGAATTTTTTTTTTTTTTTTAACTTCAGAACACAGTCAATCGATTGAGGAAGAATTCTTAATCGATTGAGGAAGAAAAAAAAAAATTTCTTCAACGGCGCCAAAAACTTGATGTGAAATTTAATTGTAATGTTTTACTTGCAAGCGCACGAATCAGATTGTATATAGTGGGTGCGGAGTACGAGATCGTTCCTACGAGGACTATTTTTAAAAGATCTAAAAAGACAAGACAGTACTTCAAGAAATCCACCAAGAACTAACAGTATTCTACCAGTCTTATGATTCAAGCGGTTTGATGATAATTACTGACTACAAACTAAAACTTAACTAATTATTCAAAAATAAAGGAAAAGATGAAAATAAAGATGAAGATACTAAATCCTCCCATCTTTGGTCTATTCTTCCCGTAATATAAATCTACAGATTAAATTATGAGATATACCATTCAAAACTAACATCTTTTATGGAAGATAAATGGTCAAAACCCTAATAGGTTCCACGTTGCATCCCTGCAATCAGGACTTAACTTCAGAGATGATTTTCATATATAGATCTGGGATCAAGGGCATGGCTCGGCACACTTGATCTCAGGTTCAAATAAAAATCATCCCTAAAGTGGGTGAAAATTCCAATAAGAATACCACCATAGATCTGAAATCAAGGGCATGGCTCGGCACACTTGATTTCAGATTAGGAAGTAATAAAGATAAAATTACCATTACAGATCCAAGATCTAGGGCATGGCTCGGCACACTCGATCCTGGATCATAATCGTAATTAGATCCACACGATGAAAGCAAAAAGACCATATAACAATGATTGGAGTAAAATTACCGTCACAGATCTGAGATCCCGGGCATGGCTCGGCACACGCGATCCCAGTTAGTGGCGGGGATTTCATCCGTTCGTGATAGCACAACAACCATAAAATAAGATCTCATATTTTAATCCTAAATTTATATTATTAAAAGTACATCCCTCGGATGGGAATCATTAGATCCCTATCCCTATGAATTTAGCCACACATGCTGTAATTAACTGATATAAATAAATAAGGAAGGAAAAATAACATTAATTTAATGAATTAAAAATACCTCAAACTTCAATAGAAATTACTTTGATCCAAAAGTACGATGATCTTCAGAAATGAAATTAATGCAGAAATCACTTGAACAAAAATAATAAACTGAATGAATGAATACTGGAAATTAAAGGAACAAAACTCTCAAAAAGGAAAAGGAATAATAAAAACTCTCTCTATCTTTACCTCTATTCTAAAAAAAATAAACTCTTCTAAAACTAAAAATCCCTAAACTATAATTTTCCTCTTTCACAACTCGTAGCATCCTTTTTATAAGGTTGGCCCAACCCTATCCCTAATATCTCAATCGATTGAGAATTAAATCTCAATCGATTGACTCTTAAGTTGGAAAAAAGTTGTCTTCTCATGTCAATCGATTGAGACTTAATTCTCAATCGATTGAGGTCTAAAAGCAATTTTCATGAACTCCCGGCAAACTTTGCATCAGACACCGCCTCGGTACATTGGCCATAACTTTCTTTCCTGAACTTGGATTGAGGCGATTCTTACAAAGTTAGAAAGCTGACGACGAGCTCTACAACGTTTGTGTTTTAGAAATTTCTTGAATCTGACGTCTTGAAGGTTAAAATTGAGCTGGAAGTAGCACCAAGTTCCCGATGACCCAAAATTGCAGTGTTTTGATATTATTTTCGGGATTCTTTGGCTGTTTTACGCACTTGGATTATATTTACCTGAAACACTTCAAATCTAATAATTCTCGTCAGATAGCCTTCATCAGATAAGTAAATGTAGATATTTATGGGCGAAATATCATCATATTTCGCTACTCATCAATTAATGTGTGTGATCTAAAGGTATCAAAGCCCTTCTAAAAAATAGCATTAGGTTAGTGTCATTCCCGTATATGAATCCTAACTGAGCCGATAGACCTAACCCCACAAACACATTATTTAATGGGTTGGGGAAGCGTATTATATATACTACTATCTTAATGATTTGATTTACCTAAAGAACTGTACCAAGAAGCCCAATAGTGAAACATTCCAATAGTAAATGCCCAATTAGAGGCCATTAAACTGCCATAATTTTTTTTATTTTATTGGGAGAGTACCATACTTGGTGCTTTTGGCCATAGTTGGATCAGCACCACTAATCTCCCATTCAATGGAGATGAACTCCATAAAAAAAAATTCTATAAATTTAATTATTAATTATAACACCATGTTTGGTGCTACTCCTCGTACCCCAAACAAGTTCCACTATATATTAAACCTAGTATAGATAGGATACCAAAAGGCAAGTGAGGATTCACCAAAATTGGCAAAACAATGTCACATAGCTTTTAAAATCCATGTGGAGTAAATACAAATGAGACTTTGAAAAGCAAAGATCTAATGTGACAGTTCAACTCAAACTGGTTGAAACCTACTAAAAGTGTAAGTCTATAAATGCATATATACTCTGATAAAGAAAACTAGTTGAAACCTACTCAAAGTGCAAGTCTATAAAAGCATATAAATACCATGTAGATATGGTATATGTGTCTTATAGCATCTATACTCTTAGATCAAAAATAATTTATCCAAAACTAAAGTTCATTCTCCTTTTTCAGATGTCATCGGCCACCAGAATGAGATGATGGCATCTTTGATAAAGAAAACTATTTAAAAGTAATGAATTGAAAACTAAAGAGCAAGAATATAGTACCTTATTCATTATGCCTTCAGAACCACGAAATGACACCCATCTTCATCAGCTATTGCAACGGTTTTAAAAATTTCTCCATCTTCGTCATCGAAACATAATAAGACGTAAACTATTGGTTTAAAATTGTTAACAAAATTAAAATATTAATCCGAAATAATACAGGGAACTGGTCCAAGGCACGAGAAATATCGTTGTCTTTAAACCAATATTTGCCCCCCACCACTTCGACAAAGTGGTCACCAACAGATTATCGGCAAACTAGTTCCAGGATACAACGAACCGATTGTGTATTCTTGTGAAGGATTTGGCGAATCCGATCACGCTATCTGAACACCAAATATTGCAAGAACGCTCTGATAAAAATGTTTAAAGACATAACAAGAGAGGAGAAAGAAGACTATTGTGGTGCCTAAAACAATAATTTTAGATTCCTTAAATAGAAATCAAGTGGTGTGTTAATGCACCCTCTTCCTATGAAAAGGTGCTACACGCATCCCTTCGAAAAGGACACACCACTTTGGAAAGACGCTTCTTTTGAAAAGACACTTCTTTTGAAAAGACACACCACTTTGAAAAGACATAAATTATAAAACTTTTAAATATCTAGCATAAATGATTTTATCGTCTGATTTAAAGCGATCAATGCATTCTCTTCGAAATTGGGGTGAAGTTAGAGCTATAGGGATTATGAATACCGTAACCTAACCTTTTTTTTGAAGATGGATGAGAAACTAATTTTTTAATTCTTCAAATTTTCAATTAAGACGATAAAGCCCTTTAAGTTATATGTGCACCAATTTTTTTTAATTTTCAGCTTGTACATGGGCTAATAAGTCTTTCCAAATTTAATTGACAAAACAACCCCTGCGACAGAAAATTATTTTACCTACAGTGCCATTACTTGTTCACCATGTTTGTGGTAGTAGTTGACTTTTTTTGGTTGCAAAGCTCTTTAAGTTATGTGGGCAAGTTATTGCAGCATATAAAAGGTACCAAGACTATACATAAAGCACATGATCATCGATGACTATTGTGCTGGTAAGTCGACAATCAAGAAGAAGGTCGAGATGAAGAAGGGCATATATTTTGTGGTGGGGCTTTCTTTTCTTTGATGTGGCAGTAATTTGTGTTTTTTATATTTCTATCTATTTCTCTCTTTTATCTTCTTCTTTTTTATTTTATTTTATAATTTTAATATGATATCAGAGTCTGACATTACTTTTGATTATAATTCTGACATTACTTCTGCTATCATATTTTTATTTTTATTTTCATCTCTTCTGCATAAAAGAAGTGATTCATGTAATTTTTTTTCTTTTCATCTTTATACACGAAAGAATTGATTCATGTAATTTTTTTTTTCTCTTCATTGCGTTTACATTTAGTAAGAGATGCATTTTTATACATGTGAAGGTTTCTCTCACATTTTCTTTGGCCTTTTATTTTCATGTGGACGTCTTTTCCCATATTTTCTTTGACCTTTTATAATTCACGTCAATGTCTTTTCTCATATTTTCTTTGGCCTTTTGTTTTCATGTGGACGTTTTTCCCTCAATTTCTTTAGCCTTTTATAATTCACGTGGAAGTCTTTTCTCATATTTTATTTAGTCTTTTATAATTTCATGTGTTGTCTCTTTTCACATTTTCTTTGTCCTTTTATAATTCACGTGGTTGTCATTTCTCATATTTTCTTTGATTTTTTTAATGTAATTTATGTGATTGTCTAATTTTGCATTTCTATGACTGAGGATTTCTTTTCTGTAATTTTTTGCCCTTTTATTATTCGGATGGATTCTCCTCAGGTCACCCTTTTTTTTTTCACTTTATATAGCTCGGCATGAAAAGAGAAATGTTTAGGGACTATTTCTTTCATCATTTCAAGTCCAAATTGATGTTCTCAACCTTCACATTCCAACTTGAGGGGAAGTATTAGAGTACACCCACGTCAGTTATCTTGTATTTGTAATCTTAGTGTGAACTTTATTTTGATAACTACCTATATAAAAAATTTCTCTTTTACTAAATCCCAACACAAGTAGCTTAGGTGTGTCAAAATGGAAATAGAACCAATGGCTCGAATGTGGTGACACCAATTTAATCGAATGTGGTGAACCTTATTTTGATAACCACCTATATAATAATTTCTCTTTCCCAACACAAGTATCTTAGGTGTGTCAAAATGGAAACAGAAGCAGTGGCTCAAATGTGGTGACATCAATTTAATTGAGTCTCCTCTCCCTGTGAGAGTCCCCTCTTCTCGCCTTGTGAGAGTCTTCCCTCCCTCCCTGTGAGGGCCTTTCTTCTCCCTTTTTTTTCCCTCCCTTGTGAAGTGTTTGTTTCTTCTTTCACTGGTGTTCTGATATGGAGGATACCATTGATACTGTCCCGGAGGATTTACACGCAAAACTCATTCTTACTTCAAATGGCCAAGTTGAAGTGGCTGTTGATCTTGATAAGATAAATGATTCTATTGGCCACTGCCTTATGGGAAAAGGTCGTTTGCCCCAGGAAGATAAACTCTGAAGCGTTCAAACATACGCTGGGTCGGATGTGGAATTTAAAAAAAGATTTAAACATCACGGAGATGACCGAAAATGTCTTCTTGCTTAGCTTCCCCAACCAAGCGAACTTAAGTCATATCTGAAAACAAGGACGTTGGAGCTTTGATGGTCATCTGATAGGTCTTTCAGAGCTCTCGCCGGATAAATCGATCAATGAAGTTGAGTTCAACAAGGTTGCTTTCAAGATTCACATCCTGGATCTCCTTCTTGGTGTCATGAATTCTCAAGGAGGTGAAAATATTGCTGAAAAATTGGGAGATCTTGAAAGAGTTGATGCGGATGATAATAGCAAATGTTGGGGCTCTTTTCTTCGAATTAGAATCTGTATTGACGTCACAAAGCTTTTATGGTGTGGTCTATGTTTCAAATTTTCATACCTTCCAACTAAATGGCTGCAAATTCAATATGAGCGGCTTCCTTATTTTTGTTACATCTGTGGCGTTATAGGTCACACTCAATAGGATTGTGTTGCTGATCCGGCACCCGCACCCAGTAGCAACTCCACGGAAAGCGCCCAGTATGGATCTTGGTTGCAATCTCAGAACTGACCTTGAGTTTTCTCCGGTGGAGTTTCTACTGCAAAACCCAGCGGGCCTGTAGAGGAAGGAGCATCGGAGAAGACGATCCCTTCATGGATTGAGGGACCCCCAGTGAGGAAGGAGCATCGGAGAAGACGATCCCTTCACGGATTGAGAGACCCCCAGTTTTCGGCAAAAGCCTTGAAGTAACGGTTTCAGATTCTTTGGAGTTATCTAAGGAACCGTCTTATTCCGGGTCCCCTTTTGAGGCAATTGTCGTTCCCCGTTCTCCATATCCCAGATTTCAAGCCCCTCTTATAGCCAAATCTCCTATTTCTTTGGAACCAAAACATGCTATAAAATCTACCCTTAAACCCACCCCCAATTTAATCGGTGAATTCATCCCTTATCTGTCGCGCTCACGGCTGATGCAAAATCATGCCACTCTTCGAACGACCCACCTTATCCCTTAAATTTGAACCTGACCCAAGCGAGCCTGAACCCGCCTCCAGTATTTCAAAACCCGACCCAAGAAATCCAGCCCACGAATCTGACCCCAATACTAGTTACCCAAAACCCGACTCAAGCTATCCAAAACCCGAACCAGACCCCAACTGCGACCCAAGCCATCCCGAACCCGACACCAGCCCAATACTCCACCTGTTCAGCCAACGAACAGGAACCCCATTCAAGATAACCAAACCCCGATTCAAGTTACCCAGAACTCGATCCAAACTCCGACTGCACCCCAAGCTAATCTAGACTCGACCCAAATTATCAAGATCCCATACCAGCCCAATACCCTACCTCTCCCATTCCAGCCAAACCCCTCCCAAGTACAAAAGCTAAATCCAAATCCCTCCCAAGCTTAACCCCTCTAATCCCAACCCAAGCTATGACCCATCATAATGTATGTGAAGAGGAACCCAAAATTCCCTCGAAGAAGAGGCGCAGAGGTCACTGGCTTTCCTGTGGAAGATGATGATCTAATAATATCAGCGATGGTTGGTGCACAACCTCTCCGAAAACAATGAAAATACTATGGTGGAATTGTTAGGGGCTTTGGAACTCCCAGACAATTTGCGCCCTCTGTGTCCTATTGCGGAGGGAAGATCCTGGGGCTTTATTCTTAATAAAGACAAAGCTATGCGCTAGAAGGATGAAGACTGTTAAATTTCAAACTGGTTTTCAAAATAGTATTTTTGTTGATGCTATAGGAAAATCAGGAGGGCTTGCTTTACTGTGGAAAGATGAGTGGAACGTGGATCTCCAAAGTTTTTCTAAACACCATATTGATGTTTCGATTGGGGAAGCGTGGAGGCTAACAGGCTTTTATGGTGCTCCTGAAAATCAGAATCAAGGTTGGTTCTTAGGAGCTCCTATCACAACTTGGTCATAGAAACGTCCAACCTTGGTTATGTGTTGGGGATTTTAACACAATGCTCTTCCATCACGAAAAGAGAGGAGGTAATTTAAAAACGCAAGCTCGGCTTGATCAATTCCATGATACACTGGATTTAATAAGTTTGGTGGAGCTTGGCTACTCTAGCTACAAATTTACCTAGTCTAATAAAAAAGACGGGGCTGAACTTATTAAAGAAAGATTAGACAGAGGCTCCTCAAACAATGAATGGATGTCCTTGTTCCCTTCGATAACTATGCGACATCTGATCTCTTCAAAATCTAACCATTCTCCTATCATCGCTTCAGATCTTGATAGAAACAGTGAGTGGTGCAGGGGCACTAAAAGGTTTCGTTTTGAATCGATGTGGACTCAGTCAGAGGATTGCACGGAAGTCATAAAATACCAATGGGATCTAATGCAATTAGATTCTGCTTCAAATCTGTGTAGCAAGATTGAAAGTCTCTCCAAACAATTGATAAAGTGAAATAAAGAATTTTTTGGAAATATTTAATCCCATCTTGCAAACCTCCACAATTCACTAAAATTGAAAAGATGCTCTGATCCATCGTTCCTAAACAATATAGAAGAGACGAAGAAACTTAAGGAGATTAATGATCTTCTGGGGAAGGAAGAATTAATGTGACAACAATGCTTAAAAGACATGTCGTTGAAGCATGGTGATAGGAACACAAAGTTTTTTCACTCAGCAACGTCCCAACGTAGGAAGATTAACTCATCAAGGGTCTCAATGATGAAAATGGGAATGGTTCACCTATATGAGTGATTTAGAAAAAATTATAACAACATATTTCTCTAATCTTTTCACTTCTTCCAACCATAGCATAATCGATGAGGCCCTCCAAGGAGTTGATGCTAAGGTCACGACCGATCAAAATTTGTGGTTATCTCGTCAATACACGGCCAAAGAAGTCCATGACGCTCTTTTTCATATGCATCCTATTAAATCCCCGAGTCTCAATGGTATGTCCCCTCTCTTCTTTCAACATTATTGGCATATTGTTGGTCATTCTATTTCTAATTTTGTTCTTGCTTATTTGAATAGATCTTCTAATTTATCTCATGTTAATTCCACTCATAGCGTCCTCATTCCCAAGGTTAAGAGCCCAAAAAATCTTTCTAACTTTAGGCCTATAAATCTTTGCAACATCATCTATAAAATCATTGCTAAAGTGCTAGCAAATATACTCAATCATCTTACCTAACCTTATCTCAAAAAATCAAAGCACTTTGTACCTAGTAGACTTATTTCGGATAATTCCTTACTTACCTTTGAAATTGCTCATTTTCTTAAAAATAAAAGAAAAAGGAGAAAAGGATGGTGCTCATTGAAACTTGATATGAGCAATGCCTATGACCATGTGGAATGACCTTTCCTTCAGTGTACTCCTCTTAAACTGGGTTTTAATCGTAGATGGGTCAACTTGATTATGGGGTGTGTTAAAACTGTTTCTTTGGAATTCCTTATCAATGGGCAGGTTATCAGTAAAATTGTCCCTGGTCGTGGTTTCCGTCAAGGTGATTCCTTTTCTCCCTATCTTTTCATCTTGTGTGTCAAAGTCTTCTCTAATCTTATAATTTTTAAAGTCAATAGTGAAAAGATTTTTGGTATTCGTAATTGTAGAGGAGCACCGGCCATCTCCCATTTGTTCTTTGCTGATGATAGTATTCTATATCATTTAGCAAACGAGCAGGAATGTGGAGAAATTATGAATATCCTCAAACTCTACGAAGAGGTTTCTGGTCAAACTATTAACTTTGACAAATCGAAGATCTCTTTTAGTAGGAATGTTCCAAATCCTATTCGCGAAACTATTCTAAATGTGTTTCAGGTCAAAGTGGCGGGTGCTCATAAAAAATATTTGAGGATGTCGATGATCGTGGGCAAATCTAAAAGAACTGCCTTTGCGTCCTTGAAAGACCGAATTTGGAAGAGACTCATGGGATGGAAAGGATAGCTCCTATCAAAAGCAGGAAAGGAGGTACTGATCAAAGTTGTAATGCAAGTCATTCCCACGTATATGGTGAACTGCTTTAGATTACCGACTTCTCTTGTAAATGAGATTTCGACAATTATTGCAAAATTTTGGTGGAGCCAGAGCGGGAAGGATAAAGGAATCCATTGGCGATCTTGAAAAGAGTTGTGCAAATCTAAATTGAAGGGTGGTTTGAGTTTCAAGCACCTTATCGCCTTCAATACTGCCCTTCTAGCAAAGCAAGTGTGGAAGATGTGTGTTAATCCAACGGCTACTGTGTTCCGTGTTTTCAAAGCTAAGTATTTCCCAAACAACTCTCTTTTTAATGTTAAACCAGTGGCTAACTCATCTTTCACGTGGACTAGTATTCTATGTACTAGGAGCACGGTTGAGAAGGGTATCATATGGAGGGTTGGGGATGACAATTCTATCTCTATTTGGAAGGACAGGTGGATCCCAACACCCACCACTTTCAAAGTTGTGACTCCTAATTCCATCGGTGACGTAAATGTGGCTTCGCTCATTCTAAAAAACCTGATTAGATGGGATGCACAAATAATTAGAAACATGTTCTATTAGGAAGACTCGGAAATTCTCTTAAAAATCCCTCTTCCCGCGTTTGAAAAGGAAGATAAAATTGCATGGGCTTTCTCAAAAGATGGTCGTTTCTCAGTCAAAAGTGCTTACATCATAGCTCGGGAAGATTCTTTCACCCTTGACGGTAGGGCATCTTCTAGCTATTCGCCTTCTGGAAGTATCTTTGGAATGCCCGACTCCCAAATAAAATCAAAATCTTCACTTGGCACACATGCTCAAATATCCTATCGATGAAAAAGCTTCTTAATAGAAGAATCAAATAAATCCCTCCTCTTTGTGAGATGCGTGATATCTCAATTGAAACTATGGAACACGCATTAAGGGATTGTTCAAAATCGGCACTTACTTGGTTCTGTTCTCTTCTGGGCATCCAAACTCATCATAACAGTCATCTTAGTTTCAAGGAATGGGTTATAGAGTTCCTTTTTAGTGCGGGCTCTTCACATATGGATCTCTTCCTTACCTTGGCTTGGTCTTTATGGAATGAAAGAATTTGTATCCTTCATGGCGAAAAATCGAGAGAACCTATCTTGATTGCTAACTCAGCATGTAATTTTATAAATGAGTTTTAATCGGCAAACGGAAAAGATCCTAATATTTTCCAGTCCCCTATGCTGACTATCCCAAGATCTTGGTCTCCTCCGGATGAAAATATCTACAAGGTTAATTTTGACGGGGGTTGGTGCTCTCACAATGAGGATGTTGGGGTTGATGTTATTATTTATGATCATTTGGGCCGTGTAATGGGTGCAATGGCAAAAAAATTTAAATTTGTCTCTTCGACTGATTACTCTGAAGCTATTGGGCTACAAGAAGCAATCCAATTTGCAGTTCAGACGGGCTTTCAAAGGATTATTTTCGAAGGAGATTCTTCAAGGATTATTAATGGCGTCTCTAGGACGGACGACCTTTCCGAGCTCTCTACTTTTTTTTACAATATCAATCTCTTAGCATGTAGTCTTTCTTCTTTCTCTTGGGTTATTGTAAAAAGATCTGCAACTGATGCAGCAGATGTCCTTGCTAAGATAGGCTTGAATGATGGCTGTAATGAGGTCTGGTTGGAGGATATCCTTCCATAGGTCTTTGATATTGTTGATTTTGATTTTCATGTTTAATGATAAGCTATTTTCCTCTCAAAAAAAAAAAACTACCTATATCAATTATCTAAACTAATTATAATCATTCACAATTATATTTGTAATCTTATTTATATACACTTTCTAGTCAAAAAAAAGTAAGGCAGTGTAATCCATTTTGTGGCAATTTGTGTTTTTTATATTTCTATCTACTTCTCTTTCATCTTCTTCTTATTTTCTACTTTATTATATAATTTTAACAATAGATTATGGTGTTTATATACCGGTCAGATATGTCTGAATTCCTTGTTATCTTTTATTCTTTATCTATATATATATATATATATATATATATATATAGAGAGAGAGAGAGAGAGAGAGAGAGAGAGTTATGAATTTTATTTTCAAGAAAAAAATCTTCTAAATTTCAGCCCTCTTCTGTCAATCAGTATGAGTTTTTAGTTGCTTCACTGTTTGCCATGAATTATATTCATACATCATTTATCCAATCTGATTAGGTGCAGTGTGGCATTGGGTAATTTGTAATTTAATAGAATAAGCTTTGTATATAAAAGAAAAACCCACAAAAATGGCTTCCCTCATACTTTATACGTTTAGAAAACCACTCAAATCCGAAAAACCCCAAAATTGAAAAATATGAAAAAACACCAAACTGAACCAATTTTTTTTGTTTCGAGTTTTTGAAATTTCGGTAACCGATATGTTTCAGTGTTTTGATTCAGGTGGAATCAAACCAAAAACCCAAAAAATCAGTTTCGTTGCAGTTCGATTAACTAAACTTGCACCCCTAATCCGACCGACCTGACACTACATTACACTCTACCCGGCCGAACTCGAAGGTCGGTCCGATGGCTCATGTCCAACAAGTTTATGTGCCCGTTCGAGTAAAATATCCCGGACGGGCGGGTCAGGTATCGGGCCGACCCGAGACATTGACAGCCGTGCCCTGCGGTCACTAGGGTTAAGTTTCGGTTCACCGAACTGAGCTGAAACTGAAACCGGAATTTCGGTTACCGGGTTGGCTTATGCAAAACCGAACCCTAATAGAAACATTTCAGTTTCGGCTAACCGAACTTTTCAACCCCCCAAACCGAAACCAAACCGAACTGATTTGATTTCGGTTTTGGACAGTTCAGTTCGGTTCATTTCGGTTTTCATGTTTCCTTCATATTTTCTTCGTCCTTCTTACCCTACCCGGACATTTTTCAGTTTTTAGGCACCAAAACCAAAACCAAACCGGGCCGAATCGGTTTGGTGACGGTTTTCAATCGGTTTCAATCTGGCTCGGGCCTGTTCGGAAGGCTCGTTTTTCGGTCTCTGTTTCCGGGTTTCAATTTTTTTTTAGCCATAGCTTCATTAAAACTTTCATTGACCAAGACCTTGTTTCTTGAGACGAGCCTTTTAATTCCTGTGTGGTCACCAAGAGCACACTAGAAGGCTTTTGATGAACAGATGAGGGCTCTAGACTAAGGATCAAAATAGCGGTATTATTTTTTATTTTAGGCATGATCGAAACCAAAAATTTTCCTTCCATACTTTTTTTGACTGAAATTTCGGTTCAAAATTTTGTTTTGATGGGGACCGAAACCGTTACATTTCGGTCCATAATTTGAATTATCCGCTGAAATTTTGAACCATGCTCTAGACTACGCTCTCAACTGGGTCGGGTCAGCCTGATACTCGACCTGTCCAAACAGGATTTTTTACGGGGTAGGCACACAAATTTGGTTGACAGGTCGGGGTGGATCAAGTTTACCCGACCTTATATTTAATATATAATATTAAAGAAAAATGGGTGTTTAACTGGGTCGGGCATATGCCATTTACCCCTCGGGCAGCCAAAATTTTGGCCGGATCCGATAGATTGACAGCCTTACTCTGGACACGGACTCTTTCTCATCTCCTGGCTTTTGTTTCCAAGAATAGAGAGAGGAAAAAATGGTCAGCAAACGCCTCACAACCTTTGGTACAAACAAACATGATTGATTCATTGCTCTTCTTTTTTGTTTAGTGGTTATTGAGAGATCATTTACCGCAAAGAATTGGTAGTGACAAATTTCGGTTTTTTCGGGTTGTTTCGTTCCATTTCTGACAAATTTCAGGAAAATTTCAGAAAAATGTTGGGAAGGGAGGGATTACTTGCACATGAGATTTGTGCAATAGTTTAAGAAGGCTTTAGTTCAAAAAGAATGACTTACAGCTTATTCGAGAGGTCCAAATTGCTAGGAATCTGAGTTTATGCTCAGACAGTAGGCAATTCCTGAGTGAATCCGAGCTTATCGCTTGTTTGAGAGTTCTTGAGGGGCCCGAACGATTTGGGTTACTTTCCGATGGATAGCGACCTTTCAATTTCTTTGCTTTTGTCTCGGAAAAGCTCCGTTTCTAAATTGAGAGATGCATAGTTGCCTCATTGCTATACACGGGAACACCTCTCAGCAACGTTCTCGTTTAGATAGATACTTTGGAAAATTTTAAACTAACTAAATAATCTCAATTATAATGACAAAAAAGTGGAGATTACTTTTAAAACCATATAAAAATTTTGGACATGATTAAATGAAATATTACATTATTAATGTATTTTCAATTAGAAACCATTTAAAAAAAAAAAAAAAAAAAAAAAAAGGAATAAAAATTTGTGTATGTTTGAAGAATTTTGAGTACCGAACATCTTAAAATTACACGATCAGATGGTGAGGACTTAGGAGAAGATTGAAGCAAAGGAGATGTAGATCCATGGAGAGCATAAAAAATGCCATTAGAGATTAGCTTTTCTTTGGAGCTCCAAGATTGAAACCCTTAAGACGAGGGAAGTGGAGGAACGAGAGGGAGCTGGCATAGTGAGTGAGAAAAAGAGTATTCTTTTTTAAACAAAAGAAGGAATTGAACACTATGTTTTGACTATAGATCTTTTGTAAAGTACATACATTTTAATAATATTTATGCACTTTATTACTTTTAATCTGAATTGTCCGATATAAAACTATTTTTCTTGTGGGTACAATTATTCACATACCGTGAAACTGTAATCGCACCCCATCTCCATTTATAATGCATTGATTGCTTTGAATCAAACGATGGAGATAATTTTTCATCCCAATCTTTTACAAAATGGATCTTAAGATCATGGGCAGGCATACCATCAAAAGACCTATTTTTAATTTACTGCACACATGTCAAAAATGACCCTCAAGTAACATGACAAACATCACGCTGAAACATGATTTTTTAAGGGTCATTTTTTGGGAGGTGTGCCACATGGATTCGAAAATTAACTGTATGAAGGTACATCTAGGATTTGCAGATCCATTGTGTGAAGTATTGGGATGAAAAATGATCTTCATTGTTTGATTCAAACATATCAATATATTTTGAATGGAAGAGAAAGGTGAGGTTGAAGCTACGTTGGGTGTAAATAATGGTACCCTTTTCTCTCCGTCCGAAGGCTTTTCAATCGCCTTCTATCACATGGTTTAGATTTGACACAATTATTTGCGAGTACACAACTTAGTAAAGAGTACCGAATCTTTGAGTTCACCTACGTTGAAGCACATTGAGTGTGTTGAATCAGACGATGAAGATCGTTTATCCTCTCAATCTTTCACATGATGGATCTTGTGATCATGGGCGTTCCATCAAATCGCCAGTGTCTTATTTCACGCGTCACGTGCACGCTCAAAATTGATTTTAAGGTTACTTTTTTGGGTGTGTACCACATAAAATAAAATTTGACCGTCTGATAGTACACCCATGAAATAAGTTTCTTTTACTTTGAATGAGGGTATCTTTTTATTGATTTTTTTTATTATTATTTACTTTTTTCATTATTTTTTATTTAGTAATCTATGAATGAATTTAAATATGTGTTAATTTTTTTATTTTTATGTTCTTTTAAATGATTATTTATTTATTTATTTTATCTCTGAAGAGCAAAAAGGTATCGATTGTGCCACCTCCAGTGAGATGGCGGATGGACATGGGTTTTGTGTCATTCATTTTGAGAAGATACCAATTCAAAATAAATCCGTCACATATTCCAACCTCGTGTGGATTGGTCGCTGGAAATTTTTTAGCCAAATTCTAGTACGACAAATAGTCCGATGATTAACATTCTTAAGACGGTAACACAATCACAGATTCATCCGATTCTAAGTTTTTCAGAAAATAACTTAAGAACGATTAAAAAATTAGTTTTTATGAGAAAAGCCAGGAATAAAAGCAACTTAAGAACACATCTAGGAAAATATAGGAATCAGAGTCTGCTAAGAATCAATAGAAATTTGAGTTGTCGAGATTCAGAGCTTTTCTGGAAAAATTTAGGAAACACCTGAACGAGCTCTTACACTTTGGTTACCTCAATTAGTACACACAATCTCTGAAAACGCCCACGTGTGCAACCCTTCTAGAATCATTGATTGTTTCAGATCAGATGATTTAGATCGCGTTTCACCGATATATTCTAAAAAATGGATCTTGAGATCATGTCGCACCTATCAGACGGTCAACTGTTGATTCAATATGTCACATATCCTAAAAACACGGCCCTAAAATCACGTTTCAGCGTGATGTGTGCCATAGGATTCAAGAGGCATTGTTTTGGGATCTGTGACATGTGGAATAAAAAATTAAACCGTTTGATGAGTAAGACATGATCTCAAAATCTACTATGTGGAAGATCAGGGTGAAAAATAATCTCCATCATCTAATATGAAGTAATAAATTATTTTGAAGGAGTTGCACACATAAGTTTTAAAGAACACATGGACATGAATAGAGCTACCCAAATGATAATCCACGTAACGTAGGTCTCAAAAAGTGCACACGTAGGTTTTAGAGAACGCATTACGGGAACAAATAGCACTGCACTCCCAAATAGTAATCCGCGGTAGCACAGGTCTCAAAAAGTTTAAGGGTACCTCTATCGGGCGCAATCTCCCAAAGTGCCCACATGTGCATCCCCTTTAAAATCATTGATTGTGTCAAATCAAATGGTGGAGATCGCGTTGCACTCTGATCTTCAACGCAATGGATCTTGAGATCATGTCGCACCTATCAAATGGTCAATTTTGGATTCTGCATATCACAGATCTCCAACAAATGGACCTTGTGCTTAGTGGCAAACGTCAAACTCAAACATGATTTTAGGACTTTTTTGGGGATCTGTATCACGTGTAATAAAAAATTGACCGTTTGATAGGTATAACATTATTGCAACATCCTTGGTGTGGAAGATCAGGGTGAAACACAATCTCTATCATCTGATATGACCCAACCACTTAATTTTAAGGAGTCTCGAACATAGGCAATTTCTAAGAACGTGTGGACGCATTTAGAGGTACAATGACCATTTATGCCATTTAATTTGAACGTCCTTTGTGCCAAAGATGCACAAAGGAAACGAAGGACAATTTCTATAATTTGATTCAATAGAGTCACAGCCTATCATCCGACTCAATAGAAGATTGTTAAACCAATTGATAGAGATTATATTTTGTGACAACCTTTGGCACAAAATGATTTTAACATAATGGCCTTCAAATTAGTTGGCTTAGACCTGATATCATGTGCAAGTAGATGTTCCTTTTTGGAAAAATTTCGGAGATTAAAAAAAATAAAATAATAATAAGAAATATATTTAATCTTTTAAATAAATAATAATTAATATTTAAAAAATTACTGAAATTAACGAAATTTTGTTTATTTTGCAGAAATTTACAAAATTTCGGTCAAATTAATCACAAAAATCATCTGACCCCTGTTTGGCGAATGTTGCTGGTAGTTGTCTCTCTGATTAGGTGAAATAGGTCTCGGCACCAATTTGGCACACCAGCCCTAATCTGGGCCTAAAAGTATTCAACCAAGCTCGACCTTAGCAGGCTGGGACCGATTTGGTTCAGGTTGCTGGCTTATTAGCTAATTTCTTTTAGTTAAATTTTATTTTATACCAAAACTTGGGTTTTTATCGTATGCCTAGCAGCTTTGTTGGCATTTTACCAAAATATGGATGGTTTAATAATTATTATATTATTTATTTATTTATATATAAAAGTCAGGTCCAGCCTAGGCTGAGTCTTGGAGTACCCTGTCGAAGACCGGTCTCGTTTAACTCGGACCGGATCATGCTAAACTCAGGTTAGGTCTTGGGCCAGGCTTATACTCCCCAAAATCCTGCTACTTTCACGCCCAATCGGGCCTTCAATCCCGGCCAGACTGGTCTATTGAGAGCCCTATTCTGAAATCTTACACCCACCAGGTGGGTTTTATACTTAATCTTACTGTTGTTAATTTTTGGGTGCACACCAAATCTACAAGAGCTGTGAATTGCGTTAAGAGCTGAGGGATATGCCTTTGAATGGCCGAATGCTAGATGACATACCATGTGGCATGATCAGCCAAACACAAAACCCGTTTTGAGTTGATCTGCCATGTGGCATGTAAATATTTTTTTATAAAAGAAAACTGTTTTTTGGAGTTGTGGCCTCCATTTGACGGGTCAAAGATTAAATGATACCCCACAAACATAATGTATTGATTTTGTAGACCTTTGGCTAATTTTTTAACAGTGGATAAATTTCGGATTGTGCCCAACTTTTTGTGTAACACCTGTTCTATCCTATTCAAGTTGTCTTACAACCTGACCCTCGAATTGAGTGCCACATAGTGTCCAATTGGTCTAGACACAGCCCTCAAAGTTGGTCTGGACGTAACCCTTAGGGCTGCATCCAAAGCCTAGGCCTCTTGCATTACTATATTCTAAAACATTGAACATCCAAATGGGGACTACTAATTAAGTTTTGACCCAATTTTGGAATATCTATTATAAAATAGGTCAAAGCAGAAAGTTGGCCCTTACACCCATTGTCGTTTGTGAAAACTTCATGAATTTAAGGTGCCCAAGTTAATTTCAAATTATTTTCAAATTTTTTGAAAATTCACCTGATCACGAAAAATTGAGAATAGTTTGCGAATTATTTTTGAATTTATTAAAAATATTGTGACTTACTTAAAATTTTAATATATATATTTTAAATTATTGTTTTAAATTTTTTTATTTTTATTTAAAAAATTTTCTCACCAATATTTCCTCCAAATATTTCTCCAAACTTCAGTGATTTGTTAGATTTTTTTAAATTTCAATCTTACCGAATTGTTGGCGAACCTCGATTTAGTGACTATGCTTGCACCAAAGTTAAAAAAGACTTATATTTTAGAGAAATGTGACTTGTAAAAACATAATTTTGGTGTATGAATTGAAGGTCAGACTTATAGATCTTTAATAGATAAGATTAGGACAAAACATGACATTTATCATATGATTTTATTATAATCAACTCTTAAATCAGATAATAACTTTTGACTATATTATTATTATTATTGTTATTAATTTTTTATGAAAATCTTTAATTATATTTAATTACATAATAAAGATTATATTATGTAATTCATTTACAATTACTATTTAAAAATTATAGCCTTCAAAATTATAGCCCAATTGTTATCTTCCTCCATTGCAACGGAGGAGGTCGCGGGTTCGATACTTGTCGTAAAGCATTTAAATATAAGAGAAGGGCCCCCCAAAAAAAAAAAAAAAAAAAAAAATTATTATCTGTCTCTTCTCTCTCTCTCTCAAGTCCCAAGCGGAGGCTGGACCCATTGCAGCACTGCTGTACGAACCCTCCCGGCCTCCCGCCTGAACCCGACACTGACGACCATCCGGTATGCCCCCTCTTCTTCTTGTTCTTCTCCTCAATAGATTTAGGTTTTTTTTCTTCTTTCTTATCTCTCTCTAGATTTAGGCTTTTTTTTAATTGATTTAGGATTACGATTTCATTGCACATTTTCATTAGATTTAGGGTTTAAAAAAAAAATAAAAAATTTAGGATTTAAATGTTAAAATATTGATTGTATTTTAATTTTTTTTTGTAGATTTTCAACAAATCCTATTTGTCGGATACTGGGAATATGCAAACCGAGTTTGAGTTAAAATTTCCTCGGATCACGCTAAATCGAAGGTAATTTTTGGGTCTTTTCGAGTTAAAATTTTGTGTAGATTTTTAATATTTTTATTTGTCATATATTTTACAAATTTTCCCGAATTTTACCCCTTTTTTTTTCCATTTTTATAGATTGACTTGGTTACTATGATTTCCATCATTTTAATCACAGTGGTCAATTGTCTTTTTTAAAGGGTAGCTTTGTTTGCACCCACACGATTTTCTGAAAGAGCCCACGTGTGCAACCCCATAAAACTCATTGATTCGGTCAGATCAGTTGATGGATATTTTTTAAACCCGAACTTCCACACAATGGATCTTGAGACCATGTAGCACCAATCAGATTGATTCCACGTGTCACATATCCCCAAAAAGTGCCCCTTGTGTGCAATGGCACACATCACACTCAAATGTGATTTTAGGGCCATATTTTAGGGATCTGTGACATGTGGTATAAAAATGACCCTCTGATGGGTAAGACATGGTCTTAAGATCCATTGTGTGGAAGATCAAGGTGAAACACGATCTCCATCGTCTGATCCGACCCAATCAATAGGTTTTAAGGGGTCTCCGACTTAGGTGCTTTCAGAGAACGCGTGGATGTGTTTCGAGCTACCCTCCCTTAAATATTCCATATAAATCTTACCTAGGTAGACATGGCAAGTTAAAGGTGTCACATGGGCAGATTTGGCTCCTCTCTAACTTTATTGATTGAGAAAGGGTTCAGCCAATTAGTGCCCTAAATTTTTTATTCTTTAGTTGAATGTGACATTTTACAAATGGGCTGCACCTGAGATGGATGTTTCTTTGAGAAATGGATGTTTGAAGAGCCAATTAGTGCCCGTATTTTTATTTAGAAATTTATTTATTACGTTGATAGTTAAATGATAGACATGGAAGTTTGTTTGTCAAATGGATGTTTCTTTGAGGCTCTTGGTAGCTAGTTTCTACAAGCTCTGATGAGAAGGTGATTCTTTGAGAAATTGATGTTTGAGGAATTTGAGAAATGAAAGTTTAACTAGTATGAATGCTCCTTAAGTGCATTCAACCTTGTAGACTCCTTTCGTTTTCTAAAAATTGTGGAGCTCTTTGAATGCTCCTTAAGTGCATTCTGATGCTTTTACATGAGTTCTTAATTCATCCCCATGAAAAGTTAATTTGATGGAATTAGGTTAGGGTTAGGTAAGGAAGAGAAGAAGAAAAAACGAAGGAGAGAGAGAATTAGGTTGAGTTACTTTGCTTAGTACACTCCCCAATGCATTAATATCTTATATGTCATCTGCATTATATCATAGATATCAATAACAAGAAAATAAGCAAAGCAAATCAGACCAAGTCTATATACTTACTCCATTCACACCCAATATGAATAAATGCACTCACACATATAGAGCTAATTACATCATCAATACTCCCCCTCACGTTGGCGCATATATATCAATTTTGCCCAACTTAGAGGTGATGTCACATTTTCCCCCAACACCCGTGTGAGGATGTCAGCCAACTTATATTCAGAACGGACTTGAGAAATGGTGATTTCCTTAGATTCGACCTTTCCTTGATAAAGTGGCAATCAACCTCTATATGCTTTATTCTCTTGTGATACACTGGATTTTCAGCGATGTGATGAGTTGTGCATTGCCGCCATAAATAATCATAGGCAATGTCACATGAACTCGAAGATCAAACAAAAATATGTTTCAATTACATACCCTCACGAGCTCCTTGAGGCACAGCTTTGTAGCCCCCTCTGCACTAGAGTTGGATACCACGTGTTACTTGTTTGACCTCCAACTCATCAAATTTCCAGCCAAGAAGGTACAATACCCAGCTGTGGACCTTATATCATCAAAAGACATGACTTAGTCAGCATTTGTGGAGATCTCAATATCTAAGTGACTGTGATTCCCATACAAGAGTCATATTTCAGGCCTTTCTTTTAAGTATCTAAGAATCCTGTAGACGACATCAAGGTTTCTATTCTTGGGTGAATGCATGTACTGGCTAACCACACTCACAGCTCCAGGCAATATCTCGGTGAGTCATAGTGCGGTAGATCAATTTTCCTACTAACATCTGATAGATTCTAGGATCCTTCAGAGGTTCACCAATCTTTCCATTCAACTTGTTAATCTGCTCAATATCATTAGCAGCAGATTTGGTCGAAGCATCCCTTTCTCATGAAGAAGATCCAATGTGTATTTCATCTATGCAATGCGATACACTATTTTGATCTTGCCACCTCAATTCCCAAGAAATACTTAAGTGAACCCAAATCCTTGATTTCGAATGCCCTGGAAGGGGATCTTTCAAACATAATATTTCCTCTCTATCATCCCCTGTGAGGAGAATATCATCCACATACACAAGAATAGTTGTAGTATGCATCCTTTTCTTTACAAATAAGGTGTGATCATGGTGTCTTCTTCGGTTCTGATATCCCATTACGGCTTCAGTAAACTTTTGAAACTAGGCATGAGGTGAGTGTTTCGACCCATATATGAATTTTTTGAGGTTATAGACCTTGTCATTTTTACCTTCTTTGACAATCAGGAGAAAGTGCCATACACCTCTTCCATGAGATCTCCATGAAAAAAAGAATTCTTCACATTAAGTTGGGTAAGAGGCCAATTTTTTAATGTTGCAAGAGATAGTGATACCTGTATGGTGTTTGGCTTTGCAACATGAGCAAACATATCTAGATAATCAATTCCTTGAGTTTGAGTAACCTCTTGTCCCCAATCTGGCCTTGCACCTTTCTACAGATCCATCGGGTCTATACTTTACAGTAGGGCTGTGTAGAAAACCGACCAAACCGACCCGACAGACCGAAACTGACTAAAATTTCGGTCCGGTTTCGATTTTAGGGCATATTGGTTCGGTTTTGGAAAAGTGGCTTATCGGGTTATCGGTTCGTTTTCGGTTTTGATGTAAAATACTCGAAATCGAACCGATAAGAAGCCAATAATAGGGCATTACTTAGGAGCATACAAAAATAGGTTGTAATTAAAATTTTTTCTTTTAAAACCTAAACTTAAAAGTTAAAATGTAGAAACTAGAAAATAAGGGATAAACCTTAAAACTTAAAATAAGCAAAAAGCCAAAACCTTTGCTGTCCCATATCCCATTCGTTTCCACTTCCCAGTTCCCACCGGCCACCGTCGGCCATTCGCCATTCTTTCGCTCGCCGTCTTTCACAAGCCCACATGGCCACACTCCACAACAGATAACAGGTTTTTTTCTCTCTATCTCTCTCTGTTCCTCTCTGTCTCTGTTTATTCTTCACTATCTCTCTATTGCTGTTTTTTTTTTTTAATTTTACAAATAAAAAATTGACGTTTAGAGACCGAAAACCGACCGAACCGATAATTATCGGTTTCGGTTTGGAGGCTTATCGGTTCGGTTTCGGTTTGAGAAACTAGAAATCGATAGTTATCAGTTCAGTTTCGGTTTAGCATGAAAACTGACCGGAACCGGCCCATTAACTCCCCTACTTTACAGTATAGACCTGTTTGCTGCCAACTATCTTCTGTCCTTCTGGAAGATTGACCACTTCCCATATTTTAATTTGCTTAAGAGCTCTCATCTCTTGAACCATAGCATCCTTCTACTATAGTTGTAACAAAACACTCGAAATGAATGTAGGAAAAGATACAAAATCCAAAGAAGGAATGAAAGAATAATGAGAAGTAGACAAATTTTGATTTAACACATACTTACTGATTGGATGATAAGTGCATGAGATCCTTCTAGAACAACAATAGGAAGATCCAGACTAGAAGATGAAGGACCTTCATGGGGAGAGGGAACCTGAATAGTGGTCCGAGAAGGAAGCTTCTTTCCTTGGTCCATTTCTATTGTTTGCTCGTTTGTAGTATTTCTGAATCTTTTTCTTTCATACACTTTAACCTTTTTCCCCATCTGTCATATTTGGGTCAACTTCTTCATCTTTTTTTATTTTCTTCTTTGTTTTCCTCTCCATCTCTCATATCAAGAATTGGAAGAACTACAACCATTCTCCCTCTAAAGAGAGAACTTGGGAGTATAAAACGATGTTCCTTCAAAGAGGTTACACCCATGGTTACCGCAATATGACGAGAAACATGATTAAAATACTCATACCCCTTTCGGGAAGAGGGGTACCTAACAAAAATATGACGAGTGGACCTGGAATCTAATTTGGGCTGGTGAATAATAGGCACATGAGCAAAATATAAAAAATCCGAAAACTCGAGGTGAAATTTAAAAGGATACCTTGTCATGGAATAGAAGCTAAAAATGAGATTTTCCATCAATAACAGAGGAATGCATATGATTAATGAGATATATTGCCGTAAGAATCCCATGCCCAAAAGACCAATTACTGATAAGACCTTACTTGTGTCTAAATCATCTGTATATCTTACTGGTAATATCTTACATAGTATCTATCTAATATGAAATCAAGGATATGAGGTGGTTTTGAATCGGGTTGGGTCTGGCATGTACTCTTGACTTGTCAAGTCGGATCAGGGTGCCCCATCAAGTCCGACATATACTGTTGACCCATTGGGCAGCTAAAATTTTGGCCCAACTTCATCCGGCCTAACACATTGACACCCTTGCTTGTTTCTCTCCATCATCTTCAAAAAGAGAGACCTACCAGGAAAATTACATCTTGAATGACACATTATTCATCTCTTGGTTAATTTTATCTCCTCTTTCTTTGCAAACCAACGACTTCCATTCGTCCTCTACAAGCGCCCATATAGCAGTCGACGGCAGCGACACCTTCATAAAAACCAACACAACTAGCTGCACAATAGGCCTGAAGTACAGCCCTTTGTACCTACCCATCACACTTTCTTGATCAATACACCAACTTCGCTTCGTTCTTTACTCGCTTCTCAAATTGTTCAGACGCTTGTACAAGGCATAACTTAAGGAATAGAAATCTCATCACTATTTTCAGCACCACTTGAAAGACTTTGTATTTGATCTTTCCAAAACTCTTCATGAATAGTGACAGGAGACAAACATGCAGTTTCTGATTCAACTTTCAACATCATCAAACCCTCCTTCATACCTCTGATTTTAATTTAAGTGTACAGTGATATAGATCAATAATGAGTTATATCCCCATTTCACTATGGTAATACTTTCTATTCAACCTAGGATCTCGTTTCAAACAGTTTTCCCTTCTCCCAATTTCCTCACAAAAATACACTAACAGCAGGGTACTCTCGACCAATTTCTTGCCAATCACCAACTCCAGTGCAATCACCCCAATTCCATGACATAAATTTTGTTAGATTATAAGCCAGGACATATTTACTTTGCACCAAATATCCAATGGTCTCGGTCGTCAATGTCTGCTAAATAAAAAACTGTTGGTTCATCTCATGTCAGTTACAAGAAAGTTATGAAGAGAACAAATGCAACAGTCATAGTGGTGCTACTGCTGGTGGCAGTAGTGAAGAGTCCTCTATTCCTTTGGTTAAACCTTGCTCTAGATTTGGACAAATTCATGAAGGAGAAGACAAAGAAGAAGAAGAGGTAAAAAAGCCATAAGTATAGTTTCTTAATTTTGTTGTGAATTAAACATAGAATGGAAAATACTGGAACCGATTAGACAAAAAAATTAAGAAACTCATGGGCGTTTTTATCACCTTGTTTTGGGCCTTCCTTTCTTCAATTTTTTCGAAACTTTTGTGAGGCATAAATTGAGTAAAAGAAGTCCTGTTGCTATTTTCAGCACTACTGCAATGGCCTTAGTATTTGATCTCTCCATAATTCACCCCTAATAGTGAGATGAAACATATTAGCAGTTCCTGAGTCAGTAATATCAGAAAAGCACCTTCTCCGTTCAACATCCCGAAATAGTCCTTCGTACTAGGCCTCTGATTGTGATCCGGGTGCAATTAAGATTTCACAATGAAGAGCACAATCTCCAATTCATTCAACCAGTTTGCCCCTTCTACCAGTTCTCGCACAAATCCACTAACACGAGGTTACTCTCGAACAGGCTCGTACCAATCACCACCTTTAGTGCAACCACCCAAAGTAATGGCAACATATTTATTTTGCGCCATAGATCCAATTGTCTCAATAGTCAATGTCCGGTGAGACTGAAGGTGTTGGTTCGTCTCATGTCAGTTGGTCCCAATCGTTAATATCGCTGAGACAAACTATTGGTTCATCTCATGTCAGTTGCTAGAAAATTTTATAAAGAACAAATGCAACAGTCATGTTGGTGCTACAGCTGCTGGCTGTAGTGAAGAGTCTTCTACTCCTTAGGCTACACCCTACTATAGCTTTGGAGAAATTGAAGGAGGTGAAGACAAAGAAGAAGCGGTAAAAAAGTCGATAAGTATGTTTGTTAATTTGGTTGTGATTTAAACACATAATGAAAAATGCTTAAAGCGAGATAACAATAAAATGAAGCGACTCATTGGCTAATTTATTACCTTCTTTGTCTTCACCTTCTTCAATCTTTCCGATAGTTTTCCTAGCTATAAACTGAGTGGTAGAATTCTCATTGCTATTTCCAGTACTATCACAATAACCTCTGTATTTGATCTCACTAAAACTCTCTCCCAATAGTGAGATGAAACATATTAGCAGTTCTTGAGTCACTAATACCAGAAAAGCAACTTCTCCGTTCAATATCCCTAAACAATCCTTCATACTAGGCTTCTGATTATGATCCGGGTGCAATTAAGATTTCACAATGAAGAGCACAATCTCCAATTCATTTCAAACAGTTTGCCCTTCTGCCAGTTTCTCACACAAATCCACTAACACGAGGTTGCTCTCGAACAGTCTTGTACAAATCACCACCTTTAGCGCAACCACCCCAAAGCAATGACATTCATTTTCTTATAGTATTGGTCATAACATATTTATTTTGCGCCAAATATCCACTTGTCTCATTCGTCAACGTCCGCTGAGACAGAAGGTGTTGGTTCGTATCATGTATGTTGCTAGAAAGCATTGGAGAGAACAAATGGACGACTCATGGTGGTGCTATGTTGCTGGCAGTAGTAAAGAGTCTTTAGTTCCTTGGGTTACACCTTACTCTAGTTTTGGACAAATTGAAGAAGGAGAAGACAAAGAAGAAGAGTTAAAAGAGCTCATAAGTATAGCTTCTTAATTTGTTGTTGGATAAACATAAAATGGAAAGTAGTTAAACCGATTTGACAACTAGATCAAATAACTCATGGGTTTTTTTGTTACCTTTTTCTTTGTCTTCGCCTTCTTCAAAATTTTTGACACTTTTGCTAGGCATAGAGTGAGTAATAGCAGTCTCGTTGCTATTCCCAGCACTACCGTACCGCAACGACCTCGGTATTTGATCACTCCAAAATTCCCCCCTAGTAGTGATATGAAACAAGTTAGCCTTTCCCGAGTCTATAATACCCTAAGGGCCTGTTTGGATAAAAACACGGGAAACGTGGGAAAGTAAAATAATATTCCTATATTTTCCCATGGATACCTAAGTTGTAGGAAACCATGGGATTCCTTCGTTTCCCTTTGTTTTCCACTGTTTGGATAACCACATTGTTAGCTAGGAAAACACAAGATTAATCAAAGCCTGTGTTTGGATACATATGCAGGAAATTGTAGGAAAATATCCTAACAAAAAAAAAAGCCAAATGACCAGAAACTTATATATGTATTAAGTTTTTTTTTTCTCTTTACATATCTTAGTGAATTGCTCTAGTGGTTGGCTTAGTTCTTTGTGAAGGTTAGGTTCTAGGTTCAAACCTTGTTATGTGTAATAAATTGTTTATTTTTTTTAATTAATTATACTAGAGCATATACACCATATATGTGAGTATATAGCTTTACAACATAGTAGAGCCTATTGTGAGAGAAATCTCTCTAAAAATAAGTCGGTGCAACACCTAAATAGCTTAAAAATAGGCCAAAATTGTGGGATTTAAAAAAAAAAAAAAATCAAAGAAATAATTTGTTATGAAAACAAATACCATAAAAAAATTTGTTTGCAGATTTATGATAATTTTGGGTGGTCAGGATAATTTTGGATGGATGAGAATCCACTAATATACATTAGGACTCCTCAAGCTTAGTAACAAATTTTTAGAAAGTTTGGGTGGTCAATTGACCACCCAAGTCATAACGTGGCTCTGCCTCTGATTTTTGGGGATGTGTGCCATATAGAATCAACATCAGACCATTTGATAGGGGCGCCATGATCTTAAGATCTATCATGAGGAAGGTTGAAAAAAAAAACGATCTCCATTGTCTGATTCAAACCAGTCAATGGTTTTCGTTTTTGAACAAATTGTGTGGTATTACTAAACGGGTGAGAAGAGTCGAATGAGAAGCCCGAAGGGTGGGAAAATAGAAAACCGAGGGACCCCCTCGGCATTTGTTGTCGGGTTTTAATGGAAAATGGGAAGATAATTTCCGACCTTTCCGATGTCATCCAAACAACGAGAAATGCGGCAATTCATTTCCCGCTTGCCAGTTTTCCCTTGAAACCAAACAGGCCCTAAAAGACCTCTGATTACCAGCCAGATGCACAAAAATATATCCCAATGTAGAGTACCATCTCCAATTTGTTTCAACCAGCTTGCCCTTTTCCCAAGTTCTCAGACAAATCCACTAAACCTGGTTGCTTTCGAGTTGTGTCTTGCTTATCACTACCCATGGAGCAATTAATCCAAACCCATGATAAAAAATTTACAGAGCATAGGCCAAAACTTATTTCTTTGCGCCAAAGACCCGATTTTTAGCAGTCAATCAGTCATCAACGTCCCTAGAAAATGAAACTGTTTGTCTGCCTCATGTCTGTCTCAACGTCCGTAGAAAATAAAACTTATTTCTTTGTGCCAAAGACCCGATTTTTAGCAGTCGATCAGTCATCAACGTCCGTAGAAAATGAAACTGTTTGTCTGTCTCATGTCAGTTTCAAGAAAGCTTTGGAGAGAATAAATGCAAGTGTCATGGTGGTGCTATGTTGCTGGCAATAGTGAAGTGTCTTCTATTCCCGGGGCTACACCTTGCTCTAGCTTTGGACAAATTGAAGAAAGGGAAGACAAAGAAGAAGAGGCAAACAATCCAATAAGTATTGTTCTAAATTTTATTCTGAGTTAAACACATAATGGAAAATACTTAAACCAATCTTACAACAAGATGAAGCGACTCATGGGCTTGTTTATTACCTTACTTTGTCTTCTCCTTTTTGGCTCTTTCTAATGCATTAGCAAGGTCTAAACTGGCTAATAGAAGTCTCATTACTATTTCCAGCACTACAACAGGGGCCTCGGTATTTGATCTTTCTGACCTCCCCCCCCTCCAAAATAAAAAAAACTAGTGATTAAGATCCGGATGCACACAAGATATCCTAATGAAGAGCACCACCTCCAATTATATTCAACTTCTTTGCCCACTTCTCCCAACTTCTTCGTACAAATTCGATAAAACCAGGTTGTTCTCGAGCTGTCTCTCGCCTATAAGCACCTCAAGTGCAACTAGTCCAAAGCCATGGCAAAACATTTATTAGAGCATAAGTGCGAATGTGTTTATTTTGCGCCAAATACCCATTGGTCCCAATCGTTAACGTCCATTGAGACAAATTATTGGTTTTTCTCATGTCAGTTCCTAGAATGCTTTATAGAGAATAAATGCAACAATCATGGTGGTGTTACAGCTGCTGGCAGTAGTGAAGAGTCTTCTACTCCTTGGGCTATCCCTTACTCTTATCTTTGGACAAATTGAAGAGGGTGAAGACCAAGAAGAAGAGATAGAAAAGTCAATAAGTGTAGTTTTTTTTTTGTGTGTCAAACACATAATGGGAAATACTTAAAGCGATCTGACAACAAAATGAAGCAACTCATGGGCTTGTTTATTATCTTCTTCTTTTTCTTCCCCTTCAATCTTTCCGACACTTTTGCAAGGTATAAACTGAGTAATAGAAGTCTCATTGCTATTTCCATTTCTATCATAGTAACCTCTGTATTTGATGACACTAAAACTCTCTCCCAATGGTCAGAAGAAACATATTTGCAGTTCCTGAGTCCGTAATACCAGAAAAATAACATCCATAAAGATTCCCTCAAACTAGGAACCCGATTATGATCCTGGTGCTCATAAGATATCACAATGAAGAGCACAATCTCCAATACATTTCAACCAATTTGTCCTTCTACTAGTTTTCTCGCACAAATCCGCTACATGAGGTTGCTCTCAACCAGTTTCTTATCAATTACCACCCCAAAGCAATGCCATAAATTTTATTAGAATATTGGGCATAACATATTTAGTTTGTGCCAATGACCCGATTGTCTCGGTTGTCAACGTCTGTTGAGACTGAAACTGATGGTTCATCTCGTCAATTTTTGAAAAGCTTTGGAGAGAACAAATACAAGTGGTGCTATGTTGCTATTATTAGTGAGGTATTTTCTACCTCCGGCTGCACATTGCTCTAGCTTTTGGAGAACTTGTAGAAGGAGAAGACAAAGAAGAGAGGAAAAAGCTAATAAGTATATTTCTTAACTTTGTTGTGTGTTAAACACATAATGGAAAATACTTAAAGCGAATTGGCAACAAAATGAAGCAACTCTTGGGATTGTTTATCAACTTTTTCTTTATCTTCCTCCTTTTCAATCGCTCCGATTCTTTTGCTTGGATTTTTTAGACGTATTAGTAATTAATGCCCTAGAAGGATTAGGATATGATTTTTTTGATTTCTGCATTGGTTTTGCAAATGTCTCTTCCCATTTAATATTTAATTTAAATATTACTGTTTAGAATTTTTTGGGTTTCTTTTTTCTTTGGATTTCTTTTATCATTGTTTTCATTCTCTCCTCCGGAATGGCTAATAAGAAACCTGCTAATTAGATATTGTTTCTACGTTTTCTAGGCTTATTGTTGAGTTAAAAATAAATGAGTTTTTGGTTTTAGACCTTTGGTATTTCATTGCTTTCCTAATTCTTACATTCAGAACCTGCTAATTAGATGTATGTTTCAACGTTTCTATGTTTAGGACTCACAAGTGTCAAATTTAGGGTTTTATACATGTATTTTGGAACACCTTATAACATGGCGGCTACGGAACAAGGTTTCCCCACATCATAATAACGTTATGATCCCTAGGATGGTACTGCGTTCTTTTCTATGGAAGAGGATTTGCTCCTTGTAGCTTCATTGCATTTTCTTGAACGACAACCTTGCATATAATTGCTTTAGACCATCTACAAAAGGCTGAAAATTTTCTTTCAAATAGGTGCAAGTTTGGGATAGTTGTCCACTGCTGCATAGAGGCCGGTTACATTGATATGCTTGTGATTTACCTATTATGTGGTTCTTATTTGGGGCATAGGGAATAACCAGAATTTTATATAAGGTGCAAAATTTGGTGCTTATATTGGGTATAAAGCGCAAAATTTTAATGCACCATCTTTGGGTGGCGAACCCACAACTTTGACCTGTGATTTTAACGGCAAAGCAGTCTGAATTTTTTTCCCTAAAAAAACTGGGGGATTGGATGAACACTTAAAGGTGTGGTGTAACTCACGAACATTTGACACTTGCACGTGATCTGGGGTTCAAACGCACGGTTCATTTGATTTGTTTGAACCCATTCTCCCATTTCTCATGTTATAAATCACTAGTTTACACTATGTAAGTCGTTGGAATTTACTTCCTGGATACTTTCAGGAGCATTTTGGTCACTTAGCCACAATCTATTATCTAGAAATTGTTTTTACTGAATAAAAATCCTGAAAGAGTAGCTCTGAACACTGTTACCAAACAACAATTCTTGCAATAAAATTCTCAGAAGGATTACCATACAGCATCACTCCACAGGAGCTGCTCTTAGGCTCCATGGAGCTATGCTACACGCACCCTTACCCATTCTCTGCTATAACTCCATTCTCTGCAGCTCCAACCCATCTATTGTGACGAGGGCGACGATTGGCTCTTTTCCCACCCTATTCTCCATAGCGATCTCCTTCTCCATCCATTCTCTAACCCTTCTCCTTACTCGGCTCTCTGTTAACACCACATTCATCATGCCTTCTTCTGTGATGATTAACGGTTATGTTTGTTCCACTCTGTATATTCTCTTTTCTTATGGGGCTATCTCAAACTCTATGTTGTTTGTTAAGCATTATCCTCTAATAATTTTTTCTTGATTTTCTTGGGATCTTTCTTTCTTCTTATGCGGTTCCTAGCATGTTCATTCTTGTGTTCCATACTAGTGGGTGCTAATTTTCTTTTAGGCCATGCATGAAAATTAACCCAAATTTCTCCATTATATCCTAAAAAATGGCTAATAAGTGGATGCTCTTGAACTAGTGGACTAATATGAGCCTACTGGTTTCCAAGTTATTGAGGTTTTGAGGTGCAAGATCTTCACTCACACCATAGTATACCGTCCGCTGACAATTACGGTATCATTTTCTGGAATTCCGTTATAAATGTAGGTTCTGATTTATAAGACCCTCCTAATAAGTGGATGCTCTTGAACTAGTGGACTAATATGAGCCTACTGGTTTCCACGTTATTGAGGTTTTGAGGTGCAAGATCTTCACTCACAGCATCGTATACCGTCTGCTGACAATTACGGTGTCATTTTCTGGAATTCCTTTATAAATGTAGGTTCTGATTTATAAGACCCTCCTAATATGCTCGAGTCGGGTTTGGTTTGGCATTGAGGGTGGTGGGTCGAGTCAGGTTCGGGTTGAAGGGTGAGAGTGACAGGTTTGCCATGACCTGGCAGAACCTGACCAATTTGTAGCCCTGGTGACATATAGGACAATTCCAAATGGCGATGGTGGTGGGGTGGGTGCAAGAAAATCATTATTAAGAAAATCTGAATCCTCCATGAAATTAACCTAACAGGCAGTATCTTCTTTTGACACAGGCTATCAACTTTCATTCACAAAATGGATTGAATCAGCCACCACAATCTGCTACAATTTCACAATCAATCCCTACAATCGGATCACTTGGAGATCGAGGTCCTCACCAATTGTTTTAGCTCTTTCCATTACACTCTCCTCAGCATGGTGTCATGTACCGGTGATACATTTCAGTTTCTTGCCAAACTGATACATATATAGATACGCATCAGCTGATACTAGGCAGTGTCGGCTGGTACGTATCACAGTATCGGTGCCTGGTACCAGGATAGTATTGACATATACTATCATTTTTTTTCCTTAAAAAAATAAGTATCGGTATCGATCGCTACATATTGGTTCAAAGCTAGAACCGATACCTGATATTGATAACGAGTCATCGGATGAGCAGGATGAGCTAGATATAAGGGGAAAGAGGGAACGCATAAAATCTGGTTTGCGAAGGTGCTATCGTCAAACCCCTGCGAGTCTTTTAAGGTTTCTTTTAGTTTGTTTTCCTGCCATTCTCTTTTCAATGCTCATAGATCCTCAGTCACATACATCTCAAATAGTACCCAGTTCACAAGGTTCCTGCTTTTTGCCAGGTCTGGGAGAGGTAGATGTTAGGAAGCCTTACCCCCATTTTGGAGAAGCTGATTCCTGTACAAACACCTCAAGTGATACACTAAATTCATAAGGAGGTTACTACCCTTAAAAACAACCACAAAATCACAGTTAATGAAGGCCGGATTCATCAGACATCTGCCATGTGTCTCCCATGAAAAAGAGACGAGTCGCACTAGTTGCAGTGTCTCTTTCAGGAGTTAGTAGATCCAAACTGAGATTTAGTTTACAAATGTGGTCATTAATCTCCACCTTCAAACGGATTTGGGAGATATGCATTATTGAAACATAGAAGCTGCAAAGCATGGTTCAAAATCTCATCCGAAACCGGTATGTACCGGATGATATGTATCTGTTTCGGAGGTCACCAGTACAATACTTTGAATTTATCATACCAGTGCGTTACCTACATATGGGTAATGTACCGGACGATACATACCAATATATCATTTGTAACCGGTACGTATCGGGCCATGCATACCGGTTTTGGAGTTGGGCGATACGCACTGGAAAACTGATATTTTAAACCATGATGCAAAGTTCCACGTCATCATCTCCTACTTGCATTATAGTTTAGGAGACCGAAACCATGTCAATGAGCTGCATTTTTGCCTGCTGAAAGCGAAGAAAGATTAATTGCCCACAGTTGGCAACAAAACACCAAAAACTATCACGTTCAAACTCAAAAGGAGCTTACATCTTCCATCTCTTTCTAAGCTTAGTGAGGCAATATATAGGGTTTCACAATTTGCTCCATCCTCCAAAGATGACGAGCAGGGTCAGCTCGAGATCCACTCCCCTTATGTTCTACCTACCCTCTTGGAAGCCTCTTTCAACTCAATCAATAATACAATGCCCTCCTCCCATTTACACCTCTGGACAACTTGGATATATAAGCAGTAGCATTCATATGAAGCTTAAAATTCTCCTCCAACCAAGCATGGTGTGGTCACCCACAAACCCTAATCAATCGCTTATCACCCTCTGTTGGGACAAGAATATGAGTTATAGAAAAGGTTCCAGGACAAGGATATGGAAGAAGTAGCTAAGAAAGGCAACTCCCTCTTCCACCCTGTATCGCTATGACCTCACTAACTCCACCATTCCCATTCTCTTCTAGCCAACCACCATTTCTCCTAGTCATGGTCTCCCTAATTTCCTCCCATTCTTTTTAAATAAGCTATTCCAACCTTTATATTTCCTACCTAAGACGCTCCAACCATTTTGCATGCCCTCTTTCTGCTCTGGGCCAAGCCAAATCATCCTTTCAGTTGCCTCTCGTATATGAACTTGGGCCTTAATACTGCGTCCCTCAACCCGTCAAGCGGAGCAATCATATCCGTGGCAAAGCTCTTGGAGTCCAATGTTTTTTCTTATTTGTTTTCTTGATACGTCTCAGAGTTTAGATTTCCACATGAACCACAGATCCAATTGCCAACCCTGCAAGAGATTGTCCTTCATTTTCGTGAGCTTGTTTTGTCTTTCATTTTCATTTTATCACCATTTTTTAGCGTCACTAGTAATTTTTTCTCTGTTTTTGGTTGAATGTTAATATGTTAGTATTTGTTCATCTTTACGTCCTCTTCACTGACCTAACCTAACCTAACCTTTAACTACTAAATCTGTTTCTAATCTTCTCCTGCTCTATCTTATCCAGAATGTGCTATTGAGGGATATAACTAACCATCCATTTAATGACTATTCTCATTTAAGCCTCTATTAGCCAAAAGGTCTTTTGTACTGTTTGCTTCTCTCCATGTTTAATGTTTTACAGCAAGGAAAATTCTTCAATTTGCTTGATCTTCAATTTCAGCAAACCCATGTTTCCACAGAAGTTTGTATACTGTCTTAATGCAAATTGACAGCAATATCAAGATAGATTCAATCCAAACTTTTTGTATAATCTGTTCCCTGGGCCAGAGTAGAGCAGAACTGAAATAATAATTAGAGCGACCAGTGAATTATGCTCCTAAAACCAGATTTATTTTCTTCATGGATCCATTTAGACTACTTTACAATTCCCCCTACTTAGTATCTCCTATTTACAACTTATTTCTCCTTGCTGCTTGACGCGTATTTTAGATCTGCATGTTTGAATTGTGGTCGGATAAAGAGGAGACGTCAAAAGAGAAAGTGGACTCACGAATGGGTTTTTAAAAAAAGGCCTGTTAAAGACCCGTTTGATCAGAAAGAAGAAAATCCAAAATTTATTAGGGTCTTCAACTTTCAATCCCGCCATTTTTATGTTTAGCCTAGTTTGAAGTGTCAAACGAAGTCGGATTGATGCAAAATTGGTCATATTTGAAAGCTTATCGAAGTAGCTTTCCAACGAGCCAAAAAACGTGCAATTCCGACAAGTATTGAAGAAGTTATGGTCAATTTTCGAAAGCTGTACATAAAGTGACGAATTTCAAGAATCCTAATTGAATTAGGATTAGTCTCTTTTATTATTTTATTTTAAAAAGTAAGAGTTGTTTCTTTTATTAGAAATATGATTAGTTTCCTTATTATTTTAGGACTTTATTGTTTTAGAAGAATTATGATATTTCTTTTATTAGGAATTAGAGTTATACTGGGATTTCTAATTTTATGTATTGGTTAGCCTATTTAAAGGCTTGTAAACACTTTTATTATAAGTTTTTGGTTAATGAAAATTGCTTATGCAAATTGAGAGTTATTGAACTTTCGTGAGAGTGTGATTCTCTCAAAACGGAGAGCGATTCTTCGATTCCCGCTTGCGGTTTAGTGCGAGGCCAACTTTTCTTCCATCTCTATCTTCTTTAGATTTACGGTTTGCGTAAGTAGCGTAGTCCATGGGTCAAAATATCGTCCGATACCGATACGTATCGGACGATACGTATCGGTTTTGGACCTCACCGGTACGATACATACCCTATGTATCATACCATCAGTAAAATGATCAAATTATCGGCCGATACGGACAAAATATCGTCCGTATCGGACGATAATTTCAAATTATCGGACGATAATTTGAAATTATCGTCCAATAATAAGTGTAGAACCTGTAAAATATAAAAAGGAAATCAAATTATCGTCCGATAATTTGAATTGGACGGTGGGCCCCACCATAGACCCGACTTAAAAGTCGGGTACACCTCTCTTCTTCCCTTCTTCCTCTCTTCTTCCTCTATTCTTCCTCTCTTCTTCCTCACTTCTTTTTTGATTATTTACACCATAAATCGGCGCCAAATCGCACAAAATATCACGGGATCGACGTGGAAGGTACGTGTATTTCATTTTATTTCCTAAAATAAGGTAGATCTACACTAATTTAGTGTAGATCTACCCTTAAATAAGTAATTAGTGTAGATCTACACTAAATAAGTGTAGATCTACCCTTAAATAGGGTAGATCTACACTTATTTAGTGTAGATCTACCCTTAAATAGGGTAGATCTACCCTTAAATAACGTAGATCTACACTAATTTAGTGTAGATCTACACTTAAATAAGGTAGATCTACACTAAATAAGTGTAGATCTACACTAAATTAGTGTAGATCTACCCTAAATAAGGGTAGATCTACACTTATTTAGTGTAGATCTACCCTTAATATTAATTAATATTATAGGTAAATTTATCATTTACCTATAATATTAATTATTTAAATTATTTAAAATAATTAATATTATTTAAAATAATATAAATAATTATTTAAATTAATTAAAAATAATATAAATAATTGGTCAAAAATAATATGATGGGTCAAAAATAATTATATGTGACCCCATTTAAAATATTTAAATTGATAGGTAAAAAATAATATAAATAATTATAATTAAGGGTCACATGTAATCAATATGGGCCACATATAATATGGGTCACATATAATTAATAAAATAATAAGGTCAATATGGGTCACATATCATATGGGTCACATATAATTAATAAAATAATAAGGTCAATATGGGTCACATATAATTAAATTTATTATTAAAATTAATATGGGTCACATATTAATTTTAATAATAAATTTAATTATATGTGACCCATATTGATTATATGTGACTGTCACATATAATTAAAATAATTTATATTATGGGATATGTCCCATAAAATTTTAGAATAATATGGAATAAATTTCAAATAAATATTTAAAAATTAAAATAATATCAAATAAATATTCATAAATTAAAATAATATGAAATAAATATTCATAAATTAAAATAATATCAAATAAACATTAATAAATTATAATAATATCAAATAAATATTCATAAATTAAAATAATATCAAATAAATATTCAAAAATTAAAATAATATGAAATAAACATTAAAAAATTATAATAATATCAAATAAACATTAATAAATTATAATAATATCAAATAAATATTCATAAATTAAAATAATATCAAATAAACATTTATATATTATTATAATATCAAATAAATATTCATAAATTAAAATAATATCAAATAAACATTCATAAATTATAATAATATCAAATAAATATTCAAAAATTATAATAATATCAAATAAATTTGATAAAATATAATCTGATATTTTTAAAATAGCAATAATTAAAAAATAAATTTTATTTTCAAGTGTAAATTAGATGTTTACTTTAATACAATCGTTTGCTCATTCATGCAGGTGAAATAAATAAATATGGTACGTTAAAGCGGATCCCGTGGCAATATGGAATGCAAGAATAGATGGTAATAGACTCAGATTCAATGTAATCTTTGTGGAAAAAAACTGCTGCCAGGAGGTATCACACGATTAAAGGAGCATCTGGCTCATCCAAACGCAGAGACAAGAGCGTGTCCCAGTGTACCCACAGAGGTAAAAGAAAATATCGAGCTAGTTTACAAGCGGCAAAGGAAAGAAAAAAAGTCGCGATCGTGATAGGGAAATGTATGAGAGAATCAGAGGCCGGATCCACAGTTTACATCGAGATGCACGAGGATGATGAGGATGAGGATGAGGATGAGCGGATGCGAGAGCTATGAGAGAGAGTGCTAGGGAAGCACAACAAGTCGAGATCGGAAGAAGCCATTATCGGTTTGGTCGAGTTGAGGTCCATCCATGCACACTCTAGGTGGTGGATCTAGTCATAGGCCACATGTTGTTGAGGTTGATGAGGATGTTGAGAGCGTTGCGTAAAGGCGACATCTGGGAGGGATTATAGTCTACTAGAGGCCGCATTTACTCATGGATCCATTCATGTATCGCAGAAAGCTCCAAACAAACCAAATTGAGTGCAATCTCACTTGCAAAATGGGGAAGAAGCTTGGAAAATCCATTGCCAAGTTTTTTATATACAACTACATTAGGCCAAGTAGCGCATTTCATGATTGATACAAGTGCGAAGTTGGTTCAGAGTTAAAAAGCCTTCTCCATATGAGATATCTGGCCCTTATTAGCAGATGAGTACGATGAGATAACCGCCTATGTACGAGCTTTGAGGATGTATGGGATGAGAGAGGTTGCACAATTTATGCGATGGATGGTCCCACAAAGAAGAGCTTGATAAACTTTTTGGTTTACTGACGATGGATGGAGTATTTTTGAAATCGATTGATGCTTCTAAACGCGTAAAGCCGACTACCTCTTTAAACTAATGGATATGGTAGTTAATGAGGTTGGAAACAGCAAGGTTGTCAGTGTTAACGAACAATGCGAAACTACAAAGCCGTTGGATTAAAACTAATGGCGAAGAGACGTCACCTGTACTGGACCCCGTGTGCCGCACATTGCGTGGACCTCATTCTTGAGGATTTAGGAAAGAGAAGCAAGGCACATGCAACTATTCAAAAAGGAAGAACGATTACTTCCTACCTGTACAACAGTGACAAATTGGTCAATTTAATGAGAGCCTTCACGAACAATGAGTTGCTCCGACCTGCGATTACACGTTTTGCAACACAGTTCTTAGCCCTACAGAGTTTGGCTAGATATAGGCGTGAGCTGAAAAGCATGGTGTTGTCGGAAGAATGGAATCAACATGAAATAGGACTCCCACGAGCGAAGAGACTAGCTTGCACTGAAGTTGCTGACCTGATCTACAGCACGCAGTTTTGGGCAGATGTCGACCACCTGATCGCCGTCACTACCCCGTTGGTGCAAGTGTTGAGATTGGTTGATGGTGATGACAAACCAACAATGGGGTACGTTTATGAGTCAATGGATAAGGCAAAATTGGCTATAAAAACCAAATGCCCTACAAAATATAAACGATACTGGGCGATTATCGACAAGAGGTGGGATGCACTTTCACCAGTACTTGCATGCGGCGTATAACATGTTGCACAATTATGTAGTGATTTTTTTATTTATTCATTATTTTCATATCGATGAAATTGCTCATATTTGATGTGTAGCACACTACTTGAATCCGACCTTCCGATGTCTGTGACGCTTGAGTTGGCGACAACGATGAAGTGTATACCGGTTTGCTCAATGTAATCCAAAGAATGCTCCACGAGTTGGCGGGCCAAGGCCAAGCCATAAGAGATGTGAGTGATCATAGTATCATACCTTATAAGTAATAAGTCAAATGTCATGTGATATTATCATCTATTTATTGATATGTGCCTTACTGTGTTTCATCTTTATAGATTGACATGTTTCGAGACATGGGTCATTTAGGACCCCGTTAGCGCAATCCCAAATTAAACACGACAAACGATTGGTGGATGCATTATGGAGGTGATGGTCCGATATTGAGGCGGGTAACAATGAGGGTATTGTCGCAAAAGCGTGTTCCTCTCGTCCAATCATGAGCAATTGGAGCACTTTCTCTCGATTCATACTAAGACAAGGAATAGACTAACTATGGACCGATTGGAAAAGTTAGTCTCGCCACTACAACATGCGATTAAGGGTCGAATATCTGAGAGGACCAACCGTGGTAAGCAATTACATGAAGTCTTAGATCCTCAATTATATGAAGTCTTACTTACATATTATACTAATTCATCTATCATATTCTACCTTGCGTTGGTCCCATCCGGTTGGATTATATATTCGAGGAGGATGACCCTTTGAATGAATGGATCGAAGAGAGAAGAGCCGATCTTGGATAGTGAGAGCTTGAATGGTGGACAATCTTTGAAAAGAGAAGTGAGCAAGAGGGCTTCCCAACCACCGAGGCGGAAAAGAAGATTGAATCGTCATTCAGTGGTTGGATCGATGACAAACGCAGTGATGGAGTGGTGAGGATGATGGTGGAGGGCATGATGGTGGAGGATGTTGGCACTAGTGGTGGAGGGAGGAAGCTGGTACCTCTCCTTATAGAGATATGGCGGCATGGGACGATGACTCGTGATTAACACATTCGACACTCCTACATTGAATGGGAGGGTTGAAGGAAGAGGCGTCGAGATTATATCAAACACCACCACCACCACCACCACAAGATGATACGGATATGGGTTATATGACTTCTAGCTTCGGGGGATTCAGTTTGCAAAATACCGAAGATTCAGCAACTAGTAACCCATACTACCAGCCACAACAAACCTATTCGGTGCCATATGACTTCGTTGGTCAGATTTTTGGAGGACCGGCCTTTACGTACTACACTGAGCCTCAGTTTCAAGGGGGCACATATAATCATGGGTATCAATATGGGCAACATTATAGGCAAAGGCGAAAGCTCAGACCGATGATGACGATGATCATGAGGGCCAAGAACCACCACGAAATTCAATGTGGCTCTAAAGTAAGTTTTTATGTACAATTAAACTTATTTTTATCAACATAGCTATTATTTTTGACAATATATAATTTATTTTTGTCAATATATATTGTAATTTACTTTATGCGTGTCTGCGTCGATCAAATTATGAAATATTGTTAATAAAATAGGCATGTGATCAGCTGATCGAACATAATGTTAGAAGATCTATTACATTAAGTCAAAAATGTGATCTTAAGACAAAAATAAGTTACAAATTAGGCATGTGACTTGGGTTAAGTTACAAAATAGGCATCTTACTTATATATTCATCTAAATAATGCATCAAATATGTCAAAAATAAAAGCAAAAATAGTTGAAATAAATACAAAATAAATAAATATAATTTTTTTCGATTTTTTGGGATTTTTTGGGATTTTTTTGAAAAAAAACGATTTTTTCAATGTATCAAACCGATACATTCAATGTATCGCCGATACATTGAATGTATCGGACGATACCCGGTACGTATCGTCCGAGAGGTTCGGACGATACGTACCGGAAAACCGGTATTTTGACCCTTGGCGTAGTCCTAATTATTTTATTTATTTCATAAAAACCCAAAATCAATTTTTTGTTCATCATTAACTTTATTAGCCTTTTATTTTTGTTTGGTATCGAGAGAACCCGTTTGCGAGTTCCTTCGACGCCTTAAAACTATCGGAGATCTAGCCGTTCATAAGAACCCTAGTTTTCTAGATCCGCGATAGGGAACGCACACTAAAGTAACGCTATTTTGGGCCGGAATTAAATCACCTAATTGAATTTTAATAATTTTTCGTGATAATTTATTATGAGAAATTGTTATTTTTAATTGATTAAATTAATTTTAATCATAATCTTAGCCCTAACATTGCATTTAGTAAGTTTCCGCATCATTGCTTCATGTAACTTCAATGCCTTATTCGTTAGCTGTCTATGTCATGGTTTTAAAACTCAACGAGTCGACTCGAAACTTGGGCGACTCGACTCGACCCAGTTTCGAGTCGACTTGTCTATAGGCTCGATTTGGGCTTCAACTCGGTCGACTGGCCGAGTCGACTCGAAAACTCGACTGAGCTTGTAGACTTGGCGAGTCGACTTAAGTTTCATAACATTTGGGCTGGTGGGGGTTTTAAAGGAATTTTAAGGGAATACTTGTAATTTTGACCCTTTATATATTTAAAGAAGAAAGAAAGAAGAAGAAAAGAAAGAAGCGGAAAGAAGAAGAGGAAGAGGAAGAAAAAAAGAAGAAGAAAGAAGAAAGAAGAAAGAAGAAGAAGAAAGAAGCCCCTCTCATCGCAGCCCTTAGCAGCCCCTCTCATGCCCTAAATGTGAGTTTCTTTTTTTTGTCACTTTATAAGCCCTAAAATCTTTTTTTTTTTTTTTTTTTTTTTTCACGATTGCGCCACAGATTTGAATCATGCTCTAAAATCTTTTTTTTTTTCACTTTAAAAGCCACAAGTGCCCTAAAATTTGGTTTATTTGGTTTCACTTTATTAAAGGATGGGATATGGACAATAATAAATTTTCATCTATTATATATATATATATATATATATATATATATCTATATATATATATATATATATTAAATAACCCGAGTCGGAGCGAGTCGAGTCGAGTCGACCAATTTTCCGCGCTGACTCTACAAAGATGATTTCCGAGTCGAGTCGAGTTTCCATGATTTAAAACCATGGTCGACGTAGTTTCCACATCAAAGCTTTCTTTACTGGTTCAATAGTACAAGCTTGGACGTCAAAGGAAATAATGTTGAACAACCTTTCTTTATGCTAATGTGTATCTTAAAATATTCTTGATTTTCATTTATTCCAAATTTTACATAGCAGCTGAAACAAGCATATTTGGCAATCGCACCGACAACATCATTACCTTCCATTTTCTTCATTAAGAACATAAATTCATTCATCATGGTACACAGTCTTATTTTCCTTGTAATTTACTGTTCTGGTATTGCTTTCCAAATGCAATTAGTGATTGTGCATTGAGAAAAATATTTGATTTGACAGTTTATTTCTTGGCCAGAACAACACTGACGCGGAACAACGACCGTAAGATAAATATGAGATGAAAATTGCTGAAATTAAACTAATTAATTAAGAAATAAAACCTAAATTTAGTGATACACCGATACCTTATGGATTCATGGAATTCCTTTTAAGTAACCAAGCTAGGTTCGCTTAGGGTGCAATCCGGCGTACGAGTCTGTTAGAATTGCGGAAGGTACGATTCTAGAGATAGAATTCTAGAATCCTTTAGGTTGGGCGTTCACTCAGTGATTGACGTGGGATGTCGTAGCTCTCCGCTAGGGCTTTAGAATCGAACGGTAGATCGGGTACAAATTGAGCGATCTCTAGCCTAACAATGGTTATGGATCGATGAATGGTAGAATGGAATCGATACACAAGGATAGGCATCAAGAGGGTTCTAGATTTAGGGTTTTGGAGATTTTAGGTAATCAAATTAAAGAGGAAAGTGAGGGCAAAATAGCAAGTAAAATAGAAAAAGGTAAAAAAGAAGATCAAAGATGGAACATGAGCATCACACTATTGGCCAAACCCACAAGGGGAAAGAAGAATCACTCTTCACAAATTCATCTTGAGCTCTCAATGCAAAACATTTTGATTCATTCATAAGCAATGCCAATAATGGCTTACATAAAGATGTTTTATAGTAGCTATAAGTAAGAAAAGATCCTAAATAGAAAAGTACGATATTACCCTGAAATGGAAAAGTACAATGTTACCATAAAAGCGAACTTATATTTGACACAGAATATAAAGAAAAAGAAAAACAAAAAAACAAAAAAATGACAAAAATGACAAGTTATATCACACTACTTGCTCGAGTGAGTTTGGTTCTCGCTCGAGCGAGAACCACGCATCAAAATACTCAAGCCTATGGTTGGGGTTGCTTGAGCGACAACCAAAGTTACTCGAGCGACAACCAAAGTTGCTCGAGCGACAAATGGCCTAAAGTTGGCTCTGCTTCTCTTATGCATTCTCGCTTGAGTGATAATGGTGCTCGTTGAAACGGACATGGACAGTGAGCCCTATTTGCGGCTCTTCTCGGTAGATGTTGGTGCCCTATTTGTTCCTCCGTCACTTCTTTTTCCGGCGAAACACCTTGTGTGGCCCGAAACTTAGGTCTATGCTGTCTGTGTCCCCGCCAAACACACATCTTAGGACAAAGAAATTCCATATTTCCATTATTTCATTTTCATATATCAAGAGACCTGTTGATGGGTGAGAAATATTTTTAAAGAGGCTAATCAGTAAGGTTTCTAGAAATTTTTAGAAATGGGAGGGAAGACAAAGACAGTTTGGTTCTTATGTGTACTACTAAAACTACTTTGGTCCATTCCAACAGCGATTATTACTTTTCGAATACTGAAAATAAGGACGGTTTCCAGACTTTTAGTGTGATGATTTCATTACCTATGTTAAGAGGTTAATCATCTAAATACAGCTATTATGAGAATAAACAGTTGATGTGAAGTTATTGGATAATTATTTTTCAAAATGTTCCCTTGTAAAGTGCTCTTCAATTTTTTTTATATTTTGTAGTATATATGTGATCTTTTAGAAAAATAGAAAATTCCTCTTATGTTATTCCAGTACATATCTCATTGGCCTGCTGTTGATCGTTCCATTCTGTTTGTCTTGTTCATTGATTCTGTTCATTAGTATTCTATGTAATTGGGCTGCGCGGTTTGCTACTTTCTTTTCTACGGCAGCATATAACTGGGTATAAAAAGGACACAGTCACTAGATGCATTCAAGATATTATATTCAAATATGCTTTTGCATCATGTAAATACCAGCACTAACCATTGCATGCATGTAAGCAGCTTGTGAAACGAGGGTGCGCCTTTTGACCATACCAGTCCCATGTCGAAGAATAATAAAACAGATCCAACGGCCCGGTTACCCAGGAAACGCTTCTACAGAGCTCGAGCCCACAGCAATCCTCTCAGTGACTCCCATTTTCCCATCCCCATCAACCCTTCCCATGTTGATTATTCTCACCATTTCCCAGATATCTTCCCCATGGAAAAAGAAAGGGATGAAAATGGTGATGATGTGGTATCCTCCATTACTCGTGCAGAACATTCTAAAATCCAATTTGCTGATATTGGTTGTGGCTTTGGCGGCCTACTTGTCAGCCTTTCTCCTCTCTTCCCTGAAACACTAATGATTGGAATGGAGCTTAGAGATAAGGTAACAGAATACGTAAAAGAGCGGATCTTGGCTTTGAGGGTAACAAACCCAGGTCAGTACCAGAACGTCTCTGTGGTCCGTACTAATTCAATGAAGTACATTCCCAATTTCTTTGAGAAAGGGCAGCTTTCAAAGATGTTCTTCCTCTTCCCGGATCCTCACTTCAAGGAGAAGAACCACCGGCGGAGAGTGATCAGCCCACACCTGCTTGATGAGTATGCTTACACACTCCGAGTTGGGGGGATTATATACACCATTACGGACGTCGAAGAGTTGGGAGAGTGGATGAAGTCTTGCTTGGAGGCTCACCCGCTCTTTGAAGTTGTTGAAGAGAGTGAGCTCAAAGCAGATCCTGTTGTAAAGCTTTTGTGTTCGGCAACAGAGGAAGGGCAGAAAGTTGCCAGGAATGGGGGACATACATTTCAGGCTGTCTACAGACGAGTAGGAGTGGTGCCGCAAGTTGTGGAAAATGGAGAAGCCATTTAAAAGCTGTGCTGAATTGCTAATTGAGCAGATCTTTGAATAGACTCTTCTATATAAAAATACATGGAAGGCTTTCCTTTCTTTTCTGAAATTCCATATTGAGGATACTTTTGATCGAAGGATGTTGAAATATGGTTTGAAAGTGAAAACAATATTTGGTCCTAACTAGGCGCTGCAGTTGAGTCGGTTTTAATCAGGCGACCATACTACATGTTCTTTGAAAGCGTCCACGAAAACCATTGATTTTGGCAGATTAGGTGGAGATCGTCTTTCACGCCTTTCTTCGACACTATCAAACGGTTAGTTTGTGATTCCACGTGCCACAGGTCCCTAAAAAATACCCTAAAATCATGTTTGTGGGTGATGTGACTTATGGAATAAGAAAATGACCGTCTGATAGGTGCGCCATGATCTGAAGATCTATTGTGTTGAAGATCGGGGTGAAAAACAATCTCTATAATCTGATTCAAAGGAATCAATAGTTTTCAAGGGGCCTCGAACGTGGGCGCCTTCAGAGAACGCGTGGGCGCGTTTAAAGGTACGTATCATGCAATTCCTAGAAATGATCGCTGAAGTTTTAGAATTTCAATATGAGTACCTTTATTTTTACCCACAGATTCTTTCGATCCACCCACATAAGTGGGTGCACGACTGAGGCAAACCGAATCTTTCCTTCTACTCACATATTCAATGTTTTTTTCTAACGTTCGAATCCACCCATCAAAATCTTTCCTTCCACCCGCATCGTCTTCTTCCCTCTTCCTCTTCATCTTTCCGCTTGCGCCATATTTGAATTTTGTACACTCACATCATCTTTCCCAATCGTCTTTTCGTGTTGTGCAACTTTAGGAAGAGTTTTCGTGGCTGTACGAACACTTTTTTGACTCGTGACTGTACACTCACACCGTCTTTCCCATTCTTCTCACGCTGCAAGAGCGTGAGAAATGAACGAACTCTGTACACTCACACTTGCGAAGAATCCCTCTGAGTTCTTATTAGGGTTTGTGGGGCAACGACAATCAACTGTTCGAGCGCACATTACAAATAAGAAAATAGAAAATTGAACAAACTACTTATTCTTTAATATCCCTCACTGTGCCACCCAAAAGATTACCAAATCAGTAGGGATATTGTTCGTTTTGTAATTCTATTAGGGTTATTTATGGGGAGGATATGTTACCATCCCAAAGAGCATAGAACTGAAGGAAGAAATGACCTAATGTAGATTGAATTATGCATCTATAGTTAATCAAAATACCTTATGCAAAAAAGTGTTGAGGGATATTAGAAAAAAATTGTTCTGAGTCTGACAGTGGATACCCACTGTCACATACATATAACTGACAGTGGGCACTCACTGTCAGAGAAGCAAAAGTGACAGCAGGAACTTATAGTCAGACTATCAAAGGATGAACTCTAGGGTAGGTGCTTGTTGTCACATTTATATACCTGACAGTAAACACTCACCATCAGGCCATTTCTTTCGTAAGGTTAGATTTAACAAAAAAAAAAGTGTTGGGCGATTTAAAAAAAAAAAAATTGTTATGTAGTCTGACGGTGGACACCCACCGTCACATTCATAAAACTGACGGTGGGTACTCACAGTCAGAAGGCAATTTAAAAAAAAAAAACTCTGGCAGTGGGTGCCCATCGTCAGTTTTATGAATATGACGGTGGGTGCCCATCGTCAGACCCACAGAACAATTAAAAAAAAAAAAAAAATCTCCCAACACCTTTTTTTGTTGTTAAATCTAACCCTACTTTTTTCTGTAGGGTTTGAGAATCCAATCACACTACATTAAATTATATCAATTGTCGAATTGTGTTAATTTTTTGCACAAGGATATTTAAATCATGGACTTAAAATCAGACGGGATAGATACATGACACAAGTCTTATATTGCCAAATCTTTCTTTTATACTATGTGTCAAGGCCAACTTCTCATGTGATCATAGGCACCCACTTGGTGACTATAACTGTTCTTACAAAAATGACAATTTATAATGTCTACAAAACAATCTCATAGTTTAAGGAAATCTCTTAGCTCTGAGGAAGCAGGCTTCGCCTCAACAAACCTTATAGCATGCCCTCCGTCAGACTCACAGAACAATATTTTTTTTTGCACTTATTATTATTATTATTTTTTTTGTTATATTCAATCACAACCTACGTTTTTTTTATAGGGTTTATTTGATTAATTTGAGAATTTTTGCACGACAAGTAGAATTTTTAGTAGAATATTAATTATCTTTGTAAACAACAAATGATTGATTACTTTGTGTCTGCATTGAGGTCCTTAGTAGAAATCTTGACCAATTGATCAATCTTCAAAAGCTCTTTTATTTCTAAACATGAAAATCATTCAGTAAGTATCCATATTACACGGTATCATAGGATCTCATGTTTCATCTGGTGCAGATTACATACAAAGCTGAATATGTCGATTTCTTAAAGGAAGTATGTGAATGTTACAATGATTAATCATAACTGTTATGAGTATAAATACACTTCAATAAAATATAAACTTTAATAAAAAAAATTCTTTTGTATTCAATTCTGTATAATTTAATAGTATTTGTATTCATACCAGTTACAAAAAAAGATGTTGACATGATCATAATATTTTTACCAATTATATGTATATATCATGTATATATTCCACTTCCAACTAAAAAAACTATCAAATTTTTAGGAAGTGCGATCAATTCAGGTCAATGACTGAATAATCTTCGGTCACAATTTTTTCATTATCATTAGAAGAGTTGAAGTTCTTAGATCGTTCCACGAACTGAGACGATCATTCAGCTGCATAATTATCTCGATATCGCCACCATACAGTCGTTGATGATAGAAAGCACAGTTCCTTGTGACATCGCTAGCCCACTCTATCATTTCCTCACGACTGCTAAAGAGCTGATTTGTGGTCATAAAGAGAGTAAGGTTCGTGTTCTGTGATTGCGTATCGTCCACCTGAACAAAATAATATAACGTTCAAAACATAATCACTATTGAAATGAACGAACTTATACCCTCTCGTGACATATTTCGAAATGTCAGATTTAATGACAATCCTTTTTAACCAAAGCCAACCCATTTTGAATCAAAATTAACCCATCAAAAATAAAAAATACATATTGCTCTTTCATAAATAAATTTGATATAGAAATGGAATGGAACCGATCAAATCATTTTTCATTAATGCATAGAAATCCTAAGCTTACTTAGATTGAAATAGAATAAAAAATAATATAATGAAAAACAATGTAAATAGATTGAAAAATAATCCTTTTACAAAACACAAAATAAGGAATGCTCGGTGTTCAAAGAGGTCGTAGCGCAGACATGAGAGGAAGAAGACGAGTAGCTCGGGAGCGGGAGGTTTGCATGCATGAATAAGTGGGTGGAAATAAAGAAAACGATAGGTATATTTGACTCACGAATTTCAAGAGGACTTTTTAGTTTTTTTTACTTGCTCGTGGGAGCATGGGTGGATCGAAAGAATCTGTGGGTGGAAATAGAGGTACTCATTTCAATATATCTTCATAAATGAGTGCTCATATGATGAACACAACACTAATCCTTGTGACACAACGAATTTTTTTCTAGTTGCACACCATTTTTTCAAGCTACAATTTTTTTTGAAATTTGCTTTGTTGTGGCTCATATAGATCCAAAATATCTTCTTTTTCTTTAATTACACAATGTAAAAAGATTGTATATGTAAAATGTGTGATTTTTATCCTATTATAAATAATTTATTTTATTGTTTATCTTTTTACGACAAAATTTTGGGTGAAAAATCGTTACTATGAACTGGAGCACAAAACAATTGAGTTTTAATTTGAGTTTTTTTGGTTCCAAAACTTTAGAGGGACGGGTGAAGCCTTAAGAGGTTGTGTGAAAATCAAGATAACGTGGCACGTGATCTACTTGTGTAGAGTTGGAACTTTACAACTGCCATGTGATGTCACGATCTGAAATTCTATCCCAATCCAGAGGACCAAGAATTTCGAGTTATGACCTGCATGCATCTCATATACACTTAGTAGACTTACACATAATAAGAGTTCTCGTGTAGTAATAGTTCCACAAAATTCGTGAAAGCCCACAAATAAAGGTGGAATATAAAAACGATCATAAATATTAAATAATTGCGATAAAAATTCAGTTAAACTAAATACCAGTAAAAGAAAATAAATGTCGGAGATAAATTCGATAATAGAAGCGTAGAGTCAATAATAATAATGTAAAGAGAATTCTGTACCGAGTCTAAAATGTTAATAATCGGTGCCCGAATCAAAATCAGCACCATGGTCCTCCTGACACTTTGCGGCGTCGCTCTCCTAAGGCTCCTGATACTCAACGTTCGCGGGGTCAATGGAATCGACAGGATTTGTATAGTCGGCGTCTACTCTACCAGCGTAATCACTTACAACTGTTAGATTGTCGTGGAATGAGATTACTCAGTCACGTAAACTCAATGGATACACTAGCAATCCACCTCATTCTACTCAGGTGCATTGTGATTGCATTACTTGAGTGATAAATATAGTATCTCAATGGAATCAAAAAGATAAAGATACAATCGAGTATGTATCGAAGAGCTCATATTATAACATAAATGCAGGACCATGATTTATATATTCATATCCTAATGTAACTCACCATATCTCATAATATAATATATCTTATTATTCTTGTACATACGTTTGTACATCGCATGAGCGTAACTAATATACTCATAAATCCTAAACGATTTGTGTCAAAATCGCTGCTCGAGCTATTATTTGAGGGTCACTATAGTATCATACCATCATATCATAACGCCATAATGTCATACTCATACTCCTCCATCCAACTTAATGAGGAGACATATTGGTCAAACGTAACCCCTAACCTATTCATACTCATACTCATAATGTCTGCCAGAGACCCGTCTTGGCTGAAAGACGTTGTTGCCCTTATGGTGGCTACGCAAAGAACGACATGTACAAAGGCATAAGTTTTTAATCTTTTGTTGATCTAAATAACGGTGTCTTATTATCGTACTCATAACTTATCTTATCTCATACTCATACTCATAACATACTCTTTACAACTTAATTATAAGACGAGCTATATTGGGAAAAATCCTGATCCTGGGCTATATGTGATTGCAGATGTTATATGTCATGACGCGTTTTGGGTGGAGACTTAAGCCCATGCTAGAAATAAAATTGGGGTGGATACCTAAACCCAGAACCGAACAATATTGTGGCATGTGGGTTTGAGTCGTCACATGTGATTTACTCTTGTGTAAAGACATCTTATCGTGTGTGTGTGTGTATATATATATACTCATTTGGATTGCAAGGGGCACCTAATCCGAAAATCAAATGCCAAAAAGCAACATGGACAAGATGGTCGAGATTAGCTTGGGCTATCTTCAGCATCTCCAAAGCCTTCTTCATAGTAGGCTAGGCCCTGAATACAGTCTAGTTGCGCACAAGATAGCCCAATGAGGAGCACCTTCTCCATTTTAGTCTGGTCGAACGAACTTCCATTCAACCTATTATCGCTTGCTTCAACATGATTTCCTTCTCCATATTTCTTGCAAACTCACTAAGGCTACTCTCGACCAGTCAGTCTCTTCCCACTGAACACCACCACCTCCAATGCAACCCCCACCCCAAAGCTACATAAACATCAATTTTGTCGAGGATGGGACGAAATATAAATAGTTTGGCATCAAACTAAACATAACATCTCATATTTGCTGACACAACAAAGGAGATGGTGTTAACATCCAGTTCAACATGTCAAAACTTGTGGTGAATTCAGTCTCTATGATCTATTTTTTCGGGTGGAAGTGAGGAGGGTCAATGAGTTGAACAAGCACATGTAATCGTCGGGGATGCCAATATTGGTGGCATTGGAGATGAAGAGCAATAAGATGGAACAGTGGATGCAGGACAGGTTGTCTCTTTATCAAGAAAGTGTAAGAGGTAAGCATAAACGACTCTACTGCCTGCATTAAAACAAGTCGTGCCGAGTTCCTTTGTGAGGCTGAAGATTGTGTTGTTTCAGATGTAGGATGTGGAATCGAAGCTACCTACGGATTTCTTAGGAAAATGGTAAAGTTATCCGGAGAAGAACAATGAATGTGAAGAATTTGATTTGGTCCCTAGCTTGATAAAAGGTTATTTTGCTTTCACCTTTTGCAATGGCAGTTTTTAGTAAATAAAATTAATCGTTTTGAAAGCTTTAGACAAATGTGCTATTGAGATATTTCTGACGATTGGCCGAGCTGAGAACTCTTCTTTCTTAACAATGAATTTGTACTAAAAGAATCCAGCAAGACCTCTCGTGCTTTTTCCCAGTCAAGTAAGTACCAAGTACACTGGCCCCAAATGGTGGAAGTCTTACTCTTTATCATCTACTTCATATAATTTTTAATGTATAAATGTATTCATATGATTTCATTGTTTAGTTGGTTAAGTGACTAATGTTGTTTTTCTTTTTACCCAATAGGTTGTGGGTTCAACTCTTCTCAGGTCCTATATTTACATTTTTTAAAAAAATGAGTCATGGATCGGCCGGGTCAGTGCAGGTCATTGGTCGGGGTCACTGGCTTCACTGGGCCAGGACGGCCATATATATTGACCTAGTAGATTCTCTAGCCCAATTTTTCACCGACAAGATTTGTTTGACCAAATTCTTTATATATATGATACGTCTAAAGGCGCTCACATCCCAGATCCCTTAAAAACCATTGATTCATTCGAATGATATGATGGAAATCACTTATCATACCTATATTTCACAAAATAGATCTTTTGGTCATGGCCCACTTATCAGACGGTCATTTTTTTTCCACGTGTCACAAATCCCCAAAAAATGATCTTGAATCATATGACACACATCATGCTCAAATGCGATTTTATGACCATTTTTTTGGGGATCTATGACACATTGACTCACAAACCGACTGCTTGATAGGCATACCATGATCTTGAGATCTATTGAGTGAAAGATACGGGTGAAAAATGATCTCTATCATATGATTCGAAGGATTCAATGGTTTTCAAGGGGTCTGGGATGCGGGCGCATATAGAAGTACCCTTATATATATATGAGCCTAACATAAAATAGTAATTTCAGACTCGTTACAGTTTCATTTTTTTGCAAATGACTTGTCAGTGTTGATCTATTCAATGAGAATTATCCAATGAACCTAGTTTTGAAAGTTTTTAAGACTGATAAAATGCTAAAAAATGAGAGTGAAAGATTCAATGACAGTTAAAGTAATAAAAAATGTTAAAATGTTATTGGTTGGGTTACTCAATCTGTCGAGTATGTTCTAATATTTAGCTTTTCTCTTTTTGTGTTGTATTTTTTTTTTAAATATATATTTTTGTTAATTTGTCAGTTGCATTTTTAAATTATAAACAATAGATGGAATATGGAGATATTTGTCATCTAAAGGCGATGAGTATTTTTTTATTTGTCAAAAAAAAAAATTATGACATTTTTTTTTATAAAGATTAATTTGAAAGAGGGGGCCCATTTAGGAACTCGCCTTGGCCCCCCAAAATTTCAGGGCCGGCTTTGAAGTACAGCTCTGTAAGTACAGTCATCAGTACAACACTAGCTCTTATAGAAAAAAGGAATAGCTACTACCAGCATGGGTTAAAATCTCGTCCGATATGTATCGATTTTGAGCTTGGACGATACAGTATATTGATGGCTTTGTACCGGTGCCTCCCATACAAAAGGTAAATATAGCGAATGATACATACTAATGTATCGTCTGATACGTATCGAATTGGAGCTAGACAATACGTGTCGATTTTTCGAGATTTTGACCCATGACTACCAGTACAACTCTCTGTAAGTCCCCCTATTATATTAATGCGCATCATAAACATTACATGCTGAGTTTTATAAATATATTTATTATGATGGATAACCATTTAGTTTCCATCTTTTGAAATTCGTAACCACATTTATTTAGTCCCTTAGTATTCTTATCCATTAATATGTAACTCTTTTGGAATTATGACAATATGCATATATCCTTCTAACCTTTCATATTCCCCTAACCTTTCATATTCTCATTTTGTAATTCTATATAAAGGGATTTAATGGAAATATGAATAGAACAAAAAAAGAAAAGAGAATAATATAGAGTTCCTAAAGAACTAGTTTAATATATTGCAGTCTTTATTTTGTTTTCATTTTCTTTTAATTTTATAACGTTTTATCAGCACGAAGCTCCGATCAATTGTTGGGTCTCTTGTCTTTAACATCAAAAGCTATTGGTGTAATATTGTTCGTTGGCGGTATGTTTCTTTACAATATAGCAATCTATTTTGTTGATTATTATGCTCTTTTAATATTTATTTAAAGTAGTAGAATGATATTATAATATGCGAATATATTTCATATGAGATAATATGGATTAGAAAATTATTATATTAGTGCTAGATATATTTGATAATTTTAGTTTGTTATATTTTAATAACTCATCTAATTCTTAATATATTTTTGTCATAGATAATGACAAATCTTATAAAACTCGAGTTTAACGCTCTTGATGTTCTGGCAACAAGTACTTATCCTGGATCCTTGATATATGAACTTTGAAAATTCTATTAAGGAAGGAAATCAAGCATCCCAGCAGGATCGTGCTAAAGTTATGACTTTTATTTGTCATCATTTACATGAGGAATTAAAAATTGAGTACCTTACTGTAAAGGATCCCTTTACTTTGTGGAATAGTTTAAAGGAGAGATACGAGCACCGTAATCCTCCCACAAGTTTGTTATGACTAGATGCACATAAGATTACAATATTTTAAGACTGTTAGCGAGTACAACTCTGTACTCTTTAAATCAGCTCACAATAAAAATATGTGAAAAAAATGTCACTCAAGAGGATATGTTAGAAAAAAACATATACTACTTTTCATGCCTCGAATGTGCTCCTGCAGCAATAATATCGAGAGAGTAAGTTCACAAAATACTCTGAATTAATATCTTATCTTCTAGTGGTTAAACAAAATAATGAGATTTTAATGAAATTCTGACAATCGGTTCTACACCATTCCATGAAGTGAATGGAACCTCATTCCATAGTTTTAAAAGAAATCGAGGTTGAGGACGTGGACGTGATAGGAAGAATTATCAATTTTAAGGGATATGTACTCATAATTCTTCAAATAAAAATATATTATACTACCAGAAGTGAAACTACAATGAGAGAAATAAGGTGAGCACAAAGGTTTACAGAATAAGCCTATAAAAAGCTATTAAGATAAATATTGTAGATGTGGTATGAAAGGACATTGGCCGTGTACCTATCGTAAGCCTAAACATTTGGTGAAATTATATCAAGCCTCTATCAAAGAAAAAGAAAAGGGGATTGAAATGAATTTTGTTGATCACTATAATATAATAGATCATATAATTTGCCTTAATAATCAAAATGAAGTGAATATAACTCATCTTGATGCTTCTGAGTTCTTTATAGACCATAATTAGAAAATTTATTTTTTAATTTGTGATGGATGTACTTATGATAATTAATATGTTTTTTTAGATTCTATTATGTTTATATGTATTCCGTTTTATCTTTATTTTATTTTAAAGTAATGAAGTTTAATATTTAGATTTTTTCATATGTAAGGTGGAATGATACTAATTGATTAAATAATTTCAAGATGATTGATAAAGATATTTATCTAATAGATAGTTCAATATCATATCGGGTTCATCGAACTTAATTGAAGGCTATGGAAGAGTGATTATCATATTATTATATTATCAAAAGGAATAAAATTTTATATTGATGGTATTTTGTATCTTAGTTTAAAAGATTTTCATGATGCTCTGTATTCTTTCAACTCTTGAAGAAATTTACTTAGTTTTAAAGATATTTACTGTAATGTTCATCATGTTTAAACCACAAATGAAAATAGTAAGAAATATCTTTATATTACTTTAATAAATTCAGGTCATAAGCTAATTTTAGAAAAAATGTTTGGTTTCTCTTATGGGTTATATTATATGACCACGAGAATAATTGAATCACAAACTGTGATGCACTAGAAGTGCTCTAATCCAAAGGTCTTTATGCTTTGGCATGATCGCCTTAGACATCCGTCATCAATTATGATGTGTCGAATCATTTATAACTCATATGGACATCTTTTAAAGAACCAGAAGATTCTTTTAATAATTGATTATTTATGTGACGCCTGTTCACAATATAAACTAATTGTAGAACTATCCTCTTCTAAAGTAATGATTGAATCTCCCTCATTTTTACAAAGAATTCATGGGGATATATGTGGACCATTTGGTCAACCTCCAAATATTATTCATATTCGCATATTTGGCTGTGTTATTTATGTTCCTATTACATCTCTCCAACGCACCAAGATGAGTCCTCAACATAGAATTGATATTTATGTTGGTTTTTATTCTTCCTCTATTATTAGGAACCTTGAGCTTTTAATTGGTGATATTTTTAAGGCACGTTTTGAAGATTATTATTTTAATGAAACAATCTTTCCCCCATTAGGGGGAGAAAAGTTATTGCCTGAAGCACAATGAGAAATCACTTGAAATACATCGACGCTATCTCATCTTAATCCTTGTACAAACCAATGTAAATTAAAAATTCATAGGATAATTCATTTGCAGAGTATTGCTACCGGATGCATTTACTAATAATAAGAAAATAGTAAAGTCTCATAAAAATGAATAAATCTAAAACATATCTAAAGCGTGAAAGATCTATTGGTGCAAAAGATAAGGTTTACTGTAAGAGAAAAGTACAAGCAAATGAAATCGATGCTCCTGATGAGGTCATACCCATAGAACAAGCAACAGAAATATTTGACCCATCCAATTTTTTTACACAATATTCTTTTGAAAAATCTCCCTAAAGAGGAATCTTCTGAAGAGTTATTTCCTGAAGAAGAATCTCCTGAAGAGTAATCCCCTGAAAAGAAACAGTTACATGAAAATAATGAGATCTCAATAAATTATACAAGTACAAGAGAAATACTAAAAAGAAATAAAATCGTTGTCGACATCCTTTTTAATTTAAAGTTGCTTTTGTCGTTACTAGAAGTAATGATGAAATTGAATCACAAACCGTCGAAGAATGTTGACATAGAAATGATTGGCCAATCTGGAAAGAGACAATTCAAGCATAATAAATTCCTTACCAAAACATGAAGTATTTGGACCTGTAGTTAAAACACCTGAAGATGTAACACATGTTGGGTACAAGTGGGTATTTGTACGAAAGTGTAATGAAAATAATGTAATTGTAAAATATAAAACATGACTTATTACACAAGGTTTCTCGTAGAGACCTGATATTGATTATGAACAAACATATTCCCCAGTAATATATGCAATTACATTCATCTTTTTTGAATATCTTGGTAGTCATAGAAGGTTTGGATATGCGTTTAATGGATGTGGGTACCGCATATTGATATGGATCTCTAGATAATGATATATATATATATATATATATATATATATATATATATATATATATAATTTTCTGATAGATATAAAATGCATATTTTCTGATAGATATAAAATGCATTAAGCATATAATTAAAAATCCCGAAGTATTTGTTCTATCAAGCTTCAAAGATCTTTATGCAGGTTAAAGAAATCCGAACACATGTGATACAATCGTCTTAGTGAATATTTATTGAAAGAAAGATTTGAGAATAATCCAATTTGTCCATGAGTTCTCATTAAAAAGTTTGAATTCAGATTTACTATTGTTGCGGTAAATGTTGATGATGTAAATCTTATTGGAACTTCAGAAGAGCTTTAAAAAATTGCTACTTATTTAAAGGATGAATTTAAGATGAAAGATCTTGGGAAACCCAAATTTTGCTTGGGCTTATAAGTTGAATATTTTTCAAATGAAATTTTTGTTCATCAATCAATATATACAAAAAAGGTCTTGAAGTACTTTTATATAGATAAATCTCATTCTTTGAGCACTCCAATGCTAGTACGTTCACTTGATGTAAAAAAGACCATTTTCGCCCTCAAGAGAATGAGGAAGAAATGCTTGCTCCTGAAATATCATATCTTAGTGCAATAAGTGTTCTAATATATCTTTCAAATTATACCTGACCTGATATAGCCTTTTCAGTCAACTTACTAGCAAGATACAGTTCTGCACCAACTTGAAGACATTGTAATAGGGTCAAACATGTTCTATGCTACCTTCGCGGAATAACTGATATGAGGTTATTTTATCAAAGTGGATCAAATTTACAGTTAGTTGGATATGTAGACGCATGTTATTTCTCTGATCCACATAAATGCAGATCTCAAATGGGATATATATTTACATGCGGTGATATAATTATCTCATGAAAATATGTCAAATAAACACTAGTTGCTACTTATTCAAATCATTCAGAGATCATTGCAAGCCATGAAACAAGTCATGAATGTATTTGGTTAAGATCGGCCATTCAAGGCATTCGAGAAAAATGTGGTTTATCTGCAATCAAAGATAGTACGATAATATTATATGAAGATAATGATGCTTGCATCACACAAATTAGAGGAGGTTATATCAAAGATGACATAACCAAACATATTTCACCAAAATTCTTTTATACACATGAGCTCCAGAAGAGTAGGGATATTGATCTTAAGCAGATATGATCAAATGATAATTTGGCAGATTTTTTCACTAAAGTATTATCAACAACAACATTCAAGAGGTTGGTGCATAACTTTGGAATGCATCAACTCAGAGATCTTTTATCATAAACAATTAAGATTGGCGTTTTTTGAGGGGGAGTAAATAATTAAGCGGATTATACTTTTTTTCCTTCGCTAAGGTTTTATCCTATAAGATTTTAGTAAGGCAATCTTAAAACATTCAAAGACATAAGAATAATGTACTCTTTTTCTTCCGCCATAGATTTTTTCCCGCCGAGTTTTCCTTTGTAAGGTTTTAACGAGGCATATATTCTGTGTATGGTCATTCAAGAGGGAGTGCTATAAATATATTTATTATGATGGATGACCATTTAGTTTCCATCTTTTGGTATTTTTAACCACATTTATGTAGTCCCTTAGAATTCTTATCTATTATTATATAACTCCTTTGGAATTATGACAATGTGCATGTATCCTTCTAATCTTTTATATTCTCACATTATAATTTTATATAAAGGGGTCTTGTGGAAATATGAATAGAACAAAAAAAAAGAGGAGAATAATATAGAGTTCATGGAGAACTAGTGTCATATATTGCAGTCTTTATTTTGTTTTAATTTTACAACATTGAGCATAGTTGTTTTGCTATTCAGTATTCTTATGGCTCGTGACGTACCAATTGGAATCGATAACCGATGGAGTGTTTGCAATGTAGGCTTGTTGATTGCCAGAACCTGAGGGAATAGATCCTTAATATCAGAGATTGCAGCAGAAGTAGCATTCATGTGCTACGTGATTGGTGCAATCACATATTTGACAGTACAATCGTCCACGGCCATTTCGTCAACAACCAGAGTTGGCTTCATGTCCACGACCATGATTTGGTTGATATTGTCAGCGACCATAGGACTGATATCTAGGATGAGGATTGTGGGTTTGATTGGAACCATAAGACTGATTTCCATGAGAAGATGATGGAAGCTTAGATGTGTTGAACGCAGAGCTCACATTTGTGGATGGTGATTGACGGTTGGAGATTGAAAGGAGAACCTCTTCAGATAGTAGTAAGGCGTTCAATTCTGCTCAAGAGATCGGGTAGGCTGTTGTACAAATGGAGCACTTGAAGGCGTTATAATCAGAGGGCAGACCCTGTAGTGTGAAATACACCAAATCCTCATATGAGGTGTGGGATCCGGCTGCCATCAGTTTATTGGCCAGATCTTCAATTTGATCCAAGCAGTCTCCAACTTTCAATTCCCCCTTATGAATGGAGAAGAGCTTGGACTTCAGTTCATGGATGTGTAGTCGAGAAAGGGACATGTATCGCTGAGCAAGGAGAGGCCAAACTTCATGGGTATGGTTGCAATTGAGAACATGAAGGAGAATGTTGAGGGAGACGGTAGTCGTGATTCTGCTAAGGAGGTGATTGTCCACCATGTTCCAGAGCTAATGATCTAGATTTGGGGATTCTTTGCTAGAGGAGTCGATGATAACTAGAGCAGAGCAAGGAATAGATCCATCAATGTAACCCAACAATAGGTTCGTGCGAAGCGCATTTCGAACTTGCATCTGCCATATCGAGAAGTTGCCACCAGCATCTAGCCAAACAATGATGAGAGAAGGAAGATTGGAGATAAAAATGTAAGGCTAGGTGCGAGAGCTATAGCCATTGTTGGATTTTTTTTTTGAAAGAAGAGGGTTTCTATTGAAAGAGAAGGAATAAGAGGGGTTAGAGCTTTTGGATTGAACGAAGCTTGATTTGCAGAACCTCGATGTTGGTCATGGGATATGATACTATGAAAGTAGAGATGGTGATAGAACCCTAATTTTCCATACATCATAAGGTGTATGGCTTCTTTTTAAATAGACAAGAGAATACAACATGAATGCATTATAGCCACACAAAAGGAATCAACACATAATGGCTAGGCTGATGTGGCAATAGCAAGAGAAGGTTCTAGAGAGAGCTAATCTTGTGTGGAGCTGATACTTATAACTAACTTGCTCGCTAGTAGTGGGAGTAAGTTTATATTACTACTAGTGAGCAAGATATCATCCACATATAGAACTAAAAATATAAACTTGAGATATATACATCAATAAAAAATATTTTCTTTAAATTCAAAGAAAGTAATGGTACTATTAAACTTACGCTACCATTGTCAAGAAGCTTGTTTAAGCCCTTAAATAGATTTCTTAAGCTTGCACACTAAATGCTTACTCTCATTATCCAAGAACCTTCAGGTTGTTCCATGTAGACCTCTTTATCTTAACTTTTGTTAAGAAAAGTAATTTGCATATCCATTTGATGTAACTCTAGATCAAAATGAGCTACCGATGTCATGATAATTCTAAATGAGTCCTTAGATACAAGAGATAAGATCTCTTTATAATCAATGCCCTCTTTCAGTGTAAAACCCTTAGCCACAAGTCTAGCTCTGTATTTTTCGATATTACCTTTGGAGTCAACTTTGGTCTTAAAAACTCATTTACAACCAACTTTCTTATATCAATAAGATAATTCAACGAGATTCTAGACTTCATTCTGGTCCATTGATTTAAACTCATCTTTCATGGCATCGATCCATTTATTAGAATCAATACTTTCATGGCCTACGAAAATGAAATCAGATCCTTCTTTATTCCTAAATTAGATTCCTATAGATACACCACATAATCACCTAGTATAGCAGACCTCTTCATTCTTTCAGATCATCTTAATGCTAACAGTGATGTTGTTTCTATTTGTGGTGTTTCTACTACTAATTCACTCTGGTCGAGTTCATTCCGGGGAGGAGATTCATTTATTTGTTGTTCATTTGTGATAGCATGATCACTAGCATGTGAAACAACAACTGTATCATAAGTATGGGCAACGAGATATTTACCCTAACTTCTTCAATAACTACTAATCTAATTTCAACTATTCTTTTACTATGTGTAGGACACTACAATATGACAGTAAAATCTATACATTTTGGATTTTTCTCGATAACCAATAAAGTATCTACTAACAATTCTAAAATCTAATTCCCTTTCATGTGGGTTATATATTATGGCCTCCATTGAACATCTCATAGTGGTGAACAAGGACATAGAGCGATTGAGTGCATGAAGCCTGTTAGTCAGAAGGGCAAAAATCTCCTAATTGAGGAAGACGTTGTAGACAAAACTGAGAAGATTGGAGAGCATGTGTCTGACGATGATGAAGATGGGGATGTGCTGTATGGAGATGGCCATGAGACTCTAGTCGTTCAGAAGAGTCTACTAACTCCCAAGGGCAATTTAGGGGACGATTGGTTGAGAACCAATATTTTTCACACAACTTGCACAGTTGCAGATAAAGTCTGTAAGATGATCATTGATAGTGACAGTTGTGAGAACGTAGTGTCTGAAGAGACTGTCCAGAAATTGCAGTTGAAAATAGACCTTCATCCCAAGCCGTACAAATTGTCGTGGCTGAATAAAGGCAATGAGGTAACAGTAGATAGGTGATGGCTAGTGTCTTTTTTGATTGGAGGGAAATATTTTGATGATGCTTGGGGTGATGTTGTGTCTATGGATGCTTGTCATGTATTGTTAGGCAGACCTTGACAGTATGATCGTAGTGTTATTCATGATGGGCAAAAAAATACATATTCCTTTAGCATCAAGGGGAAGAAGATTGTATTGCCACCTCGTCGGGAAGGAGCCACTCCTATCCCGGTAGCCAATAATACAAACCTGCTTTCTTTGTCCAGGTTTTTAGTTGAGGTTGAGCCTGGAGACATGGTCTATACTCTGCTGCCTAGTGGGAATAGTGCAGCAGACGCGCATCCAGATTTCCCAGCAGAGGTGCAGCAACTGCTATCAGAGTTTTTTGATCTGATGTCAGAGGATCTTCCTCTTGGGCTGTTGCCTATGAGGGATATTTAGCATCATATCGACCTTGTTCCGGGGTCGAGTTTGCCTAATCAACCGGCGTATCGCCTCAATCCCAAGGAATCTGAAGAGTTACAATGACAGGTGGTGGGTTGCTAGAGAGGGGCTACATCCGTGAGACTATGAGCTCATATACAGTTCCTACTCTGTTGGTTCCGAAGAAAGATGGCTCTTGGCGTATGTCTGTTGATAGCAGAGCAATCAACAAGATTACAGTGAAATACAGGTTTCCAACTCCCCACATGGATGATATGTTAGACCAGTTTTCCAGTTTCATGGTCTTCTTAAAAATCGGCCATAAAAGCGGATACCACCAGATCATAATAAGGCCCGGAGATGAGTGGAAGACAGCATTTAAGACAAGACATGGGTTGTATGAGTGGATCGTCATGCCTTTTGGGCTATCCAACGTGCCTAGCACATTTATGAGATTTATGCATCAGGTTTTATGGCCTTTCATGGGGAAATTCGTTGTAGTTTTCTTCGACGACATCCTCATTTATAGCTCAACATGGGCGTCACATTTTGATCACCTCCATGCTATTTTTGATATGTTGCAGACGGCGTGCCTATTCGTCAATCCGAAGAAGTGTTCTTTGTTCACTACTTCTGTAACGTTTCTTTATTTTGTTGTGCCTACTAGTGGGGTTGATGCAGATCAGTCAAAGATAGATGCGGTCTTGGAGTGGCCCAAACCAAAGACCTTGCACGATGTCAAAAGTTTCCATGGATTGGCGTCCTTCTACCGTCGGTTCATCAAAAACTTTAGCACTTTGATTGCTCCTATCACATAGTGCCTCAAGGGATGTGATTTCCAGTGGTCCAAGGAGGTGGAGGCTAGTTTTCAACTGGTCAATCAGTAGATGACAGAGGCACCAGTTTTGGCACTCCCTGATTTTAAAAAGGTGTTTGAGGCAAACTGTGATGCATCTGAGGTTGGCATTGGTGGTGTTCCGAGTCAGGAGGGGCCCAATAGCTTTTATCAGTGAGAAGCTATCAGGATCAAAGAAGAATTATTCCACCTATGATCTGGAGTTTTATGACATAGTTCCGTCCTTGAAGCATTGGCGTCACTACCTAGTACAGAGGGAGTTCATTCTTCCCACTGATCATGAGGTCCTGAAGTACATCAATAGCCAACACAAGTTGAGTAAATAGCATGCTAGTATGCTTCAGAAACGGTCCATAATGAGATCCTACAGGGGCTGTCATAATCCACCCAAATACCGTGCCACCATCTTCTCTTTCGTCTCAGATAAATCATTTTGGGCTATCAATTGATAGAACTCCTTCGTATAATCATCAACCGATCTTGTGCCTTGCCTCAACGAATGAAGTCACTAAAACAAGGTTTGGGTGTAGCAGAAAGGAAGTGAGCCTTCATCTTCTTCATCTTCTCCCAATCAGTGATCTTGGCCTTATTCTACCTGTCTCATGATCACCTCAACTGCTCCCACCATGTAGATGCTCTGCCTTTTAGTTTGATGGCGACTAGTTTCACTTTGACACGATCTGGGACTTCCTTATACTAAAAAATATGCTCTACCTCATTCAAGCAATCGACGAATCCTTCGACCTGTAACGTACCAGAAAACTCGAGCAATTCCACTTTGAAACAGAGGTTGCCATAACGATCCTCCCTCACCACGGTGTCCCTAGCATCGGGCATGATTGTGATAAAGGCTTCGGAATAGAAACTTTCAATCTTGGTTTGGTAAAGTGTGAGTCGACGGGTTCTAATAATTCATGAAAGAAATTCTCATATTCCCACAATTCAATTAGATGCGAAATCCGAAAGAAACAAACTACGGAGCTCGAAAGGGTTACGAGAGAAACAACTCTACTAATAATGGGGTGAATGCTTCTACTTCCTTCTCACTGCCTGCCCCCATTAATCCTCTTGATCGGCCTATGCTCTGGTGCTTGACCCGACATGCATGAAATCTTGTGCATCTCCTATCAAGGACTGGGAAGGTAGGCATTCAATTGTTAGTTCCCCTCTTCCTGCTGGTATTCCTTCCTTCAAAGCTTGGGTGAAATATGTGCTCGGCCAGACTACATAGGGGGTTGGGGTGCCTGAATGGATGTTTGGACTAGCTGGGATCCAATGTTGTCAGAATCTATCCGGTTGGGAAGGAAGTTGAGCAGATCTATTCTTTTTTTGTCCGTATCGACAACAAAGCCAAAGCCCGAGTGAGGGGCCTCTACCAATGAAGAAAGGAATCTCTGTTTTATAATTGGTAGGAAAGATGGGACTTAACTGCCTTAATATGACGGTACGAAGTGCTTGTGCTTTCACATGATCAACAGGTTCTGAATCATTTTCCAGTTGCTCGAATAGGATCAACTGAATCAAGATCAATTGCCACGTGCTCTATTTCTCCCCCCGGCCTTGCTCTTGATGCTCTCGCTTTCGCCATAGCTCTTGCCCTTGCTAATGAAATCTCTGAATTTGAAAGAAAGGTGTAGCTTAGGGGGTGCTCGTCACTCTTCGGAGCTGAGCTAGGCACTTGCAATGACCACTACGAATGAAGGACCAATGATGATCTTGGAGCATAAGGAGCTAGTAGTAGTAGTCGCGATTTCAGATGGAATCGAACAAGATACACAATGAGACAAAGCGGGAGAGAACTTAGACAATTCACTTGGTGTACTGGGAAGCCAGTTGGGAGGAATTCCTCAGGGTTCTTTGGCTTGTTGATCGCTACCTCATGGGAAAAGTCATCTTTTGCCACCCTCCTCTATGAAAGAATTAGCACTGAACTTTCTTTCCTTCTTTGTTTCTTAGCAGCAGTTCTCAATCGCTCTTTCCATTTCTATGGCTATATACTTTGAGTTGGGATCTTCCAAGATGGACTTACGCCATGCCCATATTTTCTTTTCCGATTCGCGTTGGGGTGTGCTCCCTTCTGTATGTACTCCAGGGTATATTCAACCAACCTCAACACAACTCGAATTATGCACGGTTCCATGACCTCCCTCACCGATGCTCTAATCTCTTTGGCCCGGTTAGTTTGTCTATTTGTTATACAGTCTAAGAGGATGTTTGTGTCAGATTGTCTTTTGCGCTCGTCTTAACCGATCTGCTCCTTTGGGGATTTCCCAAAAATCAATATGATTTTCTTCATAGGGTGTGACTCCCTTCAACTAAGCTCACTAGACCACAATTGCTCGAACAAGTAACTTAATAATGAGCAAGAAAACTTGCAAGATGAAAGGGTAAAGGCATGCTAACGCAACAAGAAAACGGATGCAACAAGAGCATTACTAAGTAATACTAAGTATTGGAACAAGTAACTTAATAATGAGTAAGAAAACTTACAAGATGAAAGGGTAAAGGCAACAAGAAAATGGGCTGCCTTGCCCTCATTCTCCATTTTCATTTATAGGATCAAATTGAAGATGTCCCTTACAGGTGTCGTATGAAGACAAAGTGGTCACCCTGGTACAACGAGTTCGACAGATGTAAGATGGCTCTTACAGCAGCCGAAGGAGCTTACGCTTAATAAGTCCGTTGGGTATTCAAGGGGAGGAATGGATGGACTAATATAAGGCCCTAGGGTGATTGAATGGAAGTACGAGAGTCAACGGTTGGATGCATGGTGGAATGACAAAGGAGTCCATTTATGGACCGTATGGTTTTCGAAACTGGTATCAGAATCATGATCTTCCATCTCACGATCACCAAAATCCTGCTCCATTAGACGTCGGGTTAACTCTACAACTTGCCACTGTAAATCTTCAATCATCACATCCTGAACGTTACAACCACGGTGTGGTTCTTCCTCGTTCGGAACCTGCTCACGACGACCACCAGCCATGGGAACTGGTGAAATCTTACCCCAAGAAGATGCTGAAGCTCTTATACGAACTAACGACGAGAAGAATAGCGATTATTCTGCAGGCTAGTTTCAACAGATAATTTACAGGGAAAGAACACAAGAGAATTGCCCAAAAAACATAGAGAAACACCTCTGATGTTCAATTCAAAAGTATGCAATCAATCAATGCCCGCAAATCCGCCCACATGCCGGGCTATATAGCTAAAAACCGTCATTATTAGAATTTTATCAAAAATATAAAAATCCCAATAAACATGTCAAACTAAATAATGTAATAAAAGAAGTAATCAGCCAAAAATCTAGCCCAAATCAGGTTCAGAATCACTTCCTAAACGATAATTGAAATATTACCATAAAAGGAAAAATAACAAAAAATGAGATTTATAAGGGAAAATAGAGGATTTTGACCTTGAGAAAGATGTGCATAAAAAAAATCTTGGTGCCCACGACGTGCGCGCCAAAAAGAGCTTTCCGAATTGGGGTCATATGTGCGATTTTGATTCCAGTAGCATAAGTTATGACCAAAATACCGAAACGCACCCAAAACTGCCAAAATTAGGAAAAGATCACGATTTCCTGCCATCTTTGCGCTGATCTGCCAACTCAATGTATCTCTGTGCCAACAACATGCCATCTGACAACTCAACATCATCTGACTCAGATCCTCCTGCATCAGTCGCCCTGGGTTGGAAAGAACTCGTCCTTGAGTTCATAATAGCTTCATCAAAATCCACAAAATAAGGACTCGGGTGTTTCACATTAAAGACATCAAAAGTCCACAAATGACTGAGGAGGCGCAGTCTGTAGGTGTTATCGTTGATCTTCTCTAGGATCTCACAGGTGATGTGGCTATTATTATACTCGGCCTTAACCTATTGCAAGCGCGCAATGGAAATTGCAGCACTAGTGTAGGATCGTTCCCACGAGGAAGGTCAAAATTTCTTGTGTTTTGAAAACTTTTATTTGTCTTTTAAAGATCTAATCTACTGGAGAAATAAGAATAAAAGAATGGTTGTTAAACTAATTGCTGAAAAGTAAGTCTAAATCCTCCTTCCAGATTATGGTCGTCAATCACAATCCTTCAGTTCTTGGATGCTTTCAATAGTAAAGTACCGTTACACCGTATCTCAGTCCTCTAAAATTTGGGCATCAATCAAAAACTAGATTTTCTCAACACTGATTTATACTAATCAACAATCTTCTAGAAATTTGGGTGTCAATCAAACTCAAGAAACCTGAAGATGGAAAATAAAAATCGTTACACTAACATCCTCAAATTCTCAATCTTAGGTGTCAATTAAAATCAAGAAGAATTAGATGTTTACAAAGCAGTAAAGTGTATAAAAATAAATCTAAACTAGAAAGAAAAGTAGAACTATCCAAAAGGTCGATCTTTCAGAATTCCTTAGTCTTGGTTGTCAGGCAAGACTTTCAGAAATCTGTGGACGATTTTACTTGATACACACTACTCTAAGGTGATCTTCCAAAATTTTGATCTCAGTTGTCAATTGATGTTGAAAATTCCTTGGATAAGTTTTCTCCTATACCGAGCCCTCCTAGTTATAGATCATAAGGGGACGGTTTACATTATTCGAATTCTAATAAAAGCGAACTACTAAGAATAAAAGATTCTTAATATAACTCAAACTTCTAATCCTACATCTTCTTTTCTTGGATGGTAGATGTGCGCAGGGCTTTTCTCCTTTATTTTTAGTAGGAGCGATCTGTAGGATTCTTCTCGTATATCTTCATCAATTTTCTCAGATCTGTGGATTGGTAGACTTCTAATTTTAGTAGTCTTCTAATTCTGTGCATGGCGGTGTAGTTCTCACGAGATCAGCTGCAGCAAAAGCTTTGATTTTTAGACAATCGTAATTACGATTGTCCACTACTTCTCAGTTCGATCGTATTTATTTAGTTTGTGTACTCCAGTCTGCAGCGTCTTCTAAGGAATCGTAAATACGATTTTTCTTCTTTCAGCTTCTTTCACTCCATTGAGATTACAATTTCTCATACGATTGATTGTTATTCGTCTCTCTTTTAGCTTACGGACTGGGGTCAGATCTTATATGCACACGATCGTCTTTCTTATTGCTTTTTGAGTTCATTTTGACGAAGATTGAAACTTTGGCTCTATTTTGCTATCTGTTCTTAATATCTGTACATTAACATCTCATTAGTAGCAAACTGGGGTCTAGCATCACTAAGTTAAGGGTGATAAAATGGTAATTTATGTGACTGATTACACTCCCAAACTTAAGCTTTGCTACTCCTTAACAAACAAGGAAAAGTAAACTATCCTAGAACTACAAATTTAAATCCTACTTTTATAGGGAGCACGCTTGTATTTAGCAGATGCAACAAGCCTTTAAATCCCTAGGTGATCCCTAGTGGAGGAGTTATAGTCTCCTTAAGGCTTCCAGTGAAGTTACCTACAAACTTTAAAATATTTTTGACTTTTTCAAAAAAACTTTTGAAACAAAAGAAAATAAATTCTATACTACTATTTACAGTAACTGATTACTAGTAAGTCATCACATGATTATTATGATTTTTAGAAATACGATTCCAACCATGCATGACTTCTCATTCTAGTATTTATCCTTGATCAAGATCCTCAACATTTTCAACTCATGTAAAGCGTGGAGTGTGTGCATATCAATGACAGGTTTGCTCATCATATATTTTTCTAAACTGCAGATTTAGAAAATCTTTTCATCCGAACTTTCATTGAGGCATACTCTTTAAAAGAATGTCGAAATTTTTGGGTTCTCTCAATATGATGTGGAATAATATCAAGGACAAGGGACAGATAAATAAATCTCATGAAAAAGATAATTTATTATATTCATATGCCTATCAAAGTGCCCATAGTATGTATCATACATATCTCTACTAGACTCATGTTGTTGCAAACCAAGGATCGAAAAGGTCTTTATCGACTTGCAATGGGGCTTTGGGTTAAGAGGGTTCCAAGGAAATGTATAATGGGTTTCAAAAGTTTCGAGAATTCAGCTCATCATTCTCCTATCTTCTTCTTCTCTTTCTTTTCCACTTCAGTAAGTATTCAAAGAGTTGGATCACTTCTTCCCATTTACTTGTATTTTTTTTTTATTTTTTTTTCCAGTAAATCTCATTTTCTTCAGTTTGTTATCTTTCAGATATCCTCTTGAAATTTTCTTTGAAAACATTTTGCTTCTATTTTGTAGAATCGTATTTACGATTTCTCTCATTTTTCTCCCATATTTTCAGAAATTCATTTCTTCTCAGATGTACCCTATTTGGCATTTTCCTTATCTGTTATTCTATACTCCTTTCACTCCCTATTTCGCCCTTCTGTTCTAAATTCTCAGAAAAAAATTAAGGGTAAAAGTTCAAAAGCTTTGGGTAGTACATATGGTTAAGGATTTTTTTTAAAGTTTTGGTACAAAGAAATTCGGTTTAGACTTCTAATATGAGTTCAAGGGATAAATATATTTTTGGGATTTTGACTTTATGGCTCAAACGAATTAAAAGAAGACCTTCAATCATTTCCAAGGTTGCTAGAAAGGATGTCATATTGCTTTGATGTGTATGATAAATAGTTCTAGAAAAATTAACAACAAAATCATAGAAATCTGATTCCAATTATAGCAATTGAGATTTTCATTGGAATGCAAGTCTAGAAGTTCAAAAGAATTTTAGAATCAGATAACAATAGTCTCTCTCTAAAGGAGGAATATTAGTTCAAAAGCTCACTAGGTATATAATTTTTGAAACTATTATCTAAATTCTGCAAGTTAAAGCAATGTATAGTTTCAAACAGTTAGTTATGATATAATGTACAAGAGAACTAGACATGAATATCAACTGCTTTATATCATTAATGTTCGAACTTCTACTAAGATGATGGTTATATAGATGAAATCTATTTTCATTAATCATAATTCGCATGCAATGGTTAACTAAATTTTTTTAACACAACTAATCCTAAAAAGAAATTCTAATTTTTTTTTTTTTAATTTTATTTTTTTTTTTAATGCAGAAAAAAAAGTAATATACAAAGAGTGTGTATCCCTCAGACTTAAATAGGACAATGTCCTCATTGTTCTCAAAACAGGGGATACTTCAGGAAATTTTTTTTACCGCATTGGTGCTATGTGTGGATCGAGCATACAGTCTGTGAAGAAAATCAGAGATCTCCCCCAAACTTAGGAGAAATCACTTTCGGTTCAAACAAATAGAACGAGCACCATAAAGAAAATAATTAGAATTAATAATCCAAAAGAAAATTTCATATATTGAACAAAATATTTACAGAGTACATGAAAAAGGAAAATATTTAAATAAAAGATTAAACCTAGGAAAAATCTAGACACAGCAACATCCGAGACAAAATATTTCTTCGATAAAGATCGACCCTCAGCTTCTAACCAAAATTGTCCCGTCAAAAAGATGGTTCACCCTTCCGGCTCCGGGATGTCCTTAACTTGTTGCTCTTGAAAGAGGAACTGCAAGCTGGAAAGGGACAAGGACGGTTTAAGAAAATGGAGGAGGAGGGGGGGGTGGTAAGTGTGGCAGAGAAAAAATGGAGGGGGGTGGGAAGAGCTTGGTGTTTCAGACAGAGTCGAGAAGTTCTTGCAAAACCATTCGCTCCTCCTGAAGTCGGAAGATTTCTTCTTGCAGCCGACGGATTTTTGCTATATCTAGGGTGATTACCTATCTAATTAATCCTCGAAGGCGATGCCAATAAGGTTCATCAGCCATAGTGAAGGGTGACGGTCTGAAAATGAAAGACGCAAAGGGAATGTCTAGGAAAGAGATGTAAGATGTATTTATGGTGGTGTAGGGAAGATGAAAGGTTGCGATTTATTTCCCTTAATGGACAAGCGTTGAAAAGCCGAATCGGTAGGTGAACATAATAAAATTTGAACGGGTCAAACATGACTGCAATGTTAATCGAGTCGTCGCACTTTCTAATCGTGCAGTTACAAGTGCGCATGCCCAAACTGGGCAAACATCCTCTCTTCAATTGTAATCACTATGATCGATTGTGAGAGAATTCTCACTCTGTGAGAAGTTGTAATCACTACGATATTCTCATAAATGAAGCAACTACTTAATTAATGGTATCTTATTCCTACATAATTGTATTACGTACGACCAAAAATTATCAAAATAGTCCTAATTTTATACAATCGAAAAGTGCAAATAAAATAACCTATAGGACATTATACACAGATTTGCTACGGATGAGTCGGTAGCTCGACAATGCCCGTGAGTATATTAGCCATACTCCGGGTCTTTTAATGACATTGTAGTTACAGTCCCTTTTTCCTCTAATGATACCATCAGCTTGAGTCTCTGCCCATTAACCATGAAGATACGATTGTCCTTAGGATCCTGAATGATCACAACTCTGTGAGGAAATGCTTCCACGACATTATAGGGTCCGTCCCAACGACTTCGTAGCTTCCCTAGGAATAACTTTGACCTCGAATTAAATAGCCAAACTTGTTGGCCAGGCTCAAAACTCTTTCTCAAGATGCATTTATCATGGAATGCTTTTGTTTTAGCCTTGTAAATTCGAGCGTTCTTATAGGCATCGTTACGAATTTCCTCTAACTCATTGAGTTTGAGATTTTGTTGTTCACCAGATGTGGACAACTCAAAATTCAATGCTTTGATGGCCCATATTGCTCTGTGCTCTAATTCCACAGTTAGGTGGCAGGCTTTCTCGTATACTAGCCGGTAAGGCGACATGCCAATGGGTGTTTTATAGGATGTTCTATAGGCCCACAGGGCATCATGCAATCTTAGGGACCAGTCTTTCCTAGCAGGCGAATAATTCTCTCCAGTATTTTCTTTATTTCTCAGCTGGAAACCTCTACTTGCCCACTGATTTGTGGGTGATAGGGGGTTGCGATTTTGTGAGTAACACTATATTTCTTGAGCAGGCTCTTGAAATATTTATTGTAAAAATGGCTTCCTCCATCACTTGTAATGGCACGTGGAGTTTCAAATCGTGAGAATATATTCTCCCTGATAAAATATATTACCACCTTATGATCATTTATTTTTGTGGCTGATGCCTCGACCACTTTGAAATGTAGTCGACTGCCACAAGTATATACATAAATCCAAAAGGTGGGAGGGGACTCATAAAATCTATGCCCTAAATATCAAAGGGCTCTATGACCAATATTGGTTGGAGAGGCATCATGTCCCTTCGGGACATGGCCTCAGGCTTTTGACATCGATCATAGGCCAGACAAAAGTTCTGGGCGTCTTTAAATAACGATGACCAGTAAAATCCTGATTGCAGTACCTTAGCAACCATTTTCTTTCCACCCCCCACAAGCATAAGTGCGATAAAATTGTAAAATATTATGGGTGTCACTATCGGGAACGCATTTCCTAATTATTTGGTCTGCGCATATCTTAAATAAATCAGGATCCTCCCAAATATAATATTTTATGTTGGAAAAGAAGATATACCTGTCCTGTTTGGACCAGGTTGGGGGAATCTTACCTGTAGCCAAATAATTTACAATGTTAGCATACCATGGCACCATCGATTGGATGACACAAAGTTACTCATCCAGAATGGTATCATGCAGAGATTCTTTGCTAACGGTTCCTGGCGATTCTATTTTTGACAGATGATCAACTATCACAGTCTCAACTCCCTTTTTGTCTTTGATTTCAAAGTTGAATTCCTACAAAAGTAGGATCCATCTAATTAGCTTGGGCTTGGTATCCTTTTTTGACAATAAATATTTCAAAGCGGAATGATCAAAGAAGATGACAATCTTTGATCCCAATAGGTACTATTAGAATTTATCTAATGCGAATATGACAACGAGGAGTTCTTTCTCAGTTGTGGTGTAATTCACCTGGGCTTCAATCAAGGTTCGACTCACGTTATAAATTACGTGAGGGATCTTGTCGTTTTGCTATCCCATAACTGCACATATTGCGTAATCAGAGGCATCGCACATTACTTCAAAAGGTAAGGAGTAGTCCGGAGGTTGAATAATTGGTGTTGGTGAGAGAAGTGCCCGGAGCTTATTGAACGCGTCATGACAGGTATCATCAAAGTCGAAAGGTACACCATTCGCTAACAGGTGACATAGAGGTCTCGAGATTTTCGAGAAGTCTTTAATGAAGCGGTGATAGAAGCCAACATAGCCAATGAATGATTGAATCTGTCGTACCGAAGTTGGTGGCGATAGATTTGCTATTATATCAATTTTGGCTCTGTCAACTTCTATTCCTCTCCTAGAAACAATATGCCCTAGGACTATGCCTTCCTGAACCAAAAAATGACTCTTCTCCCAATTTAACACTAAATTAGTCTTCTCACATTTTTCTAGAACAAGAACAAGAGCCAAACGTTCAGTCAAATACCGAAAAATCATCCATGAATACCTCAAGAAACTTATCTATCATGTCAAAAAAGATGGCCATCATGTATCTTTGGAATATTGCCGGAGTATTGTATAACCCAAAGGGCATACAATGATAAGCAAACGCTCCAAAAGGACACATGAAGGTAGTCTTTTCTTGATCTTTCGGGTATATCGGAACTTGATTGTATCTTGAATATCCGTCTAGAAAGAAAAAAATACTCCTAACCCACAAGTTTTTCCAAATTTTGGACAATAAAGGGCAATGAAAAGTGATCCTTGCGAGTCATTGATTTTAGCTTCCGATAGTCAATACATACGCGCCAACCTGTAATTTCACATAATAGTACCAACTCACCGGCTGAGTTTTCTTTGATTGTAATCTCATACTTCTTTGGGACTACTTGAATGGGTCTCACCCACTCACTATCAGAAATCAGGTATATAATTCCAGCATCTAGTAATTTTATGATTTCTTTTTAGACAACTTCCCTCATATTATGATTTAGTCGTCGCTGAATTTCTCGTGAAGTCTTGGCATTGTCCTCTAGATGAATTCAATGCAGATATATTGACAGATCAAACCCTTTAAGGTCAGCGACAGTCTACCCTATCGGTTGCTTATGCTTCTTAAGTATGGCCAGTAACTTGCTCTCTTGTTTCATATTAAGAGCAGAAGAAATGATCACTGGGAGAGTTTTGTTGGGCCCAAGAAAAAGCATATTTAAGGGTGTTGAGAAATAGTTTTAGATCTAAGGATGGTGCTTTTTCAATGGATGGTAGCAGTGAATCGTTGGACATGCTGGGTAGAGGTTCCATCTATGACTTCCAAGTCTTTGATTGAGAATCACGAGAAGAAGCGTTCAGTAAATAGGTCACCTCCTCAGATTGTTGCTCAGGCTCTCTTGCTTTTACATACCAGAGCGTAGTTTCTAATACATCCTTAGATAAGACTATAGGCAATGCTTCTTCTACTATTTCATCAATTTCATCCACACAGAAGCATTCCTCATCATCAATCAAAGCCATCTGATTAGCTGTCGAGAAAACATTTAACTGAATTCGCATATCTTCAAAAGAGACTTTCATTACCCTAATTTTATAATTGATGCAAGCATTAGTTGTGGCTAAGAAGGGTCTACCAAGAATGATTGGAATTTGTGTTGGAGATTTTGAACTCGGCTCCATGTCTAGTACCAAAAAGTCAACGGAAAAAACAAACTTGTCAACCCCAACTATGACGTCTTCAATGATTCCTACTGGCCTTCTCTCTGATCTATCGACTAAATGAAGAGTTACCGAAATAGGCCTCATATTTCCTAGTCTCAGTTTCTCGTATACAGAGTATGGCAGCAGATTCACACTAGCTCATAGATCTAGAAGTGCCTTATTAATCGTGTAGTCACCTATGATACATGGAATTGTTGGCACCTCAGGATCCTTAAGCTTGGGCAGAGTTCTGGCCTGCAAGACTGAGCTTACTTGCTCCGTCAAGAAGACTTTTTATGATAAGTTATTCTGCCTCTTTCTCTTCTGTATGCACATCTCTTTCAGAAAACGTGCATACGCCAAAACTTGCTTAATTATCTTCAAAAGGGGCAAGTTAATCTTCACTTCTTTGAAGATTTCAGTAATTTCTTCCAACTTTTTAGGGTTTTATTAAAAGGAGACGGTGCACCGAAGGCGTTGAGAAATGACAACTTTGGTACGTAAGGTACTTCAGTTATAGAGTCAGGTGCATTGTCATCTTTATTATTTTTTTATTTTTCATTTTCTAATTTTTTTGGTTTCTCTTGTGAGGAAATTTCTTTTATGGCTTTGTACTCCTTTCCCTTGGGTATGGGGATATCTACTGGTGTAGGCATCTCTACCCTATTGTCAACAGTCCGACCACTTCTCATGGTTTGAACAACTTGGATATGTTATGTGGGAATTAGTGTATTTCCCTCATGAAATTGTCCTCCCCAGTGGTTCACAGAATGCGAGCATGCTTGGTTACTCTCACGTTCTTCCCATTGTGTAGTTAGTTGCCCAATTTGGGTTTCTAGATTCATGATGGATTGAGTGTAGGAGTGTAAATGTTGAGAGATTTGGGTAAGTCGAGATAGCTCCTTAGAACGTTGGTGCGCATGTTGTTGTAGATCTTGAAGAATCTGGACAATAGTAGCATCATTGTTCCTATTCTGAGGACGGGGTTGTTATTCAAAAGATTGATATGAGGTATAATGCTGTTGGAAGTTTTGAGGTTTTTGTGGGTATGCATAAGATAATTCTTGTTGAGTTACCCTTGGGAAGTCGTAGTAGTTTCCCCACTAAGGATTATATGAAGTCTTAGAACCACCCCACCGAGATACAAAGGCTTGCTCTGTTTCTGTTACAACTGAATAAAAGGGGATAGTCGGGTATTTTGTTGGAACATAGGTCAAATTATAGCTTGGCCAGAATGGTTGATCGTGGTCTCGCATAGCCATCTATTTATTTTTGTACTTTTAGTTTTTTATTTAATTTTTATTTTAGAAAGCAGGGAGGGAAAATAAATCTAAGCCTCTAGCTTCTATTGCCAGAAGAAGTGTCAAAATCTTTGGTTCACTGCTCTGAAAAAACCTGCAAAAGATTTAAGAAGTAATTAAGAAAATAAAAATAAAAAGAGAAAGGTAGATATTGGCTTTCACGATAAAATTAAAATTTTTCGCTTCCCCGGCAGCGACGCAAAAAATTTGATGTGGCTATTATTATACTTAGTCTTAACCTATTGTAAGCACATAATGAAAATTGCAGCACTAGTATAGGGTCGTTCCTAAGAGGAAGGTCAAAATTTCTTGTGTTGTGAAAACTTTTATTTGTCTTTTAAAGATCTAATCTACTGGAGAAATAAGAATAAATGAATGATTGTTAAACTAATTACAGGAAGTAAATCTAAATCCTCCTTCCAAATTATGGTCGTCAATCACAATCTTTCGGTTCTCGGATACAAAAGTAAAGTACCGTTACACCGTATCTCAGTCCTCTAGAATTTGGGCATCAATCAAAAACTAGATTTCCTCAATATAGATTATACTAATCAACAATCTTCCAGAAATTTGGGCATCAATGAAACTCGAGAAAACTGAAGATGGAAAATAAAAATTGTTATACTAATATCCTCAAATTCTCAATCTTAGGCGTTAATTAAAATCAAGAAGAATTAGATGTTTACAAAGCAATAAAGTACATAAAAACAAATCTAACTAGAAAGCAAAGTAGAACCATCCAAAGGGTCGATCTTTCATAATTCCTTGGTCTTGGTTGTCAGGTAAGACTTTCAAAAATCTGTGGATGATTTTACTTGATAAAAACTACTCTAAGGTGATCTTCCAAAATTCTAACCTCAATTGTCAATTGATGTTGAAAATTATTTGGATAAGTTTTCTCCTATATCGAGCCCTCTTATTTATAGATCATAAGGGGTCGATTTACATTATTCGAATTCTAATAAAAGCAAACTACTAAAAATAAAAGATTCCTAATATAACTCAAACTTCTAATCCTACTTCTTCCTTGCTTGGATGGTAGATGCGCGCAGGGCTTTTTTCCTTTATTTTCAGTAGCAGAGATCTGTAGGATTCTTCTCGTATGTCTTCGTCAATCTTCTCAGATCTATGGATTGCTAGACTTCTAATTTAAGTGGTCTTCTAATTTTATGTATGGCAGTGTAGTTCTCACATGATCAACAGCTGTAGAAACTTTGATTTTTATACAATCGTAACTACAATTGTCCATTTCTTCTCAGTGCGATTTCTCAGTTCGATCGACCATACTTTTTTACTTTGTGTCGTCCAGTCTGCAGCGTTTTATGAGGAATCGTACATACGATTTCTCTTCTTTTGCAGTCTTTCGCTCCATCAAGATTTTGATTGGTCATACGATTGGTTGTAATTCATCTTTCTTTTGGCTTAAGGATTGGGGTCAGATCGTATCTACGCCCGATCGTCTTTTTTATTGCTTTTTGAGGTCATTTTGATGAAGATTAGCACGTTGGCTCTATTATGCTATTTGTTCTTAATATCTGCACATTAACATCTCATTAATAGCAAATTGGAGTCTAGCATCACTAAGTTAAGGGTGATAAAATGGTAATTTATGTGACTGATCAATAGGGTTCAATCTTCCACTCCTTAAGCTTATTATACTCTCCAACAGGAAAACGATCATGAGTTAACACTGCCCAAACAAAATCACCAACATAAAAAAGTACCTGACGATAGCGACTGTCGGCCTGAACCTTGTATTTGGCATTACTCTCTTGAATGGCCAGCTTCACCTGCTCATGGATGCCCCGAAGATGTTCTGCCATCTCATCTGCCTTGTGACTCAAATGACCCACACGTGGAATAGGGGTTAAGTCAAGCACTTCGGATGGATTCTGACCATAGACAATCTCAAATGTGCTCATTCCTGTGGTTCTATTCTTCGACCTGTTATAGGAAAATTCTACTTAAGCTAATGCCAAATCCCACTGCTTCGGCTTAGTTCCTGCCAAACTCCTCAAAAGGTTCCCCAAACTCAGGTTCACCTCCTTGGTTTGACCATTTGTCTTGGGGTGGTAGGCACTGCTAAAATTCAACTTTGTCTCCAATTTTTCCCATAAACTCCTCTATAAATGACTCATGAACTTGGTGTCATGATATGAAGTAATGGATCGGGGAACACCATGTAAACGCACAATCTCCTAAAAGTAAAGATTGGTGATCTAGGCAACATCCATTATTTTCTTGCAAGCTACAAAATGGGTCATCTTTAAAAACCTGTCAACGACAACCAAAATAGAATCCAAGACCCATTGGGTACGAGGTAAACCCAACACAAAGTCCATACTGACATCAAACCAAGGGGCTTCAGGTACAAGTAAGGGTGTATACAAGCCCGCATTAGTGAAAACTCCCTTGAACTGTTGAAACACATAACAACGCTCCACACAATGAGCCACGCCACTGGTCAATTTGGGCTAATAATAGTTATAAGAGATCAAGGCCAACGTCTTATCTCGCCCAAAGTGACCCTCAGTTTGAAGGTCACTAATAATTTGCTGCCTTAAGGAACAATCAAGAATGCACAACTGTAATCCACGAAACATATAACCATTATGCAAAATAAAATCATGTAGTTGACCATTAGTTACCTCCTGAAACATCCTCTCGAAGGAAGGATATGTAGCATACATATTAGCAAAAGCCTCAAATCCTGCAACACTGGCACTGATGGTGGTGAGGACTAATGAACGACGACTCAGTGCATCTACGACAGGTAGACTCTCTGCTTAGTGTCGCAACGCAAACGTGAACTATTGCAAGTACGCCACCCACTTGGTGTGCCGTTTACTCAGCTTGTGTTGGCCATTGATGTACTTCAGGGCCTCATGATCATTGAGAAGAATGAACTCCCTCTATACTAGGTAGTGACGCCAATGCTTCAGGGACTAAACTATGGCATAAAACTCCATATCATAGGTGGAATAATTCTTCTTTGATCCTGATAGCTTCTCACTGGAAAAAGCTATTGGGCGCCCCTTCTGACTCAGAATACCACCAATGCCAACCCCAGATGCATCACAGTTTACCTCAAACACCTTTTCAAAATCAAGGAATGCCAAAACTGGTGCCTCTGTCATCTTCTGCTTGACCAGTTGAAAACTGGCCTCTGCCTCCTCGGACCACTGAAAATCACGTCCCTTGAGGACGCCAATCCATGGAAACTTTTGACATCGTGCAAGGTCTTTGGTTTGGGCCACTCCAAGACCGCATTTATCTTTGACTGATCTGCATGAACACCATCAGTAGACACAACAAAACCAAAAAACGTTATAGAAGTAGTGAAGAAATAACACTACTTCTAATTGACGAATAGGCGCGTCGTCCTCAACATATCAAAAATATCACGGAGGTGATCAAAATGTGATGCCCATGTCGGGCTATAAATGAGGATGTCATCGAAGTAAACTACAACGAATTTCCCCATGAAAGGCCATAAGGCTTGATGCATAAATTTTATAAATGTGCTCGGTGCATTGGACAACCCAAAAGGCATGACCATCCACTCATACAACTTATGTTGCGTCTTAAACGCTGTCTTCAACTCATGTCCAAGCCTTATTCTGATCTGGTGGTATCCACTTTTAAGGTCGATTTTTTAGAAGACCTTAGAACCAGACGGCTGGTCTAACATATCATCCAGGCAGGGAATTGGAAAGTTGTATTTCACTGTAATCTTGTTGATTGCTCTGCTATCAATACACATACGTTAAGAGTCATCTTTCTTCAGCACCAACAGTGCAGGAATTGCATATGGGCTCATACTCTCACAGATGTAGCCCCTCTCCAATTACTCCACCACTTGTCACTGCAACTCTTCAGATTCCTTGGGACTGAGGCGATATGCCAGTCAATTAGGCAAACTCGACCTCGGAACAAGGTCCATCTGATGTTGAATATCCCTCATAGGCAACAGCCCAAGAGGAAGATCCTCTGACATCAGATCAGAAAACTCTGCTAGCAGTTGTTGCACCTTTGCTGGTAAATCTAGATGTGCGTCTGTTGCACTATTCCCACAAGGCAGCAGAGCATAGACCACGTCTCCACGCTCAACCTCAACTAAAAACTTGAACAAAGAAAGCATGTTAGTATTATTTGCTACCGGGATAGGAGTGGTTCCTTCTTGACGAGGTGCCAATACAATCTTCTTCCCCTTGATGTTAAGGGAATATGCATTTTTCGCCCATCATGAATAACACTGCGATTAAACTGCCAAGGTCTGCCTAACAATATATGACAAGCATCCATAGACACAACATCACACCAAGCATCATCAAAATATTTCCCGCTGATCGAAAAAGACACTAGGCATCACCTATCTACTGTTACCTCATTGCCATTATTCAGCCACGACAATTTTCACGGCTTGGGATGAAGGTCTGTTTTCAACTGTAATTTCTGGGCAGTGTCTTCAGACACTACGCTCTCACAATTTCCACTTTCAATGATCATCTTGCAGACTTTATCCGCAACTGTGCAAGTCGTGTGGAAAATATTGGTTCTCAACTAATCATCCCTTAAATCGCTCTTGGGAGTCAGTAGACTCTTACAAACGACTAGAGTCTCATGGCCATCTCCATACAACACATCCCCATCTTCATCATCATCAGACATAGGCTCTCCAATCTCCTCAGTTTCGTCTACCACGTGTTCCTCAATCAAGGAATTTTTGCCCTTCTAACTAGTAGGCTTCATGCACTCAGTCGCTCTATGTCCCTATTCACCATATCTGTAACGTCTAATATTTGAGTTAGAATTACCCTACAGTGGCTACTGGGCAAGATGAGATTCTTATGGGTGAACTGGCTGATTGCTTTGATAGCTTCTGATCATTGGCCTCTTGTTCTACTGTTTTTCCCTAACAAGTGCACACTGGTATGCTTTAGAAACGGTCCATAGCGAGTGAAGGCTGAGGACATCCTACAGGGGCTGTCGTAATCCCCCCAAATATCGTGCCACCATCTGCTCTTCCGTCTTAGATAAATCATTTCGGGCTATAAATTGATAGAACTCCTCCGCATAATCATTAACCGGTCTCATGTCTTGCCTCAACAAATGAAGTCGCTGAAACAAGGTTTGAGTATAGCCGAAAAGAAGGAAGTGACGCTTCATCTTCTCCAAATTAGTGATCTTGGCCTTGTTCTGCTTGTCTTGTGATTACCTCAACTACTCCAACCACGCAGATGCTTTGCCTTTGAGTTTGATGGCGACCAATTTCACTTTGACACGATCTGGGACTTATACTAAAAAATATGCTCTACCTCATTCAACTAATCTACGAATCCTTCGGCCTGTAACGTACCAGAAAACTTGGGTAGTTCCACTTTGAAATCGAGGTTTCCATAATGATCATCCCGACCACGGTGTCCCTAGAATCGGGTGTGATTGTGATATGGGTTTTCGAAACTGGCATCAGAATCTTGATCTTCCATCTCACAATCAGTGAAATCCTACTCCGCTAGACATCAGGTTAACTCTGCACCTTGCCGCTGTAAATCCTCAATCATCACATCTTGAACGTTATGATCACTGTGTGGTTCTTCCTCGTTCAAAACCTGCCCTCGATGACCATGACCACTAGCCATGGGAACTGATGAAATCTCACCTCAGGAAGATGCTGAAGCTCTGATACCAACAAACGATGGGTAGAATAGCGATTATTTTGTAGGCTAGTTTCAATAGATAATTCACAGGGAGAGAATACAAGAGAATCGCCCAAAAAACACAGAGAAACACCTCTGATGTTCAATTCAAAATTATGCAATCAACCAATGTCTGTAAATCCGCCCACAAGCCTGACTATATTGCTAAAAACTGTCATTATTAGAATTTTATCAAAAATAGCAAAATCCCAATAAGCATGCCAAAATAAAATACGTAATAAAATAAGTAATTTGCCAAAAATCTGGCCCAAATCTGGTTCAAAATCACTTCCTAAGCGATAATTGAAATATTACCATAAAAGGAAAATATAACTAAAAATGGGGATTTGGAAGGGAAAATAGTGGATTTTGACCTCGAAAAAGATGTGCACCAAGCTCAGCTTGATGCCCACGACATGCACGCCAAAAAGAGCTTTCCGAATTAGGGTCATATGTGCGATTCTGATACCGTAGCCAAAGTTATAGCCAAAATACCGAAACGCACCCAAAACTGCCCCAATTAGGAAAAGATTATGATTTCCTGCCATCTTTGCTCTAATCTGCCAACTCAAGGAATCTTAGTGCCAAAAACGTTCCATCTGACAACTCAGCATCATCTGACTCAGATCGTCCTGTATCAAATCTTTACAAAAATTCAGTTTATAAGTTTGAATATCAGAAATCGCCTTATTCTTTATAAGCTCTGTTAGCCCATGTTCACTCATGTAACCAAGCCTCTTGTGCCACAGATATGAGAGATCCTTTGGAATCTTTCGTAGTCGCAACACCACTGTCGCTGATTGTCTCACCTACCAAAATGTAAAGATTCCCCATCTTCTCACCTTTCATCAACCTTTAGTTTTTCAGATTCTAGGATGACTCGACATCTTATCTCATCTAATGCCCGCAATGAGATCAGATCTCAACGAGATCTGATTTTTCTTTAGATTAGGCGCATGCCTAACCTCAGTAAGAATATAAACACAGTCATCAAACATCTTTATTCTGATTTACCGATACCCATTACTTCACATACACTGTTATTCCCCATCAAAATTGTCCCACCATTGGCTACCTTGTACTAGTCAAACAAATCCCTGTACGGATACATGTGATATAATGCTCCTGAATCTTGGATCCATTTACCATCTACCTGACTGGACCCTAATAGTGCACACAGTAGATCTTCATCAGAATTCGACTTTGCAACACTAGCCTATTGCGAAGTTCCTTCATCACTCTTATCTTTATTCAATCTTTGCTTGCAATATTTGCGAATATGTCATTAGATTATTTACGAAAGTAACATATAATATCCTTTCTGTCACCCCATGGATTTGGGCCTGCTGTTTCCTCACGTTGATTTATTATTCCCTTTAGATTTTAATCTCTTTTGTGATCATGGTTTTGACTCCATTTGTTAATAAGACTAATCACTTTGGAGTTAGATTCGAGTTATTTTTTCAATTCGTCTGAAAGAAGTGCTGCTCTCACTTCTTTGACGACAATAGTATCCTTACCATAAATGCATGTGGTAACAAGGTACTCATAAGATACAGGTAATGAGGTGAGCAAGAGAAGTGCAAGATCTTCTTCAAGTTTCACCTCAATGCTTAATAGTTCACTAACTATGTTATTAAACAAATTCAAATGATCATTAATACGCGTAATAGCCTTCATACGAAGTGTGTAGAGTTGTTTCTTTATGAAGAGCTTATTTGACAGCAACTTTATTATATAGAGAGATTTCATCTTCTTCCACAGATCTACAGTCGTCTTTTTGTGAAGAACGTAATACAAAATTTCATCGGACAAACACAATCAGATAGTGTTTACGGCTCTCTTATCAAGAGAGATTCACTCTCCATCAGACGTCTCTTCCTTCTTCCCTATCTCCTTTACAAGTAGAGCATCATCAATGCCTTATTGGACAAGGAGATCTGTGACCTTGACTTACCACAAAGTAAAGTTATTCTTCCCCGAAAACTTCTCCAACTCGAATCGTGCATTCAAGACCTTTATTGTCATTGTGGCGTAAGCCTTGTTCTAATACCACTTGTTAGGAATTCAACCACACACCACCGAACTCCCTATCACGATGAATATGGAAAAAGAAGAAGACACAAAAGCAATCACACACAACACAAAAGGATTAACGTGGTTCACCTAATCTAGGGCTACGTCCATGGAGTATATGCATTATATTTATGAATGTTTATAACACACATACTCTCTTCTCTCTAATGCACACGCAGTTAAACCAATGACGTAGTCCTTCAAGAACAGAGAAGAGATCTATCAGAATATAGTAACAATTTCAATACAAGAATGACTTCAATTGGATGCTTCAATCCCCAAACCTTCCTTCAATACCTTGCCTCTTAAAGTATTCACCAGTTTTCACTATGCAGAAAACTGTCTTGAAACCCTAGAATAACCTTCTATTAATAGGTTCCAACATTCATTATGAAATTTTGACCAAAAATCTTCTAAATTAGCCAAGCCATCCAAATCCGCAAAACTAATCCGCCCAGAATCGATCGATCGATTTCCCAAATCGATCGATCGATTTCAACCCAAGAGTTTGCCATATGATTTATGCTCAGAATCGATCGATTGATTTCAACCCGAGAGCATACTTTATTGCCTTGTTTCAATATGTTAACATGAACAATATTCAATCATCATAGGAATCCATTTCTATACTATTATTAAAATTAAAATGGAGTGTTATTTTTTTCCATTTTGTTTTCACAATTTTTACAAAGAAAATATCATTATTTATCCTAATCCACCTCTAAGTCAAACTTAATAACAATTGTGTAGCACCGGGAAAGATTACTAGCAAGAAAGATCGAAAATCCAACCCAATCCCAACGCACACAAGAAGAAAACATTGAGCTTTCTAGGTTTTTGTCCTCTCTTGAGTCCCCCTTCGAAAAAACCTCCAGCCTCTACCATTGTTCGCACGAAAAATTATAAATGGAGGACAGATTTATTGAGGACAAAGTGCATGTGGCTGACATGATAAGACATTATTGGCTGCCCGACCTACATTAATTGAGCCCCACTGCACTTATATATATATATATATATATATGGGAAAAAGGTAAATGCGCTCGGGGGTAGAGATTTCTCTATGCTCCCCCAATGGGGAGCGGACACGTGGAAAGTGCTTTTGCACTTACCCGGATTAGCCACTGCGGGGGTTTCCTAATGTCAGTGGTAGGTAAAGTAGGCAGTAGGGGAATTAGGAAAGGCTATACCTGACGGCTGCTGGAAGGAAGCGTTGTTCCTAAGGGGAAGGTCTTGTCGAATATAATGACGATAAATTTTTTCAAAAATTGCTACATGGCGGTAATTTTTTTCAAAAATTGCTACAGGTTCCTTCTTTTTTCCTCCTTATTCAGGTTCATCCTCTCTATTATTTTATTTCCTCTCTTAGGCTTGCAACTTTCTCATTTTTCCTAGAGCTCTGATTGGATAGAAGTACAAAGAGACAACTTTCTCCTTTTCCTGGAGGGACGTACTGGACAGAAGCGCAGAAGAGGCAACTTTCACGAAAATCCCCGAGCGCAAACTGGATAGAAGCGCAAAAGAGATAAGTTTCTCTATTTTTCTGGAGTTCGTACTGGATAGAAGCGCAGAAGAGTCAAGTTTCTCTATTTTTCTGTAGCACGTACTAGATAGAAGTGCATAAGAGACAACTTACAGCGCAGAAGAAAGCTCTTTCTCTATTTTTCTGGAGCACGTATAGGATAAAAGCGCAAAAGAGACAACTTTCTCTTTTTTGAGGTAGCACGTACTAGATAGAAGAGCAGAAGATTGACATTTAAGATAAGTATTAATTCATTTTCCTGTGTATTATTTTTAACTTACAGAACATTCAAATATATATGGCATCAGATGCGTCATCGCTTATGCGCCCACACGACGATGCTTCGTATGTGAATCAATTTTCTCATCTGCTCGTAGTTGATGGATCTCTTCACTTATTTATAAGGTGGAGATACCGCTTCTTATTTGAAGCGATAGGAAGCGACGACGTAAAGATTGAGAAGCGACTGGAATGGGTTACAAGTGATGACGCTATGTGTTAGCGACGACGCAACGGTTGAGAAGCATTTGAAAATATATAAATTATAAGCACACACTTCTTATTTGAAATGATAGAAAGCGACAATGCAAAGATTGAGAAGCGACGACACTACAAGTTAGAAGCGCCATTGCTTTCATATTGAAGCACTGGTGCTTTGTATGGCCGCGTCTTCGCTTCCTTGTGGATCAGTTTCCTCATCTACTCGTAGTTGATGGATTCCTTCACTTATTTACAGGGAGGAGATAAAAAAATATAAGTATTCAAAAATATATAATTTATAAGCACACACTTCTTATTTGAAGTGATAGGAAGCGAAGGCGCAAAGATTGTGAAGCGTCATCGCTTCCATATTGAAGCGCTTGCACTTGATATGACAGCGTCATCGCTTCCTACGTAATCTATTTCCTTATTAGACTATTTTTGGTCTAATGCAGGGTATTGTTATGGACTCGATTGAAGGATTCAATATAGGTGGTGTTGATTTAAATCTCTCCCCTGAGTGATTTCTTCTGTAACAGGAGTTCCACTTGGTGGTGATAGGGATATCATAATATTAGATTCTTGTGAAGGTGCGGAGAATATGAGCGAGGAATAGAAGCCACGTGTGAGCTTGAAGTTCCAATCTGAAGACAAGGCATATGACTTCTATAATTTATACGCGAAGAAAGCTGGTTTCAGCGTTAGGATAAATAACACCTATAAATCTATAAAGGGGGAGATTATAAAGAGAAAATATGTATATTCGTTTGAAGGGTTCAAGCAGCCTGACAAGCGCAAATTACATGCCAATATAAAGTGTTCAAGAGATAACAGATGAAGATGTGAGGCAAGGTTAAAGATTAGGATCGATGAGCGAAAGTTATGGGAGGTTATGGACTTTAGAGAGCCTCATAATCATCAACTGTATTCACCTTCAAAGGTGAAGGAATTACGATCACTTAATAAGTTGAATGGGATAAGTAAATCGTTGGTAGGAGCATTTGATGGCATAATTCCTTCTTCAAAGATTTCTTCTATCTTGTCAAGTTTAGATGGAGAGGCTGGCGTGACTATAAACCCTCAACAAACTCAGGATTACCTAAATAAGATAAGAAAGGAGAGTAACATCGATCTGCTGTGCATGAACGTGATCAAATCCTTCATTGATAGGTAAAATAAAAGGGATGGTTTTTTCTTTGAAGTCGAACTAGACGAAGAAGGTCATATGTATAGTATATTTTAGGCTGATCACAGGTGGTGTATCAAGAGTTCGATGATGTGGTGGTATTCGGCACCACTTATAAAATAAACAAATCGATACTACCATTTGCCCCATTCATGGGGGTCAACCATCATTGGCAGTCGATGCTTTTTGGATATGCATTGCTCACAAATGAGACAGAGGAAACCTTCATTTGGTTGTTTAAGGCGTGGCTAAAGTGCATGGGTGATAAGAAACCTAATGCAATCATCACCGATTAATGCAACGAGATGAGCAAGGCCATCTCTGAAGTTCTTCCTGGGACCACGCATCGCCTCTGCTTATGGCACATAGGGAGGAATGAATTAAATCATCTCTCTCAGCTGAAGGTAAAGTTTGAGAATTTCGAGCGAAAGTACAATTAGTGCAAGTTCAGTAAAATGATTGATGATTTCAAAAGGAGATGAGCATCACTAGTCGATGAGTTTCAATTGCAAGACAACAAGTGGTTGAAACAAATGTACGCTCTTAGAAGAAAATAGATTCCATGCTACTTGAGCGATACCTCTTGGGTCGGCATGACCACTACGCAACACGAAGAAAGTATAAATTTTTTCTTCGATACCTATGTCAATACCCAAACGAGCTTAACAGAATTTGTCAAGTAATACGATCTTGCCGTCCAATCACATCGCGATAGAGAAAATAGGGAGAATTTCGTCTCAATGTCTACGACACCGGTGCTCTTGTTTGAAAATTTAATCAAGAGGCATGCCATTGCTATGTATACAAGAACTATGTTCGATAGATTTCACTCTGAGTTCTGAAAGTTTGCCTCTTTAAAGGCCTAAAAGGTGCTCGAAGAGGAAGTTGAGGCGCTTATTGTATTCCAAGTTTGTAAAAGTGGTAAAAGTGGTGGGGATGCTAGGGAGGATAGCAGTCAAACATTCAAAGTTCGTTTCGAATGTGGAGATGCCACGACCACTTGAAATTGCAAGCACTTTGAGACAGAGGGTTTTTTGTATTCTTACATCTTCAAAGTTTACTTCAAGGAAGAGGTAGACCAAATTCTTTCTAAGTATATTCTGCATCGATGGATGAAAGATGCTAGATACAGTACTGTAAGTTTGGGGGTGAGTGACAAAGAGGATTCCAACTCTGTCTCTAGGATGAAAATATGGAAGGTGAGAAAAGCTGGACTGAAGGGATAGAATCGAATCGCTTGGTAGATTACACGTTGGAAGGGATGATGAAACTATTAGGTGTAGAGGCCATTAGAACGGAAGAGGAGAATGAAAGAGGGACTAGCATCGCATCCTGTCCGAGCGCCTCCTCCCAGCCTAGCGAAAGAATTTCATTGCAAGAACATGCCAATATTTCAGTGCGAGATCCAATACGATGTGCCACCAAAGGTAGGCCAAGCAACAATGACAGAATAAAGTCTGGAATCAAGGTTGGTTTTGAACAATCATAAAAGAAGAGACGCCATGGTAAGAGTTGTGGTCAGTTGGGACATAAATTCACAACTTACGAGCTTTTGAAGGTCAAGATGATGGCTGATAGCGCTAGACAGAGCCAAACAAAAGAAGACACGAGGGAATGTGCGGTCTCACCGAGTCACACTGATTAGGAAGTGCAGACGCATCCATTTGAAGTGTCATCACTTCATATATAAAGCATGGGCGCCTCTCTTTCGATGCGCTGACACTTCGCTATATTATATTTGTTGTCATGTGGCTAGCCTATGGTAATCTGTTCATGTGTTAAATTTTTTACCTTTTTATGTGTTCATTCTCAATTATTTAAGGATTGATTTCTACATTTTGTGACCATCATTTAGAGGGGACGACGTCACATACGAGAAACGACGGTGTTCGTGAAGGAAGCGATGCCGCTAAGTTTTTGAAGCGTGGTAGCTTCGTCATTAAAGCGTCTGTGTTGGCACTTCTTTTAATTCTCATGCGCCTATTGGATCTCAGGCAAGTGAAGCGCCTGTAACTCAACCTGGAACCATTGATAATGTTAATTTTTCGTAAACAGTTTCCTGTTGATTGACATTTTCCTTTTCTCATGAAGCATTAATTTACTTACTACTCAGAGTTATTTATGAAGAAAAAAAATTTACTAATCTGGGTACAGAAGTTTTCATTTATAAATCAAATATATTTCTTTACATCGTCTTTCTTTCCACTGTCTTTCTTTATCATAAATGGGTCTTGTTGTCGAAGCTCCATCGCATCTAGATTGAAGCATCATCGCATCTTAGTTGAAGCACTATTGCCTCTTGGTTGATGTGAAGGCGCTTCCCAGTTCTGTGACGTCAATTCCCATTTATATCATCTTCCTTTATTGTAAATGGGTCTAATGAAATTGAACATCGGTCTAATGCCTGCTAATGCTGGATAGAGAAGCATTATCACTGATTCACAGTGAATCAATATTATGAAAAGCGTAAATGCTTCGAGTAGTAGGAGGTGCAGACGCCTCTCAATCGAAGCGTGGTCGCATCGTTCTAGAAGTGTTGGCGCGTGACATTGTATTTTCAGTATCGGCTCTTCATTTTCGATATACTTATCTTACTAGAACTATAATTAGAAACAAGTAAAAAATAACTTACTACTCATGCTAAAAGATTTCATTCATAAATCAAAATTATATCTTTATGTCAAAATACTTTCTATACACCGTCTTCTTATACATTGTCTTTCTTTATTGTAAATGGCTGATGAAATTGAATAAGGTTTTGGTTGGGGGAGGATGCCACATTTTATGAAAATGTTGGAGGTGATGGTTGGCAGTGGAGGTAGCGGTGGAGGTAGAGGTGTAAGCGGGTGTGGGGAGTTTGTTATGCTGGCGGTGGAGATGATGGCGGTTGTTGTGGTTGGGGTGGAGGCGGAAGAAGAACAGGCTACGGAGCCGGGAGAAGAAGCACCGGCTCCGAAGGCGGGAGAAGAAGGGGCTTGAGGTGTCCCACCACAGGCAGCATAACTTGAAGGTCGTTATCATCCAGAATGACAATAACTTCTTCAGGGGGAGGGGGAACCTCATCCTCGTTGTCAGGGACGACAACCAGTTCGTTGTCATAAGGGATGTTAATAACTGAACCATCATAGGAACTGATAAAATGCTGACACGCGATATGGTGGCTCGTCCTCAAAATGTTATGACGCATTTTGGTATGGGCAAAGGAAGATGTAATGATAATCCAAGGAGATACAGAAGATGAAAAAAATTGGGTGCAATGATACCCTTTAAATAGCGATTTGTCATGCAACTTCATTAAACTATTGTAGGTGTACTTCTTCTTTATTGCGCCGGCCGTGCATAATCTATGAACTTATCCCGAAATACGATAAGAAGCACACAACTTTTTAATGTTACCAATGACGCTTATCGTTAGAAGCGATATTGCTGATAAATCGACGCGTCTTCTCTTCTAATAAGAAGCGTCATCGCTCTTAAATAGAATTTTCATTGCTTCTAAATAGAAGCGCCATCGCTTCAATTACCTGTGATGACGCTTCTTGAAGGTAGGCGTTTCATTTTTCTGAATTTTGAGGATTTCAAATCGTGGAGTGTGTTTTCTTTCTAGGCAGTATTTTTTAACATATTTTATTGCTACGGCTCTTCGTATCCCAAAAAAAATGCCTTTTAGCCTTCCGTCACTTTTATCTTCATTCCATATCCTTTCTTTTGCTTTCGTCCCCAAACCAAACTCCCTTCACCATGGCAGAGCAACTTGAGTTATTGTCCGAGATTACAGAAGCGTTTCGTCTTCTTGATTGAACCTTCTAAGTTCGACGATCGGGGATATTAAGGAACTTCTCGCCCAGAAGAAAAAGAGGTTTCAAAGTCTGATGAATGTGATTCAACCCTTGATGGCCACAATTGAAGATATTTCTTACAAGTTGGAGAGGCGACTGTGCGAATTATGATGCAATCCCAAGGGGGAGTCGTCTACCTCTCCACCCTCTTGATGTCTTAGGTGGCTGAGTTTTGTTGGTGTCTGTCTATCTCTATAGATTTTTCTTAGGTTTTCTTGTTTCTTCTACTCTGTATTTTTGTAAGTAGTACTTTATAAGAATAAAATATCTTTTATTTATATGAATTCGATCTCACAGCTTTTCGTTTAAATGAAAGGGAGAAAGCGCTTTAAATTATAAGCGTCATCGCTTCAATTACGAGCGGGGACGCTTCTTGAGTATACTGGCGCAACTTTCATGCAATCTTGTCCAACATAATTTATTGCAATGACTGTTCATATTCTAAGCGTCGTGTCATCGACTTTAAGCGGCGTGTGAGTGGCCTTACGATTTTTTAGGGGTGTGCTGTCTTTTTCCACAGAATTCGTTTTGATACGCTCATTAATTGAAGCATTGACGCTTACATCATAAGTGTAGCAGCTTCCTTCTCCAATGCCCCTTTATCGTCGGATTTTCTTCTCTTTCTTGTACAATGATATTCTGTAATTAGTCTCAGTTTATATGAATACAAACACTTTCATTTAGTTTTATGAAAAGGGATAATTCTAGCTTCTAAGGATAATTTCATGAAATTTAGAGGCGATGACGCTTCCAATTAAATGCGACGATGCTTACAATTAGAGGCAATGGCGCTTCCAATTAAAAGCGATGATGCTTCCATTTAGAAGCGATGGTGACATCTATTTAGGGCTAGCGCTTTGACTTAGCGGCATTATTATTAGTGGCATGATTATTAATATATTCATATATTAAAGCTACTAGCACTTCAGAAAGAGAAAGGAGAGACATCAACAGAGCGCTAGTAATACAAAAGCACAGATTGTATTAATGTATTCATATTTTTAAAAAAAGAACAACAAACTGTACAAGAAATGTCTGGTTGAATCTTTTGGCCTGGGGGACTAATTTGGGCTAGCACTTTGCACAAATTTTATCGGTCATATCAATACAATCTCTGCCTCGGCTATCACTAATATTCAAAGGCCTCATGGTGCAGGTCGCTTCTTATTAATTGCACTAGCGCTTTTGTTGGACTACTTGTGACATCACTGAATAAAAGAAGATAAAATAAATAAAAATTTACAAATCATGCATTCGAAGGTTTCATTCATAACTCAAAACTATTTCTTTATATCTTTTTTCTTTACACTGTCTCTATTTATCATAAATGGGTCTGATTCAGCCCTTAACGAGGTGACCGCAAGCATCCTTACGAGTAAGAGAATGAATGGAGGAGTACTTTTCCTATGAAAATTTAGTACTTTTCGAAGATTTAGTACTTTTCCTATGAAAATTTTGAAAGTAGGCTTTAGTACTAGTGCATCTACCTTCTTCCTTTTTCATGTAGACATTTGAAAGAATTGGAATGAAGGGAAAGAAGGTGTGACGACCCGACTTTTCCAATCCCTCAGGTATAGGAAAGGCCGGTTCGCCAACCTATCGAATAAACGATAAGCCGGACAAACAGGGCACATATCAGAGTAAAGCGCAATAAATATCCATAGCTAAAATAAATGCGGAAGCAATTAAAAGTAAAGAACCACTGATGATGGCCGACCATCATCGAAACATGGCTCATAACAGAAATCAACGTCAAATATAAAACTATGGTATCCAACTAAAATGGGCCCACAAATTCAAGTCTAGCTCTCACCACAAATAAGAAAATCAGTAAGTTCTATACTGGGAAAAACTCCTCAAGAGGAATCTCAAGCTCTTCCTCGAGACGCAGTAGGGATCGATCTCATACGAATAGCCACGTCAATACCGAACACACGTATAGTGAGTGAGCTAACCAACAAAGCGCAGTAGAAGAAAGACAACAACGACATTTTACTTTAACTAACATGGTTTCAAAACAAATATCGGAATATAGCTTGTCAAACATATAAGCAGATAATAAACTGAATTTAGGTGCGGAAATCATATGATTTATTTCTAAATGTGTGAAAGCAGTTTGAAGAACAGATCACGGTGTTTGATGTCTTAGTTTCTCTAACTTCTATATGCAAAGTTCAGTAATTCATGACTTAATCCTCAACTTAAAAATACCTCCCGAGTAAACTATATCTCGAGAGCAGGAATATAGCCGATGGGAACCCCTACCTACCATCGTCGTTCATGAACCCTTTTTCGTGACAACAAGCCCTGCGTAATGAAGGAAACTTGTGCGGAAGTTGTTGGAATTTTTGAGTCGTTGGTCAATCAATCATAAAACAAATGCAGATACTAATATAATCAGATGGAAGTCTCTTATACATAGTTCAGGTTCTTGATTTCAGATCTTCAGAGCTTAAGCAGATTCAGGTTTCAGGATTCAAGTAGATTTAGATTTTTAGTCCTTCATATCAATTTCAATTTAAAGATGTGATTTCACTCGCAAATGCAAGTTCAAAGATTTTAATTCAAAATATCCATGCGAATTAAAATAAAATACTGTAAAGATGAGATTCTCCTACCTAAAACTCGGAGTTATGCGAAGTCAAGCAAGGTCCTATTGATGACCTCTCGCCCTCAATCTACATCACAATATACGTTCATGCATTAAGATAAACTCTGATTACTAATAATATAGACCTATTTAAGCGTTTCCTCAAAAACAAGTCAAAACAGGCAAGTTGCGCCAATCCTAGAATTTGACGTAACATTCTCATATTTTTTTGACTATTAAGACGATTGATTCATGTGTTGGTCAAAACATGAAAGTTGTAGATTTTTATATTAGCTTTCCAACGCAAAAAGAATCGTCTCAATCGGAGTTCGAGATAAAAAGTTGTGACTAAAATACTAAGACAATACCGGAGTTCGGTGATACCTCGCTCGAGCGATGATAATAGCTCGCTCGAGCGATTTGATGTAACATTCTCATATTTTTTTGACTATCAAGACGATTGATTCATGAGTTGGTCAAAACATGAAACTTGTAGATTTTTCTATTAGCTTTCCAACTCAAAATGAATCGTCTTAATCGGAGTTCGGTATAAAAAGTTATGACTAAATTACTAAGGTAATGTTGGAGTTCGGTGATACCTCGCTCGAGCGATGATAATAGCTCGCTCGAACGATTTGACGTAACATTCTCATATTTTTTTAACCATCAAGACGATTGATTCATGAGTTGGTCAAAACATGAAAGTTGTAGATATTTCTATTAGCTTTCCAACGCAAAAAGAATCGTCTTAATCAGAGTTCGAAATAAAAAGTTATGACTAAAATACTAAGGCAATGTCGAAGTTCGGTGATACCTTGCTCGAGCGATGATAAAAACCGACGGGTTTCCTCAACGATTCGCGCCGCGATCGATCCCACGAGTTCACAGAGACAACTCCAACACACCCCCAATGATCTCAACCTTTCCCAATAGCCAACTACGAATCCAAGGTTGATTCAAGTTCTTTCTAAGGTTTAAGTGTTTTCAACAAAGAGGGTTCTAGAGAAGGAGGTTTTCTAAACCGATCTCCTACGATGATTGAAGAAGAGAGAAGGAGTTTCACACGATTGGGTAACTATCCTCTCTTAACAAAACCTAGTATAATGCGGGAATGCAATTCCTTCTTATAATAGGATTGCTCACAAAGTAAAACACACACACACACATCTTATGTATTATACACTTCTAATTTTAAAACTCAAGTCCGGTGTTGAGCGGCTACACCGAGGTCGGTGCACAACTTTCGCACGAGTGTCCAAATGGGCTCTAAATTAAAATCTGTCCGCACAATCACATCTCGATAAAAATCTAAAATAAATGGTGACGTCGGTTGCCGAGCTGAATACACACACAGGGTCAGTCTAACTCGGGTTCAAAATACGGGTCTTTACAGAAGGAGAAGTGAAAGTTGAGACAAGTTGGTTGAGGAGGAGGACGGGTTGAGGAAAGAGAATGAATGGAGGAGGAGCAAGGATGGGGTCTTACAATTTTAGCTCCATCAAGAGAGATGACTCCCTCTTGTTATAAATTTTCAACCCACCATCCTAGTAGAGGAAGTCGCACAGACGACACAACGTTTGATGGTGAGGTTGGTGACATCGTGAAGAAATGAGGGGAGGTGAGAAGTTGGAATGGGTCGCTAGCGCTTCAACTTTTCTAATCTCTTTATTGCACTCAGAAGTTCGGCTTTTTGCTTTTCAAGGATTCGATCAAGCCCACTATTTAGTTTGCCATGATCTGGTTCTTCCGCCATGGGGTTAGGGCTAGGAGACGGAGAAAGATGATGGGTTTGGAATGAGAAGAGTTTGTGACGGGACGTGGCTTTATATGAAAAACTGACAAGGTTTAAAACGTCACTTCGAAATAAATTTCGAGGGTCGGTGGAGGAACTTCACTCAAATAACGGGCCACTGTTTGATGTTACCCATGGCGCTTGTTAATAGCAGCGTCATCGCTTCTAATTCGAAGCGTCATCGCTTCTAATTTGAAGCGTTATCGCTTAAATCACGAGCGGTGACGCTTCTTGACCTAAGCGGGGTTTCGTTTATTAGAATTTCGATGACTTAAAAATTATAGACTGTGTTGTCTTTTCAGGCAGTCTTTTCTAACATAATTTATTACAGTGATTGTTCGTATCCCACCTAGTAAAAACGACTCTCGAGGAACTTCAAATGGTAGATTTTATTATATTTTCACCCGGTCTTATCCAACATTAATTATTCCAGCAGCTGCTCGTATCCCAATAAAAATGCCTTAATCATGCCGCTTCATATGCAAGTATCCTAATAATCATGCAGGTAATAATAATGCCTCTAGCTTAAAGCACTGACGCCCCATTACCATAGCGTTGATGCCTCATTACAAAAGCATTAACGCCTCAGTTGAAGAGTAACTTAATAAATCCCGTATATTAAAAATTCTCGCGGACTTCGGTTTGACACGTCATCTCCCTATATTGTTCGTATTCCAATACAAAGCGCCGTTTAGACTTCCGTCTCAGGCTCTCAGCTATCCAATAAAAACTTACTTATAACAAAGCAAAGTGCTGACGCGGCCACAAAGAGCGACTATGCTTCAAGTTACAAGCGTCAACGCTCAAATAAGTCGAACCGTATCGAATTTAAATTAATACAATATTTCTTAATTGTACTGTTTGTTGTTCATTTTTTTAATATATGAATAAATTAATATAATCTCTGTTTTTTGATATGCTAGTAGCCCTAATAATCATGCCGCTAATAATAAGAAGCGTCATCTTTTCTAAATGGAAGCATCAATGCTTCTAATTGGAAGCGCCATCGCTTTTAATCATGTGTTGGCGCTTCGATTGATAGCGAGGTCTCTTTTTGACGCAAGCAGCGTTTCGTTTATTACTAATCTGGGGCGATATCGCCAATAAAAAAGCAAGCCTTAATATTCGGCTCGCTTCATTTTGATGCGTCATTGCTTTTAACTAGAGCGTTATAGTATATTTACAAATCTGTAACTTTTGGGATAAGAGAGACAAAAAGAAATTCTCTATTAACTGGCTCCCTCTTGCTGTAGGTGTAGATTGATACAAACTTTTCTTTTGTCGTTTAAATTAATACAATCTGTGCTTCCAAGCCACGTGTTATCGATTCTAAGCCGCGTGTCAGTGGCGTTACGATTTTCGAGGGGTGTGCTATTTTTTTTCGCGAACTTTGGTTCGATAGGTCATCTCCCTGTCATTTATTACCATTGTCAGAGTATTAACACATAGCACCTTTCTGTGCGAAGTGGCGGTTCATATCCCAATAAAAATGCCTTTTATGTCTATCTTCATATTTGAGTACCTTTAAATCCACCCACCAAATCTTTGAGTTCACCCACGATGAAACACATTGACTTGGTAGAATCAGATGATTGAGATCGTTTATCCTCCCAATCTTTCACATGATGGATCTTGAGATCATGGGCCAACCATCAGACGGTTAGAATTTTTTCTAGGTTTTATTTTTGCTGGAGATTTCGTATCAACCGCAACAAATCCTCAATTAAGACGCGTCGTCGCTGCCAAATCGAAGCGTTATCGATACGAAATCACTTCTAAATCGAGGATTTGTGTTGTAATTTTGCTCGGGCTTATCCAACATTAATTATTCCAGCGGATGCTCGTATCCCAATAAACGTACAAGTGTAAGTTGACACTTAATACAAACTTTGTTGTTGTGGTTTAATTTAATACAATCTGTGCTTTCGAAGCATCATAGCTTATGTTCGAAGCGCCATCGTTGTAAATTCGATGCGTCATCGCTTTAAATTTGAAGTGAATTATTTTATATTTTCACGCTGTCTTATAACATTAATTATTATTCGTATCGCAATAAAAAAGCATTTTTTCTCAGAAAATTTGAAAACACCTTTTAGCATTTCGTAAATTTATTCTTTTGACCATATCTTTTCGCTTCTCATTTGGAGCGTCATCGCTTATATTAGAAGTGTCATAATTGTAAATACGACGCGTCATCGCTTCTTTTTCGAAGCAGATTGTGTTGTATTTTTGCGTGGTCTTATCTAATATTAATTATTGCTCGTGTCACAAAAAAATACCTTTTAGCCTTCCGTCACTTTCATCTTCCCCATGCACCTATTATTAGAAGCGTCACCGCTTCTTCTCAATCGAGATCGTTTATCCTCCCAATCTTCTTAATTGAAGCGTCATCGCTTCGTAATCAAAGTGTCATTAGAAGCGGCATCGCCTTAGCTATCCCTAAAGTATAATTCGGTGTAAAGCGGCGACCGACCTTACTTCATTTATTACCATTGTCAGAGTATTAACACGTAGTACTTATTATGTGCAATATGACACGTGGCCCTTTTTGTGCGAAATGGCGGTTCGTATCCCAATAAAAAATACCTTTTATATCTATCTTCAATTTTTAGCACCTTTAAATCCACACACCAAATCTTTGAGTTCACCCACGATGAAACACATTGACTTGGTAGAATTAGATGATGGAGATCGTTTATCCTCCCAATCTTTCACACGATGGATCTTGAGATCAAGGGCTTACCAACAGACGGTTAGAAAATTTCCTAGGTTTTATTTTTGTTGGAGATTTTGTGTCGACCACAACAAATCCTTAAGTAAGATGTGTCGTCACTTCCAAATCGAAGCGTTTTTGCTATGAAATCACTTGTCAATCACGAGCGGTGACGCTTCTTGACCTAAGTGGGGTTTCGTTTATTAGGAATTTCGAGGACTTTGAAAATATATACTGTGTTATCTTTCCATGCAGTGTTTTCCAACATAATTTATTGCAGTGACTTCGTATCCCAGTAAAAACGATTCTCGAGGAGCTAGAAATGGTATATTTTGTTGTATTTTCGCCCGGCCTTATCCAAGTAAAAATGCCTTCTAGCCTTTCGTCAGTTTAACCTTCACTTCATATCCCTTTTTCTACCTTCTGTCCCCAAACCTGTCCCCCTCCACCATGGCCAACTCTGAGATTATCGAAGGCTTCAGAAACCCCGATCGTATTATTGAATGTTTGAAGGCGGATGTTTTGAAACAACAGCTCGCGCTTCTAGCAGAGACGCAGGCGCGGTTTCAAAGGTTGAAGGACGAGGTTGAAGACATTTCTGCCGCGATTGAAGACATTTCTGCCAAGTTTGAGGGGGAGTCGTCTACCCCTAAAAGATGGCTTCTCCGACGGCTTTGCTAATGTCTCTTCTTCTTCTTTTCTATGTTTATTTTTTATTTTTTATCTTGTATGGTTTGTTGTTCATTTTTTTTAGTATATGAATACATTAATACAATCTCCAATTTTATCATTTAAATTGATACAATCTCTCCTAATCTTTCACATGATGGATCTTGAGATCATGGGCCAACCATCAGACGGTTAGAATTATTCCTAGGTTTTATTTTTGTTGGAGAATTCATGTTGACCGCAAAAAATCCTCAAGTAAGACGCGTCGTCGCTTCCAACTTGAAGCATCATCGATACGAAATCACTTCTAAATCAAGGATTGTATTGTAATTTTGCTCGAGCTTATCCAGCATTAATTATTCCAGCGGATGTTTGTATCCCAATAAAAGTACAAGCGTAAGTTGACACTTACACATCATTACGAAGCGTTGACGTGGCTATAAAGAGCGACTGCACTTTAAGTTACAAGCATCATCGCTCAAATTAGATGTTTATTAAAGCGTCATCACTTCTAAATTAAAGCGTTAATGCTCCTGAGCCGAACCGTCAAGGGCCTAAAGCACAGGTCGAAGCGTTAGCCCTAATATTCAGGGCGCAGTCGCTTCTTATTAATATTGCTAGCGCTTGCGTTAGATACTTGTGCCATTACTGAATAAAATAAGATAAAATAAAAAAAAATTTACAAATCATGCATTCGAAGGTTTCATTCATAATTCAAAATTATTTCTTTACATCGTCTTTCTTTACACTATCTCTATTTATCGTAAATGGGTCTGATAAATTTCATGATGATTTTGATGCATTGGATGAATCTAGCAGATCCTGATTCAGCCCTTAATGAGGTCACCGCAAGCATCCATAGGAGCAAGGACAGTACTTTTCCTATTAAAATTTTAAAAGTAGGCTTTAGTACTAGTATATCTACCTTCTTCTTTTTTCATGTAGGCATTTAAAAGAATTGAAAACCACGTGTCATCTAAATCCAAAGTGGGCCGAGACAGTGGAGACGAGGAGGTTGAGGCCAAGGCGGAAGAAGGAGAAGGGAATGAAGGGATGAGCATCTTCGGAGAAAGGGAGGAGAAAGGATCGCTCCTCCAAGAGCTATCGAACACTCCTCTGTGCCCTTCTTTATCTTGCATCCTCACTACTACCCATCCTCACTGTATAGGAAGTCGCATTCTGGCTGGATTGTGATGGGAGATATGTTAGGAAGTAGGGAAAGATGGATTCTTGGTATATGGTTCAGTTTTGGGTGAGGTTTAGGGTGAAGGCTAGTTTCGGTGGATGATTCAGCATCAAGTATAGGTCGCTGGTGCTTCAAATCTTCTACTTTCTGGATTGCAGCCAGGAGTTTGGCTTTATATTTTTTCAGGATTCTATCAAGTCTTTTACTGAAATCACTTGGGCGATGCTCTTTTATCATAGGGTTTATGGTTATGAATCTTAGGAAGACGAATGAGATTGCTGGGTGAAGGTCTGGTTTTATAGGGAAGGGAACGGTTCTGAACAGTCACTTCGAATTGAATATCAAGGTGTAGGTATTAAGGCTTGGGTAGTTGGCAAGTGGAAATTTTTGAATAGGATTCTTGTCTTCTTCCACCATGGACGGGTGTGCTGTCTTTTCCCACGGACTTCGTTTCAACACGTCATCTCCCTGTCTCAAAAATGATTCCTGAGGAGCTTCAAATTATAGATTTTATTCTATTTTCGCCCGGTCTTATCCAACATTAATTATTCCAACAGCTCATCGTATCCCAATAGATTTTGTTGTACTTTTTTTTTAATATATGAATACATTAATATAAACTCTGCTATTGTGATTTAATTTAATACAATATGTGCTTTTGAAGCGTCATCACTTATGTTCGAAGCGTCATCGTTGTAAATTCGATGAGTCATCGCTTCTAAATTTGAGGCGGATTATTTTGTATTTTTGCGCCATCTTATAACATTAATTATTGCTCGTATCATAATAAAAAAATATTTTTTCTCAAACATTTGAAAATGCCTTTTTAACATTCCGTTAGTTTATTCTTTTGACTATATCCTTTCACTTCTCATTTGGAGCGTCATCGCTTATGTTGGAAGTGTCATAGTTGTAAATACGACACGTCAACAGTGGCTTTATAGGGAAAATGCTAAGGTTTGAAACATCACTTCGAAATTCACATAGTAACTCCCATCCCAATTCTCTTCCTTGTTGTACTTTTTTTTAAAATATATGAATACATTAATACAAATTCTACTTTTATCGTTTAAATTAATACAATCTATACTTTTTGATGTGCTGGTAGCCCTAATAATCATGAAGGTAATAATAATGCCTTTAGGTTGAAGAGCTAGTTCTAATATCAAGCGTCATCGCTTCTTATAGGAAGTGTCTTCGCCTCTAATGTGGAGCGTCATCGCTTATGTTCGAACCTCATCGTTACAAATTCAACACTTCATCGTTGGAAATTCAAAGCGTCATCGCGTCTAACTCGAAGCGTCATTGCTTCTAATTATTGCTCATATCACAATAAAAAAGCCTTACCTACTAAAAACGTAGACCTTAATATTTACAAATCTATTACCTTTTGGATAATATACACAAAGAGAAATCTGCTACATTCTGTAATTGAAGAGTAGGCATTTCGTTGATGGGGAGGTCACTTCTTGATGTATGCTAATAAAAAATGGAGGCCTTAATATTCATTGCGCCTCATGTTGATGCGTTATCGCTTAAATGTAATTGTGGATTGTGTTATATTTTCAATCATTTTGTTAGTTGTTAGAAGCGGCAGCGCCTCAGATAGTCGTAGTCATCATGGTGCACGCACTGCCGCCAAAGGCATTTAAGCGTCAACGCTTGAATAAGTCGTTTATTATTACAAGCGTCAGCGCTCGAATAACACATTAATTATAACAAGCGTCAACGCTCCTAAATTGAAGCGTTAACCCTTTCCTATGACGCTTCGAGTTTTAAAATTCTTTAATTTAATTTCGCCAATAGGATAATACGTCTTTTGAAAAATACATAAAATATAAGTTACAAATGTATTTAGAAAATGGAGGCTGTGACGCCCCAGTAGTGAGATCGTTGATGCCCCATTATCAAAGCACTAACGTCTCATTATCAAAGCGCTAATGCTCCATTACCAAAGTGTTGACGCCTCAATTGAAGCGTAACTTTTGGGAGATTAACAATATATCCTGTAAATAAATCCCATATATTAAAAAATTCTGGTCTAATATGATTAGTATATATTGTATATCTATCTTACGTAAAATAAAAAATATGAATATACATATAATCTTCAGTACAATGTTGTGTATGTCAACAAATGTGAATGTGCATTTATGTAAAATAAAAAATTTATAAAAGAAAATCGACATCGTCACTGCCATCACAATTATCTTCCTTGTGGGTACCGATGGCATGCCTAATTTCCACCCTGAAAGTTTCGATGTCTTCCTGTCTGAAATCTGGCTGAAGTTCCCTGCTGAAATAATCTACATATTTTATTATGAAAATCTCGCAGCCAGAATCATTTTTTTGGATTGATGTGTCGACAGCCTTACTGTCCCAAGGTCATTTGTCAAAAACAAAAGTCGGGGCATCGTGCATATGTAACAGGGCTAGGAGGTAATGCGTCTGTCAATAAAAAAAAATATCAGTTACACATTTATTGACATACAATGAGCGCTAACGCCTCATTGTGAAAGCACTGACAGCAAAATGTCAAAGAACTGACGACCCATTTTGGAAGTGCTGACGCCCCATTTAAAAAGCGTTGACACCCCATAGTCAAAGCGATTACTCTCAATTATCAAAGTGACTACGCCCCATATTAAACATGCCAATTTTTTCGCTAAGAGCGATAAACAATTTCGGCTTTACTTTTGAGAGCATTATAGCGTAGCTTATCAGTGTCTTTATCGCCTCGGCAAATTTAGTTTCCGCAAAAAGATCTGGGATGGGGTCAAGGACTTCGATTTTATGAGCTGAGGGGGTCGCCACAGCAAGCGCCCAGTGTGATGGGCCCATGATGTGAATTGAAATAAAAAAAATTTTACACTCAATCGCATTCAATGCGCTATTTTTTATTTGTGAAGAAGCCTAGCAATGGCAGCATGCCTTGTTGCACAAGAAAACTTTCGTCGTAGTAGCTCCGTTTTTTCATGTTGGGGCACGTGTGGACCACTCGTTTTAATGTATTCATGAAAATCTTTAAAATTCATGCTCATGCAGTTGAGTCCAACAGCAGCCATCCAGAAAGTCTTCCTCTTCTTCTCAATGTCTTCCCGCTTGTTCATGACCTTAAAGTACGCGGTCATTATCTGCATACGAAAGTATAAATATTAATATAGAATCAGGGAAGCGACAGGGTTGAATAGGAATTAATACTTACTGGATCTTCTATTTCCTGTTTGGATCGCAGATAGCACATCAACTCAATGGTCGCAATGAGAATCCTAGGTTCAAATTAAAACATAAGTGGATCAGTCTCTAACGCTTTGAAGTAGACGTGTTAGTGCTCATTTTACAAAGCGCTGACGCTCTTACGTAGAGGCGACGATGCTTCGACAATGACGTGCTGACGCTTTGAAAGGCTTGTTAAATATTATATGAAGGGAATTACTTACTCATTCCATCTATTAGGCAATACCCAAATAGCATTCATATAGGCCTAAGGTGGTGCATCAGCGATCAGTAGTAAAGCCACCGCTTCCATTCTGGCCTTCTTTTTGTGGATTTGGGAGACCAGTTCTCCCTTTCTTTTAGAGTGAGTTTGCGAGGGAGGAATCGTGAGGCCTTTAGCCCAGGCTCTCTGACTTCTCCTGAAAGATAATGGGACTTAGTCCTCCACTTCTTTTTCTCCCACCTCTCCTCGATGCATGATTACGTAAGGGGCTTCTCAGGCTGTTCGTCATGAGATGCAGTAAGCGGTGTAGTGGTGGAGGCAGAGATGGTGGTTGTCGTTGGTGTTTCTCCTTTTTAGGGGGTTGGGTGCACCGCGGTGGTAGTGGAGGCCAGACTTTCGATTGGGTAAGGGGTTCGGTTTGGGAGGGAGTATGGGGTTTGGGTGGGGCGTGGAGTCTGAATGTGGTTGGGGCTGGGGATTGGGCTTAGGCTTGGGCTGGGGCTTGGGTTAAGTCATAGGCTGGGGCTATGGGTGGGTCTTGGGCTGGGGCTTCGACTTCGGTTTCGGCTTGGGCTAGGGCTTGGGTTGAGTCTAGAGCTAGGGCTTTGGGTGGGTCTTGGGCTAGGGCTTCGACTTCGGTTTCAACTTGGGCTGGGGCTTCGGCTTCTGATGAGGCTTGGGGTGGAGCTTTGGGTGGTTCTTGGGCTGGGGCTTCGGCTTTAGCTTGTGCTGAGGATTGGGCTGGGTCATGGGCTTGGAGTGAAGGCCGGCTAGGGTTTAATGAGGTTTGGACTTTGGCTTGTCTTGAGGATCAAGGGGGTTTGGCCTTGGGCTGGGGCTTAGACTTGGACTTTGCCTTAGGATTGGGATCAGGCTGTGGCTGGGGTTCGGGCGGAGGCAGACCTATGGCGTTGGGGGATAAATGTCTAATTATCCCTAGCCGGGCCCAATAGACTTTCCAACACATTGCGGACCTGTAATATGATAAGAATATCAAGTCATATTTAAAAAATAGTTAACATGTAGAAGCGTTCACGCTTCATATACGAAGTGTCGATGCGCCACAGAAAAGCGCTGACGCTTCATATGGAAGCGTCATCGCTTCGTCATTGGATTTCCGTAAGCTCAACATTTATCCAGTATAGTTTAGAAGCATATCTTTAATTGCTGGTTCTCCTTTTCCAGCTGAAGAACCTTTACTTTCAGTTGCTGGTTCTCTTGCTCCAGCTGAACAACCTTTATACGGAAGTCGTCAATTGACCTCTCACAGTCTGCAATTCTTGAATCGGTAGACTGCTTCCATTTTTTATCAATCAGCAGTTTCGCAGACTTACGAAAAATGGATTCTTCTTCTTCTTCGTCTTCCTTCACTGCCTCTTCTTCTTCTTGGTCTTCCTTCGCTGCCTCTTCTTCTTCTTCCTCCTCTGCCTCTTCCTCGTCCAAGGAGCTAATCACATCAATGTCTATTCTTTTCCTACGCACAGTAATGAGAGGGACCGGTTGTCCTTCACCTGATTTCGCAGGTCTCTACCCTGCTTTCATTGTGCCTGCTACCACAAGGACAACACTTTCATCACGTGTGGCCACAGTTATTGGATGCGGGCGGCCTACAAGTTGATAGATATTCCATATTATTTTTGACTGATTAAGAATTTGAGAATGTGTGACCGCTTCTTTAAGAAGCGATTGCGCTCGTTATAGAGGAAGCATCACTTCAAATAGTAGCGATTGCACTCGTATTAAAGGCGTCATCGCTTCATTTCGTAGCGATTGCGCTCCTGTTAGAGACGCCCTCACTTCATTTGAAAGCGGTTGCGCTTCTACATTGTAGCGATAGCGCCTATATTTAGATGCGATATTGTCTCGTCTCGAATTTACCTGGTGCTCGAATTTTGCAATGTACGAAAGTCTCATTTGGTTGTTTGCTTCCCATTTCAGCAGCCTTGGGAAGCTAATGGTGCCAGCAACCTTGTGTAGGGCGCACCTATCATTAATCTTGTACATTAAGATCTGAGAAAAATAAAATAAATATTAAATGACTTTCGTAATCGTCAGTGCTTCGTAGGAAATAAAATAGGACATTCTTTGAGAGATGGTATTTACCTGCAGGGCAATAGTACAGTCGTAAATATTGTATTCCTGCGGTACCTTTGCTTTCTCAACTCTACTCCTTATCGTCTTCGCTTTCTCCACACACCTAGAAGTTGAGTGTACGCGTGATGGCCTCATGGATATAAGTTAAAATTGGGGAGATCATCAACGAGGTGGAGGTGAGAGTTGTCGAGGCTATAATGTGAGTTTGGAAAGAGGATGGTAGCAAGGGCGAACAATAGATAGAGTTTCAGAAAGTCGTCGTCAGCATCCTGATCGACTCTCATAATCGCTACTTCGATGTGTGACCTTTTAACTACTTTGAGGCCCCTGAAAAACCTATATCTAATGGTTCGTTATTCTGAAATCAACAATCTCGCAAGGTAGACGGCGGGATCGATCATTCGAAGACCAGTTATCAAGGCAAAATTAAGGGCCCAAAATCTGATAATGCCAGACTTGGCAGTCCCAAAATTTCAGACTTTGTCATGGTCCCAGAACTTGATGATTGCGTCTAGGAGGTTATTAATGCTTTTCACGCCCTTTGGAGTCACAAAGAATACACGAAAGACCGAATCATTAAACATATTTTTCCTCCCCTCAGATGTCGCATCATAAATGTCCCGGCACTTTGCAATGGTACACTTAGTTGTTGGGTTTTAAGAACCATCTTTAAAATATGTGACACAGAAAAAAGAGAAGTTTAGAGAAGAAGACACTAATAATAGGAGAGGTGTCGCTTCTATATACAGGCGTAAGTGCCTCAAATGTCGGAGCGCTGATGCTCTAAAAGTCACAGCAGGGAGGCGCCCCTGCCCATAAATGTTGGAGCGCCGATGCTTTATCTATAGAAGGGATGATGCTTCTATTTGGTATTTTTTAAGTGGAATAAAAATAAAAGTATACTCACCTTGTTACTAGATGCAGGAAAATGGTTTCGCCGCTTTGATGTTTGTTATTGCGTTTCGAGAAGATGAAAATGTAAAGGGCAAAGGTGAAAAGTAATTTGTGAATTTGTAATTCACAAAATTTCCCCCTTAAATATTTTCTCGAATGGGAATGATGACCATTGCACACCATCATGTCACGCGCCGTAATCCTATCCGCCTCGCCCCGCTCGTTATTTAATGTTCTGACAATGGTAATAAATGAAATGCGTTCGAGGGTTGCTTCGCACATAATGGTGCAATGTGTCAAATTTTGGGGCTCTTCGTATTATGTACGAAGTGTTCAATATTCGACCAATAAATGCTAAATATTCTGTCAATTAGTGGACTCCCCTAAGGGGTGCCCGAAGGGGTCTCTCTGACATTCAATTAAAATGGTAATGATTACTATTAAAAATCACGAAGTCATGCCCCACTTCTTATTTAATGTTCTGACAACAGTAATAAATGAAGTAAGGTCGGACGCACTACGTGTCGGAAGGAAGTCGTATTTCATTTCACATAGGGAGTGAAAACGCCTTGGTGACTGGCGCAACGCTTTGTTACGAAGCGCAAACGCTTCGGTTAGTAGCGTTAAACGCTTCGTACCGAAGCATAATTTCGAATTATAATGTCTACCATTGAAAATCACAATATCATGCGCCGTTTTTAATTAATGATATTACATCAAACAAAATCAAGATGTAAGGCACGGACTCCCAGCGCCTCGCAACATTTTTACTATTTTGATTTTGCCTTTCTGATTTTGTCAGTGGTAATCATGGTTAAAGCGCGGTGAAATTAAGAAAATGAGGGACTGTTGTATCAGAGACAGAGGCGCTACGTGTCGAGCACCTATCAATATGCGCAGAGATATCTCTACGCCCGAGCGCATATCCCCGGGCCTCTATATATATATATATAAATGCACCATTTGGTTGAGGTGGGTGCACTATCTGGTTGGGCCATGGTATATGCCATTTGGTAGTCAAAATTTTGGCCCAACCGGATTGCATTGACAGCCCTAGAGGCCTATAATAGTCAGGTGGCCTTAGGAGCAGTAAAAAAACTCTCTGATTTTTTGAAAACATAAAAAAATTAAGGTTCTATGAATTAATCACGAATCTCACATTTTAAAAAAATTCACAAACTTCACAAATACTCGAAGAGTTTTAAAATAAATAGTGGTTTTTTGGTACTTTAATTTTTCGTTTTTTCTCAGATTTTTCTCCAAAATTTTTTTCTCAAACCTGCCAAAATTTGCCTGATTTTTCAGAATTTTAACTTTTTCGAGTTATAACAAACTCGGACTTGGTGATCAAGCTCGGGAGAAGCCAATTATGACCCAAAACAAAACGTTGGAAGGAGAGTAAATGGAAGACAGAAATCAACCAGAAAAACATATAGCTTTTATTCAAGTGACAACAGAACATGCAATTCCCATTTCCTTCTTTCCCCGTTACATAAACTTATAGCAGCCTGGGTCACAACCAAAAGAGCGCGAGGGCCCAACCCTCAAGACACCCATGCCTCCGCCTCTCAGCTCGGGAAGGCTGCAACCTCCACACCGTTGGCCGAGAAGCAAGTGGGCGCATCGTAGGTGCTAAAAAGGCGGTAAGATGAGATGAGGGAGAGAGCCACGTAGCAAGCCACTGCACCGAAGGTGATTCCCACAGAAGCCGTGACCTTTCGGCAGAACCCCCCAAACACACTGCATGCTTCACTCCATGTCACCGCTTCGTCTCCTTTGTATGCTAGATACACTATCTCCGCGGACACCGTCCCCGCCGCAAGTATAGCGTACGTTAGAACCTGCAGCGTACCCAACAGCATCAAAACACAGGTAATGTATGTGTTAGAAAATATTTGATACCGAGATTTAGAATTAGGACCTCTAAATTTGGGCATGCATCGAGAGAGTGAGAGATATAGCTCTGCCCTACCATATAAAACCTGAGCTCTAGCTCGGTTTTAAGCTCTTCATACCTAAAATTTTGGGGCTTTAAGAGGGTTTTCCTGAGCTTCAGTCAATCGGGGTTTTTTACGATAGTTTTCATTATATTAAACGGAAGATTACAAAATATGAGAGTTTTAGGGCAAAGCTAGGGCCATAAGTATTAGCATTAGGTATCTCACCCCTCAACAAGTGTTGGCATTTGGTTTTGGTAAGAGCTTCTATCTCACCCCTCCAAAAAGGTCATTTGGAGCCATAAATATCTAACTAAGGTATTAGGCACCCTAAATTTTCCCACCCAAACTAGAAAAATGAGTCACACATACTTTATTTCATCAACTGTGCCGTGATCACTAAAAAATTTAATCTTTAAAACTTTTTTTAATAAATCGTATATCATGTGGCATGTGATCTACATTTTGAGTACATGATTCATCAATGCACTCCAACCCATATACCCTTTTCTCATATATATATATATATATATATATATATATATATATATATATATATATATATATTAGAGGTCTATGTTAAAATATATATAAATCAAACAGCCAACGCCATCAAAATAAACAGTTAAAACATTATTAGAGATTTACATGTTAGCTGATTGACCGAGTTGAATCTCTTGATGGAGATAATGTTTTGTTTTAATATTCTACACCATAGTTCTTTAAATTATGATCTTTAAACCACATGCCTATTTCCGAAGAATGTAAACCATTTTTCTGGTGAGTACCTCCGGACGCATTGATTCGATCTTCTACATAATACATCTTGAGGTCATGACGTACCTATCAGACGATCAATTTGAGATTACGGAGTGTTGCAGATCCCGAAAAATGCTCTAAATCAAGTTTGGACATGATGTGTCATATGATTCAAGTGCCATTTTTTGGGGCCTGTGACACATGGAATTAAAAATTGGCCATCTGATAAGTGCATCGTGATTTCAAGATCTATTGTATGAAAGATCAGGGTAAAAAATAATCTCCATAACCTGATTTGCATGAAGGAATCATTGATTTTCAAGGGTTTTGAGACGTGAGCGAGAACAGAAGTACCTTTTCGGTCGGATGGAAAACTAGGCCACCTAGTGCCCCACTATTAAATATGACACATAATGATTGACAAGTGCAAGCTCCAACCTTATGCCATATATAACATATTCCTCCCCACAAATGATAAAAGCCGACCGCCAACAGAACAACTGACCTGGCTGCTAAGGGCTCAAATCAGGTTCAACTCGGTTGAACCAAAGTCCCATTGATTAATATTGGAGTGCGATAATAATTTTAGAGTGCTGCTGCTACTGGCACACCAACTTTTGTTATGTATATACAACAAACTTAATATTATTTTATGGTGGGTTTGGCATAACTACCCAGGCTTAAGAGCCGCTTTGGGCTATAGGGAGATCTTAGGCTGTGTTTGGCTTAGCTCCCCAGGGCTTTGGAGTGACACTCTTGTGCTCGTCATGACCCTTTTAAGCTAGGATTACATTTGTAAATCAGCTCCCCACCCATTTTTGCTAGCGACTGAGGAGCTATTCTTAGTGAAAACGAACTCTCCGTTAGAACTTAAAACAAGATTTAAAGTGAAAGACCAAAAAACGAGCAGATAAATCTCTCTGGCAGGGAGTAGGCGAGAAGTTGGAGTAGTGTGCTGTATCATGGAGCTTGCCCAAACACACCCTCTTTGGTAAACCAGCTCCCTGCTCCAATAGGGCTCTCGAGGAGTTGTTTCAAGTTAAAACAAGCTCTCCTCTGGATGATTTGAAGACTGTTAAGAGTCCGGCTGTGACTATTGCCTACAGATTAACACCATCAAAACCCACTAGTAAGTCGTGTTGCGCTTACCGTTCAACAAAAAAATAGTCTTGTTGCGCACATTATTAGTCAATTTATGGACTCCAACTAACAACAATTCATCATTTGCACAATTGAAGACTCAAGCCTATAAGACTTTTGAAAGAACCATCAAATCAATGCATTTTAATATCAAAATTTGAAAATTGTACACAGCCCTTCACAATAGAGTGGAAAAGTAGCCTGGAGTCGAAATCCTCCAATAGGCATGATCTTTGGGTTTATGATAGCTTCTAATATGAGCTACTACTTTGCTGGATTGAATTATTAAAAAGATATTGCACTTCCCGTAAATAGTGGTGGTCACTACCGAATCTGTAAGAGGCGGTCATTATCCATTTAACCTATGCATAATCACTAAGTCGGATTAGGAAATAAGTCGCCAAGAAGAAAATTCAAAAAGTTGGGAAAAAGAGCAAAAAATTAGGAAAAAAGTTTGGAATAATAGCAAAAAATTTTAATGAGATTAAAAATCTGAAAAACATAAAGATACATTTAAAAAAGTTATGATTCATTAGAAAAATCACGAATTAAACGTAATTTAATCACAAAATTCACTCCTTTTTCAAACAATTCTATTTTTCAAAAAGTCAGGGATTGAAACATGATTTATTCCTTTTATAAATAAGTCATTAAACGTTGGAGAGTTTGTTGACTATGGGCCCATGTACAAATAAATATTTTTTTATGAATGAATTATATACAAATTACAAACAAATACATATGAAAGAACAAAAAATTTAGAAAAAGAAAAAGTAATAAAATTTAGATAGAGAAGTTGAAAATATCCGGCGGGATTGTCAATTAGATTATTTCCTGTGAAATTTCCAAATTAAGAGTTGGTATTAGGTGCACGGCCCAATAGTGAGTAGGGTTAATCTTACCTTGCCAAATACATCAAAGGTATACTTCCACTGGTTTACGCCTATAGATATCTGGGAATCTCCCTAGGTCGCACCAGTACAAAATGATCCTATTTCACCACTTTGTGGAAGAGTACTATGTTCTTTTAGCATGAGTAATTTGCTTAGCTTTACATCTGTCCCATGGTATCATTTCCAATGTATTTGTGGGGCACGCTCGTACACATTGAGTGCAACACACACACGCGTATATATATATATATATCATAAATCTAATAAATCTTTAAGGAATGTGACAGGAGATCTATATATAGTTTTTAAATGTTATTATGGTCCATGTATCATAAATCTTTACTGAATGTGGCATGGCATCTATAAAGTTCTCGAGACCCATTGATCACCTAATACCCAACTCTTTACAATTTAAATATTTTTTGATAATTTGAGTGTAAAAGAGTATAAAAGAAAAAACTTTCAAAGGAGCGGGACGCCTCAAGTAGTGGTCGGAGGTTCTGAGTTCTAGGCCCACCCACTGTTGGCCAGTTGCGGGATTTATCCCTACTAAGTAGGTGTGATGCGCGGGTGATGTACATTTCCGGAGACTTAGTCGGCTGCTCTAAGAGGAGGCCATCTGTAGCCCGTTGTAAAAAAATGTGAGCAATTACTTGCACATTTAAGGTATGTCGTTGCACACAATTTAAAAAGAAATTGAGGATAAATCACTGAAAGCAATAGCCAATCACATCAGTCAAAATTAAGCAAAGTAAATCCTTTGACTATTGAATGGGGACGCCAATAGTATTATACGTTTATCAAGCTTGTGAATTATAAGACGCAAGTGCCTAAGCACCATGGTGGTGCGTCCATTTCGCTCTTCCAATAGTGTACCATAATGGTACACTCACAGAGAGAGAGAGAGAGAGAGAGAGAGAGAGAGAGAGGGGAGCTCACCTGGTCGAAGAAGAAGACGGTCCACGCTCGAGATATGGTGCCCCATCGAGGTACCGATATATAGAAAGCAGAGACAAGCGAATAGGCTGCGCAGATGCCATTCGCGTACACAAGATACCTACATGGCATGTACACATAAAACATGAGAAGAAGAGAGAGAAAGAGGAGAGCGAGAGAGAGAGAGAGAGAGAGAGAGAGAAACGTGTTTTTGATCTTCTGAGTTAGTGTGTCGCTTACTTGAACCCCCAAAGGTCATTATAAGAAACGGACCCAAAGTCATTCTCCTGAGCGTTCTTAAGCATCACAATGAGAGCTGCGACGCAGAGCCCCATAGGCAGCAAGCGCAGAAGTGTTTCGAGGGTGCGCATGGTGGCGCTTCCACTGATCTCACCCTCCCCATCGCTGCCACCCAACACCATCTCCTTCTTCTCCCCCATCATCATCAAATCTTCCTTCTCTTCTTGAAGCCTTCCTTCAAGAGTGAGAATTCGAAGTTGGTGGTGGGTCTCTTTGCCCTCTTTAATAAAAGGAGGTGGTGGGGGTCAGGTTGGAACTCGTAAGAAGGTGATAGAGAGAGCTTTGAATTGAATGAAGGGGCAACACGCATTCCCAAGTATATGGGGTTGGGTAAGGCATTAAAAATCGCAGTAATGAGACGTGAGGAAACGGTACACTGTAGCTAGGGCTGCAAGAGCTGAGCCAGCTCGACAACTCGGCTCGGCTCAGCTCAAAAAATAAGATCTTTTTTTTTTAAAACTCGGCTCAAGAGTTGAGCCGAGCTAGGCAATTTATAGCTCGAATGTAAAGAGCCGAGCTCGAGCTATATATATATATATATATATATATAAACTTTGAGAGGTCTATTTTACTATTCAAAGTAACCGTTTAAGTTTATCTAACGATTACTTTGAAGGGTAAAATAGAAATTTTGTCCCCCACTTGCCCTAGTTTATCTAATGATTTATTTATTTCATATATTGCATACTTGTGTTTAATTATTCATTTAAATCTTTTATAAAATGAATATTTAATTAAGTAGAAGTTATAAAAAGTATTAGAAGAAATTTTTTTATGATAGAACATACTTGGCTTGAAGCTTGGCTCGAGCTCGGCTTGAACTTGAAATTTTCGAGCTCGAAGAACCTAGAGTCGACCTCCAGCTCAACTCGTATAAGGTAGAGCCAAGCTAGAGCTGACCCGAGCTCGAGTTCGGCCCGACTCCGTTGTAGCCTTAAGTGTAGCACAAGTTGGCCTGTCAACGGGTTGGGTTAGGGCCTGGCCCAATAAAATCTAGCCCAACCTTAAGAGCCCTAACTTAAGCGGGCTTTAATATGATCAGCTCTAGCCCTAACTTAGGAAGGTCAAGCATCAGGTTTTGTTTTTCTTTATTATTTTATATCTTTTTTTTTTTATAACCTAAATGTCCGGACCACTTAGAGCAAAAGTAAGACTATTAGAGGCATAAAAAAATGCCACTATTAACAAAAAAACTGCCGCTACTAGTCTTGTCGCTATTGAAACAACAAGTTTTTTTTGTTAATAACGCAATTTTTGGTGCCGCTAATAGTCTAATATTTTGTAGTGTAATCTCAGGGGCTACGCCCACACCCCAAGTTAGAACGTGTTTTGGGTCAGCAGGGGATATAAATTCATACTATGGCCTAAGGGGCACTATAAAAAATAAGACTATTAACTGCAATTTTTTGCGGCCAAAAACTGTCGCTATCAACCAAAAAATTATTAAGACTATTAGGGGTAAGAGTATTAGCGGCTGCTTTCTATTAATAGTGGCAGTTTATGACTGCCACTAATAGTCTTATTTTTTGTAGTGGGAAATTTGAACTATGGTCTCTCGCTTCCTTAGGTGAATACCTGGCTATCATGTCAAATCCTTTGGAGTCTTTAAATATAAAAGAAATATTTTAAATGAGGGTAAAGAAACCCTAAGAACTCTCAATGGATCATGGGTTAAAATGCCGAAAAATTGGTACGTATCGTCCGGTCAAAAAATCGGTACGTACCGGACGATACGTACCAAAACAGTAGTATATCGAACGATACATTCAATGTATCGGTATATTTAATGTACCGTATCGTTCATGTCCGATACATATCGGTATCGGACGATATTTTGATCCATACAATGGATATTTAAGTCATCAAAATATCCTTCCAACCATCAATTTCATGAATTTATTAGTGATATTGAAGGTTGTTTTGATAATTAATTATTAAAATATAATATATATCTTACGCGGCGGGCTTTTAATTTTAAGGCTCAAGTCGGACCCTCTTACCCCATTTCTGGCCCATGTCTGCAGATTTTAGTGCTGGAAGCCTGGAACAGGAAGGCTGACGAGGCAACCCGGCCCTTGTGACAGCCTGAACACACAGGTAGTATATGGTGCAACCTATCTTTACACACAGGTAGTATACTAGCCATTTGATGGAGGTGGTTCATTGAAGGGATGGTACAGATGGAACAACAAATGCACTGGTTTTGGTAGTGGAGGTGGAGCACTATAGCAAACCTGGTGAATAAGATGAAATTGAATGTGCATGTTAGCTCTCTGTAAAATTTCTATCTCTTCTACACCTGGATAAGGCCATAAATCTGCACTCCCATCTTCTTTGAATGTGAAGCATTCATGTTCTCGATCACTACGAATTTAAGTAAATTTAATAACCAGGCAAGTAGCTTATACTATATTAGAGTGAATGAATAGGTAAATCGCAGAGAAAAATTGGAAAAAAAGAGGAAGAATCCAAAGTAGTTGGAAACTCGAAAACTACAGCGGGTAAACCGGGAGCTCTTTACGGCTGATGCCTGAGGGGCTTCACCGCTTCAAGCTTTAGAGTTTTCCACAGAGAAAGACAATGCATTTATGGAGGACCGCAATAAGTACAATTTACCAATCGGTCAGGTCGGGACAACATTTTGGCTGCATATATAACCCGAAAATGGCATATGCCTAAGGAAGGATCAAAATATCGGTTTCGTTTTCGTCTCCGGGCATGACCGAAACTAAAAATTTGAACCAAAATTTCAGCTGACAAATTTCCCTCCATACATATTTTGATCGAAATTTCGGTTCAAATTTTCGTTTCGGTGTATGTACCCAACCCAACTTGTCCTGATGGTGCACCCGACCCAACCTGGCCGATGGGTCAATGGTATATGCCCAACCCAACGCACGATTCGGAAACCCGACCTGAGCTGGTAAAATATTGCATGATTTTATAGATAAAATATTAGGTTTGGTAACCCGACCCCATTTTGTCGGGCCCTACTGTACCCCAATGCTTTATGCCTGACTCGACCCGACGGTTCAAGTCTATGTGCCCAACCCAGTAAGTAATTGGGATCGGGCTGGACAGGTATCAGGTCGACCTCACTACAAAAAACAAGCTTATTAGCGGCAACCAAAAACTGCTGCTAATAGTCTTATTTTCTATAGTGCCTAATCTGTTGACAGCCCTAATTCGGGTCCTACAGGGTGAACCCTATATCCAGTTCACACGAATTTAAAATCCTTAGATTTGATGTATTTTAAGTAGGGCTGTCGACGAGCCAAGCCCTCGTAAAACTGAGCCTGACCCTAACTTGGGCGAACTTTATGTCAAAACCTATCCCCAAACTAGGCAGGGTCAGGGCGAGCTCAGACCAGGCTTTATTATTTATTTTATTTTTTTTTTATATAAATTTTTATTAAAAAATAATAATAAATTGAAGATAGAGAGATATTTCAAACAGGGGAAAATAAAAACAAAGAAAATCTAAACACCTTTTCCTTATAAATATTTAAATTATCCTTACAGCTATCAATATTGGTGCATGTTTTAATAACTTGATTGTAAAAAATAAAATTATTTAATATATAATATAATATAGGGTACTATTATTCACACCCGATATTGCTTTCGCACCCTAGTAAAGAAAATAAAACAAAAATAAAGTTGGAGTGTGAGTTTTAAAACAGTCCCTTTTTAGTGGAGTTTTTCAACATTGGGGGTAAGATGGGTGTAAATGACGGAACCCTATAATATAATATAACTAGAAGAGATATACGGGCCTGGCTGGGCATATGCTCTTCAACTTGTTAACATAGTCACTAAATCGGGGTTCCGCAATAGTTTGGCGAGGTTTAAATTCAAAAAATTCTGAAAGTTCGGGGAAATATTCGGAGGAAAAATCGGTGAGACAAATTTAAAAACAAAAAGAAAAAGATTTAAAATTATAATTTAAAAAATAATAATAATAATTTGCCATAATTTTTTGAAAAATTCGGGAATAATTTGCAAATTTTTGTGATCACGCGAATTTTTGATAAATTCGTAAATAATATGGGATTAATTCGGGGTACCTTAAATTCGTGAATTTTTAAAAAATTCAGAGATTTTTGTGACGATGCTTGTTAAGCCTTTGCTCACCCTGACCCAAAGCGCTTTCAATTTTAAGGCTCTAGCCGCTCAGACCTTTACTCCTAAGCCTTTAAAGCTGGGCTAGGCGGGCTGACAAGCTAGCTTGATTCTATTGATAGCCTTATATTTAAGCCTTCAAATGGGCTCGTAGAGCAAAATGAACATGAAGTTCTGTAGAGTATAGAATAGCCTTGATCTTTTAGATGAATTCTATATAGATTATAGAATTCGTAGCCGCCAAGTGGGTTCGGGCAATAATTCGGCAAGGTACAATGTGAAAAAAAAAAATGGCGAAATTCAAAGGTCGAGAAAAAAATGGGGAAAAACACATGAATTTTTTAATGAAAATATATTAAAAAGCCACAATTTATCGAAAAGGTTGTCAACTAATTGCAAATTTCATGATTTTTTGAAAAGCATATGAATTTTTTAAAAGGAAAAATTAGAAAAACAACCTTAAAAAATAAACTTTTAAGCGAAAAAAGTGTTTTAAAAAAATAATGCTTTCATGATTTTTTGAAGTTCAGAGATCCGTGAGATCTCAAATCCTCATTAAAAAAATAATGCTTTCACGGATCATAGAACTTAAAAACACCATGAAAGCATTATTTTTTTTAAACATTTAAGTTCTGAAATTTTTTACTAAAACGTTTGTTTTTTAAGGTTGTTTTTCTAAAGTGAGATCTCAAATCCTCATTAAAAAAACAATGCTTTCACGGATCATAGAACTTAAAAACACCGTGAAAGCATTGTTTTTTTTTAACATTTAAGTTCTGAAATTTTTCGCTAAAACATTCATTTTTTAAGATTGTTTTTCTGAAGTGCCCTTAAAACCTCTACATATAATTCTTCATTAACTCGGTAATAAAAAAAACATCGAGTTATTCACAAATTTTTCAAAATTTTGACAATTTTAATTTGTTGACTGTATTATGGATTTCTTGTTGGAAATTTCTGGATCTAAGCTAGAATCGTTTGATCAACATGTGTGGTGTAACAATAATCTAATAAGATAAATCTTACTTACCTGATCAGATGATAGCAAATACGTGCTTGAACGACAGATCCTCGCTATGAGATGACGACCCTTAGAACAAACCACCTCTCTTTCTTTCTATCTCTATTGATGGGAATAACATTGAGAATAGTCAAAGAGGGGACGTTGTCCTCCTTAAATAAACATTGATTGGTCTCCTAGCCCATCAAGGAAACTAAATCTAGAAGATGTGTCCCATCATAAAAGGGATTACCACAACCCTATAAATTAGGAATTCCACCAGATTGCGTGGTGATTCCTATTGTACCACGTTTAGAAAGTCTCACCAACTCAAGTTTTAATAATTAATAAAAGAGGTTAGTGTGTGGGTCACAAATACCCAACAATCTCCCACTTGATCCACACACTATCAAAAAATATTGTTTTAAATAAATTCATGAATTGGTCCATTTGAAAAGCGGATGGTCATCCTTATAATTTTATAAAATCATTGACTTTCAAGGAACTTGGCACAATACATCATCCCCTCAAGTTCAAGAAACAACTATAATAATGAATCATGAATGCCTACAATGTACCATGCTTTACAATTGACAATAAGGCAGTTCCATGGTCACAAAAATTATTGCTGTTTAATGAACCCAAGAGTATTACTTGTGGTTTTGTGACACCAGTATATGCACACTTTAATGCAATCACTTGTGTGTATACCTGCATTCATCCTGCTTCATACCCTAAGGTATGTTATCCTGATATCTTACGGCATACACCATGTGAAAACCATCACCCAACAATTAGGATAAAGGCTATACAATCGTGGTGCCTAATCACGATAGCCCAAGCTTCCTTATTTGAACATTTATGCTCCCAGGCCAATATTGCATATGCTAATAATGATAATCATGATAAATATTGAGTCAAATGAAAAACATGCATCAAATGATAATTAAAGATATAAAGAGTGTCGACAATAGAATAGAATAAACATTGTGGAAGAAACTCCCACTCAATTAATGTACTCGAGTGTTTCTAACACTCCCATCCAGATCACGTGTACTAAAAAATCTTTTGGTTGAAGCCCCTTTGTAAGATAACTCCCACTCAAAAGGAGACCATAAAAGACCCTAATATCCTAATCTGATCACCTTAAGGAATATTCTGATCATTAGTGAATTTGATGTTGTCTTTTATTCCTGACTCCCACTAATTGTCTCAATTGCAAGAAGGTTGATATAACTAGTCTCAACGGTTGTAATTAAAATAAATTATTTACTAGAGAACTATATCAAACACTAATAGAATCTAAAGTAATAGTGAAACTATCACTTAGAGGAGATAAACTATAAACAACTTTAAGAAGTCTAATATTAGCAATAAAAATTTGTCTAAAAGACTGAATAAAAGTGCTCAATAAATAGAATTTGTTCAGAAATCCTCCTCATTGCTAAAGAATAGCTTTTCATTCAGTCTGTAGCTCCTCGTACTGCTTCTGCTGATTAGCCTCTCCTTGCTGCTTCTTCTTCATAACATTTTTCCATAAATAACAATCCTTCTTGAAGTGACCTTTCTTTTTACAGAAATGACAGTCATCGTCGGTATCATTCACAACAATTTTCTTTTTGAAGTCCTTCTTGTTCCCTTTATTTGTGAAGTGATTCTTTCTTTGATCATTTTTCTTAAAATTTCTCTTATGAGCAGGATTGTGTGCAAAATGAGCAGACTCAACCTTGTTGCCCCGCAACCGTTGTTCTTCTGTTACACACATTGAGATAAGCTGGTTCAAGTCCCATTTTTCTTTCTGGGCATTGTAATTTACCTTAAAGGTATCAAACTGACTGGGAAGGAATGCAACAGCCAAATGTACTATAGCTGCTTCCTCAAAGGGAATACCTTACTCCTTGAGTTTCATTGCTAACATAGACATCTTGAGAATGAACTCTCTTACACAACCATTACCATCATAGCGCATGTTAACAAATTCCACAAGATAACCATATTGAAGAGATTTAGCAGACCCAACAAACTGATCCTCGATGTTTTTCAACAACTCGCGTTCAGTGTCAGTGGTCTTAATACCACAACGGATGACCTCACTCATAGAAGCGCGGATAATCATGATGGACATACGATTTGCCTTCTCCCACTTGGCATGCAGAGCTTTTTCAAACTCTGAAGAGTTATCGGTAGGAGTCGCTGGTTTGTTTTCCGATAAAACAAAATCATAATCTAGATAACCAAGGGTCAACTCCAGACCCATTCGCCAAGTGGAATAATTAGTACTGGTGAGCTTTTCAATGCTCGCCATCTGTTGCTGCAACAGTGATCCGTCCATAGCTACAATGACATAGATCATTGTTAGCAAACGTTCATTTAGAACTTTACATAATTTGAGTTCGTACCTGGGGTCAAGGTCGAATCAATCAGAGTGTATTAACCATGTGTAAAACCATCCACTCTGAGGGACAGACTGACTCATTGTCTCAGCATCACCTTAGGGCAGAATCTTTGACCTATTGTATGTCTCCCTGGTTCGTGTCTGTAGACACGCATAGACCTAGTCATTTGTGTTTTGGTTTGATCGAAGCTAGTCATCAGCTTAGGCCAGAAGCGTCGCTCTTCTCTCACCTAGACACGCATAACTATTCTACTCATTCTCCTTTCGTGAGTTTTCTGAGTCAGCTTTGGACAGAAGTAGTAGCTTACGAAAGTGAATGCTCTGGCAATCTTAATGAGACTATTGTCTCAAAATTCAAGGATAACATAACCTCCATAGATCGGTCACCTTTGGGCAGACTACACACCTACTTTGTAGCGTTTCCTAACGCGCTTAGGGTCTTCCTAAACCCCTTTATAGGAAGAACCTATCTTAAGGCATTCTATCATGTCATTAGTTTAAGGTTTAATGCCCTAAATACGTTCATTACTAAGTTTTAGGAAAAGTAGAGTTATAAAGTGAAAGTGCGCATGCATTAACTATCAATGACATGATAGTGTAAGAGTGTTCATACAGAATGTTCAAAAACAGTTCAACTATATATTTGGAACAAAAATATATTTATTAACCTTTGACTGGACTTTTCATGTCCAAAATAGTATTAAACAGTCCTATAGACCAGCCCAGAGTGTAGATCTCGTCGAGTAGATTAAAATTGATAAGTCATATGCAGAAAGCGAAGTTGTAAAACTCCAGATATCGCACTTTAAAGTTTGAACCCGAATAGCATTCAGTCTGGTTGCATAGACGAGATCTGAGTTTAAAAGCTCTATGTGCAACAACGGAAGCAGTTCAAAAAATATGGTTGCAAACAAAATTTGTAATGTGGTAAAAAATAAAATTAAATAAATTAATATATAAATTGGGTTTTAGGTTGGGTCTTGGACCCGTATTCGGTCAGGTCATGGGCCTAAGTGGGCCAGAGCCAAATGGGCCGAGTATTGGGCCGGTCCGAGGGTCATGAAATCGGGCTGTGGTGGGCCAAGTCCAAGAATAGGTACCAGGCCAAAGTGGGCCACTGCTATGGGTCGGGCACCGGGTTAGGGGTAATCGGCCGGGTATCAAGTGGGTCACACGGGGCATGGGCCACATGGGATATGGGCCGAAGTGGTCCAGGCCATGGGCCTAATGGGTCTTGCAGGCCAGGCAACGGAAGTAAGTGTGGTCGGGTTACCTAGGTCAGGTGGGCCGAGAACGGACCCAACCCAACCCCAGGGAAACCCTAGGGCCACTGTTCATCTTCCTCTTTAAAAATTTTTTTTTATTTTATTTTATTTATAACAGCCGCAGCAGCATAGAGAACCAGTCCTCATGGGACTTGGATCCGATCGCTCCTAAGATTTAAGACTGCCCATGCATTGTCCGACCGATACGGCCGGTGATCGGATCACTGGACGGGCCGACCGTCGATTAAAAAAATTATTTTTTCTTTTGAAGTTCTTTGAAGCAACATGACCAACCCTTTGGGCTTATCGCAACATCACCGACATCACGCCGGTGCACCGTCTCGGCTCTTGTCGATCTAGCCATCGGTGAGCTGATCAGTGAAGCGACAATGACGACCATCGGGTCCAAATTTATTTTTATTTTTTTTTTTTAATCTGCACCCTTTTATTCATGCTTTTGTTTTTTTTTTTTTTGTGTGTTATCAGCCCCTTATATATATATATCCAGATCACCGGCAACCACAAAACAGCCGATCAATATCCAGCCGATCAAGGCTAAAACTGCCCCTTATTTATGCTTTTGCTTTATATATATATATATATATATATATATATATATATATATATATATATATATATATATATATATATATATATAAGCCGATCAAACAAAATCAGGCCATCCATTACGCTCTGATACCAATTGTTGGAGATTTATGGATCTAGGCTAGAATCGTTTGATCAACATGTGTGGTGCAACAATAATCTAATAAGATAAATCTTACTTACCTGATCAGATGATAGCAAATACGTGCTTGAACGACAGATCCTCGCTATGAGATGACGACCCTTAGAACAAACCACCTCTCTTTCTTTCTATCTCTATTGATGGGAATAACATTGAGAATAGCCAAAGAGGGGACGTTGTCCTCCTTAAATAAACATTGATTGGTCTCCTAGCCCATCAAGAAAACTAAATCTAGAAGATGAGTCACATCATAAAAGGGATTACCACAACCCTATAAATTAGGAATTCCACTAGATTGCGTGGTGATTCCCATTGTACCACGTTTAGAAAGTCTTACCTAATTTTGATTTAGTATGATGTGGTGCCACATGTAAAATTTGGATGATCCACACAACTCTTTTAGCGCACAAATCACCAATTTGCACATGCGGCACACATCTTAATCAATCCTTGATATCTAAAATGCTTGGCCATCATCTATTTAGGTGTGAGGCTGCCATTATGGCTCGTTTGCCCACCTGGCCGCCAACCTAAGATCATAGGGTTAGGGCTCAAAATGGTTCAAGCTAGGACCTCAAAATTAAACGATATATATATATATATATATATATATATATATATATATATATATATATATATATATATATATATATAATTTTTTTGCATTCATATTATCAAAATATGTATTGATATGATCATTAAATTCATCGAACGGATCATTGTAAGGATATTTTGATAATTTAAATATCAATAAAGAGAAGTCTTATGATTTTATTTTTCCCTCATCGAAATATCCCTTCATATCTTCGACAGTACTAGTGTTTTATAATAATTTTAGAAAAAGAACAATAAACTACAAAGCGCAAAGCCCGAATTGTGCCTGCCCCAACCAGCCTAGGTCAGGACTAGGGTTGTACATATCAAAGCTTGCCTAAGCTAGGCCGAGTTAGGTCCTAGACTTGCCATACCTAACCCACCTGTTGATAGCCCTAAGTGGGAACCTAGACTTCATGCTCGCCATACCGACAAACAAAGAATTCAGTTGTTTATTACTCGCTAAGACATGATTTTGTGCTAATTTTTTGTACCAAAGATTTTTAGGTCATTCTCTTCAAATTAGACTTAGATATTGTTGCAACATAGTACAAATTCCAAAGTTTTCAAGTCTTTGTTATAAATGGGTTTGAGCAACACAATTTTCATCTGCAATTTATTGGACCCGCTGAACAATATATGTGCATTAAATTTGCGAATTATTAGAGAATTTTCTAAAAATTCGACAATTTTTTTACTATGCCTTCCACTAATACTAAGGCTATGTTTGACATTTGCTCTTTGAGAGAATAGAAAAGAGCAACAACTATTCTTTGCTGTTGTAAAGAAATGTAGGCAGACAAAGAAGGATTGGGAGAAGATAAAAGGAGGTTGCTCTTTAAAATATGGAAAACAATCCTCTTTAAAAGAGCATGATTTTTCATGCACTTTGAAAGAGGGATGTTTCTCATATTTGAAAGAGCAGCCTCTCCTCTTTTGTTCCTCTAATCCTTCTCTCTTCCCATATTCATTTGCAATAACAATGAGTATCAACTACTCTTTTTCTACTCTTCCAAAGAGCAATGCCAAACACAGCCTAACTTTCTTGTGAGGGTGCATATAAGATATAACTAATAGCTTTTCCATCTAAGATCAAGTTTTCTTATATAGAGTAAGGGTGAAATGGTTTTTAGAAAAAGATCATTTGGGAAGGTTGTAGAGAATAGAGAAGGTGCATGCTCTAAGTTGAATATGAAAAGCATGTTCATTTAATAGGTACCCTATTGGCTATACACTCTTAATGGTCTTTTTTTTTTTTCTTTTTTTTTTTAATTTGTTTTTATATTATAAAAATGCGAGAACTGAGCCTCAAAAAGACCGATAAGGAGCCAGAATAGCAGCACAAGCATTGTTATCTGGAAAATCAGACGTCCCGGAGAAAACTAGAATAGATACCCAGGCAACGAAGGCACCCCTACCATAGCTAGAAAAAACTTGAGAAGGAAGAAACCGAAAGGTTCGGAATACCTCCAACAAGTACAAAGAAAAACAGACCCCCCCCCCTCGAAATAGGACAAAGTTCAGTACAAAATTCAGCCCGCCCTAGTTACAACGCGGAAATTAAATAAAGGAGGTTGTTAGCCTCAAAACTTCGAATAATAAGGATGGGGGAGTCTTCAAGACCTTCAGAAACAACCCAGGAGCACATTGAAAAGAAACAATCTTGATCTCGCTTGAGGTTGGAACGAATTGCTCGGAAACCAACACCATCACAGATCGATTCTGAGTAAGCGAATCTTAAAGTCGCGTGAGCGAAACCGAGCAAAGTTGCGAATTTTAACCGAATTAGGCGATTTTGACGTAATTTCTTGGGAAATACCTACAAATAGCATCTTAAGGTTTTGTTTTAAGAGTCTTTGGTGTAACAACCCAGATTTTTAGATTTTATTTTAACGGTGTTAGATGCTGCACCACACTATGTACTATGCTAACGCTCCACATCAAAATCGAAACCCACCTTTTAAAATAGAAAATTTCTAATTTTTTCCATATCGAAATTAGACTCATTGCGAAGTGCTCGTCGATACGATTCCAACGATATATAATTTGACGATTTCTGACAAGAATATAAAAAGTTATACCCATTTTAACTAATCAAGCAAGTCAAAGGGTATAATTGTAATTTCAGGAGAGAAACACCAATTGGTTTGGTGCTTATGCAAAACGCTGGAACCAAACCTTTGCTCAAGCTATCCGGTGTAAAAATCTCCTATTCTATTAAATCTCCCACGAAAAGTGTTAATTAGAGTTGACCTAAAATTTTATACCATTATAAATAAAACTTTAAAAGCTCTCTCTACATAATGAAATTATTCTCTCGAGGAGTTAGATAGATGCCTTGAATCGACCTTTTCAACCGAATCGCCGTTGATCTTAGTTCACGCTTGAGAGGTGGGTACCCATCAATCCATCTTGTTCTTCTCAGATCCCGTCGCGTAGGATGCGTTCGATCGCGCATCGACGGGTTTAAAAATCTTATTTAAACCCAAATATCTCATGAATTAATAGATCTATATATTTAATATATGCTTTCCCTTGAAAGTTGTATATTTTGTAAATTTGGTTTATATGTTATTTCTCTTTTCTTTTCAAAAATTCCTTTTATTTGAGCCATTAATATTCTACGCTTATATTGGAATATATATTTAATATGTTTTACTTCCTCTTTTATATGCACATAAATTAATTAAATTTTAATACTTATAATTTTGATAGATTGACTTAAGTGACATAATATCGTATTGATATTATTTATTTACAAATCTATATAGTATAAATTTATCCTTCTACTAAGTATAATAATATATATTATTGTTATGAGTTTATATTATTATTTATTTAAAATTAATTAGCTCAAAATTAAATTATATTTTATTTTATTTAAATAAATAATAGATTGTACCAACTTAAAGTTTGGGTCGAACTTACTGACTCTGAACGAATTCACGTCCATGAACCAGACCTCGCGACCATTGATGCACCTGTCTCGGTATTTTGGTCATAACATTTTACTCCGACCTCGAATTAATGCGATTCTTGCGGCATTGGAAAGAAGACAGCGAGCTTTACAACTTTGTGTGAAATAGGCATTTCACGAATTTGACTTTTTAGAGGTCAAAATAGAGCAACAAGTCGGGTTTAATTTTGAATGAATCAAGGCTATTCGAATTTAATATTATTTTCTAAATATCATGACCAAAGTTCTTATGTATATTATATTGTAAAGTCTTTCGATCGATGGTCATGATAAATCATAACTTAATAAGTATAAATATTATTTAATTTAATTATCTAATTATTATATATATATATCAATTTTATCGCTTCAACGCGACCTCTTCGATAATACAAAGTGTTAGAACTTATGTCTTTATGTAAATCGAACTACGACTTTACGATTATAATCACACTTATAACTCTATTCTATAATTATATTAGTGTGGTATGTAAATAAATATAAATATAAGCGTAATCAAAATCTAGTATAAACCGTTACGTATGTGTGATACTTTTGTATTTGCAACTTAATCAATTTATCTGAGTTAAGAATATGTTAGATCATGATGCGAGTGTATGAGATCATGCCTACGCTTGAAGTGGTGATTAGCCGAGATAGTATCGAGCGAGAATACCGTATTCACATGCCTTATAACTCATGGTAGAATGGGACCCATGGCGAGTGGGTGAGTGTGAATTCGGTGTAACATTATACGGTGGCATATCTGGTGATCCTATCACCCGAGTTTTATCTGAGAGGATAAGATATGAGATATGTAATCGAGAATCGGGCGTTGGGCCTTTAGGCGTAGGTAAGGTTTCTTTTACGGTCACGTGAAACTTCGAATAATGGCGTCCATATGCGGATGCAACACCTCTATGATAGTATAAACTATCACGAAGTACATCAGTTACTTCTGAAACTTTTTCTTGGGAGAGCGTGAATTAGGAAGGTTGCCTCACTATAGTTTGTCGTAGGATTGATTATAAGAGTATGATAAGATATGATGTATGAGATATGAGATAAGATTGTAATCTGATGCGATAATAGACATCATTTGTGCCGACCAAAGATAAAGAACTTAAGTCTTTATGCGTATATGCGTTCCTTGCGTATGTAGTAAGAACAACGTCTTCGGCCAAGGCGGATCTGGGGAGAGATTATGAGTATGAGTGCATTATGAGTGAGTTTGGCCATTATGTCTCCCCATTGGTGGGTGGTGGAGTATGGTATGACACGAGGTGTTATAATATGGTGGTATGATACTATGTTGACCCTCCATAGTAGCTCGGCGTGACTTCTGGCGCAGTCGTTTAGGATTTCACTAGTATGTTGAATTCTGGCTCATGCGATGTCTGAGCGTATGCGAGAATGATAACAATACATGGTATGATATGTTATGAGATATGGTAAGGCACATTAGGATATGAGTGTACAGATCGTGGTCTTGCATTTATGATATGAGTATTTGATATCACGTGATTTTGTCTTCCTTTTGTTATACTGCTTTGAGATATTATGTTTATCACTCACAGATGACAATTTTTTGAGTAGTATGGGGTGGATTGGTGGTGTATCAGTTTACATGGTGAGTAAACTCATCCCGATAATCTAACGATTCTTGGTGATTCTTATTTGGTGGAGTAGGAAGCTATCTAGATCTCATGACTGATTTCATTGATTCCTTGGGCGTTAGTGCAGGAACCTTTAGTGCAGGCGTCGCCTCCAGTATCTCTGAGAGGATCAAATGGCCCATGACCGTGACATTGTGAAGTTAAACGTGGGATCTTGATGGTAGTAAAATCTGGGTAAATTTAGATGAGACACTTGGATGGCTTGAGGCGGTTTGGTTCAGTTTATGTAAAAGATGGAATTTGGTGTGACATCCGTTAAAATAAAATCTAAAAATCTGGATTGTTACATTTGGTCTTAAGTCTTCTTTTAGTTTTGGAGAGTTCTTAGTTCTTATAAGAGTTGAAGAAGAAAGCCTTGAAGATTGATCGAAGAAGCCCATGAAGATTTTCATCAACATGTGCATATTTCCTTCAATCATGTGGTTTCGATGAAACCCTAGTTATGTAATGTTATTCATTTGATTTTTATTTCTTATTATTGTAATCGATGAACGATGATTGTACAGTATGAGAGAATTATGCTTTTATGATTTTATTTGATTATATGTGTGTTTTAGTTTGTCTTGTAGATAGATTAAATCATGTGTATTTTATTTTTGCATCGAATCTAATACCTGTAATTTAATTTAGATGATCATACAATGGTTTTTATTGATAGTTTTAACTTGATATTAGATGAGTTATGCTAAGATAAATCGAGTCATACCATAGTTAGTTTAGTTTAGATGACTCAATTTTGGTCGAAGATAATTCATGCTATGATGAACTTTTTACATATTTCCTTAATCATTTAGGCTTGTAGGTACGAATGATTCCATCATACGAAAACAATAATTCGAATTAATCATAAGCAATAATATTACCAGGCTAGTGGTGGATTCTGAACCCTAGACTATAGATTTCTTTTATCTTTCTAGTTTAATTTAGTTTTAATCAATTACACATTTTCAATTAATCCAAAAAATAACTTAGAATTAGGTATTCGAATTCTAAACAATCCATGAGAGTTCGACACATAGTTCAAAAATTAGGCCGAAATGTTTCGGCCAAAACTCAAAATTTCGGTTTCAGGTGTATGGGTTTGAAGATTTTGGCCAAAATTTCGGTTTCGTTCCCCACCGAAACCGAAATGAAATCCGAATTTTTGATCCTTGATTCGGCACCCTTTGTACTTTCTGTAGCTTCAAACACTTTAAGGGTTTAATTATTATCAACTAAGCACATGTAAAAAAATATGAGGTAGGAAAAGATAACTGATAGAGGATCAAAATGTTGTTATTGTTAAGATTTTTCTTGGCCTTAATCGAGCCTTATTAGGGGTTATTTCACTACAGAAGATCAAATTATCTATGGCATACTAATAGGGTATATATAAAAGATTAAACATGGGTTGAAAAAAAGATAGTTGAAAGAGTAATAAATAAGTACTAAATTAAAGAACCAATGGGCTTGAATCATATCTCGACTAGGTCCCTAATAAGTAAACAAAAATCCATTCAGCAATGGACTTAATTGTAGAGAAACAGATTTAGTGAACTAGGCAGAAATGTGTAACAGAGCTCTTCTATAGGTCTATGACCGGCATCCACTCGTGCTGGGGGAAAAGTGAACTGTACATCTATGTGACGTTTTGATGTGTGTTGACTTTCATGCATATCAAAGTGGGAAATTTACCTGACCGGCCCTGTCAAATACGCCTTTTACGTCAAAAGTCCTATAGTTTCACTTTTACCCAGACAAATCAGCTCCAAGCCTAGCCGACCCTAAGGAGAGTAAAAGGTCCAAATTACCCCCTTCTAAGACCTTCTTTAACAAACAAAGCATTGTCTTCTTCCTCATTTTAACCTGCAAAAAAGTTAGAGGTGTAAAACCCTAGACGGAGTGTCCTTACTTAGTCTGATCTGCTCCGATCTGCTATTTCGAAGAAGAAAACAGAGGCTTGGAAGAAGAAGGCCCTGCATTTCTTCATTGTGGCAAAAAGACCCTGAAATTTGTCCTTGCGACTAGAGGTATCCTACTTAACCTCATTTTCAGTTTATTAGTGTTATGTAGTGATACAGTATCTCTTAGAAGAAGAAGGCCCTGCATTTCGTCATCGGCTCCATATACATCCGATATCGATATCACATACAATCGTCATCGACTCCAAATAGAGTCGATGACGATTGTGTATACAATCGATATCGATTGTGTATAGAGCCGATTACGACTCTATTTGAAATCGATATCGATTGTATATACAATCAATGCCGATTATATATAGAGTCAATATCGATTGTAGAAACAATCGATATCGATTTCAAATAGAGTCGATGCCGATTATATATAGAGTCGATATCGATTGTATAAACAATCGATATCGATTTCAAATAGAGTCGATATCGATTGTATTTGCAATCGACTAAGAGTTATAGTCGTCTTTTCTCTTTTATTTCATCAGTCTTATGACCCTTCCTTCTCATGGACGGACGTGAGGATTCCTCTTCTTTGTCACTATGATGGCCTTCTTGTAAACGATGATGATGGCTTGTATGAAGGTGGCGGCGGAGGCTTATTAACATTTCAATTGAAATTTCTTATGAACAATTCATAAATGTCTCATTGTCGGTTTATGGGCGGATGAAACAGCTTTCCACAAAGTTTCATATGAAGATAGTGAATACTGTGGTTGCCGACATTTTGGACTCATGATTTGGCTACATTATTTAGTTTTTATAAATCCGAGTAGACGTTATAAAAGTATTCATCATTAAGGAACCGTCATCCTTCGATTCAAGTGAACAAGTAAATCTCGGATGATTTTGTGTCTCATTCATTTGACCATGTAAGTTTGAGGATGAAATTGTATACATACCGGCCCCATTAGGCGATGACGGTTATATTGTGGCGAACGATGGCAAAGGGAAAGCAACATTTGATTTAAACGATGCTCTGATTGAATCGTATGATGACCCAGTAAAATACATGCATGGGTCACAACAATGTAGTCAATGGTTAGACTATACTTCAGAAAGGGTGGTGGATACCAACGATTTCAGTCATATCTTCCCCGGTGGATGGACAACTTGGTTTACTCAAGACTTATGTTCTACTATGCCATCGATGGGAATTACCGGAGTAACTCAACCCCATGTCCATACATATGAGCACCCCTTCGGTGAAGGGCCTAGCCAACCACGCCATTATCCATTCTGTGAAGGATCCGGTCAATCACATCAGAACCCCTTCGGTGAAGAATCTAGTCAACCACCCGAGAGCACCGCCATGAATAAAGATACCTTAGAAGAAGAATATGAAGGCGAACCAGATGGGTTTATCAAAGAGGACCCAAAAATTTTTGTAAGAGATATTGACAATCCCCTAGTAGACGGAGATTACGAAATGTCAGAGACATCGGGCGATTCCTCCGATGAAGAGGTGGAAACTGAATATCGGAATTGGACGTTTAAAATTGGAGAGATCTTCCGAGACAAACAAACATTTCAAAGAGCATTGAAAGAACACGCGGTGGAGAAAAACTTTCAAATTCGGCCTTTGAGGACCGCATCGAAAGTGGCGATGCTACTGAACCCGATTGTTCATGGCGAATACATGCTTCTAAATTGACTGGGCTCGATTCTTTCCAAATCAAGACATTCAATAGTACTCACATGCGAGCCGCTAAGATCGGACCGCATACGGTCACCATAATGCAACAATCTCCTTCAGAGCGAATAATTATATGGGATAAACTTATGGAAGGATTCACTACACATCGTCGATAATGTTTGATATTGCAAAAGCTTATAATGTGCAAATCTCATATGCAAAAGCTTGGAGAGGAAAAGAGCTTGCCCTTAATGATATTAGAGGAAGTTGGGAAGGACAATTTGTTGATCTACCGGCCTACGTGAAGGAGATGAAGAGGGTAGATCCTAATGTACAAACATCCTTTCAACTTACTCTGAAAGTTTCAAAGATTTTTGGAGTTTTGGCCCATGCATGGAAGCTTACATAATACACTTCGTCGCATATTGCTTGTAGACGGCACACACCTACGAGGACGTTTCGAAGGGATCCTCCTTATCGCCTCTGCGTAAGACGGTAATGGTCATATATTACCGTTAGCATTTGCCATGGTCGAGTTAGAAGAAGAGGATACGTGGATGTGGTTTCTTGAACGGGTAGGTGCGTTCGTGATCGGTGGGTTTAACGAGGATCTCGTAATTATCACGGACAGGTCGAAGGGTTTAATAAATGCGGTGAAACGTATCTTTCCTAACGCATATCACAACTACTGCATGCGGCATATGACACAAAATTTGCAGCACAAGTATCCCAGGAACAATGTGAAGGGTCTATGGTGGTGCGCCGCGCGTGCATATTCGAAAGAGAAATTTGATTATTTTATTAACGAAATGAAGAAAGATCCTGCTGATTCTCAGGCCGTAGAATATATTTTGAAAATAGATCCAAAGCATTGGGCACGCGCACATATGAAAGGAAGGCAGTACGAGTCCCTGACTACGAATATTGTCGAAAGTTTAAACAACGTGCTAAAGATAGCTCGAGAGAGACCAATTATTGACTTAATCAGAACTACTAGAGAGAAAGTCACCGATCATTTTCAAAAACGCAGAGAGATATCTGATAAATGGACCACCCTTCTACCTGAAAGCGGATGCTCACATGAAGAAGGTGTTGCAATGGTAGGTGAAAGAGAGCTCAACCATACTGGTAGCGATCAATTCCAAGTCAATTAAAATTACATTCATCACGCCGACTTGGAATACAAGACCAGAGTTGCCGCTGCTGGTACATTCATGGCTTACCTTGCTCCCATGCCGTATGGCCATCAATCAAGAAGTTACGACTACCATAAATTTTGTGAGAACTCGGTTTTTCACCGCTTGCTTTAGACAAACATATGACGAGCAATGGGTTCCACCGATAAAAAGTCAATGGGAGTTCCAAGCAGCAACTCCCTAAAATATGAAAGTGAGACCACCCTATTATTGCCGAAAGCAAGCCGTCATTCGAGGAAGAGAAGGATAAGGTCTAAGGGTGAGGTTAGGGCACTACAGTGTAGCAGGTGCAACGAATATGGTCACAACCGCAGGAGTTGCAAGGCAGTGGGACCGATGGGCTAACAGTGTATATTTTTAATAATGATAGAATAAATGTAAATGAGAAATTCATAATCCATATTTTTTTACACTGTAATATAGTCTTTACTGATGTATCATAGAGTCGTCATCGATTGTATAACTAATCGATATCGATTATATATAGAGTCGCCATCGACTATGTATAACGTCGATATCGATTCATTTAAGAATCGGCATCGATTATGAATATCGTCAATGACGACTACATATATAGTCGATATTGATTATTTATACAATCGACGACGATTATGTATATAGTCGGGAGCGATTACATACAGAGTCGTCACCGATTATTTATATAGTCGATGACGACTATATATGTAGTCGCTAATGGATGCTATTCTACTTTTTAACTACAAGTACATAAAAATAGTGCCATTATATTCAAAATAATTCAATTTACAATTACAAAAATATTCCAATACAACCACACTACTGTTGCTACCCCTCATTTTTGTCTTCCTTCGCCAGTACTCCGTCATCGCCTGTGTATGTAGCCAGTGTATGGCCAATTTCTGCCCTGATCCTCTCTATATCTGATTGCGCGAAGTCAAATTTCTTCCCCATCATAAAGTATTCGACATACTTCACAACAAACACTCCACAATCACAGGAGTTGGTCTGTCGGGGGACGGCTTTGATCCGGCAGTCAGTAGATGACCAAGGATAGTTCTTCTTCATTAGTGCAGCGGAGTCACCGTACGAATATAAGATCACGGGAAGGTATTGGGTCTGTTTCGAAATAATAGAGAGAAGTGTCAAATATGTTAAGCTAACAATGATAAAAGATATGCTAAACAAAATATCTTACCAGCGCCTGGAATTGGGCCACATATCTTTCCTTAGAGGGCCTATTAAATATAGGGTCTACGATCATTATCGATCATTCGACTACCTTTACGATCGCAAGCACCCAGAGTAGTGGTTGTTCAGAATGTATTGGCATAAATATCTACAAAAAAGTAATATAATTTCAAAGGGTAGGATAGAAAAAATTAAAAAGAATAATTATAAAGAGGATAAAAGCATACTATGTTGCATTCGTGAGCCCACAGATTCCGAAGCTCATTGAAGAAGAAAGTTTCTATCAGCTTCTTCCCTCCGGTCTCTCTTTGTCTATAGGCAGCCCACCTGTGAACTTGAACCTCGATCGACTGGTCGTAATTTTTCAAAGAAGCAAAACTTGTTGAAATCTTTCATTCATAGCCCATGTATGGCCAAGGTGTGGTCCATTAAGAAGTTTTGACATTTTTCTCGTGGATGAATTTTATCAATAACTTCCAAATGTCCGCCATAACCTGAAACCAATGCAGTTAGATTAAAATATGCAGTTAGAGTTAAATACATAATCATTAGCGACTCTGTACATCATCGATATCGATTCATTTTAGAGTCGGTAACGATTATTTAAGTCGTCGAAATAGTTATCGACTCTCTAATGAATCGATATCGATGATTTACAGAGTCGCTAACGATTACATACGCCATCGTTAGCGACTCTACAAGCCATCGATACCGATTCCATAAGCCATCGATACCGATTCCATAAGCCATTGATAACGATTACATAAGCCATCGATAACGATTTTACCTACAGTATATTAAACTTACAAAGTTATCCAGGTACTGGGTTTCCGCCAGACATCTGAAGGATTGCACCACCAGCTTGTACTTGCCGACAGTGCTAACATATTCTCTGCATAAAAAATGGCCAACTTAACTAATCTTCACGATAAATATATAATAATAAAGCGTGGTAATTCTACTTACTCGTCCTCCTTCAGAGGCTTGTTCCATATGTCTAGCATATATTTTTGCTCCGCTGTTAGCTCAGCAGGAGCATCTTCATCAGTAGACCCAGGACCAGCGGTAATGACTGCCACCGGTCCAGGCTCAGCAGTTGGTCCTTCGCTGGCCTTCGCGGTAGGCTTCTTTTCAACCGCTACCCTTCGTTGGGCCTTAGGTTTGATGGCAATTATTTTGCTGGCTTTCGCTTGCCTAGGTCTTAAGCGAAGCTCAGCTTGTTGGTGAGGCAATTGGGAAGAGGTTTCCTCTTCACCAGCAGGACCCTTATCAGTTTGGGTCTCAGGCTGCTTGTCAGCAGCTGCCTTCACCTCATCAACGGGAGGAGGAGGAGGAACCTGATGCGCAGGAGCTGATGGTTCCTCATCGAAGGCTGTGTCGCACACCTTCGTTATCAGCTCCTCTATAGCCACAACCTGTACATCGTAATAATGATGCAAAATAAGAATTAATTTTTAGTCCACATTTTAAAAAGACCAAATCGATTATATATATAGTCGCTATCGATTATATATATAGTCGCTATCGATTTTATATATGATCGTTATCGATTATATAGATAGTCGTGATCGATTGTAAATAGAATCGACATCGATTGCATTTATAATCGATAACGATTGTAAATAGAATCGATATGATCGGTATCGACTCTATATATAATCGATATCGATTTATGTTAACAAAATTGAACATCTAAAACTAGATTTCAACACATACCTTAGGTCTCGCCTCCAATAAATTTTCAAGGAGATCTTTTATTTCAGTCTGGCCCTTTCTGACTAAATAGTTGTAGTGATTTAACTTCTGCCACTCCGCATCCCTTGAATTCAGCCTCTCATTGAAGGAGTTGCAGAGTTTCTCTAAAGAAGCGCAACGTTTAGCCAGGGCCTTATTCTCTCCCTCCAAATCGCTCACTCTTTGGGTGAGCTTCAAGTTATCCAGCGTCAAATGATCGACCCTCCTCAACAAAGAATCATTGGAGGTGGACGCTTCAGCCGGGCTATCTTTCGCTGCCAGGCTCTCCTTGGCGGCCCCCCTAGTTCTTGGCCGACCCTCTCCCACATGCACGGGGCCCTTTTTCGAGAGGGGTTCTTCTTCAGACGTCGATGCGTCATCCCATTCTTCCTCTCCCTCTCCAATATTATCTATCGGAATGTAATTTCTTTTCTTCTTCGGCCGAATCTCTTCCACAGCTTTCTTGACCGGTTCTTTCCTCTTCCCCCCAACCTCCTCCTTTTGAACCCGTAGATATTCTCTTATCACAGGTATCTCTAATTCAAAGCCCTGAGGCATGAGGGGAGCGCGAACCTTTTGAAAGAAAATGAAACAATAGAATAAAATGATCGTTATATATATAATAAATCACTCTCGATTGTGTAAAGAATCGGTAACGACTATTTAATAAATCGCTATCGATTCCTTACCTTAACAAATCACTATCGATTAGATAATGAATCGTTATCGACTACTTATTAAGTCATTATCGACTTTGTAAGTAATCGCTCTCGATTGTTAAGGAATCGTTATCGATTCGTAAATGAATCGGTAGCGATTCTGTAATGAATCGGTATCGATTCTAGAATGAATCGGTAAGTTGCTTTTTTTTTTTAATAGGCAATAGACCTCATACCTTGCTGTCTAACATCTGCCCGTGAGTGTAACCTTTGATCCTGGACTGCGCCCTGTCCGACCATTTCAGCAGCCGTGGGAAAGGGTCCTTGAGGCCTAGCTGGGATGGCGATATATCGGGCAGGATCTCATAAGCCCACCATTGAAGTACACATATGCATCCATATGTGTTGTACGTCTTCAGGGCTTTATCCATCTCGGCGGTTTTTCTATTCGCCGCGCCCTTTATTATATACTCCATCAAGTCCTGGTAGACGAGCAGACCCCACGGAGTTCGGTTAAAGGCCTCCATATCATCGATGAGGTCGATGTGGTCTTCAGAAATTTGATGGTGGGACCCGGGGAAGAGAAATATGCACAAATGAAGGGACAACTTTAAGAAGTCCTCATCACTTTCCGCTCTATAAATTGCAGCATCTATATGAGACCGGAGAATTTTTCCGGGAGGCGTTCCACGAAAGTATTTGTTTCTAATGGTTTGTTCTACCGATGGTTTACCGGATGAGGTATACTTTTTTGGGCCAACTACGGCAAGGCCCAGTATCAATGCAATGTCTATCTTCCGAAGATAGACATCAGTCTTCCTAATTCGAAAGTGGTTTTTATCAACCCAAAATGTTAGCATCGAATCCACCACATCGGAAAGAAATCCCACACCCTTCGGCATTTGAAATATTCCACCAAAAACTGAATCTCTCAGTAACTTCTTCCGATCTGGGGTAGCACTTTCGTAGAGATTCGAAATGGCACTGGGCGAACACTTGGCAACAGCTCGGTGTACAACCATCTTGACAGTCTTTTGAAATGAACTGTAATAAAAACGAAAGGACTCAGCACCATACTAACAAGGATAGTTAAAAATGTTGATGAAATATATATATAAAACCCGTATCGATTACATATAGAGTCGGTATCGATTACATAGGTAATCGATACCGACTCTAGATGTAATCGAGATAGAGTCTATATATAATCGATACCGACTCTAGATGTAATCGATATCGAGTCTATATATAATCGATATAGACTCAAAAGATTTCATGAAGTCGCCATTGAATCAAAATGTTTCATTTACTTTACAAAATTTTCAATTACATTCATAATATTTCAATTAAAATTAAAAATAAAAAGAAAATCTTGCAAGTCTACATATAATCGATAACGATTACATATGTAAGCGCTAACGACTCTATATGTAATCGATATCGATTACCGATGAAATCGCCAACGACTCAATATAAATTCGCAATGACCTCAAAATGTTTATTTATATAGAAATTACTTGATTTACTGACTTTTAAGTTTCTTTTTCTTTCTTTTATTCTATTTCTTTTCTTCCTTCTTCTTTACCTACATCGATTACATATATAATCGATATCGTTCCTATATGTAATCGCTACCGACTCTCAATGTAATCGATCTCGATTACTTATGAAATCGCCATCAATTAAATATAAGTCTACATTGATCTCAAAATGTTTAATTTACCTGTCAGGTAAATTTCCCTTATTTACATAGAAAATATTTAATTTACGGACTCAAAAGATTTCATGAAGTCGCTATTGCATCAAAAAGTTGTTTCATTTACTTGCAAAATATTTCAATTACATTCAAATTTTTTCACTTATAATTAAAAAAGAAAAGAAAAGTTAGGAAGAAGGATGAAGAGCAGGTGGTGGATGGGGTGGAGAGCCGGGTGGTTCCGTCTTAAGTTTCTTTTTCTTTTCTTCCTTCTTCTTTTTCTTTTCTTTCTTCCTCTTCTTCTTCTTTTCTTCCTTCGCCAAAATCTCCATTACTTCATCGTACTCGTCCCACAGGAACTGCAGAGGATCTGGTTCTGGTGGTGGTGGTGGGTCCTCCCATACAGGATCGAACTTTATTGGGTTATAGAAGGTTTTTTCTTCGTCGTCAGACATTGGGAAAAATATGGGCTGGTAGGGATGATAGGTGGTTTGCTAAGGTCGAACTAAACCTGTATTTAAAGCTCCTAGATTGTGGAATACGAATCGTTGTATTAAATTTTCTCATTCTTCCAACCTAACTTGTCATAATGGTTTTACAAAAGGGTAGTTGGCAATAAATTGAACGTCGGCTGAGATAAATATAAAAAACCTCGTATGATTTATTATGGCATCGAGGGTAATAACTATAGGGAAATTATTTCAAATGATGGGTATTAATTATATTCATAGAGAGTCGATATCGATTTGTTATAAATTCGTCATCCACAGTTTATATTGTCGATTACGACTACATATATAATCGTTATCGACTCTAAATGTAATCGAGAATGATCTTCGATGTAATCGATATCGATTATATATGTGATCGATATCGATTACATATGTAATCGTTACCGATTACATATGGGAAAACCTAAAAAAATTATGTCAAAATATGCAACAAAGAGAGGAGAAATAAAAAATCTATAGCGATGGAAGCTAATTTTAATTCTAACTTACAGATTTGGTAGCTTGAAGGTTGTAGTTTTGAACGCGATCGTTCACGAAGCGTCAACGACTCTTCACCGACTTCGAACGAAAAAGTAAATTCAAAACAGTAAATGATTTGAAAAGAGGGCAGCTATTTATTACTGTGGGGGTAGTTTGGGTATTTCTCGGTGCCTCATTTCTAGCACAGTTTGTCAGGTAAAAGTGAAACTTTAGGGCTTCGACGAAGGCGTACGGCGTGTGCTGTAAATTTCCCTATCAAAGTCCTCGTGCACCATGAGGGTGTAATCAAAGATGTCCGGCTAGCATAAATAGTCCACCCATTGTAGACTAAATCAATTGCAGAAACCCAAATTTACAAATTGCATAAAAAAAAAATGTCTGCAACATCAATCATAGACACTAGGCTAATCTTTTTTTTTTTTTTTTTTTTTTAATAAGGCACTAGGCTAATCAAATCAGGTGTATCATACAAAAAAAAAATCACCCACATTTTAAACAACGACAAAATTTGGATGCACTTTATATTCTTATGTATTTATTATTTTTTTTTTATAAAATATTTTTATGTATTTTATTAAAAGAGTTGGAAGATGGCAACTGACCTATTCACTCACAATTGTGATCACATAAATCCCTTATGTTAAAGGGGGCAAATCTAAACTTTCACTTATTTGCATGCATATAAATAATGATACACTTTTAAAAGGTTTGTAGATTAGATATAAGGGGTCTGACATGTTAAACTAGACTGAATCTTGGTTGCAAATACTAGGGCTCTCAATGGGCCGGATTAGGGTTCAATCCGGCCCTAACCTACCCGGGCAGGGTTCTCATTTTTTTCAGCCCGGCCTTAACTCGAGCTACGATGTACTCAGCCCAAGCCAGCCCCGTACTGGGGTGGGCTGAGCTTGGGTGTTTTTCCGAGCTTTTTTTCAACTATTTTTTTTTAATAAAATTTGATTGGACTATTTTTTTGGGGTTGTTTTTTCGAATGAAATTGCGTTGAGCTGTTTTTTTTTCTAATAAAAGTCTAAAGAAGGTTAAAATTTTAATTAAATAATTATATTACCATTATAGGAGCTCGTACATGCTTTTATTTAAATATTTTATTTTAATTTATTGCACAATGGTTATAACAGACAATGATTGCTTGAAAATCTATTAACAAGCCATCCAAGTTGTGTAGTTAAAAAGCTATGTAGCGGTTTGTGACAGGATCAACACTCGAGCTTCCAGCATGGTGCTTGGGGCACGCGATGTGGTGCCAAGAGGGCACGGGACATGGGTGCCAGGAGGGCCTCGCGACGTAGTCGCGCTGCGACGATGCAACACGGTCGCATGGGGGTCGTGACACGGATGCAACATGGCTAGGTAGGCTAGCGATCCGGGGCGTTGCGATGTGAACAGTAAAGTATGTCAAACCAAGGGGTTTGAGATTCTCCTATTGTTTTGGCTGAATTACTGTTTTACCCTTATACAGGGGAAGGAAGCTTGAGAGTTATTCCCCACACACGGGGCCTTACGTTGCCAGAGGGGGCGCAAATGTCTCCTAGGTCTGAAAGGGTGGGCCTAGGACATCGATGCAACGATGTCGTGTGTCACCCAATGCAAGGTTGAAATATGGCCCCAGACCACGTGTCTCGGTGCATACGGCTGGGCAACCTCGCAAGAGCACTTTAGCAATGCGTGGGACTCAGTAGAGCACGGCAGCATGAGGGTTGCGTACGACTCCGTTGAGCATGGCAGCATGAGTAGGCACGAGACTGTGGGCTTGGTTTGGTATGCGGACAAGACATGATGGCATGAGGAGCTGTATGCCAAGACTGTTGCGAAGCGAGGTACTAGTGCAGTGCACAGGGTGAAGCTTGAGCAGGCCAAGTATGAGACAGTGGTACAAGCGAGCGTGTCGTAAGGGGCACGATACATTGGGTGGTAGGTCGCGTAACAGAGGTAACCACGAGGAGAAGTTCCCATCCTCTAGGTGGGTAGTATCAGAGCAGATGAGAAGATTGGTAGGCTTCGCTGCATGCGGTAGCGAGGCACCGCGCGGGTTGATGGCATGTCGAAGGACGCCCCCACTACCATTGGTATCAGAGATAGCTGACTTAGCGTAGCGGGCGTTAGGTGCCGCACGGGCTAACACTGCTAGAAGAGTGACCCCGTGACAGGTTGCTTGAAAATGAATTAAGCCATCTAATTTGTCCAACCAAAAAATATATGCACAAGGTTATTGCGCTTTTGACTTAAATGCTCAAAGTTTAAACCGTTCAACGGTTTAATCTCAGAGCATTTAAGTAAATCGTATTTAACTATATAAAAAAAATTATAATTTTAAAAGGATAAATATAATATATATATATATATATATATATATATATATATATAATATCAGGGCCGGGTGCGGGCCAAATTTTGCAACACTCAACCCAAGCCCGGCCCGGATTTATCAGGGTTGCAAAATGCTTAGCTCCGTCCGAATACTAGGCCGGGTTTGCTTAATAAAAAATATCACTTTTTTCGAGCCGGGTGTGGGCCAAAATCCGGGCTGGCCCGATCCATTGAGACCCCTAGCAAATACCATTACCTTTCCTTTTATATTATAAAGCGAGGAGAGGAATTTAGTTCGGCATTTTCACCAAGAATTTACTTTCTCACCCACCTCTCAAGCAAACATGTATGGGCCGCCCTTTGGATTGGATTATGGAGATCATTTTTCATCTGCATCTTCGGCACAATGAATCTGTAGATTATAGGCGTACTATAAACGGTTAATTCTTTATTACATGTGGAACACATCTAAAAAGCTGACCCTAAAATCATGCTTCAGCATGACATGTGTCACATGATTTGACATCACTTTTGGGATTTTGTACTACATGGAATAAAAAAATTGATCATTGGATGGTAAGCCCATGATCTCTACATCCATTGTGCGGAGGATGGGAACAAGAAACAATCTCTATCATTTGATTCACAGGCGGTAAATACATGTCAGCTAGAGGAGGTGGAGTGAAAAAGTAGCCGTTTTGGGTGAGTAATAAAAGCATAAGGGGCGGCACCTTTATTTACAATGATGGTTTTAAAAAAATTATAGGCTGCGTATGGCATAACTCTCTCTTACCCCCAGCCACAACAGAGTTCATTGGTTTTCATTCTCTTTTCTAATTTCCTATAAATGAGGATTACCTGCTCTAGCAGCAACCTCTTTGCTCCCTACTAACTCCTTATCAGAGCAAATAAAATCTACTCTGACAAGGAGTGAGTAGAGAGGAGGGTAGAACTGATGAACATATAAATCTTGCTATGCAAGGAGTTATCAAAGAGAATGGGTACCTGCTAAAGCAAGTAGTAGGAAATTAGCAACAAGGATGTGAGTCTACTAAAGTAGGTAAACTCTACTATGGCAAGGGCTAGCAAAGAGCTATGTCATACACAACCATAATGTTCCCAATAATGGTATGTATTTCAAATGAGACGCCTTTTTTTAGCTCCTCCCCCATCTCATATCTATAAACTCCCCCTCCCCCCCTCTCTCTCTCTCTCTCTCTCTCTCTCGATCTCGACACGTACATAACATGACCCACCAACTATAATTCTATAAAGAGTGCTACTATTGGATTCCATTATTTTGTGAAAATGTAACATCGTCCCATCTCCTCTATTCAGAATGCATTTTCCGTTTTGAATCAGACGATGAAGATCATTTTCATCCAAATGATATCATAGGGGCTCGTTCGACACTTTTTGCCCAGAAACCCATTTTCTGAGGAAAATGACAAGCCTCAGTTTCTGCTCAGAAACCCATTTTCTGAGGAAACTCATTTTCTGAGTAGTTGTTCTTGAGTTACTCAGAAACTCATTTTCTCAGGAAAATTGACATTTGCTTGTGTCCTGCACTTTCTCAAGAAAGTATAAAAGAAAGTATATTGTATACTTCTACGCCCTATAGCCGCATGTATTTATGACCTTCGTCAAAGCAGTTATTTGATCGGATGATCGTCAAAATTTATATACTTTAAATCGGAAATGTGTTTAACACTTTAGTCGGTCAAATTCTCAAAATGTTGTCTTTAACATGTACACCAACGGGGACTTACTCGAAAACCGATAGTTATTAGTTCGATTTCGGTTTGAGAAACTAGAAACCGATAGTTATCGGTTCGGTTTCGGTTTAGCATAAAAACCGGTCAGGACCGACCCGATAACACCCCTATCTATTTTTCATATTTTTTACATATAAAATATCGGTTGGGGTCGCATTGACCTGACACAACCTGATTTTTGTCAGAACCAACCTCTTAATCGTGCCTTGAAGCTATTTTTGATCTATTTCCATCATTTTTTGTGTAACCCACCAACAATTTTAAGACTATTTTCATGATATAAAAAGTGATGAATCTCTCGAACAAAACACACATTATGGTCGTTGCCCCAAACTAATCAAAATTTTTCTGAGTACCTCTATTAGCGCTAATGCTATTTTTGAAAGCGCCACATTGACTGTTTTCAATCAGATGATGGAGATCATTTTTTGCCCTGATCTTCTATATAGTGAATCTTGAGACCATAGGTGTACCATCAAACGGTCATTTTTTTATTCCATGTAGCACGGATAACCAAAAAGTAATCCTAAAATCATATGGTACACATCACGCAAACGTGATTTTAGGTCCTTTTTTGGGGATTTGTGACACGGGGAATCCAAAACCTACCGTCTAATGGTAAGATCATGGTCTCAAACTTTATTGTGCAGAAGATCATTGTGAAAAATGATCTCCATCATTTGATTTCAACCAATCAATGGTTTACCATGTGTTACACAAGTGGGTGCTTTCAAAGATTGTGTTGGGCCGAATAGAGGTTCCCAACCACCTCATAAACTGCCTCAGAAAATGTCGTATCCTGAGAAGAATACTCCGAAAACCATGTGTCTCTTTCAGCAGAAAGTGCTCGGAAAACACAGAAACCCCAAAATCTCTCGAACACAAGAAAACCTTCGAAAATGCTCAGAAATAACATTTTCTGTGAAAAAGCCTCAGGAAATGGCATTTTCCTGGCTCTCGAATGAGGCCTAGGAGTACCATCAGGCAATTATTTTTTCTTCCTTGTGCTACACGTTATCAAAAGTGACCTTAAAATTATGTTTGAGCATTAAAATGTTCCATGTGATTTTATGGTATTTTTTGAGATGTGTGCCATGTGAAATCAAAACTAATCATATGATCAGTAAGTCCATAATTTGAGAAAAAAATTTATGCTAGAACTATCGACTACCGAGTACCCCCACTTCAGGAAAATTCTGTGTCCGCCACTGCTCATCTCTATCACTCAATTGGATGTTTAAAATTTAAAACAATACCTTAAAGTACAACCACATTCTTTGAGTTCATTTATTTTTTGTCCCAATCTTTCACACGATAGATTTTGAGATCATGGGCGTACCTTCAGACAATCAAATTTATTTATTTATTTATTTTTCACATGACACACATCTCATAAAAGTGACCTTAACATCTCGTGTATACTAAAATTAATTTTGAGGTTACCTTTTTGGGTATATACCGCGTGAAATAAAAAAATGACCGTGATGATACACCATAAATTCAAGGGACGAAAAGTGATCTCGGACATCTAAGTCAACGGAGTTAACGTGTTTTTAGCTTAGGTGACCTCAAAGATTCGGTGGGTGAATTTAAAGGCACTTAATTTAAAATCGGAATTATTTTCTATTCATAATCCATCCAAAAGCTATAGATCAAAGATCACATTAATCAATTGTTAGAAACTGCCGTCTTGAGTGGTGCTCAGAACCATCAAATAATTGCTCCTCCTCCTCCTCTCTGTTTCTCTCATAAATCTAAATAGCCGTTTCAGTATATCTCGATCGAGTAGACTAGAGAGTCGTGAAAACTGAAAAAAGAGGAGATGCAGAGCGTGTCTAAGGTGACTCTGATCCTGTGCTGTGCGTGGGCCATCAGCCTTTTATACGGCGAGATGGTTGCCTTCTGGCTCCCTCTTCATGCCTGCTCTTGGCCCTCGGTAATTATTAAAACCTCTCTCTCTCTTTTAATTTAAAACCATAGCTTAAGAGATTGAAGAGATTTATTTCAAATTTGTGTCCATATTTTGATTTTTCTTTCCTTTTCTCAATCTAAAGAGAGTAGATGCAGTTTGATTCTGGGGGCAACCAGATAAGGGTACCCCGTTAATTTATTCTGATATAGATTTCTTTTATCTCTCTAACTATTACCATATTAGGTTATCGCAGCCCAATTTGCATTTTGGTAGATCGCATTTTTGGATGTTCGTATTTAGAGTTCACTCAAAAACCCAATGAGGGGGTATAATTTGGAGCTAGTTTGAATCGTTCATTATATGAGCAGTCATCACACTAGGGATGTGAAAAATAGTATATATTCTAAACATATTCATCTTTTATCTATTATATATATTCATCTCCACCCATGTATTTGGGTCGTAAAATATAGATCTTTGAATCACAGTCAAAATTTGACTTTTAATTTAAAAACTCAGTTTTGAATTCATTTAAAAAAAAAAGATCTATACGGGCTGCTGAAACTCCATGTGGCACGAAAACAGTATTTGGGAGGCCACGCGGATCTCCATGTGGATGTTGGAGTACGGTGAGGATACTCCACCTGGAGTACCTTCACCGTTATATATATATATATATATCTGTGTGTGTGTGTGGAGTAAAAGATTGACACCTTACATTTCTGATTCTAAGAGCATCTCCAGCAAGGAGAGTTAAATTTGGATAACTAAACACCACTTTGGCTACTGCTACAGTATTTTAGCTACTGTTATAATAAAAATCACTCCAGTAGATACTATTTTAGCTACTCATTTCTTTAAAATATTATTTTTTATTCTTGTTTTATTATATTTTACTACCCATACTCAACTTTTAAATATTTTGTTGTTTAAAGAGAGGAGAGAGAAAGAGCTTTATAGAGAGAAATAATATTTTATTGTTTTACCTCTTGCTACAGTAATAGCTAAATTTAGCTATTACTGTAGCCCATAGTTATTTTGGCTACTTGGATAGCTATCTTGTTGGAGCTCAATTCTGAGTGTTTGGATAACTATAATAGAGGCTGGGATGTCTTTAGCTCTCTTGCTGGAGATGCTCTAAGTGAGGAAAGTAACTTACCATAATTAAAGGGTCTCATACTTGTGATAGTTCATTTAAGTGAGAAGCATATTTTTCTCTTCTATTAAAAAGTTGTCTTTTCAATAAATTTTAAATAGGTGTAAAAAAACTATTTTAAGAAATATATGCTATTTTGCAAGGTTTCTTGTCATGCCCCGAAATATGATACATGATCTATTTCGGCACATGAACGCATTCAATAATCAAAATTCAAATAAAGGAAACACAACGGTCCATTGTCATTGACTAGAATTCAAAGTTATATTTATTTCATTCCCAAATTTAAACAACTCCTAACCAAAGCTAATTCAACAAGTCCTCTAGAGTCTCTTCCTAAAATGCAGCTCCTGAGCCACGAGATTTGGTCTCTAAAATTTAAATAGCTACGGGGTGAGATAGAACTCAACAAGTAATCCCCAAATAAGTAATATAATTCTTACAACAATTTTATCAGTTTCAAATGGTAATCTACATATCATATGAGAATTACTATCATCTATATCATTTAATGATTCAATATGAAGGACAAAAATAACTTAGTCTACAATTATACTACATATATTGTACAATTGTTAAAATAATTGCACCAATCCAAGTGCAGCTGCATTCATATTATCATTTATCGTGGATACCAGCCACAAAGGAGGGTTCCATGTCTTCTATCAATCCCATTATCTACCGTGCCGATCCGGCTTAACGGAGTTTACTTCCTATTACGGAAGTACACAAACGAACCAGTTCGTCCAATAGTACCATGCGGCCCCATGGGGGTTTTATTCAAATATCATATCATATTTAAATCTTTATGTCATGACATTCATCATTCTATAGCCTTTCATATCAATTTCTTTTGAAAACTTATCCAATATTCATATACATGCTCTATCAATTCCAATTCTAAAACAAATCTATATTTCAATGCAGAATTATATCATGTGAAAGTTAAAAGTAATAAACGATGCTTACGACGATCATATGTTATGAGATATTTTGCTAACCACAACTTGATTCAATTAAAATAATTATCATTGTACGAGACACGTCTAAAGTCATTAATACCATCAGTAGCCATTCAAACTTATAGTTTTCTTAATATTATGGTATAGTCTATGTAAAGAACAATGCATCATTATCTACTAAAGTACGTGTTTAAACCATGCTATGGGATAGGTCACTTGCCTCAATTGATGGGTCAAAAGGTCTTGTAAGGACAGCGTGATGTTTCACAGTTCCGGTGGTTACCTGGGCACAAGGGGAAGTGGTTAAGAAGAATATTTTCGAAGCTGAGATAGAGAGAGCGAACTAAGGTAGGGTCATCGAAGTTAGGTTGGATTCCATCGAGTTATTTCAAATCTCTATTTTAAAAAACATTCGATTACCGAAATCCTTAATTTAAAACAGCTCTGATTTATAATCAAATTTTAAAACCCTTAATTAAAATCTGATTTAATATTAAATGGAAAATCTGGTTTATTATAATAACAATTTTTTTAAATCCCCTTAATTTCAGAATCTGGTTTATTATAATTATATTTTAAGAAAATCTCCCTAGTTTCAAATGGAAGCCTGATTTATAAAATCCAGCATTAAAAATCTTAAAAATTCCTGATTTAAAATAAGTTCCAAAAATAAATAAAACTGATTTAAATTCCAGTTTTAATATATTTAAATATATTAGGGATTTACTATATAATTGAAAATTTATGATTTAAAATTAGGATTAATTCTACAAAAATTAAGATAAAAACCAACGCTAGACGGGGAATAAAATGACACAAGAATGACAAGTGTAGGCGTACTACAGTGCTCATAATCACTTATAATGGCTGGTTGGGACAACTCGATGGTCACCGGTGGTAATCTGGCGACCGGAAAAGAGAAGAAGAAGACAAAACCAGAATTTAAAGAAATTAAACTATAAAACCAGAAATTAAATATAATCCAGAAATTAAAATGTAAAATCAGAATATAAAACTAGAATTAAAATATACAAGAAAGTGTGTGTCACACTTCTCCCAAACAAACACCTCCGTAAACTATGTGACCTAAGAATGAGACCTTATCTAACCAAAATTCGTATTTACTCAGCTTCCCGTAAAGGTTATGCTCTCGTAGCGTCTCAAAAATTTTCTTCAGTGTTTCTCATGCTCCTCACAACTCTGAGTAGATCAGTATATTGTCGATAAATACAATTACGACTTTATCTAAGAAATGTTTGAAAACTCTATTCATCAAATCCATGAATGCAGTTGGGGCGTTTGTCACACCGTTACTAAAAACTCGTAATGTCCATAACGTGTCCGGAAAGCAGATTTTGCTATGTCCCTGTCATTGATTCTCAACTGGTGATAGCCCGATCTCAGGTCAATCTTCGAAAAGATTGAAGCGCCTTGTAGTTGATCGAAAAATCATTAACACATGAGAGAGGGTACCTATTCTTCACAATTATTTGATTCAACTGACGGCAGTCGATGCACGTTCGCTTGGTCCCATCTTTCTTCTTCACAAACAAAATAGGAGCGCCCCAAGGTGCAACACTTGGTCGGATAAATCTCTTCTCTAATAATTCTTCCAATTGTTTCTTTAATTCTTGCAATTCTGCTGGTGCCATGCGATATGGAGCTTTTGAGATTGGAGTTGTTTCCGGTAGTAAATCGATGGTGAAGTCAATCTTGCGAGGGGAGGTAACCCTGGAAGATCACCAGGGAAGACGTCGAAAAATTCAGAAACAATGGGAATACTACAAATTTTGAACTCTTTCTTCGTTTCTTCACTCAGAATATATGCTAGAAAATCCTGACAACCTATGTTAAGGAGTCTTCTTGCCTTGATGGCGGAAATTGCAGGAAATTTGGAGTTCATAACTTTCCCTTGGAAGGAGAATCTTGGTTGACCCTTGATACGAAAACTGACTCGTTTTTCTAAAACAATTGATATTATCATGGTAAGCAGCGAGACAATCCATACGCAAGATAACATCAAAGTCAAACATATCAAGTAAAATTAAGTTGACTGGTAGGTTTCTACCCTCTAAGTTAGCCGTACACTCCCTATATATTGTGTTGGTAACTAAAGAATTACCAAGTGGTGTGGATACCGAGTGTGAAAAGTCTAGATGTTGTGGCACAAATTTCAAGTATCTAGCAAATGATGGAGAAGTAAATGAATGACTTGAACCAGAATCAATTAAAGTTTTAACAGCTTTCTTAGAGATGGATAAGGTACCTTGAATAATATTCTCTGAGGTCTCTGTTTGTCCTCGAACGTTCTGCATTGCTGCTGAGTAGATAGTTGTTGAGTAGACTGTTGATTGCCTTGACGGGTTGGTCGTAATTTAGCACGCCGCTGCACTGGTCGAATAAGTTGAGCGTTCCTTATCACACCGCAATATTTCAGTATATGCCCTAGTTTTTCGCAACTACTGCAAGTCCTCTTCGGTTTTGGACATGTTTGAGACACATGCCCAAATTCTCCACAATTGAAGCAAGTCACATTCATCATCATGGTGCTTTTCCACAAATTTTGCATGAGGATTAGGAAGCGAGGGAACTTGAATCGAGGTCGCTTATTGCTTGAATTGGTGCTTACTCGATGACTCTTCTTCACGTGGAACCCGCAAAGTTCCGCAATCTTTTCCAGCCATTGTCGCTGAACTGATAGTTGGTCAAAAGAACATGGCAATGCTTTGGCCCGAGACCCTATCAAACTTCTTGCCGACAGGGTGTCCGTAAAATCGTTCTAAATCAATAAACTTTGCCTCATAATCTGCGATACTCAGATTCCCCTGCTCCAACGTAAGGAACTCACATTCTCAGCGAGTACTTGAAAAATAACTGACAAATTTCTCATGCCTCCTCTTCACTCTACATGGGATCTCAACATCATTTTCCACCACCTCTCGGCTTCACTAAAGAAGCTTTCATCTTCGAAGATGTTCAACCATTGTTCACCAATGCATTGGTAGATCCCCTAAAGATCGGAGGGTTCATCTTCTTCAATCTTTCAAGTCCGGCTCCAATGTTATGTGGTGAGTGTGTGGATGTGGAATTCCTCCAATGTACTTAGTATTAAAATATCTTCATCTAGTAATCAAAGTCATCAAAACTTTAAAGTTACATTTAATAAAATATGTCATTTAAATTCATTTAATTAGTTGACTTTCAACATGTATCTAATCCTAAAGCTTCAATGTCTCATCTGTATTCAATAAAATTACCTTAACTCAGATATTCATCTCAACCTGAGTTATAGTTCTCATCTCAGTATTTCTAACTCATTGTGTATGCTACTTGAACGTCTTCAAATTTTTATCACCTCCAAGGGCCCTGGTGTATAGTAAGTCACTGGAGGACTCAGACGAAGAGGAGAAACTGACATACCTTAGGTGTTTAGCAACTGGATTCATACTAGACTCATTCATCTCTTCGGGCGGCGTATGTGGACGCCTAACGCAACTCTTCCTAGCAGTTTGACGCACTCTCACCATTTCCTGGTAACCAAAGAAATACTCAAATTAATCTCTATAGGTAATATTCGATTTATTTCTAACTTATGGGTCTACAACCTAAGGTCACCTAGGGTTTCGTTAAACTTGAGCTTTGATACCAAATTGTCACACCTCGAAATCCAATACATGATCCATTTCGGCGCATGTATGCATTCAATCATCAAAATTCAAATAAAGGAAACACAACGGTTTATTCTCATTAACTAAAATTCAAAGTTACATTTATTTCATTCCCAAATTTAAACAACTCCTAACCAAAGCTAATTCAGTAAGTCTTCCAGAGTCTCTTCCTGACATGCAGCTTCTGAGCTACGAGGTCCGGTCTCTGAAATTTAATTTGCAATGGGGGTGAGATAAAACTCAAGTTTAGTGAAACCCTAGGTGACCTTAGGTTGTGGACCCATAAGTTAGAAATAAATCAAATAGTACTTATAGAGATTAATTTAGGTATTTCCTTGGTTACCAGGAAATGGTGAGAGTGCGTCAAACTACTAGGAAGTGTTGCGTTAGCGTAGTATGAATCCAGTTGTTAAACACCTAAGGCAAGTCAATTTCTCATATTCGTCTGAGTCCTCCAGTGACTCTTATTATACACCAGGACCCTTGGAGGTATTAAAAATCTCCGATGATAAAGACGTTCAAGTAGAACCTGTTTGCGAAGACTCGAAATACACACTGTCAGACTATATCATATTATCCGATGACGATGAGTTGGAACCTATGGAAGCAGATGAGACATCTTATTATGATTCAGAGGATATATCTGCTTCTTCTGAGGATGAAGAGTTAACATAATTCAATGCCTCTTCAGATGACAAGGAACCTGAGGAAATAGAGAACTATGACCCAGTTGAGGTTGAGATAATAGATATATCAGATGATGAGTAGGTTAGTGTTAGTAATACCTAGGATAGATTAAGTTAAAGCTTTAAGATGTAAATTGTTTCTCAATAAGTCATGTTGTAAGTCAATTGCTATGAATTAAATAAATTGAGTGAATATTTTATGAAATGTCTTTTTACGACTTTTGATTACAGTTAGTATTTACTTTGACATTTTCTCATTACTAGATGGTTGAAGAGAACCTTACTACACCTGCCACTAACTCAACTAATGTCGAAAAGGTTTTGGAAGAAATGCAAACATTTCTAGCAACCATGGTCCAGAAAGGGACAAATTTCACATCTTTTGACACCACTCACCACGACGTTGGAGTTAAACTTAAAAGATTGAAGAAGATGAACCCTCTATCTACCAAGCCGTTAGAAGCTGAACAATGGATTGAAGATATTGAAAACATCTTTCTGGCGATGAAGTGTACAGAGGAGATGAAAGCCACTTATGTTGTTTTCTTACTGGCTGGAGAAGCCAAGAGGTGGTGGAAAATGATATTGAGATCCCATGTAGAGAGCGAAGAGGAGGTGGTATGGGAGAAACTTGTCAAGTTATTTTTCAAGAAGTACTTTCCTAAGCAAGTTCGACAAAAGAAAGAATGTGAATTCTTACATTGGAGCAGGGGAATCTGAGTGTCGCATATTATGAGGCAAAGTTTGTTGATTTAGAACGATTTTATCGGCACCCTCTATCATAAGCAGAGCGAGCGAAGAAGTTTGATATGGGTCTCAGGCCAAATTTTCATACACGCATTGCCATGTTATTTTCGGAAGATTACTCCTTATCAGTTCGACGAGCAATGACTGCAGAAAAAAATTGCAAGGAATTCTGCGAGTTCTACATAAAGAAGAGGGAGTCATCAGACAATAATAGTAAGGCGCCAATTCTGCCAAGCAATAACTTTAAACGACCTCGATTCGAAAATTCGCTGACTCTCGCTCTTTCTAATCCCTCATGCAAAATTTGTGGAAGGTAGCATGACACCATGTCCTATAGGATGATCAATGCGACTTGCTTCAATTGTTGAGAATCTGGGCATGTGTCTCGAACATGTCCAAAACCGAAGAGGACTTATAGTAATTGCAGAAAACTGGGGCATATACTGAAATATTATGGTGTGATGAGGAACGCTAAACTTATTCAGTAATAGTACCCGCAACAGCAACAACGGCGACAACAATTGGTTTAGTACCAACCACACCAAGGCAATCAACAGTCTACTCAACAACGATCTACTTAGCAGCAACGCAGAACGTTCAGGGACAAGTATTCTCCTTAACTCACAAGGATGCAGAAACCTTAGAGAACGTTATTCAAGGTACCTTATCCATATCTGAGAAAGCTGCTGAAGTTTTAATTGATTCTAGTTCAAGTCATTCATTTACTAGATACTTGAAATCTATACCACAACATCTAGATTTTTCACTCTAGGTATCCACACCACTTGGTGATTCTTTAGTTACCAACACGATATATATAGGGAGTGTACAACTAACTTAAAGGGTAGAAACTTACCAGCCGACTTAATTTTGCTTGATATATCCGACTTTGATGTTATCTTGCGTATGGATTGGCTCGCTGCTTACCATGCTAATATCGATTGTTTTAGAAAACGAGTCAGTTTTCCTGTTAAGGGTCGACCAAGATTCTCCTTCCAAGGGAAAACTATGAACTCCAAATTTCTTGCAATTTCCGCCATCAAGGCAAGAAAACCCCTTAACAAAGGTTGTCAGGGTTTTCTAGCATATATTTTGAGTGAAGAAACTAAGAAAGAGTCCAAAATTTGTAGTATTTCCATTGTTTCTGAATTTTCCGATATCTTTCCTGATGATTTTCCAGGGTTACCTCCCCCTCGCGAGATTGACTTCACCATCGATTTACTACTAGAAATAACTTTAATCTCGAAAGCTCCATATCGCGTATCACTGGCAGAATTACAAGAATTAAAGAAACTATTGGAAGAACTGTTAGAGAAGGGATTTATCCGACCAAGTGTTTCACCTTGGGGCGCTCATATTCTGTTTTTGAGGAAGAAAAATGAGACCATGCGGATGTGCATCGACTACCGTCAGTGGAATCAAGTAACTGTGAAGAAAAGGTGCCCTCTCTCACGTGTCGACGATCTTTTCGATCAACTACAAGGCGCTTTAGTCTTTTCGAAGATTGACCTGAGATCGGGCTATCACCAGTTGAGAATCAATGACAAAGACATTGCAAAATTTGCTTTCCGGACGCGCTATGGACATTACGAGTTTCTAGTAATGCCTTTTAGTCTGACAAACGCCCAAGCTGTATTCATGGATTTGATGAATAGAGTTTTCAAACCTTTCTTGGATAAATTTGTAATTGTATTTATCGACGATATACTGATCTACTCAAAGAGTCGTGAGGAGCACGGGGAACACCTGAAGAAAATTCTGGAGACACTGCAAGAGCATAACCTTTACGCTAAGTAAATACGAATTTTGGTTAGATAAGGTCTCATTCTTTGGTCACTTAGTTTCTGGAGGAGTGTTTGTCGACCCAACCAAGATTAAAGCCGTCATAAATTGAGAGAAGCCACAAACTGTAACGGAATGCAGAAGTTGCTTAGGCCTGGTAGGGTACTACCGACGATTTGTAAAGGATTTTTCAAAGCTCGCACTTTCAATGACTAAACTCACTAGAAAAGGTGTCAAGTTCATATGGGCGTACGAGTGTGAACAAAGTTTTCAAGAGTTGAAGAAACGGTGTGACGACCCAACCCGACCCATGAGCACAGACCCTTTCTTGAATAGGCTATACACCCTAACCTTCCCCTTATAACCTCAAATTCCAAAATCTCCATTCTCATTCTTTTTCTTCAATTTTGTAGTGTCGTAACGCCTCCATTACTCGCAAATTTATTTCAAATCCGAGCAGTCACCCACCCGAGCTATATATAGAGCACTCCCCTTCCTGATATTCCACACCAAGCTCTCTTATTCAAGCTTCTCTTCTTCTCTTCCTTAAGGTATGTTTTCTATTATATATTTTAATTTTGGTTTTATATTTTAAATTTTGGTTTTATATTCTGATTTTTATTTTAAATTCTGGTTTTATATTCTGATTTTGTATTTTAAATTCTGGTTTTATATTCTGATTTTGCATTTTAATTTCTGATTTTATAGTTCAATTTCTTTAAATTCTGGTTTTGTATTCTCTTTTCCGGTCGCCAGATTACCATCGAGTTGTCCTAGCGAGCCATGATAATAGTGATTATGAGCACTGTACTACGCCTACACTAGTCATTCTTGTGTTGTTTTAATCCTCGTCTAGCATTGGTTTTTATCTTTATTTTTGTAGAAGTAATCCTAATTTTAAATCATAAATTTTCAATTACGTAGTAACTCCCTAATATATTTAAATAGATTAAAACTGGAATTTAAATCAGTTTTATTTATTTTAGGAACTTATTTTAAATAAGGAATTTTAAGATTTTTAATGCTGGATTTTATAAATCAGGCTTCCATTTGAAACTAGGGAGATTTTCTTAAAATATGATTATAATAAATCAGGTTATGAAATTAAGGGGATTTAAAAAAATTGTTATTATACTAAACCAGATTTTCTGTTTAGTATTAAATCAGATTTTAAGTAAGGGTTTTAAAACTGAATTATAAATCAGAGCTGTTTTAAATTAAAGATTTCGGTAATCGAATGTTTTCCAAAATAGGGATTTGAAATAACTCGATAGAATCTAACCTAACTTCGATGACCCTACCTTAGTTTGCTCTCTCTTAGCTTCGATAATATTCTTCTTGACCACTTTCCCCTTGTGCCCAGGTAACCATCGGAACTGTGAAACTTCACGCTGTCCTCACGAGACCTTTTGACCCATCGATTAAGGCAAGCGACCTATCCCATAGCATGGCTTAAACACGTACTTTAATTAATAATGATGCATTGTTCTTTACATAGACTATACTATAGCATTAGGAAAACTATATGTTGGAATGATTACTGATGGTATTGATGACTTTAGACGTGTCTCACACAATGATAATTATTTTAATTGAATTAATCTGTGGTTAGTAGAGTATCTCATAACGTAAGCATTGTTTACTAGTTTTAACTTTCACATGATATCATTCTACATTGAAATATAGATTTGTTTTAGAATTGGAATTGATAGAGCATGTATATGAATGGTGGATAAGTTTTCAAAAGAAATTGATATGAAAGGCTATAGAATGATGAATGTCATGAAATAAAGATTTAAATATAATATGATATTTGAATAAGATCCCCATGGGGCCACATGGTAGTATTGGACGAACGAGTCCGCTTGTTTACTTCCGTAATAGAACATAAACCCATCAAGTCAGATCGGTATGGTTGAAAATCGGATTGATAAAAGACATGAAACTCTCCTTTGTGACTGGCATCCACGATGAATGATAATAAATGCAACTGCACTTGGATCAGTGTTATTATTTTAACAATTGTACAATATATGTAGTACAATTGTAGACTAAGTTATTTTTGTCCTTCATATTGAATCATTAAATGATATAGATGATAGTAATTCACATATGATATGTAGATCTCCATTTGAAACTGATAAAATTGTTATAAGAATTATGTTACTTATTTGGGGGTTACTTGTTGAGTTTTATCTCTCCGTTGCTATTTAAATTTCAGAGACCGGACCTCGTGGCTCACGAGCTACATTTCAGGAAGAGACTTGCTGAATTAACTTTGGTTAGGAGTTGTTTAAATTTGGGAATAAAATAAGTATAACTTTGAATTCTAGTTAATGAGAATGGACCGTTGTGTTTCCTTTATTTGGATTATTGAATGCGTTCATGTGCCGAAATGGATCATGTATCGGATTTCAGGGCGTGACATTTCTACTTTCAAATATTGTTTTGAAAAAGACATTGTCTTAAAATGTTGCTTAAACAACATATACATTTAAGGATTAGATACACCATTGAGTGAAAGGTCATGTGACTCATGTCATCTTGACCATCCATTTCACCAGAAGGTGTGTAGGCGCCCCTTCCCACATTATAAATATCTCTACCCATTCCATACTTCTGACTTCAAATTTTTGTATGAGAGTTGCATTTTGATTTCTAGTATTGTGCATTTTGATTTTAAAGTTGGTCACGTGCAGTGCCATGTGAGTCATTGTATCCTGGAGTTTGCCTTTGTGATAACTCATTACTGACCGTGTATGATGGAGGGCAGTATAAACTTAGCGTATTTAACATGCCTAGATTTACGTGTCTACATTTATTAATTTTTATTTACCATTTTCCCACCATTTCTTTCAATATGTGGTTGACCCTATGGGTTATGTACGCGGAGATTCAAAATGATCCAGTAATTCTCAGAAGCAACAAGAAACCTCAAAACGAGAGGAACACCTCTGCTCTCCGTTTTCTACAATCTCTATTTTTTCAATATCTTTTTTTCTTCTTAATTTTATTTTCTCACCTCCACATTTATAGTGTGTAAACAACAAATCTGCGTAGGATATAAATCTAACAGAAATCAATCATAACAAATTTTCCCTCGCTAGGAGAGGGTTTTATTTAAAATGGCGGACCTTACACTTCTGGGTATCGCAATCAATTCCCCGTTAATTACATCAAAGTTGAATACCTCTGATTAAAAGCTACTAAACAAAAAAAATAACGTAATTACATCTCTAAAATAAACAAACTAAATTCTAAGTCTTAATCTTCATCGACATCTTGAATCCGTCACGAGATAGATGCATAGTATGCTATCTTCATTAGAGATTTGAGAAATATGAAATAAGGGATGACGGATGAGAGAACCCCTCCTCCAATAGCCGGTTCCATTTGATTGACAAGCACGAGTCATTACTGGATCAAGAACCTCATGGATGAATCTTAGAACGAATTCTTGTTCTCTGGTCTCAAAGATGAATTCAAATACCAAATCCATCCTTCTGCTAACTGGTTATCAGAGGAGTATCTAATCATGAGTTAGATATTGCCAAATTCCTTAGAATTTGGCAGTTATAGATTATCTTTTGTAATTATTTTACCATCGGACTTAACCAATGTCCTAAGATTTAATCAATACGTGGTAAATTTACCATCGGATCTTGTTACGATCTTGGATTATGATTGTTTGACCAAAAGTTAACGACTCCACCATTGGATTCGACCAAGATTATAAGATTTGGTCAATATGTAATAAATTCACCGTTAGATCTCATTACGATCTTGTATTATGATTATTGGATCAAAAGTCAACAAGTCTATCGTTGGATCTGATCAAATTTATAAGATCTGGTCAACATGTAATAAATCCATCGTTGGATCTCGTTACGATATAACATTATGATTGTTTGACCAAAAGTCAATGATTCACCGTTAGACTTAACCAGAATCACAAGATCTGGTCAATATGCAATAAATCCATTGTTGGATCTCGTTACGATCTCGCATTATGATTGTTTAACCAAAAGTCAATGAGCCCACCGTTATATTTGACTAGAATCACAAGATCTGGTCAATATGTAATAAATCCACTGTTGGATCTCGTTATGATCTCGCATTATGATCATTTGATCAAAAGTCAATGAGTCCACTGTTGGATTTGACCAGGATCACAAGATCTGGTCAAGATGTAATAAATCCACCGTTAGATTTTGTTATGATTTCGCATTATGATCTTTTAACCAAAAGTCAATGAATCCACCGTTAGATTTGACCAGAATCACAATATTTGGTAAAAATGTAATAAATCCACCGTTGGATTTCGTTATGATCTTGTATTATGATCGTTTGACCAAAAGTCAACGAGTCTACCGTTAGATTTGACCCAAGATCTAGTCAATATGTAATAAATCCACCATTGGATCTTTTTACTATCACGTATTGTGATCGTTTGATCAAAAGTCAAACAATCCATCGTAAAAGAATTTACAATCTCGAGGTTAAGGTCCAAACTCTACATTTGAGGGAGTGATGATCCGAACTGCGAGGGAAACTCTAATTTCGGGACATAATTCAGATCCGATAAATCTCATGGTTATCAGTTGTCGTACATGAATATTTCGGGTATCAGAATCTGAAATCCTTCTTTGGGTTCGTAATTACAACCCGTATGAAGGTCAAATTTGTGGTTGCAATCCGAGTGTACTAGAAGTTATGCCCAGGGTTGTACCCACATGGCTTAACTATTTCTAAGTACACAGGAAATTGGGTACGAGTCGTAACGCGTAATCCCAAATTGTAACCGTAAATCCTACTTAGGTAAAAGCCGTAGCTCTTAACCTAAGCTATCATTTTTAGGTAAGGGACGTAGCCCTTATCCTAAGTGTCTCAACCCCGACTTATTCCTCCTATCTACTTTTTAAAATAAAAATAAAAAAAAGAAAGGAATAGAGAGAATCTCGGAGATTCCTAAAAGTCTTTTGTAAGAAAAGTCGGAGATATTTTCGGCAGAGGTTTCCTGTGAAAATTTTCAAATCCCAAATAATAAGGACGGATCTACTATTTATAGATTTGTGATAGCGGTTATAGAAGTTATGATCTTACGGTTCCTGTAAGGTTTTCATAAAATGAAGGGTTGTAAGAGATGCGTAAGTTTTTGCCTCCACGAGGTTCCTACGGTTCCCGTAAGGTTTTCATGAAATGAAAGGTTGTAAGAGATGCGTAAGTTTTTGCCTTCACGAGGATTGAGAAAAGATTATTCTCTCGTACGCAAGTCTTTTCTCATAACCACCTAGGCACGTAAGTGCCTAAATATGTTATCTAGGCACCTAGGTGCCTAAGTATGATTTCTAGGCACCTAGGTGCCTAATTATGTTATCTAGGCACCTAAGTGCCTAATTCCGATTATTTAGGCACCTAGGTGCCTAAGTATGATATCTAGGCACCTAAGTGTCTAATTACGATTATCTAGGCACCTAGGTGCATGGATCAAAATATCGTCCGATACTGATACGTATTGGACGATACGTATCGGTATCAGACTTGGACGATACGGTACATTCAATGTACCGTATCGCCATTTTATATGTAGAAGCTAGACAATACATTCAATGTATCGTCCGGTATTTTACTATTCCGATAAGTATCGTCCGATACGTGTCAGTTTTAAGCTCGAACGATACGTATCCGATACCCAAAATTTTGACCCATGCCTAAGTGCCTAATTCCGATTATTTAGGCGCCTAGGTGCCTAAGTATGATATCTAGGCACCTAGGTGCCTAAGTATGATATCTAGGCACCTAGGTGCCTAATTACAATTATCTAGGCACCTAAGTGCGTAATTCCGATTATTTACTCACCTAGATGCCTAACCATGATATCTAGGCACTAGGTGCCTAATTATGTTATTTAGGTACCTAAATGCCTAATTCCGATTATTTAGGCACCTAGGTGCCTAAGTATGATATCTTAACACTTAGGTGCCTAAGTATGATATCTAGGCACCTAGGTGCCTAATTACAATTATCTAGGCACCTAGGCGCCTAATTCCTATTATTTAGGCACCTAGATGCCTAAGTATGATATCTAGGCGCTTATGTGCCTAATTACAATTATCTAGGCACCTAGGTGCCTAATTCCGATTATTTAGGCACCTAGGTGCCTAAGTATGATATTTAGGCACTTAAGTGTCTAATTACAATTATCTAGGCACCTAGGTGCCTAAGTATATTATCTAGGTGCCTAATTACAATTATCTAGGCACCTAGGTGCCTAATTACAATTATCTAGGCACCTAGGTGCCTAATTCCGATTATCTAGGCACCTAGGTGCCTAATTCCGATTATCTAGGCACCTAAGTGCCTAATTCCGATTATTTAGGTACTTAAGTGCCTAAGTATGATATCTAGGCACCTAGGTGCCTAATTCCTATTATTTAGGCACCTAGGTGCCTAAGTATGTTATCTAGGCACCGAATTCTGATTATTTAGGCACCTAGGTGCCTAAGTATTGGCGCTTAGGTGTCTAATTGCAATTATCTAGGCACCTAGGTGCTTAATTCCGATTATTTAGGCACCTAGGTGCCTAAGTATGATATATAGGCACTTAGGTGCCTAATTACAATTATCTAGGCACCTCGGTGCCTAATTCCGATTATATAGGCACCTAGGTGAATAAGTCTAGACACTTAGGTGCCTAATTACGTTTGTCTAGGCACCTAAGTGCCTAATTATGCTATCAAGTGTGCCTAAGTATATTATCTAGGCACCTAGGTGCCTAATTACAATTATCTAGGCACTTAGGTGCCTAATTCCGATTATTTAGACACCTAGGTGCCTAAGTATGATATCTAGGCGCCTAACTATATTATCTAAGCACCTAGGTGTCTGACATAACTTAGGACTTTAAGTCCTATTTAGAATAGGTTTGTCAAGTCTTATTTAGAGTAAGTTTGTTAAAAGGAAAAACTATAAATAGAGTCTCCTTTCCTAATTCCTTCCATTAATTTATTTTATCTGATTTTTGCGGTTAAGTGGAAGGAGTTTCCGATTCCAAAATTTCTAAGTTAGCATAGTGCATACTCTCTCATGTCTAATAGGAGTTCAATAAGGCCTTTATTAGAAGTTATCTATAGTGAAGATACTAGATAATTACAATTATCTAGGCACCTAGATGCCTAATTATAATTATCTAGGCACCTGGGTGCCTAATTATGATGTCTAGACACTTAAGTGCCTAAGTATGATATCTAGGCACCTAAGTGCCTAATTCCGATTATTTAGGCACCTAGGTGCCTAAGTATGATATCTAGGCACCTAGGTGCCTAATTCCGATTATCTAAGCACCTAGGTGCCTAATTATGTTATCTTTAGGCACCTAGGTGCCTAAGTATGATATCTAAGCACTTAGGTGCCTAATTAGAATTATTTAGGCACCTAGGTGCCAAAGTATATTATCTAGGCACCTAGGTACCTAATTACAATCATCTAGGTACCTAGGTGCCTAAGTATGATATTTAGGCTACTTAGATGCCTAATTACAATTATCTAAGCACCTAGGTGCCTAATTCTGATTATTTAGACACCTAGGTGTCTAAGTATGATATCTAAGCATCTATGTGCCTAATTACGATTATCTAAGCACCTAAGTGCCTAATTATGATATCTAGGCACCTAGGTGCCTAATTACGATTATCTAGGCACTTAGGTGCCTAAGTATATTATCTAGGCACCTAGGTGTCTAATTACAATTATCTAGGCACCTAGGTGCCTAAGTATGATATCTATGTATCTAGGTGCCTAATTATGCTATTTAGGCACCTAGGTGCCTAATTCCGATTATTTAGGCACCTAGGTGCCTAATTATGTTATCTAGGTACCTAGGTGTCTAATTATAATTATCTAGGCACCTAGGTGTCTGACATAACTTAGGACTTTAAGTCCTATTTAGAATAAGTTTGTTAAGTCCTATTTAGAGTAGGTTTGTTAAAAGGAAAAACTATAAATAGAGTCTCCTTTCCTAATTCCTTTCATTAATTATTCTATCTGATTTTTGAGGTTAAGCGGAAGGAGTTCCCGATTCCAAAATTTCTGAGTCAACATAGTGCATACTCTCTCATGTCTAATAGGAGTTCAATACGACTTTTATTAGAAGTTATCTATAGTGTACATACTCGTATCGGATTTGTATAGTTCAGAAAATTTTCCGATATGAACACCCAAATTTTTTTGTAGTCATGAGGGATGTAATTAAGACTTATATTTGTATATTGGTAAAGTAAATGCATTAAGAAGATAGAAAAAGCTTAACTAGGGGAGGGGGATACAATGAGCAGCTAGCAAAACATAAAAAAGAGAAAATTGAACAATATTATCAAGAGCACTAGATGATAGCGATAGAAGATAATGTTACAATTTACAAGTAAATCCCAGCCCACTCCTTTAGCCAAGGAATCTGCTCTCTGTGAACATGCTAAAAGTGATACCACACTCAATACACACAGGCAATCTCCATGGGATTTTATTGTTCTTTCTGATTCATCTAATCCCGTTTAGAGAGTCCGCCCCCATCCACTATTAGCAGAATTACATAACTGAGAAAATTTATGCAAATATTGGTTAGAATCAGACCGATTTCAGCTTGATCTGAATTTTCATAAACACTACAAACTAGAAAAACCATAGTGCCTTGATCCTATATGATTACAAAGTAGCCAACCACAGCCATTGGACCCGGCTCTTCGGACAACCCAGTGCTTTATGCTTATTCATAACCGTATCATCTTGCTCAAAAATTGGATAATCAATAGCAGAGAGATGGTCTCAAATAGTCTAAACTACTACCATAAACTCAACGACTCATTCTCACCTCAATTCAAGACAATTTTTTTTTTATTTTGATCAGTAATTGAGATTGAATTGATAATCAGCAAGGTGCTGAAAGAAACAATACAAAAACAGGGCAACCAAAAAGAAGACGACAACAGAAAAACATAAACAAAGAGGAAGGTACACCAGGAAAAAGGATAAAAAGCCCCTAGAAATGTAGCAACCCCCAACCCACTCCCTCATTAGCCTGGTCCCAGAGATCAGATTCTTCTCTGATCACTTCGCTGCCCGTGGGGTCCCATAGACATACCAGATCTTTGACAACTTTCACTATTATCCCCACCGGTTTACTTTTCTACTCGAAGATCTTCGTGTTCCTTTCTTGCCAGATACACCAGAGGACTGCAAAGAAGGTCACCGTCCATTTCTTCCCTATCTGGCCTTCCAGTCTAACCGCATCTCACACCAAATAATGATGGTAAGGCGTGGCTGGAATGACCCAGTTTATGCCAAACAGGTTCAGAACAATACTCCAAATCTCGAACGCCGCAGCACAGTGGAGGAAGAGATGTGTGGCAGACTCCTCCCCCTGGGGGCACATGACAAGCGATTGGTGATATCTTTCCCTCATCGAATGAGTTGATCCATCGTTAGCACTCTTTCTTTGAATAACGTCCACGCGAAGAACATAATCTTGAGTGGGATGGTAGCCTTCCACACCCCTGCTCCTTGAAACCTGATTAGCTGATGACGTGACAACATCTGATAATATTACTTGACACTGAAGATGCCATTTTTGCTAGGGGCCCACACCCGTCGGTCCTAATTGTGGGGGTTTCGGTGCATCTCATAAGGAGAGTGTAATAGGTTCGAAAAAGCTTCCTCCTCATCGCCTCTCAGATAACTACGAGTATTAACCTCCCACACTCTACCTCCACCAGTTTCTGAGACAAAATCGTCGATCAGCCCTCTAGGGTTCAAGGATAAGGAGTAGATACTTGGGAACGTCAATTTGAGAGCCCCCCTCAGCCCAGCTGTCCTCCTAGAACTGAACCCGGGTCCCACAACCCCAGCTGAAAAGAAGCCCCTTAGTCCCTTAGTGTAAAGAGGCCAAGTGCCACAAATATTTTTCCACTAGGTGGAAGTGCCTCTGTTGACCAAGGTATTGATGCCCCAGTTCGAGTTGGATTGTCCGTACTTTTCAATCAATACATTACGCCAAAGACTCCATTTCCTCCACATTTCCCGCTCGCCAGAACCATTTACCAAGAAGTGCTACGTTGGTCCTCCTTAAATTGTGAATTCCCAGCCCGCCGCAATTCATCGGAAGTTGGCATGTGTCCCAATTAATCAAATGATATCTTTTGTCCAAACTTGACCCCTCCCAAAAGAAATTTCGTTGTATTTTCTCAATCCGATTGATTACTCCGATCGAACATTTGAACATTGAGAAGAAAAAAATAGGTAGGCTTGCTAGGACAGCTTTGAGCAGGACGAGGCATCTGCCACTGCTTAGCAATTTTCCTTTCCACCTGGACAGCTATTGTTCGAAGCGTTCAATCACCGGCTCCCATGCCCTAGCTACAAGTTGCCTCAGCCCCAGCGGCAACCCCAAGTACTTGATAGGAAATTCCTCGCTCTGACAATTAACCGTATCAGCTAAATCCTGTAATCATCTATTATCGATCCCAATACCCGTGATCTTCAATTTGTAGAAGTTAATACGCTGCCCCAATACTGCCTCATAGACGGATAAGACCTCTGTTAAAGACCTGAACTCCTCCACGTTGGCCTTTCCGAATAGAATAGTGTCATCTGCGTACTGGAGGATTGAGATGTGTTGGCCATGGGCACCCACTCTGATCCCCGATATGTGGTTCAGCTATCTCGCCCGCTCAATGAGGCCTGTAAGTGCTTCCCCCATCATATTGAATGAGAATAGGGAGAGTGGGTCGCCCTAGCGGATGCCCCGAGAACTCTTGAAATACACAGCTGGTGTGCCATTAATCAACACCGAAAACCATGTTGTTTTATAGCATCCCCGCATCCATCTCCTCCACTTAACTCCAAACCCAAACCTGCGAAGCATATAGTCTAAACCGTCCATGTCCACCTTCCACAGGGTTGCAGGAAGACGGTCCTGATGCGCAGAATGGATGACTTCATGGGCCACTGCCACCTGGTCCACTAATTGTCCACCTTAACTAATACGATCATATGCCTTTTCCATGTCCACCTTCCACAGGGCTGCAGGAAGACGGTCCTGATGAGCAGAATGGATGACTTCATGGGCCATCGCCACCTGGTCCACTAATTGTCTCCCCTGCATAAAAGCACCTTGACTGGCTGAGATAATCATACCCATTAACGGCTTGAGTCTGTTGGCCAACACCTTAGCTATGATCTTGTATAGGCAATTGATGAGACAAATCGGGCGACAATTGGTGAGGTCTTGCGCCCCAGCTCTTTTGGGAATGAGTGTAATGAATGTCGAATTGAGACTGCGCCCGATAAAACTTGTGCTATGGAACTCATGGAACACTTCCATCAGGTCCTCCTTCAACACCGATCATAACACACAGTAGAATTCCATAGTAAATCCGTCGGGGCTCGGTGATTTATTCTTGCCCCCCTCTTTATGACTCTCAAGACCTCCTCATCATTAAACGGGATTTCCACACCTTCACAATCATCAGGCATGATGGCTTGAAAAGGCAACCCGTCCAGATCAGGGTGAATTAGACCGTCATCAGTGTAGAGATTGGAGTAAAAGTCGACAACCTGGTTGCAAATCTGATCATACCTGACATAAGTAACTCCCTCGACTCCAACGCTGCCCAAATAATTTGTTTTGTTCTGCCCGTTGGCAACTGCATGAAAAAACTTGGTATTTAGGTCTCCCTCCTTCAACCACTTCACCTTCACCTTTTGCTTCCATGACACCTCTTCGGCCCTACATAAGTTATTGAATTCCTGTTTTTTTTTTAACCCGTTCTTCTCGTTCTCCGTCTGAAAGAGCCCTACTTTCCTCCAGATTGTCAATCTCCTTCAGCCTCAAGAGCACCGCGTCTTTGTTGAGGTGGACCAGCCGGTATACGTCCCTGCTCCACTCCTTACTACGCATCTTGATCCATTGTAGCTTCGAGATAAATCAGTACGCCGCCGTACCCGATGGCATGTGTTCCCTCCACCAGATAGGCACCACCGCCCGGAATTGCTCATCAAGTAACCACATATTTTCAAATCGGAACGGTGTCGGCCCTTTTCCCCTCGATTCACACGTAAGCACCAACAAGCAATGGTTAGAGACTGCCCTCGCTAAACATTCTAGTCTGGCAGCCAGAAGCATGTCCAGCCAGTCCATGTTACAGAGGAAACGGTCCAACCTACTCAATGAAGGAGTATCTTGAAGGTTGGACCATGTGAACCTTGAACCTGTTAAAGGCACATCCATCAGCCCCCAGTCTGATATCCATGAATTAAAGTCTCTCATCACCGCTACATCTGGCAGCCCCCCTTGTTTTTCATACCCCCATCTTATGGCATTGAAATCGCCCCCAGGTATATCGGATAGTCCCATCTGGCTGTGACGGCAGCCAACTCAAACCAGAAATCGCTCCATTGCCTGTCATCCGAAGGCCCATAAATACCGGAAAACAGCCATGCTTTACCGTTTTCTTTAGTTCAAGACAAATTAGTTCAGTTATATTTGGAAGGCACTGGCCAATGTTTCTCTTTGATACATGCTATCCGATTCCGGGGTTTCTCAGAAAGTTCTGTAGATTTTTACAATTGCTCAAAAAACTTTTCTGTACCGTACCATTATATATGCTCTCTTCTTCATTTATGATGTTACTTACAACAGGGATCTCTCTGTTTCATACTGGATGAAGCCCAATTTTCTTTATTAATAGATAAGGTGAGTATATAGTATTAACCTGTTTCTGGCTTATGCTGCTAATGCAGATGACAAGTGGGGTTACAAATCAAGGCGGTCATGTAAAGGTTGCTGTGCTTGCTGATCTGCAGGTTCACTACTATTTTTTTGCAAGCTTTTGTCTGTTGTTAGTATCAATTGGAATTTCACAGTGCTGAGTACTCTTCATTTACAACAGCTTACAGACAGGACATCCCATAGACTTGCTCCCAAGTCACTTGCTTTGGAGGCCTTACAGTTTTATACTGATATCTACATGAGAAGATCTTTCCAGACATCTATATTGCCATTTAAGCCTGATCTGATTCTCTTTCTGGGTGACCACTTTGATGGTGGCCCATTCTTGTCAGATGAAGAGTAAGGCATGGAAAATTTGATTGTACTTTTTAACTTTGCGCAATTTTAAGGGCTTTTTTTTCCTATCATATATGTTTCTCTTAGTTCATCAATTCCTATGTTGTCATATTGTCCTTTCTTAAGTTAATTCTTGTCAGGAAGTATGGAGTTCAGATGTAAAATAAGCAGAATCCAGTGATGTAATGATATATAGGTTTATTGATGTTTATGTTATTAGATTCTAAATTTCCTTGACATTTTTCTGATATTTTGACTTAATATCTAACAAAAGCTTCCCATTTGATTCAACTCTTTGTGTAGTCATGCAGAACAATTGCAGAAAATATTGTCCTTTTTGGAAACTGATATGTATCATTTGATACGATATGTATTAGAGGATAAAATGTGATACTTTTTTCTAAAAACGAAATTGTTAAAATGTGAACCTTGTTGAAAATAAAACTTGTGAAATAAGGATAAAATATGGGAAACATAAATAGATTGCAATTACTAGATTTGTAACATAAATATGGCATACATATACACAAATAATTATGTCAAAAAAACATATTGGGCAATCTGGGGCACCGTTGGTCTTAGGAAACCACACATATTTTCAGATATGTAATACAGATTTTAGTAGTCCAAAATTTTATTTTCTAGATGCATCTGTAATAGAGGATACAAGCGGCTTTGCAAAGTTTCCGGAAAATTGCTCTGGAAGAGGTTTATAGACTGAGGTTTGTGACGTGATCTGGATTCAAGCCTTTTGAGGTTAGATCATCATTAATGGTAGACTGCACATGAGCTTAAAGTTGTTGTCAACTAGTTTAAGTATAAAACGTATAGAGCACTGAACTTCTAAGTATTGTGTGCAAGCTCTCTTTTCACTCATTATGAATGGGATCAGAGCTGACCTTTATAAAAATATTTCGTGGTAAGGTTTCATATGAAAAATGGGTATTTTTATTAAAACCAAGATACATCAGAAAAAGAGTTGATGGAAGCAAGAATCATACTTCCACATAATACTCATCTTCCATTCTAATAAATGAGAACATGCATATGGATGGTATATGCATTTCAAACATGATCATATTGCAAGTCTGGACATGAACTTTAACGTGGTTGCAGAAAACTTTCTGTTGCACCCATTGTCTTGCAATTCAAGTCTTTTATTTTGATCTGATTCTCATATGAAACAATTCATATTTCAACTTGAATCCTATCTAACCAAAATTGCCCACAAATCTTGTGATTACATCAAAATGGAAATGTTGTGGGGTTATTTTATGATTGTTGAGTAGTCTTTTTTCTTAGATGGATTGAGAGGACATAATATGGAATTGCAAGTTCCATATTGACAGATGGATTTTTTATGATGATCAATTATCAGGTTCCTCACTCATTTCCACATTACAACGTTGTGATATGCTATGATTTGGTTATTTGGGTTGTGTGAGACATGAAAACTTGGAGCGTTTTCAAATAATGTGGAATGGCATTGTAACTTTATTAATTATACACTTGCAATAGTGGAATTGCTTATTGTGAATATGAAAAGAGAAATGCATATTTGTTTTGATTTCTCATCAATGGGGATTTGCAGCAATTGTACCATTACTCGTTGCACACACACTCATAAAAAGAAAAACACAAACAACGACAATGACAATAACAGCAAAAAGCACCTTGAAGGCCATTTGACCATTTAGTATGTTGGTACACTACCCCACCCAAATTTGGGCAGAAGTAAAGATGGGCAACACTTCACCTATACCGATGGCAATTAGTGTGGTGCATTAAAATTCTATTTTTACTTTGTTAAGATAATGGCTCAATAAGGAGAGAGAAGTGTTCAAAACAGATTAAGGGGCATGTGCACACCCCATTATTGCTTTGGATCTTATATCTTGAGAGCATGAAACCAAGATATGACATTCTAGGTAATATTTAGGGACAAATAACAGAAGAATCATTGGATATATTACTCTACATTGGATTTCTGAACCTAAAAAAGAGCAATGATGAAGCATTCAGACTTCCTAGGACCTCGTAGTAGTGTCCTAAGAACATCAGAGGACAGACCTTGGGGCATCAGGCTACTTGGTCGCAAAGCTTGTTCATTTTTTAGGCACCAGGCTATCAGGCTCCCCAAAGCTTGCTGGCTTCCCAGGAAAACTGCTCATAAACTAAAAAACTAGGAGGATTTTGTTCTCCTCCCTCATTTTGTATCTCGATCATCCTTTTTTTAGCTTCACTTGATGTTTTCTCATGAGATGGTGTTCTTAAGTTGCACCATGAAAAATCCATTTTCAAATACCATAAATGGGTAGTTGAAGAGGCATGCTTGTTCACCCAGTCAATATGCCCTCTTAGCAGGTTCCTCGAGTGATCATTGGGGAAAAATGAACAAGTGAAGGACAGGGGCTTAACCCATGGGTCAAAATTTCGTCCGATACCGATACGTATCAGACGATACGTATCGGTATTGGACCAGGACGATACGGTACATTCAAATGCCGTATTGTCCATTTTACATACAAATGCCCGAACGATACATTCAATATATCGTCCGGTAAGTTATTGTTCCGATATGTATCGGTTTGGAGCTCGGACAATACGTATCCGATACCCGAGATTTTGACCCTTGGCTTAACCTCTTCCCCGTATGGATTTCTAACACTTCTATCTAGACTTTCATGATTTCAAAATATAACAAACGAACGTTTACAAGTCGTATTGAAGAAGAAAATATCGAAAAATACATATTATTGATGTTTAAATAATAGTGACAGTACTGAAACACGTTTAATATGGCAAGCGAAAAAGTCGATAGAAATGGCCAAAGCTGAAAAATCGGGAAAAAGGGGGAAAAGTTGGAAATTAAAAAAAAAAATGTAATCCATATTAGGAAAAAGGGCGAAAGTCTTCTTCCGCTTCACAAACTTCTTCCCCTTTTCTTTTCTTTTTCTTTTAGGGTTTTGTGAAAAGGAGGGACTAGCGGGATTCTGGTTTAGGGTTTCATAAGGGAGAAAGGTTTCACGAGAAAAACAGAGGAGCTTCGCAGGTCTCGTTACTCATATTTTGGAAAGAGGCGTTCAAGTCTCATGGTTTTTAGTAATAAACGGCTTATGAAGCTTGTACTTTTCAACAAAAATAATCATATTTTGAAAAAATTACCCATTTAATATGGGTTTTGTATACTGTGGAAAAAATACACGTATTAATCTCATATTTTTCAAAAATACGGTGCTTTTTGTCACTATGGTATATGCATTGAGCCATTCTACTAGGGGACACTTGTCCTCACTACATGTCAAGCAATTTGTACCTAGGCATGACGGCTACTTCCCTAAGAAGGGTTTTTAGTTCCAAGCCTCTTGGGGATGTATTTGGTGGCCATTGTGGCTCCTAGAGACCTCCCATCCTTTTTGAATAGCAACCCCTAGGATGATAGGGAGCTTGACACTTTGCTGATGCTGTTTTCTTTTTCTCTTTAAAAAAAATTCTTTTTCTTTAGGGGACACTTGTCCTCACTACATGTCAAGCAATTTGTATCTAGGCATGACGGCTACTTCCCTAAGAAGAGTTTTTAGCTCTCCAAGCCTCTTGGGGATGTATTTGGTGGCCATTGTGGCTCCAAGAGACCTCCCATCCTTTTTAAACAGCAACCCCTAGGGTGATAGGGAGCTTGACACTTTGCTGATGCTGGTTCTTTTTCTCTTTAAAAAAAAATTCTTTTTCTTCTTTAAAAAAAAAAAATCAAGTTTCAGCGAGCTAGACTACTTGGTACCTTCAAGTTTGCTATGCAAAAAAAAAAAGGCTGGAGAATGGGATTTTTGCCCAATTTTCTCTTTAACAATTTAATTAAGAGTTTGATTTTGTCTTAGTTACTTTCAGCTCTTTAAATAACATTTAAAAGGGGGTTGTATAGGTTACATATAATGGGAAAATTCTGCATTTGGAACACCTTGGGACCATGTTTATGGATAACATGAGAACAAAGCATCGTATGAAACATTTAAGTAGGGTGTTTTGGGATTCAAATGGGTTCTTATTTGAGTCCCAAAACCTATATAAATAGAGGGCATCAGAGTCTTTGAGGGAGTTGGAAATTAGAGGCGTGGGCTTTCCTTAGAACGTTTTCTATTAGAGATACAGGAGCCTTAGTCTACAGGAATTCCATCCTAAAAATATGCAAATCCCAATCCAATTCCAACCAAGGAACCTCCCCAATTTCCGGTAATTTTTTTTCCCAATTTCTTTGAGGCTAATAGAGGATCATTTTATCTCTCAGGGGGGGTGTCGTTCCTGAACTCTAACAAGCATAGATGGACAATTGAGGTCTGGAAAAGGATAAAATCACGCTGAAATGTCATCAATGACTAAATGCTTGATCTGGATCATCTGCTGCAATATCATCTAAGCAGTTTGAGGTGAAACCACGATTTCTTAGCGGGATCGAGATTAATGATGGGTTCCCTAACTCGAATATCTCTGTACCCTGGTAGATCGTTGAAGGTAGTTATTTTTATGCAAGGAATGTTACCATGTCCTAGCATGTTTCAAATGGCATTAGTGAATCTTGCTTGTCAATCCTCTCTTAAACACTTTTGCGTCAAACTAAGGATTCAAGGAGGTGATATGTTGCATTACTCCGAGTTTTGTAAGGGGTAATAGGAGGGGATCGAAGAAAATGCGGAAGTTTTTTACTGGAATTGTCAAAAATGTTAGTCATAGAAGCTCTACATCTTGATCATAAGATGAAGAAGTTACTTTGCATGCTACGGTTAATTTAGTGTGATTTGGCTAAGATATGGGCCTTTTGGAATCTTCTTGAGATGATTTAGCTATGGGCTTAAGGTAAAGGATTCTTATGTCAAATAGTGATCAAAGGATTCAAGGCCTCCTGCTTGTAGGATGGAGGTTCTCTATATGAAGGCTTGGAAACCATGGATGCTTGACAAGTGGCGTCAAACATCCAAAGAGGTTTTAGAAGGGTTAGGTTTACTAGAGAGTTCTAATGTTTAGAGGGTTGGATTAAGCAAGATTGAATCAGTTAAACATGCTTGGAAGGTTTAATTTGGTAGGTTTTGCAATTGTAATTGAATGTGATCATGTGCATGTAAAAACTTGAAATTTCAAGGTTAATTGTTTAATTTTGGTTCTTGGAGGGTAAAATCAGATTAGATATTTATTTGGGGGTGTGAGAGTGATGTTTGATCGGAATTGGGAATCAAATTGAGCTCAAAACTCAAAGATCTAATTTGGGTAAAATTCTTCTAATCTTCTTGTACATAAAACCTGAAGTGATTGTGTAATCCTTTCCCTGCATAAGTATAAATTTTACTCTATTATGTGTAAACTTTACATTTACAAAAAAATTAAAAAAATCAGCCCTTCCAAAGAAGGGCCCCGTACAAGGGCAGCATTTAACTAAAGTTGGAAGAGCTGCGTAAAGGGTTGGTTTGTGGGTTGAGGGATCCTACAGCTTGTAATGAAGATTTGTTGTTGCAATCAAATGTCCTTGATTTGTTGAACATGGCGGGATAGATCCTTCGTAAAAAATGGCGTGTCTACATTCGCATATCCTCTTAAAAAATCTTGTGAGATTTTTTTGGGAAGGAAGTGGGACAAGGCCTAAAAATGGCATTAGTAAATTGGAATGAGGAGATCTTCCATAAGAATTTGGTTGTCTTAATCTGTGGGAAATCTTAGAAACAGAATTGGCTCATTAGACAAATGGCTATGGAAATTTTTGGAGGAACAAAATAGATTATGGAAAGAAGTATAAAACACGGTGACAAGGGGATAGAATTTTGATGATTATTGTTGTCATTTGGGGAGGGAGGGTGAAAATTGTCGAGAATTGGTAGACATCTCCTAAAGTTTAATTTTGGTGGTAGGTTGGTTGGAAACCCGAGCTCAGCTGGTATGGGCAGCATTGTCCAGAACTTTTATGAAAGAGTGCTTTTAGTCTAATTGGAATGAAGTGGGAGGTTCATTCTTGAAGGTCTTAGGGTTTTCACTTTTCGTCCTTTCAAGGACCTTACGTTCTTAATGGTGACTCAAGAATGTTATCGGTTGGCTAAAGAAAATATCGAGAAGCCCTTGGAGGTCGATGCCTATAATGGATGAAATTCGTGATATGGCTGTCTTCCATTCCTTCAATGTAGAAGAGTGGCCAATATGGAAGCAGGTTCCCTTGATTCGGAAGAAAGGAAAGCCCTCGGCCTCAGTTTCTCAGATGCTTTTACTAGGGTGTAGATTGTCTCTAGATTCCCTGTTCTAGTCTCCCCTTTTATTTTTTGTGCAAAGGCTCCCCACCTAAGGGATTTTTTTCAGTACCTACCTCTCTTATTGAGGACATTTTCTGTTTATAGAATAATCTAAAATCCAACTGTGAACTGGGCAAGAACAGATGAATCGAGTAGATTTGTATTTTGACTTGGCCATTTTAAAATTTTGAAACTAGGGATACATGTTAAAGCAATCATACATTATGATATACAAAGCACTTTGCACATGCCTAACCAAGGATTGATGATGAACACATTGAACAGGCCGTAGAAACATGATCAAGGTATTATTAGAGTCATGGATCAAAATTTCGGCCGAAATCACAAGAGTTCGGCCGAAACGCATCCGTTTTGGACCCAACCGAAACGAAATCCCCAAAATTTCACCCAAAATATCAAAACTTCAAATTATTGGCCGATAATTTGAAGTCTCGATATTTTTGGGTTAAAAATTGGGCACCAAAGTTTCGGCCTGGCCCTCAATTTCGGCCGAAATTCCGAAATTTCGGTCAAATTTTTGGTTTCCGTCATGCCCGAAACCGAAAACGAAACCGATATTTTGATCCTTGATTAGAGTCCAATGCCGTCCGTTTGCTAGCAAGATTTTGATGCTATGGAGATTTATCCTTATTGAGAGTAATTGGGAATTTTGGTGACATTATTTGAGAAAGGAATTTCATCTGTAATTTTTTTCTTAATGGTGTGGGTTTCTCGCAAAAAATTGGAAGAGGAAAAATGGATCTTGTGCTTCACACAGAAAATCATAAAGAATAGACAACACGTCGCAAACGACGTTGTAAATATGATGTAAATAATTATAATTTGAGGCTTGAGAAAGGACAACAAAATTATCATTGCTTGGGTCCACATATGTAAATACATTCATGTACATGTGCATGTTAACTAGATTTTTTTTACCTGATCAATACATGTTAACTAGGATAATAGTTGAGTTAGACAGATACCGTTAAGTAATGCACTAAACAAAATTAAGTAAAAAAGGTAATATTAAAAGAGTGCAAAATACAAAATGAGTTTTCTACCTCGCAATAATTTTAAATGGGGAGTATCAGGATGGTGAGGAATTTGTTTTCTTTCTCTCTGCTCTGCAGTTTAAGTCATTTTGTTAATTTATTTCTTTGCAAGGTTATATTCTTGATACCCTAAAGTCTTTAAATATATGTTCAAGTGAATCAATTAAATATCTGATCTCGTGAACTTTGATGATACCTGCTGGTCATTATTGCCTTTTATATATATATATATATATATATATATATATATATATATATATACTTGATCTGTTTAACTTTGGAAGTGTACCATATTTGGCATGCCCACTATGGCATTGATGTCGGTATCATTTATTTTTTCTTGTTCTCCGTATCATTTGCATCCCTTATTTTAACAGGTGGAAAGAATCTTTGAGCCGCTTTAAGCACATCACCAATCTGAATCAACGAGGAAGACATTCAGATATCCAAGTACACTACCTTTCTGGAAATCATGATATCGGCTATGCAGGTTTCCATTCTCTTTACTCAAGGGTGAGTTGATACTGTATGATCAAATTCAATTTTCATCTACTATTAGGGGAAGGTTCTTTGGAAGTTTCTCATCCATTAATTCTAGAAAGCTTTCTTAACAGTTTGGCTCCATCTGAACCAATTTTTTGAATTGATCAATTGTTGGGTGGAGCATATTACAGTTGAGTTCATTGCCCCCCACCTTCCATAATTTTCATCCCAATAATGTTTTTTGTTTCGTTTAATGCTTTCATCCTATTCTAGACTCACTGGTATTGTCCAGGAAATTTGGTGCCCACCTTCCATTGATTTTTGTTGGCTGAAATTACATGTTTTTATTTAGTTTAATGGTTTGGAAATTTAACATCATGCAGGTGATTAGCCGCTATGAAAATGAATTTGGAGCCAGAAACTACCGTTTCACTGTTGGGAGGGTGGAATTCATTGCTGTTGATGCTCAAACTCTTGATGGTAAATAATGGAAATGTTAATTGTGATGTTTTTAGAAGTGAACTGCTGAGCAGATTGTTAATTCCACTTTTTGATCGGTCAATCAATCTGATTTTGTAGTTTAATTTGAAATTAAAAATATGTAAACAATTTTATTTATTTATTTTTAAATACAAAAATGGCCTTTATCTGCTGTATTATGATTTATAATATATCAAAAAAAGTTATAATGTATAACCACTCTCCTTTTCCCAATACATATACAATCAAGGGGCTTGGCACCAGCTACCCGCCTCAGGAAGCGGAGAAACCTAAGTTTGAATCCTCCCCTTATGTCACCCTAGGAATTTATATCCCATGCTGACGTGACACATGCAAACTTGGGGAGCGCACGTGCCCCTGTGATTAGTCTGGGTGCTCTAAGAGGCCCGGATACCCAGGTTATAAGAAAAAAGGCATTCAAATCTAAATATTTTACATGAAGAAAAAATTATATACAAAATAAGAGTTGATTTAGTGTCAGAGCACTTGCAAATACCTTGTTTCAATGGCTGGATTTGTTATTTCACCCAAAAAAATTGCCAGAGCTAAAACTTTCAAGTTTCAACCAAGAAATAACCCTAAATATCTTTGTTTAAACCTCCATTTTTAATTTTGTTTTACTTTTGAAGGCTCGATTTGTGGTGTAGAGGCAATGACAGGATCAAATCATATTTTTTGAAAATTTTCCAGTGAGAAAAATTTCCCCGAAGGCCTTAAAAAAAATAAAAAATGTTTCAAGTGACTTTCAGTCACCTGAAACAGGCTTGGTGGGACTTCCTGATTTAGTTGAAACCGGACCATCCGAACAGGCGGTCAGTCAGACCTTTTTGATGCTTCTGAGTGGGTTCAAAAGTTGTGTTCCACTACCAGACCTAATCACTGGACCTAGCAGCTCGTCCAACTGCCAAATCGGTCCAGTTCTGATGACATCGGTTAGTTATTTATGGTAAATAATGGAACTCTTAGTCTAACTTTTTGTCAATTATTTTGCATGCTGTGTTTCTGCCATTATGGAAACATCGGTAGGCAAATCTGGAATTCATTTAATAGAAGATTTGGATTTGCTTTTCTTGATTAATGCATATAGTCTATTTCTACTTGCTTAAAACCGTTCATATGTTTTTATCCTAGCTGGCAGCTTCAGGTTTCATCTTTTGTTTGATGACAAATGATGGCATGCACCTTTTTGTATGTTGAACTGTTGACATACAGAGGATGATTTGTCTGACCAAAATTTATAAGAGGACCCCATTTTCCTGGAATTTAAAAAATCATCTGATACTTAAACTCAGTGTTCTGCAACCCAAACCTTGACTAAAAAAGTTTAATCAGGTAGATTTTTAATTCAACTCGAGACCCCGGAATCCAATTCTCTGATATTCCTCAGCAGAGTTTTTGGACAGGGAGCAAGATTTTACCATGTCCAGCTGTTCCACCTTGAGACCAGTCTGTAACACCTTATATTCTAACAATTTGAATTCCAATCTTTAGGTGAGTTTTTTGTTTCTCTGGAGTAAAGTGTTGTTGGGAAACTTCTCTCATCTTGCAGCTAACCCACGTTTCATTTGTCCTGTTTCCTCTATATATTACTTCCTTTTTAATGGGTAAGCTGGGATTGAACTTGTGATTGCAATATTGTCAATCTTCCTATTGAGCTACTAGCCAATCTAATGCGGAATTGGGGTCCATATGTTCGGATCTAGGCCGAGTCAAACAAAGAAGAGTAACGCGGAGAAAGTGGACACATTAAAGACCTATTAAAGACCTATGAGTGCGAGCGCAACGAGAACTCTCGATTGATCGAATGCCATTCTCGATCGATCAAGTTCGTCCAGAGAAGTCATCGTCAAAGCAGAACAAAACTTGATCGATCTAGTTTTAACTTCGATCGATCAAACTCGTACACGAAAATTTTAGTTTATTTTAGGTTGCATTTTATTTTGTGATTTTAGTTTCCTTATTTGCATGTGTAGTTGCCTTTTGGCTTAGGAGTCTTATTTTAGTAAGAATAGTTTCCTTATTTGAGTTATCTAGAGGTCAGACACATATATGTGATATTGACTGTTAATTTTGTTACTTTCAGTGCAACCATCGAAAAAGTGGTCATAAGTTCATCAATAAATGTCGGAATTGCGTGATTCTTGTTTTGTTGGAAAACTACTTTGATAAACTTTCAAACAAGACCAATTTCACGGCAATCAGACATTGTTTGACCCTTCAAAAGTGGTCGCGTAATAAAGAAGGGGGTGAGTGGTGAAATTAATTACGATCGTTAGATTAAAAAGTTTTAATGGTTGATTAGGAGTTTTATTTTTAGTAGTATTCTTAGGGTTTATTTTCTTTATAAATACACATTATAATCTCTTATGAGAACATTGAATGGATGATTAATAAAATTTATGAGTTTTGCTTTGTCCGAAATCTAGAGAATTTTTTTTTTATAACCTGGGTATTCGGGCCTCTTAGAGCACCCGCCTAATCCTAGGGGCACATGCGCACCCCAAATTCAGCACATGCCGGGTCAGCACAGGATATAAATCCCTAGGGTGGCCTCAAGGGGGAGAGGGGATTTGAACTCAGGTCTCCCGCTTTTGGAAGCAGGTACCTGGCCAGCTCGCCTAACCCCTTAAAGTTGAAATCTAGAAAACTTGAGATGAGTTTTCATTAGAAGAGTGATTCTTCTCATGCGCGCGGTTTGGTGTAAGGCCAACTTTTCTTCCTTTGAGCGATTCCTTGGATCTTCTTCTACCTCTATTCTCCTTTTTATTTATTTTTTAATTTACTAGCGAGAATCCTAACCCCTATCGTGCAGGATTTACGCTATTTTAGGGTTAATGTGGGATTTTCCTGCATCAAATTGGTATCAATGCAAGTTCAATATTTGGCACGTGGAGTCCATCATTATTAAAGAACAATTTATCGACGCCCTTCGCGAGTTCAATGATCAGATGGCTAGCATGGGATTGTTCGTGAATCGGCGGAAGAGACTTGATTTGCATCACCAAGTTACCATGATTAGAAAAGTATGGGAGGCAGTGAAAGCTAGATCAATGAGTCTGAGGCGTTTGAAACTAACAAATCAATATGGGTCAGTTTTAGAGAATTAGACGTTTACTGTTGAAATTTTACGTGAGTTAAATATTTCACGTCGGATAGTAGATGCGTTAAGCGAAAGTTTCGATCAGCAATTTCTTAAGGATTTGATTCACAAATTACAAGAATAAATCATAGCGGCGAGGCTTGAAGCTTTGAGCTTTAAGCTTACAAATTTCATACCCATCAATCCAACCCCATCACCAACTGTCTGTTTTAATCCCATGACCATTGTTCACCCCATAACTAGGGCTGGCCCTGGTCCAAGGCTAGCCAGGCGGCTGCCTTCGGCCCCCGATTTCCAGGGGCCCTCCAAAAAAAGTTCTTTTAAAAAGTAGGTTGAAAAAAAAATTAGAAAATAAATATAAAGGGCCCCCATCTCCTGCCTCTCTCGTCTCTCCAAGACTCCATCACCTCTCTCTCCAACCCCTCTCTCCAAACCCTCTCCTCTCTCTAGCGCCCTATGCCTTTCTCTCTCCAAACTCTCTTCTCTCCAGCCGTCCAGCCAACGCCTCTTAGCCTCTCTCTCTCGAGTGACTAGTGCGTCTCTCTCTCTCTCTCTCTTCAGCGCCACTCTATCTCTCCAGCGTCTCTCTCTCTAGACGCCAGTTAGGGTTGGCCCTCTCTCTCTAGTCTATCCAGCGCCAACTGTGCCACTGAGGAGAGCATCAAGGAATCGGAGACCCGTGCTGCGATTTCTGCCGATGTATCAGGAATCAGGTAATAGGCGGATCAATTGTCTTAAATTTTATTTGATTTGATTTGATAATCTGTTCTGCGAGTATTTGTTTTCTTTGTTCAATAAATTTGGGTCTCCAATTTTACGAATTGGGTTTGTAGAATTAGGTTTAGAGTGAGTGGTGATTTTTAGAGTTTTTATGTTACTGAATTGGAGGTTTTAAATTTGTCGGAGAGTGATGTGTATGGTTATTCTGTAGCTTAATTTGAGCATTGAATTGGATTTTGAATTGATTTTAAAGGGTTCTATCACTAAATCAGAGCCTTGAATTGGTTTCTATCGTGGAATTGGTGTCTTGGATCAGTTTGGTAATGAAGTTTTTCGGCATTTCTATATTAAAAATTAGGGTAAAATCAGCAAAACAGGATCAGTTTTGATAATAATTGGCTCTATATATAAAAACTGAAATATTTAGCAAAACAGAATAGGCACAAAATTTTGGGCTGATGTTTTTTGCCCAGAAATTGGTATATAGAGCTACTTATTTTCAAAACCCATCCTGTTTTGCTAAATTTAGAGTTATGGAATTATTTTTCTCATAATTTTATGGTATTTCTCTCACTGATTTAATGTTGAATTGGCTTGGTGAAGAATCTTTATATTATTTCTCTTACTGATTTAATCTTTAATTTGCTTGATATCAGTTTGGAAAAGAAAAAAAATCTACTTAGATTAATTTTCTTACACAATTTGCCACACATCGCGATCAGAATCGCTTTACTCCTACTTGAAATGACGTGTGATCATGATTTGGGGAAATTTTTTCACCATGGGTAGTATAGCATAGCGTACTTTCGATATTTTTTCTTAAGGGGTGGTAATATTAATCCAATCTACTGAGATTTTTGTTCTAAACTGGCCCTTGGTTTAAATTTGATTTGATAATCCATTCTTCAATTATGAGTTTTCTTTCTTTAATGGATTTGAGTCTCCAATTGTGACTTGGGTTCTGATAATTAGTTTTCAAATGAGTCGACTGATTTTTCAAATGTGACCAAATTGGAGTGTTCAAATTGGTTAGCAGTGATTTCAAGTCTTCAATTGGGTTGGAGAGTAACATGTGTGGGTTTTTCTGTAGCTTAATTGGATCATTAAATTGGGTTTTGAATCAATTTTAAATGGATTCTATCACTAAATCAGGGCCTTGAATTGGTTTCTATATCTGAATTCGTGTCTTATATCAGTTTGTGAAAGATGTTTTTCGACAGTTCTATACTAAAATTTACGGTAAATTCAACAAAATACGATTGGTTTTGAGAATAATTGGCTCTATATAAAAAAACTGAAATATGTAGTAAAACAGGATGACACAGAATTTTCGATCAGCGATGTCACAAGAGAGATTAAATGGATTAGCTATGTTATCTATTGAAAATGCTATGGTGGATAAGATTGAGTATACAACTTTAATCAGTGGCTTTGCCGCTAAATGTGCGAGAAGAGAAATATTTAAATGAATTTTTTTAGTATTGCATTTCTTTTTGTATTATATTTTCTTTTAATATTTACTTGTATTAAATTCTTAGTTACAATTTCAAATTATATATATATATATATATATATATATATATATAGTAAAATAGAATATGAGTATTATTTTATTTGTCAAAAAAAAATGGTGGCGGATTTTTTATATATTATAAAGTAATATGAAACAAGGGCCCCATTTTAGGAACTCATTGTTCTAAAATGTCGTGGGCCATGTCGCCCATAATCATTTTAACACTTATACCATTCTGATTCCATTATTAGTGTAAAATCTATGCTGGTTGCAGCTCCCGTAACAGTTCACAGCTCAGAGCCCGTTTAAGAAACCGAGCCCATAACCGTAGCTATCCTAGCCGACCCCATCTTACCCAAAGTTGCTATCGATCCTCTACCCAAAATCGTGATAGCATCAAAACCGGTTGAAGATTCTATGTCGGTTGATGAAAACCCTCTTACAGTCAATATTCGTACTAATCCCGAGACTGTTGAAGAGCCCGATACCGTTGAAGAGCAAGTTTCCGCAATATGTCCTACTGAGCCCGAGATCGTTGAAGAACAATTATCCGCAATGACGTCTATCGATCTCATGACCCACAGGTTCCAGGATCGTGTTGATTGTGTGTTGACATCGATTCCCATCGGCATATCAAACATAAATCGGATCTTTCCCGAGTCGAATCCGGTTTACTTGTCCAAGCCGCTTCCGATCAAGGTTCCTTATATATTGTTCATGACCTCCGTGATGAACAAAATTCGATCGATCGAACTCGCGCACGAAAATTTTAGTTTATTTTAGGTTGTGTTTTATTTTGCGATTTTAGTTTTCGTATTTGCATGTATTGTTGCGTTTTGGCTTAGGAGTCTTATTTTAGTTGGAATAGTTTCCTTATTTGATTTATCTAGAGGTTAGGCACATATATGTGATATTGATTGTTAATTTCGTCACTTTTGGCATAACCACCGGAAAAGTGGGCATAAGTCCATCAATACATGTCGGAATTGCATGATTTTTTTCTTATTGGAAAGCTACTTTGATAAGCTTTCAAACAAAATCAATATCACGCCAATCGGACATCGTTTGACCCTTCAAAAGTGGTCGCATAATAAAAATACGAGAATAGTGATGAAATTAATTATGACCGTTGGATTATAAAGTTTTAATGGTTGATTAGAAGTTTTATTTTTAGTAGTATTTTTAGGGTTTCTTTTCTTTATAAATATACATTGTAATCTCTTATAAGAACATTGAATGGATGATTAATGAATTCTAGAGAACTTGAGATGAGTTTTCTTCAGAAGAGTGATTCTTCTCTCGCGTGCGGTTTGGTGTGACACGAACTTTTCTTCCTTGGAGCGATTTCTTGGATCTTCTTCCACCCCTATTCTTTTTTCTTTTTTTTTTAATTGACAAGCGATAACCCTAACCCCCTATCGTGCGGGATTTACGCTATTTTAGGGTTAGCGTGCGATTTTCCTGCATCACAATCTCTAATCTCTATGTACATTTCTCTCTTCTTAGTCATTACTTTAATAAAAGTAGGAAAATGAGTTGTTTCTCAATTTTGTTTCATGCTTTTTTCTGCTTCCAAATTTGAGTATGGCAATTATGGTTTAAACAATTAGTTGACCTCACCATAATGTTTTACTATCTTTAATAACTTGAATTCCATGATGTTTTACTATCTTTAATAACCCTCTATTGCATTTCATGGATCCTCAGAAATAGTAGATATCAATGCAAGTAGTCGGAACATTCTAATGCTAATATTTATCATTAATTAGGATTACAAAGTGACTGAGTTTAGCCCTAACCGGGAATGAGTGGAGAAATGGGACATGCAAATGCGACCCCAATTAGATTCCACAAGGCAATGATGATCATGATTATGATTACGTGTAAAATATATCTTAGTATTACATTATGGAAATCTAATCTCACCTGCTTTTAGCTGTATAGTTTTATTTAGTTAATTTCTGATATTTCACATATGTTTTGTATGCTCAAAAACATTTTCGTAATATTTTTTGAATGGGATAATTGCTCCTAACCGACATTTAAACGCCAAAATTGTGTTTATATGATCTTACACCATTAAATTAGACTCTTTATCATACAAGATAGCAAAATCCCAGTGGGGGGGACTGGGGGCCGGTGCCTTTCTTTGATGGCCTAAACTCCTATTTGTCAGCCTTGGGGGGAGGGGAAAGCTTGGGCCTACCTATCCCGATAAGCACCATTGTAGTGTGGTTTATTATTATGACATGTGGCGCACATTTGTGATCAATCTAAATTGTCCAGGGCAATCCATCATTGGAGCCCATAGTGGATGCCGACCATCCGATTGGCAAACTTTAATATCAGCCATTAAAACTAAAAAACAACGGTTAGTATTAAAGTCCACAGATCGGTTGGTTCAAACCTCCCCAAAAATATGATATCTGGGCCCTTTGCTCCAGTTTATGATTTAAACACTAGTTTTGTGTTTAAATGACGGTCAGGAGAGTTGGTCCTCTTGGAATTGTTTGTGAACTTGTGAAATTAGCCATCTGCGATGGAAAATTGTATTCCTTTACTTGATTTGAAATTCTGCCTTTTTGTTGAGCCAGACATGCATGTGCAGTGCAATTAGCCATCTGTTTCTGTTTGTAGATGCATTCTTGAGTTTCTTTACTTGCAACTGAGTTATTTTATGGATTGAGGCCGACTATCGAGTTTGCAGGGCATTCACAAGGAAATTTGACAGATGCATCCTGGAATTTTGTGAAAAATGTATCCATGGGTATGTTATGTTGACCCTTGCTCTCTGCCATTATGGAATTCTTCCATTTACGTTAAAGAAATTCTCATCCTTCCGTTTATATTCATTTTAGATGTTATGGTCAATCCAAGGGTTTTATTGACACATATTCCATTATATCGACCCAATGACACACCCTGTGGTCCTTTTCGTTATTCCCCCGTTATCAATCAGGTATGTTTCTTGGTTCCTGTGATCAATTCTGTTTCTCAGTAGATGTGAATACTTGCACTTTATAGAGAGAACTTCTAAACTTGCATTGGAAAATTTCAGTTTGTCGGATTCATTAAAAAAATGCACTTTGTTCTTGACCTTGCTATCTCTATGCATGGTTAAAGATCTGTGGGTAAAAATTTGGTAATTGGATCTAAATTTAAATGCATGTACTTTTTGCAGTAATGAAATTGTATCTAATGTGTTTGTTCCTTCACCTCCAGAGGGTTTCTTGGGCTGGTCCTGCTCAAGGAATAACGTAAGTCTCTTGCATTTGCTTCACATTTATTGCTTTTAAAAAATAAATATTTCGAGTATGCTAACTATTCCTACTAAATTTGAGCAGTTATTTGATATTGCTTGAAATATTTGAAGATACCATTTTAGTCTGTTGCGTTTGAGTGTTTTACTAATTTTTAACTAAAAGATGCAGACTTGTTGGGATTCAATACTTACAGAATGGATAATGTAGCTTCACATGTGTTATAATGAATTTCATTTTCTAAAATAGTGTAATTAATTTTTGCAGGCCACACAAAAAAAAACATGACTATTGAAAAAAATAATAATAATAAATAATATATATATATATATATATATATATATATATATATATATATATATCACCTGCTGGAATATCAAGATGGAAAAAAAATTATGGAACTTGATTAATTAATTCATTACGTCATGGATATAAATGCTTCAATAGAACACCCAGTCTTATTGATGGATTTGTTCTTGATAAAATAAACCTCAGTTTTTAACTTCTAGATGAAAAAATGTGCTGAAAGCTTTTTTCAATGCTCGTCTCCATTTTGATATCTGTGCTGAAGACTCCATGTATCAGGGTATGAACAGAAAAGAAGAGTCCTATAGTGGAAAACTTGGTTCTAGTTGTCTGGTTGAAAGAAATAAATGATTAGCCAGAATCTAGTTAATTTCTTATGAGAATTCAAAAACTAAGATACCTAAAATATTAAGAAGCCTAGTTGACGCGGAACAACGACCCTAAAATGAATATGAGATGATAATTGCCGAAATTAAACTAATTAATTGAACAATTAATCACAAATTAAAACGATACCTTGGGGTTTCACGGAACTCCGCTTAGGTAACCATGCTTGATTCAGCTAGGGTCCAATCCGGCGCACGATATCTGTTTAGATTTGCGGAAGGATAATTAGCATCCTCTAGGTTGGGGCACTCATTCATTGATCGATGTGGAACCGTTAGATCCTTGCTAGGGCTTTGAATGGAACGATTAGTCGGCACAATTGGAGCGATCTCGAGCTAAAAACGGTTGTAGAGCGATGGATATCGAAGAGAATCAATCCACAAGGATGGACATCAAGATAGCTGATGAAAAAGGATTTTGGGGTTTTTAGACATTCAAATAGATAAAAATAAAAGCAAGAAAATAGCAAGCAAAATAGGAAAAAGAAGTAAGGAGAAGATCAAAAACTTAAATGGGCAACTCACCCTTGGCCTCTCACCAAACCCACATGAGGAAAGAAGAATCACTCTTCATAGGCTCAATGCAAGGCATTTTCATTCATTCATATGCAATACCCAATTTGGGTTATATAAGGACATTATATAGTGGGTACCAAGGAAACGCAACCCTAAAATAGCAAAAATACTAAACTACCCAAAGTAAAGAATTACATTGAAAGGAATAAACTGAAAAGAAAAGAAAAGAAAGAGACTAAAGGACAAGAGGGGACTGATCCGTGATGTGAAGTCACTTAAGGTGACTTGAATTCTCACTTGGGTGAGAACCCACTTGATGTTTGCGTGCCTCTGGTCACTTGGGCGACCAGTCTCTTGGCCCTTCTTCACTTCAACTTTGAAATCTGGTTGCTTCGGTGACCTTTTCTTCGCCTGGGCGACCAGAGTTGGATTTTGGACTCCTCTAGCTAACTTCCGTAGCCCTCCAACTCCTAGTTTCTTTCCCCGGTCGATGTCTCATGCCTTCTATGCTTCTTCTTCCGCTGATAAACCCGATGTGGCCGGAATCGTATCCCTAATGTCGGCGTCCCCGCCACTAGTATATAATTTTGGAATAATTAGAATTCTTCGTGATAAGCTTAAAACATACGGCTTTGATTGTTGTTTCTCAATTATTCCTCCCTGTTTCTGGGTTTGAGGGCCTTTAGGCATAAAACCCACCTACATTCCTCTTTTAATATTTAATAAATTGTCATTTTCACTTGATATGTAGAATTCTTTGAAAATTATCTTTTACAGCACATGTCAATGATGTCTATGATACAGATATACACTGTATCGAGTGAAGGGGATTTGGAACTCATGTTATATCCTTGGCTCTTGTTGTATTCCTCAAATGCAAGATGAAAGATTGCTTCAACCTTATGTCCAATTATCCCCAAATCTTTACTACCATATTCTAGTAATAGGATTTGCTTTTACAAATATATGAAAGTATACACTCCACTATTGATTCATCAAAGGGATTTGGAACTCATGTTATAGTTTTGCTTTTGTTATGTTACTCAAATACAAGAAGAGAAAGATTGTTTCAGCCTTGTGTCCAATGATCCTCAAATCTATACTATTGCTAGTAATAGAGTTTTCTTATACAAATATATGGAAGTCCCGACTGTTTTGGGTTCTCTTAAGACTCTTTGGTCTTGATTGTCTGTTTTTCAACTTCCAAAATTTATCCTACATCTATCTGACCCACATTGATACCAAATTCGTTTCTTGCTGGTGGTCCTATTTTTCACACCACTGAAAGAGGCTGTTCTTGTAGGCTTTAGTGATGTGGATCTTCTTGAAAATATTTACACCTTCAGAATGTAATTTGAAGGTTGAGTAGATATTTATTAATTCTCATTAGTGTGAGAAAATTATAGTAATGATGCATAAAAAGAGTATTTGAAACATTTTAATTTTTAACAGGTTGACGGTATCTATAGATGCAAATTTGGACATGAATCTACTTTGAATGTTTTGAATTAGTATAATTGTACCAAATACATTGAGGTCATCTCAAATAGGATCGGTGCAAGGTGGGCAAAGTGGAGACAAGTGACTGGTGTGTTCTGCAATCAACGAGTGCCACTTCAATTGAAGGGCATTAAGTTGATGGTAAAACCTGCATTACTATACTTGAATCTAGGGTTTGGGTTGAGAAGAGGAAGAGGAAGAAGAAGAAAATAGAGAGAGAGAGAGAGAGAGAGAGAGAGAATAGAATGACTTAATTTAGGGTTTGGAGGCCCCAACTAACCTTTATACTAGTAGAAGCAATTTACAACTCACACACCCACAATAACTACACACACACACACCATAAGTGGCATCTACTCACACACCCATAACTGCAACACACACACACACACCAATAACTCTATGGTGCGGATCAATGTTACCTGATTTGTTGGTTCGCTCAGTTCAAATTTAGATTCATAATTTTCTACATTGAAGTGAATCTGGTTCATTAGGGGTGGGATTGGTTTTAAAATATAAAACATTTTTTGAAGTTTTACAAAAATAGTAAATATATGCAATAATGTTGTTCTTTTAAAGTACAAAGTGATTTATAGCTTATTGGTTTAAGTACTTGCTTGATAGAGCAAGAGACCAACGGTCATGTCTTAGAACTAACACCATCAGTTCTAGTGTTTTTTTTTTTTTAAATAATAATAACAATAATTAAGAGGCTAAACCGGCTGAACTGGACTGAACCGAACAGTGAACCATTTTTCATTCAGTAGGGGCCCAAGTGAACTGGGTAACCCTGGTGCAGACTGCAGAGTTCTAGGCAATGAAGAAGTGACGAGAAGCAGAGTATATGTGCCTAAGGTGGATATATAGAATGACAGGAAATGATAGAACTAGGAATCAGTTCCTAAGAGTAAGTTTAGGCACAGTGAGAGAAAATTGAAACTGTCGTTTGAGGTGATCTATACATGACTACTGGATACCTGAATCAAGCCATGTGTGAAGCGTTACTATGGTACAAATTACTAGGAAGTAGGAAGTATAAGAAAGACTAACAAAGATTGGGACAGAAGTACTGAGTAGTGACACGAAGGATTGCTGATTGGGAGTTTTTCTCCGTTAACAAAAATGAGTGGGGAAATAAGACTGGCAAATCCGATCCCAAATAGCTGGGAGAAGGTGTTGTTTTTTTCCCTCATACTTCCTATTAATACAAAACGAAACATCCAAATCAAACCTGAGCGAGATGCTTAGGAGGTTCACAAGGAACCGCAAAAAATGAGAAAGGGGAAGCCAACTGGGTGGCCAAAACAAGCACAAACAACCCTGAAGTTCCCTGCATCCAAATGGACTCGTTGCCCTTAGCCATCCTGGACCGAGAAGAACAGCGTCTGATGATATCTGAAATCAGCTCCTGGACCAAACACATATGACCTTCGTAGATTTTCCAGTTCATCCCTTTCTAAGTAATCTAGATAATGACAAATGGATAACATATTACTCATAGCATCATAGGACTGATTTCCCATAGAGCATATTATCTGCCAATACTTCTTCGCGCCTCCTGGGCATGCGTCCTGCCACTTCTACGTCAGCTCTAAATATATTCCAAATAGAGAAAGCCATACAAAAGTTAAGAAGCTGCCGATTCTCCGTCCCTATTACAAAAAGTGCATTTATTCGGGATAGCCATACCCCTGCGAATGAGAGTGTTGATAATTTTGATCTTATTTCAAGTCGTGCATCAAGAGAGGAAGAGGGCTCGAGGGGAGGCTTTGATTCGCCAGTTTCCCATCCACGCTTGGGCAATGAGCGGATGACGAGAAAAATGCCTGTTGAAAGACTTGATCGAGAAGCCTTTGTTCGGTCTCCCCTTCAGATCTCTTATTTTCATTACGGGAGCACCAAGGACCACCATTAAATAGACCCAATAAATTGGCATAGTCTAAACATTCTTCACCTCATGTTCCACACTGCATTGATACCACCTCATCTTTCACTAGATAGAGTAAACAAATTTGGATACATCTTTTGAAGCGAGTGGTCACCAGCCAATAGTCGAACCAAAATTTGATAAGGTTACCTCTTCCCAATTTCTAGGATATGCACCTTTGGACCGGCTGTAACACTGAGTTGACCCCCTTTCACCAACCCGATGCACGCTGCAGCTCTTTCCTCTTGACATCCCAGCCATTCCTCGAAACTTTGTACTTACTAGAAATCAGCTTGGCCCACCACACTTCTTTGTCCGCCTCCAGTCTCCAAAGCCACTTCCCCAGGAACACTTTATTCATCAAGAGTTTTACAAACCGTGAGGCTAGAAAAGCAAACGGTGTCCCAATTAATATGATGGATCTTCTTCATTTCATCTCTGCCATGCTGTAGTAACCATTTCATCATGCTTTCAAGTTTATTGCTCGTCGTGAGAGGACAACTGTACGTCGAAAGGTAATATTCTGGCAAATTAGCGAGGGCTGATTTGATTAAAGTTAGTGTGCCACTGAAAGAAAGCAATTTCCCCTTCCACACCACCAATTTGCACTCCATTCTATCCATGATTAGATCCCATAAAGACACTTTCAGTGATCCAATGCACAGAGGAAGATGAGATATTTAACCGGAAATTTATCCAGTTTACATCCAAAATACAAAGCAAGATCAGCTAGCTGGGTTTCACTCATGCACACTCCCATGATCGTTGTTTTGTTAATATTATTTTTTGGGCCAGATATTAACTCATAACATAAAAGAATAAATTTGATGTGAAATGAATAACCTTTGCTTGTGCAAATTAAAGGTGCGTTACAATACCCCATTTGTTGGAGTCTTTAAAGCCCTCAATGTCCCCTAGTTGTGCTATTCTGTCAATGAATCTACTGAAACTCTCTCCTACCAAATTAAATAGGGAATGGGATAGAGGATCCCCTTGGCAAAGATCTCTTGTGCTGGGGAAAAATCTGTTCAGTGCCCCATTAATAAGAACTGAGAAGCGAGGCAAAGAGATGCACGCCTCCGTCTAAGCTCTCCACTTGTTGCCGAACGCCATCCTAGCTAGCATATATCGTCTAAAACTAACCATGTCGTAAGCTTTTTCTATATCCAATTTGTAAATTATACCAACTCTATTCTCTATATGTCTTGAATGGATACATTTTGGAGCAACGATGACACAAACCAAAATCTGTCTCCCTCCAATAAACTCTCCTTTATTCGGGCCCACTAACTTTCCCATGATTGGCTTTAACCAGTTAATTATCACCCTAGCCAAAATTGTATGAGGGCTTTCCACAAGATTATGGGGCAGAACTCCTCACTGCTCTCAGCTCCCCTCCTTTTATGTATTAGGGTGATGACGGTTGTGCTCGCTCTCTTGCCAATGTGCGACTTTCCGTGGAATTTTTTAAGGTAATCCAGTTTCTTGTTTTTTCATGGAACAGAACCTCTGAAAAACTAGATCCATCAGGCCCAGGGGCCTCTCCCCATCGCCCTCGAAAGAAGCGACTTTCACTTCCTCTTCAAGGTAATTCCTTTCCTCATCATCAATAGAAGAGAAAAGATGCCATCTGCAACCTGTCTCGCCACAAAATTTTCCGTGTATAATTCTTTGAACTAAATTACCACATTATCCTCCTCCTTTGATCAAACCTTTGTCCTGTGATTCTAATTAGGAAATGACATTTCCATGGTTTCTAGCATTAGCCGAAGTACAGAAAGAGCAAGTTTTTTTAATTTCCTTCCTTCAACCATTTCATACAAACCCTTTGCCTCCACATTATCTCCTCTTCCGAAATTTTAATATTGTATCATTTTTAAGAGCTTTCCTCTCTTCAAGTTCTAAAGGAGTTAAACCTCTCGTCTCTTCAATTCTCATCCTTTATCTCCCCACATTGCCAAAGGATTAAGCATTCCAATCCTTTAGGCAAGTTTCAACCGGCGAAGCTTTGAGAATAAAATGAACTCTACGGAACCTTTTGGACACCATGACTTCTACTCGATTATAATCAGTTTGTCAAGAGAAGGTTCACAAAACCACATCCTTTCGAATCGGAAAGGCCTGATCCCCACCTCCCACTAGAAACAGATAGAAGGGCTGGAATGTGATCGGGCACCATACTCACCAACCTGTCTGTTATGACGTTAGGGAAATGACTTTCCCAATCAATGGACCATACAAAGCGATCAAGATGGCTTTGCATAGGAAAATCCAGACAGTTGGACCAGGTATACAAGGACCCACCCCCCCCCCCCCCCATGGGTAGATCAGATTAGGTCTGTGCTAGCCATGAAGTCCAAGAAACCTCGCATACTTCATATGATCCTAGACCTCCCCATCTTCTCATGAACGAACTGGATCACATTAAAATCCCCTCTAACAACCCAAATACAAGTACACATTCCATCTCTCCTGAACTGCTTGAAGCTCCTTCCAAAACCCCTGCCTCATCACTGGAGCATTTCACTCCTATGCTGCTGAGAAAACCCTAGAGAAATGCTCCTCCGTCAGCTTGCATTTCAACAACACGGATCTCCAACCAAAGAAAGTATTGATTGCTAAAACAGACCTTGAGTCCCAGGCCACCAGACCCTGTGTTTAACTCCAACTGCATTCAGGACGGTCCACTCCCAGAACCTTCCCTCCATTATCTTTTTGTACTTACTTCTTTGACACGACTTCCATTTCATTCCCTGCATTGGAGTCAAAATAAAATAAAATAAAATAAAAAAGATATTGAGAATAAGCAGCTTCCTAGTTGGGATGCATTTTGTGCTTTGTCCAATTTGGATATTTCTTTTCTATTTAAGATAGAACTTTTATATGGTAGCCAACTTGCCCATAATGTAAAATTGTTTTAGCCTTTCACTGTATGGCATTGGATTAAACATTAGGAATGCTTTTTCGATGAAATCTTCATCACGATTGATCTAACCATTGTCTACTATGCATCCACCTGTCCACTTGATGAAAATCTAGTGTCATGTGGACATGTTCGTGTCTGTACATAATCACTATTATGGATGAGTCAGTTAACATGTAGCAGCTCTATAGATAATTGTTTCTCTTGTACTCGGCATTACTCCACCCCACTGATCAATGGGTTTTTACATAATTTTGTTAAAGAGCTCATATATGCAGTCCAAACAAAGAATTGGAATGGGTCATTTCTTTTTGGGGACCTCTATTTGTGTCTACCAATTTACTGGTGGGTGTCTATGCTGAGAACCATTGACTGCGTTGAATCATACGATGGAGATCGTTTTTTATTGAAATCTTCAAAAGAATGGATCTGGACACCATGGGTGTACCATCAGACAATGAGCTTTTGTTTACATGTGGCATAGATCCCTAAAAAGTGGCCCTAAACACATGTTTGAGTGTGATGAGAGCCATGTGATTTTAGGGTCGCTTTTTAGGGATATGTGCCACATGCAAGCAAAGCCTCACTGTCCGATGGCACGCCTATTGTGTCAAGATCCTTTCTCTTAAAGATTGCGATGAAAAACGATCTCCATCGTCTGATTCAAAGCAGTCAATGGCTCTCAACGTAGGCCCCCACCAGTAAACTGGTAGGCTCGAATGGAGGTGCCCTTCTCTTTGACATGTGGCACCATTTTTCAGTAAGTGTACCGTGTGATTTGAAGACCATGAATTAAAGATCTATGATATCGAAGATTGGGACAAAAAAACATGCCTATGATGTGATTCAAAGAAGTCAACACTTTGGAACTGGTTTTAGAGATTGTCGTTGTTCATTTTGAAAACGTTTGATTGCTTTGAATCATGGGGCGAAGATGTTTGTTCGTTCCAATCTTTAACCCGCCAAATTGTTGTGTCAGGTGTTTCGAATCACACGCCACACTCAATGAAAGCATTTGCCACCTGTCCACAATCAATGACCCATTTAAATTCTTCATCTGAATATGCTACGTGCAGACACTTTCTCCCCACACATGCAGATTTTACAAAGGGTACGTCTAAGTGTGCCCACGCATTTTCTGAAAGCGCCAACATCGGAAACCCCTTGAAAGCCGTTGATTTCTTCAAATCAGATGATGGAGGTCGTGTTTCACCCTGATCTTCCACACAATGGATCTTGAGATCATGGCGCACTTATCAGACGGTCAATTTGTGATTACACGTGTCACAAATCCCAAAAAAGTGGCCCTAAAATCATGTTTGAGCATAAAGTGTTCCATATGATTCAAGGGCCACACGTGGGATCAAAAAATGACCGCTTGATAGGTGCGCCATGATCTCAAAATCCCTTTTGTGGAAGATTGGGATAAAAACAATCTCCATCATCTGATCGAAGCAATCAATGGTTTTCAAGGGGTCTAGGATGTTGGTGCTTTCAGAAAACGCGTGGGCACATTTAGAGGTACCTTTTTACAAATTTTCCACTCCACACCAACTGTTGCTCACCGTGCTTCCACTTAACACCATAACTTGCCCAGAGACATTGGGTACACAAAACCCAAACCAAAGACTGCCATACAAAAACTCAATTTAGTCTGGAAATCTTGTATCTGGCAATGGGAAATCTCTAATTTTGTGATCGTCACTTTGAGACAATTGCTTAGTATGCACCCTAATTTGTTATTAAGATTTCACTGTAAAGGATCATAAACATGCTTGAAAAGTCTATTTCTGCAAAATAAATTGACCCACCACCATTGCATGTTTCTTCATCTAAAAACCTTAAAAAATCATTAATAAACAAATCCTTCAACCCAAAACCCTTTTTCAATAAAATATTAAACTCCTGCACTTGAATACTTAAATCAAGCTTTTCCCGCCAACTAAAAAAACTAAGTTCATCCTCTTACCGCCAAAACAAAAGATTCCTAAAAATCAGGTCTTCCTGCGAACTCAGAAACCTGATCCACCTTTTTTTGGTAAATCCTAACTGTGTTCTGGGAAATACTTGAAAACCCAGTAAGAATCCACCCATTTAGTCCCAACTGATAACCTAATTTTTAGTCATCCACATTCAAAACCCTAAAAGAGTTCCACAAAATCATATCTTTCCTCACACTCAGAAACCCAAACTTCACTCCCAGTTATTTTACGAGTTTTAGATTTTAGTAGTCCCCTCCATTAAAATGCCATTACCCAGTGCTGGCCCCGTTCGTGCTGGCTGCTGGGAGGGATAGATGGAATACATACCTAACCTCTCTGACTATTTATACACAGTGGCTGCTCTCCGGACTCGAACCTGCATCTTCACGCTTGACAGCCCAAGCCTTTAACCATTGTTCCAACCGATGGCGCCTTGTAGTTCCCTCTATTGAATATTGATGAAAGCATGTTCCGAAATGATAATGCCGTCTACAACCATACATATTAAAGTATGCATAGATCAGATGGTTCAAATCATCAAGAAGTGTGATATTTGTGTCTACCGCTTTGATGATTTGGATTGCTCAAAAAATGTGTCACGTGGCCTGAAAGTGGGGCAGTCATGCCCATTTATCCCTCCAAAAATTGATTAGTTAGGAATATATCATGCAACATGCTTACCCTATTACTGTCTACTTCCAACATCATTAAAGCATAGAAGTACAAAACCTAAGACTTCTATAGTTGCATGTTGCACTCAAAATTGAAATTTTATTTTTATATGATGTTTACAAAAAATATCCTTGTAATTGCTGTTATCTCGATATAGGTATCAGAATTATCTTAGTGAGGAAACATCAGCCCGCTTACTGGACATGATTAGACCGGTACTCTCCCCCCCCCCCCCCCCCCCCTCCTCGTTCCTGAGCAGCTTATATTTACAAAAAATTTATATATTTACGCAGATAATCGTTTTGTCGGGTCATGATCATGATCAATGCACAGTGACTCACCTTACACCTCATGGCTCAGTAACGGAGGTAAGTGCATGAAAGCTGATTTTTATTATTTTGACCAAGGGCATAATTTTAATTTTAATTATGCAACATTTGCAGCACACTGTTGGAACTATGAGTTGGCAGCAGGGCAACTTGTATCCATCGTTCATGTTACTATCTGCGACTGCTTCAGCATCTTCAATCCCTACCAATCCCAAAGATGCAGTATCCAATAGTCTATGTCTTCTTCCAAAGCAATTACACATTTACCTATGGTATTTCTATGGTTATGAATTTTAACACAGTGAAATTTTATTTCATGTTGTATAGCACCATTAATGTCCGAGGTGCAGCCCATTTGTACCTATTCATTGATTGGGACCTTCCAGCAGATAATAGGCCACCACTTGGATAGGTCTCAAACCAATCCAATTCTGGATAGTTATTTATTAAATTCGCCCAAATGTTGGCAGTTGATGGGATCGTTAGGACCATCTGATCAGTGCAATTTTTGGGCATTTGCCTATTTCAAAGGTGGGCATTGGTTGGATGCATGGTTCAAAACTCCAGATGAACCGGTACATATCGGTTTCGGAAGACACGAGGTCAATACATTGCAATGTAGCGGCCAATCTATCAGCCGGTACGTTGAAATTGTTGTTCATATCGGACATTAACCTGAAATTATGAACAATGTATCAGATGATACGAACGATACCTATCTGTATGGGGGCAGCCTGATATGTACCGAATTTCCGATATTTTGACCCGTGGTTGGATATTCCACAATGAAGAGCACATGCACCGTTCGCATGTAGAGTTAGGTGATGCTAGTCATTATACTAGATTTCTTGTAAAACTTCCCAGTACAATCTTTTGAGTATTTGTCCCTATATAGCCATTAGCTGATGATGGGTTGTGGTAATCAAAATTTTCAGGTACCTGTCTCTGTTTGTAGTGACCCTTCTTCTACTACTTTTCTGGCCGACAAATGGCTTGGGGTCTTTGCCTCACTATAATTATGCCATGGAATTCATCCAAAGAGCAATAATAAGCAATTTCCAATCGGGATCTAAAGAAAAGGATGAAGATGAAAACTGTGAGTACGAGATGATATGGGATGCAGAGGGATCGATGCATCTTGTCAAGAAAGCCTTCCAGAAGGTTCCTGTTACAACAAATGCAAGTGATTTACCGGTAGCTGGAAGGTGCGTGTGGTCATGTGCACATTTGCACTCATTACTGTGGTTAAATAATATTTTATTAACTAAAAAACTACAACTAATAATTTAGTATTCTTTAATCACAGGAGTACTGCCGTGGTACGACCAACAGCAAAGAAACACATTGCTCAAGAGACAGAGGCATCTTTTGCTGTAGAGATGAATGCAGAGCTGAAGTTAGAAGATGCCGTAAAAGCTTCGCGATCAAATAAATCAAAGACAAAGACAGTTGTTCAGCGGCTGATCCGAACGTCTCGATCGATTGTGATTATTGCAGCTGTGAACGTCCCTCTTTATATGATGCTACTGTTTAAGGATTGGATTGACCAGTAACCTGACAATTTCAGGTCAATTTAGATGGAGCTGGGTTTTCCCTGCATTTTGACACCCTCTCGATACCAATGCTCACAGCGAAGGGGAAGGGCTTGAAAGGTTAATTAAATGTCTCTCGTTGATAGGAATTAGATGAGTGCTTGCTGCGAAAAATAGGTAATTGTTGTTAGATGGTAAACATGATCGCGTGATGCGTGCAAAAGAATAGTTGTTTCATTCTATCATAAGTTATGTATACCATCAATTTTTTTTATGAAATATTGTCTTATGGAAATATTATAGCACCCTTAATTTGTGCATCTATTATAGACAAATGCTTATTTGACTCTAAAATTGAGCTTCTTTGCTATTAGTTATAGGAAGCAGGAACAGTAGGAATATTAAAAAAATTGTAGGAAATAAGGTATTTTATGTTCCAGAGAGTACGGAAATTGCAAGATTTGGAAGGAGTAGCATTCTAAGTGGATGATTTGTGCAATTTTAGTTAGGATTAGATTCATCTAAATCTAGCTTCATGGCAAGGGAGATGGCTAAATCTTGAAGTTCAAATATCTCATCCCAAGCTTCAATTTTTTTCCAGATCAGAGATTTGGTCAGTAGGCAATCAACAGCACAACAAACCCTTTAATCAATGCCCATTAACTCCATCCGGACGACAAATTGATATGCAAAATCTATAATATAACAAACAAATCAGTCGCTAGGCAAAACGGCTGATACGAAAATACCCTTGTTTCATTTAAAATATTAAAAAATAATTATATAGCTTAAAATAATTATAATAGAACACTGACCCAAAGGCATGTTGGTATTATGGCTGATACATATGGGGTTTATATTAGGATATCGGCTGATATAGTGTAAACATCAACCGGTATTTATACCTATATCGAATCGGAGCTTCATATCATATTGGATCAAGCATAACCGATGCATATCGGCTGGTATGTATTGTAGACAAGCATGTATGTGGTGATCTCAAGTGAGCTACAGGTATTAGGAACCTGATTCACTCTCCAACCAAGAAAAGACAAGGGTCAATTTTTTTAACACGTGGCATGCGGTTTCATCAATTGTGCTATGCGATTTGGAAACCATGCTCTAAAGATATAGTGTCGAAGACTGAGACGAAAAACATCTCCCTCTTGTGATTCGACATGGTCGAACACTTTTAAAAACGTTTTTAATTCTTCATATTGAAGGCATTGAATGCTTTGAATCACATGATAGAAATACTTTTTTCGTCCCAATCCGACACAATAGATCTTTAGATCATGGCCTTCAAATCACACAACACACTTGATGAAACCACGAGTGCCCAAAAAAATGACCTATTTTCCAAGTGAGATTGAGATGACTTCGTTTGTAAGATACCAGTCCATGGTGTCCTTACCCAAATAGATCAAATTTACAGTATGTAGTCTTCTGTTGACTGATGCCGGAGTATTTAACCTGAATTTGGGTTAACTAATTGTGTTAATAAAAGAACAACTGTTCCTATTTATTACATTAAATCATATATTTGTAAACTAAGGATCTTCTCATATGTATACTGGGGGAGGTTTTGTTTATTGATGGTTTCCAGCTTTAAATGAAGTATAGTTATCAAATTTTCTCTATTATTCAACAAAATTAATGACTAAATAATGTGGTTAAGCTATATAATTTGTAGTTTCTTGAAATTTCAGAAAACTGTGAACCATCTAGAGAAACAAACCATGAACCTAGGCTACTATTTAGTGGAATTTAATTTGAAGGTTTTCCTTGAAAGTTGGCTCTTTTGCTGTCTCCTTCCTCCAATATACCCGACAAAATGTACTCGAAAATATGCAACTTTCTGCAACATCTGTTGCTAAATTTTAGGTTATTTATTCAGAAATTGGAGTAGGATTAGAAAAACTGAGAATGAAGAGACATTTTTTTGTGTCATGAGAAATGAAACTAGGAAATTACACTACAAAAAATAAGACTATTAGCGGCTCCAAAAATTGCCATTATTAACAAAAAAAACTGCCACTACTAGCCCTGTCGCTATTGAAAGAACAAATTTTTTTGTTAATAGCGATAGTTTTTGGTGCTGCTAATAGTCTTATTGTTTGTAGTGTTATAAGTAAAAAATAAAAAATTTAAAAAGATACTAGAGACTACTCAATTTCTGCCTGTTTAAGTCAGTCAAAAATGGCTAGCTTCTTCACGGAAAATGTTTGTCTGTACAGACTCACTGCAGATTACAAGAATAAGAGCAGAAAAGGTATGATAAGCAGCAACAACAACAACAGGAAAAGATAAAAGCCGAAAAAGGCCAGGAAAAGATAACTACAAAAACAAAAACAGAAACTAACAGGAACAAAGATTCTTCATTCCGGCTATATGATCTAAGTGTATGCAGTTTCCATTCAACGATCCAAATGAGGCTTCGACCTGGCACATAAACGCGCTCACGTCAACTCGTTACAATTGTAAGAAGAGCTCCAAGGGCGGGCGCTGACAGTTACCTGTTCTGGGTCGGATTCGGAACACTCGGTGGCACTGGCCTGAAACTCGTACGCACCCCCTTAATTGGTTTCTTCGCATCTGCCTGCAAATTCTTCAGGATTTGAGAAGACGAAGCCGTGGGCAGCGAAGCTCTACTATCTTTTATCATCAATCTCCTTGCAAGGCCTCCCCCTCCTCCTCTCACACTACTCTTAGAAGAACCAACAAGTAGTAGCATTATTACTATGAATGCAGAAACAGCAGCCAAAGAAGTCCAAATTGTCTTCATGCTTCAGTTGATGAGTCTCATAATTGAGGTGGGTCCTATGATTTATAGCAAAATTTTGTGGTTTTTTCTAATGGGTTTGGTGCAGGTGTTCATGTGATTGCATCTTTGACCATTTCAACTCTTTCTAATTCTCAAGGTTTAATTTAAATTTAGTCATGTGATGAGGCACGTGATTATAAGATCAAGTGGGTTTAATTTTTTTTTTGCTCTCTGCACTCTGAAGGATCCCAGGTTAGAAGTAAAGAGTGAAGTGGAACAAAGGGGTCTGCCACCTCATTATTTGCTTCTTCCTTAGGATGTTCTGGTTTGATTTGGGTCGCCCTTGGTGTTTGTGCGTTGAAGATTAGTAGAAAAACTAACAAATCCCAACTCCCAAAGAAGTTGGTCAGCCATTTTCTCTGACCAGCAAGTTTCTCACATGCATAAATAATCTATTTTTACTAGTACTGGTGGGTGGCACGTGCCATGCACGAGAGTGTAGGGCTGTCAACCCGTCGGGTTGGGTCGGCCCGATATCTGACCCTACTTACCCAAATTTTTTTATCAGGTCAGTCACATAAACGGATCCGTTCGGGTTAGGCATGAAACATCTAACCGAACTTTCCAGTCAGGTCTGGCAAAATCAGGTCTAGTGTGGTCGACATGACCTACCAGATATTTTATATAGAAAATCAAGGAAAATAGGGGGATTTTAACCAGGTTGGGTCGGATTTTCAGGTTGTGCCGTCAGGTTGCCCCGATAACTGACTGATTGACCCAGATTTTTTATTGGGTCAGTCAGGTAAACTTCACCTGTCGGTTCGGGTTAAGCACTAAGCATCTGAGCTGACCTTTGGGTCAGGTCGGATTGGTCGGTCAGACCTGACCATATATTTTATATGAAAATCAAGGAAAATAGGGAGGGTTTTAAGTGTGTCAGGTCTGGTTTTCATATCAGGCCATCAGATTGGGTGGGTTTTTCAGGTCTGATTGAGCATACACCCTTGACCCGTTTGGTCGAGTCATGTCAGGTCGGGTCGGTCAGATGCCCATTGTCCCTACGGGCCTAAAATTTTGCCCCGACCGCATATAATGGGTAGGGGTATATTGGGAAGGAAATTAAAATTCTATGATTTTTTGGTATCAAGAGCGAAAGAGAGGAATTTGGAATGAAGTGATATGCACGATATTTGAGGGGATGAATTACGGGCCAGCTGTGCACACATGTGATCGATTTATACGGTCCAATCTTTGACCGCCTTTGCATGAGCCATAAACCTCAGGAATTATAGTGGCAAGAAATATATAACCATTCAATTGGTGTGAATCCAATCAATGCGTTCTTTTGAAGGCATCTATCCACCCCTACACGTGGCACTCTTGATCATCTGATTCCGATCATCAATGTGGTAGGCCATCGTGGAGGGGGGACTAGTAGTCGAAAAAATCATGCTGATTGCATCCGGTTGCACATATCATCCTCTCCAATTTTGAGATTGGTTTGCAAATGGGTTTACAAATATGATTCTATTAACCTTACTACGTTTTTTATTTGAGCGACTTTTCCAAAATAAATTGAAGTGTGCCCTCGAGATATCATATATCACATAGCATAAGATATCACTCACAGCCATTGAATGGAAATATAGATTTTTTTTTTTCATTCTTCTAAAATATTTTTATATTTTTATCCCAACCAGGGTGAGTTTCATCTCGATTAATAGTGTACGCATGCATGACCATCATCTAAATGAGGTTCAGCTCAAATCTGCACCGTCTAAGTGGTCATTAAGTGGACCGACAACTGTTCACAGATTAAATGAACGAAAGTGCTCTGATTAGATCGTTTGTATCAGCCCAAGATCATTTTTGTGGCCTGACACTTGGATAAGTTTGATTTATGGAGATGTGTGGGTGACACTAGTACAAATTTGGTGACCTGAGCATCACATGTGGTGAACGGACCCACCAACCTGATAGCAGCTCATATTTCAAACCATCCTACAAAACTACAAACTAAACCCTCTCGGCCCTAGCATAGTAGCATATAGTTGTTGGAAGTTCAGATTATATAATCATTTTAGCCCCTCAAATTCAGCGCTCCCTCTTTTGTGCGCCGCTCCCAAAGGCAGAACACATCTTTATCTTATGTATTATAAAATTTGATGGAGAAAATTACATTTTTGTCTCATTTTAACCCATGTTTACAATTTTTATTTTTTATTATTATCTTTTTTTTACTATTTTGTCTTTAAAGTAAGGTTAAAAAACTTTGTAAACATTTTACAACTTTGAATCCAACTATAGAAATTTTGTCTCAATCTTCCATGCAATGAACCTTGAGACCATCAAGGAGGTACGGTTAGACAGTCAATTTTTTTTTCCATGCGGCACACATCTCAAAAGGTGACTTGAAAATCATATTGCATGCATCACTCTCAAACATTATTTGCAAGTTACTTTTAAGCTGAGTGCAACTGAAATATCTCGTGGTCTCAAGATCCTTTGTGTGAAAGATTGAGATGAACAACAAACTCCATCATTTGATTTAAAGCAATCAATGATTTTCAGTGTCGGTACTCAGTAATTCGGTAGATGCAGATAGAGCTACCCTAATGAAATATAATATATATTTTCTCTTTGGTCAAATGAAATTACATGTTATTGTTTATGTAAATTGATATTGAAAATAGCTCCGAGGCACGTAGTTCACTACGCTGTCTTAAAGAGAATAGACCTCCCTCCCACTCTGTCGGATAAACGAAGATGCAATTGGGTTTCTAGTGAATTTGCTTTCAGGATATAACAAAGCCCCGTCTTGTCAAGAATAGTATGTTCTTTTTTATATTGCACTTTCTTGAAGAAAAAACTGTCACATAAATTCTTCTGATACACAAAAAGATTCTTAAATAAAGAAAATAAGAATATAAGAAAGAAAAAGAAAGAGATATTATTTTATTTTATTTTTGTCTTTCTAAGGGAGATCTTATCTAAATAGATAAATCGATTCATCTGTCTTTTCAAATTTACATAAAGAGATTTCAGACTTGTGTCTTTTCAACTAACGATAAAGAGATTTCAGACTTATTAGACTTGTGTTTTTTCAACTAAAGGTAAAGAGATCTAATCAAACAAAAAAAACTAAAGGTAAAGAGATAAATCAAAATCTGAAAAGATACTTCTTTGGAGAGAAAATAATTTTTAAAGTTTATCATCGAATTATTATCAATATATAATGATAATAATACACTTAATTTTAAAATAATAAAATATATATTATTACACTAATATATATAACATTTTAGGAGTGCAAGTTTTGAACGGAAATTCGAAACTAACCGAAAAACCAGCCCACCTAACCAACGAAACCAATCCAAAATCGGAAAAAAGAATCGATTCCAATTTTAAACAAGTTGAAACTGAAAAAAAATTTGAAAAAATTTGATAATTTTAAAAAAAAATCAGGAAAAAAATGAAATCAAACAAAACCGAATAGATTTTTTTTCGATTTCAGTTCTAATCTTTTGAGAAAACAATTAACCAAAACTATAGCATTTCGTTTCGGTTTCAGTGTATGTTGAACCGAACCAATACTGGAAAATTCAAGGGGTTTCGTAGCTGGTGTATGATATTAATGATATATTAAAATGAATTTCATGGCTGAGATTGTGATTTCAAGGGGTTTCGTAGCTGGTGTATGATATTAATGGTATATTAAAATGGATTTCATGGCTGAGATTGTGATTTTAATAACAGATTAATGGTTGAGATGGTGGATGAGTTTAATGAGAGATTTAAGTGGGTGTATGGGTTTAATAGCATACGGGAATGCATTTTCAGCCAAACTCTCGTTATATTTGTCATGTTTACCTAGTGAAAGAGAGGGCCATAGTGACAAATTTATCAAAAATATCAAAAACTGAAATTTTTGTTTGACCCTCATTTCGTAAAATTTCATCAAAATTCGGCGAAATTTGCCACTATAAAGAGGGCTAATGCGTGCCGTGAATAAATTTTTAAAATAGTACCAAAAACTTTGGCCGTGTTTGTTATGGCTCTTTGGAGCCAAAGTCCCACTTAAAAGAGGGGTTTAAATTGTTCTTTAAAAAAAATCAAATTAAGCTCTTTGTGAAAGAGCAAAGAACACTTATGAATTACTACCAAACACAATCTCATACTAAAGTGATCTACGTGAGAGCAAAGAGTTGCTCTATGCCTTCAAAGAGCAATCCCAAACAACACAGCTTGCAACCTTAATCTTTTGAGTTGTTCTGCCTTAGGAAAATATTGGTGTGGAAGAATCAGTGCTCTCTTGCAAGGCTAAATCAAACTTAAACAAGTCAGCCAACAAGGCGTAGTATAGGAATAAAATAGCGAGGGACAAATTCGGAAAAATCAAGCAGTATGAAAAAAATGTGGTAAAATTCGGAATACTTGGAGTGAAAATTTTGGACAAAAAAGGAGAAATTTTTGAATTATATACTATCGTAATTTTTGAATTATATACTATAATTTAAAGATATGTAAAATTATATTTGATAAACCTTTTCTTGTTTAAAGCTTAAACTCATTTTATAAGAAAAAATGTGTAAAATTTATTTTACACCGAAAAATATTTTTTATATGTTTTTCATATAAAATGCTTTTTTATACGTTTGCTCAAAATATCGTAATTTCTTTTTATTTTGAAGTGTACTTTGTTGTGATCATGATTTGTGAACATGGAAGATAAACTAAGTGAGACGGATGTTATATGCACATTATTTTTCTCCTCCACCCCATTTTTTAGTGGCACACCAACTATTGTTACTTGCACACCAGAAAATGAAAAAAAAATGTAAAGATTTAAATACTGTATCACTTATTTAAAAGGGATAATTATAGAAACATGTTTCAAAAATAAACTTTTTAGCAAAAAAGATCCAACTTCAAATGTTTTAGAAAAATTGTGCTTTCACGGATTTTGAAACTTCAAAAAATCATGCAAGCACTGTTTTTTCTAAAAACTTTGTAAAAAAATGGTGCTTTCACGATTTTTTGAAGGTCTAAAATCCGTGAAAGCACGATTTTACTAAAACGTTTAAGATTGTGATTTTTTTTGCTAAAAAGTTTATTTTTAAAGCATCTTTCTCTAATTATCCCTTGTTAAAACGTGTGTCCATATTAGCTTTTAGGTAGAACGGAACTTTTTCTCTTAGTTATATGAAATAAGTCTTTCTAGGTCCACACCAACTTTTACAATCAACACACCATTGTATTTTAGGTGAGTGCACTTAGTAGCCTTCCTAACCCATTTACCCTCTAATATATTATATAAATATTATTAAATATGCTGAGTTTTTCTATAATATATAAATATAGATACAGTTATACTTATCCATAAGACTGCTTTCTCACCCCACCTCCTCCAGCCGGCATACATTGATCACCTTTGAATTTATATTAATCACCTTTGAATCAAATGATAGAGATTGTTTCTCATCCCTATCTTTCGCACAATGGATCTATAGATCATGAGCCTACCATCCAACGGTCAGCTTTTAATTACACATAGCACACATCCCAAAATGTGATCCTCAAATCACATTCAGGCATATTTTAGAATCATTTTTTTATATGTATGCCATATTTAATAAAAACTGATCGTCTGATGATATATCAATGATCAAAATGATCCATAGATCCATTATGTGGAAGATAGAAATGAAAAAAGAATCTCAATCATCTTATTCCAAGGCGGTCAATACATGTCTGGTGGACGAGGTGGGGGGTGAGAAGCAGTCTTTTGGATTGATTAGAACGGAATCCTATAAATATTATTAAATATGCTGGGTAATGACTGATGACGTGGTCATGATCCGTTTATTTGTCCTTTTATGTACAGTGTGTAGCAGAGATTCGGTGTAAAGCATTCGATCTCAGTCTAGATTTTGGTGTGTACCCTATATGAGTCATTTTTAATGTGCTATGTTTGTAAGTGTAGTTGCTATCACCAACCATTGTGCTCGGCTCATCTACACCGTACATCTAGGACCTATTTTTGTGGTAGGACATGATATGGATAGCACGCACACTCGGTCCAAATATTACAGGTTCGAACAAACCTGACCTTCTGATTAGGTTGCTTACGCCCTCTTAGCATTGCATCGATGTGGCAATAACCATATGAGCCATGTGTACGATATAAGATGACCGATTTCACGATGTGATCAGACTATTTGGACTCATCCAAGGCTTCAGACTGTTTATCGGATGGTCCAGATTGACCAGTCATTCCATCAGTTTTGTGTTGAGATCCAAGTGTACCAGGCACTTCATTAGTCTCGCCTATCATGCAATCAAAAAGATTTTATTTTCACGTCGGTGAAAATTGAAAACTATACCCCTATTATCATATTAGTCATCCCGTCAGATCAACTGCTTTGTTGACCAAAACCCTAGTCAATATTTATGTTTGACCCAGCCATTCAAATCAATGAGATTCTGAGAAGGAGAGATTATAGGATACCTAGCAGGACTATTGAAGGTCCATCTTGACCATCCATGTGTTGGACTCAACCATATATATATTATTGTGTAAACCTCAAGGGGTTAGACGAGCTGGTCATGTACTTACTTTCAAAAGTAGGAGACCTGAGTTCGAATACCCTCCCCCCCTAGGCCACTCTAGAAATTTATATCCTCTGCTGACTCGACATGTGCTGAATGTGGGGTGTGCATGTGTCCCTGGGATTAGATGGGTGCTCTATATTTTCACCTAACCGACCAACTCAAAATTTTAAATATTTGCACTTTTTTATATTTATACGATGTGAAACAACATCTATGCCATCTGATTTGAAGTCCACAATATAAAGATCGATAATTCCAAAAATTGAACAAGTCTCAAATACCCATTCTTACACTTTTTTTTAAAACAGTCGATGCCGCTTGTTTAAATAGTCAATATCGATTGTTTAAAGAGTCGGGATCGACTGTTTAAATAGTCGATCCCGACTCTTTAAACAGCGGTATCGATTGTTTAAAAAAAAATTAAATTAAATTAAATAATCAATCGCTATTGGTATTTTGAGCGATGAGAGAGTTGATATCATTTGTTTAAGCAGGAAATCTAATTATTTAAACAATTAATTTTTATTTATTTTTTTAAATAGGTGGTATCGCCCATTTTTTTTTGTCAATCTTTGGCACTGTCGATCTTTATATTGTGGCCTTCAAGTCAGACGGCATAGATGGTGTTTCACATCGCGTAAATATAAAAAAATACAAATATTTAAAATTTTAAATTATGTAGAACGAAAAAAAATGTAAGAAGGGGTATTTGAGACTTTTTCTGCTAGCTGGAACTAGCTCGGCTTAGAGCTGTTCAATTAGGTAAAAGGTGAAAATATAGAGTCTCCGACGAAAAAGGTGAATTTGACAAGGTCAATTAAAAAATTTCCCTCTTTGTTAAGTGGTCCATGTACCACATAATATGTAGCATTGAAAGAAAGATACACATCGGATGTGTATATTATGTTTCATACAAGATTATATTAATTAAAATTTTATAAATATTTTATGAAGTATTTTAAATTATTAAGATCGTTAGATATTCGAATTAAATATATTCACCTTTTTTTAAAAAGGGTTTCTTCCATTAATAAAGAAAAAAAAAAAAAAAAAATCATCGTCCAGATATGGTCTTTTAAGTTTCTTCCAACATATTGCACATCTAAAAAGTTTAGCCAAAATAGGTTTTACCATAGGATTTGAGTAATTGAGTCTCCTCACCTTCTCATTTATAGGTCATATGATTACATAGTTCTTACTATTCTAAGTTGTCCAAATGGTAAATCATTTTATTACTTTTGTGCAGCACTAAAAATATGAATAAGTGCTCTTATAAACATCCCGGATCAAATGGTTTGAATCTTATAATAATAAGCATTTTTTTCTCGTTGGGTTATCTTTAAATGATGTTTAGCCACTTGGATAATTGGGATTGGTGAAAAAAGTATTTCATGCACAGGGCTGGTCTTGAGGTTTTGGTGGTCTATATCGAGATTCTGAAGTGGTCGGGGCCTATCTATATTAATAATAAAAATTATGTTATAGCCCCAGGGATGTGTGCCATGTGGACTCAATATCGGACCGTCTGATAGGTGCACCATAATCTCAAGATCTATTGTGTGGAAGATTAGGGCGGAAAGTGATCTTCATTATCTAAGTCAAAGCAGCCAACGATTTTTTATGGTAGAAATGTGTGTGTTTTTCGCAAGAAAATTGGGTGCTAATAACACACAATTTCTAGAATGCATGATATTATTTTGAATTTCAGATATTTATATATCAATTAAAGTTTTTGTTTTTAACATATTTTGGCAAACCACTTTAGCGATTGAATTAGTAGTTTGTGACATATAGGTTCTAGGTTCAAACTTTTTTTTAGTATAAGGATCTACTTTTAATTAATTTTATTAGAGCTTATACACTCTACCTAAGTGTGTTTAAACATACAATAACAAAGCCTTTTATGAGAGAAATCTCTCCATAATTAATCACCAATATGATAGCGGAAAATTTCTCATAAAATTAGTGCCAACAGCTCTTAGGATAGCTTTATTTGCATCAGTTTTTCTATGAAGAAAACACACATTTCCACTATTAAAATTGTTGTTGATAAAAAAAAAAAAAAAGAAGCTCGCTATTGAGTGTCATGAATCAGACAATGGAGATCATTTTTCATCCTAATCTTGCACACAAGAGATATTCAGATCATGGTACACCTATTAGATGATCAAATCTTCAGATAGTTTTATTGATAATGTATTTTATTTTTATTTTTTAAACTTACTTGTATTGGGCCTAAGCAAATAGGGGTATGCGTCTGCCGGTCCACTTGACACCCCTTGAGGCCGACATTGGTCTTGCAGCCAAAAGAGTGGGATGATGAGGGCTTTCTCTTAGATCTAAGGTAAAAGAGTGGGATGATGAGGGCTTTCTCTTAGATCTAAGGTAAATACCCATTAAACCTTGTATATCAAATAAATAAAAGGGATAATTAGAGAAACGTGACTCAAAAACAAAGTTTTTAGCAAAAAAGACCTGACTTCAAACATTTTAGAAAAACAGAGCTTCTTAGAAAACTGAAACTTGTGGAAGTCAAAGATTCTTTTATATCCAATGATTATAAAAACCAGTTGGATATAATATCAGGTTCAATTAGTTGTACCTGGTCATTGCCGATAAATCTTCTACCATCAATAATCATTTGAAATAATTGACTGATGGTAGACAAAGATAGTGAAGTTTGATTTAAATTAAAGAATATAGTTGCCCGCTACATGCAGGTCAAACATGTTAAGAGATAGTTAATAGTATAATGTTTATGTCAGGTCCGAGGATGCTTCGAACACATGGTTCATTCATGAGTTCAAATCAGCCTGAGTGTCATGTGACACACAACTCGAGAATCGGGTGCCACCCCAAATTGCCGAAGGTCGATTAGATCCATCTAAAAAAATAAAATTTGAAAATGATGCTTATTCACCGTTCAAAAGTTGATCAAAGGTGCAAACTTTTAATGCATTTGGTTCAAGCGAAAGATGGAAAACTTTGATCTGTGATTTGAAGGTTTAAAAAATTTATATATATATATTCTAAAATCTAAATTAAGGGACTCAAAGAACCTATAGAGAATGAGTGTAACCCGCGATTTATGTGGCATGTGATCTAAGGCTCAAACACACAATTCGCACCATGCGTTGTTCGAATTCTTACTCACTTTTCAATTTATACGTAGCAGATGTAGAGTTAAATGTACATGTGCCTCTTTTACTAATCTTGCCATTCCGCAATCACAAAAAGCTCAAGCAAGTTTTAAAATCCATTGAATCCATGTCGGCTCATTTTGTACTATGCAGATGAATTGACAATATTGGTCCATGTACAACTTACAATACACAACGAATGTACTGAATATGAACTCTTTACTCAGATAAGGATGAGGACGGGCAAAAGAGTGAGATGAGAGGACTGAAAAGTTAAAAAATAATGCCAATCAAGACAGAAGGAATTTCCAGAGGGCTGCCAATTTTTAGGATCAAAAATGCCTCACCAACTGTTTTTTACACTCATTTTTTGTTTACATAATAAAAAATGAAATCTGATAATATAATATTGAGTGTTAATATATATATATATATATATATATATATATATATATATATATATATATATATATCTTAGCAGGAGTCATTACTTGCACACGAGAAGTTAGCCCTTGCACATGGTTTAAAGGAAAGACTTGGTACTTTAGGGACATGTGTCTTGTCAAAATATATCCAAGCCATCTGATTTGAGGCCATGATCTAAAAATCTTAGGTAAAAACGATTGGCACCAAACATGATCTTTATCATACGATTCAATGCAGTCAAAGGTCATTATCTGATTTAATAGTTGACTGTGTTGACTCATATGATAGAGATTGACTTTTGTGTCAATCTTTCAAATCATAAATCTTTAGATCATGCCCTTCAAATCAGACAACTTAGATGTTCTTCTCACCTGGCACAGGTCCTCAAAGGACCAAGTCTTTCTTTTAAACAATGTGCAAGGGCCAATTTATTGAAATGGCTTCCTTTTTTAGCACTATTAGGATGTCCGGGAGGAATTATTTAGAGTAAATTTATAAGAATAGAGGTAGCTTGATATTAAGGACTAGGTAATTTAACTGGTCCTACATTAGTTTGTCACCCAATCATGATCGAGTGTCACGTAAAAGGAGTGGGCTTGATGATCATAAGTATTTGGAAAAAATAATAATAATAATAATAATAGTAATATATAAAACTACTACCTTCAATGATATCAATTGTTTAGAAAATGAACGGTGAACCAAAGGTGATTTTACCGTTCATTTTCCATGCAATTGAGATTGTTGTTATATATGACTTATTTTATTTATTTTTATTATCATCGAGCTGCTTTTTTATGTGATACCCGATCATTTAATTGTCTGCCACATGGTAGCAAACGAATGCAGGACCAATCCTTGGTACCAAGCTATTTTTATAATATGAATCATTTTATTGCGTTATTAAGAATTTTACGATTTTAGTTTAGGAAAAGGGGTGTCTTGGCAATTGCCCACCGTTTGAGCGTTAGAAAAGTGCCCAGATTTATGTGCAACATGGAACTCAGGGCCTGTAAAACTTACATACTCCCCCTTTGGTTCATCCTTTCCTAGGAGTTTGATCATTCACATATTTTACCATTTTGATACTCTCATTTGAGTATTGTTAGTCAATAGTTTGATACTAACAATTCCTTGATAGTAGACATTTAAATCAACAGACAAAAGAGGAATAAAAGAAATATATGTGCCAAAAAAGACTTCAAAAGCACAAGATCAGAAATTTTAGAAGAAATCTCAGTATACGATACGAGCAAAACAAAATCATAACTCTTATGATCTCCTCGTAATACAGTCGCAGAAAAGAAGAATGAAATCGGAAAGCAAAACAAATATATACCAGAATTGTAAGATCACGATAGAGGAACTCAAGAATCATAAAACATACAATTGCAATATGAAAAAAGCGAAAGCAATGCGAGAGCGTTGAGAAGACTATGAGAGAACGAGGAGGATTATGAGCGATCGAAAAATAAATTGCATGAAGAATACACTACACAATCTACAATCGTAATCACGATTTCACCAGTAAAATTGCACGATTCGATTGTGAAGACTCACGAGAAGGTGCATTACCATGCAGAGTCGTAATTCACGAGGACAACTGAAGAGTCCTTGCATTCTACGACTATGGGAGATTCCTACGAGATCTGCTACCGAATAAAAGGAGAAAGATTCCCATGATAAGAAAATGAGCTCTAAACAAAGAAGGATATGTGTTAGGAATGATAGTTTGAGGAACAATCTATAATAGGTAGTTTGCTTTGAATAAAGTCCTAAATTATTGCAATCGTCCTCTTTTGAATCTATAAATAAGAGAGTTATCATCTAGAATAAATCATCCAAGGAATTCTCAATCATAGCTGACAACTAAGATTGGGAAGCTGAAGATCAAAGTAGCTTAGTTTTTATTTTAGTTTTTATTTCAGTCTTTAAATTATTGAAGGTATTTTCGATCATAGCTAACAACTAAGATTTGGGAGATCGGGGATTAAAAATAGTTTAGATTTAATTTCAGTACTTTTAAATTCTATCTTTTGTAATTATTTTCAATTTAATAAAAGTAATGAGTAGCTAAATTCTTTTTAAGCTTAAGCACCCGAGAACAAAGATTAGTATGAATAATTAAGAGTTTATTAATTTTCTGAATTCAGAATTATAATTGGTTAATGAATATGAGTTTTAAAAGTTGTCTATGAGTTTAAAAGGTTTTCACAATTTCTATGATTTCTTTCTCTTTGTTGTTATTGTTGCCCTAGAATTGAAATTATTAGACTTCCATCACCCGACTATGTTGCCGTTGTTGCCTTAGTTAGTTTCATTAACGATTTTCATGCTAGAAAGGTTTATGTTGTCGTTGTGTCTTAAACCAATTTTTTATTCTTCTTATGTTGACGCTGTCGCCTTAAGATAATTACATGCAATTCAGATAAATAAGTTATAATTGATTAGGATCATGAAATCTGTGATAGGGAACCTATGCTATTCATTAAAATAGTTTTCTTTCAATTTCTACATTCATTAAACAGCTCGAAGAAAAGAAGCAGACATGGGAGCAACAGAGAAAGCAAAGTTAGGATAAGGTTTCTATCTCAAGCATCAACTCGACATGCTCTACAACAACCCAACCAAGAGAGAGCATGCTTACAAAGATTATCAAAAGGAGTTGCATGCCCAACTCAGCGAGAAGAATCATCAACTGACTTTGAAGGAAGGCCAAATCAGAAAGCTTCAGGGAGAAAAGGAAGGAATGTTAATAACATGTGATGACCAGCAGCAGAGAACTAAAGCTATAACTAAAGCTAGCCTTGTCACAACAGCAAAGCTGAGAGAGGAGTCTAATATGCTACAAGCTGAAGGTAGAAAAAAGTTTGTTGTCATCACCAAGTTGACTGAGATCCTGCGGGCTAAACAAAAGGTTGAAGAAGAGAAGAAGGCCCTAGAAGAGAAGTATCATGTTTTATTGTTTAAAAAAGAGAGTACTGAGGCTCTTTGCAAAGAGCTACAGGATGAATTGCAATATGATCCATTTGCTTCTTTTGCTACTCCATCTAAGCATGATCCTGAGGAACAAGATGAGCAAGTAGAGGCTGTCACTACACTTGTGGTCTACAGACCGAGGCCAGCTTTTCCAAGCACCTCTCCATCAACACCTTCTCCGGCCCAGCCAATCGCAACATCATCATGGGCAATCATACTGTACAGCCCAGTCATTCTACCTAGTGAGTAAAACAGTTCACAATTCATGAACTCACTGGTACGTTTCTGATATCCCCTGCTTTCAAATTTTTACAATGAGGACATTGTCCGATTTAAGTTTGGGGGTATACACTGTTGTGTATATTAAAAAAAAAAATTGTATAAATTTTAGGTTTGTTTTACTTGTTTAGTTTTGTATAGTTGTTTTTTGTTTTGATTTTGCTTTAATTTTTGTAGTTAATCATTACATGTGAGTAGAAACTTTGATAAAATTTGATTCCAAACATAGTTACCATCATTCTTAAAGGAGTTCATAAACCAATGATAGGATGTAGTTTATATTCATGTTTAAAAAATTGCACAGTGTACCAAAATTGAGCTTTTGAAACTATAAATTACTTTGAATTACAGAATTTAGATTTTAGTTTCAGAAATCATAAACTAGTGAGCTTTTGAGTCATTCCTATTCATTAAGAGAGAATGTACAGTTCTAAATATTTCTAATTTTTCTTTGAACTTCTTGCTTGAAAATTGAAATCTCATACTTTGTTATTCGAATTTATGACTGCAATTGTGTCATATGTTATTCTAGAACTACTTATCATTAGTATTGACACAATATGACAGTATTACTAATGAAACTTGGAAATGAGAGGAGGCCACCTTTTGATGAGTCTGAGCCATAACAAAGCCAAAATCCCTTATATTTTACCTCTTAAACCCACATTTGAAGCCTACGACCAAATTTCTTTGTACCCAAATTAAATTACCCATAACCGAATTAATATCTTAAAATTCTTGGTCTTTTACCCTTGTACTTCTGAGAATTTATAACAAAGAGAAAATAAGAGAGTTGAAGGGTGTGAAAAGGTTGTAATATGAGAATGTTCAAAAAAAGGGGTACTTCTGAAAAAAAAAAAAAAAAAAAAAAAAAAAAAAAAAGTCTTAATGTAGAAAGTGTGGGAAAAGAAGAGAAAAAAGAGAAGCAAAAAGGCTTCCAAACTTTTAAAAATATTGAAAAAGAAATCAAGATAACGAATCAAGAGGGATATCAAAATATCAAAAGAAAAAGAAAAGAGTTGTAAACATAAGAATTGGGAAGAAGAGATCCAACATTTTGGATCCTTACTGAAAAAGAAAAAGGAGATGAAGAAGAATAGTTAGAGTTAAGTTGAATTCTCAGAAATTTTGAATCCTCTTACCCTTTCTTTGGAAACTTAACCAAAGCCCCATTACAAGCCAATTAAAAACCTTCTTGATCCAAGAATCACCACAGTAAGAGCCTATTAGAGATAATTCTGGTAAGTCTTATGAAATTCTTATGACACAAAAGTGGAATAGATGGATTATCTTTTCATTAGATTTATTTCTCCAGTATCCTTGCATTATTCATCATATACATCATATTATGAAAACTTAACAACATCAACATCTTTTGAGAGTGTATGCTACAGTGAGAATTGCATGAAAATGTCTTCTAAATCTGCAATTTAGAAAAAATTATAATTGATGGAATTTTGTTATTAGTACGCACACACTACACACTTTGGATGAGTTGAGATTGTTGAGAATTTGATGAAAGATAATTGACAGGATGGGAAGCAACTTATAATTGGAATCATCTTTTTGAAAAAAGATTTGCAACCATGCAGTGAATAGCTGTTATATTTTAGTATTTTGAAAATGTTTTAAAAATTTTAAAAAGATTTGAAGTTTGTAGGTACCTTCATTGTAAACCTTCAGGAGACGTAACTTCTCCACTAGGGATCACCTAGGGGTTTAAAGGCATGTTGCATAGGCTAAATGCAATCGTGCTCCCTACGAAAGTGACACTTAGTTAGTAGTTAGAAACACATATCTTTCCCATGTTTGCTAGGGACTAGCAAAACTCAAGTTTGAGGGTGTGATCATTTACATATTTTATCATTTTGATACCCTCATTTGAGTGTTGTCAGTCCATAGTTTGATACTAACAATTCCTTAATAGTGAATATTTAGATCAACAGACAAAAAAGGAAGAAAAGAAATATATGTGCCAAAAAGGACTTGAAAAGCACAATATTAGAAATCGTAAAAGAAATCTCAGCATACGATACTAGCGAAACAGAATCGTAACCCTTATGATCTCCTCGCAATGTAGTTGCAGAAAAGAAGAATGAAATCGTAATGTAGAACAGAGATATACCTGAATTATAATATCACGATAGAGGAACTCAAGAATCATAAAGCATATAATTGCAATACGAGATAAGCAAAAGCAATGCGAGAGCATTGAAAAGACTAAGAGAGAATGAGGAGGATTACGAGCGATCGAAGAATAAATCATATGAAGAATACACTGCACAATCTACAATCGTAATCACGATTTCACTAGTAAAATTGTACGATTTGATTGTGAAGACTCACGAGAAGGTGCATTACCATGCAGAATCTGAGGATAACTGGAGAGTACATGCATTCTACGATTCTAGGAGATTCCTGCGAGATCTGGTGCTGAATAAAAGGAGAACGATTCTCATGATAAGGAAAGGAGCTCTAAACGAAGAAGGATATGTGCTAGGAAGGATAGTTTTAGGAAAAGTCTATAGTAGGTAGTTTGCTTAGAATAGAGTCCTAAATTATTGTAGCCGGCCTTTTATAAATCTATAAACAAGAGAGCTAGCGTCTTAGAATAAACCATCCACGAAATTCTCAATCATAGCTAGCAACTAAGATTGGGAAGCCGAAGATCAAAGTAGCTTGACTTTTCTTTCAGTCTTTAGATCATCGAAGAAATTCTCGATCATAGCTAACAACTAAGAATTGGGAGACCGGAGATTCAAAATAGTTTATATTTAATTTCAGTACTTTTAAATTTTGTCTTTTGTAATTATTTTCAATTTAATAGAAGTAATGGATGGCTAAGTTCTTTTTAAGTTTAGGAACCCGAGATCAAAGATTAGTATGAATAATTAAGAGGTTCTTAATTTTCTGAATTCGGAGTTGTAATTGGTTAATGAATATGAGTTTTAAAACCTATCTATTAGTTTTGAAAGGTTTCACGATTTCTATGATTTCTTTCTCTTTGTTGTCTTTGTTGCCATAGGATTGAAATTATCAGACTTCCATCAACCGACTATGTTGCCATTGTTGCCTTAGTTTCATTAATGATTTTCATGCTAGAAAGGTTTATTTTATCATTGTGTCTTAAACCAACTTTTTATTCTTCTTATATTGTCGTTGTCGCGTTAAGATAATTACATGAAATTCAGATAAATAAGTTATAATTGATTAGGATCACGAAATCTGCGATAGGGAACCTAAGCTTATCGATTAAAATAGTTTTCTTTCAATCTCTGCATTCTACTTTTAAATAAAAACCATTCTTTATTCTTTAACAGACAAATAGAGAAATTTTTAGGAGAACAATCTTCCCTGAGGATCGATACATATACGCGTGTTATAATTTCATTGTGCACTAGATTTGTACCAAAATATGACTATATTTTATACCCTAATACCGGCATTTGGTCATCCGATGAAAGCAATATGACGGTTGTTGTGTAGTTTTAGTGATTTCATGTGTTCTTGAACATTAGATCTGGCAGAAGCATAAAAGAGCATAATTAAGGACAACATGGGAGCATTGAACCATGAAGCCAATGAAAACACTGAAATCCGTTAAGAGAACCGATTGATCCAACCATTGTTAAGAGAATTAAAAATGTCGCAGGTCTAACTCAATCGATTGAGGTTATGACAATTGTTTTGCCGCCCAAAATCTGAATTTAAAATCAATCGATTGAATTTCAAAAATCAATCGATTGAGTTGGATGACAACTATTTCCCTCTCAAATTCGAATTTAAATTCAAATTGATTGATTTCCTAAAATCAATTGGTTTATTTCAAATTCAAATGATTCCGCCAAAATTCATATTTTGAATTCAATCGATTGAATCTTGGAATTCAATCGATTGACATGTTTATGGAAGGTTTTTAGTCCGAGCCCTATATACACAAAATAGTGTTTAGGGTTTTGGGACCCTCTTTTGAGAGTCTCTTTTGGTCCTCTTTTGGGGTCCCTTCTGGGTCTAATTTTCTTAGTATTTTTCTTAGGTTTTCTCCTTAGTTTTTCAGTCGGTAGTTTTAGTTTTTGATAATTAGTTTGTAATTAGGAATTAAAGCTTTGTAACGTTCCGGATCTTTTCCTAAAAGATCCAAACACTTGATAAATCAAAAAGCATTTTTATGATGGTTTCGGATCTATGCCTTGCGTGTGGATCGGAAATGAGCAGCGAAAATCGCTCACTCTAGGAGGAAGCAACCCCGAGATGAGTAGTTAATTTATTTTAATTCAATCATTCTTTTTACAAATATTGAATCGTATGGCTTTTAGTACGTGCTTTATCGTGTTATCATCGAATAATCGTTTATAGTCGTTGACCGTGTGATTGGTGACAATAAACAAGTTATTCCACCTAGATCTGATTTTGTAGACTGATTTAGGATACTATGCAGTTGGATCTTACTGTTGTGGTTATGTTCTTGTATGTGTTATGCCTTTCTCATGGTTCATGTCATGATTGAATGCACCATAGTGTTAGAATAGTGTAAATCAATTATCATAATCACATTTTTATCGAATTATTTTTCTTATAATTAAATGAGGGCAAATAATTTAACATTGAAATGTGTGATTGATTGTTGATAGAAAAATTATAAATCTAGGGTTAGCGGATTCCTTGATCATCTTTTCATCGTTGTTTGATTAATCATTATTTTTCTTGCATAAGTTTTGTTTAGATTTCATTAATCGCATTTTGTGTAGTTGATAGTCTTCCTCATAGATAAATCCAACCTTTGGTACTTTCTTAGGTTTAACTTATACTTTTAGAAATTAATGAAATTTTGTGCTTCCCTGTGGGTTCGACACCCTTGATTTCACCGTGCTTCAATAGATCTTGTACACTTGTAATGGTACATTTTAAAACCTATCAACACTTTGAAGAGGATAAGACAAAGTATAGAAAAGAATCTATCAAAGTTCTAAGAAAAAAATCTGGAACAAAAGAAATACCCTTGATCTAATGGTATTAACGATGAATTTATTAAACTTATTATTGACCACCATGAGATCGTTGGTCAAAAGTGCTTTTAAATTATTTTTTTAAAATAATTAAAAATAATAATTATCTTACAAAGAAATGAAAATGAAGAAGGGACCACCCTCATGGGCAGTTAGGTAGACTATATAGAAGAAGTGAATTACACAAAGAAATGAAAATGATTTTTCGTTCAATAATTTCGTGAGATTGGTACAACCTGTATATATACTTACAAAAGATAATTCTAGAATCAGTTATAGCAATCGTGATTGGTTAGAGCAATTGCTTGCAAATCCTCATATAGAAGAGTCTAGACTCCAATTTAGTTTATGGTTGATAGCCTCCTACAAGCTAATGGGTAGTTCATCTTCCTTGAGTTTGGATTGAAGATACTTGAATCTTTGATATGATAGATATTTGATAATAATATTTGCTATCTGATCTACAATGGAAATGTGATGGACTTTGAACTCCTGGTTGACTACTCTTTTAAGAATGAAATGGTAGTCAACTTCAATATGTTTGGTGTGAGCATGAAAAACATGATTTGATGTCAACAAAATGGCTGATATATTATCACACCATAAGATTGGAGTTCGAGGAAGAGGTATATGTAGTTCAGATAATAATGTTATTACCTAAGCCATTTCTGTGATCGTGTGTGAGAGAGATCGGTATTCAGCTTCGATGGAGGATCACACAACCGTACTTTGTTTCTTTGCACACCATGAGATGGGATTATGATAATAAAAAATACACAAAATCCGGTGGTAGACCGTTTGCCACTGGTATCATATGTCCAATCAGTGTTGGAGTAGCTAGTTAGATCAAGAGACCCATGTTGAAAATGAAGACCATAGTGCATGGTGCCCTTGATGAACCTTAGTAGTCTCTTGAAGACATTAAATGGCCATTTGTAGGACTGTGCATATGTTGACATACACTGTTGACATCAAACTATATGTCAAGTTTAGTGATAGTTAGATATTGTAGTGCTCCAATAAGACTTCGATAAAAAGATGGGTGGGAGCATAGTTCATGGTCCCTAGGTGTAGAAGAGCATATGCTAGGTGTGGGAAAGGCACATGGCTAACATTCAAACATAGCTGCTCAGTCAAGTATATTAGCAACATATTTAGCTTGGGACAACATCACTCCTTTAGGGGTTTTGACAACTTCAAAGCCAAAAAAAAATTCAAAGAGCCTAGGTCCTTCATGGAGAATATGGACTTCATGTTAGAGACAAGTGATAAAATTCCACGGGCCAAACTCAACCTCACAAAATCGGCTTGTAAGGTAAGGAATGTCCAGATTATATATTGCCCAAGACCTATAAGCCCACAAGCAATGTGGAACTATTCTAACACACCCCCACACGTGTTGGCAGGATTGAGCCAAGCCAAATCACGTGGGCAATTGAATGGGGTACATGGAGTGGAGAAACACATGCTCTGATACCATGATAAAATGCCACGGGCCTAACTCAACCTCACAAAACGGGCTTGTAAGGTGAGAAGTGCCCAAATTATATATAGCCCAAGACCTCTAAGCCAACAGGCAATGTGGGATTATTCTAACAACAAGATGGCTGATTTGAGTTGAATTGTTCCCGGTAACAAGGATGTTGTCTATATAAATGACAACGATAATAGTGAGGGATCAATGTTGTTGTTGAGTGTGCAGAAATTTAGAGGAGAGTGTGCACCAATCATGGGGTTCCTAATTAAGTCCATATATCACCTTTTGAAGTTTGCATACGTGATTTGGTTGGGAAAAATCAATGTGGCCTTGGGGTTCCTACATATAGACATCCTCATGAAGAAACCCATGCAAGCACGGTTTGAAATCCTTCAGATATAGCGGCTCACTAGTGGTTAATTTTAGATGCTTCGGTGTAGGTATTTGGTTTAGATAGGGTGGTGAGAGAGGCTATGAGAGAAAAGTGTCGGTTGGGTTTTGAAATTCCACTTTTAGACTTGGTTTGCATTGCCTGACGTGGACAAGATTTGGCCCTAGGAGTTGATAGAATGGTTGATGAAGGATTGATTGTTAGATAAATTAGGAACAGAAATCCGAAAATGATGAAATGGGCAAGAGAATTGGACTCGAGACACGTAATCATTTTCTTTAAAACGCTATTCGCTTCCTACTCGAGTAAATCTTCGAGTTTGCAAAAGGGTTCCAGCGAGACGTTTCCAGGATACAAGGAGCCCAATCTCTTGGATGCGATCCGTTACTTTGCAACAGTAGAGAATCGCCTCAGAAAACTCAATCCGTTGGAGTACCACCAAAAGAAGAAAGCAAGAGGAATTCTCAAGTTATATGCAAGGAATCCGATGAATTTCAGAGTGTTCAAATCTGTGTCCTAAGGCCTCCTTATATAGAAGTTTCAATATGACTGTTGGGCCAACAGTCGTATTTTGGATGGCTCAGATCTTTCAAATATCTCAACCACTTCATCCAACGGCTGAATGAAAGGTTGCAACTTTTCGAATTCAAATTCGAACGGTTGCAAACCTTTATAAGTGGTTATGAAACAGTTGGGTCCAACGGTCAACATTTGACCAATCCGTTTGGCCCAATAGAATCGAATTGACCCACTGATTAGTGGCCCATTAGGCCCAACCCGGCCCATTAATAATATGACTGTTGGATCTGCCTGGTCAAAAAATCAAACCTCTCCTTGCGACGATGCGCACGTGCGAAGTGTAAAGTGCGTGCGCGCCTAAAGTGCCAATACACCTAAATGCCAATCGCCAACTCGGTGGCTCGCCGCTAAGCATACTCTTCTTTTCTTATTGTCAAACAATAATAGAAGGTGAAAGGTTCTATATATAGCCTAAGCACTTTTTATTTTTACCAATGTGAAACTATTAATTTGCATATAAAACTTGAGAATATCTATTGCCTGAAATCCAACCTAAAACTAAGAAATCAAATAAAAATTTCTTTTCTTTAAATTATTAAAATATTTATTATATTAACAATAAATATAACATGTGTCACTAGTAAGTTCGATAGTGGGAGATGTGTGGATGGTGGGGGATTCGGTAGTAGTAGGTTGAGCGGGAACAACGAGTTCGGCTATTGAAGATTTGTGGTGTTGAGGGATTATGTGGTAGTAGGTTGCGTGGGAAATGGTGAGGTTGTTGGGATATCTGTGTGTGAGGCAAAGTAGGGGGAAGTAAGTGATTGTGTATAAGATGCATGACTAGAGAGAGCAATTGGGGAAAATATGGCAGAGGAGAGACTTGTTGTGGGATGAGGAGGAAGTGGTTGTTGTTGGAAGACTGGGAATGATGAAAATATGAGAGGGCTAATGTTGTTGGGATTCGAAAAATAGTGCAGAGGGGGTGTTTTGGAAAGAGGAATTTGCGAATGGGAATATTTTCTCAAAGAAGGTAACATGTCGAGAGATGAGTACTTGGCATGTTGAGGTGTCCAAACATTTGTAACCTTTAGTGGTTGGACAATATCCAAGAAGCGCTCATTACCGAGATCGGGAGGTCAGTTTGTGCTTACTATATGGTTGTAACCAATGAAAGCAACAACTAGCCAAATGTCTTGAAGAGAGAAATCAGGATGCGCTCCAAACAACAGTTCATGGGGATTCTTGTAATGAACAATGGCACTTGGCAATCGATTGATTAGGTGGACAACAGTGCACAGAGCATCCAACCAATAATTGGGGGGCATCGAAGCCAAATGAAATAGAGTTATAGTGGTTTCAATCAGGCATCGAGGCTTTCATTTGGCTACCCCATTCTGTTTGGGGATATGAGGAAAAGTCTTTTGATGAACAATACCATGGGCAGTTAAAAAGGCGATATATGCTTCTTGACAAATTCATCTCCATTATTTGATTGCAAAATATTAATAGAATGAAAATTTTATTTTTCAACATGAGATTGGAATTCAACAAATTTAAGAAAAAAACATTAGATTTGTCTCGTAATGGGTAAATCCATGAATATCTAGAGTAATCATCAACTAATAACAAATAAAATCTAAATCCTTTAAAATATGGCATTGGAGACATGCCCCAAACATCAACATGAAGGAGTTCAAGGTGGTGATTCATATGACTTGTAGGAGGCAGAGAAAGGCAACTTATGACTTTTGTTGATGCTACAGGGAGTGCATTGAACTCTAATTGGTGTGGAAATTGGAAGAGCATATCGTTTTGCAAGAGCTTGGAGGATCTGAGATGAAGGATGATCTACACGATTGTGCCAAATAGTAGTTGATGCATGGTGCACAATAAAGCAAACTTTGAGTGGGCAAGTGGAGATAGAGTAAGCGATTAGAGACCGTTACTACCTGGGTCCCTAAAAAGTTTCTTGTTGGTGGCTTGATCCTGATTTATGAAACCTGTAGAGTTAAAAGTTAGTGAACAACAATTGACTTTAGCAAGACAATGAAAGTGGAGATAGAGTAAGCGGTTAGAAACCGTTACTACTTGGGCCCCTGAAAAGTTTCTTGTTGGTCTGATCTTGATTTATGAAACCTGTAAAGTTAAAAGTTAGTGAACAACAATTGTCTTCAGCAAGACGATGAACAAATAAGAGGTTGTGAGACATACTAGGAACATGTAAAATGTTAGATAGTAGAAGGAATTTGGAGGGAGTACAAACTAGAGCCCGTGTGTTGAATGGGAAGGAGATTTCGATTATCGAGAAAGACTTTGTCGGATTCTTTATAGTTGCTTCGGATTGAGAGATTGGATAGATCACTGGTAAAGTGGTTAATTGCGTTGGAATCTACATACCAGTTGGTGTCTAGCATAGGAGTAGCAACAACAAGAGCTTAAGAGGACTTCTAAGGTGGTGAACCTTGGTAGTTGAGATCCTATCTATACCAGCAATCAACAACACAGTGGTTGGTACGACCACATATTTGACAGCCAACTCAACTGAAGTATAAAGAGGGGGAAGTAGTGTAGTGGCCACACCCTCTGCTGAATGTGTTTGATCTTCCATGCCCTCTCTGATTTGGAAAATATGTTCGACTACCAGTACGTCCTTTGGCAGAGTAGCTTTGATTTGATCGACCTCCTAAGCGGCTAGTGGAAGAATGAAGTGAAGTTGCAACAAGGGTCATGCTTATTTGAAAAGCAGAGACATTAATGTTATCATTTATAACATGGATTTCCTCAGATTCAAGAAGAGAAGGAAGTTTAGCAATGGAGATGGGTTCTAAATGAATTCTAATGGATGTTTTGAATGCATTATAATCACTTGGGGGGCTTTGAAGAGTATAAAAAATAACATTGATGCAAGAAAAAAATGCTAAAACTCTGGTTATGCAATTTTGAAATTAATTTGAGATTTAATTGAGCAGCAAAAATATCGAAATTATTCTCAAAACACATAAAATATTTAATATGTTTATTAGGACAATTTAATTGTTTCTATTTAGCGTTCGTTAGCATATGAATTTTTCGATCTAGAAAATAGGTCTAAAGATAGACTATAGTTTCGATCTAATTTAGGGCACTAAACAACAATCTCGATATTATTTTTTGACTCATTCAAAGGGAATCAACAAATAAGGTTTAGAAATTTAAGAACAAAATCCCAAAAATAATATAACAAGGAAAATATATTTTGAATTTATGGGTTTTCAGAAGGGGAAACAAACTAGATAAATTAGCTGACAATCCTTACTACTATATAAAAGCAACAATAGTTTCTGTCAAATTTTGTTTTCACACTTTTTTTATACCAAAAATACCCTTAGCCCCTTTAAACTATTCATATCCTCTTCCGAGTTTATTGCATTCTTATCTAAAATTTCTAATTATCAATAGATTAGGTTATTGAGTCGTCAAAGCATGAACGACCCCCATAATTTTGTCAATTTTGTGTTGAACACTTTAAGTATAAAATACCCTTCTATACCATATTTACACCTAAAATACCCTATATATCCTCCTTCCTTATTTTGTTTTCACACTTTTTTTTACATCAAAAATACCCTTAGCCCTCCCATAATTTTCTTCGATTTTAAAATACCCCTTTATACCATATTTACCTCTAAAACATCCTATATACCCTCCTTCCTTATTTTGTTTTCACACTATTTTATACTAAAAATACTCTTATCCGAAAATGACTGAATGACTCTCTAATAATAATTAATAACTTTTACTAGAAATAACCAAATTTAAACTTTCAATCCATATCCTCTTCCGATTTTATTGGCTTCTTATCTAAAATTACTAATTATCATGAGATTAAGCTTATAAAACCCTCTTACCAATAGGAGTTCACCAGGATCATGGTCCATGTAAAAATGTGTGTCATATCTTGACGTTTTTAATTGAGTAGAAACCCTACAATTTCGATAAGCCATATCTTGATGTTTTTATTTTTTTAATATTCCTCCATTACATATTCGATAATTATCATCTTAATCTATATTATATTATTCAATATAGCTTCTGAGTCAATCTCAACTTACCCAATTACTCAAAAAAATCAATTCAAAAGTTCCTCAGGTTTGTTTGACAATATAATTTCACTAGCATTTTCGAGAATGTAAATCTCGAGCACCATAATTTCACCAGGACTCCTTCCTTTTTAGGACACTAAGGGATGACCCCCTTAGGATAGCATTATTTACACCCACCAAACCTACACAAAAAATTGATGGTATGCTCATGATGTCATGATCAATTGTGTCAAAGATCAGAATGAAAATTTAAGGTGGTTAATGGGTTTTAGCATAGGCGCCGGTGGCAGGTGCTTAAACATAATTTTTAAGTCACTTTTTAATATGTGTGTCATATGAAATAAAAATTGATGGTATGCCAATGATGTGTGAAAGATTGCGGTAAAAAAAATCATCATTCTCTCATCAAGTAACCAAATGGTCTTTAGCGTAGATGCTTTAAATGATTTGTTATTAGGTGCAAATAAAGGCAAAAATCATCTATCTTGAGACTTTGAATCATTATTAGGAATTTTACCCACCGTCATTATTAAAAATAAAGTTGGACCTTAAGATGATGGGCATTCCATCAGGTTTTTTATTCCATGTGGCATATATCCTAAAAGGTTGCCCTAAAATTACATGCACAAATCACACTCAAGAACCATATGTCAGAGATTAGAATAAAAAATGATCACGATTGTTTGATTTAAGGCGGTCAATGGGTTTTAGCATAGGCGCCCACCGGTAAAGTGGTAGGCATGAATAGATTGACCCAAATTTTAATCACATTATACATCTTTCAATAAATATTATAATAATTATTATTTTTACTTATGGGATTAACATGTGCATCGCACTTGCACTTTTACTGGTAATCAAAAAATAAAATAAAAAATTGATAGAAGATCTAAGGGATCGCTTCAAGGAAGATAGTTGGCCTCACACCAAATCGCACGCAGAAAGAAGAATCGCTCTTCTAAGTTTTGAGAGAATCCCACATTTGAAGAAAGCTTTGTTCAAAGTTCTCACTTTTGCAAAGCAAATTTTCATTAACCATTCACTATTCAATAAGAGATTACAATGTGTATTTATAAGAAAAAGAAACTCTAATAATACTACTAAAATTAAAACTCCTAATTGTTAAAACTTTATAATATAACGATTATAATTAATTTCACTATTAATCCAATTTTTTTACTATGCAATCACTTTTGAAGGGTCAAACAATGTTCGATTGACATGAAACTAGTCTTATTTGAAAGTTTATCGAAGTATCTTTTCAATAAAATAAAAATTATACAATTCTGACATATATTGATAGGGTTATGACCACTTTTCCAATGGTTACGCTGAAAGTGATGAAATTAATAGTCACATATCACATATGTGTCTGACCCTTAAATAATTCAAATAAGGAAACTAATCCTAAAACAAACTATTTATTAAAAGAATCATAATAAAAGGAAAGCAAACCTAGATTAAATGCCTAAAGTAACGTGTAACGGGTCTTTAACAGGCCTTTTAAAACTCATTCGCAGGTCCACTTTCTCTTTTATGTCTCATCTTTATCCAGTCACGATCTCGACGTGTAGGCTTTGATTCGAAATTAAAGATCTTCGGAAAGAGGAGCCAACCGTAACAAGTTTATCGGATAATTTTTGAATAGTATAAAGATAGGAAAACATGGTGAAATCAACCTTTTTCAGATTAAATTCATCTTTATTCTTATGAGTGTGGTTATAGTGGAGGATATGGGGAAGGATGGAGGGAGATCGTATCAGAGATGCAACTTAGAATGATTATCAATGGATGTCCATAGAGAGAAGTGAGGATTATGATCTTTCATACCAAATTCATCTTCAATTTTCTGAAGGTGGGCATGGCAGAGATCCATCGACATACCCGAGGACGAGATTGGCACAAAGAGCATTTCTGAGTTGAGTTTTCTAAACAGAGAAGTGGGAGGAGTCAAAGTTTACATGAACGAGTGAATGTTAGAGATGAAGAAGAGAAGACCGGATGGGAGATCGGGAGATGTTGCCATTAGGATGAGAGACCACAGGTCGTTTGGATAAAGAGAGCTCGGAGGAGCAGGAAGCCTGATACCCTATAGAATAAGAGAAAATATTTTTCTTTCCTTGATTTCGTGAGTATGGCACAACCTGTATGTAAAACTTATAACCAATAATTCTAGAATCAAGTATAGAAACTAACAAAGAGGAGTCTCCACTCTACTTGACAAGTACAAAGAGGAGTCTCGACTCTACTTGACTTTGTGATGCGCACAAACTTTTGGTATGAAGTGTATGCAAGTCACAAGGTCAATTGGACGTGCAATCCACTTTCCCCACATGATATGGGCGGTTCACCCATCTTACACAAATCAAGGTTTAAAAAACGTTATCCCAATCTGGCTTTCACTGGACGCTTTTACATATTCAGAGTCACAATGCTCTTTATTTGATGTCCTAATTTAGGGAAATGAGAAAGATAGGGTTCTCAATTGGCCAGGTAACCTCCACCCGGGCGTAAATAGCCCAAGTTTTAATTTGGCTTGAGGGCTTGATCCAATTTATATTAGGGCCTAAATTGTTGAGCCCAAGTCAACTTCCTTGCTCAGCTTGTGAGGCCAAACACTGTGGCCAAGACCCTACCCATAGAATAAGAGAAAATCCAACTAATGGCTTAAGAGGTTAACCCAACCAAATTGATAGCCTTAGAGAAAGGACGTAGCCTGAGCTTCTCCTCTTTAATTATCGGGTTTAAAATGTTAGCTCAAGCCTGCTTTAAAAGGGGCTGGGCTTAACGGGTCGCGCAGGCTATGCCGCCCATTGCCACCCCTACTCTAAAAGCACGGTTGAGCGCGTCACATGATCTTTTAGTGTAATATTTTAATCTTGTATATATATCCTTACTACTATATAAAAGTACAAATAATTTCTATCAATTTTAGTGTTTTTATATTTTTAGTAACAAAATACCCCTAAGCCAAAATACCCCTAATCTATTCCATCTACCCTCATCTTCTTCCTTATGTATCCCTATCCTTACTATTATATGAAAGTTAAAATAGTTTCTTTCAATCTTTGTTTTCACACTTGCCCCTATATACGCTCATAAGCCGTGACAATAAAATTAAAATGGGTATCATTATTTACAATCCAAAAAATTGTAACTTCATCTCACCTCTTTCAATCTAAATATATTGATCTCTTTGAATCATACGATAGAGATTATTTTTCGTCTCAATCTTTTATGTAGTTGATCTTGACATCCTGTTTGTATCATCAGGCAGTAAGATTTTTATTTCACTTGACACAACCAAAAAAGTATCTTTAAAATCAAATGACATACATCACTCTCAAACATGATTTTAATATCATTTTTTAAAAAACTGAAAATCTAATAATACTCTCGTGATACCAAGATCATTTAGATAAAAGATGAGGATAAAAAATGATCTCCATCTTCTAATTCAAAGCGGTCATTTCATACCTATTAGAGAATATTGACGAGATCACAATTTTAATGGTTACAAATAATGATACCCAAATAGAATCTCTTTTCCAATGGGAATACGTAAATAATGGTATCCCAATAAGTTCTCTTTCTTTCCTTATTTTTAGTACCTTCAAAGAAACCCATAAAGTTAAGAGAAATAACAATTTTGCTATAAAAGTTATCTTTCCTTCCTTATTTTTAGCAACTTCAAAGAAATCCACAAAGTTAAGAGAATTAACAATTTTGCCATAAAATATTTGACTTGCTTTGAATTATGTGGCATAGATCACATAAAAATAGCCAAAAAATTAAATTTGAGCATGATGTATGTCATGTAAATTTAGGGTCATATTTTGTAATTTGCATCGTATGAAATAAAAAAATGATCGTCTAATGGTAAGCCAATGATATCAAGATCCCTTATGTGGAAGATTGGGTCGAAAAATGATCTCCATCAACTAATACAAAGAGTCAATGTTTTTTTGCATTGGTGCCCTCTAAGATTCCGCGGGTGTTAATAAAGCTACTAAAATAATAATTTACTCGAAAGTTGAAACCCTCTGAGCCACGATTAATGTACCCCTGATCAAATCTTGTCATCTTACCTGATCGGATTACTTACACTCATACGTATGTTGGTCGTAAGACTTAGGGGAGCACTTAACTTTATATGACTTAGACAAACATATGATACTTCTACGTAAGGCTCTCAATAGATTGACTTTTTTATTGGGCTAGGTACTAAACTTGGGTTATTCGGCTAAGTCAGGCATGAAGTGTCAGACACAATCTATAGATATAGTTGGGTCGGGTTAAGGAAAAATTTAGTCGACTAAGCTCGAGTTACAAGATTTTATATTGATCGCTTTGAATCATACGATAGATATTATTTTTCGTCTCAATCTTCTATATAGTTGATATTGACATCCTGTTTGTATCATCAAGCGGTAAAATTTTTATTTCACTTGACACAATAAAAAAAGTGACTTTAAAATCAAATGGCGTACATCACTCTGAAACATGATTTTAATATCATTTTTTAAAAAATCGACAATCTAATAATACTCTCATGATACCAAGATCATTTAGGTAAAAGATGGGGATAAAAAATGATCTCCATCTTCTAATTCAAAGCGGTCATTTCATACTTATTAGATAATATTGACGAGGTCACAATTTTAATGGTTGCAAATAATAATACCCAAATAGAATCTCTTTTCCAATGGGAATAAGTAAATAATGGTATCCCAATAAGTTCTCTTTCTTTCCTTATTTTTAGCACCTTCAAATAAACCCATAAAGTTAAGAGAAATAGCAATTTCGCTATAAAAGTTATCTTTCCTTCCTTATTTTTAGCAACTTCAAAGAAATCCACAAAGTTAAGAGAATTAACAATTTTGCCATAAAATATTTGACTTGCTTCGAATTATGTGACATAGATCACATAAAAATAGCCAAAAAATTAAATTTGAGCATGATGTATGTCATGTAAATTTAGGGCCATATTTTGTAATTTGCACCTTATGAAATAAAAAAATGATCATCTAATGGTAAGCCAATGATATCAAGATCCCTTATGTGGAAGATTTGGCCGAAAAATGATCTCCATCAACTAATACAAAGAGTCAATTCTTTTTTACATTGGTGCCCTCTAAGATTCCGCGGGTGTTAATAAAACTACAAAAATAATAATTTACTCGAAAGTTGAAACCCTCTGAGCCACGATTAATGTATCCCTGATCAAATCTTGTCATCTTATCTGATCGGATTACTTGCACTCATACGTATGTTGGTCGTAAGACTTAGGGGAGCACTTAACTTTATATGACTTAGACAAACATATGATACTTCTACGTAAGGCTCTCAATAGATTGACTTTTTTATTGGGCTAGGTACTAAACTTGGGTTATTCGGCTAAGTCAGGCATGAAGTGTCAGACACAATCTAAAGATATAGTTGGGTCGGGTTAAGGAAAAATTTGGTCAACTAAACTCGAGTTACAAGATTTTATATAATAATTAATAATAATAATAATAATAAAATAGAGTGTTTCCAACCGGGTCAAGTTAGGTGTCAGGTCGGGTTGGGCATATACACTCAACCCTTCAGATTAAGGTCGGGACAGGTGTCAGGTCGGGTTTGGTCGACTATGCTTGAGTTACAAGATTTTATATAATAATTAATAATAGCAGTAATAATAATAATAATAATAATAATAAAATAGAGTGTTTTCAATCAGGTCAAATCAAGTGTCAGGTCGGGTTGGGCATATACACTCGACTCTTCAGGTTAATGTCGGAATAGGTGTCAGGTCGGGTTGGGCATATACACTCGACTCTTCAGGTTAATGTCGGAATAGGTGTCAGGTCGGGTTGGGCATATACCCTTGACCTTTCGAGTATTAAGTCAAATCAGAGTGCACCATCAGGCCAGGTCAGGTCAGCATATGTCATTTACCAATCGGACAGTCAAAGCTCTAACACGACCCATTGGCAACCCTACTTTTAAATTCTAAATTATATGTTTATTCTTATTTTTTAATGTTATCATGTGAATCATGTGACTTTAAAATGATGACATGCATATAAAATTAAGGTTAGAGATTTTATATATGGGACACCATTTTGACACCATGTACTGATATATGGTGCAAGTGATTATTATACATCTTCTGTTATATTTTTCAGTTAAATTTTTTATTTTGGCACCATGTGTAATGCACATGCATTTTTATGAGATTTATAGTTAATGATTCTAAGTTTTTAACTATATAACCAATAAACCGATTGAATGTCAAATGACATGAGGTGGTCTGCCAATTGCATGAACCAAATTCTTATACATGTTTCAAAAATTAGTAAGCTACACAACTCTTTGCCCTTTTGATGGTATGCCTATGATCATATTTTCGTATGCCACATGATTTCCAATTATTTTTTGGGATGAAAGATTAAAACGAAAATTGAACCATTCTATTTACAATGATTGAATTTTTAATGGTACTATGACCGATAACCATTAACTATTGTGAATCAGAAGATAGAGATCATTTACCGCACAATCTTCCCCATAATGTATGAGATCATGGGAGTATTGACAATCAACTTTTTATTTCAAGTGTTGCACGTTTCAAAACATGATCGAAAATCATGTTTGAGCATAATGTCTGTCACATGATTTTCAGTTACTGTTTTGGGATGTGTGTCATGTAGATTAAAAATTGACTGTCTAATAGTACACCATTTACCTCAGGATCATCATATAGAAGATCGAATTGGAAATCAATTTTGAATGACATCATAGCCGAATACCATTGACTGTTTTGAATTAGACAATAACGGTCGTTTTCGTCCAAATCGTAGATATTGAGATAATGAGTGTACTGACAATTTTTATTACATGTGGTACACATAAAACATCCCAAAAAGTTATTGAAAATCACGTTTGAGTATGATGCGTGCCTTATAATTTTTGATCATTTTTTTGGGATGTATGCAATAGAAACCATAAATTGACCGTCTGATGGTACACCATTGATTTCAAGCTCCATTATGTGAAAGATTGAAAAGAAAATTGATCTCTATCATCTGGTTCACACCAGTTAATGATTTTTCGAATATAGTGTACTAAAAATCTAATTGGTATAATTAGAGTTATCCTTCAAAGAAAAGACTTGGTATTTGAAGGACTTATGTCAAGTGAAAACTTCATTTTAGTCATCGGATTTGAAGGTCATGTTTTAAATATGTTTAATGCAAAAGATTGGTATAAAATAAAATTTCTATTATATAATTCAAAGTAGTCAAATATGGATGAGATGATGATCATTTATTGTGTTAAGTCATATGATAGAGATCGAAGATCTTTAGAATATGACATTTAAATCAGAGGAATTCGATGATATCTTCACATTTATATTAACATGTGCAACGCACATGCACTTTTACTAGTATCTATATATATATATATATATATATATATAATATGTATGGACTTGACTCTCCTTATTGTCATTTAAACACCAACATGGGTTAAGATTTGAGTCATCTATACTGTTAAAAGATAGATCATAGATTGAAGCCCATCATGCCTAAAATAATGTTTTAGGAAGATTTAAATCATCCAATCTGTGGATTATAATTTTGACCATTATTTTTTATTTTAATGAGTGATATTGATGGTTCACGTCCACTTATAGACAGTTTTCTTTGGGCCAGAGGCATGCTACATCACTCGGATGCTTCACATTTACTTATAGGTATGGTTCTTTGGATGGAGACTTGTTCCATCTATAGATTGCCAAGGGGACGATTTAGATTGATGATGGTATAATGGGAAACACCATGTGGTGTTAGAATGTTCTTTTGAAGCTAAGTGTGATTTATCATTGTGTTATGTAGTGTATGTTTATGATCAATCTAAATTGCCCAAGTGGCAATCCTTTGTCGAAATATGTCCCAACCAAAAGATCATGTTTATAAGTGGATGCAAACCTTTTGATCCGTGAACTTTAATATAAGTCATCAAAATTAAGAAGAACCGTTGATATTAGAGTGAATAGATTGGATGGTTCGAATCACCCAAAGAGCGTGATCTTTTCACTCACATCTCTTCAATTGATGATAAATCACTTTGACGGTATGGATTTCAAAGATCATAAGCCAGTAACAAAGCTTTAAAATCGCACTTTTTAATGGTGGAAGATCATTTAAACATAATTTTGGTGTTTAAATGTTGACGAGGAACCATTATCAATATCAAAACAACTTCTCTACGTCGATTAAGCTCTCAAGGGTTTTCAGGGTATATCTGGAAGACTCCAAAGCTAGAAAGGGGGGAAAAAATAAGAAGAAATTTAGAGAAAAATCAAGAAAAAACTTGTAAGTCTTATGTAATGTTTATTATTATTTATTTTTTTTGTAATTAAGGGGTTAAACTCTGTTAAAGTAAGGATTGGAGAGATTGATATGAGTTGAGTTTAAGGTAGGTGTGAGTCAGGGCATGTTAGGTTTCTATAAGTTGGGTGCTGTTTGATTCAGATTAGTGAATCTCATCTCTAAACGTATATGACATCGTAGTGTAGATTTCAAATATGATAGGGTTCTGAGTGTTCACAATTTTCGGGTTTTAATGACTGTTTTGAATGAGTTTTGTTAAGTGGAGGTATGCTCATAAGCTGTTTGGTTTATAGCTACAAAGAAATCATGGTGACAATGTTTGATTTCATGCTAATAATTTTATATTTGGATGTCTATTTACTTGATAAATATCACATGTTCAATGTTTATATCAGAAGAATTTGATGAATATAATAGCTAAATTTTTAAGGTGTTATGATCTGATTTATGGTGATGGATGTGATTTTCAGTTCTGGTTCGTTGAGTATTTTTTTAAGTGCGATGGTTTGATAATTGACTAATGATTCTACTGTAATGCTGGCTGGTTTTGATGGCCGTTGCTCCAAATTTATCTTTTGATGAGTAGTAAGACAATGTCTAGGATGTCCTTAATATTAGTGGCGTGGTATATTTTGTGTTTGATATTATGTATCAGCGAAATATTTTGTTTTGGGTTGGTGTTTTCTTGCAATGCCTATCAGTTGTTTGACTTATTTCTTCATAAGGTATGTTGTTGGATCTTAAAGTGATCCCAATAAGGGAAAGTTGGATTCAAGGCTGGTTGCGCTAGAAGATGTGCATGATGTGTTTGATTGTATACTAAGTGAGTCGATATTCTTAAATGGTAAATTATTTAAGTGGATGCCCTATTAGTTTTAAGTATTTAATGTGAAAAATGGGAAGTACAAGTTAATGACTCCCTATAGTTGGTTTAATTAAAGCAGGAGAGTATGAGGATCACTTAGTGTATTTAATTACATTAGGGAAGCAATAAAAACAATAAAGTAATCAGGTATTGTTGTTCCAAGTAGTGTTCAATCTGGCACAGGGGTCCCTTTAAACGAAAACTAGGGTTCTTAGGATAGAACTCGGTTTCCTCCTAATCTAGGGCATCAAACGACAACCACTGAAGGCGTCTTTTGATTCCATTTTAGGGTTTGAAAAGGATCGGCTCAGAAGGGTTTGATTTAAACCCTAATTTCAAAAATAAGGGTTTAGATTTAAAGAGGAAATTTAAGTTTGTTGAGATATGAGATTAGGGTTCAAAATCATATGGATTATCATAGGTTAATAGATTTCTATGGAGTAAAAGAAAATCCAACAACTAATTAGCTTTCTAAGAAAGGAATTAGGAAAATTCAATTTAGAGTTTGAAAATTTAAGAACTAGAATCAAGAAGTTATGAACTTGAAAATTACCTTGCACCAAGAGAGAATTAGAGAGGAGAATCAAAGAAGTATTGGCCTCACACCAAACCCATCCCGGTAAAAAGATGAATCACTCTCCAAAGCTTTTCATTCGTTCAATTCATAATCAACTGTTCTATAATTGAGATTGATTATAGGTTATACTACTCATAGAAACCGTATCTTAACCTAACAATTATTGGAATAAAATACCCTTAAAGAAAATCTAGTATGAAACTAAACAAACTCACTTGAATGTGACTTAAAGTCTTGTTGCAAAACTTAACCTACGGTCGACCTCGACTTGACTGACGGTCGACCGTAACCATCATGACGGTACACCGTTAATTCCTTCATAGTCGATAGTGAAATGAATACTCTGTCCTCTTAGAGAACAAAACAATCGTCTCAGAGAACATGACATCGATCATTCACGGTTGGCCGTGAATGACTCACCGTCGACCGTGACTCCTCTTTCATGGCCACTTCAAAACTGTTCGAAATTCTAGCTTCCTTCATTCCCTTTGTCCCCATGTGCGCATCTTCCCAGTGTGGGGTCTTCGAGGATGGCGCACATGTTCATATGAGGCCTTCACCAGTCCAGCCAAAGTGCTAAGGGGGGTCGAAGTGCTTTTGACTTTTTCTTGCAGCAACTATACACTTGTGTGAGGCAATGTCCGTGTCACAAGACTATATAGCCAACGATATTTATAAGATGTAACTGTCCATATGCAGTAGGGCTGTCAAAAGGTTTGGGTTGGGCCAACATTTTTGTTGTCCGATCGGTCGGGCATATACTCTTGACTCAGTTTGATTTGACCAGATGGTGCACCCTAACCCAACACGATGGGTCAAGGGTATAGATCCAACCCGACCCGGCCTGAAGGATGAAATTTATGTGCCTGGTCTGGTTATGAAACAGGGTCGGGCGGGGCGTGTAGTGAGTCGGGTCACACATTGATGGCCCTAATTTGCAAGCTCTCACAAGATTTTTGATCAGGTGGTAAGAATTGATATGAGATTTTTTGATTTGGTAAAACAATGTTGTACTACAAAAAAACACCTCGGATTTAGGCAAGTTCTTCATCTAATGGCCACTATTAGGCTTTTACACTGACTAATTCAGTTTGGCGCGTATCTTTCTCGCTTTTTAAACCCTATTAAAATCTAATACCAAATTTCATTTCTCTCTCTCTCTCTCTCGACGAAGAACAAACAGCCACCTTAAAAGGATTACTAGTTTTACTATTAAAGTTACCTTATTATTAATTTCCTCCTCCCCCCCCCCCCCCCGATTATTTTCAAATGGTTTAGGGTTTGATGTATACCAAAATTCACATGAATGTCATTAAGGATGCCACTAAATTGGAGGGTCCTCTTAGGGAGTATTGGGATGCTGTCACGCTTGCGGTCTTTTGGGGCTTATGGAGAGAGGAATTTACGCAGTTTCATAAATACCAGCCAGTGGGGATGATCATGAAGTCCATAACGGAGCTGCTGTGGAGCTGGGTGTCGAGTGGAAGGCTGGATACCCATGAGGGATCCTTTTGTTGGGACCTGGGCTAAGTTCGGTTTTGTTCGAGCACCTTTCCTGTTTTGTTTAGGGGGCTGCTTCGGTCTCATGTGTGACCATTTTGTACTTTTCTGCTCTGTTTTTGGTCGTTTGCTTGTATTGGTTTTTCAACATCTTGCTGCTCATCAATATATCTCATTTACTGATAAAAAAAAAGATCATCATCAAATTAACACTGTTTTGTTCTGTTACCCTTTATGGATTGAATGGTTTAGATTTTTTTTTTTTGATTTATCAACTAGTTGGTGTAGGAATTCAAGGTGTAGATTGAATATGGGTGCTTAATTAGGACATCAGCGGTTTGGGAATGGTGATGTGTTCGGATTGAACTTCTCTCAATGTTTTGATCTTTCTTTTTATAACTCTAGCGAATGAGACTTATAAGTGGCTTCAAACCCACTTAGAAGGAAGTAAAAAGATTAAGTTTTTATAAGAGAGTTAATTTTAGTTTTTTAGTCGAGTTGGAATTGTATAGATGGTTTATATGGTTGAGAATTTGAATGTTAGAGGTTAGGTATAACATTGTAACATGAAATTATAGCACGGCAAAGAACTCTTCGAGGGCATGGAATGTCTCATTTTTCATCTCGATAGTAATGTCTCTGTTAGATTCTCCGATAGACATAAAGGAGAACCCAATTCCTTTCTCGATGGAAACGGAATCCAGTGAATTCTCTTGGGAACTTGAAGATCATTTCGAGATCTTTGAGCATATTCGAAGGTTCAATGTGTGTTTTTAATGGAAGATGTTTTGATGGTTTAGGTTATGCGGTTTTCTGTTTTAGATTCTTAAGATTAGCGTTTGCAAATTTTTATCTTTTTTGGTACCTACGTTAATGATAAAATTTTCTTGCCAAGTTTCTGAAAAATAATTTAGGGTTTTGTTATTATTATATGTGGAAATATGAAATATTTTATTTGTTGATTTGTTGCTCTCTCCCCCTCTAACTTGTACAGTGCATGACACATGCTCTCTAGAGTACACTATATAATGAAAGTACTTAGGGGCTATTTATATAATGCAGTACCTACATCATCTAATTCACGAATTTGGGTGGCAGGCGTGTTAGCTAAGCACACAAACACATTGTCGGTCATTTCATTTTTAATTCCACTCCAATTCGTGAATGGGATCAAATTAGGTCAGGCCTGCTTTCTTCTCATTCACAAATTCAAGAAATAAAAGAGTTTGTGATATGGTTTGCAATAAACGACTCAAAAAATAAACTAATAAAGGAGTTTAAACATCAGACTTTGTGGATTCATGAGGAAGAATTAGGGCCTGTTTGGACAGCTCACTTCTGAAGAATGAATTCCCAGAAATGTTGATTGGAAAAAACTAGATGTTTCTTCTTCTGTGCCATTAGCATTTTAAGTCTATAATGCCAAGGTGCACAAGTCATCATACTTTTTTCCTTGTCCAAACGCCACACCATGTTAAAACATTGATTGTGCAATTTGGAAAATGGCGCAATCCACATTAAAGCATGCTGTCCAAAGGGCCCCTTAGAAGTGTTTCAAACTTGGTAAGGAAATAGGTATTCAGTTCTTTTCCTTCTCCTAGTTGACTTACTTGGATTCCAAGCCAATTGAGCAAATTTAATACATTAGGAATCTCCATGCATATCTTTGAAGAAGACCCATGAATAAAAAACTGCGTGAGTGATGTTTGAACTAACTTTTAAAATTTCTTTCTTTTCCAACCATATTGGTTTCTGATCTGTTTTTCCCTTTAACTGCCCTTAAGAGTTAAGCCCTCGTTATAGTTGACGTACTTGAATTCCAAGCCACTTGAGCAAATTTTATGCATTGTTTAGGATGAACAATAACTTTTTTTTTTTTTACAAACTTATCAAAGAGTTTGAAACTCTAGGTATTTGCTATCTGTACAGAGCTCGGGTTCATTTGTTTTCTATGCTCTGTGTATCTTCTATCACGCTAGGCAACTATGAGCTTTATATTTCCAGGCTAATAGAAAATAAGTATATATTGCACAGTTTTGGTATATGCTACAGACACTAAATAAATTTCCTAACTGATTCAGGCCCAATAATAATGCTTATGTCTTCTCAGTGGGTATGGCTTATTCTGCATTCCTAAGCTTATTTTTCGCGGCTGCTGTCTGGTTTGCTGCTTACGCAGCTGCTGCAGTTCTTGGGTCTATTCGGTACTTCGGTTTTACCCACACTTCTTTGGTGAATTGGTGAAGCAAGTTCGAATTTGGATAGACGTCATGGGTTTTGCACAGCTTGTTATTGGTCCTGCCGGCAGTGGAAAGGTGATGGAATAATTTCTTGGCGCCTTAATTATGCTCATTTTTTATTGGTCCTTAACTGTGTGCCTTTTACCATAAGCGCAATTCGGGTACCTCTATTCGCGCCAACCGGTTTATTGAAAGTCTGAAAGCACCAAACCCCTTGAAACCCCTTGACTGCTTCAAATCAGACGATGGAGATTGTTTTCACGCACCCCGATCTTCCACACAAAGGACTTTGAGACCATGATCTTACCATCATACGTTGAAGTTTTTGATTCTACATATCACAGATCCCAATAAAATGCCCTTAAGTCACGTTTGAGTGTGGTGTGTGCCATATGATTTATGGATACCCAAAAAGTGGCCCTAATATCATAGGGTACACATCACTCTCAAACATGACTTTAAGGGCATTTTTTTGGGATTTGTGACACGTGGAATAAAAACTTGACCTTCTGATGGTAAGATCATGGTCTCAAGATCCATTGGGTGAAAGATTGGAGCGAAAAATGATCTCCGTCATCCGATTTCAAGCATTCAAGTGGGTTTCAAGGGGTTTTGGTCATTGGCGCTTTCAGTCATTGGATTATTTAATGCTACGTGTTGCAGTTGTAATTTTTTAGGGTATACTTGAATGTCTAAGGGAGTAGGGAGGTCAGCTTTGGTTTTGTTGTCATTCTTTCAGCTCTTTTTAACGAGTTCATTTTTCTTCTTATTTTGTCAATCAGTCTACTTACTGTTCTAGTCTGTACCGACATTGTGAAACCGTCCGTCGGACAGTGCATATTGTGAACCTTGATCCTGCAGCAGAAAATTTTGACTATCCTGTGGCTATGGGTGAGCTACATTTCCACTATTTTTTATATTTATTTTTCCGTGTTTCACTCATTTTTTCTGAATAACCGTTGAAGTTTCTGTTTTGCCTGCAGATATTAGAGAACTCATATCTTTGGATGATGTTATGGAAGAACTTGGTTTAGGTCCGAACGGAGGCCTTATTTACTGCATGGAGTATCCTTCAAATCTTGTTCTATTTTTATCTGCATTTCTGTAGTAACAACTACACATGATTGCTACTTGGCTCAAGACTTTTGACATGGATTTCTACACTGTAAATTTTTTTTGTTTGTTACCTTGTTTTGGAGTGGAAATGAGTACCAAGTTCCGTACCGAGCTTTTCAAAAACTCAGATGAGTTACCTTGAAATCTAGCCGAGAGATTTCCATTTCTAAATCCAATGTTTTATAAGTTTTTTAGAATGTGGACTCTGTCCATTGTTCATTTCAGATTCACACATTTCTTAAATTAGTTTCTTGGCAGGTGCCTTTTGGTGCAGCATTCCTCCACAACTCTCTTTTAAGTAGGGGTGGCAATGGGCCGGGCTAGGGTAAACCCAAGCCTGGCCACCCGGGAGATTGGAACTTAGCCCAAGCCCGTGGTGGGCTTATAGCCCCAAGCCTGGCCCCTACTAAACTTTCAAAGCTCAAGCCCAGTCCAGCTCTGCCCTTTTATTTATAAATTATTTATTGATTTAAAAAAATTAGCTCCATATTAATAAAAATAGAGAAATTAATATATTATAAATATCTAATAATAAGTTAATATCTATTTTCAAGAAAGTCCAGAGTCTGAAAATAGAAAATATATATTTCTTTAAGGTATTTAAAAAAAAATTACAAGTGAAACTCATTACACAATTAACAAATCATATATTAGAGCCCAACGGGCCTCAGAGCTTAAGCCCAAGCCCAGCCGGTTTAAAATTTGGGCTTAACATGCTAGCCCAAGTCACGGGCTTTAGGTCAGGTCCAAACACTCCTTAAACCAGGCTGGACCTAACAGGCTGGGCAGGCTACCCAGCCCATTACCCCCCCCCTACTTTTAAGCTAGTTAATAAGTAAATGGATGTAAAGTTAATTTGATTTACTAGCATGGTACCTTACTTCAATCTTAAGTACTTGTCTCAAACAACCTAAGTATCATGCTTTTAACTGTAAAAGATGTATTTCTTATGGAATCTTCATACAATACTAAAAAATGGGGGATTGTATGAAATAATAATTAGAAAATGCTCAGTGGTCCACACACACCATACAGCATTCCTAATAAGCTGAATGCTGTATCATCTCCTTTGATGGAAGTTGGAAACATATTCTTTTGTTACTGATGATGAAAATTTATTGAAGAAAGAGCAGTATGCAAGGGCAGATGTAGTTAGGTGCTAGCCCAAAAATTGAAAACTTAAGAACGACACTATTCTAAGGCAATGCAATATTGTTCCGTTCCCAAAAACAAAAATGTTTTCCCTTCATTGTTTTCTCACGAGGATGTGTTTTGGTAACGGTGGGGGAGATGAATGCATGATTGGTAATCTTCTGTATAGTTCTTGGTCCTAGTAAATGATCCATCCAATGGTTATTTCTGAAGTTGTCTTGGTTTTAAACAAGGATCCTCATTTTCGATCTTTGTTTTTTTCCATTGTTGTCAAGGCGCTCGAACTAAAGCTTATGATACAGTATTCATACATGGATGTCAGTGGGTTACATGACTAACATATCTCCAATTTGCAAATAACACACTTTCTTCGTGGGGTATTGGTTGGAGGGAGTTGATCAATCTTAAAATCACTCTCCTATGAGTAGACTGTGTGGAAAAAAAATTAATGTGGGAATCTCTCATTATCTGATTTAACCTGGACGATACCTTGTTGGGGGAGCTTTCCACTAGGCTTCAGGTGATTAGGAGGACGCCTTCTGCTATAAACTGTTGTTTGACTTCATATTTGGGTAAAGCTCCCAAAGCTCTATGGAGTGGAGGAAACTTACATCATGGAAATCCAGACTTCTTTTGTTTGGCTAACGTATCATGTATCTTAAATTGATGTTGGCTAGCTTACCAATATACCCCTTTTTTATGCAGATTTAGGTGGTGAATCCCATTGAGTGATTGGGAAAATAGTCCCATCTCGTAGATTCGGAGGTTGTTTTTTGTCATAAGAAATGGATGGGCCGGGTTGAGGAAATTAGAAAATATTAATCCAGCCCTTTAACAGAAAATGGTTGTAGGGGATCAAGGATTAGCATGAGGCATTATGTTGCTAGTACTTTTTGGTGGGTTGGAGATGGATCAAGAGATTTAGGCTGCTAAGAGTGATTGCCCAAATCAGTATAAAGATGAATCATCATTGTTATTGATCATGGTCATCATCAATTCATCATCATCATACCCTTATCCAATCTATTTGCGGCTTTGCAAGTCCTATTTCTCCACTTGTTTCTGTACAGCACTAAGCTCTCCATAACTCCAGTCCTTCATGAGTAGGAGAAACTGAAGAAGGTAAATTCCTAGCCTCAGCTCGAAAGAACTGAAGATGTGAACCACATGTTTTTAGGTATGTTCCTATACCTAAAACCGGTAATGGGCGTATTTGAACATACCAAATGCGATAAAGTGGACACCTAAAGAACAAGTTTGTTCAATAAGTAGTTATAGATATTTAGTTCTCTAATTTGGAACTCATCCTACCTCTAGTGAACCACATTTCTTGGCACTTTGAACCACAAACGACAAACTAGATGACAAAGATGTAAAAGCCCCCTTCAACTGTTTCCTCAAAACTTAATTAAATTTATGGTTGCTCCTTGGGCAACCTGCTGGGGATCTGTTTATTGGCCTACTTTGTCTGCTTGGAGGACTATGACTTCGATATGTCTTACATTTGATTCTCATGAGGTTAGACTCGTTGGCTCTGGTGTTTTGTTGGTTGGGTGGAGGATATCAACAACTTGTGTAATGACCGTACCACCCCCTCTTTCCATCATAGAGACGCCAACTCTGCAGTGGATCTGCTTGTGAAACAAGGTGCGGGGAGACTCACTTTTCATCGTGGAAGTCCAGCCTTATTTGGTAGAGGGTTTACCTATGTAGCTCTTGGTTCTTGGAAAAGCTTCTTACTAGTCCTAATTATATTTCTTTTTTTCTATCACCTTTTTAATAAAAAGTGCCTTGAAACCCCATTTTTTGGTAGTTAAATAACATTTCCTCACATGTTCCTTATTGAAATCTTGTATTCTCGAAGTTGGTGCTTTGCGAGTCTTCTTTTTAGTCCTTTTACCCTTTGATGAAACCTTTATTTCAGTAATTCTCAATTATATGCTCATTTGCCAAGGCATCTTATTTTCGATTGGCACTTATCTTGTCAATGTCTCTGAAAGTTCTAGTGAGATAAGTTCTATTTTCAAATATTATCATAGGTTTATTAAAAGGCTGAAAATATCATATGCGAGAATTTATTCTGAATGAAATTTTCCTTTCGTAACTAATTTCTGAACTATCCCCACAGTTTTACATCATGTGTGTTTACCCAAGGGCATTTGGTTTTATCCAAAGACATTCTAATTGAATTCTGATAGTGGTTAATTTTTCCTTTAATGTACTTGCCAAGAATTTTATTTATTTATTTATTAATCGGTAACAAAAATGCATTAAAAACCCACATAAAGTACAAAGCAACACTGTGGGAAACTACTGATAGGATCTGAAAACAAGGCCCCAAAAGAACAAAAAACAGTCACCTCACCCCTAGACCCATTGAGCCATCTGAAACAAAACCTAGGAGGGACCCTCGTAATTAGTTAGTGTGCAAGTCTTCCCATTCATATAGACAATCCCTACCCTCCTTATTTTTCTCGTCCGGGGCTAGCCAAATCCAATTAATAGCCAGGTCCCTAACTGCCTTCATAATCATATACACCGCACCTTCCTAAGAAGCACGAACATGGGTACGATACGATACAATACGGGTACGCCGATACAACAATTATCAAAAAATCAAGATACGATACGGGGTATTAAAAATTACATTTTATATATTTTTAGGTATATTTTAGGTTAATAACCGTAACAAAAAAGAAGAAGAAAACGAAAAAGAAACACAAAAAAACTTATAGAGGCTGATTTCAAATAGGTAGGTTGCACGCTGGTAGGCTCTCACGTATGCTCATTTGATTTCTTCTTCTTCTTCCTTTCCAAAAACCCTAAATCCCAAACTCGCAATCTGATTTCTTCTTTTTTTAAATTTTTTTCGGGAAACACCCAGGATACGTATGCAGCCGTATCCCTCAAGTATCAGTATCGGATATAGATACGATACGGGTACGTTGGCAAAAATGGAGTATCCATGCTTCCTTGGTGCCTTCTAACCCTTTTGAATATCGTCATTTCTCTCTGGCCAGATTGCCCGGATAACAACAAGAACCGAGATCCCTCAACAATACCCTTTGACCCCTTAAAAATTAACCCTTTTTCCAATCAGCAATGAGCTTACCCAACTGATGCCGAAGGTATTCAAGACGACACACCAAACTTCTCTAGCCACCCGACAATGAAGCATGAGGTGGTTAACAAATTCCTCCTCCTAAAAGCATAACACACATCGGTTCCTCATGCACATTCCTCTTTTAAGCAACTGATCGATGGTGAGGATTTGATCCACCCCACAATTTACTTACCAAGAATAGCATACAAACAATTGAAATATTGCATATCCAATTTTGTTGGCTATTCTCACATTTCCGATTACTTGCACCCATCACTCGGTTATTATAGTTGGACCGAGATGCCAATATATTTGATTCATATTGGGTATTGTTGTGTCCGTAGTGTTCACATCATTTACCTAGTATATGTATGTGTAGTCTCCTTGTTACTTAATTTATGATTTTTTGGGAACCAAGAACCCTTTCAGTGTTACCTAGGCACTTCTACTTTTGGGATTTTTTCTGTGCTGACGCTTTGGTGGCACTTGGACACGTGCCGACACTCGGGGGCACTTGGACACTCCTCAACACAGCAGTATACTTTTAGACATGTGTGGAAATACCACATAATACTATCAATATGTTCCTTTTTTTGACACGATAAAATGAATCGTCATCTTATAATAGCAAAAATTATGTGAAGTTTAGTAACTTGGAAAGTAAAAGCTTGGGTCCTTGAAAATGATTTGTTTAATATGGTGTACTTTTAGTTAGGTTCATGGCATACATTATATATCTTTTTGTTACATATCTCAATTGGCTGTCTAAGACTTTCCTTCAAATTTTTTTTCTATATATGCTATATTTTATTTTTCTAATTTTATTTATCTTATAGCCGTGCCACCGTTTTGGAATTTTTAGAAATTGGCATGCCAAACATCTATGGTACCTTGACACTTGGCACTTGTGCCACGTGTTTAGGTAACACTGCCTTTCTATGTTGGGATAGCATTGGAAATTCTTTTGTTCTGATATTCAACAGCTGATATTCGCAATTCTTTCTCGTTATTGCCTTCGACATTATATTTAGCTCTTGAATAGACATATGGCAATCTATTTTGGCTTCAAGAAGTAGCCTCTACCATGGATGAAAATTTCAGACGAAACCGATACGTATCGGTTTAAGGGGTGCCCGATATAATAAATACAGTATTTATCGGGCACCCAAAAAAATAGGTAAGTTATCATCCAATACGGGCAATGTATCGTCCGTTTCGGACAATAATTTCATATTATCGGTGATAATTTCAAATGATCATCCCATAATTTCATATAGAATTTAAGTGACGATTGTCCATGGCTTCAGAATGGAATTTTTTTTTTTTTGTACCAGACCGATACATTCAATGTATCGGCCGATACGCCGGTGCGTATCGTCCAGGTCTCTTAGACGATACGTACTGGAAATCCAGTATTTTGATCTATGGCCTCTACCCTTCTCTGTTGGGGTAGCGTCACAAATTTAAGGTCTGAAGCAGCCTCTCCCTTCATTTTTTTATTGTCAGGACTCAAGCACTACAACCAAGTTGCTTCTGCCAGGAACTTCCAAAATGCCCCTAGTCAATTCTGTCACGCCAGGGGGATGGAATTTATCCTTTGGAAAAGCATTTTCTATTTAATGGCATGCTTCTACGTGGTTTTCCTCATTGCTTATAATCTTGAATCTTGATTGAATTTTTTCCTTAAATTTCTGTGCATACCCCTTTGGTTCAATTTGAATTGCCTTAAACCACCTTCAGGCACCTTGAAGAAAATTTGGACGATTGGTTGGAAGAGGAGTTGGAAAATTATCTGGATGATGATTACCTTGTTTTTGATTGCCCAGGTATTAATACTTGCAACCAAACTCTGTACTTATGATTTTGTGGAATATGGTCCATTTTACACCAGCTATGGTTTGTCATAAATAGAGTTTTTGTAACAAGATGTCTATTATTTATTTATTGTCTAATATATGGGTTTGCCAAGTTCTTTTGACATGGTATGCTTGCAACTAAAGGAGGGTTTTGCTTTAATGTATATTAAAATAGACCTCCATCTTGACTCTTCCCTTTTATCATGACTTTTGATGCCTTAATATTACTACTTTTAATCTTTAGTTATTTAAGCAATTCTGCCATAAGCTGGTCAACAAATCCATGCAAGATCTCCCATGAAATGAAATCCTAGTTGCAAATTTGTAATTAATCCTAATCCTTCTAAATTCTAAATAGAGTTTGCTAAAATAACTATCCTAATCCTTATAAATTCAAAATAGGGTTTGCTAAAATAACTTTAAAAAAGTCATACTTAAATTGGTTTCTGAAATCTGAACTGCAGCGGGCACCTAATAATTCCACTCACAACTTAATATAGATTTTTCGCTGTTAAATGGTACTTTAAGTTATCATATGATGATTTTAACTGACATCATGTGGTCAATTATAATGTCATGTGGATATTCATTCAATGTTTGGCCTTAAGTTGTGGAAGATCCAGTCCATCGACAAATACACACATGTTTAGCTGTTCACGATCTATTATGGGACTGATCACATGGTGTTACAAGACGTCTAAACTTATGTAGGCTGGTTTTGTGGCTGATCAACCCATATCACCATATCTCAGGTCCAAAATCCACATATGTAGACTTCAGGTGTGAGCTTTGTTGGATCAAAAGGACCCGGCAACATGGTGTTAGAACAGAAACAAAAATGATAAAAAACTAAAACTCAAAATACCCTTCTATCTCATTAACTGGAATTCATATAGTACGAGTGCAACTGCAGTTGAAAGTAAAATCCCTTACAATTATTGCCGTGAGCTTGACTTTTTCCTTTAGTCTAGTACTTTGATTTTCCCTTGATTTCGATCCTTTCACTGTTGTGTTAAAAATATATGAGTGTTTAAAAACCTTTAGTCTAATACGTTGATTTTTCCGTGACGTCGATCCTTAATCTGTTGTGTTAAGAATGTATATGAGTGTTTGAACAACAACTCAACAAATTATATTTCATTGTAAAGGTATTAAATCAATATGCAGAGTTCAATAAAAAAGAAACTGATAATTGATTATTAAGCAAACCCATTTCAAATAATAGGGTAAACAGGTGTCGGATCTGTAAATCCATGACTAAACCATGAGTGAAAATATACTTAGGAAACAGGTATCATTTATGCATAAACAGGAATCAGAAAATAGGTATTAGTTATCTAAACAGGTTTATGAAAATCAGGTATAAACGCGTATAAAATTAAACTGTAAACAATCTTTTTTTAATCGTAAAATATTGTACTCGAAATACCGAATCCACATATAGCGGTGTGGTCACAACATAGAATGTTATTAGGGCAAGAATACCAAACGCCCATTATAGGTGTCAGTTGCCTAGTGTATACTGGCCAACTAAATGAATTTTCATTAACGATTTGTTATTTCAGTTATGAATATTGAGGAACTATTAAATATCAGGTTAGGATCCATAAATACCATATATTAAATATCAGTTGTCAGGTATTAGGCATCAGGTGCTAAGTATCAAGTATTGAAAATAAAAAACATACTATATTTTACTATTTTTAAATCGATTATCATACTAATTCCACTAATAATAAGATTTCGATTTGTATTATCTTGAAAAAGGCTTAGCATTAATTGGAAATAAAAACCTCTTTTAAAAAATAAATACAAATTAAAAGAAACCTTAAAATTAAATAGTTTTCAAATTCTAAAGAAAAATTTATAATAAATAAAACTTAACTAATTTTAACTGACTAAATTAGACCAAATGAATTTAACTTGCATTAATTTTCAACAAATCCAAATGCAGGATTAGACTAGATAAAATTTAACTTGCCTTAATTTTAGAAAAGAAATAACCTTTAACTAAAAACAAATGTATTTCATAGAACTCTAAATAACAATTTAGTCTAAACAAAATTTAACTTGCCTGATTAATGCAGCAGTCTAAGCATGAACTGGACCGAACCTGACTGCGCCCAAGGTATCAAACTCGGTATCAGTACCGGGTATCAGTCCATCTTGAACCAATAAGCATCTGTCGATACGGATACGGTATCGGCCAATACTGTTTGCTACTGAGACAATATTGGCTGATACTGATACCGAGACAGTATTGGCTGATTTTGGTCACTATCAGCCCGATACCAGATGTTGATACCGATACCACCTCGATATCAGTATCGGGGTGATATCGGTATCTGTTCTTGGCGAAATCGATACGTGTAGGTATTGGCGAAGTTTTGATGCCATGTCAAGAACCACCCTATGGCAAGATGCCACTATAGGTGATGATTAGATCCTTCTGAACGGTATTTTTACCCCCTCCCTAGGTGAGCAAGCAAACAATTTACATGATAAGACAAATGTGCTTACCCCGCCTGCTTGTCAATTGGTTAAAGAACTTAATGTTTCTATAAATTTCGCTTCTCCTTGGCTATTGGTGGCCTAGTTGGGATTTCAAATTTGGGGTCTTTGGACCTGAACTCTCCCATCTCTTTCCCTATTCCAACCGTGTTCATTCACTTGCCTTTTTCACACCTTCCTCTGAGCATTAAATCCATTTAAACCTGGGAGTGTGTGGGGAAACTTGGTAATCTAGAGATCTTCATGCACATATTTGTTTTTTTTGGATAATAACATATAATACTTAAAAAATAAAGAAGTTATAAGTATGACATTGTTATAACTTATAATACTTATAAGTTATAACATATAAGTTACAAAAGTTAACTTACAAGTTATAAAACCCCAACTTATGAGTTACAAAATCCTCGACTCTCTCTCTCCCTTGTCACGGCGGCTACCAACACTAGTGTCGGCGACACCTCAACAGGCTATCGGCTGACGGAACCATAGCATTGGCGACACTACAGTATGTGTAGTTGATATTTTATTTTATTTTATTTTATATTTTATATTTGTTGATATTTCATATTTATTTATACTTACCATATTGCAAATTTGTTGATGTTTCATATTTGATTTGTATTTATTAAATATTTGTTTATGCTTAGAACATGAAATCCTCAATATTAGAATTAAAGTATGATGCGTTAGTAGTTGATTTTTTTCTTCCTATATAAAAAAATATAAACAAAACAAAAGAATACTACTAATTAATAAATAAATAAAAATTTTAAAAATTAATAAATAGCTTGGCAATGGCGAAGCCATGACCTCGCCACACCTCCTTAACTACCTTGAATAGAAGTAACTTCACCTCTTAATATCCATGTATCCATGTATAACAATGAATGAAAGAAAAGAAAGTAACAATATCCAAAGGTAGAAGCAATGGGTGTAGGACCCAATACATCAGAATGAATGAGTTAAAAAGCATTGCAACTCTTGTTAACTCTAGGAACAAGTATCACACTGGATATTTGAGTTGTTGGACTAAACAGATTTATTTGAAAACTATAACAGAAGAGACTTTAATGATAATAACAAAGGCGAGTCTGCCATAGATATACTCGTTCTTTATTATTACTATATTCAGAAACAAAAGTTGTAGGTACACTGCTTGTATGAAATAAGTAGAGTCCATTGGAATCACCACCACCACTAATTTTCCTCATCGTTTTCAAGATCTAAAAGACATAATGAGAGGATAAATGGTTATACTAAAATTTAGTTGTTACTAACTAAACGAAGACTTCAAGGAAAACTTGACACATGAATAACTGAAGAAAGTGATAATGAAGGCGAGAGTTGATACATCCCTTTTCCGATAGAATGAGATAGGGTATCATCTGCAAGCTGACACCAGTAGAAAAGGAACCATAAGTTAGAAAGTCATCTTTCTTACTGCTCATATACACAGATGCTCCAGGAGTTGATGGATAGACTGCAACACATGATTAGCAATCCCTGATATACCTAACCACTCCATTGATGCCTGAGGATCTGAAGAGACTCTAAGGGAAACTAGCTTCTTTTGCAAGGTAGGTAGGCTGCATGGCAGGTGCACAATCTCCCTCAACAGCTACACTGTTGGCATAGACATTGTTTGGCTTAGGTTTCAGTTGAGGGTTGACTTGTTAATTTTTCCACATTGATTGCAACAGATCTCTCTCTGCCATGTAGAGAGGAGCAGTCGCAAGATCAGATCGCTCAACTAACAGGATTGGAACTCTCAATGGCTGTTGCCTACTGGCTTCCCATCCAATGTTGTTATATACAGATTCCACGGAAGGTAAAGTATCCTTCTGTAGAATTTGCACACTCAGTAACTCAAATACAAAATTTAAACGGGCAAGAAACTCAAATATGCTTCGTTGCTCCATTTTTCTCGAAGTTTCATGAAGTTTTCCTCCAAAGAATTCCACCTTGTTGTATAGTTTCTAATTCATAATGAAACTGATAATCCATGCCAAATCATCCTTATGTGGGTATTCCAGACACGGTATCCTAAATCTCCTTTGCCGTCCTCATAAATAACAATCCATGGCTAATTCTGTGCTACATTTAGAAGCAATGACATCATAGTAAGATATCAACTCTCCCAATCCTTATGGATGGTTCATCAATAGTTGGGCATTGATCCCTTCATGACTACTTTCACACTGCCAGAGTTATCATCCGCCATATCTTTGATTTCAAATGAATAATTCAGTGCATCTGGTCTTCAAGCAGCAGTACGATCCCATTTCATTATTTCAACCATAGTTCTAAAACTTGGCGAGTAAACGAGTTAACTCGGCCAAGTTCTCAACTCGCTGGGATTTCGAGTTGAGTCCAAGTTGAGTCAAGATATCGCTAGGATGATGCAATCAGTGTTACTCCTATATACACAATTTTTTCATGAGATAAGGTTTTAGATAAGAAGCACGGATATGGGTACAATACGATACGGGTACGACGATACGACAATTATAAAAAAATCAGGATACGATACGGTGGATATGCATATTTAAATTATTTTTTTAATATATTTTTAGGTATATTTTAGGTTAATAAACATAAGAAAAAAAGAAGAAGAAAATGAAAAAGAAACAAAAAAAACTTATAAAGACTGATTTCAAATAAGTAGGCTGCACATTGGTAGGCTCCCAGATAGGCCCCTTTGATTTCTTCTTCTTTTCCGAAAAACCCTAAATCTCAAACTCGCAGTCTGATTTCTTTTAATTTTTTTTTCAAGAAACGCCCATGATTCACGTGTAGCCGTATCCCTCAAGTATCGGTATCCGATACAGATACGATACAAGTACGTTGCCAAAAATGGAGTATCCGTACTTCCTAGGGTTTTAGATACCCAATGTTTTTAAAAGTATTAAACTACCCATTTTATCAACATATTTTCCATCTTATTCCTTGTAACAATTTTTTTTTGTAAGATATATATATTTCAAAATATATACTAAATTGCCGAGTCGGAGCGAGTCGAGTTTATCCGAGTCTCAGCTGATTTTCGAGTCGAGTCGAGTTTTCGCGTTTTAAAACCATGATTTCAACAGCATCAACATGAGACAACAACATACATACAACTCTTTCCCTTCTCATAATCTGCCATATGAAGTATGAACCCAATTTTGTTTAAAAAACTATGCTAGCTCTGAATACCCGATGATCATGTCTCAAAAGAACTCTGAACAGTCAATCAAATATATGTGATCATATCAGACCTAAAGTAACATCTGGTCTCTTGGAGAAAAATGGACATAAGGGTTAGCGTTTGAGAAGAAGGGAAAGAAAAGATGAGCAGATCTTAACCATGCTTAATAGTAAAAATAGAATAACAAGTAGTTGAATTAAGGTTAATAGAGGGAATGGGAGGAAGATTGAAAGAAAAATGAAGAGAGAAAGTACAGGAAAAAGTGAAATGCTTAACATTGAGAGTATTAATACATAAACCAGTACTCTCTTCAAGAAAAGCAAAGGAGTTGGACGATCTTGAAGAGTCCAGAGATCTGTCGAACTCGGAAAGAGAGGAGTGGTTGGAAAAAAAATGGAATTCAATGATAAATGTTTGTCCGAGGAAGTCTGTTGGAAGCAAAAATTAAAGGCACTTAACAACACTAAATGCTCGGGATAAAGACAATTTAGGCCAGATCTCCGTTAATGGAGTCAGTTTTTCTGATCCGGATTAGATGAAGACTCGAATAGTAGACTATTATAGGAACCTGTATGCAGATGAGGGGCGGCCTCGACTAGGACTGGATGGGATTCAGTTTCACACCATTTCGGTGGAGGAGTAGGCCGCTGTGAAACTGCCGTTTCAGAAAGAGGTCTGGAGGGCCATCAAGAGTAGCAATAAAAACAAAGCGCCCAACCGCTTCACAATGGAGTTTTATCGGTGTTTCTAGCCGCTTCTCAAGGACGATCTCATGGCTGTCTTTCACGAGTTCCACGACAACAACTTTATAGGTCGTACTCTGAATGCTACCTTTGTTTCTCTCTTCCCGAAGAGAGATGGTGCCGAGGATCTTACGGATTTTCGCCCGATCTGCCTGGTCAACTGCTTGTACAAAATTCTATCGAAGGTGCTAGCAAACCTCATTAAGCAATTAATGGGCATAATAATTTCGGTGAATCAGGGGGCTTTTGTGCAAGGTAGGCTAATGCTGGACTTGGTAGCTTTGGCACAAGAGGAGTGCACTCAACTCATCGCTATCACAACCCCTCTGCCCTTTGGAAAGTTGATATGGAGAAGGCCTACGATCGGGTAAATTGGGGATCTCTAGATTACATGCTGAGTAATCGATCAAAAAAAAAAGATTACATGCTGAGTAGATATAGGTTTGGGGTTAGCTGGAGTTGGATGCGGGCATGTTACTCCTCGACATGGTTCTCGGTCCACGTTAACGGGTTTCCAGTAGGGTACTTTAAAAGCTCTAGGGGTGTTAGGCAGGGAGACCCGCTCTCTCCCTTCTTATTTAACATGGTCGGAGAGGCATTATGCGAACCTTATTTCTCGTGCTCGGCAACTCAAATTCATCTCCGACATTCAAGTGGGCTCTTATGGGCACTGCCGAATCACACATCTTCAGTATGCGGACGACACAATTCTTTTTGGTAATGCAGACATGGCTGAGTTCCGATTGTTGGTGGAGGTTCTCTCCATTTACGAAGCGGTTTCGGGTCAGCGTATGAATCTGCACAAATCCGCGGTCTCTGGGATTGGAGTTGCTGATCAGTTGGTGGCTGATTTAGCTGAAGTGGCCGAGTGCGAGATCAAGTCTCTTCGTATCTCATATTTGGGTCTTCCGCTTGGGCTCGATTAGCGCTCCGCTAGGGCATGGGAACCGGTGGTCCTAAGGTTTGAGCAAAGGTTGTCATCCCGGAAGGGGAAGCTTCTCAGCAGTGGGGGTCGCCTCCTCGTCAAATAAGTTCTATCTAATCTCCCCATTTTCTTTATGTCCATGTTTAAGTGCCCCGTGGTGTGATCCACGGACTCGAACAAATCCAAAGGAACTTTCTTTGGGAGGGGTCTGGTTTGGACAAAAGGTATCATCTCGTAACTGGGAAATATGCCAACTTTCTATGAGCTGCGGTGGCTTGGGTATCCGTCGTTTGCGGTGGGTCAATGTTGTTCTCTTGGGAAAATGGTTTTGGCGGGCCAGTCTGGATACCGAAAGAGAGTCTATGGTTGTCGGTATGGGCATTCAGGCGGCAATTGGGGGTATTAATGTTGCGGCTAATAGACATTTCTCGGCCTGGTGGAAGGGTATTTGTGGGACTTGGTCTTCCTTTTCCCGGTGGGTGCAGTTTAGTTGATGGGACGGTGCTCGTATCTAGTTCTGGGATGACCCTTGGGTGGAGATCGGGCCCCTCAAACACTTGTTTCCGACAATCTTCAGCATCACGACTGACCCCTACGGAGTGGTGGCAAGCTTACCGGGGGGGAGGGGTTCTGTGGGACTTGGTCACTCGAAGACTTCTATGAGATGAGGAAGTGTCTCCCTTCCTTCGATTGTTGGCTTCGTTGTATGGAGCTATCAGAAATCAACACCGTGTGGATGCCCATATATGGATGCCTAGCAAGAATGTTGCCTTTAGCATCAGGTCGTATTATCGGATATCCTCGAATCGACCTTTAATTAGGTGCGATTTCGCATCTTTTTCTCCACTGTTGGGTGGCCCACAAGATTTGGGGGGCCATTCTTAAGTCGTTTGACATGCTCTGGGTTATCCCTTCGTCAATTTATCAGCAGTTTTTGGCCTGGCATGGTGTGCGCTTCGTGGGTCAGCCGAGGATATTCTGGAGGGTTGTTCTTCGCGGTGGTTTGGAGTATTTGGCCCGAGAGAAATGCTCGCATTTTCTGTTGGAAACGCCGTCTGGTTGGGAGGGTTTTGAAGTCGGCTCGAGACTTTATGTGTTTATGGGCTCCCGCTCCCTTGGACAAACTGGGGACTGGAGGGGATGCTCCCCATTGTGAGCCGGGCTAGGCTGGGGGCATCTCCCCTTCTCCTTTTCTTCCTTGGTCCCCCCCTGCACCTTGGTTGCGGGCTCTTTCTCACCCTCTGTGTTGCCTTGTGGTCTGGTTTGTTTTTTTTTTTGTTTTTTTTTTTTGTCTTTATTCTCTTTTCTTTGGCCGCTGTGGCGTTCTACTTTGTACTTGGCCAGCCTCTCGCTGCTTTTTCTAATATAGTTTCGTGCATTTACCGATCAAAAAAAAAAAATCATATTCATAGATGCTGAGACATCTGTTTATTAGGTTACATCTACATATCACATTGCATCATTTAAAACAATATTTCAGTGTATTTGGTGGATAAAGCACTGATTCTATCGGTCAATACATCAAGTTTTGGCAGGTGACTGCTAGCCTATGGTAATACAATTTTCAAAGGTTTAATGGGAGCTCACCTTAAGCCTAAGATAAAGTTCCTACTGTCCCCCAATGTGTCCAAGCGGCTAAACATCATCCAAGGGTTCAAACTATTTGATCTAGGAAGTTTAATATGGACTGTTGCTCATTTCTAACGTAGGGTTCATATTAGAGTACTTGATTCGATGGTACAGATCTCCAATGCGATATTAAAGTACTTGATTCGATGGTACAGATCTCCAATGGGATATTAAAGTACTTGATTCGATGGTACAGATCTCCAATGGGCACAGTTCTTGGGCTGTACAAAGGTCACAAGATGTTTTGCCGCTTGGACAACTTGGGTCAGTGAAAAATGCGTGCCACGTGGCATTACATGACTTAAAAGTTGGAAGGTGAGGATTTTATCTAAGGCGGAAGGTGGCGGATCAATCCCATATTAGAACATTTCTTCAAAGAAGTACCAAATTGATTGTTATCAAAATCCTACGATTTACTATTTGAATCCTACGATTCAAATCGAATCCCAGGCTCAACGATTCGATTTATGTAATAAATCTTAAGATTCATGTATTGAATCATAAAATCCGATTCCAATCCTACGATTCTTACAAATCTTACAATCTGATTCATATGGGGTTTCACGACCACATATTGACAGTGAACCCTTTTTTCGATTTTTTCTTCACTTTTTGCCTTTTAAAAGAATCTATTTTGAAAGTTACTTTTAGTTCACTCTTCTAAAAAGTTTGTAGGATTTTTCGTCTTCTTCAAAAATCCTTTTACTTTTTTTTTTTCCAAATATTTTTGTGGTAGGAACATGGATTCGATTCTTGTTTGTTGCGCAAGTTCTCTTGCTACCAAAGGGACGCATGATTTTGAAGTTCAAAGGTCTCGTGGATAACACATCTCAACCAATTTTTTTCATCTTTCAAGTAAATGACCCATTATTTATTATTGTTATTATTTTTTGGTATAGTTGTCTCTGAAACCTTGATGATTAAGCTTTTATAGATACATATATAGTTTTATATCAATATATACTATAACTAACGAGTGCTGATTAATGTTGAGGAGGAAGTGGAAGAATTCAGCCATAGTTTTGTACATTTATATCATTATAATTGATCTTGAATCAGACATACTTGATTTACATTTTATATAGTTTGTGATTAAATATCTCGTGTTGTATGATTTGATTGTGGGGCAAAGTTGGATATAATTAAAAAATTTAGATTTATGGGATTTTCTTTTAAAAAAATTTACTTATATTTTGAATCTTATGGTTCAAAGATTGGGTTTGGGTTTGCTCCCCCGGAGGGGTAGCTCAGTTGGTCACCAGTTCAAGTCCCCAATGGTCACCAGTTCGAGTCCCCTCAGGGTCACTGGAGTATTACCCAGTCGTTAGCTCAAGGTGTGCACAAGCTGGCCCGGACACCCATGGATATCAAAAAAAAAAAAAAAAAAAAAAGATTTAACGATACGATTCGATTCATAAATCCAAAACGATATTGCGATACGATTGATTTTGACAAAATTATTAACCAAACATTCTGCATTCCAGTGTTTTCCCGATGCTGTAATATTAACTTTTAATAAACATTCATCTTTCTTTTATAAGTGCAACATAGTTTACAATATGTTTTAATGGAGGTCCGGATTCAGCTTGTGTGATGCTTTAGTACAAGCTATTAGATCTATTTGATAATAGATCCTTGCTCTGCAAGTATTTTCTGGAGAGTTTCTTGCCATGGTATTAGTGATCCTTGCTGCATTGCATTATTTATTTTTTTATTTTTTTAGGAATTTTGTGGGCTTTTTTGGACTTTTTTTTTATTATTTTTTTTATTTTTAACTTGATGGGAAGAAGGGGAATCATAAAACCACTGTTGGTACATGCTGAATTTTTTTTGGATTTCTCTGACAATGTGAAACACTCCACAAAGTTGGGGATCAATTGGGTTTCATTAGACCGAGCATGTGTTTTTCTTACCTGAGTTGGTAATAATTCTCACTTCTTTCATGATGTATAGGCCAGATAGAACTATTCTCTCATATTCCAGTTCTGAGGAACTTTGTAGACCATCTAAAACGCAAGAATTTTAATGTCTGTGTTGTATACATTCTCGACTCGCAGGTCTGTTTCAGTTATTTCTCCGTTTTATCATTCTTATCTCCAAATGCAAGTAGAATTCCTTTAAATTCACCCACTGAATCTTTGAGTTCACCCTTGCTGAAACCCATTAACTGCTTTAAATCAGACGATAGAGATCATTTTTCGTCCAAAATTTTCACAAGATGGATCTTTAGATCGTGGGCGTACCATCAGACAGACAGTTTTTTATTTCACATGGCACACGTCCCAGAAAAGTGACCAAAAAATCATGTGGAACTCATCACGCTCAAACCTGATTTTAATTTTTGCTTTTTGGGGATGTGTGCCACGTGAATAAAAAACTAACCGTCTGATGGTATGCCCATGATCTCAAGATCCATCGTGTGAAAGAGTGGGACGAAAAACGATCTCCATCGTCTGATCCAAAGCTGTCAATGGATTTTAGCATGGGTGAACTCAAAGATTCGGTGGGTGAATTTAAAGGAACCCATGGAAGTATGCAGCGAGCCTTCAATAAATAGAAATCTTATTTTTTTTCCTTTTTCTTTGATATTTCAGTTCATGACTGATGTGACCAAGTATATAAGTGGTTGCATGGCTTCTCTTTCTGCAATGGTACAGCTTGAACTGCCCCATGTCAATATTCTCTCTAAGATGGACTTAGTGAAGAACAAAAAAGATCTCGAAGAGTGGGTTTTGTTTCCTTCCCTACCAATTCTTACTTACCTTCTTTCTTTGTTGTCTTTACCAGTTTTTGTTTTCTATATTTTGGCTGCAGATACCTAAACCCAGAGGCACGGTTTTTACTATCAGAATTGAATCAAAATATGGCACCTCAATTTGCAAAGCTAAATAAAGCTTTGGCGGACTTGGTGAGTCATCAAACTGAGTCAAACAATTTTGTTAAATATAGAAAATAAAAATTTGTATGTACTAGAAGTTCGAATCTTTTTTTTATCATTTATTTGATTTTTTTGAAAATTACTTGATATTGCATTTGTTTTTCTATAAAGTATAAAGGCATTTGGGTTCAATTTGTTTCTCTGCTTGTAAGATGAAGACCCAATAGTAGAAAATGTTTGGGGGGTGTACAATATTTAGACATTGAGACGGGATACACAATCGTGGAGGAAATTATGAATTGTGGATAGAGATATAATTTTAAAATAACTTAATAATGTGTATTTACAATAGGGTCCCCTTTATGTTATGGGGCATAGTAAGGAAACCCTAGAAAGTTATTTGTCCTGTTTGGGATAAGGAAACCTCACCCTATCCCTAAATGATCTCACCTCTAGTTGTTTTGATTATATGAGCTGATGATTTCGTGACAGGTCTCGTAGATTGGCCCTGACTGGTCCACGGGCATGAACACTGAATTTTGATAGAAATTGTAGCCGGCCTCACATCGATCAGCTCCATGCCATTAATTACACCAAACAAGTTCCTTGTTGCGTGATTGAGAGCCTGTACATGGAATGACATAATTTGTGGAAACAGTCCATATGGCATACATAAGTGTCCTAACAACATGATTTTTGGTATGAGACCAATATCAGTCGTGGCATGCTCGCTACTTCATGGTCGTTCAGAATCATCAGATAGATTGGACTCGCGCCTAGTGAACCAGGGATGATCGCCAAGAGACCCGTCCACTAAATTGCTGATCATGGATCAAAATCTCGTCCGATACCGATAGGTTTCGTCCGATACGTATCAGTTTTGGACCTCACCGATATGGTACATTCAAGGTACCGTGTCGGTGCCTCCCATTCAAAAAACCAAAATACCGGACGATACATTGGTATGTATCGTCCGGTACGTATCGGTTTTGGAGCTGGACGATACGTATCGGTTTTTCGATTTTTTGACCCATGCTGATATAGATGTCTGTTGTTGTGGTGGTGTAAAGGATTTAAACACACTTGCACACAACTTTTTCATATTTAATGAAGCGGTCTACTTGGCCTCAGAATGGGTTTTTTCGATGTTTTCTGGCTTTAGATGATATTTGGAAGGTATACAGTAAACATTTCTTGTCGTTAATGTTTTTTATGGTGTTTAATTGATTTTTTATGGGGGAAAATCTGTCGTTGCTTATATTTATTTGGGACTCTCCATGTAGTTCTTCTGAGTTTTCTTATGTTTTGTAGGTGGATGACTATAGCATGGTGAATTTCTTGCCTCTTGACTTGAGGAAACAGAGCAGGCACTACTCTCTCTCTCTCTCTCTCTCTCTCTCTCTCTTTCTCTCTCTCTCTCACTTCTCCCAACTTTGCAGCCGCGCTTGTGGGTAGGTCTGCATAGGCCAGGCTTGGTTGGGCTGATTTTAATTGGGTTCAAATTCTTGGCTTTTCTGCTACTATTATGAATTAACCCTCAAATATCAGGACCAAGTCGGGGCTGATTAATAACATGCTGGGATGACAGACTTGGATAAGCCCTCAAGTTCAAATGTTAGATATTTTGTGCCTAGGCCTGATACTCGCCCGAATATTAACTGGGGCCCAAATTTTAAGCCCAAGCTAAGGTTGTCGGGGTAAAACATTTAACCTAGATGTGGCCCAGAAACCCCATTGACAGCCTCATGTCGTTGTGGTGACCACCATTCTATTGCATCTCAACTGTTGCATCTGGAACGACAATCAACCCTTCACTGACATGGTGCAGCTTTTGTCAGCATTTGTTATGTGAGAAGTGGATATCAGTGCTGTATAATCATATTGATTTTTCGTCGAACGTTATAACTGGTTAAGCACTATAATATGATGGTGCGCATAGCCATTAAATCATTTTGTTTTTCATCATAATATCCACCCAGTGACAGCATCTCACAAAGTGCAATTTCAATTGGACAATTTTACGATGTTGATACTTGGTGGTTGGGCCCAACCACCAAAGATATCGCTGAAGCTCATCAATGGAAAACATGCATTCTGGCTGTTGCCCCTATTTAATTCAATAATTCATTTACGGGCTCAATTTGACAGTTAGGATCAATGATAAATTTGAGTTTGGAGCTACAACCAATTCACATGCTGAACCTTCCTCCTGTGACACTGATGCCTCATGTTGTTTGGATGACCTTGAAACCATCTTTGGTGTTTGGGTCAGATGGCATAATCCTAACTCATTTGTTTACTTACTGTTTTCATTGATTTCATTCTTAGATATATATATATATATATATACAATGGCATCAAGCAGATAGTATATGTGAATCATAAGTTCTGACCCCCCCCCCCCCCCATACAATGGCATCAAGCAGATAGTATATGTGAATCATAAGTTCTGACAGTAACTCCCCCAATATTGTTTTTGCAGCATACAATATATATTGTCGACCATTGACAACTGCATTCAGTACGGAGAAGACGCTGACGTGAAGGTCAAAGATTTTGATCCAGATGATGAAGACTAGTGGCAACTGTTGTGCTTGTGGTTTCTATTCAAGTAAAATCAGGTTAGGACTTTTTTTGTCCTTTCAAATTGTAAGAAAAAAAGTATAATGTATTTTTGTTCAAGGTTGCTTGAAATTGTGCTGTAGTTGGGTTGCCTAGCGACCATCTAATAGTAAGAGAACAAATTCGTGTGGATAAACTGTGTGCATGAAAAATTGTGAGGATTTTTTTGACTCTTTATATGAGATGACTTTATGCAGATTTCTCCATGTTAAGCACCCATTTAGGCCACGTGGCATACATATTTGATCATTTTTTTAATTTAAAAAAAAGGTTCACCCGGCCTAAACCCGACCCGTTGACTCTCTAGTGAGCAACAAACATGGCAATTGACCAATCAATCAACACCTTACCTCTTTCAGGTGCTGATTGACCCTACAAAAAATAGAACTATTAGCGGCAGTTGTTTTAACCAAAAATTGCCGCTATTAGTCTTGTCGCTATCAAAAATTGCCGCTATTAGTATTGTCACTACCAAAAACTGCCTTAACAGTAAGTGCTGCTAAAAGACCTTATTTTTGTAATGTGAATTCTTAGCTTTTTTGAATTATTTTATTGCCATCTCAAGACTAGACATGTCTAGGCGTCTGCGCTACCTACCTCCTTCAGCTGTAGCTACCTACCTCCTTCAGCTGTAGCCGCCTACAATACCTAATCTACTTATCATTGTCAATGGCAAATCGAACTGTGGCCTGCTTCGTATTGGGAGAGCATAAAGAAATCTGTGTGCCCGAGCATAGTTTTCTCTTTGCCATATATATATATATAAATTTTTTTTTTTAATCTAACCACGGACAGCAATAGATGACTCTCAGTGACATTGGGCCATTGAATTTTTTATCATGACCTTTTGGGACAATCCGAGATTCTTTCTTCTTATCATGGGTGTTACGTGCTGAAACCATTGACTGAATGAGACAATAGAGGATCTTTGAGATCACGAGCTTCCCATTTCATTTGGCACATCTCTCAAAAGTAAAGGTGAATCATGTTTGATGGTACACTATATACGATATGTGTATTTTGTTGAGTTGTGTGTCACCTGAAATTAATATCCGACTCCAACCTCTCTCGGACCAAAGATAGGAAAAAGTAGTAATTTTCAACATCTCTCGGACCAAAGTTAGGAAAAAGTAATAATTTTCATCGTTTGATTCTAAACAATCAACAATTTTAACACCTCAATCAATCACAAGAAGAAAGAATCGCACGTTCTTCTAAATAAAGTGTTCCCTCTCACCAATCCATTTTGTACCTTACAAATAGTGTGAAGATTTAGCTTATGAAAAGGAAAAATAAATAAAAATAAACCGTTTTATATTGAAGTGTTTGGATCAAACGGCTAAGAGTCATCTAATTAATTTGCTTTTGATCGATTGGCTAAAGAAGTATGCCTAAAGATGCCACATGGCGTAAAATATACTTTTGATTGGTGCATCAACAAATGTACGTAGGTGACCCCATTAAACCCCAAATACGTGACTCCATTAACCCTCCAAAGAAAAATTTGACACTTTGGATAGAGAGCTGCTACTGCCACGCCAATGATTGCTTAAGCATGTCGAATAATTAAGGGTACTTTTGTTCGTGCGCCTACATCACAGACCTTGAAAAATCGTTGATTGTTTCGAATCAAATGATGGGGACATTATTTCACAACTATCTTCCACACAATGGATCTTAGGATTATGGTCAAGGTAAAAAAATCGGTATCGGGAATCGATTCTTGGAGGACCAATGCGAATCAACAGATACGTATCGGCTGATACCGGCTCGTATCGGCTGATACTGATACCGAGTTGGATACTTGATACGTATTGGTGCCAATACATATTTGTTTGTCAAAATATTGATACATATTGCCGATACGTATCAGTTGATATTTGATATCATAATCATGACACACTTATCGGACGATCAATTTTTTATTACACGTATCACAAATCCCCAAAAAATGGCTATTCAATTATATGACATACATGCTCAAACGTGATTTAGGGCAAGTTTTGGGCGTTTGGGACACATGGAATTAAAACTTGACTATCAGAAAAGTGCGACATGATCTCAGGATCCATTGTGGAAGATCGGGTTGAAACACAATCTTCATCATCTGATCTGAAGCAATCAACGATTTTCAAGGTGTCTAGGACGTGAGCACTTTTAGAGGTACCCTTAATTAAATTATAAATCTCATAAACTAATTTTAGAGAGCCACTACTTGCACACAAGATTTGTGAATGCCTTGTTATTTTTGAGATATGTGCATCTAGAACATCATCTAAGCCATCGAAACATCCTTGGTGCCAAAGATTGGCACGAAACACAATCTCTAGCTTAAGATAGTCAAAGCCCATCGTTTGATTAAGTGGTTGCTACGTTGAACCATATAATAGAGATTATTTTCTGTGCGAATCTTGGGCACTAAATAATTGTGCAAAAAATCCACTACAAAAAATAAGACTATTAGCGGCACAAAAAATTGTCATTATTAACAAAAAAACTTGTTGTTTCAATAGCAACAGGACTAGTAGCGGCAATTTTTGGTGCCGCTATTAGTCTTATTTTTCGTAGTAATTCTTAGAAAGTCTTTACACGCCCACTCTCGTTAATGGTTTTCACATATGAAGAATGACAATCAATAAATAAAATAATAAAGTTCACAAGAAGGTAGAAAGAGAGTTTACACTACAGACAAGAACAAGATTTACGTGATTCTGCCTAAGCCTATGTCCAGGGCCGGCCTTGAGATTTTAGGGGTCCAAGACGAGTTCCTAAAATGAGGCCTCTCTTTCATAATACTTTGAAAAAAAAAATCATAAAAACTATTTTTTGACAAATAAAATAAGACTCATATTCCTAAATTAGATATATCTGCATATCCCATTCAACTATGCATAATTTGAAAATGCAACTAACAATATAATGAAAGTATATATTAATGTAATACAAAAAAAGTAAAGCTAATAGTAGAACGTACCCGATAGATCGAGTAACCCAAACAATAATTTTTTGGCAACTCCGAACTTATTCATCTATATTTCAAGATATAAATTGGGAAACTCTATATTTCTAGAGTTCGTAAACTATAACTAAATCAATAATGTCAAAAAATCAAATACATAAAACAAAAAATAAAGAGATATGACAAAGGAATTTTTTAATTTTAAGAAAATAGAAAATTAATCTAATAAAAATTTAATAATGGGCATCAGATAATAAGCGAAGTTATCGTCAACACAAAAATTTTAGTGTATAAGATACGATTGTATTCATCATTTGCCTCTTTAAATGCAATTCTTCAACCAATTTCAGATGAAATGGAATTCATATCCAGATCATGCACTAGCAAAAGTATGATTTCCATTCTTAAGAAAACTATTTTTGCGGCAACAATTTAGCATATATGACGAGAACGGAATGACAAAATTTTTGACAAGGAGAAGGGAACATGCATAAAAGGAAGTTGTTGGAACTGATTTCCGATGACATAAGAGAGTACATGGGAGACTCCAAGTTGACTGATATGCTTAGTACCCATTCTTCAAATGTCCTATCCGGATGGGGCCTTCCTTTAAATGTTGAAAATTAATAGATTATCAGATGTAGTTGGAACTTGGACGAAACCGGTGGAGCCCAAAATTAGATCAACACTAATGGTGTGCTTAATATCCTAGGTGTTGGATATGGTTTCATCGCCTGAAATCATAATGGTGAGCTCTTGTATGTCGAATATGGTAAGAGTTATAAAAAAGATATCAATATTGTTGAATTGGAGTCCATTTTTAAAGTTATTACTTATGCACTTGACAAATAAGAATCAATCTCTATTTTTCATATTCAAAATTTGTCATTGATTCAATAAATGGTAACTCTCCATAGTCCATTCCCTTGGAAATATTCTTAGTGGATTAGAATGATAAAAGAGTGTAGTCAGACCCTCTTAAAAAAAACCCCTTAAAAAACCCTAATTACTAAATAATAAGATTAAAAATCTCCTTAAAAAACTCTAATCATTGTGGGACTTTACTAATTTTTTTATTATTAATTACAAATATTAAGAAAAAAATTGAGAGAGAAAATACCTCAAAATCATAAAAACCCTAATTTGGGATTGGTCGGTGAAAAAGCCAAAGAGGGTGGGGCCCGAGGATGCCGAATGCGATCATGCGATATGCCCGTGGGACTGATGAAGGGTGGGGTCGGCCAATAAAGGGTGGGGCCGCAGTGGTGCTGTGGAGAGAGAGAGAGAGAGAGATGAGAAATGGGGCTAAAGGGTGGGGCCAGCCGATAGAGGGTGGGACCGCGGTGGTGTGGAGCCCGATAAAGCAGAGAGAGAGAGAGAGAGAGAGAGAGAGAGAGAGAGAGAGAGAGATGAGAATAGGGGAGTTGGGGAGGGGCGATTGAAAGTAGGGTTATTTTTGTTTTTCGTTTTGTGTTTAACACATAAGTGGGTCACTCGATTCAGTCAGACCCAACCTGCGTTGTGAGGGCCCATGTCAATTGGGCTGGGGCCCCTTTAAAAAAATAAATTAAACACAAAATCCTATATAAAAATGTTATTCTAGATTTAGGGGCCCCCAAAATTTCGGGGGCCCGAGGCAGTCGCCTCTTGGGCCTTGGTCTAGGGCCGGTACTGCCTACATCCACGAGGCAGTCAAACAAATTGTTTCCAGTATGAAAAAGAAGATGCTCAGATATTACAAACAATAGAGATTATATTCTCCAATCTTACCCAACACAAGAGAACTACAAAGATCCAAGCACAAGTACAAAACCCCCAAACCAAAACAAATCTCAGGTTCACTCTAACTCATGTGAAGAAGAGAGACCCTAAAATCCCGACATGGGTTTTTCAAAGCTATACTAAACCAATCTCCAAAATCCTAATTTCCTGACCCAAGACTGAAGCTCTCTTAGCTGGAACTAAGTTTTTCTCTCCCACTAAATAACCCAAAGAGAATCCACATTCCAAAACAGCCACACTTTCCCATTTGGTTTGGACTCTTATTCCCTATCTTTCATATCTTTTTTAATAGGATCCTATATTAGAATAATACAAGTCCCCAAAATAAGTGTCTTTCCTCAAACAAAAGCAAACTAATATGGGATCTTTTGGCAATCAACCAAACCAAGTTCCAATAAGTAACTTTAGTTGCAACCATAAATTGAACTAAACCTAACAATCTTCACCTTGGCGAGATTTGCAAACCAACAATAATTCTCCACCTTGACATGAAATCTCATATCATTCAAATATAGAAAATAAAATCAAACATTTTCAATTTCAACTTTAAAACTGCCTTCAAATGTACCCACGGAATTCAATGCACCGCAGAAGTGCCAAACTGCCAGTGCACTCGAAAGTACCAAGCAGCCGATACAAATGCACTCAAAAGTGCCAAACTATCAATGCACTCAAAAGTGTCAAACTGCCAATGCACCCCGAAAGTGCCAAAGTTGTTAATGCTACTACACTCGAAATTGTCAAATTGCCGATGCACTCAAAAGTGTCAAACTGCCGATGCATCTGAAAGTGTCAAAATTGCTAATGCTAATACACTCGAAAGTGTCAAACTGCCGATGCATCCAAAAGTGTCAAACCTATCAATGCACCAAAAAGTATCAAATAGCCGATGCACCCGAAAGTAAGTGCCAAACTTCCAATGCACCTGAAAATGTTAAAATTGCTAATGCTAATACAGTCGAAGTGCTAAAACTGTCGATGCACCCAAAAGTACTAATACATTCGAAAGTGCCAAAACTATCGGTGCACCCGAAAGTATGTGACAAACTGCCAATGCACTCGAAAGTGCAAACTACTAATGCTAATACACTCGAAAGTATCAAAACTGCTAATGCACACAAAAGTGTCAAACTACCAATACACTCAAAAGTACCAAACTACTAATGCATCCGAAAGTGGGTGACAAATTGCCAATACATCTGAAAGTGTCAAATGCGCCTATAGCACTACAAAAAATAAGATTGTTAGCGGCAATTTTTTTAACAAAAAACTGTTGCTATTAGTTCTGTCGCTACAAAAAACTGCCGCTATTAGTCTTGCAGCTACCAAAAACTGCCTTAACAATAAGTGTTGCTGAAACACTTTATTTTTATAGGGTACGCTCCACCGCACCTGAAAGTGCCAAATTGCAAATGTCTACATGGTTATTTGCAGTATCAATCTTCATATCAACAACGATGGTTGCTCCACCTAGACAGTGTTTCTTTGCAACTAGTGTTCTTCATCACGAACTATTTTTTATCTTTCGCAAAACACAGCCGATTTGTGTCACAAGCCTGCCGATTAATATTGTCTCAATTTTTCTCTGTCACATCTAACCCTTCACACAGTCAATCATAAAAACCACCACCAACAAGCTAAAATTTCTCCCGAAAGCAAAATGATGCCTAAGTTGAAACCTAGGCTCTAATACCAATTGTTGTGAAAAAAATCCCTAGAAAGTCTTAGCACGTCCAATCTCATTAATGGTTTTCATGTGTAAAAAAGACAATTAGTAAACCAAATAATAAAGATTACAAGAAGGTAAAAAGAGAGAGATCACACCACAAACAAGAATAAGATTTACGTGGTTCGGCCTAAGCCTACGTCCACGGGATAGTCAAACAAAGTGTTTACACTATCAAGAAGAGGATGCTCAAAGGTTACAAATAATGGAGCTCGTATTCTCCGTTCTTACCCAACACAAGAGAACCATAAAGACCCAAGCACAAGTACAAAACCTCAAATTCAAAATAAATACCAAAGTTCAAACAAATACCCAAATGTACTCTCACTAAAACCCAACAAGAGAGTCAAACAGTCAAAACAAATCTCAAGTTCTCTCTAACTCACATGAAGAAAAGAGACCCTAAAACCCCTATATGAGTTTTTCAAAACTATACTAATTCAATCTCCAAAATCCTAATTTTCTAATCCAAGACTCAAGCTCTCTTAGATAGAAATAAGTTTTTCTCTCACACTAAATAACTCAAAGAGAACCTACATTTTAAAATACTCACACTTTCAAATTTGGTTTGGACTCTTATTTCCAATAAATAACTCTAGTTGCAACCATAAATCCAAGTTAATAACTAACACAAATATCTTTACATCATTGCCTTTAAAGCAGATAGCTGTGTTTCAAATGGTACATGTTTATAAAAAATGAGATCTTTTTAATCTTTGTGCAACGGTACAAATTCTTATGTGCATTTAGTTACCAATACTAAAAGAAAAACTTGCATATAATGATGACGCAGCAGCAAATATTATGTATATGCATGTCAATTAAAAAGCTTGCAATTAGTAAATGTTTGTGTGGCAATAACAATTCACTTATTTTTTGAAATCAAAAAAGAAAAAGAAAAAAAAAGTGAATTGTTATTGCCACACAATTCACTTTGACAATAAGGATTCACACACATTTTTTTTTTTTTAAAACCTCAAAATCTGTGAGAGAAAAAGCTTTACCTTATGCTACCATATTGCCCTTGTCAAAATCAACGAGATTTGCTTATAAAAAAAAAATCAACGAGATTTGGATTTTTTTAATGGTTCTCCCTTCAATCATGACGAAAATCAGAAGTCTATTAAAGCTAGGGGTTTTATTAGTGCGGTTTTCATGCTAAACCGAAATCATACAGACAATTATCGGTTTTTAGTTTTGCAAATAGGAACCGAACCGAGAAAGCTTCCAAACCGAAATCGATCTAATCGGTTCGGTTGGTTCAGTCAGTTTTCGGGTTTTAAACCTCAGTTGTTTTCCACTCATCCAATAATTAGTTCGATTGGTTTTCGACACCAAGGAGAGAGAGAGAGAGAGAGAGAGAGAGAGAGAGAGAGAGAGACCTGTAGAGCGTGGACTTTTGATGGACGGTGATGACGGCGGGACGACGATGACAAGGATCCATCAAAGGGTCGAACTGGACAGTGGCTTATGGGAAGTGGAAATGAATGGGATTAAGATTTTTTTTTAACGTTATTAAACTTAATTTTTTACTTTTTAGGTTTATGTTTTGAAATAATTTTTTTTAATTGTAACCTATTTTTTACTTTTTATATATGTTGCACTTAAGTAACAACCCTTTTTAGATTCTTATGGGCTCGATTTCGGGTTTACAACCTTGAAACCAAAACCGAATCGATAACCCAATATCACGAAATTGCCCATACCGAAATCGAACCGATTAGCCCTAAAATCGAAATCGAATAGAGATTTCAGTCAATTTTGGTCGGTGAGATTTTCTGCACAGCCCTATTAAAGCCATTAATGGAAGGCTGACTTCTAACTTGCAGAGAAGAGAACCCATGAAGGAAGACATCCCCAGAAGATCACAAAATCCCTTAAGAAACTCATCATCAAATCCAAAACCAATTAAATCCAAATGTATGGGTTTCTTGCATCTACACGTTTCGGTTCCTCAAGGACAAGAAACTTAAAAAAATTGTTTATAATAAGCGCTCAACACTGTATCATTCTCATTTATAGATAACTATCCACTTATCCATGTTTATTCTCATTTCTACATAACTATCCACTTACCCATGTCTAGATAACTATCTAGTTACCCATGTTCATTCCCACTTCTACGTAACTATCCACTTACCCATGTATCCACTAACTCACATTGCCACTACTTAGTGTATTATAAAAAGAGAACTCTAGCTCTTTTGTATTGATCAAAGGAAAATAGAATAAATGTTACTTTTTATATTTTGTCATCTTCTTATCTCTTTCTTTATGGTATCAAAGCCTCTCCATTAAAGCTCCCGCGAGCTCTCTTTGATCAAACTGTGATTATATATCCATGACTTCTTTACCTTCTAACCTTCAATTTCTATTGTCTAATATTCACTCTTTAATTACTGTGAACTAGATGCCTCTAGTCACAGAACCTGGAAATCTCAAACTAGAAATATCCTTGAGGCTATTGGCTTTTTTCAATACATAGATGATCTAAATTCTTGTCTTTCATCATCTATTATTGATTTAGATGACAAACATATTTCTAATCCAAAACACACTGAATGGAAACAAGTTGACCAGTTACTAGTTTCTGCCATCCATGGCACCATCACACCCTCTGTTTTTCCATATGTTATTTCCATTAAAAGTTCTCATGAACTGTTTGTTGCCCTTGATACCAGATTTAACAATCATTCCAGATCTCATATTATGCAAAAAAAATCTCAACTCCAGCAGCTTCAAAAAGGAAAACTAACAATGCAAGAGTATGTTGATTCGATCCAAAAAATCGTTAGCGATCTCGCCGCTGCATCGTCACCATTAGATGACGAAGATGTTATTTTCTAAACTTTAAATGGTCTTCCCCGGACTTACGGCGCAGTCAAGACGTTGATCCGAACACGTCCTGTTCCCATGACTCTCAATGAGTTTTTCTCTCTATTATCCAGTGAAAACCTGAATCTGGAGCTCGAAACGGATGATGATGAAAAGTCTGACACAACGACAGCCATGGCTGCTACTCAAACTCCAACCTCTGAATCTCGATCATTCTTTCGTGGTGGTCGTAATAGTGGGTGACGAGGCCGCGCTAATGACGGATTTCGCGGCCGCTATGGAGGAAATCGCTAGGGCGGTCGGATTCCCTGACATTACTATCAAACATCTAACCCACCCTATCAATCCTCAGCACCTCGATTCTTTTGTCACATTTGTGGCCGCTCCAACCATAATGCCAACCGTTGTTGGTACCGCAATGACCAGAGTCAACCGCCCCTTCTTCCCACACTAAATCAAGCTTTTGTTGCTACCCAACACAATCCTCCTTATTCTAATTGGTATATTGATAGTGGGGCTTCTAACCACATCACATCAGATATATCACAACTCTCCGTTCATAACCCATACCATGGGTCTGATCGTGTAACTATCGGTAATGGTAAAATGCTTTCTATCTCTAATACAGGTTCTGGTATCATCTCTACTTCTCATAATAATTTACTCTCACCAATGTCTTACATGTGCCTCATGTGTCCACTAATTTATTATCTGTGCACAAATTTGCAAAGGATAATAACTGTGCTCTTTTCTTTGATTCTTCTGGGTTTATGGTTCAGAACAAAGAAATGGGGAGGATTCTCACCAAGGGCAGTAGCCAACATGGACTTTATCCCATCCGATCCTCATCAGCTTTCCCAAACTCCACTACAGCCTTTATTTCCTCTCGGCAGCCTCCAACAATATGGCATAATCGGCTCGGTCATCCCTCATCAAATACTCTTCAATTTTTAACTGCTAAATTTCATCTTCCCCTTTCTACTAAAACTCATTTATATTGTGAGCATTGTAACATTGGGAAAGCCTATAAACTTTCCTTTGAATTGTCTTCATCTCAAACTCAAGCACCCTTAGAACTTATCCATGCAGATGTTTGGGGTCCATCCCCCTTGACTTCTTTTCGAGGATATAAATATTATGTTATCTACATTGATGATTTTTCTCGATATTGTTGGTTATATCCTCTCATACAAAAATAAGATGTTTATCGTTCTTTTATTCATTTTAAAAACTTAGTTGAAAATCAATTTTCTCGTAAAATAAAAGTTTTTCGGAGTGACAATGGGAGAGAATTTGTTAATAAACAAATACTCCATCTATGCACCATTAATGACATCATCCATCAAAAATCATGCCCACATACACCCGAGCAAAATGGGCTTGCAGAGAGGAAACACCGATATCTCATAGAAACACCATTACTCTAATGCACACCGCATCTATGCCTTCCACATATTGGTTGGATGCCCTGTGAACCACTGTTTTTCTCATTAACCGATTGCCCAGCAACACCATTGGCAATAAAACTCCTTATGAAAAACTTTACGATGTTGCTCCAGAGTTTTCAATTCTAAAGACAATTGGCTGCTATTGTTATCCTTGATTGAAATCCTACTTTGTTCATAAATTAGAACCCCGGTCTACTCATTGTTGCTTTCATGGTTACTCCTCTGAATACAAAGGCTACCAATGTCTCGATATTAATACATGTAAAGTATACATTTCGAGACATGTTAACTTCCTTGAAAAATCCTTTCCTTTCAAAGACTTGTACCCAACCTCTTCAGGCTCCACAAGTTGTCCCATTGCTATAAATACGTCACTAGCTTCAACACCTGTCCAAACAATCTCCCCGCTAGCTACTTCCACTCCTAACCGTTTATCAATTTCTCACTCCACATCACCTATTACCATCAACTCCTATACTACACCGGTCCACATCGTTCCACCAATTTCCCCACAAAACACTAATCAATTACCTCCTACTCCCATCCCATCCTCTATTAGTACATTCCCTGATCAACACTCTCATTCTACCCTTACAATCAATAACACTCATCCAATGCAAACCCGGTCCAAATCAGGAGTGTTTAAGAAGAAACAGATACTTTCTCTCCATACCCGATCCTCTCCCACTCTTCATGAACCGCGAACTTACCTTCAGGCTTCTAAACTTCCTGAATGGAGATCCGCCATGTCTGATGAATTCAATGCCCTCCTTCAACATGGCACGTGGACCCTAGTCGCAATGCCTCACAATAGAAAAATTATTAGGTGCAAATGAATTTTTAAAATCAAAACTCATGTAGATTGTACCATAGCGCGACACAAAGCCCGACTCGTCGCCAAAGGCTATGATCAAGAATATAGCCTTAATTACACAGAAACATTTAGCCCTGTTGCCAAATTTAAAGAAAGACTTGGTATTTTAGGGACATGTGATATGTAAAAATACAATATGGGCTATCTGATTTGAAGCTTGTCATATGATCTTTTGAAGTCAACTGTTGAATTATATAATAGCCTACAACTCCAGTTAATCAAATGATGAAAATTATATTTTATTATAATCTTTTGCAATTGGTATCTTTAAATCATGGCCTTCAAAATCAAATAGCTTAGATGATGTTTTCACATAGTAGAAGTTGCCAAACTTGCAAGTCTTTCTTTTAAATTTGGTGCAATCACTTGAAAAGCGTATACAAGTACACGCTCCCCTCCCTAGAATAAATTGTGTTAAATTGTTTGGAGTTACATATCTTATATGCATAGTGGTAAATTTCGTTTTCGAAAATTTTTAGGTAGTCATTTCCGATATATTTCAGAAAAATTTGAAAAAGTTTTTTAAAAATTTCGAGGAGTATATATATATATAATATTTATAAAATTTATTTGTCATTTGAAAATGACTAAAATTATAAAAAAATTATTAATTTCAGTGAAATTTCATTAATTTCGTTGAAATTAATGAAATTCCGACAATTTATGAGAAATTATTCGTAAAAAGTTTTATTGGACCCTTGCTTGGGTGAATTTCGGAGAAGTTTGTTACTATGCTTATACGATGAAAATGATTTTTCATCCCAATTTACACCAAATTAACACTAGCTCGTGTTAGGCCGGTGTTATTATCACATCACTTTATGTCACGGTCACCTCACTGAAACAAAGGAAAACTATCTTGATTGCTTTTAATTTAGCGACGGAGATCATTTTTCGCTCAAATCTTATGGACAATAGATCATGAGATCATGGTCCTACCATAAGAAGGTTAGGTATTGATTCCACGTGACACGCATCCCAAAAAGTAAATGTGAATTGTATTTGATGGGACATCGTGATCACGATCACTTTTTGAGCTGTGTGTCATGTGGAATCAAGATACAACCGTTTGATGGTAAGCTCATGATCTCAAGATTATTGGGTGAAAGATTAGGACAAAAATGATCTCCACTTTTTAGAATGTGTGCCATGTGGAATGAAGATCTAATCGTCTGATGGTAAGCCCATGATCCCAAGATCTATTGTGCGAGAGATTAGGACGAAAAATGATCTCCATCGTCTGATGAAAAGCAGTCAACAAAGTTTTCCTTTGTTTACATGTGGTGACTGTAGCATAAAGTGGTGTGGTAGTAACAACAACGTAGTGTTAAACTCTTTTACGCCCTATCAAATGACACGTGGTTTAAACTTCGCACAGTCCAAAAGGTGAGGAAAACTAAACAGTGACCCGAAAACCAAATGATTCCTCGGTTACATCCAAAAAAATTTGACCCCGAACAGTGAATTTAGCGAAAAGACAAAGTCACCAAGACCCCTTTATCTGGTTCATGTTTTTAGAGGCCAAGATGCCAATGTTTCGCTAAAAAAAAAAAAGGAGTGTCAGCGCCACGTTTTAGATTTTTTTTTTATCGAAGCATTGGGGCCCCTAAAACGAAGCGTCAACGCCTCTAAAATAAGGCACTATTTTTTTTTAATTTTTGATTTTTTTTTTTTTATCGAAGCATCGGCGCCCCTAAAACGAAACGCCAACGCCCCTAAAATGAGCGTCGGCCAGCACGTAACGCTAGCACCCGGTGCGCTTGGGTGCTTTAGAGTGTCGAGGTGCTAGCACTTCGCTATGAGGCGCTACATTTTTTTAGTAAAATATGTCTGAAAAAGTAAGTCTGACACTTTCTTGGAAAAATAGAAAGAATAAAAAAACTTTAAACAAGTCAAGAATGACGGCTGGAAGGGTATTTAGCTTTTAAAAGTGTAACCCTAGTTAGTAAAGTGAGCCCCATGCCACCCATCACTTCACAAAAAGGCGCTATGTGTCGCGTCCATATCAATTGGCACAAAGATATCTCTACACTCGGGCACATATCCCCGACCCTCTATATATATAGGGTCGGGGATATGCGCTCGGGCGTAGAGATATCTTTGCGCTTACTTATAGGAGCTCAATACATAATGCATCAGCGACATTCCCTCTTTTTCCTCATTTAACCCTGCTTTAACCATGATTATCACTGACAGAATCAAAAAGGTAAAGAGTGGCGAGGCGCTGAGGGTACGTGCCTGATGTCGTGATTTGAATATGATTACATTCGAAAAGACCACATTTTTCAAAGCGCTTACGCTTCTATGAAGGAGGCGATTGTGCTACCTATACGGCGCGCTATCGCGAATATCAAGAAGTGCAACAATTTGGACAACTCCAAGCAAATGACACGAAGCGACGCTATCATTTATTACTGTCGTCAGAACATTAATGAGAAGTGGTGCATGACATCGTGATTTTCAATGATTATCATTACAATTGGAAATAACTATTTAAGGCGTCTCTTCGAGGGAGATCGCATGTGCTCCTTGCGCTTACGCCTTGGTACGAAGTGTTTGCGCTTTGTATAAGACGAACAAACGCTTCTTCATCGGACGGTAGCGTGACTATATCGAAGCGTTAGCGTTCCATCAGGGAAATAGAAGATGTCTTCCATATGACACCTAGCGCGTTTAAGTTGACACGTAGCACTTTTTTCTGTGAAGCGACGTCCGACCTTACTTTATTTATTACCATCATCAGAGCATTAGATGAGAAGTAGGGCATGACTTTATAATTTTTAATAGTAATCATTACCATTTGAAATTACTATTTGAGGCATCCATTCAGGGAGACCATTTATTGGCCGAATATTTTATATTTATTGTTCGAATGTTTAGCATTAATGATTCTTCTGTTAGAGGAAGTTTAGTTCCCCAAGAGAAGCGTTAGCGCTCCTGTAGGAAGCGCAAGCGCTTTCTTCTATTTGCGCTTGCACGACTAACAGTAAGCGTTAACACTCCCTATATGACATGAAGCATCCCAAATTATTGACACGTAGCACCATTTTGTGCGAATCGGCGCCTCACCGTATGTAATTTATTACCATTGTCATAACATTAAATGAGGAGCGGGACGAGGCGGACTAGATTACGGCGCCTGACGTCGTGTTGTGCAATGACTATCATTTTCATTCGAAAAAAATATATAAGGCGACAATTTTGTAAATTACAAATTACAAATTACTTTTCACCTTTGCCTTCCTAATTTTCATTTTCTCAGAGCGAAGTAAAAAATATCAAAGCGACAAAGCCCTATTTCTGCATTTAGTAACAAGGTGAGTATTATTTTAGTTTCGGTTCGCTTTAAAAATGCCAAATAGAAGCAGCATCCCTTCCATAAATGAAGCGCTTACGCCTCATACAGGGGCGCAAGCACCTCAACGCACAAACTTTTGGAGCGTCAGTGCCCCATCATTTGAGGCACTAGCGCCTGTACATGGAAGTGATGTCGCTCCTCTAAACTTCTTCTTTTTCTGCTTCATATATTTTGAAGATGGTTCTCAAGACTCTAGCGATTAAGTGTACCATTCGAAAGTGTCGGGTCATTTATGGCGAGGCATCTGAGCGAAGGAAAAATCTGCTTAAGAAATGGTCTTAGGGGTATTCTTTGTGGCTCAAAATGATGTGAAAAACATTAACAACCTCTTGGACGCAATTTTCAAGTTCTGGGTCAATGGCAACGTTTAAACTTTTGAGACTTGCACTATCAAATTTTGGGCCTTTGATTTTTCCTTGATAACTGGTTTTAGCCTACGAATGTGAAGATTCTCAAAGAACAGACCATTAGAGATAGGTTTTTCAAGGGCCTAAAAGATATAAAGAGGGGAGACATTTTTCATGTCATTAAGAGAGTCGAGCAGGATGCTGACGAGTACTTTCTAAAACTTTGTCTGTTGTTCGTTATCGCCACTGTTCTCTTCCCAAATATAAAATATACCCTCGAGGAGTCCTACCTCGACCTCATTGATGATCTTCCCAATTTCAACCAATATTCATGGGGCGAGGTCACGTACAATAACCTTCCAATGTGCGTGGATAAAGCGAAGAGAGACAGGGATATAGTTGAGAAGGCAAGGGCACACCAGGATTATAATATTTACGGCTGCACTATTACTCTGCAGGTAATGTCGTCTCCCAGAATGTCCTTTTCTATATCCTACGAAGCGCTGATGATTACACAAGTCATCAAAATTTTTTTTCTCAGATCTGAGCGTACAAGATTAACACGTTAGCTTCCCAAGGCTGTTGAAGTGGGCAGCGAACGATAATACGAGAAAGTTGTATATCATGAACTTCGAGAATAAGGTAAATTCGATACGAGATGATATCACATCCAAGTATAGGCATTGTCCCTACAATGCGCTTCTTTGTAGAAGCGCAATCACTTTCAAAAGAAGCGATGACGCCTCTAATATGAGTGCAATTGCTTGTTAAGGAAGCGGTCGTATTTTTCCAAATTATTTATCAATCAAAAGTAATGTGGAATATTTATCATCTTGTAGGGCATCCGAGAAATGGAGGCCATACTCTATAAGAGGACTCTGCCTGTGGTAGCAGCTGTATTACAAACAAGGCAGAGACCTGTGAAAACGGTGAAGGACATCCGGTCCCTCCCATTATTGTGCGGAGAAAGAAAATGGACATTTATGTTATTAATGTGTCGAACAAGAAAGAGGCAAAGGAAGAGGAAGAAGAGGAGGAAGAAGAACTCAAAGCCCATAAGTCCACGAAACAGCAAATTAATGAAAAATGAAAGTAGTCTGCCAATTCAAGAATTACAGAATGTGAGAGGTCAATCAGAGAGCGTAGCAAAGGCTTTGACGGCTTCAGTCTAAAGGATCTCCAGCTGGAATAGGAGAACCAAAAATTGAAGGATGAGAACGCCAGGATCTTAAAGGATCAGGGTTATATTATTAATTAGTTGACCCTCTTCCGAAATGATCAGGCATCTCTGAAGGAGATTTTGATAAAATCATTTGAGGTATGCTTTTAAACTATGCTAGAGAAATGTTGAAATTGAGGAAATTCAACGTTAAAGCGCCAACACTTCGTATATGAAGCATCAACGCCTTTACATGACGCGCCAACGCTTCGGAGACGAAGCGCTGACACCCATATTTTAGGCGCATACGCTTCGGACATAAAGCGCTGACGCCTTTATATCAGGCGCATACACTTAGTACATTTAGCACGGACGCTTTGCATGTGAAGTGCTAAAGCCTCTACCTGAGGCACCTACGCTTCTACATGAAGCACCGATGCTTCTCTATGAATCGATGACGCATTGACTATGATGCATCGACGCTTCGGATATGAAGTGTGAACGCTTCTACATGTTAATTATTGATTAAACATTAACTTATATTCTTCTCATATTGAAGGCTCGCAGAGTGGCTGGAAATTCTCTGGGGAGCGCTGAGGATTATCAGACATCTATCCCCCAATGGCAAAGGTCTGCCTCGACTTGAACCTCCGACGATATGCATCGCTTGCTCGAACCCCAACCCCAACAACAACCACAAACACAACCCGACTCCCAATTACAACCACAACCATAACCACAATCCGACTCTTAGCCCAACTCCATCCTCCTACTCCCTCCAAACCCAAAGCCCTTACCCAATTGAAAGTCTAACCTCCACCTAAGTCCAAAACCCAACCTCCTACAAAAGAGAAACCCCATCCCCAACTACAACTGCTGCTTCCACCACCACCATCACCTACTGGGTCTCATGACGAAGGTCCTAAGATGCTCTTTATGCAACCATGCACTGAGGGGAGTTGGTCCTAAGATGCTAAGAAGAGGATCTCATGATGAAGGTCCTAAGATGCTCCTTACGCAACCATGCACTGACGAAGGTCCTAAGATGCTCCTTACGCAACCATGCACTGACGAAGGTCCTAAGATGCTCCTAAGAAGAGGACGACGAACCCAAAGGCCCAATCGTCTTCAGGAGAAATGAGAGCAACCAGGATAAAGGTCTCACCATTCCTCCCTCACAAACTCTCAAAAAAAAAGAGGGAGAGTTGGTCTCTCAGCACCGCAAAAAGAAGGTCACAGTGCGAAGAGGGGTGATGCATCACCTCAGGCCTATATGAATGTTATTTGGAAAAAGCCCAACAGTGAGAACGAGTAAGTATATCCCCTCCTTATAACTTTTAACATCTATTTTGAATCGTCAACGTGTCGTTGTCGAAGCGTCGTCACTTTTAGGTGAGAGCGCCCGTGCCCCGCACACTGGAAGCGTTATCATGTCTACTATTAAGCGTTAACGCGTCGTTTATGAAGTGTTAGTGTGTCTACTTCGAAGTGCCAACGCTCCATATTGGACTGATCCACTGATGTCTTAATTTGAAAGTAGGATTGTCATTTCGACTGTTGGGTCCCGACGTATTATCATCTAGCTGATGCACTGCCTACGATCGCCATGAGAAATAGAAGACCTAGTAAGTTTTAATCCCTATTCAATTGCGTGGCTGCCCTGATTCCATATTGATATTTTAACTTTTGTATACATATAATGTTCACGTACTTTAGGGTCATGGGCAAGCGGGAGGACATACAACTTGTAGAGAATAAGAAGACTTTCCTGATTGTTGTTGTAGGACTGAAATGCATGAGTTTGGATTTAAAGCATTCAAAAGGATTGCGAAGAGAATGCACAGTACATGCAACTGGACATTGCTGGACGGAGCATGCAGTATGCTAAACATTTTGAGGCATAACATGACACGAAGCCGGTGCAACGTTTCCTCATAAATAAAAATCGTGCTTTGTCTGTGCGATGAAATTTTTATTCCGATTCACATCGACGAGCCACTACACTAGGTGTTTGTTGTGGCGGTCCCTTCAACCCATAAAATCATTATCCTGGAACCCCTCCCAGATCGTCCTCCGAAATCAAATTTCCCGAGAAGATAAGGACCCCGGTAAGCTAAGCTCGACTACCATCAAAAGAAACGCCGAAATCGCTTATGCCTTTAGCAAAAGCGCTAACGCTTCTAATCGAGAGTGGCAACGCTTTGTTATTGGGGCGTCAATGCTCCCACGCTTTTGTATAGTTGCGTCAGCGCCCCCTTCTATTTTCTAAATGTATGTGTAACTTCTATTTTACTTTTTTATTGACAGACGCATTACCTCCCAGCCCTATTTCATATGCATGACGTCGACGCTTTTATTTTTTATAAATATCCTTGGGACTATCAAAGTGCCGCCGCGCCGCGCCAACAAAACGATTACGACTGTGGAGTTTACGTGATGAAATATATTGATTATTTCAGCAGGAATCTCCTGCCAACATTCGTTCAGGAAGACATCAAAACTTTTAGGGTCGAGATTGGGCACGCCATTGATACACACCAGGAAGAGAATTTGTGTAACGGCCCTAATTTTCACTAATGTTGGATTGTTGAGCTTTGACGAGAGTGCGACCTTTCGGCCAATTTGATCCCTGCCAAACCATTTACTTGTGTGACGTGGCCTTAGCCGACCCATTGTAATTGGGTGTATGCTCCCAGGCACCCTAAAACCCAACTTGGAAACCTTATGTGAGACGTGTGTATGTTACATGTGACCCAATTGGCGAGGACAATCCGTCCACCTTGTGACTTTGATCTAGTGTACCCAAATTCATACGATTGGGTAACTTGCAGTATGTCCACTCAAATTATTATTTAATTCGTCGTTCTTATTATCTATATTATTATCATTACTAATATTAAAAATATTATGAATGAACTATACCAACGATCGTGGTAGCTCGACGACAAGATCGTGTGTGCGAAATCTTTGCCCACATAATAATATATTATTTTGGAGACAAGAATACCCCACTCTAGTCTCTTGACATAACACTCATATAAGTGTATGGTGTTAGATGTGGGCACCAAGATGGCTTAGTCCCTATGCCCATATCCATCCATGCCCCTTACATTAATTAAGAGAGTTAAATTGAAATAAAGAATTTTATAGGATTCAATCATTAATAGCAGCGCATAGAGCCGTTTAGATCAATTCCTACACACACCCCCTCTCTCTGATCCTAAGTATAATGCCCAACACGTTAACAAAGCTCCCTAGAGGCCATCTCCAATTTGCACTCTTATTATGGTAACCCAGCCGCCCAAAATCCCCAAATCTGTAGGGAACGAATGGCAATAAGCACACAAGCACGTCACTGTTTCATCTCGACCATCCAACAAAATCTCTCCAATCGAGCGAGCAATTGCTACCTATCAAATCCTCTAAATTAGAAATAATTAGAGCCATTAGGACTCTTGCCATTATTAATAGGTCAACATACCCAATCGAGTTCTCCCTCTCCATTTAATTGTGGCATACCTGAGAGAGAAGTTTCCACTTGGTCTCTCGTCAAGCTCTCCTTTGAAACTTGTGGCGCTACACCTTTTCACCACCGTCTCCTTCATGCTCCCTCTAACAAGGTCACAACAACCCAACCCCTTGCTATTATCAAAACTGCTTTATAAGAAGTTCCTTGTCAAGTACAACATTCACCTATTTCAATAGTTTCAAAGGCAATAAGGTGTGTATCTTCTTCCACTCTATTTCAAGTTCCTTCCTCATGATCTCGTTAATTGATTTATTAAGCAAACTTTTATGGTCAAAATCCTAAGTCGTATCTGAACATGATATTTTGTTAGGAGTTCTTGTTTAAGTGACTAATACTTGTTTTATGTGGTGGCAATCATCGATAATTATTGTGTTTAATCATGGTTTAAAACGAAAAAGTGGGGACAACACATATTGGAATTTAATTCCATTGACATTTCCTTCGACGAAAAATTTATTTTACACCAATAATTTTCCTTGCGACATTAGGGCCCGAGGTAGGGAATTTTCAATGCACAATTATGTTTTAAACTTTGAATCATAAACTTTAATGATGAATTCGAACCGAATCTATGAACATTGAAATTGATTTTGAACTTATTGAATCTTGATGCATTGAACATATGACACTATTTGAATATTCTGAATGTCAAACCATTTGAAACTTTGAAAGTTACTTGAATCTTATTGCATATGAATAATTGAAACCTTTTGAACTTTGAATCATGGAATCTTTGAATACCGAACCCTTTGAATTTTGAATTTGGATTAGAATGAGAATTATTTTATGAACAATGTATATTTTACATATGTATTAGAACTTTGCATGTGATTAAAGAAATTTATTTGAACAGAATCTTGTGTTTCGACACTTTTGAACCATTTTGACGGCCCATTGAACCGCACAAGTATCCCTCACAGCACAGGGGCTTGAGCACTTAGAAAATTATTCATTAAACGACGATGGTTAGGAGGGAATTTCCATTGCTTATTGGAGACTTTAGTACTATATTCGCGCTAGTGATATTTAAGTTATATTTTTAAGTCATCCTGAATTAAGAACATTACATCTGAAATTGAATAATGAAACGATTTAATGAATACTCATATGAAACCTAAGAAATGATGCTATCGAATCTCATATGAAACTAGAAATCAGAATGTGTGCTTTTGAACCCATGATATTTTCGAATTTAATTTTTGTCATTTAATTGCTTTTGAATTTGTCATTGAACTATGTATTGATCGGATAAGATGTAATTTGACCTTGAACTTTCTCTACTGAGCTTAAATTGTTAGCTCACCCCAACACTATATGTCATAGGCACAAAAGTAGTTCCAGATCCCGAATTAGAAAAAGATCCCAACTTTGTATCGGAAGACGAAATAAATCTTCCACCTGAGGAGTTTTATCCTTAGATCCTTTTGGAGGCTTGGATTTGGTATAAAATTAGAAGAACTTTTTGAGATAATTAAGATTATTTTTAGATATTATCTGCCACTGTTTGTGTGACGAATGGCCATCGCCGGTAATTTTACTTTTAACTTTTACACTTCAGTTATGAATTGTAGACACCTAAATTTGGTCCAAGGCCCGATCGAAATACCTTTCGAGAGAGGTACAATTCCGAGCTTTTAATGGCATCTATAGAACCCTTAGGAATCACCCTAAACCCTTAGGAATTACCCTAGATCCCTTAGGAACCTACTCCGAACCTTTAGAAACCAACCCCGACCCTTAGAACCCTTTTCGAACCCTAACCTAACCTTCTCAGGCAATAAGGAGGAGGGTTGCACCAAAACTGGCTACGATCTTCTACAGTAACCAACTCTTATACCATTGAAGAGTAGAGGTCGTCAGCTTTCCAACGGTCCAAGAATTGCCCCAATCAGAGGTACATATCAAAAGATATGGCAGTCCGAACCCAGAGGGCAGGAAGGTAATTTCAAGTAGGCCCCTAGGGATTTAGTGCGACTATTAGTCGCGCCAAGCTATTTCTCCCCAGAAATGGCCTGGTGCAACTAATAGTTGTGCCAGGTATAAATTTTGTCTGGCGTAACTATTAGTTGTGCCAGGCCAATTCTCTCAGACCTAAGCCTAGCGCAACTAATAGTTGCGCCAAGTTTAAAGGTGGCCCCCACCCCGCGAGCTAACTTCCAGACACTGTTCTGCACTATTTTACTATACATTTATCTGGCGCAACTATTAGTTGCGCCAGGTATATGAACAGTAACTATGGGATTTTGCCTCGAGTTTCGTGTTTGGAGTTTGACTTATTGACCACCTCGACCTTTGGGGTATGTTTTGATAGTTCTGTTGCACCCATTCCTCACCTATTTGCAACCCTCCAGGTGGCCTAAAGTCTCACCCCATCATCCACCATTAGAACCACCTTCACACCTTTCCAAGCTCTCAAAATCCTAGGAAACCTTAGATTAGAGATCACCTAATTGCTAACCTCAATTAGCATCTAAGTTACCTCCTAACCCACCCTTTTCCTATAAATAGAGCCCCCCACCCCTTGGTTTAGGGGTTGAGAATTTTACTTAAGAGAAAGAGCTCAAAGTGAGAAGTTCTTTCTCTCTTTTGTGCACTATTTTCACCCAAATTCCAGAATCTTCCAACCCATTTCAAGCTTGTTCTTGCATCTAAAATCCTTAGCCTAGGTGTGTGTGATCCCCTAACCTCCCTCCCCTACCTCTTAGCTTTAAGTCTTAGGAGTTAGAACCCCGTTTTCCACCATACAAGGCCTTCAAGAGCTCATCAACGAAAACAACGCAATGCTCCTCTATGGTGCTACAAGGGCCCGAGAGCTCCGACTCTCCCTTTTCTTCTCTTATCTCTTTCTAGCTCCCTCTATCCTCCCATTTGTGCCGTTACGTCGCCAATTTTTCGGTAGGAACGGAGGGGCATAAATAGGATTCTAAGCCATTTTGGGCAAAAGGAAGCTATTTTCTTTCCTTTTCCTTTATTTTATTTTTGGCCATTAGTAGAGACCGCATTAAGCGGGTTGATCGGGTGCCTAACACCTTTCCAATCGATAACCGAAGCCCCTACCCAAGAGCCTTTAGTGTGGACCGAATTCAAAGTCATATTTTAACACTTCGATGCTCATAAAAATGAACTAGGTATCCCGGGACACCGAAAGCTCCGGGTGGCGACTCTGTCTATATTTTTTCGTTAGAAAGCACATCGTCGCGACGGGATCGCATCGATTCCCACGGTTACACATTAATATTTATGCATTCGATATATTTAAGGTAGTTTGCTCTCTAATCAATGCCAAAGAATTTATGTAATTAGATTATGAATTGTGATCTAGTGATCAGGGAATTTCCACGTGTTCGGGGTGAAAATTTTGGGTCGTTACGATGGGATGCCAGTGACGATGTGGAATCGCTTATATAAATTTTTTATAATACATAAATATACTTTCACATTTTTTTATATACATAGTACATACTAAATTCATGCAATGTACATATATGTACTTACACATGATAGATACAATATAAACTGATCATATTACACCAGAATTTTTCAATATATGTACATAAATTTTTTCAATATATACACGAGATTTATTCATAGGATGTGTTGTTAATCTATGATATTTCGAAGCGCTGACGCTTTACACAGACGCATCGGCGCCTCCACGACAATGCGCCAACACCACTTATTATTGGCGCGTCTACAAGACGAGTCAACGCTCCTTATTGGACTCGTTGTCAGCTTATATTGTAAATTGACTTTAGGCAATTGATATTAAAACTCCTTACAATTCCTCTTTAAAGATCGTCAGCGCTCATTACTGGTACCAATGTGTACTTCCTCATGAAAGACCAATATCCTTAATGATGAAATTCAAACAATAGCTGCAATAAATTTATTGTACCATTTATATAAGATAGCTTCCGTAGTCATTCACTAGCCATGGCCAATTCTAAGGTGTTGGAGAGGGCATTGGGAATTATACTAGATGACCTGTCGTCAACCTCTACACCTCCTTCCCCATCACCCCCACCTTCACCACCCCCGTCGATCTCACCATCTTCCGTTACACCCCCTTCGCATATGTAGTTATTTTTTTCAAGATATTTAATTTTCGGGCTCTTGATATATTCATTTATTTTATTATTTGGTGCCAAATTCTTTTTATGTTATTCTTATTTTCGCTTCCATCCAGTGAGGAGAAAAGTACTCCAATAATATGTGAAATGACGGAATACAAACATCGCAGTCCTTATCGGAAGCATTATCGCTTCTAGTTGGAAGAGACAATGCTTTTTAACACATAATTTATTGCTACAATAAGATAAACGAAGCGTGGATATTTTAAATTCAAAGCGACGTCGTGTTTACTACCATGCGTCTGTGCTCCTTAATGATAGCCAGCGCATCTTATTGGACTCATTGGCGCTACAAACATAAACTGACTTTACGTAATTTGTTTTTAATGAAAGCCAACACTCCTTAATGGTATCAGTGTATCTTTATGGATGGAATATGAGGAGCAACTGCAATATTAGGGCTAGCGCTTCGACGCGTCGTTGTTGAAGTGTCGTCGCCTTTAAGTGCCCCATACACTAGAAGCGTTAGCGTGTCGTCTACGAAGCGCTTGCGCGTCTACTTTAAAGCGCCAACGCCCCATATTGGACTGATCCACTTATGTCTTAATTTGAACATAGGACTATCATATCGACTATTGGGTCCTGGCGTATTATCGTTCAGCTGATGCGCTACTTGCGATTTTCACGAGAAATAGAAGACCCAATAAGTATTAATCCTTATTCAACAGCGTCGATTCCCTGATTTCATTTGATATTTTCACTTTCGTATGCAGATAATGTCTGCCTACTTTAGGGTCATGGGCAAGAGGGAGGACATGCAACTTAGAGAGAATAAGAAGACTTTCTGGATGGCCGCCGTAGGACTGAAATGCATGAGCATAAATCAAGGATCAAAATTTTGGCCGAAATGACTAAAATTTTGGTCACTTTTGTATGGGGATCAAAATTTCGGCCAAATTTTCAGATTTCGGCCAAATTATCGGATTTCGATTTTGGTTTCGATCATTCCCGAAACTGAAATTTTGATCCTTGGCTTGAATTTTAAAGCATTTGAGAAGGACTGTGAAGAAAATGCACAGTACATTTGATCGAACATTGCTGGACAGAGCATGCAGTATGTTGAACATTTTGAGGCGCAACATGGCACGAAGCCGATGCAGCGTTTCCTCATAAATAAAACTCCCGCCTTGACTGCGATGGATTGTGATGAAATTTTTATTCTGATTCACATTGACGATCCACTACACTGGCGGTCCCCTCAGCCCGTAAAATCGTTGTCCTGGACCCTCTCCCAGATCGTCCTTTGGAAACCAAATTTTGTGAGGAGATAAGGACCCTGATAATCTAAGCTCGACTACCATTAAAAGAAACACCGGAATCACTTATGCCTCTTAGCAGAAGCGCTGACGCTTCTAATTGAGAGCGGCAACGCTTTATCATCCTGGCATCAACGCTCCCAACGCTTCGGTATAATTGTGTCAGCGTTCCCTTCTATTTTTTAAATGCATGTGTAACTTCTATTTTACTTTTTTATTGATAGACGCATTACTTTCCAGCCCTATTTCATATGTATAGGGTCGATGCTTCCGTTTTTTAAAAATATCCTTAAGACTGTCAGAGTGCCATCGCACCAATAAAACGGTTATGACTGTGGAGTTTTCGTAATAAAATACGTTATTATTTCAGAAGGAAACTCCCGCCAACATTCGTCTAAGAAGACATCAAAACTTTCAGGGCCAAGATTGGGCAAGCCATCGGTACGCACCAGGAAGAGAATTAGGATGTCAGTGACAATGTAGTTATATAAAATTTTTTCTATACATAAATCTACTTTCACATTTTTTTATATACATAACATGTAATAAATTCCTTCAATGTACATAAATGTACTTACACATGATAGATACAATATAAATTGATCATATTACATGAATTTTTTAATATATGAACATAAATTTTTTCAATATATACATGGGATTTATTCACTGGATGTGTTGTTGATCTATGACATTTCGAAGTGCTAACACTTTGCACAAACCTGCCGACACCTCCACGACGATGCGTTAGCGCCCCTTATCGCCGGCACATCTACAAGACGCGTCGGCGCTTCTTATTGGACTCGCTATCACTTATATAGTAAACTGACTTCAGACAATTGATAGTAAAACTCCTTACAATTCCTCTTTAAAGATCACCAACACTCCTAACTGGTATTAGTGTATATTTCCTGGTGGAAAACTAATATCAATAATGATGGAATATGAACAGCTGCTGCAATAAATTTGTTGTACCATTTATATAAGCTTTCCTTTGTCTCGTCGCTTCTATAGTCATTCACTAGTCATGGAAAATAAATCAGAAGACCCCATCAATTGGGAAGAAATCGAATGGCTAATGGATAACCCACCTCAAAGGCCTCATGAAAATCCCCCATACCCTATCAACGTATTAATCTGGAATGAGTATGAACAACTCCGACGACTATTGGCCAATTATAAGGTGCTGGAGTGGGCATTAGGAATTATACCAGATGACCTGTCGTCAACCACTACACCTCCTCCTTCCCCATCCCCTACACCTTCACCGCCCTCGTTGATTTCACCATCTCCCGTTACACCCCCTCCTCATATGTAGGTAGTTTTTTGAGATATTTAATTTTCGGGCTCTTGATATATTCGTTTATTTTATTATTTGGTGCCAATTTTTTTTTTTTTTTTTTTATGTTATTTTTATCGTTGCTTCCCATTCAATGAGGACAAAAGTACTCCAATTATGTGTGTACTGAAAAAATACCAACGTCGTAATCCTTAATGAAGTGTTGTCGCTTCTAGTTTGAAGAGACAACACTTTTTAACTAAGGATTTGTTGTTACAATACGAGAAACAAAGCATGGACGCTTTAAACTCGAAGCGACGTCGCCTCTACTATGACGTGTCGGTGCTCGTTAATGATATCCAACGTGCCTTATTGAACTCGCTGGCACTGCAAACGTAAACTGACTTTACCCAATTTTTCTTTAATGAAAGTTAACGCTCCTTAATGGTATCAGTGTATTTTATTGATGGAATACGATGAGCCGCTGCAATATTAGGGCTAGCACTTCGACCTAACGGGATTAACGTGTAGACCTGAAGCACTGCCACTTCTAATAGTAAGCGACATGCGCCTCACCATAAAGTGGCGCCCCTTCTTATCGCTTCTCATTGACATGAAGTTGTGCGATGTTGTCGTCCCCGACTAGGATGAGCAAAGTTGGGTTTGTATTTATATAAACGAGAAAATATGTGCTATTGTTCTCCCTCTTCATGAAATTAAAAGAAAGATTATATTCATATAAACTGAGACTAATTACAAAAATACGATGTACAAGAAAGAAAAGAAAATCTAGGATAAAACTAGACAGACAAATGGGAAAAGTTGTGTCATTTTCAAAAAAATTCCCGCCAAAAAGAGCGCCTCCTCCCAACTCCGAGATGTCATTAACTTGTCGTCTTCATAGAGGAAGTGGAGCTCAAGAGGGTAGGAGTAGGTGAAAATGGGGAAGAGGGTGGAGAGTTAGGATGGGGTGTAGGGTGAGGGGTGGTTGTGGTAATCGACTCAGCGTCGTCTAGAATGAGTCGTTGTTAGCACAACTGTCTGTCCTTCTTAGTCAAAAGTGTTTGAATCTCGGCCTTCTACGTTTGAATCAATCTCTCCTTTTTAGCCAAACAAACAAAAATTTCCTACTTCTCCCTTTCAATAAGACAATCAAGGGTTTTACTTATCTCGGATCAATTGGATTGTTCTGCCATGGTTTAGGGTTTAGGGGTAGAGAAGGGAGTTTTGGAGATGGAAGGCAAAAGAAAGGATATGAAGTGATGATTAAATGGCCTGAAGGCAAAACCACTTTTTTTTATTGGAATACGAACAATCACTACGTTCGTAATATACGAAAAGACTGCACGAAAGACAGCCCAATCCATAATTTCAATCTCTTTGAAATTCGTAATTAATGAAATGGCGTCTATCAAGAAGCAACACCACCAAAAATATAAGCATTGTCGCTTCGAATAGATGCAATGACACGCCTAATTGAAGCGATGACGATTCGTATAGTAAATGACCTAGGGGGCATCTAACAGCGACACGCTTCTTATCGTAATTCGAGAAGGCAACACAATCAAATTTTCAAACTCCTCGAAATTCATAATAAACGAAACCCCGCTTACGTTAAGAAGCAACATCACTCTTAGTTGAAGCGTTGACGCTTCAATTAAGAAGCGATGACTCGTCTTATTGAAGCGCATGGAATATTAGGGCTAGTGCTTCGACATAGCGCCCTGAATATTAGGGCTAGCTGAGGTGCTACCGCTTTAAAAAATAAGCGACATGCGCCCGTTCATAAAGCAACAATGCCCTAAATATTAGGGCTAGGGCTTTGACCAAGCGACATGAATATTAGGGCTAGCTGAGGCGCTGTCACTTCTAATAATGGCCGACATGCGTCCCCGACCAGAATGAGAAAAGTAAAGATTGTATTCATATAAACGAGAAAAGTTGTTTGATGTTCTCCCTCTTCACGAAATTAAACGAAAGATATTGTATTCATATAAAGTGAGATTACTTATAAAAATATACAATAGAAGAAAGAAAAGAAAACCTAGAAAAAATCTAGAGAGACGGACAGACGCCAACACAACCGCTTGACACGCAATCAAGGGGGTGGAGAGTTGGGAGGGGGTGTTGGGCTAGGGGGTTGGGGTAGATGAGTCCCCCTTCGGACTGTGCCATAGTTGGCACAGCCGCCTCTCCAACTTCACAGAAATCACTCGAATCTCAGCCTCCTCCCTTTGAATGCAGTCCATCTCTCTTTGAATTCACCTCTCCTTCTAGGTCAAAAGCACGAGATTTTGCTCCAGAACCTTAACCTTCTCCTCCCTTTCAATGATACGGTCGAGGGCTTTACTAACCTCAGAAAGGTAATATTCTTCGGCCATGGTGAAGGGATTATCGAGTCAGAACGCAAAAGAAAGGGTATGGAATATAAGATGAAATTAATGGAAGACTAAACGACACTTTTTATTGGAATAAGAACAATCATTGCGGTAATAACTTTGGAAAAGACTGCGTGAAAAGACAGAACACTCCATAATTTCAACCTCCTTAAAATTCATAAAAATGATACACCACTTTCCGTCAAGAAGTGTCATCGCCCTTGTTTGAAACAATCGGCGGTGACGCTTCAACTAAGAAGCGCTGATGCTTCTAACAATAGGCGTCATGGGGAAGATCAAACAGTGAAGCACTTCTTATCGTAATTCGAGAGAACTTCATAGAATACGCATGACCAATGTAATAAATATGAAGCGCAAAGAATTAAGAAATCCTTGTGTGGCGGTAGTGCACCATAATTACTATAACAATTCTTTGAGATGATGTTGCCTGACAAATTGCTATTTAAAGGGCATCATAGCGCTCAGTTTTTTTTTTATCTTCTGTATCTCCTTCGATTAGCATTTCATCTTCCTTAGCCCATACTAAAATGCGTTGTAACAATTTGAGGAGGACTCACCGGCTCACGCGCCAGCGTTTTATCAGTTCCTACGATGGTTCGGTTATCGACATCCCGACGACAACGAGGTGGTTGTTGTCCTCGGCAACGAGCATGTTGCTGCCCCTCCCCTTGAAATAGTTATTGTCATTCCTAAAGATAATGACCTTCCTGTCATATTGGCTGTGGTGGGAGACCCCGAGCCCCTTCTTCTCCTGGCTTCAAAGTCAGTGCTGTTTCTCCCAGCTCCAGAGCTGCTGCATCTTCTTTCGCCTCCACTTCTTCCTCTTCTACCCCAGCCACAACCACTGCCGCCATCTCCAACTCAACTTCCTCATCCACCACCACCAGCATAACAAACTCTCAACATCCGCCTACACCTCTACCTTCATTTTCGACACTATTTCCACCTCTACCTCCTCCACTTCTGCCTCCTCCACCACCCCCTCCCCCCACTACCTGCACCACCACCTCATCCATCCCGCGACCCATTCCCTGCCACCACCTCCAACATTTCCATAAAATGTTGCATCCTCCCCCAACCAACCACCGCCATCACCATATCCTCTCATCCACCATATCCCCTTCCCCTTGCTCCTCCTCCCTTCATTCTCTTTCCTTCTTCCTCCTCGGCCTCAACCTCCTTATCTCCATTGTCTCGGCGTATCTTTTGTCGACAGTATAATCTTTGCTCCTATGGATCCTTGCGATGACCTCATCAAGGGCTGAATTAGGATCTGCTATATCGTATAATACATCAGAATTATGTTCAATTTTATCAGACCCATTTACGATATAGAAAGATAGTGTAAAGAATGATAATGTAAAGAAAGATGACATAAAGAAATAATTTTAATTTATGAATGAAATCTTTTTGCATGATTAGTAACTCTTTTTTAGTTGACAAATAGTTCTGAGTAATAAAAATGAAGCTCCATGAGTATATGAAAATATCAAACCACAAGAGTGTGTTCATGAAAAATTAACATAGTCAATGGTGTTAGGTTGAATCGCACGCACCTCATACATGTAGCAGCTTCGCTTCACAAGAAAGTGTCATCACTCCAAAACAGAAGTGTCATCGCTTCCACATACGAGAGCAGCCACGATCAACCCAGAGGATTCAAAATGGAGAACAGATGGAAGCAACGTCACTTCCTAAGCAAGGCGTCAGCGCGTAGCGTACGAGTCGTCGTCGCTATGAAGCTATAAAATCTAGAGGGAACTTGAAAGAAAAAGAATGCATAAATATTTTAACGCATGAAAACATAGTCTATCAATTCGCTTTCATAAAATTGAATCGGTGTGACTCTGTGAAACTTCACTTTCCATAGTCAATCCAGCGGAATGCAAATACACAATCGATCAAATAGACGCAAGGGGTTCTTTAAGGAAGCGCACACACTTCAAAAACGAAGTGCCCACGCTTTAAAAATCAAGCGTTATCGCTCCTCGCATGAGGCATCGTCGCTTCAGAATGATGATCACAAAACGTTGAAATCAATCCTTAAATAAATAATGAACACATAAAACAAAAAATTCAACACATGGAAAGATTATCATAGGTTATTCACATGATTCAAAATACAACTCGAGTCAGATAGGCGTAGAGGCTAAGTAAAGAAGCGTTAGCGCATCGAAAAAGAAGTGCCAATGAGTAAAAGACAATTTGACGCGCCCACGCTTTTGAAAAGAAGTGACCACGATTCGAATGCGAAGTGCCTGCACTTCCTACGCGAAGGGATTGCGCTTTTCATAAAATTGATTCATTGTGAATTTGTGATATCGCACTTTCCATCGTCCCCTATTTTGTTTAACTTTGTCTAGTAGTAGCCATCATCCAAGCCCTCTTTAGCGGATAAGTTATAATTTTATGACCCAACTCACCACAACCCTTACAATGGCGTCTCATCTTGTTTGATTGTTCAAAATCAACCTCCATTCCAGACTTTATTCTATCATTGTTGCTTGGCCTACTTTTGGTGGCACATCGTATTGGATCTCGCATTATAATATTGGCATGCTCTTGTGATAAAATTCCTTCGCTAGCCTGGGCGAAGCCTCTCGGAGAGGACGCGATGCTAGTGCATCCTTTATTATCCGTTTTCGTTCTAATGGTCTCTGCGCTTTCTAATAGTTTCATCATCCCTTCTAACATGTAATCCATCAAGTGATGCAATTTTATTCCCAACTGAATTAACTGCAGTCAAGCTTCTCTCACCTTCCATATTTTCATCGTAGATACAGAATTGGAATCCCCTTTCTCAGTGACCCCCAAACAAATAATACTGTATCTAACATCTTTCATCCATCGAGGTAGAATGTACTTAGAAGGAATTTGGTCTACCTTTTCCATGAAGTAAATGTGAAAAATGTGAGAACACAACAAACCCTCTGTCTAGAAGTGCTTGCAATCACAAGTGGCCGTGGCATCTCCACATTCGAAACAAATTTTGAATGTTCGACCGCTATCCTCTGTGACATTCTCACAACTTCTACGCACTTTGTATACAATAACCACCCCAACTTTCTCTTCGGCCACCTTTTGAGACTTAAAAGAGACAAACTTTCAAAACTCAGAGTGAAATCTATCGAACATGATTCTCATATACACAACAACGACATACCTCTCGATTGATTTTCCGAATAAGAGCTCTGGTGTCATAAGCATTGAGACGAGATCCTCCATATTTTCTTTATCGCGATGAGATTGGATGGCAAGATTGTATTGCTTGAAATTTTTCATCAAATTCGTCTGGGCATTGACATAGGAATCGAAGAAAGAATTTATACTTTCTCCGCATTACATAGTGGCCATATCGACCCAAAAGGAATCACTCAAGTAGCATGAAATCCATTTCCTTCTAAGCTTGTTTGAACCAAGTGTTGTCTTATACTGGAAACTCCTCGATAAGTTCTGCCCAACTCCTTTCGAAATCATCAGTTGTTTGACTGAACTTGCATTGATTATAATTTCTCCCAAAATTCTCAAACTTTAGATTCAGCTGACAGAGATGGTTCAATTTAATCTTTCCTATGTGCCATATGCAAAGGCGATGCGTAGTCCCTGGAAGAACTTCGGAGATGGTCTTGTTCATCTCATTGTATTTATCAATGATGATTGCATTAGATTTCTTATCACTCATGTACTTCAGCCACGTATTAAACAACCAAATGAATGTCTCATCACTCTCATCCACAAGCAACGCACATCCAAAAAGCGTCGTCTGCCAATGATGGTTGACCCCCATAAATGGGGAGAAAGGTAGCAGCAATTTATTTATTTTATAAGTGGTGTCAAATACGATCACATCACCGAAATATTGATACGCCATCCATGACCTGTGATCAGCCCAAAGTATATTATGCGTACGATATTCTTCATCTAGTTCGACTTCAAGGAAGAAACTACCTCCTTTATTCTACCTATCAATGAAGGTCTTGATCACAGTCATACACATCGGATGAATGTTATTCTCCTTTCTTATCTTTTTTCGGCAACCTTGAGTTTGTTGAGGGTTTACCATCACGTCAGCCTCTTCATCCAAACTCGACAAAATAGTAGAAATCTTCGAAGGAGGAATTATGCAATCAAATGCTCCTATGAATGATATACTTATCTCGGCCATCTTATTATGTGATCGTAGTTCTTTCACCTTCGTAGGTATATACAACCGATGATTATGCGACTTTCTAAATTTTATTACCTCCCATAACTTTTGGTCGTCGATCCTAATCTTCAACCTTGCCTCACATCTGCATCTGTTATCTTTTGAACATGTTATATCGATGTGTAATTTATGTTTGTCAAGCTGCTTGAACTCTTCGAACTAACATACATATTTTCTCTTTATAATCTCCCCCTTTGTGGATTTGTATGTATTACTTTTCCTAACGCCGAAACCAACTTTCTTGACGTATAAATTATAGAAATTATATGTCTCGTATTCATATTTAGATTTCAAGCCAATATGTGACTTCCATTCCTCGTTGGTATTCTCGGACTCTCCACAACTATCCAGCATTTCGATATCACTATCACAACCAAGTAAAACTCCTTCTAAAGAAACTGTCTCAGGGGTGACATTTAAATCAACACCACCTACATTAAATCCTCCAATGAAATCTATTATAGTCATACATTAGACAAAAAATAAATTAACAACGGAGTAATAAGGAAACCAATTCACAAGGAAGCGATGACGCAGACATACAAAGCGCCAATGCTTCAATATAGAAGCGATGACGCTTCTCACCCGTTGCATCGTCGCTTCCTATTGCAGACCATACGAAATGTCATCGCTCGTGGCGTAGAAGTGAAGGCGCATCTATGACCGCCTGTAACTCCTGTGCTTGAAGCATCGTCACTTCTAACTCGTAGCTACATCGCTTCTAACTCGTAGCGGTGTCGCTTCCTATCGCTTCACATAAGAAGCGTATGCTTCTACGTCAATTATAATTAATATATTTTTGAATACTTATAATTTTATGATCTCCACCTTGTAAATAAGTGAAGAGATTTATCAACTACGATTAGATAAGAAAATTGCTTCACATATGAAGTAATGTCGCAGACTATGTCGATGCGTGGCTGCCCGGGGGTAGAAGGGACAACGCATCTATAACATATATATTTGAATGTTTATAATTTTATAATCTGTAAGCTGAAAATAATACACAAAAAAGTCCAAACTTACCTCAAATATAACTCTTTTGCGCTTCTATCCAATATGAGCTCTAGAAAAAAGAGAAAATTGTCTCTTATGTGCTTCTATCCAGTCAGAGCTCCTGTGAGAGAGAGAAAGTTAGCTCTAGTGAGAGAGATAAAGTTGTCTCTTCTGCACTTCTATCCAGTCAGAGATCCTGTGAGAGACAAATTTTTCTCAGAGGCTCAGCTTTTTCATAGAGAGATTGTGCCCGGGGGTAGAAGGGACAACGCATCTATAACATATATATTTGAATGTTTCTAATTTTATGATCTGTAAGCTGAAAATAATACACAAAAGCGTCTAAACTTACCTCAAATATAACTCTTTTGCGCTTTTATCCAATATGAGCTCCAGAAAAAAGAGAAAATTGTCTCTTCTGTGCTTCTATCCAGTCAGAGCTCCTGTGAGAGAGAGAAAGTTAGCTCTAGTGAGATAGATAAAGTTGTCTCTTCTGTACTTCTATCCAGTCAGAGATCCTGTGAGAGACAAATTTTTCTCAGAGGCTCAGCTTTTTCATAGAGAGATTGTGCCCGGGGGTAGAAGGGACAACGCATCTATAACATATATATTTAAATGTTTATAATTTTATGATCTGTAAGCTGAAAATAATACACAAAAACGTCCAAACTTACCTCAAATATAACTCTTTTGCGCTTCTATCCAATATGAGCTCCAGAAAAAAGAGAAAATTGTCTCTTCTGTGCTTCTATCCAGTCAAAGCTCCTGTGAGAGAGAGAAAGTTAGCTCCAGTGAGAGAGATAAAGTTGTCTCTTCTGCACTTCTATCCAGTTAGAGAGACAAATTTTTCTCAAAGGCTCAGCTTTTTCATAGAGAGATTGTGCAGAGAAGCGCAAGCGAGAGAGAGGAAATAAAACAAGAGAGAAAAAACCTGTAGAAAGAGGGAAAGAGAGAAAGAACTTGAAGAGAGGAAATGAGAAGGAAGTTATACCATTTTTTGAATTGTTTTACCGTCATATCATGATAAGACATTCCCCTTAGGGCCTGCGCTTCCTCTATCAAGTATAGCCTCATTTTCCTACCTACTATCTAGTACCTACTTTACCTATCACTGTCAGTGGGAAAACCCTACGTGTCTGCTCCCCATTGGGGGGGCGTAGAGAAATCTCTAAGCCTGGGTGCATTTTTTCTTTTGCCATATATAAATATATATATAGATGCCCGGGGATATGCATCCAGGTGTAGAGATATCTCTACGCCAATTGATATGAGCGCGACACGTTGTGCCATTTTTGTGAAGTGATGGGTGGCATGGGGCCCACTTTATTCCCTTCCAGCCGTCATTCTTGACTTTTTTAAAGTCTATTTTTTTTCTCTATTTTTCTAAACAAGTGTCAGACTTACTTTTTCATGTATATTTTACTCAAAAAAGTGGCGCCAGATAGCGAAGCGCCAACACCCCGAAATGAAGCGCAAACTTACTTTTTAGAGGCGTCGGCACTTTGAAAAATAAAAAATAAAAATTATCGAAACTCCGACACCCCTAAAACGAAGCGCCGACGCTTCGTTTAGGGGAGCTGACACTTCCATAAAAAAATTGAAAAAATAAAATAAAATAAAGAAATCAGAAGCACCGGCGCCCCTCAATGCAACGTTGGCGCTTTGTTTTAGGGGCGCTGGCACTTCCATTAAAAAAAAATAATTTTCGAAGCGCCTACGCCCCTAAACGAAGAGCTAGCGCTTCCATAAAAATAAAAAAAAATTTAAATCGAATTCCCGGTGCCCCGAAATAAAGCGTCGACGCCTTTAAAACGAGGTGCCGACGCTTCTCTATAGAGGTGCTAATGCTTCGCTACCGGGCGGTGGACTCTCATAATTTTTGAGTAAAATATACCTAAAAAAGTAACTATGATACAATCTTAGAAAAAGAGAAAAGAGAGAAAAAAGTAAAAAAGTTTTAAAAGACTTCTAAAAAAGTCAAGAATGACGGCTGAAAAAAAATATAACTTTTAAAATATTTTAAAAGTTTAACCATATTTAATAAAGTGGGCCCCATGCCACCCATCACTTCACAAAAGATGCGCTGCGTGTCACGCCCATATCAATTGGCATAGAGATATCTCTACGCTTGGGCGCATTTTCCCCTTTGCCATATATATATATGAGGGCCGGGGATATGCGTCCTGGCGTAGATATATCTCTACGCCAATTGATATGGACGCGACATGTATTATCCTTTTTGTGCAGTGATGGGTAGCATGGGGCCCACTTTACTAACTAGGCTTACACTTTCAAAATATTTTAAAAGTTAAATACCCTTCCAGCCGTCATTCTTGACATTTTTAAAGTCTCTTTCTTCTCTCCATTTTTTCAAGAAAGTGCCAGACTTACTTTTTCAGGTATATTTTACTCAAAACTTCGACAATGATGGTATATCCCAAAACGAGGCAAACACCTAGATAGCGGTATTTGGAACCTCAATGGGCGCTAGCACCCGACACCGGTGCGGTCTGAGTCTCGGCACCTCGTTTTAGGAGCGATGACTCCTCTATATCGAGGTGTTGGCGTCTCGCTAAAAAAAATATAATTTTTTTTAATCGAAGTGGTGACGCCTCTATATAAAAGCGTCAGCGCCTCGGTGCTTCGAAAAAAAAAATTATCGAAGCGCCGACATCTCGATATAGAGGCGCCGACACCCCAGTGCTAACACCTCAATGCCGGGGTGCCAGAAATTCGCTGTCGGGGTGCCAGCTGTCACGGGGTCGCTCTTCAGCAACCTCAACCCGTGCGGCATCAAACGCCAGATGCGCTAAGTCAGCCTACTTTGGATACCAACAGTCGCGGGGGCGTCCTTCGACGCGCTTTGCCTTGCTACCGCATGTAATGAAGCCAACTAATCTTCTCATCAGCTCTGATACCACCCGCCTAGAAGACAGGAACTCCTTTCATGGTTACCTCTGTTTCGCAACCTATCATTCAACAAATCGTGCCCCTTACGACACGCTCACTTGCACCAATGTGCCTCGTGCTAGCGTGCTCAACTGAGTCCCACGCACCGTGCCTTCGTGTACGTTTCGAATTACTAGCACACGTCTATCCTTGGCCCACACATTGTCGTGCTGAACTGAGTCCCACACAGTGCTCAAGTGTGCTCGTGAGGTTGCCTAGCTGTATACACCGCGACGCGTAGTCCGGGGCCATACTTCAACCTCGCATTGGGTGACACACGAAATCGCTGCGTCGACGTCCTAGGCCCACCCTTTCAGATCTAGGAGACATTTGCGCCTCCTTTGGCAACGCAAAGCCCCGTGTGCGGGAGAATAGCTCTCAAGCTCCCTTCCCCTATATAAGGGTAAAACAGTAATTCAGCCCGAATGGCGGGAGAACCTCAAACCCCTTGATTTGACATACCGCAACGCCCCGCATCACTAGCCCAGCTAGCCATGTCGCGTCCGTGTCGCGCCAACTTCTTACCCCCATGCGATCGTGTCGCGTCCTCGTAGCGCGACCACGTCGCCAGGCCTTCCCAGCCCCATGTCGCATGCCCTCTTGACACCATATGTCGTGCCCTAGGCACCATACTGCAAGCTCGAGTATTGGCCCCGTCACATCCCCCACCACTCCATAATGTCAATGCCCTCGTTGACGCCTTATCACAATGAATCGACCCCACCAACTCCTCCCAGCCTATTAGTATCTCATATCTAGCCCCGAGGTTTGACACCTCCCCACTAGCTTACTTCCAATCTAGTTCTTAGGTCCACACCTTCCCACTAGCTCCCCAACATCACCCCTGTCGGGTCAACCTGGTTTCGCAGTCATAAGGCCCTCATATGTTAACTAGTTCAGGGATGTCGCATGCCCTCTTGGCACCACATCGCGTGCCCAGCTGACACCAATTAGCTCATTAGTATCATCTCTTCTGGATCGGATACAAACAGTCGCGGGGGCGTCCTTCGACTCGTTATCAACCCGCGCGGTGCCCCACTACCGCATGCAACGAAGCCAACCAATCTTCTCATCAGCTCTGATATCACCCGCCTAGAGGACGGAAACTCCTTTCATGGTTACCTCTGTTTCACGGCCTACCATTCGACAAATCGTGTCCCTTACGACACGCTCACTTGCACCAATGTGCCTCGTGCTAGCGTGCTCAACTGAGTCCCACACAGCGTGTCTTCATGTATGTTCCGAATTACTAACACACGTCCACCCTTGGCCCACATACAGTCGTGCTCAACTGAGTCCCACGCAGTGCTCAAGTGTGCTCGCGAGGTTGCCCAACCGTATGCACCGTGACGAGTAGTCCGGGATCATACTTCAACCTCGCATTGGGTGACACACGGCATCGCTGCGTCAACGTCCTAAGCCTACCCTTTCAAACCTAGGAGACACTTGTGCCCCATCTGGCAACGCAAGGCCCCGTGTGCGGGAGAATAGCTCTCAAGCTCTCTTCCCCTATATAAGGGTAAAACAATAATTCATCCCAAATGACAGGAGAACCTCAAACCCTATAGATTTGACATACCGCAACGCCACGCATCGCTAGCCCAGCTAGCTACGTCGCGTCTGTGTCGCACCCACATCTTACCCCCATGCGACCGTATCGCGTCCTCGCAGCGTGACCACGTCACCAGGTCTTCTCGGCCCCATATCGCGTGCCCTCCTGACACCACATATTATGCCCTAGGCACCATGCTGCAAGGTCGAGTATTGGCTCCGACACACAGCACCTCGCTATCGAGGTGTCGGCACTTCACTGCCGAAATGCTAGCGCTTCGCAACCGGACGCTTACATTTTTTGAGTAAAATATACTTGAAAAAGTAAGTCTGACACTTTCTTAGAAAAATAGATAATAGGGATAAAAGAAAGAGACTTTAAAAAGACTCTTAAAAAAGTCAAGAATGACCTCTAAAAAGGAATATAACTGTTAAAATAGTTTAAAAAGTTTAACCCTAGTTAGTAAAGTGGGCCCCATGCCACCCATCACTTCACAAAAAAGGCACTACATATCAGGCCCATATCAATTGACGTAGAGATATCTCTGCACTCGGGCGCACTTTCCCCTTTGCCCATATATATATGAGGGTCGGGGATATGCGTCGAGGCGTAGAGATATCTCTACGCCAATTGATATGGGTGCGACACGTAGCGCTCTTTTTGTGAAATGATGGATGACATGATGCCCACTTTACTAATTAGGGTTACACTTTTAAAATATTTTAAAAGTTAAATACCCTTCCTGCATTCATTCTTGACTTTTTTAAAAACTCTACTCTCTATTTTTCCAATAAAGTATCAGATTTACTTTTTCAGCTATATTTTACTCAAAAAATGTGACCGCTCGATAGTGAAGTGTTAGCACCTTGACAGCGAAGCGCCGACAATCCGATAGCGAGGCGTTGGCACCTCGACGCCAGGTTGTCAGCGTCTCGTTTTAGGGCCGTAGGCCAGCGCCAGGGTGCCAGCACTTCACCACTAGGGTGCTAGGGCTTCGTTACAGAGCGCCCACATTTTCTCAGTAAAATATACCGAAAAAATAATTCTAACACTTAGAAAAAGAGAGAGAAGATAGAGAAAAGAAAGAGACTTTAAAAATACTTCTAAAAAAATCAAGAATGACGACTAAAAAGGAATATAACTTTTTAAATATTTTAAAAGTTTAACATTAGTTAGTAAAGTGGGCCCACTACAAAAAAAACAAGATTATTAGCAGCAGCCAAAAACTGTCGCTATTAGTGTTATTTTTTATAGTGGCCCTATGGCACCCATCACTTCATCAAAAAGGCGCTATATATCGCCCCCATATCAATTGGCGTAAAAATATTTTTACGCCCGAACGTATTTTCCCCTTTCCATATATATATATATATATATATATATATATATATATACACTACTGGTAATAAAACCTGGCCAATACTTATATGTGCGGATAAGATTGTATCAGGGTGGTAGTGGTATTGGGCCACTATAGGTCAATATTGATTGATAGTCTCGGTATGAGTGGTATTGTCTCGATATCAACCGTTACTGACCAATATAACACTATTGTTTTAACTTTATTAAAATAAAAAATAGAAGGATTTGGTATAACTATCTCGTATCCACGTCGGCCAATGTTGGTTCAAGATGCACGCACTCTATCCTATTCTTTGCTCCTACCTTCCATCGGACGGTTTCATTTGAGGCTTTTCCAAAGGGACAGACTCTCCTGACCGTCAATGGAAACACCAAATTAATATTTAAATGATTATACACCATTAATAGTTTAAGATATGGGTGATTTAAACGTCAAAGTGATAGATCAAAGATTGTAAGTGCAGCAGGCTCAAAATTGTTTTAGGAGATTTAAACCATCCGATTTATAGACTATATTATCAATTATTGTTTTTAGTTTTAATGTACGATATTAAAATTCATCAATGGGCTAGTTTACATCCACTTATTGGTATGTTTCATTTGATAGATTGCCACTATGACAATTTAGATTGGTCTTAGATATATATTATAAAACATAATAACAAATCTCACTTCAATGGTATGAGATAAAAATCTGAGTTTAAACCAATTAAACACTATCTAGTGTTTGAATTAAGACGCTCAGGAGAAAACCTTGGCTCAAGACGATCACCAGGTTTGCAGCATTCCCTCATCAATCAAGTGACAATAAGTAAACAATCAACCAATCAACGGTTTAGATTTCACAGGACCCAAACAGGGTTCTCCTAAACGGACCTGATTTATTTCCCTTTTGCGAGAATCAAATAAAGTCCATCTAACACCGTCCAGTTCCCAATGGCTAGATCATTCATAGCCCCATAAGCATTAACTTTTAAAGAATCAAAATAAAGAGACGAGTCTAAGAGCATCTTACATCATCTAGTCTAGAAGATGAACGGTTGTCCTTTATTCAGATGTCCTTGTTTTTCTCGTGTGAGCATATGCTATGCCCCCATGTGAAGTCCAAACCTATATATTTGAAGTCAATCAATGCATGTGAGCATCATTATCATTGTGCCCACTCATTTGCCAACATGGAATCTTCTTCACAATTATCAAAAAAGCATACCATATTATTGGGGTGGATTTGACTAGGTTCTCTTTGCTGCTTTTGTAACTTTCCTGCTCCGGTAATGATCAGGAACCTTTATTTTCAACCCTAGATACGCTTTTATCTTAGTTGTCACATTCTACTCCAACTCCAAAATCTGTAGACATCTCCCTTACTTTGCATGGTCAAGATGGATGAATGGTTTGTCGTTGTCAAGGTCATTGCTTCAAGTATTCAATTTTAACTAAATTTTTTATATTTATTATGCTTAAAATTTGTGTTTGTTATGTCAAAATATTTTTATAAATTTTTTTTTTTTTTTGTGTATTGTTTCGTGATTTGAAATAACATAAGTGAAGTCCACAGCGAGCCGCTACCACAGTCTATTATGAGAAATTGACAGCGCGCTATATATAAGAAAACAGAAAGGATAAAGAAAAGAACAGTCACAACCTACTATGGTATGTCGCAGCCTGTTGTGTATATGAAAACAGAAAGGATAAAGAGAAGTGCGGTCACAACCCGTTGTGGCATATATCGCACTCCATTGTGGTGTATACTGCAGCCTACTATGGGTTATACCACAACGCTGCAAACCCACGAATAACACATTGTGATTTTTGTTTTAAAATGACTTTTGAGGGTCTTTTTTACACTTTCATTTATACATCTTTTAGGAAAAGTTAGGGTTTTAGAACTAAACTTATTTTTATATCTTTACTTAATTAGAATTAGCTCTAAGTGACCCAAGTTGTCTTTTCTTCTCCCCCCTTTAAAAACTATTTAAATTGATTTCAATCTTCAAAACTTTCAAAGGTTTTCTTTCACCTTCACCATTTCCATTTCACCACCTTGCCCAAGTGTTTTGGGTGTTCATCTATCTTGTCTTGAGGGATTCAAGGTGAACCGTTATGTGTGGATATCAACGGTTGTTGCCAAAGGGATTTCGGTGTGTGGATTATTGCCTTGAGGGGTTCGAGGTGGATTGTTGTGTGTTCATCAACAATTTATTGAAGTGATCAACTTCGGAAGCTATAGAGACGATTTGAGATGTATCGTTGGATTGTTTTGGGGTTTGATAGGCATGCGTTCATTATTGGTTTATCACTCATACTCATTGTAATAGTTTGTTTCATAGTGGATTTGTTTGTTCGGACTACGGTCTCGTGATTTTTTTCAGTGATTGAGTTTTCCATGTAAAAATTCGTGTGTTGTACATATTGTGTGATTGTAATATATAATCCCTAGATAGTGTAAAAATTAATTGGATATTCGCTCGTGTAAGAAATTTCAATTGGTATAAAAGTCGGGGCACTTGGATCAGATTCTTTTTTAATCGAGTGTTCAATGGCGTATCCGGGTAATTTTGACGCACTTAGAGAAGGTATTTTCACCATACGACTGCCTTTGTTTGATGGCCATAACTCGGATCGGATTCTTTGCATGGATGATAATGATAATTTCTTGGTACGAAGCTCAATGATGTTGTCAATGGCTCGTTTTACTTGGGAGAAGAGATCCCGCCACACAAAATTGTCGGAAAGATCCTTCGATCGTTGCCTGAAAGGTTTAGACCTAAAGTGACGGCAATCTCCGAGAGTAAAGACATCGATAGGATCAATATTGATGAGCTTGTTGGCTCTCTTCAAATATATGAGTCTAAAATTAAAGGTGAGCAAAAGGAGAGAAGTGTTGCTTTTAGATCCTCAAAGAAGAGTGAAGTGAATGGTGAAGGTGAAATTGATGATAAAAAAAATTGTCATGTTTGTAAAAAAGCATAAGAAATTCTTCAAGAATAGAAAGACTTCGAGAAAGTCTTATAAATAATCGAAGGGGTCTACTAAGAAACCCCATAAGGAACCATTAGAGGAAATCCAATGCTTCAAATGTCGCGGCTATCAACATTTTACTTCTGAATGTCCCAAGAAGAAAAAAATTATTGGGAAACCGAAAGCCATGACCATCGCACAAGAAGATAAAAGGAGTGAAGAGAATTCTTTCGATGAGTCTGATGGGTATATGGGTTTCGTGCTTTGTTTACTTCCATTCATGAGGATACTCAAGATAACTCATTCACTATTTCAGCATCTTTGGGTGATGAGATTGATGAAATGGATATTAATGATGTCTATAATGAGCTTTACCTTGAGTATATTCAATTAAACAAAGACAAGGTGAATCTAATCAAAAAAGTGTCTACGCTTTCTACCTTGTGTGTGATGAAATGTGTGGAATGTGATGCTTTAAACTGTAGTATGATAGCTTGTGATAAGGATATACTTGGATTAAGAGGCAAGATCAAATTTTTGGAATGTGATGGAGCTGAGTATCGCTCCAATTTCAATAATCTTGTCCTTGAAAATAAAAGGCTCAAGAAAAAACTTTTAAATGAGAGAGTAACCCTTGATAAATTGATGAATGCAAGGGTTCACACTCAAAAGGCTTGGGATGCCAACAAGGTTTGGAATGATAAGACCGGGTTGGGTTTTTCTAATTTGAAATCCTCTGGTTCCGGGAGCAAATGAAAAGGAATCATGAAGGATGCTCCCATAACCCCCGATATTAGAAATAATAAAGAAAAAAATTAGTCTACCTCCACTCTTGCCTACCCCTTCGTTTCCCCCAAGGGCTAGTGGCAAAAAGGGACCTACTTGTTTCTACTATAATAGAAAAAGACACATAAATCTTACGTGTCTCATTAGGAAAGTAAACCTTTTTAGCCAAAAGCATGACAAGGAAGTGATTTAACGATTGAGGGCTCTAGGTGATCTAATGGAGTGGAAATAGGTGAAGAAAAATAATGTTAATGACTTGGTTGCTCACACTGCTCTACAAGCTTTTGAGCCTTCAAAGTAATTTCTTCTTTTTTGAAGTAGTTCCTTGTTTTATTGTGTTTTATCTCTTGTGGATATATTCAACCTCTTTTTTGTAGTTCGTTTTTTTTTTCCGTCTTCTTTTGTAAGTTTCTTCCCTTTGTTTGTAGTGCTCTATTAAAAACTTTTGCTCTGAAATATTTTGGGATATAACTATTTTATGTGATGACTTTTGGAGTAAGATTAATCTTGATGCAGGTCTTAAGTCTTGAATATTGTTAAGTTAACATGTCTTCATACTAAGTCATACTCGTGTGTTTATTTTCAACCTATCATTGACACACCGTCATATGTTGAATGTTTTCATAAACTCATTTCATTTCCACTCTTGAAAATTGTTGTGTTCTTTCATATATGGACTTTGCTAGCAGTGACTTTAGAATTCTTATAGTACCTCATGTGGTTATGTGAATCTCTCATTACCGCTAAGTGATCACATTAGCCACCTAACTTGTGTAAGTTGGTGCATTGCTCACTAGAATATGTGAGATATATTTTATTAGTCGGAACATTTTTTTTTAAAAAGGGAGTAAAGGAGATATTTGCTAAAAAAATGAGAGATGTGATTTGAATAGTATAATATATTTTGTGGTGCTCTTGTTTCATTATTGTCCTATTCCCCATGGTATCTTATGTCTTATGAGCCAAAATTATGTGTTTGATACCTGAGTCATCACATTGTGAGAGCTACCCACTGCAAGCAGCTTGGACTACCTTGCCGAGCGTCTTACTAGCGTAAGCACTTTGTCTATAAGTTTGTTGTATATGCATGAGAAGCAATGATAACATGTGTGACTCATTGTGAGTGTCCTGAAAATCACCTCTGAGCAATGCTCTCATATTTTAGCTTGTCATTTCCTAGTGTATGTTCATCATAATTTGAACTAAATGTTTTAAGAATGAAATGAAATGATTTTTTTTTAATAATGTTTGATTTCTATGTCTTGGTCTTTGTTTGTCTTGAAAATAGTCTCACTTGTAGTATGCTTTGTATGAATGTTGTATGCGTAACATTACTTTTATTGCTCAACCTCGCTGAGTTCTATTTTGATCCGCAAAATGCTTCATTGAAATCTAAATGTCACATTACACCTCATTCATACGTTTTCTCTTTGAGCGCTATATCTATATCTTGTCTTCTCGCTATAAATTTTTTATTTTTCTATATTAAGCTTTGCTCCTCTGTTGACAGCGAGCTGCCACGTCTGTCTTTTTTTATGAGTTGGTGGCATGTTGGCTTTTTCATCTATTTCTTGTTATTGATCTTGGTAGTTGTTGAACTGATCCCTAAAAGTCTTTAGTATTTTTTGTGTTTACCATCTTTTGCTAGGATGAATTTGTCTGAGTGATTTTTTAGATTTTTTATCTTGATGATGTGCATTTATTTTCTTATATCTTTTCATCATCATATATATATCATTTTCATTGTAGGCACCTATCACATTATAACAAAAAGGGGGAGATTTAGATGTTTACTTGCTATATATATATATATCCTTTGGATGATGTGAGGGTGCATGGTTTTAGTTATCTTGATCTACTGCATATACTGTTCTTGTTATCATCATTATGTATTGCAACATTCCTTTATCACCTTCTGATAAAAAGGGGGAGAGAATGTTTGATTTTATTATTATATTATTATTGGTTTTGGATGTGTTGATCTGGTTGTTTTGCAGGTGATTAATCAAGACTCATCTTGACTTATGATAGGCATAGATTTAGGGAAAAATCAAGTGTCCACGTATTTTCCTATTTGTTTCTTTATGTAGATCAATATATATGATTAGTTGGGTCATACTTGATGAAATTTCATTATATTTTGTTGTAAACATTGGTTTTGTCGTAGAATGTGACAAAAGGAGGGATTGTTAGATCTTGTTGTCACATTCTACTCCAAAATCAGTGTAGATCTCCCTTAGTTAATTTGTCTAGCCAAGATAGATGATTGGTGTGTTCCTCATCAAAGTCATTGGTTCACATACCCAATCCTTAACCAAGTTTTCTATATTTTTTGTCCTTAAAATTTGTGTTTATTATGTCAAAATAATTTCAGGGAAAACTTTTTTATTTGTGTATTGTTTCGTGATTTGAAGCAAGCTAGGTGAAGTCCACAGCGAGCCGCTATCACAATTCGCAATGAGAAATTGGAAGCACGTTGTGTAAAAGAAAATAGAGAGGATAAAGAAAAGAGCAATTGCAGCCCGCTGTGGTGTATCACAACCAGCTGTGTATAAGAAAACAGAGAGGATACAGAAAAGTGCAGCCACAGCCCGTTATGGGTCCCACTGCGAACCCACGAACAACACATTGTGATTTTTGTTTAAAAATAACTTCGGAGGTCTTTTTGATACTTTCCTTAGTACACCTTTTAGGAAATGTTTTAGGACTAAGCTTATTTTTGAATCTTTACTTATGACTCAAGTTGTCTTATTCTTCTTCCCCCTTTGAAAATCATTAAAATTAATTTTTAATCTTCAAAACGTTCAAAGGTTTTCTTTCACCTTCATCATCTCCACTATTGTAACTTGCCCAAGTGTTTTGAGTGTTCATGTATCTTACCTTGAGGGATTTGAGGTGAACCGTTGTGTGTGGATATCGACGGTTGTTGCCCAAGGGATTTGAGTGTGAATTATTGCTTTAAGAGACTCGAGGTGGATCGTTGTGCATTTATTAACGATTGATTGGAGCGATCAAGTTCGGAAGTTATGGAGACGAATTGCGATGTATCGTTGGATTGCATTATGGTTTGATAGGCACTCATTATTAGTATATCACTCATACTTATTATAATCATTTATTTCATAGTAGATTTGTTTGCTCGAACTATGGTCCAACAAATTTTCCTGTGATTGGATTTTCCACGCATTGGGCGTATTGTGTAATTGTAATTTATAATCCCTAGATATGGTAGGAATGAATCAGATATTTGCTATTTCAGGTTCTTCCTTGGATCTTGAGATCATGGGCTAATTTATAATCCCTAGATATAGTAGGAATGAACCACATATTTGCTATTTCAGGTTCTTCCTTGGATCTTGAGATCATGGGCCTATCATCACACGGTCAAATATTGATTCCATCAAGCACACATCCCAAAAAGTGATTAAAAGCTATGTTTGAGGTAGGCCCATGATCATATTTGTTTTTCATAATGTGTCTCATATACGATCAAAATCTGACTGTTTGATGGTAGATCCATGATCTCAAGATCCATTGTCTTGAAGATTGGAGTCACAAACGACCCCCATACGGTTTTAACACGTGAAACCTGGGATCTTTGGCTGAAAATAAAGGTACCCAATAATTTGTAATTAGAGATCAAATCGACTTGAAATTGAGTTGGGTCCCTCTGCTCAGTACCGTGAGTGCAATTTTACATGGAGATATCGATGGTATAAGGGTGTGATGATGGTGATGATAATGATTAATCGGATGTGGAGTTAATAGAGATCGAGAACCGTCCATTTAAGAAGATGAGTTTAATATACAGAAATAGAGAATCCATGAAAGAGATTACAAATAAGTGTGTTAAAATTATATAATTCTACAATATCATAGAAGTGTTACAGAGCTTGCTGATGCAGAGGTTCTGATAAAAGTAAAATAAAATACAATCCATCTACAAACCATATTATCTGAATCTCTGATTGGGAAAATATGAGACTCAAATGAATCAAAATTAAGAACTACAATAATACAAAAAGAAAAATAAAGAGGGAAACTGAAATCTAAAAAAGGGTACTTTCAGTATGATACCCGAACCATGCCCGTGATGCGCCGCCCGCATAGTACACATAGATGGCAGCGTCCGCATGCCATCCATGCGTCGCTAGATTTCGAGCTCCCGGGCTTACATCTGTAATGTCGTGTGTACTTTTACATTCTCTGAGTCATTCTTGGATGGACCCAAATGCCATGAGTGCTCTCTGCATTGAAAAGAAAATTTGGTCGTCGAAGAATTGCTGGACAAACCAACAGCATCAGATCCAAGAGCTAACTCCGACGATTTGTTGCAGGCGACATACGGTGCCACATTAGCCACTCTGCATTGAAAAAGTATAATTTCATAAGATTTTTGAGTTTATTGAAGAGAGAATTAAAAGGAAAGAAAATAAGGGAATTATCCAGTGCTCTCTGCATTGAAAAATAAGGGCTCTTGATGGTTGTCTGAGGAGAAGAAAAGTCCTATTTATAGCTGTGGCGTGAGCATGCATGCCTACCCTCCTGGACCGAAACCCAACCATGGGCATCTTAGATGCCCAACAGTCTGCAAATCTCACTGATAAAGAGATCCTAACCATCCAATCAGGAACTAAAACTTGCAGCCCACTCGTTTAACCCAATCATGGGCATCTTAGATGCCCAACAGCAGTGCAAATCTCACTAATAAAGAGATCCTAACCATCCAATCAGGAACTAAAACTTGCAGCCCACTTGTTTATTCACATAAAATAACTCCACAAGAAGGCTAAATTCGCCTTCGGAAGTGGCAGGGACTTGGATTTCAATTCCAAAAGCAGTTTTGATTGGGTAATACAAAGACCTAGATAAGTCTTGGTATTGAAGCCCAACGATACAAATCCGTATCTGTTCATAACGACTGGAACAAGCTTATATGGGGCATTTTTCACAGGTGTATCACAAATTTGTATTGGAAAATACTTATCTTATATATATATATATATATATATATATATAGAGAGAGAGAGAGAGAGAGAGAGAGAGAGAGAGAGAGTATATATCACCAACTTCTTTTCAAAGATAAAGAATGACTACCGACTGAGCGAGAAGCTCATTGCAGCCCACCAGGAATTACAAAAACAGGTAGGGAAAAATGATTCCTCTGCGCTATATATAGTTCCTAGGGTGGGGTCGGTCAGTGTTGAATTAGCTCGAAAGCCCCATAGGCCATGTACCCATATTTCATGCCCAAGGTTAACATGACCAAAGAGGAAGGGAAAAGTAGAAGGCAACGAGAATTCTAGCATTATATATGCATATGCTTTTCTCTCATTAACAAAACATAATCAGCACAAAAAATTACCTCTCCTTGCGCTTCTCCAGGAAGCGGGCCAATGATGCTTTGCGTGCCTGAGGTACCGCTGCAGAGATAATATAATTGATTCAATAAGGTGACTAGAATAATGGTAATTCTAAAATTCTATGCACCAGGTCAACAAGTGTGCTAAGTGTGGCTTCATGGAAAAGGGGCCTACAACTGTGGATCCCAGGTGCCCTTCCACAACCAATAGAACTCATCTACTATAATTATTTGTAATGGTGTGTGTGTGACCATACCTAATCCCCATATAATTATTAAGGATATTATAATTATATACTATAACTCAATACAAAGTGACAAAGTACAGATACGCATTTAATATGGTGTGTGAAAAAGTCCGTAAAAAAATAGTAAAAAACGGAGAAGTCTGGGGAAAAAACTTGATAAAAAGGAAATCATTAAAAGTTTAAGAAATATAAAATATATTTGCATTAAAAATTAATTTTTAATGTTTTATTGCCTTTTAGCATAATAATACTAAGTTGAATATTAATATCAACTATGAAGTGATATTGGGATAATTAACATCCATGATCCATCCATAGGCAATTATACATTCTAAGGCAGTAGCACAAACATTAAAAGACAACTTTAAATCTACACTGAATAATCAAAGTCAATAACCACAAAAAAATTATTGGTTTGAGCTTTGCGGGTCTTGTGTTTTGAAAAGAGTTTAAAAGCTCGTGCTTTTAAGTAATTTAAAAGGGAAAAGGTAAATAAAATAAAAGGGTTTCATGCTTCTAAGTTTTAGTTTCCTTCTCAAGTATATTAAAAATACGGAAAAATACAGGAAACATGAATTTAAAACGTGGAAAACACGTTTTAATAAAAAAAAAAGTGTTTTAACAAAAATTACGTGTTTAATAGGGGTTTCATACGTTGTAACAAAAATAAGAGTATTAAACTTGTATTTTTCAAAAACACAGACTTTGTTGTCATAATGATTCAATATATAATCAGACTACACTTCAAACAATTATGGCCAGTAGCATATAAAATATCAAACGATTCACCCAGTGTTTCTATAATCCAAATAAAAAATACAACCGGACAAAGAGAATTAGATTTCTTACCTCTTGGCACAAGAGTAGCACCAGCAGAACCTAGATTAGGGACAATTGTCTGAGGCTCTGATTGGCTGGAGGGAGCCAAAGATCCTCCGCTGGTTTTTGTGGTCATAACTTCATCTGTGTTACTTGATCCGCTTGCCGACCGAGGACATGACTGTGAAGTAACTGAAATTGGATTTGAGAGAGCTGAGGAAGGCGATGAGCCATGGCACTGGTTGACATGAGCAGCATCTCCAGATGCAAGTTTCGGGGGTTCCTGGACTTTTGGATTCGAGGAGTTTCCAGTCAGAGAGGACCCAGTCCCCGCCAAGAACATAATCGCTTGAGCCTGAATGAGGATGCCCGATAAAAATTGAATAAGTAAACAGCTGAAATAAAAGGTTGATTGATCTACCCATTTCAATAGATTAGATGTATATGAGTCTAACAATCTACACTTTCAAATTAAGTAAAAGTATTTCAAAAATTAAGGTGCCTCAATGAAATATTTTACATAAAATTGCAAAATTTATGGTAACAATTACCATACCTTCTCCAGTGGGACATTCTCGTAGACGTTCACTGTGCCCGCATAAAATATGGTCATTTGTGCAGGTGCAGGTGAGGACTTGGACGTATTCCTACTAAATAAGACATCCATTTTAGTTGGAGAGTTGTCGTTTATAATGAGAGATCTTAAAAAGGGATCCAAATTCACATACTCCTAAAATTTAATTACCTCGGAGTAAATGACCCAGTCACGGAACCCAAAACAGGAGCAACCGAATGAGATGTCGTAACAGGCATTCCGCCAAAGGGCTGTTGCTTCATGGGCGTCAGCATCATATTGGGACCTTTAGAAACACCATGAACCTTGAAGAATGGACTGCTCATAGCAACAGGGATAGAATGGTGTGAAACTGGAAATGTTCTAACTTCATGCAAGTGATGGGTCGAAACAGCATGAGCATCTATAGATTGAGATGGATAAGGTGGGGGGATTGTGAATTGGGCCCCTTGTCTATCCAGATTAAAGCTTTTCTGGAAACAAAATGAAAAAAAAAAAAAAAAATCAGTTCAGGATAAAGTAAACTAATCAAATTTTATTTTAAACCTCGAGCTAAATTAATATTTTGCAGTTCTCCATTTTCGAAAGGTCTGTGTAGCAAACCTGAGATGCGACAAGGGAGGGCTTAGGATTGCTGTCAAAGGCATCTACAGACGATACGAATTGAAAACCGGAAGATGTAATCTGATCAAATACGTTCTTTTTTTGTCTCTCCTCTTGTGTGCCCTGGAAAGACATGAATTGCTGCATGGGTGAGGCCTTGTTTGAGAAATGCCACTGCACGGTGGAACTCCCCATGAACACTGAAAGCGGAAAAGATGAAGGAGTTGCATCAAAACAAAATATAAAATTGATAACCAATTTCACCATCACCCATCAAGAGCCTTAATACTTTTAATATGGAACAAATAACACGCCAAAAGCTATATCATATTAAAAGAAAAGGGGGTAGATAGGATGCCTCTACCTAATTTAATTATACTTTCCATATAAAATAATGTCAAATCTACATATACCCATCTTGAATCTTCAATTTCTTAACTTGAATTAATAGCTAATAAATACAACATACTAAGAACTTCTATATAGAATATAGTGGTAAAATTGAAATTTGAGAATTGGATTACTCGGTGAAATTCGTGATTCAGGAAAAAATTGTAAAAAATACAGGACTAAACAAATATTCATTGAGGCCAAAAAATTTAAATTCAAGAAAATTCGGTAAAATTTGGAGAAAAATTAGGAAGAGATATTAGAAAATTATAAAAACTTAAGACTTCTCATATTTGGTTGGAGACTAGGATTTTAAAAATAGAAAACAAAAATAAAAGTTTAAATTAAGATTATGTTGCTAAAGTTAATTAATAATGAAAATAATAGTTCACAAAAAAATTGTTATTGAGAGATGTAAAATTCGCTATAATCCTAATGTTTAGATATATTTAAAAAATATGCAAAACTTTCAATAATTCATGATTAAATAATCAAAAAAAAATTTGAGAAAAAATTCATGATTCAAATATTAATTATTAAAAAAAAAATAGAGAATTTTGTTATCAGGTACCCAAATAAATATAGGACAAATATTAGATTCTAAGATATCAGTGTCAAATATCTTTTTATTCAATGCATCGAATCTTGATGTTATTAATCTCTGTCACAAAATCCTCAGAATTAATCAAAATTTAAAAAAATCTCAAACTTTTTGCCGAATACTCGTTTGATTCCTCGTTTCTCCAAATTTATCTCGAATTTTCTCATGATACATGCTTTAATCATACTTCGAATTATTTTTTTATGATTGTAAATTGTTACTGTGTCCTTAATTAAGCCAATGGATCAAAACATCATCACCCACAGATAAAAATGCCCTATAGAATTGTGTGATTATGGATTTGTAGCCAGATTAAATTGTCTTACATAAATATAGATGTTCTATAACAAAATTTTCCCTAATTTCACCAATTTTTATAAATTTTATTAATGCGTTTCCTCTTCTAAAGAAACTATCTACTGATCCCTATCACCATCAAGGTGGCAGTCCCGCAATCTCCACCATCAACCGGTGCATGTAACCTTCAATCCAGACCGTTAATTTGCTAAAGTCCAATCAATTGTTTGATTTTCATTGATCTGTAACCATCACCAAAAAAAGCCTTGCGATGACCTTATAATCGATAAAACTGAGAGATATTACCCATCTACGATATCAATCGATTGGATGGTCTGGATCACCCTACATATACACCCATATATAGCTAGTGATGATGAACACCATCTTCTTCCATGGTGCTAATCACCATGTGATCAAATCAAGCTGGATCCTAAAACAAGCAATTTTAGTTTGGCTTTTCTGACTTCTTGATGCTTAAAAGCTCGTGTGGCGCACGTTAATAGCGAGCTCCCACTCCGTGCACATTAGCAAATACAACCCCCCCACTTCCAATAAAAAAAAAAATCAGAAAATAATTATGCAGTGCAATTTTAAAATAAAGTTTAAAAAAATCGGCGGATATCAGCAAAACCCACAAAATAACTTTTTTTTATTGTAGTAAACCCTTTTAAATCTATATTATTAAACGCCCAAATACCCAAAAAAACACAGCAAGCAATTTTTATTTTATAAGAAAAAAAAAACCATTTTAACAATTAAATAAATAAATAATCGACACAAAAATAAAACAGATGAACACATACCAGTATCCTTGCAGCTCTCTTTAATCTCCTCCTTCATCATTCCAGACGAATCTTTCGAAATTATACCGAAAAAGTCCCTCTCCATACCACAGAATTAATTTTTTGTTTCCGAAAAACTTCGAAATTTATATCTAAATTACGAAAATGACCCTACTCTCTCACTCTCTCTGCAAGCGAGCTCAAAAACCAGAGACAAAAAATGATGTTATCTTTGCAGAGAGACTTGTGGTTTATTATACGATTGGTGAGTTAACTAGACGCAATCTCAGCCGTACGATCCTCGAATCCCCACCAGCCGATTACTGGACCACCCGGTCGTTAACCGGTTTAGCCAATTCCAACCCACGTGCGTCGATGTGAAAACAACACGTTCAAACCGCGTCTTTTATCAAGTACAACTTATTCGGAAAATATCAGGTGTATGACAGCAACCGTCTTAATTAATATAGTCGGTGGTTACAGCCACAAAATGTAGACCCTACTATAGCATATATGTTTTTTAGGTTCATATGCTTTTCACTCAATATTTCCTTCTCAAATATCCACCACTCTTTCGACACGTCATCGGAGATTCGCGCACGTGAACTATTAGGAAGAAGGCACGAGTAAATAAAGAATGACTTGCTGTTGGATCCTAGTTATTATTGGGTAGTTTGTCCGGAGCAGGGAAGATGGTGATGAGGTCATTCGTACCGTATATATTTGAAAGGCGGTGATAAATTGCATTTGGACCTGACCATTACCCTGGTTTATCTTACAAAACGCTCATACACTAATTATATATATAATATGTGGTTATTGCAAATTATTTTTTCATTGAAAGAAAAAAATAACACCTAAGCTTTCTCTGATATTGTTGATTGGGTCAGATCAGACGATAGAGATTGTGTTTCACCCTGATCTTTGATACAAAGGACCTTAAGATCATGTCTCACCTATCATTCGATCAATTTTTCATTTTACATCTGACATATCCCCAAAAAGTGTACCTTATGTGTAATGATACACATAATGCTCAAACTTGATTTTAAGTCATATTTTGGAGATTTGTAATATGTGAAATAAAAAATTGACCTCTAATAGGTGAGACATGGTGTCAAGATCCATTCTATAAAAGATCAAAGTGAAACACAATCTCTATCTTCGGATCGGACCCAATCAATGATTTTAAGGGGTATGTGAGATTGGTGCTATCATAAAAGGCGTGAGTGCGTTTAGAGCTATCCAAATAACAATGCTTCTTATCCTCTAATTGCCTCCACGTGTCTCGACAACATAGGCTAGAACGTGGTTTACATTATAAAACAACGGCCATTTGGGAATTAGACAATAGGGTCCAAAACTTTTGACTTCTTACTTTACATAATCAATTCTATCTCTTTTATTTATATATATATATATATATATATATATATATATATATATATATATATGAGGCCTTCTACTTTTCTTAAAACCTATGCATGTGCATTTTATTTAATTTTATCATATAAAAAAATGCTCTTTAATTTTTTATCTCACACTAGTAAAGTGAGGTATCCTAGCTAACATATCGTGTAATAACGATTTATGACCAATCTAAATTACTCGGACAGCAATCCATTATTGTAAAATATTTTAATAAAAAAATTATGTCCCTATGTAGATGTGAATCATCTGATTGGTGTGTTTGAACATCAGCTCACCCGTTAAACTAAACACAATGATTGATATTAGAGTGCTCAAATTGGATGATTAAAACCTCTCAAAAGATATGATTGTTCAGCCCACTGCCTTTTAACTTATGATCTATCACTTTGCTGGTGTGGATTACCGACACCTTGAGCCTATCAATGATATATGATCATTTAAACACTATTTTGGTGGTTAAATAACGGTCTATGAGACCTCATGGTCTCATATAATAAGACCATGAGGGTTCATATTGGATCGTGAGGTCTTGTTTGAGACCGATTGATCTCATACAAAATTGCGACCAATCAATCTCATACCAAACCGTGATAGTCTCATATGAGATTGCAGTGGTCTCAAATAATACCACAAGGTTTCATATGAGATCGTGAGGGATCATTCTCGTACAAACTCGCGATCAATCGGTCTTGTACAAGATTGATCAGTCGGTCACAATCCCATATAAGACAAATTGATTGTGTTCTGATACAAGACCAATCAATCTCACTTAGAAAATAAGAGTTAGTCTACAATGGGCGTCCCCGTCATGGTGAGTAAAGCAGTCCACATGTGCTTGTGTGACTGCATGATGTGCACGGACTTCCATTCATTGGAAGTTCGTGTATATCTTGCGGTCACAAAGACAAGTGGACTGCCGTCTTAATTGTTTAAAAATAAAATTTTTGCAACCGCACCAGTTCGTAGAACTAAAGCGAGTGCTTAAGAATGTCAAACCTCAGGGAAGATTGATTAATTTATCTATATTGCATTTTCCGATAAAAAAGATTTTGGATTTTGAAAATAAATGAATCTAAATTGATTAAAAGAAATGATTTCTAAAACTTTGTAGAGGAAGAACAAACACTGAGATATCTAAATGAGAAGAGTTCCTAGGATCCAGATTCAGTTAACAGATTTATGAATAATTTAATTGGGTTTAAAGATATGCTTCAAAGGGTAGATTTACAGAATAGTATGATCCATCTAACAAAAGTACAGATCATCTAGGCACGAGTTAGAACGATTTGTCACTTATTGGCATGGGTCATCTAATCTATCAATATAAAAATATAATTATCATTGTATGAATGCTCAAAAATAAATCACAAGTATTAAATATGAGATAAAGGCCTAAATCAATATGCATTTAAATTTATACAATCAAATCTTTTCTCAATAAAACATAAATCTAAACAGTTTTCCTCTTATCCTAGACAATTAAAGTTTTTAGCCTTGCATTGCTTGATGATGGCTCTCCAATCTTTCAGATCTTTGAGTCATTTCTTGAGGTCCTCATTCTCAGGTTCTTCTCCAAATACGTTGTCACTGTTCTTTAAGATTTCATAAGTGCTTTTTGAAACTCCAAAGAACCTTTCTATAGCCTTTCCTGAAGTTAGGGTTACTAACTCACTTGATCTGAGCATTTTCGGGTCATTTTTACAATTTTCTGGGTTCAATCCTCGATCGATCAACCCTGAATCTCGATCGATCGAGTTGGACCCGATAGGGAATTCCTCCGTTGCGCGCTGAACTTTAACCAACCAAAACTCTTTGGTCCAACATTCGATCAAAGCACCTTTTGAGGGTTGAAAAGCTGACTTCAAGTACTTTCATTTCCAATTCGTTTCGTTACGATCCAATGGCTGTAAAATTAGTTACTCTTTCTAATATAGGTCTTATCTTCCTTGATTCTTTGGTGCGTGTAACTTTCGTACATTTCAACTTTTCATCGTTAGAACTTTTGAGTCCATTTTTAGGTTTAGCACTTTTTTACCTATAAAACGTCGAACTTTAAAAAAAATAAAATTAAATAGCCTTAATCAAACAATAATTTATAGTATTTTAGGAGTTAATAATCACACTTTTGCATACTCAACACCTGTCCACCCTTGGTGGGTGGACACAAAAATCAACCAAAAATCGAGCCTTCCAAACCAGCCCAAACTTGATCCAAATCAATTGAAAACTGAACCGTACAGATTAGGGCCGGTTTGGCGGTTCAGTTTCAATTTGGGTACCTAAAAACCGAAAATCAGTTGAGTAGGGTGTGTAGGGTGAGAAAATCGAAAAATTAAAGAAATCAAAAAAATATAAAACATATGAAGAGAAACCGAAAACTGAACCAAACCAAACCGATCAAAACCAAAATTGAATCGGTCCGGTTCGGTTCAGTTTGAGGGGTTCAAAAATTCGGTTTACCGATAAGGGTTCAATTTTGGAAATTTTGAACCGAAAACGGGCATTTCGGTTTCGGTTTAGTTAACCGAATCTACACCCTAATAAGAAATAATAAAGGGGGCATGCACCGATATGTGCATCGAACTCCATGTGGCACCCTTACATAGGAGTTTTTGGTGCCACAAAATTGTATTGACCAATTAAAAAATAAAATTAAATAATGAGGCCAAAAGTCAAATCTTAACTTAAAGTCAACTTTCCAGCCTCAAGAAATACAGGGAAGGTGTATTTTTATTTTTTTTAAATTAAGATAATTTAAATAATACCACTTTACACAACATTTTATTGGTGTCACTTGGACATTGGTGCATCCAAGATGTCAAACTCGGTGTCGGTATCAAGTATCGGTCCATGGAGGACCGATACACATTAGCCAATATGTATTGGCCTTTTTTTTTCTAAAAAAAAAAAGAATCGGCCGATACCAATACCCAAGTTAGATATCGATACATATTAGTTTGTCAAAAAATCGATACGTGTCGGTATTGGCTGATATTTGATACCATGGGTGCATCTAACCGCCTATCTAGATACCACATTTACATATATTTATAGAAATAAAAGATGTGGCCATTATGATTTGAAATCACAGATATCGAGACGTCTCGCGACATCCCAAGGTGAGAGGAAAAATGATCTTTAAACGAATTTTTACTATTAAAATATATATTTGATCTTACACCGCTAAAATATACTTTATTGTTATAACACCTAATACATATTTTTAATCGATGTAAATGTTCCAAGTGATTGTCCATCATTAAAACATATTTTAATTAAAAAGTCATATCTATAAAAAGATGCCAAGTTTCTCTTAAAGTATACGCACAATGAGCTTTGATATTAGCCAATAAAAACAAAAACATTAGGAGGTATTAGAATACACAAACATAGACAAAACATAATAAGCATTAAGGGAGCATATAACATCCAATAAAAAAATTTATCTTAAAAAGATATTTTACTTTCCAATAGCTTAAGGAGACACTTGGTATGACTATCTTCTCGGTCAATAGTCGCAATGGACCGAGTCGGGTTCGGGATGTGTCTTAAATGGGTTGGAGACAATGAAGCCTCTTGGAGCTAGCTCATAGCCGGCTAGATTATTAAACGCACCGGCCAGGTTTAGGTCGGGCCTAGCTTAAACGAGGTAATTATAATTAAACCTCTTGCAACTAGCCTTCCCCGGCTCGATTATTACTCGGTTCGAGCAGGCAAACTAGCTAATTTATAAGTCTAGTCAACTGACCTCAGCTCATATCGTGCCATTAAGGGCTAGGTCGGCCCAACTCAACAATTTCTTCATAAATGAACTCATTGAACGATTCGGCCTGGACTTGAACGGGCCAATTTTTAATCGTGCTTTGAGAACTAGCCCATACTTAACCCGACCGGTTCGGAACAACCCATATATATATATATATATATATCGGCGTTATCTATCGTAATTAAAGTGTCAAATCGAATACGCATATCGGGTATTGGTTCATAGAGGGATCGATACGTATCGGCCAATTTTTTAAAAAAAAAGAAAGCAAAAACTCGGTTGAAACCGAGACGTATTGGCCGATACGTATCGCCGATACCAATACAGGACTGATACCGATACGGGACCGATACATATCGGTTTGGCTAAAAATCAATACGTATCGCCGATACATATTGGTATCAACCGATATTTGATACCATGATCGTAACTCACACCGAGCTAAGCCGGGCCAGTTCAAGCCACGCCTGTTGAGACCCCTAAACCTAACTGTAACGGACTTAGTTGTTGTGTCTCGACAATTCGTGCGGCTCTTACGCATAGTCGCTCATTAGCGTCGCAAGATTAGCCTAACTACCGAAAAACTCACAAGAGCAAGATGAGAATTCAAGAAAGAGAATGCAAAGAACTCTTTGTATTGAAACTCTCAAATGCTTACAAGTTGCGAGGTGCCTTGCAAATGAGGACCTCTACCCTATTTATAGTTTATAAAGTGTACAATGGGTGATATAAGCAGGGCCGACCCTGAGATTTTAGGAGCCCAAGGCGAGTTCCTAAAATGGGGCCCCTCTTTCATCTAACTTAAAAAACAAAAAATTCGAACAATTATTTTTTTGACAAATGAAACAATACTCATATTCCTAAATTAGATATATCTACATATCTCATTCAACTACGTATAATTTGAAAATGCAACTAACAATATAACAAAAGTATATATTATAAGAAAATGTACTATAAAAAGAGTAAAACTAAATAGTAGAACGTACCTGATGGATCGAGTAACTTAAGCAATTACTTTTTGGCATCTCCGAACTTGTTCATCTACATTCAAAAAGAAAAAAAATAAGATCTTGAGTTCTAGAAAAACATAAACATAAATGAAATAATATTATTTACATTATGCAATTACCTAAAAGAATTCATTTAAATATTTCTCTTCTCGCATTTTTAGCTGTAAAATCGCTGATTAAAGTTGTATAGTCAATATTATCCACCATATCATTTTCAATGGATAACATAGCTAATCCATTTAATCGTTCTTGTGACATCGTTGACCGAAGATATGATTTGATCAACTTCAATTTTGAAAAACTTCTTTCACCAGAGGCAACTATAACTGGTCTAGTCAACAGTATCCTATAAGCAATCCATACATTTGGGTAACAACCATCCATTTGTTTCAAATAGTTCAGCACTTTAATCGGCTTTTTTACTTCTTTTGGCAAAGTATCTTTCAAAACTTTCAATTATGAAGACAAGTCTAGCCCATCAATATCAATATGCTCTTCATGTTTGAGAACATGCTCAAGATTTGTACAAAAAGTCTTCAAACATTCATCACTAACTGAACTTCTTCAAATCAAATAAAAGCCCAAAATGCTGCTCATATATTTTAAATTGTTCAAATCTATGCTCAAGTGATGAAAGGCCTTGGTCAATAATATATGTGAAGTAATTAATTCTGAGAGATTCTTCAACTGATTGTGATACTTCTTCACTTACATTCTCATCAAACTGTTTCTTTCTTCGAACAATACGCTTTTCACAAAATATAGGCTTGATCCCCATTTCAATCGCAACTTCATTAGCTTCAATTAGAGCCTCCGTGAATCCATTTTCTCTATATCTTTTAAAATAGATAATGAGTCCTTCTAACTGCTGAATAGCAATACTAATATTCATATATTCTTGTTGAAGAAACTTGCTAACAGTATTAATAGCAAACAATACATTGTGCCAAACAATCATAGCTACTAAGAACTCGTAACTCTCAAGTTCATTTGTTGCGAGAGATTGTGCTTCACTAGAATTTTTGCCATCATTTTCACAGGTAGACTCTGCTAGGATAAGTAGAGCATCTCTTATTTCTGGAGCTTGATATCTTATTACTTTAACATTTTGAATACGACTCTCCCAACGTGTTTGTGATAGCCCCTTAACTGTGAAACCTTTCACATTATCCATTAAAATTTGCCATCGCTTTGGAGAGGATAAAACAGTATGTATATACGTTGTACCACCCCGAAAAATGTTAAAGCTTTAAGACAAGAGTTTGCCATATCAGAAAGTGCAAGGTTTAGATTATGACAACCACATGGTGTGTAGAATGCTCTAGGATTTATTTCAAGTAATTTTTTTTGTACACCTTTGTGTTTTCCTTTCATATTAGAGTCATTGTCATATCCTTGTCCTCTTATATCATCAATATCGAGTCCAAGAGTCTTCAAAACCCCTACAAGAACATCAAAAAGCCCCTGCCCAGAAGTATCATTGACTTTTAAGAATTCTATAAATAACTCTTTAACTTGTATTTGACTTGTGGACTCATCAACACATCGTATAACAAGAGATATTTGTTCTTTATGGCTAATATCTGGAGTGCAATCAAGTATTATTGAATAATATTTCGCTACCTTGATTTTCTGAATAATCTTACTTTTGATTGCATCTCCCATCATTTGTATCAACTCATTCTGAATTTTGTGACTTAGATAATGATAATGGATTTCTTTGTTTTGAACTCGTCAAAGGTGTTCTTGCATTATTGGATCAAATTCGGCTATCATTTCAACTATACCCAAAAAGATTCCATTCCTCTCTTGATAAATCTTTTCATTATCCCCTCGAAATGCTATATTCTTAGATGCAAGAGTTTTTACGATAGAAACAATCCTTATTAACACTTGTTTCCAATGCTCCTCTTTTTTTATTTTTTCTTGAACCTCTTTATCAATTGTCTCATTCTTCCCCAATCTCAAACTCAACTCAATTCATTTGCTCATACTGGTAATATACTCATTAGTCCTTTCGTGACGTTTCAATCTTTCACTGAGATTCTTCCAATCATTCAATCCTTCTTTAGCCAATTGAGTAGTTATGCCTTCTATGAAAAATAATTTGCAACTGAAACAATAAACTCTCTGGCATGTATATGAATATGCTAACCATTTCCGATCCTTCTTTTCTCCATTTGTTAATTGTCTCATGTAATGGGAAGACGAGAATTTCCTACCATGAATATTTTTCAAAAAACTATCATTACTATCTCTCAAAGGACCCTTCTCCACTAAGAAGTCTCTAAGACTCTGTTGGACATTGTTCCAATTGGCCAGATCATAAATATTTAAAGGCCAATTATCACGACCCGAAATTCTACCCCATCCCGAGGGCCTAGAATTCTGAGTTATGACCCGCACATATCCTGGATATGCTAAGCGGACATACACCTAATCAGAGTTCTCGTGCAATAATGATTCCACGAAATCCGTGAAATCCAACAAATAGGGTGGAATATAAATGTAATCATAAATGCTGAATAAGTGTAATAAAATCATAATCCGCCAATAAAATGATAATGAAAGTCGGAGACAAATCCGATAAAATAAACTATAAAATTCGCAATACTAATATTAATAAAACTCAATACCAAGTCCGAATCAAGAATCGCCACGTAGTCCTCGATATAAGCGGCGTCGCCCTCCAAAGGCTCCTGGTACTTAACGCCCGCGGAATCAATGAAATCAGCGTCGGCGAGATCTAGATGGCCGACGTCTACTCCACCAGCGTAATCACCTGCAACTGTTAGATTATCGTGGGATGAGTTTACTCAGTCACGTAAACTCAGTGGGATACACCACCAATCCACCCTATACTACTCAGGTGTATTGTGGGTGCATATGGTGAGTGATAAACATAATATCTCAAAGCAGATAATAAAAGGAAGATAAAATCACGTGCATATCGTAAAACTCATATCATAAATGCAAGACCATGATCTAGACACTCGTATCCTAACGTACCTTACCATATCTCATAACATATTATATCATGTCTTATCTACATCATACATCGCATGGCGTAACTAACATACTAGTGAAATCCTAAACGACACATGCAGTCAGCTCGAGCTACTATGGGAGGGTCAACATAATATCATACCACCATATTATAGCATACGCGTGTCATACTCATACTCCACCACCCAGTCAATGGGGAGACATAATGGCCAAACTCACTCATAACGCACTCATACTCATAATCTCTCCCAGAGATCCGTCTTGGCTGAAAGACGTTGTTGCCCTTACGGTGGCTACGCAAGGAACGACACGTACAGAAACTTAAGTTCTTTATCTTTCTTTGGCCTACCGTGATGTCTTATTATCGTACTCGTATCATAACTTATCTTATCTCATACTCGTATCTTATTATACTCTTATACTCAATCCTATGACAAACTATAGTGAGGCAACCTTCCTAATTCACGCTTCCCAAAAAAAAAGTTTCGTAGTAACCTGGATGTACTTCGTATGATAGTTTATACTACCATAGAGGTGTTGCATCCGTACATGGACGCCAATATTCTGAGTTTCACGTGACCGTAAAAGAAACCTTACCACAGCTAAAGGCCCAACGCCCGATTCTCGTATCATATCTCATATCTTATCCTCTCGTATTAAAACTCGGGGTGATAGGATCACTGTATATGCCACCGTGTACGAAGTTACACTGAATTCACACTCACCCGACTCGTCATGGGTCCCATTCCACCATGAGTTATAAGGCATGTGAATATGGTGTATTCCTCGCTTCGATACCATCTCGGCGAATCACCACGCCCAAGCGTAGGCATGATCTCATACACTCTCGTACTCATGATCTAACATATTCTTAACTCGTATAAATTGATTAAGTTGCAAATACAAAAGTATCACACATACAGAACGATTTATACTTAGATTTTGATTATGCTTATATTTATGTTTATTTACATACCACACCAATATAATTATAGAATAGAGTTATAAGTGTGATTTCAATAATCGTAAAAGTCAGAGTTCGATTTTATAAAGACATCGAAGTTCTAACACTTTGTATTATCGAAGAGGTCGCGTTGAAGCGATAAAATTGATATATATATATATATAATAATTAGATAATTAAATTAAATAATATTTATACTTATTAAGTTATGATTTATCATGACCATCGATCGAAAGACTTTACAATATAATATACATAAGAACTTTGGTCATGATATTTAGAAAATAATATTAAATTCGAATAGCCTTGATTCATTCAAAATTAAACCCGACTTGTTGCTCTATTTTGACCTCTAAAAAGTCAAATTCGTGAAATGGCTATTTCACACACAGTTGTAAAGCTCGCTGTCTTCTTTCCAATGCCGTAAGAATCGCATTAATCCGAGGTCGGAGTAAAAAGTTATGACCAAAATACCAAAATAAGTGCATCAATGGTCGCGAGGTCGGGTTCATGGACGTGAATTCGAGTTCGTAGCCGCAAGTTCGGACCCGAAACTTTAAGTTGGTATAATCTATTATTTATTTAAATAAAATAAAAATATAATTTAATTTTTGGGCTTAATTAATTTTAAATAAATAATAATATAAACTTGCAACAATAATATATATTATTATAGTCTTAGTAGAAGGATAAATTTATACTATATAGATTTAGAAATAAATAATATCAATATGATATTATGCCAATTAAGTCAATTTATCAAATTTATAAGTATTAAAATTTAATTAATTTTACAGACATAAGACATAAAAGAGGAAGTAAACATATTAAATATACAGACTTAATATAAGGTAGAATATTAATGGCTCAAACAAAAGGAATTTTTGAAAAGAAAAGAGAAATAACATATAAACCCAATTTACAAAATATATAACTTTCAAGGGAAAGCATATATTAAATATATAGATCTATTAATTTATGAGATATTTGGGTTTAAATAAGATTTTTAAACCCGTCGATGCGCGATCGAACGCATCCTACGCGACGGGATCTGAGAAGAACAAGATGGATTGATGGGTACCCACCTCTTGAAGCGTGAACGGAAGATCAACGGCGATTCGGGTTGAAAAGGTCGATTCCCAAGGCATCGACTCGTCTAAGTCTCGAGAGAGAATAATTTCTTATTATAGAGAGGAGAGAGCTTTTAAAGTTTTATTTATAATGGTATAAAATTTTATGTCAACTCTAATTAACACTTTTCGTGGGAGATTTAATAGAATAGGAGATTTTTACACGGAATAAGAATTCATACGTAACTTGGATAGCTTGAGAAAAGGTTTCGTTCCAACGTTTTACATAAGCACCAAACCAATTGGTGTTTCTCTCCCGAAATTACAATTATACCCTTTGACTTGCTTGATCAGTTAAAATGGGCATAACTTTTTATATTCTTGTCAGAAGTCGTCAAATTATATATCGTTGGAATCGTATCGACGAGCACTTCGCAATGAGTCTAATTTTGATATGGAAAAAATTAGAAATTTTCTATTTTAAAAGGTGGGTTTCGATTCTGATGTGGAGCGTTAGCACAGTACATAGTGTGGTGCATCATCTAACACCGTTAAAATAAAATCTAAAAATCTGGGTTGTTACACCAATATTCTTGATAGCCATTCTCATTTATATTTTCTTCTTCATTATCATCCTCCCCTTCATTCATCAAGTCTTTGTCTTCATCTTCTTCATTCTTGTCGTCTTCTTCATTATTGTTTAAGTCTTTGAGCTCATGTTCTTCTTCTTCATTAATATTCACAATTTCTGCTTGTTTACTACTTCTAAAAAAATTGTAAATAGCTCTTGCTTGAGATTGAATAAGCTTTTCTATCTTTTGCTTCTTCTTTCTTTTCTCAGCTCCAGACGGATAACTTCTATTAGACATGATTTGAATGTGGTGTTTCTAACCTACAAACACAAGTTTGAGACAAAGGTAAGTTGATAACACCATATAAAATGATTTCTTCAAAATATATAAAATCTATTTGTCCATCCTAAAATTTATATAAATAAAGAAAAAAAATTTATAGTGTAGATTTAATAGGGACAAGATCTTGTTGAAGAAACTTGCAATTACTTGGTTTCTAAATGTTCAAACCAAACCGTTCAACTTTGAGGACAAAATGAATAGATTGTCACTACAAATTATGGATCAAAATACCGAAATTATGGTTGACACAAATCATGGATCAAAGCACCAAATCACAACTTTCCTTCAACCTCTAACTTAGCTAGAACTAGTGATCACATTCTATCTATCTGTATATAGATATATAATTTGAATTGCTTAGAAAGACTAATAATTAAAAGAAGATTAGTAGATGAGGAACATGAAGTACATGGGACAGTGAAAACGGAGATGATATCAGAATAGTTCCCATCTCATAATAGGAGTAGATGAACCGTCAATTAATCGGACATGAGCAGATGATGATGGAGGAGAGTACTATGAATACTCCATACAAAAGGTATTTTCTCTATAATTTTGTGTATTTTTTGTCCATTTGCTTCTATTGTTTCATGAAAAAATATAGATCTACCCATAAATATGGTAGATCTATATTTTTTAGCCCCATATTTGTGGGTTTTGTGGTAAAACCCCCAAATTTGAGGGGCTAAATGTCTAGAATTTTCCAAAAAAAAAAGAATTTGGGGTAAGGTTTTTATTTCCAAACCTAGATCTACAATATGCTATGCTCAGTAGTCTACTATTCATATTATCATATACAATGTTAAGTTGAGAGGTTTTATATTTCTAAGTTGATAAAATTCTCAAATATGCCTTAACTAATATTGAAAAAATTTGAAAAAAAAAAGAAAATCATTAAATATATTTTCCCATAATTTTAGAGTATTTTTTGGGATTTAAAAAAAAAAAATTTGTACCAAGGCGATACATTCAATGTATCGCCAATTCGATCATCCTAGAGGTTGGACGATACGTCTGGGAAATCCGAGATTTTGACCCATGTTCAGAATTTATCTTTTTTTTTTTTAGTTCATTCGCTTCATTTTGCTTTGAGTGACTTGTTGTGAAGTGAGCAATCACCTTCTACCAGTTCACATTAAGTTCAAGAGAAACCAACTTTGTTTCTCACATCCAAGACTGTAACAACTCACATGATAAAAAAAAATAAAAAAAAGACTGTAACAACTCACAGATTGATCCAAATCTGCTAACATAATTTTACTTCCTGTAATATGATTATTGCTTCAACTAATCAACATACCAAATATTAGGGGAACCATCTTGTGCAATATGAATAAGTTTTCTTCATTTTCATACCTTTCTCTAGGAGAAATCAGCTTCTTCATTTTTTCTTTGAGTTGAAATTTTCTCTAGATTTGAGTAGACCTCAACCTCATCATCCTAGACACCTTGATTTACACCACCTAGCACCTAGACAATCGCTAGTAACTTGCTTTTATGAGAATATTAATGTCCCTTTCCTTCAAATAATTAGGAAGTTTCAATCTTCAATTTAAGTATCAGCTCAATGCATTTCAGATATCTGAGAGACCGAGACTAACTATTCATTATTTTCACCTACGCCTAAAAAGTAAAGAGAACTAGTTAATTATTATGTCTAACTCTTAAATCCGTAGAATCCCCTCTATAGTCTAAACACAAAATGCTCAAAAAGTATTAAAAAGGCTAATCCAAATTTTACTATGCTCCACAAGAACAAAAGCACATCTGGCTCTAATACCAATATGTCAAGTCAAACTTAAAAATAATTTAACAAAGGGAACCCAAAATGAAAACCCACTACTTATTACGAAGAATCTTCAAAGCTATGAAGAAAATCGCCCAAATGAAGCCGCTCAAATTCAGTTGAAGACACATACAAGTCATAAAGAAAACGAAATACATCAACCCAACAGATTTAAGCTCTCTATTTCCTCCGACACCCAGATCATAAAATTGGCTTTAGACATCAACAAAAAATTTTAAAATAAGAACCCAACAACTTCCTCGAATCAAAGGGCATGACCACAATTTACAGCCTCTGAATCCCAAAAATACATAAACCCAATTAAGAATAAGCTCATACGACTCTAAATCTAATTCAGACAAAAGAAACAAATCCAAATTTCATAACCCAATCTGCGAATTAATCAACATCACAATTTGATCTAGATATCATTTTCAGAGATAAGCTATAACCCGCAAAGCAATGTGGATTCCCCATGCGTTTTTTAGCTTGATTTAAACAAAAAATCAAAGAACTCGTAGGAAAAGGAAAGATATGAACCTGATTCGACTGTGGGGCTGCGCGCCGTGGTGGTGAACCTGGTGGTGTGACCGTGTGAAGCCGAGAGAGAGAGAGAGAGAGAGAGAGAGAGAGAGAGAGAGAGAGAGGAGAATAGGGGAGCTGGGGAGGAGACGATTGGGATTTGGGAGATAGGGTTTTATTGCTTTTAACTTTCTTTTTGTTTAAGTGGGCGGTGGACCGACCCAACTTGGCAACCCGTTACTTGGGCCCTTATCAACTGGACCGGGGCCCCTCTAAAATATTTTACTCATACAAAAGCCTATTAAAAAAAAGAAAAAATCAGATTTGGGGGCCCCCAAAATTCGGGGGCCCGAGGCAGCCGCCTCTTGGGCCTTGGTCCAGGGCCGGTTCTGGATATAAGATTGGTCCATGTGTCATTCATCCAACGGTTGGGAATGTTCTAGAGTTTCCTCTTGAAGCTTCTCCATCCTTCCCCTTTTCTACACTCTTCCTTGGTCTTTTCTCTAGGTTTCTAGAGTCTACCTTAGAGCCTCCCATATACCTGCTTTACTTGTATACTACTGTATATATGTTTATGGTACAAGTAGAGTGGGGAAAGATCCGGTGTTGTGCACGGGATGTGACACTCTTTCCCACCTATGCTGGCGACGTCCTCGTCGCATCTTCTTCTTTGAATAGTCGTATTTGCTCCTCAAACTGTCACAACGTGTCGGCGGGCTCTCAACTAGCCTCATTGTCTGATAGCCCTTTCCACTTCACGAGGTACTCCTTGTAGGGCGGAGCACCTCGACGTCGAATTGTTCTATCAGCGAGGGTGTTGTCGATTTTCTTCTCAAATGAAGTTGTTACAGCGATTGGGGCTCGTTTTGAGATGCCCCGAGTTGGATCATCTGGGTCTTCATGGTATGACTTTAAGTTGCTGGCAGGGAAGACCGGATGAATCTTCAACTTTTCGGGAAGTTAAACTTGGTAGGACAACTTGCCTACCTTCTTAGTGATCGGGAAGGGGCCTTCATATATCCTCGCCAACCCCTTATATACCTTCCAAAAGACCTTGAACTGTTGGGGTAAGAGCTTGATCATTACCAAGTCACCTACTTGGTACTCGACTAGCCGTCTTTTCATGTCTGACGACTTTTTCATTCTTTTGGTGGCTTTCTCCAGATGTGCCCTGGCCATGTCTGCCTTTTCTTGCCACCCTTTTGCAAATTGATAGGCCGCTGGGCTCTTTCCTGTGTAGCCCTTCACGACGGTGTGTGGGGTGAGGGTTGTTGTCCCGTAACAATTTCGAAGGGACTATGATATGTAGACTCACTCTTTTGTAGATTGTAAGAGAATTGGGCAACATCTAGCAACTTCACCCAATCTCTTTGGTTGGCACTCACAAAGTGTCGTAGATATAACTCCACTAGAGCGTTGACGCGCTCTATTTGTCCATCCGATTGAGGGTGAAAATGTGACAGTCCGGATTTCGGCACCCAGAAACCCATGCCATCAGCACGATCCTCCAAATTGTGCCCCAAAAGTATGCACAGAACATTGGTACAACAAGCAATGATAAATATAAATAAAGCAAATGATTGCATAAAGCGGAAAAGTAACATGCCTATCTGGCATAAACAAAAGACAGTTCTACTTCCATGCCACTGCATGAACAGAGAATCGATTCGAACCATCGGTGATAAACAGATCACCCCAGATGGTTCGCTAAAAGAAATAATCAATTTAATTACATTGTTCATAAAAAACAAGGCTTGACATACCAAGCCGTACAATCTGTTCTCAAAATTACTCTCTGTCAAAGTACACAGCAGAGTCTCCTAGAAGAAGTCCTCAGGAGGAGGCTCCAACTCGTCTCCAAGCACGTTATCCGAATCACCCGGATCTACGTCTCCCGAAGCCTCAGCTGTCGCTAACAATGGACCTGCGACGTATAGTTTAAAGGGGTGAGCTACATCCTAGCTCAATAGGGAACAATCACAATGAACATATAAATTAAAATCTCACATATATTTCATGATATTTTAAGCATGATGTGTCTATGCATTTGCTAGAAAAATAGTTTAAAAGCTGATGATTTGCATTCAAGTTTACTGATAATTTGCATATCTTACTTTACTGTTGATTTATCATGAGTGACATTGAACAGGCCTAAAGCAAAACTTAAATCTTCAACTTAAGTAATCCCCGAGCAATATAGCATCGAGCCCCGATGAGATACCCTTCATCGTCGTCTAAATAGACAGTTATAAAAAATGTATTCCCTGAGAATACGACCCAAGCCCCTTTCTCAATAGGCGGCGGGGTTAAATCTCATCTCAACATCCCTGGGATATGCTTACTGTGTACGGATCAACCTCCGCACTGGTGTACGGATTGGCCGCCGTACCGGTCACGAATATCCTGCCGAGTCAGTCGTAGGTATCCCGCCACGTCGATGAGGTATCCTAATCAAACCTCAAATAATAAAAATAACATGTGCTTTACATATAGTTGTTCGTCGTGTAAAGTGCTATCTTATATCAGTTAGGCCTCAACAGTAATTATTCAATCATATATACATCCCTGGGATGTATACTTACTCGCATCACACTGATGCCTTTATTACTTTCTCATCCCCTAGGGATGTCTCATTCTCATTAGATTACTTGATCTTAGTTACTTGCATCACACAGATGTTTTTATCACATTCTTGGTATCACACACACACCCATTTTCATAAAGCTTTTCATAGTTAAAACAGTTTTAATTCTGATAAATATATCACTACATACATGCTCTTGCAATTAAAGTACATGTTTAAGGTGTTCCCTACCTCAAGTCTCTGAAGGTCCAAGCATCAAGGTCCCACACGGATCCTTGCGCTCGCTTTCACACGTACCACCTATGGTACATCACAACACATGCAATACATCACTAAAGATGCAATAAAGAATGTCCTAGACCCTCCATGAATCTCAAAGTAAAACTAGAAAGTTAAGTAAAGCTGTCAAAGTCGATTAATCGATTCCCATAATCGATTAATCGAAACCCAAATCGATTAATCGAAACCCAAATCGATTAATCGATTTCCAAAATCAATTAATCAAAATCTAAATCGATTAATTGATTCTCAAAATCGATTAATCGAGATTCAGATTCGATTAATCAATCCCAAATCGATTAATTGAAATCTCTAACATAGTAAGGTTGATTCTCAAATCGAGTGGTCGAAAATTCAAAATCGATTAGTCGATCTCAAATCAATTAATAGAAATCCAAAATCGATTAATCAATTTTCCAACTCGATTAGTCGATTTCCCCAAGTCTGGTTTCTCCAGCCACTGGAGGTACCCAGTCGATTAGTCGATTTTCAAATCGATTAATCGAGCTTCCAAATCGATTAATCGAAGTCCAATTCGATTAATCGAAATCGGGCATCCTTGACTTTTCAACTTCTTGGCCAAAATCGATTAACCGAACCTCGATTTCGATTAATCGATTTAGCCAGATTCAGCCCCCTTTCGGGCTGTTCTTCCAAAACCCATTCCTTTTCTTTTTCCTCTTTTTCTAAGTCTTTAATCTATCATATTAACTATGCTAGACTGAATTTAATCTCATCAACGATCTATGCATTAATTTAAATAAAAAACTCACCTTCAATTTATCTCAAATTGATCAATATCTAGGTTGGAATGGCTAGGGCTCCAGCTTTAGCTTCAACGGCCCCAAACGCGTTGAATCCGACAATCAATGCTCAATCTTCCCTCAATCCAACCATAATAACTCCTCTTCACTCTCTCTCTCTCTCTCTCTTCTTAACTCTCTCTTCAACCACCAAATAAAAGAAACTTAGGTTTATTAAACCTTTTTATCCCCTTTCCTGCTTGTGTGTTAAACACATACACCAGAGATAGGTGTACGTGACCACTAACTCACACTATACACTACACTTAAGTCATATTGACTCCACATTCATTCATCACTTTATGAGTCCGCTGTTTGACCATCACTTGGCCAAACCTACGATCAATCAGGCACGGATCCCGAGGTCAAAGTTAAACGCTCAATTTTTCGGAATATTATAGAAAACTTATGGAGAAGTGCAAATTTGACCCCAATAGTTTAAACAACTCGGTCCAAAACCTTCCTGTGAACTGAGGATCTCGATCGCTGATGACGGTTAGTGGTACTCCCCAAAGCTTCACCACATTTTTGAGGAATAAGCCTGCAACTTCTTCGACAGTGCAATCTATTGGTGATGCGATGAAGGTGTCATACTTTGAGAATCGGTCCACCACTACCATGATCAAACCACATCCTTCCGACTTCGGCAATGCATTGATGAAGTCCATGGAGACACTCTCCCAAGGTCTCGTAGAAATGAGTAGGGGTTCTAATAATCCCCCTGGTTGTTTTTGCTCAATTTTATCTTGTTGGCACACAAGACAAATCTATACATAGGCCTCGACATCACTCTTCATCTGAGGCCAGTAATATGCAGACTCCATGAGCGCCATCGTGCGACGTTGGCCTGGGTGGCCAGCCCACCGAGTATCGTGGCACTCCTTAGTGAGTTCCTTCCTTAGATTGCCCCACTTTTGTATATATAGTCTTCCTCCCTTAGCATAGAGCAATCCATCGTCCTCCCAGAACCGTTTCGTAGCTCCCATGCGAGTCATTTCTAGGAATCCCTTTGCTAGAGGGTCATCCTTCAACCCTTCCCTTTTGCGGTCTGGGAGTGAGCGTCGTAGTTGGCTAATCGTGATCAGCTCTTGTTTCTTCAATGCAGCCAATTCCCCTTTTCAGCTTAGCGCGTCGGCCACCAGGTTGGTTCATTCTGGCTTGTATTCGAACACCAAATCAAACTCTGCCAAGAAGTCTTGTCATCTAGCTTGCTTGGGACTTAGTTTCTTTTAAGACTGGAAGTAGCTAGTGGCAATGTTGTCAGTCTTCACCATGAACTTGGATCCTAAGAGGTAGTGTCTCCAAGTCCTTAAACAATGCACCACCGCGGTCATCTCCTTTTCTTGGGTGGTGTAGCGCATTTCCGTGTCGTTGAGTTTCTGGCTTTCGTAGGCTATCGGATGTCCCCCTTGTAATAACACTTCGCCGATAGCAAAGTCGGATGTGCCCATTTGGATTTCATAGGGTTGACTAGGATCTGGCAAGCTCAAAATCGGTTCTTCCATGATTGCCTTTTTCAGCCCATCGAAGGGTTCTTCCATGTTGGCACGTGTCCGTTCATGCCCATGCTTTATCCTTCTTTAAAAGGTCGGTGAAGGGTGCTACTCTCCCTGAGTACCCCTTTATGAACCTTCGATAATAATTTACCAGGCCTAAGAAGAATCTACGCTCGGTTACCTTCGTAGGTGGCTTCCATTCTTGGATGGCTCTTACTTTGTTACTATCCATGCTCAGCTTGCCATCACAAATTTTATGCCCCAAGAACATCACTTTCGGCTGTGCAAAGAAGCATTTTTCTTTCTTCACGCACAATTCGTTTTCTCGGAGCAGCTGAAATACCTTACTCAAGTGTTTGATGTGCTCCTCTAAGATGTTACTATAGATGACCATGTCGTCAAGATACACCACAACGAACCGATCAAGGTAGGGGTGAAATATTTTGTTCATGAGGGTGAAAAATGTGGCAGGTGCATTGGTGAGACCAAAGGGCATTACAAGGAACTCATACGATCCATACCTGGTTACACATATAGTTTTTGACTCATCCCCTTCTCCGATGCGTACTTGGTAATATCCCAATCTCAAGTCGAGTTTCGAGAAGTAATGTGCTCCTCCTAGCTGATCAAAGAGATCGACGATAAGCAGTAGAGGGTATTTATTCTTGATTGTGACCTTGTTGAGTGCCCTATTGTCGATACATAGCCGTAGTGAGCCATCATGTTTCTTTTGGAACAATACTGGTGCGCCATATGGGGCCTTGGATGGCTGGATGTAGCCTACTTCCAATAAATCTTTGAGTTGTTTCCTCAACTCTTCTAACTCTGGTGGGGCCATTCTATATGGCGCTTTTACAGGTGGTTTGGCCCCAGGTTCCAACTCAATCTTATGATCTACCTCTCTACTAGGTGGTAACTTCTTGGGTAATTCCGGGGGCATCACATCTTGAAATTGGTTTAGCACCTTCTCGATCTCCTTAGGAACTTGGTCCATGGTGTCGTCCTCTGTTGATTGAGGGTGGCTAGAAAATTCACCTTACCTTTCTTTATGCCTTTAGCCAGCTGTAAGGCAGATAGGGTCTTCGTAAGTACTGTTGGTCTTCTTACCGCGGGAACCATGCATGGAGAGCTTTCCTCCATGATGCAAACTGTGTTTACAAAGGGCATAGGAACTGCTTTTACTTTGTTGAGGAACTCCATCCCCAACACTACTTGAAAATCATCCATTGGAACCATTGACAAGTCTACGATCTCTTTCCACTCTCTAACTGTTAGCACCACTCCTTGTGTCGTGTCGTGAATTAGTTTTGCTTTTGAGTTGACGGCCTTGAGCCACCCCTGCTCTTTGGTTACCTTTACGCCTAGCCAGTTTGCCTCTTCCACTGAGACGAAGTTGTGAGTGGCACCCGTGTCCACCATAGCATGTGTGGCTTTTCCGTTGAGAGTTACTTTAATATACATGAGCCCTTTGTTTGTGGAATTTGTGTTCTCGCGTTGCTTTTGGGGCTTGGATTACTTCTTAATTGCATTCAAGAGTCGTAGAGACCCCATCGTCGTGACTATTGCCTCATCTTTCTCTTCTAATTGAGAGACAAGGGCTGTAAGGGCTCTTCTTTTTGAGCAATTCCTTGCCAGGTGCGGTCCGTCGCATAAGAAGCACTTCAAGTCGCGAGTCCTAGTGTTGTCGTACTTCGGTCTCTCGCTTTTCGAAGACTTCTCATACACTGTCTTGCCAGCATCCTCTTTTGAATGTAAACGGTTGTCTCCCCCACTTTTGCCATAGTTTTCCTTAGGAGCCAACTTTTTGGATGTCTCAGATCTCTTGAATTCTATAAGGGACTCGGCAACAGTCATGGCCGAAGCAAGGTCTTAGACACCCCTGCATCGTAATTCCTGCTCCACCCATGATTGTAGGCCATTCATGAAATTGAAGAAGAGGTCCTTGTCTGGCATGTCGAGGAACTCGAGCATGAGTGTGGAGAACTCTTTTACATAATCTCGAATTGATCCCGTATGCCGTAATCGTTTCAAACTTTTGCGGGCCAAGTAATCGATATTCTCGGAATAGAATTACTTCTTTAGTTCTTTTTTAAAATCTTCCCAAGTGTCGATGGTGCAAGTGCCTCATTCAATATCCGCCTCGCGCCTCGTCCACCACAACATGGCTGTGTCATGGAGGTAGAGCGTGACAGCTTGCACCTTTTGGTTCTCGCTGACTAGGAAGATTGCTTTGAAATATTGTTTCAAGTGTCATAAAAAGTTATCAATCTCTCTAGCATCTCTAGATCCACTAAATGTTTTGGGCTTGGGTGCCTTTACCTTTGGGGCATCCCGAGTCGTAACCGCACCCCTGATCACGGCCTTTTTGCATAAGACCCAATCGCCTTTCATTTCTTCTAATTGTGCATGCATGGCATTGAGCTCATACCTTAGCCTCAAAGCTTTCACGTGCCTTCTGTTCCATGTGCATTATGGCGTTAACTTGGCCTTGCATCTCTCCACGTAGCTCCTTGAGTCTCGCCTCTAGAGCCGAAATGTTTTGGCTAACTTCCTCAAACCGATCGTTCCCATCGGCGATGGCTAGCTCCACCCTGCCTAGCCGCGTGTCAAAGTTAGCGACCACGTCGCAATATCTCTCCCTTCTTGACTTGCTGCCATCGTTGCCGCGTCCTTCCTCTTACACAATTTCGGATGACATGGTGATCTCCTATTCCGATTGATCTCCTTCAAACCAACGTGATTTTTCCCTAACCGACGTGGCTTTGATATCAATTGTCACGGATTTAGTTGTCACGCCTTGACAATCCGTACGGCTCTTGTGTTTAGTCGCTCCCTACCATTGCAAAATCAGCCTAACTACCGAAAAACTCACAAGAGCAAAAAGAGAATTCAAGAGAGGGAATGCAAAGAAGTCTTTGTATTGAAACTCTCAAATGCTTACAAGTTGTGAATTGCCTTACAAATGAGGACCTCTCCCCTATTTATAATTTAGAGAGTGTACAATGAACAACGTAAGATTGGTTCATGTGTCATTCATCCAACGATTGGAAATGCTCTAGAGTTTCCTCTAGAAGCTTCTCCATCCTTTCCCTTTTCTACACTCATCCTTGGTCTTTTCTTTAGGTTTCTGGAGTCTTTCTTAGAACTTCTCATATACTTTCTTTACTTGTATACTACTGTATATACGTTTATGATAAAAATAGAGTATGAAAAAATTCGATGTTGTGCACAGGACGTGACATAACGCTAACCTTCTTCCTTTGTCATTTAAGCTTGAAATTGACAATAACATAATTGTTGTTTTACACGTGAATCAAATTGATCTTAATCTTGTGGTGAATCACTTGCCACACATATGCCATTATTTTCGGATAATGGCTCTTGACCGATATTTAAATACCAAATGGTATTTAAATGATTTTTCACCTTTCACTTTTCTATCTCACACTATTAAAGTGTAATTTATCATTGTGTCATGTGGCACACATTTATGATCAATCTAAATTTTTCAAGTGGCAATCCATCATTGGAAGATGTCCAAATCAAAGGTTCACGCTTATAAGTGAAATTTAATACCAGCCATCAAAATGAAAAACAATCGTTGATATTAAAGTGTATAAATTGGATGGTTCGAATCTCTCAAAAAGTGTAATTTTTTTATCCATAGCCCTTCAGTTAATGATATATATTTGGATTCCAAGATCATAATAACTCTTAAGTCAATAAATGGTGTGAGATCGCTTAAACAATATTTTTTATGTGTAAATTTAATTTTTGATTTTATTGCTTTTTAATTTATGATGTATTGATTTGACGGTTCGGATTCCCACACATATTTAATGGTGTAATATCAATTAAACAGCATATTAGTGTGGGGTGGTGTTTAAATGAGGGTGCGTGAGAATTATACTTGGTTTACAAGTAATCATTACATTCAGAATTATATAATAAGTTTGTTTTGGAGTAAAACCACTTACCACTTACCAGTTGTCTGAAAAGAACTTATCAAAAAACAAAACAAATAAAAAAGTTGTCTGAAAAGAAGCTACTGACAAAGAAAGGCGGTTTTCCAATAATGGGATATAGCTGGCAGTAGCGTGCATGTGCATTGAAGAGCGGACACGTGTTTTCAGACGGGCCGAAAAGGACTTCCCAGTCGCTTTTGCTCGCCAAAACAGAACGTGCTCTTCCCCTCTCCATACGACACGTGTCGGTCTACTCCAGGTCTTCGGATCCGTTAGATCAACACGTGCTCTCCGTTGCTCTATTCTTACGTGGATTTTTCTGCCTATTTTCATCTCGTCACCTGATGAAATTTTGACTAATTGACCAATGAGAGCTAATTATAACTTAGGTTTGGATTGGATCATAGATTAGGTCAACTGCGAGCGAAAAACATATTGACGAAAAAAAATTGTGAGATTCTTATGGATTCAATCGAGAAATCACAGAAATTGATGCAAAAATCAGCATTTTTTAGGAGTGTTTATTAGAGGCAGGTTTTGCGCACGCAATGTGCGGATAAAATTTAAAAAAATCCGACAAGTTGAGGGTATATTCGAAAAAAAAGTTAGAGATAAAAAATAAAAGCAAAAAATAAAAAGATATTTATAAATTACAAATATGATTATGTCATAAATTTTTGAAATTATTCTTGAATATTCACAAATTAGTCCTAATTATTCACGAATTTTTATAAATTTATGAAATTTTTAAAAAATTCGCGAATAATTTATAATTAATTTGCAATGTCCCAAATTCGATAATTTTTCAATAATTCTACGACTTTGGCGATTATGGCTATAAGTACAGTGGGACTTAAACAATGCAGTTTATAATTGCGTCATGTTAGCTGCCTACACAAAACTTAATTGTTGTTTGAAATTTTTCTTATTTTTTAATCACTCCTTAGTTCTTTATTGACCTTAATTTTCATTAATCATGTAAAATTGGTGGGTGAAATAAGTGCATATAATCTTAAGGATACGGGTATTTGCAACTAAAGATACGGCCTCTGCACCCTAAGGTTACCACCATTAAATTAGCTTTTCACTTTGAATCATAATTACCAATTTCACCAAATTTTTTGAAAAAGTCTGAAATAATTTTCAAATTAATCACATTTTTAAAAAATGTTCGCACATTTTAAAAAATTCATGTGTTTGATTTTAAATTTGCGAATGATTCACAATTTTTTTCAATAAATTGTGTTTTTTAATTTTTTGTACCTTTAATTTTCTTTTATGTACATGTTTATTTATTTTATCTCCGATATTTTCTCCGAATATTTTCAAAACTTGTTGATTTTTGCGAGATTTTATCCAAATGCAACCTGCTTGCAGAGTTTTGTCAAACCCTAACTTGGTGACAATGTATCATGCAATGGAGATCACTTTTTGTTCCAATCTTCACGAGAGTAGATCTTGTCCACCTATTAGACGGTAGGATGTTAATTTCATGTGTGGAGCACATCTCTAAAAATACTCTCATGATCACGATCACTTTTGGTGATGTATGCTTTATGGAATTAATACCTAACTGTCTAACAGGTGGGCTATGATCTCAAGATTTATGGTGTGGAAGTTTGGGATAAAAATTAATTGTTTTAACGGTGGAAACCCTAGGCTACAAAGACTGAATATTTACGTGTACCCAAATTTTAAGTATATATGTTTGGCATATGATCTTTAATAACTGGCAACCTATTTTGGAATTTCCTTTAGATACTCCTAACCATCGGATGATAATCGGAATATCAAATCAGGGCCATTGGCTATATTTTATCCAACCGTCCATCATTAGGATCTCGATGACATGCAAACATCACTTGGTGTTAATTTCTACCATTTAAAATCGTTCAATGCCTATAGACATTTGGCGAACGTTTGATTGCCAAATGAAACATTTTTCACCGTTATAATTGGCAACGTGATCGTGAGCGGTCATTTGATAGAGCAAAGAGTAAACACAATTTTCAACTTAACGATACAAAAAATTGCATATGGAGAGGGACCCACATATCCACTCATTGTTACACGGTGTCACGTGTAAGCACAAGTGCCCTTAAACTTGTCTGCAATCAAATATGGCCATAGAGGTTATGAGACTCTTTAAAAAAATATATATAATATGCATATGTATTTTGTTCGTTTTTAATAGATAAAATACCTTTCAATTAAAAACGCATGTCTAAGTGAGCTTGATCGGTCCTATATGACATTGCGACCAATTGCTCTCACAAAGACCGCAACGACTGCAACCAAATGGTCTCTTATAAGACCAGTCGATTGTGGTCTTATACAAGACCGATTCGTCTCATTTAAAAATAAGTGCATAACGTGTTCTTACTTAAAGGATATTTTCGCCTATTAAAAATGAGCAAAAAGAACATGAACATATTTTTTAAGAAAAAGTTGAGGATCTCCCACTCTATTAGATAATAAGAAAACAATGTGAGATTCTTATTGTTGCATTATCTAGAGATCACAGAAATGGATGCATAAGTCAGCATTTTTAATCACTTCTCAATTCCTTATTTACCCTAAATATTATAGAATTTATGGATGAAACCGGTGCATATAATTTTAAGGGTGCCGGTATTTGTAACATAAGATAGTGCCTCTGCAGCGTAAGTTTCCACCATTAATATGGAATGCTACCGATCATTCATACAATGGAGATTCTTTTTTATCCTAATCTTTCACACAATAAATCTTGAGTTTCTGTCCACCTATATATTAGACTCAAGATGTTGATTCCATGTGCAACACATCCTTAAAAGAAATTCGAAAACCCTTCTTAAGATGTTGATTCCATGATCATGATCACTTTTGGGGATTTCTGCTATTTGCAATCGACACCTAACTGCATGATAGGTGGGCTATGTCTCAAAATTTATTACCCAAAAGATTGGGATGAAAAGCTACTCCATCTACCTTATTCTAAGTGATCAACTGTTTTAATGGTGGAAATCTTAGACTACAGAGATCAAATATTTACGAGTACTCGTGATGTAAGACTGCAAAACTCTCTTTTAAGACTAAAGAGGTCTCGTACAAGACTGAGACTAATCGGTCTCATAAAAGATCGATTGATCACAGTTTCATACGAGACCGATTCATCTCAATTAAAAGTAAGTGTGCGTGTGCTTTTAGTTAAAATGTATTTTTACCTATTAAAAATAAACAAAATAAAAATAAACATGATTTAAGAAAAAGTAGAGGTCTAGGACCTTACTAGATAATAATAAAAAATTCAGACCCTCTAATGCAAATTCACCATTTGCCAACTTTCTCCTCTCCCCGCGTGCACTCATATTTCCAGCTTCCAACCTAGTGTGGATAAGATTACTAACGGCACCATATTTATGGGTAGCGTTAAATGTACCCGTCAAACCTTTGAAGAATACACGCATATCCATCACGAAAATCGCTAATTGCCTTCAATCGGATGATGGAGCTCGATTTTTGTCCTAATCATCCACATAATAAATCTTAAAATCATGGCGCACCTATCAGAAAGTTCAATCATGATTCCACGTGGCACACATGTCCAAAAGTGAATGTCAGATATCGCGGTCACTTTTGGGGATGCGTGCCATGTGGAATCAAAATTTGACTATTTGATAAATGCACCAAGATTTCAAGATATGTCAGATGATCACGATCACTTTTGGAGATGTGTGTCATGTGAAATCAAAATTTGTGTTAGATAAATGCACGTAGATTTCAAGATTTATTGGATGGAAGATTGAGACGAAAAACGATCTCGATGGTCAAATTGAAGGCAATAAACTATTTTGGTGATGGATATGCATGTGTTCTTCAGAGGTTTGAGGGGTGCATATAATGCTACCCCATATTTATCTATCTAATCAGTACTTATTTTCCCATAATATGAGAGATATAGATTAGGTGTTTGGAGCATACACAAAGAACAGTGTTCACATTATCTAATACCACACATGTGGTAGTGGTGTCCATTAATCTCCATTATCAACGAAGAAGTTCATCGAATGGAATTGAAGCAAGGGAAATTTTTTGGAGAATTTAAACATTTCTAACCGTCTGATCTAGACCCTCAAAAGCTCATAAAAAAATAGTCAAATTGAACAATTTTAGAAAGAAAAAAAAGCAATATTTAGCATGTAAACTAGTATCTAGTGATCGAATGGCTATTGACAATTTTGATCGTTGTGGATGATTTGGATCGAAGCACCCTGATGGCACAGCTAGAGGCTAGAGCAATACAAGCATCCTCCTCAGTCCTTGCGGCTAAACAGCTAATACCAACTCTAATATTAATACATTATCAGGAATTCAGGAGTTGATGGTGAAGATTTAGTTGTTGTGGGACACGTGTGTGCATGTGGGGCTCAAATTAGGGTTCGCTTTAATGATAATCTTACGACATTCTCTCTCTCTCTATAAATTAGGGTTCGCTTCAATGGTAATCTTGCGACATTCTCTCTCTCTATATTATATATATATATATATATATATATATAGTAAGAAAATGTGGATGAGCAATGTGGATGAACATTGACAATTATATATTGATGATTGAAAGCATGTGCCAACGCCACTAAAGTTATGGTGCACAATAGACAACTCATCTCACCCGTGTGGGTCCCACCTGACCTGACCGTTCAACTCATTTAAGCCGGTCCCACCTCTGACCGCACATTGCACAAGGTACTTGTTTATGTCACTTTCTTTTATTATTATTATTTTTCGTTTTTTTTTTGTGGTTGAGATATAGAGTCTTTTTTTTTTTTTTTTAAGATATAGAATCCTTTTTTTTTTTTTAAATCTGAATCGTCCGATTATATCGCCTATTCGCTCTTTGAGGAAGTATAAGTCATTGCTCAAGAATCGAACTAGTAGATCTACCATTGGATCACGCTTATATTTCAAAAATCTATAGCATGATCGTTCAAGGGGTTTTGCGATCATTGATTTGATGGTTGGAATTATTTAATCGATATGAGTTTTGACTTGTGGATCGTGAAAGGGGTGATCAATGGATCGGACGATCTAGATCGATTGGGCTACTGCTTTATTTAATTAATGAATGCAGGTTATGATCATCCGAGCTTATTATTATTATTATTTTAATATAAATTTGCCCTTGGTTGATTTAGAAAATGATATGCATTGAAGAAGGACAAGGACAAGGCTTCATTTTAAAATATCAAGTAAATGTAGCATGTGGATCGAAAAGGTGTTTTAAATTTTCTTTGGATTTATGATCCATCGTACTTTATTAAAAAATATATTTAAATTAAATAATAATAAATAAATAAACACAAAGATATAAAAATGTTGAACATAAAATATTAGGCTCGCGCATGAACCGACAAGGCGGTGGATATTCAAAAGTAAAATGTTAATATATATATATATATATATAAAATTTTTGAAAATAAAAATGTTAATAATTTTATGTGGAACATTAAGTCCACACCTGGTTCTTTGGGCCAGAACCTTAAAGCTACCATAAAATATTAACATCACAAACAGTGCAAAAATGAATTCGAATAAAATAAAGAAAAAAAATAAATCAATAAAATTTTATTATCAAAGTTTTAAGAATGCAGTTTTTGTGTTTTTTTTTTTTTTTTTTTCATTTTTTTCATTTAAAATTTTAAAAATACAACAAAAAAAATGTAAGACTAATAAACATGGTGTTTGAGAGAGACCATAATTATAAGACTTCTTTTTAATTGGAACCATAGATGAACTTCATCATCCCAGTCTTATCTAGGGCTGTCAACGGGCCAGGTTTTTTACCCGACTCGTTTTTAAATAAGATATAATTTGGGCTCGAACCTGGCCCAATAGCTAATCAGACCGGGCCGAGCTGAGCCCGATTTTAAAATATTGTAGCCCGAATCCGGCCCGATTAGCTATTCGGGCCGAGTCGGATTTCTAATATTTTTTTAAGAATTTTTTTTTTAAAGGATCTCATTTTATTCGGGCCGGGCAGTGCCGAGCCTTACTCTTATCTCAGCCCTACTCTTATCTCATTTATTTTGGGTCAGTTTTGTAAGTCTTATTTCTCTTCTTATTTCTAATCAATGTTAATCTCTCTAATTTTACAATCTTTCATATTTCTTCTATTATATATATATATTTTAAAACTTTTTAAAATAGTGGGAGATTGTTGTATATTTTAAAGAGTTTTATTTTCTCTCTAAAGAAGTGTCTTTCAAATTTTGATTTATCTTTTTATCGTAGTTGAAAAGATACAAGTCTAGCATCTCTTCACAGTAAATCTGAAAAGACACAAGTGAAATCGATGTCCTTTTAATGTTATTTGAAAAGACACAACTCTCTATAAAGACACAAGTAAAATTGATTTATCTTTTTACCGTTATCTGAAAAGACATAGATCTTAAATCTCTTCACCATAATTTGAAAAGACATAATGATTGAAAATTTTCTCTATAGAGATAAGATCTCCGTTAAAAAATAACAACAACAAAATAAGATTTTCTTTATTTTTTGGACATATTACGTAGTGTTGAGAATTCTTTTTTGTGAGTGCAAGCACAAAGAGAATTACAGAGGACTAGGCTTTGTTGTATCAGGGGAACGTGTTTGCTATTTTCCTCTTTTGCTATCGCGATTCTAACCGGAAGAAGGCAAATAACGTTTAAAGAAATTGTTTATATTAGCGTGCCTCTAAGTTCTACCCTTTATTTTTGCTTTCATTTTTTCAATAATTTTTTCAACAATTCTAAACGTTATTTTGTGATATGGAAGCATTTATGGCATCTATCAAAGTAATGAATCAAGATTTCGTGCGATTGAAACGATTTAATGGAACGAACTTTACTCGTTGACAGCAGAAGATTTTGTTCTTCTTCACCACATTGAATGTTGTATATATTTTAGGCAAGGATCTTGCTAACATACCGCCTGTAAAATCAGACGACACTCCGGAAGTCATTACTGCGCGAAAGAAACGTAAAGATGATGATTACATATGCAAGGGTCATATATTGAATGTGCTCACGGATTCTATCTATGACATCTACGTTAGCGTGCCCACTGCAAAAGAAATCTGGTATGCACTTGACAAGAAATAAAGAGTAGAAAAATCTGAAAATCGTACTTCCTTTGTTGGCAATTTATTTGATTTTAAGATGAAAAATGATAAGTCTATTCTTGCGCAAGTGTACGACTTGCAACTTAGCATTAATCATCTTAGTTCTGTTGGTATTGAACTTTCTTAAGAATTTCAAGTTGACGCTATAATTTCTAAATTATCGCATTCTTGAAATGACTATAAAAAGAAGATGAATCATTGACAAGAGAATTAATTTTTGTCTATGACTCAACTTTTACGTCATCTATAAATTGAGGAAGAATCAAAACTTCGATATTCTAAAGATGATTAAAGAGTTTATCCTAAGGTAACTTTTGTTGTGGATATAAAATTATATTATTCTTGAGTTTTTTGTATTTGCTGCAACATGTAAAGAAACATAATGACTTAAAAATCTATTGGTAGACGTATCTATAGGGCTGTCACTGCAATTATTATATACTGTGATCATAAAGCGACTCTTCAATAACCGAATCATAGGACATATAATGGTAAAAATTGGCATATAAGTTTGAAACATAACTATGTCAAAAGTCTACTCAAGGGTGGAGTAGTGACTTTAGATTCTGTAAGGTCGAAAGAGAATTTGACCGATCCTCTTATAAAGAGCCTTGCAAGAAAATATTTACATAAGACATTGAGTGGAATGAGGTTGAGGTCTATAAAATAAAAGTCACCTTTAATGGAAACCCAACCTATTTTTTGTGAACCATCAATTAGATTCAATGGAACAAACAAATTGAACGAGTGATTGTGTTGACACTAGAACGAATTATATATTAAAATATAACTCGTTTCCTTATGTCTATCAAACTAGTGCTAATCCTATGAGAGAGGATGAGATTGATTCTCTTAATGAATCTATAGCCCTATTTAAGTTGGAGTTGTATACATGAGTCACTCTTGATAGATTTACCTATTTGACTGTGAAAAACGGGTCGCTTCCTATGAAGCAATAGACTCTCCTAGAACACTCAAGAAACTGGGTAAAACATATGACCATAAATGTGCTGACTTTTTAAGAATACTAAGTTTTATAAATTATAATGTTGGATAAGGTCCTTAGTTCAAGACTATAAGTCACTAAGCAGCTTGATAAACTTTAATATACTTACACTAAGTGAAAGTTCAAATCTTTAGATACTTTCATTTATGCATTATAATTTTCATATGCCCAAATAGATTAATTTTTAAAAACTTTTAAAAATAGTGGGAGATTGTTGTATATTTTTAAAAAACTTTTTAAAAATAGTGAGAGATTGTTGTATATTTTTTTAAATAGTGGGAGATTGTTATATATTTTAAAGATTTTTATTTTCTCTCTAAAGAAGTGTCTTTCAAATTTTGATTTATTTTTTTACCGTTAGTTGAAAAGACACAAGTTTGACATTTCTTCACAGTAAATCTAAAAAGACACAAGTGAAATTGATTTGTCTTTTTACTGTTATCTGAAAAGACACAACTCTCTGAATAGACACAAGTGAAATCGATTTATCTTTTTATTGTTATCTGAAAAGATACAGATATGAAATCTCTTCACCGTAATCTGAAAAGACGCAATAGTTGAGAATTTTTCCTATAAATAGAGATAAGATCTCCGTTAGAAAGAAACAATAAGAAAAGACACAAGAAAATAAGATTTTCTTTCTTTATTATTTGCGCATATTACGTAGTGTTGAGAATTCTTTTTGTGAGTGCAAACACAAAGAGAATTACAGAGGGTTGGGCTTGGTTGTATCCCGAGAATGTGTTATATAGTCTCCTCTTTTGCTATCACGATTCTAACTGAAAGGAAGCAAACAACGTTTAGAGAAAGTATCTATGTTAACGTGCCTCTAAGTTCTACCCTTGATTTCATCTCTTTTATTTTTGCTTCCATTTTTAAAATAATTTTTCCAACATCTTCTCCCTACTTCCTTCCAGATCTTCACTGATCTTCCTATCGCTAAAAAAAATATGACTATTAGCGGTAGCTAAAAAGTGAAGCTATTAACAAAAAAACTATCGTTAATAGTCTTAATAGCCTATAATAATTTTTTGTTAATAGCGGTAATTTTTTGCTACAAAATACTGCCGCTAATAGTCTTATTTTTTGTAATGTATGCTTCTACTTCTTTATGCTTGTAGCATCTCAACCTTTTTTACAGGATCTGCGATTGACCTTTATTGGATATGCCTAAACAACTCAAGTGGCATTACAAAGCTTTTCTCTTTATAGACCCACTTTTAAATTCTCTTCTATAGTTGTTTCGCATTTTATCTTTTCTTATGACTGCACATTCATTTCAATATACATATCTCAACCATATGTACTATATTTTTTTATCCCTTCTTCGTAGCGCAACTTTCATGGCAAGTATAACTACTGTCACTACAAACAATAAGATTATTAGCGGCAGTTGTTGGCTATAAAAAACTGTCGCTATTAACAAAAAAGCTATTAAGACTATCAACGGCAAGGGTATTAGCGGCAATTTTTTGTTAATAGTGGCAGTTTTTGACTACTGCTAATAGACTTATTTTTTATAGTGTGTCTTATAAAAATATCGCTTCAACTGAAGTGAAACTCTTAGGTCGTACAATACTTCGCTTACTTGCATCCATTTCATCTCCCTACATTAATGGACATCCTCTCAAATCTATCATCTAATTGTAAAGTAGAGCTTAAATATAAAAAATGAGGGCAGCATGGTACTATATCATTTTCCAACGTGTGATCCAAAATGTTTTTCCATTGATAACCAATTAAAACGATTTTTTGCTTTACATTTCACACGAATAAACCATTTAAATGAGATAACTCTCGAATGGTTTCAAACGACTATAAAGAAATGATATTTCAATGGTCCAAATGAAGGGATTTGAAATTTGTGCCACATAAAGCGATCAAGAAAGAGTTGGTAGAGAAAGTGAAAAACAATGGAGCGCCGAAGCCTCCAAGCAAAAGACGACCCCCAAATGATCGATTTATTGTAAGTATAAAGAAAAGTAGATGGAAAGGAATTAAATCCCCCCTTCTCACCCCTTCCTATAAATTGTCTTTTCCCCACACCGACCCTCAAAATCGCTCTCTCCTTAATTTTCCTTATTTTAGGGTTAGAATATGTGAGTTTTATCCTCTTCTTGGTGAGAGTCTTCTTTTCCAAGGAGATCACCTCTGTGAAGATTTTTTTACAGTTCATACTTATTTTTGAAACGATTTTGGTCACGGGTTTTACCGTCGTATTGGTGACTTCGTTGTTGTGCAAACACATGCACCATATCTACGCCATGAGGCATTATTTAAAAGCTTCAGTTGAAGCGATGTATGAAGCTTTTAGTCGGTTGTTGCCCCCGTTTTCAACGTAGTGAGAGTTTTGTGGATCGTGAGTTTGCCGATGGTAGTGGCGTTTCTTCAGGTAGATTTTCGGTGTCGATTATTGGAAAATGTTCAGGATGGTGATGGATTCTCAAATTTTTACCTTACTCTGAAGGTGTCTTTGAATTCCGTGTCGTTGTTAGATGAATCTTGGATGTCATTCAATTTATTTTAATGTTAGTGATAGTAACTACCACTCATTGGATTGTGACACTCTACTCTGTATCCGTCCATTTGGGGTTACTTATTTTCCAGTTTGTAACCGTTATTCGTTTTTAATGAAAAGGATAGAAGTTTTATTTAAAAAAAAAGAAAGATTAAATACAAGATTGAAATCACAAAAAAAGAAAGTGTTGGTATCTTTTTAAAACTAACATTTAATTAGTAGGTATCTTTTTAAGACTTCATTGAGTGCTCATAGTCATAGTCGCCAAATTCACCCAAAGTTTTAAGAATTATGGAATAATTTCCAAATTTGAGGTTTTGCAAATTAATCTTGAATTATTTGCGTTCCTTTAAAAAGTTCATGTATTTTTAAAATTCACTAATAAATCACCAATCATTCTCAAATAATTCACGATTTTTTTTTTAATAAATTGTGATTTTTAATATTTTGATTTTTTCTTTTCTTTTTAATCTTATTTTTTTCTCTATGATTTTCTCTGAATATTTCCCTTAACTTGTTGAATTTTGTCGGATTTTCCAAATTTTAAACTTACTGAATTATTGTCAATGCAACATTTGTTTGCCATTATCTTTTCTTTTTTAATGTCTCAATTTTTTTTTGAATTTTTTCTTTTAAATTTCTCTTCTCCATAGTCATTAGGCAAAATAGAAATAGTGTCGATGTTTGTATCGGATTTGTAATACAAATTGTGTTCGATAGCCAAGCAACGATAATGTTGTATCCTGGAGGTAGTCATGCTTGCGACATACTGTACAGAGAATTACCACTACAAAAAATAAAACTATTAACAACAGTTTTTTGTAGCAATAAACTGTCGCAATTAATAAAAAAAACTATTAAAGACTATTAAGACTATTAGCGGCATATTTTTTGTTAATAGCAATAGTTTTTGGCTGCCGCTATTAGTCTTATTTTTTGTAGTGTACCTTAAAACAAAGTTTGATCATACCTCATCCCGCCAAAGTTGTTGATCTTAATTCATCTTCGTTATGGTATATTTCTTTCTATCATTCTAATAAAAATTGCTTTGAATTAATCAACCCAAAACGGGTGTTGTTTTGGGTTGATCATGTCACGTGGCATGTGATCTGACAGCTTAGTGGTACCATTTTTGACTACACTCGGGTGTAAAGGCCAATTCCTCCTCTCTCTCTCTCTCTCTCTCTCTCTCTATATATATATATATATATATATATATATATATAAAGAGAGGGTGAGAACATGGGTCAAAATATTGGATGATACCGATACGTATAATTTTTTTGGGTCAACGATACGGTAAAAATAATTTTTATCGGGTATCCACAAAAGAAACCAAATTATTGGACGATAATAGTCAGATTGATCTAGACCCTTAAATGGTCAAATTATCGATTTGAATTTTTTCTAGTGGGTCCTCCAACTCACGTGATGCGGGCTTTTAAACCCGAATTCCTTTCCTTTTCCCTTCTTGCTTCTTCTGTAGTTTTTCTTCATCCTTCGGTTCCTCTTCTTCTTAATTTATTTTGGTTTTAAGGTGCTCAATCGACACCGAAAAGTGCGATATTGGATAACAAATGGGTCAGTCTCACTCAAGTGGTACCAAAGAAATTTCGAAGTCTTAAATAAATTTAAAAAAAGTTGAAATAAATAGAAAATCATTAAATATAAATTTTCTAATTTTTAAAGTATTTTTTGAGATATATATATATATATATATATATATATATATATATCAAAATGATATATTCAATATATCGCTGATACATTGAATGCATTGGAGGATACACGATACGTATCATTCTGAAAGTATGGACAATACGTATTAAAATTCCGATATTTTGATCCTTCGCTGAGAAAATGAAAAGAAAATTATATATTTAATTTGTGTAAAGAAATAAAAGTTAATTATATATTGGTGTTTGAGTCATATATAGCACTAAGAAACATGATTGGGTCATCTATTCACACGACTGCCTCTATTTGCGTTCATTCAAATCATCCGCAGGAAGATCACCATGTGAGTTGTATATATGCAATCCATAAATCACATAAATAGAAAATCTAATCCACTTAATAAGGGCGTTGAGGAGAAATAATCCGTGCCACATGATATGATCAGTCTCTAAAAATGCGATTTAGGGTTGTCAGTCCTGGGCCTCATGGCACACGTGGTTTGTAAAAATTACATTTTTTAAATTAAATTAAAAATATAAGTATAGATACCAAATATGTATCCGTCTAGACCCAATACGTATCGGCCGCACTACAGAAAACAAGATTGTTAGGGACAGCCAAAAACTACTGCTATTAATAAAAAATTACCATTAATATTCTTGCCGCTAATAGTCTTTAATAGTTTTTCGTTAATAGCGATAATTTTTTAGATAAAAAAACTGTTGTTAATAATCAATTTTTTTTGTTAATAATCCATTTGGGACTTTTTTTAATGTATTTCGCCTCCCTAGTTGATCCATTTACAATAGACTAGCTAGATTACTGTGAGCGTGCTCCTTAACTGATTTTACTTAATAAAAGTGTTGGGTGTCTGCGTTTGCAACCTGAGATTCTTTCTTCTTTTTATATGTTAAATTGTTGATCCCTTTAAATTAGATGATGGAAATCATTTTTCATCCCAATCTTCCACACAAAAGATATTGAGATCTACGATTAGATAGTCAGATGTTGATTCTATTTGGCACACATCCGATAAAGTGAATATGATCATGATATACCATCAAACTTGGTATCACGCTCACTTTGTGAAATGTACGCCACATGTAATTAACATCAGACCATCTGACAATAGGCCCATGATGCCAGATCTGTTGTGTGAAAAATTTGGACGCAAAACGATCATCATTATCTGATTCAAAGTAGTCAATAGTTTGGCATGTGCAAATAAGAGTTGAAAAAAAAGAATCTAGAGTTGTAAATAGAGGTATCCTTTAAAAAAATAGTAATAAAATATTGGGCTCTCGTTATATGCACGCCATGAACCTTTTAAATGAAGGTTGTGGGGTCATTTTCAAAGAACATTTTAGAAAGATGATAGTTGTCGGCTCCTTTTCACTAGGCACGCCATGTTGACATGAAAGCCATGGAATCCATGATTAGAGATTTTATTTCTTTATTCTGGTTGCTCTTTAACTAATTTTTGTCTTAATCTATTATAAGCACAATACGATATTGTAGCACGACTATATGATCGATCCTATAAGGAAGGTTGTCTTCTGAAAACTTCTATTTGCCTTTAAAGAATAAAGATTGATTGTAATTGTTTTAAATTAAAGTGCAGAAAATAAATCTATTCTACTGAATTAAAAATCGTTACACTAGATCTCAAGTCTTTCAGATCTTAGTCGTCAATTAAAATTTAGAATTCTTTTGATATCCTAATGCTGAAATTAAATTTGCATAAATTAAATTTATCTAAAACTAATCTTTAACTTTCCAGATTTTAGTCGTCAATTAAAACTCAAAAGTCTTCAGATATTGACGTGCTGCAAATTAAATTGTTGAAAGTAAATAGACAAGAAATTAAAATATTGGAAATTAAATTACTGAAAAATAAAACTAAGCTACAATCCTGAAATTAAAGCTATCCTTAGTTTCACCTTCCGGCCTCTTCTCTCTTAGTTGTCAATTAAGATCGAGAGTCCTTGAATGCTTATTTATGGACACAGACCCTCTTATTTATAGATTTACAAGAGGCATGTTATAACAATTTAAGACTCTAAGCTAAGCAAAATTCCTAAAACTCAACTACGTAATGCATATCCTCCTTGCTTCGACTACTAGAGACGTGTGGGATTTCTTCTTCCTTATCTTTAGCAGCAGTATTTTCGTCAAGTCTCCTAGATCCGTGGAATGCATGAATTCCTCTTTAAGATTTATGATTCTTGCATGGTTGTGCACTTCTCACGTGGGTCTTCAGCAGTAAATCATAAAGCTTTAATGTACAAAATCGTCCATAAGATTTTGTCTTCTCTCTGTTTCTTCGTAAAGCTTTAATATAATTGTTTTCTCGCAGTCTTCTCTTTTATCTCTTGTACACTACTTAGAGCTTTCTTCTATAGGATCATGAGGTTACGATTCTTTTCTTTCTCTGGTTCTGGCTCTCGATTGTGCTTCTTTTCACTTCGACTATCTCGTAGGCTTCACGATTTCTTCTTGTCTTCTCGAGAACTTGCATTTCAGCCACGATTTGGCTCTTCTTTACCTGCGATCTTTCATTTACTGCTCTAGGAGCTATTTTTGGCACAGACTTACGCTTTGTTCTTCTGTTTGTTGTTCTAAATATCTACTATCAAAGCATTATTAATAACAAACTATGGACTAACAATACTTCGTTGATGGTACTAAAATGGTAAAATATGTTATTGATCACACCCCCAAACTTAAGTTTTGCTAGTCCCTAGAAAACAAGAGGAAAATATGTAATCCTAGCTAATAAATTAAATGTCACTTTCGCAGAGAGCATCATTGCATTTAGTAGATGCAACAAACCTTTAAACCCCTAGGTGATCTTTAGTGGAGGAGTTGTGTTTCCTGAAGGTTTCCAGTAGGGGTGTATTCGGTTCAGTTTAGTCGGTTTTGGACCAAAATCACAAACCAAACTAGTCCTAATCGATTTCTAGATTTTTAAACCAAACCAAATAGTCCAACTCTTAAACCAAACAAACTCAATTCGATTCGGTTCGGTTTGGTTAAGTTGGTTTCAATTTTCCTGTAAGTTCTACTTGCACATTAAAATTTTCTCAACTTCTCAACCGATTTTCCTATAAGTTCTACTTTACCACTTTAGAATTTAGGAATTGGCTAAAGACAAGGGTAGGGTTTTATATAAAAATATGCATTTTACTTAAATGCTCTTTAAAATTAATCAAAACCCCATATATATATATATATATATATATATATATATATATATATATATATATATATATATATATTACAAACTACATTCGGTTCGGTTCGGTTTCGGCTTGGGGAGGCTTGGAACTGAAACCAAACAAAACATTTCGGTTTTCCTTTTTTCCAAACCAAACCCAAACTGGTACCCGTCCAAACCGGACCAAACTCGACGGTTTGGTTCGGTTCGGTCTAAAAAATGCACAACCTTAGATTCCAGTGAAGGTACCTATAAACTTCACATATTTTTGGATTTTTCAAAACAAACTTTTAAAACACTAAACTATTATTAGTACATCAGCTAATCATCACATGGTTGCAAACATTTTCAAAAACATGATTCCATTCATTAATTACTTCCCATCCAGGCAGTTATCCTTAGTTAGACTCTCAACAATTTCAATTCATGCAAGGTGTGTAGTGTGTGTATCATTGACAAAATTATTCATTATAGATTTTTCTAAACTACAGATTTAGAAAACATTTTCATTTTAGTCTCACTATGGCATACACTCTCAAAGAATATTGAAATTGTTGGTCTCTCAAGATGATGTATATGATGAATAATTGAAGGATATGAAAAATATAAATCTCATAGAAAGATAATCTATTCCATTCTTGTGCTATCAGAATTCCATAGTGCTTATCAGTTCATCTCTCACCTATTCTTCTTCATCTTTTTCTTTTTCTTTTTCTTCCTCAGTAAGGATCCAAAAAGTTGACTACTTCTTCCCATTTTTCTCAAATAAATCCCTTTTTCTTCTTTTGACTTACTCTGTTGATTTTTTACTTTTTCACAGTTTGGAAGCATTTTTGTTTCTCTTTTTATTTTCCCATACTTTTACTTTCAAATTTATTTCTTTTTCAGAAGTATTCAAATATTCCCTTTTTTCAGTTTGTGTATACACCTTCCACTCTCTTACTTTCCATTTGTTCTAAATTCTCAGAAGTACAAGGGAAGAGGACCAAAAGTATCAGGATGTACATATGGTGAGCGTTTATAAAATTTTGGTAGAAAGTAATTCGATTTCAGGCTTCGAATATGGGTTCAAGAGGTAAATTGTAAGGGATTTTGACTTTTTGGCTCAGACTTAGCAATAGATGGCCTCTTTTCATTTTCAAGTTTACTAGTAATGATGACATATTGTGTCAACACTTATAATAAACAGTTCTAAAAAAACATATAACACAAACGTAGTCATGGATTCAAATAGCAACGATATGAGATTTCAGTTAAAATAGTCAAGAAGTTCAAGGATATATTGGAACATATAGGCATTGCAGTCTCTCTCAAAGAAAGGATATAGTTCTAAAAACTCATTGAGTAATTTATTTCTAAAACTATAATCTAAATTCTGCAATTCAAAGCAATGCATATTTTCAAAAACTCAGTTATGATACAAGTGTGTAAATGGACTAAACATAAATATTAACTGCTTCCTATCAATGATTTTGAACTCCTTTTAGGATAATGGTAATATGTTTGAAATCAAATTTTTTCTAAGATTTACTCAAATGTAATGGTTAACTAAAAACAAAAAGTTAAAAACAAACCTAAAAATAGAAATAAAGAATTAAACTAAACTAACAAAATTAAAGGAAGCAAATATTATATATATATATATATATATATAAATATATATATAAAATATGTATACAACACCCCCCCCCCAAAAAAAAAAAAAAAAAAAAACATACGACGGACAATGTCCTCATTGTAAGTAGCAAAACAGGGGGTACAAAAACAGAGTCCATAACATGGTGCCAAGTATATCAGGAACAAAATACGCGTAAATAAAAGCAAATCCCTCCCCAAACTTGGAGGAGATAACATCCGTCAACATCATATGTGAAATAGAAAAATAAGAGAGATAAGGCAAAAAAAAAAATTCTTTTTATATTCAAACAAAACTATTTATAAAGATTGCGTGCAAGAAAATGAATTACAAAAAGAGAAAGCTTAAGAAAAATCTGGACACACAGACACCAACAACAACCCCCCTGAGATTTAAAGATGTGCACAGTTATGCGGTCTCAGGGTCTTCAATATTTATCCCGCCAAAAAGTTCGCTCCCTCCCAACTTCGGGAAGTCCTCAACTTGCTACCTTTGAAGCTGCAAGTCGAGAGTTGGGAGGTGAAGTCCTCAACCTGCCGTCTTCGTAGAGGAACTCGAAATTGGTAGGGTTTGGGTAGGCGAAGATGGGGAAGAGGGTAGAGAGTTAGGAGGGGGTGTAGGATGAGGGAGGGTTGTGGTAGACGACTTAGCATCTGGGATGCATCGTTGGCACATCACCCTCTTTCTTGGCCAAAAACGCAAGAATCTCAGCCTTCTCCTTTTCAATTAGGTGATCAAGTCTTTTACTGATCTCTGATCAGTTTGGTTTGTCCGCCATGGTTGAGGAATTTTTGAAGCAAAGGGCATTAGCAGTGGAGGAGATAAAAGGGGATTAAGATGGGACGTGTATTTATGCGGAAAGGGAACGAGATGTAAAAGGTCACACTAAAATCTCGAAGGGGATATGTTTTAAAGATTTGGTAGGGCAGGCAACGGTAATAAGTGCGAGGCACATGCATATAAATAGGGCCCTAATTTCGTGGTGACCTGCTGAAATGGTCACCACGCACGCTTGTAACCTAGAATTGTGGGTTACAATTCTAGTCTCTCCAGTTCTCAAAGGGTCAAATTCTTTTACGATTTGAATCGTAATCGCTACAATTCGCACGAAGCAAATAATATACAAGAAAGAAAGGTCTATGGGCGCACTTAAATCCATAGGTTCACTTGTATTCTAATAGAGTACATCAGAGAAGACCTTACGAACGCACGCAATCAACTACATGTGATCGTAATGCGCTTCTCACAAGAATTTCCTAAAAATAAAAGGAAATAATTCACATAATTTACAAAATTTTGCTACGGATGAGTCGGTAGCTCGACAGGGTCCTTAAGGAACTCAAATTTGATCAGTGGGGGCGGAGGTTTCCCCCATAAAAACTTGTCCTCTTTGGTTCTCACTGGCTGCGATGGTAACTGGCCACTCTCTCTTTTCGTCATTTGTGAAGCTAGCTGCCCAATTTGGGCCTCCAGCTTCGTGATGAATTGGGTATCTGAGTATAAAACTTGAGAGAATTGAGCAAGCTGGGATAGGTCTTTAGAATGATGATGTGACTGTTGCTACAAATCCCTAAGGAACTGAATAACAGTGGCATCAGCTCCGCTGCTCTGTGACCTGTACTATTGCTGCTCAGTAGGGGAAATTTTGGTTAGGAGGATATCGTGGTTGCACAACAAGTGGTCCATGTTGTATTCCACTTGTGGAGCCATAGTTAAAACTAAGGTAGTTCCTCAACTGTAGGTTGTAGGTGTTCTCGTAATCATTCCTTTGAAACGCAAAGACTTGTACCTTTTTCGCTACATTCGGGTATAATGGGGCTGCAATGTGGCTATTATTGTACTTAACCTTAACCTATTGCAAGCGTACACTGGAAATTGCAGCACTAGTATAAGATCGTTCTCATAGGGAAGGTCAAAATTTCATGCGTGAAAACTTTTATTTGTCTTTTAAAGATCTAATCTACTAAAGAAATCAGAATAAAAGAATGGTTGTTAAACTAAAATTACAGGAAAGTAAATCTAAATCCTCCTCCTTCCAGATTATGGTCGTCAATCACAATCCTTTAGTTCTCGGATGCTTACAAAAGTAAAGTACTATTACACCATATCTCAGTCCTCAAAAGCTAGATTTCCTCAATACATATTTACATTAATCAACAATCTTCCAGAAATTTGGGCATCAATCAAGCTCAAGAAAACTGAAGATGGAAAATAAAAATCGTTACACTAATATCTTAAAATTCTCAATTTTAGGTGTCAATTAAAATAAAGAAGAATTAGATGTTTACAAAGCAGTAAATTGCATAAAATAAATCTAAACTAGAAAGCAAAGTAGAACCATCCAAAGGGTCGATCTTTCATAATCTTTAGTCTTGGTTGTCAGGCAAGACTTTCAAAAATCTGTAAACAATTTTACTTGATAAAAAACTACTCTAAGGTGATCTTCCAAAATTTCAACCTCAGTTGTCAATTGATGTTAAAAATTCCTTGGATAAGTTTTCTCCTATGTCAAGCCCTTTTATTTATAGATCATAAGGGGTCGATTTACATTATTCGAATTCTAACAAAAGAAAACTACTAAGAATAAAATATTCCTAATATAACTAAAACTTATAATCCTAATTCTTCCTTGCTCTGAATGGTAGATGTGTGCAGAATTTTCCTCCTTATTTCAGTAGTAGAGATCTTCTGGATTCTTCTCTTATAGCTTTGCCAATATTCTCAGATCCGTAGATTGCCACACTTCTAATTTAAATGGACTTCTAATTCTATGCATGACAGTGTAGTTCTCACGTGATCAGCAGCAGCGAAAGCTTCAATTTTATAAAATTGTAATTACGATTGTTCTGTTCGTCACAGTACAATTTCTCAATTCGATTGATCATATTCTTCACTTCGTGTCCTCTAGTCTGCAGCGTCTTCTGAGGAATCGTAAATATGATTTGTCTTCTTTCAGCTTCTTTCGCTCCATCGAGATTAGTCATACAATGGATTGTAATTCTTATTTATTTTGGCTTACGGGCTTAGGTCAGATCGTATCTGTGTACAATCATGTTTCTTGCTGCCTTTTAAGTTTATTTTAATGAAGATTAGTACTTTGGCTCTGTTCTGGTATTTGTTCTTAATATCTGCACATTAACATCTCATTAGCAGTAAACTAGGGTCTAGCATCACTAAGTTAATGGTGATAAAATGATAAATTATGTGACTGATTACACCCCCAAACTTAAACTTTGTTAGTCCCTAGAAAACAAGGAAAAGTAAACTATCCTATAACAATAAATTTAAATGCTACTTTCGTAGGAAGCACGATTGCATTTAGCAGATGCAACAAGCCTTTAAACTCCTAGGGGATCCCTAATGGAGGAGTTATAGTCTCTTGAAGGTTTTCAGTGAAGTTACCTACAAACTTCAAATATTTGACTTTTTCAAAGATTTTTCTAAAACGAAAGAAATTTTATATTATTATTTACACTAACTAATTATCAGTCAATCATCACATGATTATTATGATTTCTAGAAATATGATTCCAACCATGCATGACTTCTCATCCTAGTAGTTATCTTTGATCAAGATCCTCAACAATTTCAATTCATGTAAAGCGTGGAGTGTGTGCATATCAATGACAAGTTTATTTATCATATATTTTTCTAAACTGCAGATTTAGAAAATCTTTTCGTTTGAACTCTCACTAAGGCATACTCTTTAAAAGAATATCAAATTTTTTGGGTTCTCTCAATATGATTTATATATGTGGAATAATAACAAGGACAAGAGACAGATAAATAAATCTCATGACAAGATAATCTATTCTATTCATATGCTTATCAGAGTTTTCATAGTATGTATCATACACAACTTTGCTAGACTCATGCTGTTGCAAATCAAAGATCAAAAAAGTCTTTATCGGCTTGTAATGAGGCCTTGGGTTTAAAAAGGTTCCAAACAAAGGTAGAAAGGGTTCAAAAGTTCTGAGAATTCAGCTCATCTCTCTCATATATTCTTCTCTCTTTCTTTTCTACTTCAGTAAGTATCCAAGAGTTGGATGACTTCTTCGCATTTACTTGTACTTTTTTTTTTTCTTTAGTAAATCCCATTTTCTTTCAATTTATTATTTTTTTTCAAATATCCTCTTGAAATTTTATTTGGAAGTTATTTTCTTCTCTTTTTGTAGAATCGTATTTGTGATTTCACTCCCCTTTTCTCCCATATTTTTAGAAAATTATTTCTTTCTCAGATATACCCTATTCGGTATATCCCTTATCTGTTATTCCATACTCCTTTTACTCCCTATTTCTCCCTTATGTTCTAAATTTTCAGAAAAAATTAAGGATAAAAATTCGAAAGCTTTGGGTAGTACATATGGTTAAGGGTTTTTAAAGTTTTGGTATAAAGAAATTCGGTTTAGGCTTCTAATATGGTTTCAAGAGATAAATATTTTTGGGATTTTAACTTTTTAGCTCAAACAAATCAAAATATGGTCTTCTATCATTTTCAGGGTTGCTAGCAAGAATGTCATATTGCTTTGATGTGTATAACAAACAGTTCTAGAAAAACTAACAACATAATCATAAAAATCTGATTCAAATAACAGCAATTGAGATTTTCATTGAAATGCCAGTCTAGAAGTTCAAGAAAATTTAGAATTGGATAATCAGCAGTCTCTCTCCAAAGAAAGAATATTAGTTCAAAAGCTCACTGAGTCTATAATTTTTTGAAACTGTTATCTAAATTCTGCAATTTAAAGTAATGTATAGTTTCAAACAGTCAGTTATGATACAATGTACAAGAGAACTAGAAATGAATATCAACTGTTTTATATCATTAATGTTTGAACTTCTACTACGATGATGGTTATGTAGATGGAATCTAATTTCGTTGATCATAATTCGCATGTAATTGTTAACTAAAAAATTTTAAAACAAAACTAACCTAAAAAGAAATTCTACAAACAGAAATTTTTTATTTTTTTATATGCAAAAAGAAAAAGTAGTATATAGAGTGGGTGTACCCCTCCCCAAAACTTAAATAGGATAATGTCCTCATTGTTCTCAAAACAAGAGATACTAAAAAAAAAATTATTTACCTGTCGTGCTGTGAGTATATCGAGCGTATAATCTGCAAAGAAAAATCAGAGATTTCCCCCAAAATTATGAGAAATCACTTTCAATTTAAACAAATAGAAAGAACACCATAAAAAAAATAGTTAGAATTAATAATCTAAAAGAAATTTTCATATATTAAACAAAATATTTACAGAGTACATGAAAATGAAAAATAATTACATAAAAGATTAAACCTAGAAAAAATCTAGATACGGACTAACTATGACACCGACAGCAACGTCCGAGGCAGAAGATTTCTTCGATAAAGATCGACCCTCGGCTTCTAACCAAACTTGTCCTGTCAAAAGGTTGCCCTTCGGCTCCGGAATGTCCTCTACTTGTTGCTCTTGGAAGAGGAACTGCAAGCCGGAAAGGGAAAAAAAGGGATTAGGGGGCAAGATGCTGAGCAGGTGGTGGATAGAAGGAAGAATAGGAAGAACGGGAATGAGGTGTACGAAGTGGTGATGAGTCGGACGGTTTCATCTTCCTCATCCTCTTTTTCTTTTTCTTATTCTTTTTCTTTTCTTCTTTGGCCAGTATTCACTGCACTTCCTCGTACTCATCCCATAGAAACTACAAAAGATCTAGTTCTTTTGGTGGCTGCGAGTTTCCCCAAATTGAAAAGAACTTAATTGGGTTATAGTTGGTTTTATCGTCTGCCTTGGGAATGGGCTGAGATGGGGTGGTAGGGCTGCAAAGGTATGAATGCGCTACAAAGGAAATAACCTAATATTTAAAGCACTTGGATTGTAGACAGAACGACGCAATTAATTCACTCGACCCTTCAAACCGACTTGCCATGATGATAATTAAAGAGAGTAGGTTGGCAGTCATCAAGGCGTCGGCTAGATGGAATAGGAAATGTCATACACTTTATGATGAGTAATGATGCCGCAAGATTTGTTGATGGTCAATTAATGCTTCCTTGGCGGCAACGAAATACCTCTCCAATATGCGAATCGCACGTGCAAGAGGTTTAACGATTTCAAATCGAATACGATGTATATACCAGAAAGATATAAATATTTTTGTATTTTTAACTTTATCCAATTTTTATTTTAGAAAGCAGAGAGAGAAAATAAATATGTGCCTCTAGCTTCTATTGTCAGAAGAAGTGTCGAAACTTTTGAGTCGCTGCTCCGAATAAACTTGCAAAAGATTAAGAAGTGAATAAAGAAATAAAAATATAAAGAAAATTAAAAAAAAGAGAGACAAATATTGGCTTTCATAACAAAATTTGTTTGCTTCCCTGGCAACGACACCAAAAACTTGATGTGGCTATTATTGTACTTAGCCTTAACCTATTGCAAGCGCACAACGAAAATTACAGCACTAATATAGGATCGTTTTCACAGGGAAGGTCAAAATTTCATGTGTAAAAATTTTTATTTGTCTTTTAAAGATCTAATCTACTGGAGAAATAAGAATAAAAGAATGGTTGTTAAACTAAAATTACAGGAAAGTAAATCTAAATCCTCCTCCTTCCTGATTATGGTCGTCAATCACAATCATTCAGTTCTCAGATGCTTACAAAAGCAAAGTACCGTTACACCGTATCTTAGTCCTCTAAAATTTAGGCGTTAATCAAAAACTAGATTTCCTTTACACTAATCAACAATCTTCCAAAAATTTAGGCGCCAATCAAACTCAAGAAAACTGAAAATGAAAAATAAAAATTGTTACACTAATATCCTCAAATTCTCAATTTTAGGAGTCAATTAAAATCAAGAAGAATTGGATGTTTATAAAGCAGTAAATTGTATCAAATAAATCTAAACTAGAAAACAAAGTAGAACCATCCAAAAGGTCGATCTTTCAGAATCTTCGATCTTGGTTGTTAGGCAAGACTTTCATAAATTTGTGGATGATTTTACTTGATAAAAAACTACTCTAAGGTGATCTTCTAGAATTTTAACTTCAGTTGTCAATTGATGCTAAAAATTCCTTGAATAAATTTCTCCTATACCGAGCCCTCTTATTTATAGATCAGAAGGGGTCAGTTTACATTATTCGAATTCTAACAAAAGAAACTTACTAAGAATAAAAGATTTCTAATATAATTAAAATTTCTAATCCTAATTCTTCCTTGCTTTGAATGGTAGATGCGCGCGGAACTTTCCTCCTTATTTCAGTAGTAGAGATCTTCTGGATTCTTCTCTTATATCTTCGCCAACCTTCTCAAATCCGTGGATTGCCACACTTTTAATTTAAGTGATCTCCTAATTATGTGTATGGCGGTGTAGTTCTCACGTGATCAGCAGCAGCGAAGCTTCACTTTTATACAATCGTAATTACAATTGTTCTCTTCTTCACAGTATGATTTCTCAATTCGATCAATCGTATTCTTCACTTTGTGCCCTCAAATCTGCAGCATCTTCTAAGGAATCGTAAATACGATTTCTCTTCTTTCAGCTTCTTTCGCTCCATTGAGATTACGATTGGTCATACGATGGATCATAATTCTTCTTTCTTTTAGCTTACAGACTGGGGTCAGATCGTATCTATATACAATCGTGTTTCTTACTGCTTTTTGAGTTCATTCTAACAAAGATTAGCACTTTGGCTTTGCTCTACTATTTGTTCTTAATATATGCACATTAACATCTCATTAGTAGCTAACTAGGGTCTAGATTCACTAAGTTAAGGGTGATACAATGGTAAATTATGTGACTGATCAGGCTGTTGGGCACTCAGTGATATCATGGGTCAAGCTTTGGCAGATCGCACAGGCTCCAATAGGTTTCTCCGCAACACTAGGATGAGGGGTCATCAAAAATGCTAATTTTTCTTTCAGGATCGCCACCTTAGCGTTGATGTCACTCTCCTTTACTTTGTCAAGATTGACTTCGTAAAGGCCACCCTTAATAAAAGGAGTGTGGCGAGTTACATCGGGATCAGAGTTTTGCAGGACTTGTTTTTGCATGGAATTGTTAGTCATCCTTTCAAAAGGTCTCAGGACTGTCGTCTATTCTGGGCCATAAAGGTCCCTCTACTCACAGCATCGACCATCTGCTGGTTACCCTCAGTTAACCCTTGATAGAAACTCTGGGCTATCGACCAATTCGGCACTTCGTAATGATGACATTTTCACAAGAGATCTTGCATACATTCCCAACTCTCGTGAAATAGTTCTCTAGGTAGTTACCGGAAGGTTTGAATTGCTTGGTGAATTTGGTTAGTTCTACTAATAGGGAAATATTTGGTCAGAAATGCGACATGCAGTCTATCTCAAGAGGTAATACTTTCGACGGGCAAAGAAATAAGCTACGCTTTCGGTCGGTCTTTGAGAGAGAAGGGGAATAGCCTTAATTTCACAGTCTCATCATCAAGTGTTGAGATTTTCAATATGGTACAGAGTTCTATGAAATCTCTAAGATGTTGATAGGGATTTTCGCGATCAAGCCCGTGAAAATTCGGAAGGGCTTGTAGCATGGTGTATTTGATCTCGAAGTTTTGACCATTCGCAATCTCGGGTAAAGCAATGCATGAGGGCGCAATCAATGTAATTGGGGTGTAGTACTCTTGAATGGGGCGATCTTCGGCCATTATAACAGATTCTCTTTCAGAGTTACGGTTGGAAGTCAAATTCCTCAAGAGAGTCTGTTCAATTTCTAAATCGCACTAAAAAATATTTATATTTTGAGAGCAAGTGTGATGCACTAAAAAAATTTATTTATTTATTTTTTATATTTTTCAAAGAATAACAGGTTAATTAGAGAATAAATCTAGGCCTCTAGCTTCCCTTTTTAGGAGAGTTTCAAAACTTGATCTGCTACTCCTGTTCAAACTTAAAAAGAATAAAGAATTTAGAAAAGGAAAAAAATAAAGAAAAGAAAAAATTGAAAGACAAATATTAATTTTCAGAAAATTCCATTTTCATGGCAACAACACCAAAAACTTGGTAGCTCTTTAACTAATCCTTGTCTTAACCTATTGCAAGCGCACAACAGTATTGTAGCATGATAGGATCGATCCCACAGGGAATGCTGTCTTCTGAAAACTTCTATTTGCATTTAAAGAATAAAGAATGGTCGTGGTTGTTTTAAACTAAAGTACATAAAATAAATCAATTCTACTGAATTAAAAACTGTTACACTAGTCGTCAATTAAAATATAGAATTCCTTTGATATCCTAATGCTGAAATTAAATTTGAAGAAATTAAATTTATCTAAAACTAATTTGTAGCCTTCCAGATTTTAGTCGTCAATTAAAATCCAGAAGTCTTTAGATGTTTACGTGCAGAAAATTAAAGTGCTGGAAATTAAATTGATGAAAGTAAACAAACAAGAAATTAAAATATTGGAAATTAAATTGCTGAAAAATAAAACTAAGCTACAGTGCTGAAAATAAAACTATCCTAAGTTTGATCTTCCAACTTCTCTTAGTTGTCAATTAAGATCGAGAGTCCTTGGATGCTTATTCATAGATGCAGACCCTCTTATTTATAGATTTACAAGAAGCATGTTACAACAATTTAGGACTCTAAACTAAGCAAAATTCCTAAAACTAAGTTTCCTGAAGCTCAACTACCAAACACATATCCTCCTTGCTTCGACTACTAGAGACGTGTGGGATTTCTTCTTCCTGATCTTTAGCAGCAATGATTCTCGCCTAGTCTCATCGATCCGTGGAATATATGGATTCCTCTTTTAAATTTACGATTCTTGCATGATTGTGCACTTCTCATGTGGGTCTTCAACAGTAAATCATAAAGCGTTAATGTACAAAATCATGCATGCGATTTTGTGTCTTCTCTTTGTTTCTTTGTACGATTTCTACTCAATCGCTCATGACTGCTTTGTTTTCTCCTAGTCTTCTCTTTTGTCTCTCGCACACCATTTAGAGCTTTCTTCTGCGAAAATCATGAGGTTACGATTATGTTCTTTCTCTAGTTCTGGCTCTCGATTGTGCTTCTTTTCACTTCGACTGGCTCGTAGGTTTCATGATTTCTTCTCGTCTTCTCGAGAACTTGCATTTCAGCCACGATTTGACTCTTCTTTACCTGTGATCTTTCATTTACTGCTTTAGGAGCTCTTTTTGGCACTGATTTATACTTTGTTCTTCTTCTGCTTGTTGTTCTAAATATTTACTATTAAAATATCATTAGTAACAAATTATGAATTAACAACACTTAGTTGGAGGTATTAAAATGGTAAAATATGTGACTGATCATATTCATATAATAAAACTAATTATATTTATCAGGATATTATTAGCAAATATCTTGATTAATTTGAATATTATATTGATATTCAATTTATTCAAAATTTATTGGGTATTTATTACTATTTTTTTGTGAGTATCCGTGTCAAATCGAAGATAAATTTCAATATTTTGGTCACCAAATTGGAAAATAATAATAATAATAATAAAATAAATTAGACTAATTCGTGCTCCAAATATTCTATTTCTCTTATGAAACATTTTATTTCATTTAATTTCAATCATGTTTTACTTAGTTATACATTATTGTATCAAAGTAAAATATTTAATAATCTATCATGATATTTAATTAGTATGCTATGTGCCTTTGTCATGTACTTTGGTATCAGCTAAGTTCATGAGTTGGAGATAAGGAGACTTTTAGTTGGAGATAAGCCGACTCTAGAGACCGCCAAATCCCCTCTACATGATATGAGCACATACAAGCTAGGGTCAAAAACTAAGGGTTTTTTCCGTCTTTTATAGTCATTAGTACAAAGTGTCAAAGACCCTTAGTTTATAGACCTTTATGTACCCGTTCACTAATATGTGTGACCTTTAGATGTCCATTAATCGTATTAATCGTCATCAAGATCCAATGGCCAAGATCGAGAGTCTCACCATTTGATCACAAGCACAAACTTCAACAGTCAACTTGATCCAACAGTAACATGAAAAAATTTATTCGATTTTCACTAGCAACAGTCATGACTCTAAAAACCACTGCAACGATTCCTTCGCAACCTTGTTGATCGGTCGATGCAATAAATTTGACCAATAGATCAATCAGTTGAACGCGTACCTACAAAGTGTAAACTATGCCTAGGGTTTGTTTGATTTAGCTCCACAGGGCCAAAAAATGGCTTTGGATTCTGGCAAGGAGCTCTTAGGCAGGATAGATGTGTATGGTAAACAAGACATATATAGAGCTATGTTAAATGAAAAACTGAGCTTTCCCAAACGTCTCAATATAACCCTATTTTAAGTTAAAAGGTGGTCATATCTTTGGATGAAATGTGCTTTTACTCAACATTTTATCTTTTAGAAAGTGTTTTTTGAAAGAGGATTGCCAAACAATACCTTAAGTAAAAGCCTTTATATGCATTAATCCATAAAACCTTTTCAAATCTTTCCAATTTAGTGCTGTCTTTTTCAAAGGAAAAATAAGTCAAAATATAAAAACTAAAGCTAAAAATAAGTCATAATGTGAAAACTCAAAGAGAGATTGTGTAAAAACAAGATATTATAAAAATGTTATTTTACCAAAATAAATACAATACACGATTAATTTTGAAAGGATAGCTTTAATGGCACCCACCAAATCTTAAGGGACACCTACAACTAAAACCATTGATGGCTTTAGATTGGATGATGCAGATCGTGTTTCGCTATAATCTTCCACCCAAGGGATTGCGAGGCCATGATCACGTATCATTAAACGATCAGTTTTTTATTCCACATGTTACAAATTCCAAAAATATAGCCCTAAAGTCATGTTTGAGAAAATGTGACTTTTGGGAATAAGACTATTAGTGACAATTTTTTTAGCAAAAAATTGCTGCTATTAGTCATGCCGCTATAAAAAACTGTCGCTATTAGTCTTGTCGCTACAAAAAATTGCCTTAACAGCAAGTGCCGCTAAAACACCTTATTTTGTAGTGGGTCTACATTTTCGAAATCTATGACATTTGCAATCGAAAACTGACGGTATGATAGGTGCTCCAGGATCTCAAGATACCTTGGGTGAAAGAGCGGAGCAAACACGATCTTTATCCAAACACGATCTTTATCTTCTGATTTAAAGCAATCAATGGTTTTAGACGTAGGTACCCCTCAAGATTCGGTGGTTGCCTTTAACGCTACCTATTTTGAAAAGAGTTAGTCTACAATGAGTGTCCACCTAGCATGCACATTAAAGCAGTTCACACATCTTGTGCCTGTGTGATGTGCACGGACTTTCATGCATTGAAAGTTCGTGCACATCAGGCTGTCACACATACGTGTGGATTGCCGTCTTCACTCATGATGGATGGACACCAAGGATCAAATTATCGAAGTAGCAAAATATCGGCAGATAATATGCTACCTTGATACCGAAATCGAAATTTTGGAGATTTTGTTTCAGGGGCCATCAAAATCGATGCGTTTCGGCCGTCGGGCCGAAAGTTTGAACCATCGTGAACACTCATTATAGACCAACTCTTTCGAAAACTCCTAGGAACACACCAATCATGATGTCTTGTTCAGGACCAGCTCAACCATTACCAAAATATGAAAATATGATATTTATTATTCTCTATTTGAAATCATGTTATAAATAAAAATAAATTTTTTTTTTATTTCATACAAATAAGTAATATGAACATAAAAAAGGAAGAAAAATTGAGATGAAAAGAATTACTAAAATGCAAAACAATAGAGTAACTCTTAATTGATGAAATTGTATTTGATTCTATCAGTCCTCACCATTTAAGGCTCAATTTAAATGAAATTATTTGAAATTAAATTAGACATAGTTAAAAAAATATGCGACCTCATAATTCTTACAATGGAAAGCACATCATGTGCCTCAAAGTTTTCCATGTGAAACACGGGACGTGATTAATTTATTGATGAACTCTTCCAAGTGTCAAGCTCTTATTGGACCAAAGTGACCATGCGAAGTCACTAAGTCGCATTATGTAGCCTGATGAGGTAGATGACACACATTATTTATCTTCAAGGTAATGAAGCATGCTATATGAACCAGTAGATGTACTCCTTGTAGATGCTGACACATTATTTAGGAAAATTTATCAGATCGACCTTGTCAGATATGCTTTTTTACGTCAGAGACCTTAAATTTTTACTTTTATCCAAATCAATCAGGTTTAGTCAAGCCATTTTCAGCTAGCACAAAAAGTCAGAAATACCCCTTCTTACACTTTTTTTTCGTTCTACATAGTTTAAAATTTTAAATATTTGTATTTTTTTATATTTACGCGATGTGAAACGGGATTTATGTCGTCTGATTTGAAAGCCACAATATAAAATCGATGGTGCCAAAAATAAATATGAAAAAATGTGATATTGCCTCTTAATATATATATATATATATATATATATATATATATTTAGTCGACATCGATTGTTTACACAATCAATGACGACTATGTATACAGTTGCCATCGACTATATATATATATATTTTAATTACAGTCTACATCGACTGTAAATTTTATTTTATTTATTTATTATTATTTTTTTATACAATCGACATCGACTGTTTATACAATCGATGGCGACTGTATATATAGTCGTCATCGATTGTATAATTTTTTATTTTATTTTATTTTATTATTTATTTTTATTATTATTATTTTTTTATATACAGGCATCGACTGTGTTAAGAGTTGTCATCGATTGTTTTAAGAGTCGGCATCGACTGTGTCAAGAGTTGCCTTTGACTGATTAATTTTTTTTTTTTTTTTTTTTAAAGAGGCGATATCGCCTTTTTTTTCGTGTCTACCTTTGACACCATCGATTTTATATTGTAGCCTTCAAATCAGACGGTAAAAATCATATTTCACATCGTATAAATGTAGAAAAATATAAATATTTAAACTTTGGAACTATATAGAACGAAAAAAGTATAAGAAGGGGGTATTTCTGACTTTTTGTGCTAGCTATAAATAGCTTGATTAAAAGCTGGTCGATTTGAGTAAAGGTAAAAATACAGGGCCTTTTACGTAAAAAGTGTTTGTAATAGGGTCGATCAGGTAAATTCTCCATTATTTATCTTCAAGATAAGATAGCATTCTATATGAACCAGTAGATGCTACTCCTCGTAGTTAATATATGGTTTTCAAGCTTGTCACATCTACTAAGTCAAGCTCAAGTATGCAGACAAAAAATATCTAATCTATAGGTTAGATATTTTATAGAGGAACAAAGGTTTCTTGGTACGCTTAGTAGCCGACATGGCTAATATAACATCTCATTTGGGTACCAAGTATCACTCACATGCCAACATGACATCCATTCTTCCTTAGGGTTAATCTCTCCCTTGGGGTTAACAATGAAACCATCTTATCATTGACTACTACTGACTTGTTAGTGATCAATAATTTTTATAAAAAAAAAAAGCCGAAATAAATTAATCATATGCACGTTCACGTGACACCCAAACTTGTGTAAAAAAAAAAGCCTAAATAAATTAACCATATGCACGTCCACGTGACACCCAAACTTGTGTTTGGACTCCGGCACCGATCTTGGTTGGTATAACATACTAGACTATATATCTGTGACTAGTACAACATATATACCAGGCAATCAGAGTCCTTTACGGATAACTCTTGTAAAACATAAGATTATTCTAATGAGATTGTGAAGAATCTCCCGAGTAGGTATTCTATGGTACTGATCTCACACCTAATTATCTACTTTGAATGGTAGTTTTGTATGTGGGTCCATTTTAGTGTGTTAAAGAGATGAGAGAGAGATGGAATAAGTTAAGGACAAAGGGTATATTAGAGTTGGGTTCCATTTAATAAAAGGCAACCATGTCAATGGGCTTTTTCTTTAGAGTTATGTTCTATGTTTTATTTAAGGAAGAGAATTTATAACAGGTCCTATCTTTGGAGTCATGTTCCATATTTTATGTAAGAAAGAGAACTCAAAATGGGTCCTTTAAGTGAGTCAAGAGTCCTTTCCTCAGCGTCATATTCCCTGTTTTATTTAAGGAAGAGAGCTAAGAATTTCCTTAGGGTCATATTCCATGTGTTATCTGAGGAAGAGAACTCATAGTAGGTCCTTTAAGCGAGTCATATTCCTTTCAGTAACTATGGTAGAGAACTCATAATAGGTCATTTCCTTAGAGTTATGTTCCATGTTTATTTGAAAAAGAGAACTCATAATGGGTCCTTTCCTTAGTGTCATGTTCCATATTAATTTTATCTAAGGAAGAAAACTCATAATAGGTCCTTTAAGTGAGTCATATTCCATTCAGTAACTATGGAAGAGAACTCATAATAGGTCATTTCCTTAGAGTCATGTTCCATGTTTATTTTAAAAAGAGAACGCATAATGGGTCCTTTCCTTAGAGTCATGTTCCATATTTTATCTACGGAAGAGAACTCATAGTAGGTTATTCCATTACTATGTAAGAGAACTCATAATAGGTCCTTTCCTTGGAGTCATGTTCCATGTTTATTTAAAAAAAAAAGAACTCATAATGGGTCCTTTCCTTGAGTCATGTTCCATATTTTATCTAAGGAAGAGAACTCATAGTAGGTCTAAGCGAGCCATATTCCATAAGTAACTATGGAAGAGAACTCATAATAGGTTCTTTCCCTATCCTGTTCGATGATTTATTTATTGAAGAAAACTTATACTGACTCCTATATGTAGAGTCATATTTCATGTTTTATTTGAGGAAGAGAAGGAATGCTTCTTGTTCATAAGGTCCCTAAAAAGTGAGCTTGCATAGATCTTAAAACTAGCTATATATATATATATATATATATATAGTTTAGTCATTGGATAGAGATCATATGGAGGGTAGGATAAATAACTATAATTAAGCGAGTTTGAGGCGCATTCACACCCTAGCTAGGTTACAATGAGGGAGGGCAACATTATTTACGGCTGTATATATTTATGGTCAACTTGTAAGGAGTCACATTTTTTTTTTTTTGCAGTAGTTATCTAAAGTATGCTCTAATGAAGAAATTAATTTCAGTACTAGCGAGGAAAGATATAATTTACTAATTGTTTACTTGTTTTTTCTGGAAAAGGAAGCCGGATTGGAGGGTCCCCCGGCCCACTCTTTCATTAGAAAAGGGAAGATTAATTAGACATGATATGATAGAAAGTAGATTGCAAATCTTTTAAAATGGGAAAGGTGACGGGAAGAAAATCATCCAAGTTTCCACTCAATTGAGTGGAAGTGGAAACTTGCCTATTATCCCACATGCAAGTTAGGGAGAAGAATTTATTTTAGCATAAGTCTACAATAATTGTGTTCTACACATCTGTATGACTGCATGACGCGCATGAACTTTTAATATATGAAAATTCGTGCACATCAAACATGCCCATTATAGACGAACTCTTTATTTTAACTCTTCTTTTCTATCCCACTAACATGGGAATATGGGATTGATAGATGATAAGTATATAGTTCATTCACACCAAGGCATTGTATATAAAAATAGTGTTGTCAACAGTGTTATCTGAACATGTGGCATGAGTATCAAGTGTCAAGGTGTCAATAGATGTTTGGCACGCTAATCTCTAAAAATTCGAATACGGCAGCACAATTATAAGAAAAATAAAATAAATAAAACATATATAGAGAAAAATTAAAGGGATATGTTAGATTACCAATTTAGATATGTAATGAAAAAATTCATAATATACGCTGTGAACCTAAGTAAACATATATTATAGTATAAAATCTTTTTCAATGATCCAAACCTTTGTTTCAGTAGTAACTAAACTTACACATTTTTCTTTTGAAACAAAGTTCATTTTATCGTTGTCAAAATTATAAACATTTTAATAGTAATATGAGACTTTTCATATATGTCTAGAAGTTTTATGTTGTTTGAGGAGTATCCAAGTGTCGGCACGGGTGCCAAGTGCCACCAAGTGTCAGTACGGCAAAAATCCCAAAAGTAGAAGTATCAAGGTAACACTGGTTGTCAAGGGTCGGGCCGAGCCTGATTTAGGTTGGGCTTTTGGTCGGTCTGATTATTTTTGACTTTGATGGTTTTATTCCTCTCACCTCTCCCATTCAGGTTGGGCTTCAGGTTGGGCTCGGGTTTTTTATTTAAGTCCAAACTCGATTTGAATTGGTTCGATCCAAGCCGAGCGGATTTTAACCCGCCCAACGTTTCCCTTTAATTTAGTTGGGTCGACTTTTGACTAGCCTGGTTATTTTTTACTCTAAAATGTAGGCTTGAACCCAGCCCAGGTATAAAATCGGCCCGAGTCCCTTCGTGCTTAGTCTTTTCATTTAAGCCCAAATCCGACTTGAATCAGGTTGGGTCAGACTCGAGCTAAAGCCCAATTTACATATATTTTTCATATATTATAAAATTCACATGCAATTTCCAATTAGATTTGAAGTTTATTAAAATCTTTTTTATTCTTTATATAAAACTCGACCTACCCATAGCGAATTGGCTAGCGAATCGCGAATTTAAATGGAGCGAGCCAAGCAATCAGTTAATCTTACTTTCCACCATTGCTTTTGTAAAGGCAATATTTTACCCCACTGCTAGCAAAGAGTTATCAACAAACTTAACTCTATACGTCACACTATACTTTGCATTGCTGGAGTGAAACTTAAACAGAATGGATTAAATAATTCACTCAAATTAATTTATACTGGAGGATTAGAAAATAATATGACTCTATTCTTATAATAAATGGGCACTCAACAGTCAACACAAAATCCTTGAGGTAGTATATAGCTTACATCATATTTGATTTTATTTATTTTTTTAACTATTTGAGCCGTCTGATGGCCTCATTTATAGACTATAATATATCCTTTCATGATGATTTGTGAAGGGAGATTATTGGAGAATTTTATGGACCTAACTTAACATCATAAAATCGGCTTGTAAGGTGAGGATTGCTCAGGTTATATGTAGCCTAAGGCTTCCAGCCCACAAGCGATGTGAAACTATCATTCACGCCTCCTCATGTGTAATGTGTCTCTCTATATCCCTGTGATACCTGCTCTGATACGATGTAAAATTTCATGGGCCCAACTAAATACTCTTTCATGTTTGACCACACATCTAATAATCTGACTTTGATTAGTAGTTGTGTGCATAGTCACTAATTTTTGAAAAATTTATAAATTATTCATGATTTTTTAATAAATTATGATTCTTAATATTTTTAATCTTTTTTTCTCTCTAATAAACTTGCCGAATTTTATAAAATATTTTTAAATTTTAACCGTATCGAATTATTATTGAACCCCGATTTGGTGACTGATGGCTGTGTGGAGTCCACATACATGTGATGTATGTGTACATTTGTGTGTGAGAGAGAGGTGACGTAGGTAATAGATATTAAAGTTGCTGATTGCATTAATAAAAGGAAATCATGACAATAGTTGAGTCCGGTCCTTAGTCATGTTCCATGTTTTACTTACTGAATAGAACTGATGATGGATCCTTTCCTTGGAGTCTAAGAAAGAAAGCTCATAATGATTCCTTTTTAAGCTGTCATGGGTCCCATTCTTAAAGTCATATTTCTTTTTTTTTTATTCGAGGAAGAGAACCCATAAGAGAGATCCTTTAAATAAGTCATGTTTCATGTTCTATGTAAGGAAGAGAACTCATAATGGATCCTTTTTCCTAGAATCATGTTCCATGTTTTCTTTAAGGAAGAGCAATCATAAAGGGTGATCATGTTTCATGTTCCAAGAGCACTTATAATCATGGTTTGAAATCTCGCGTCTCGGGGCTCAGCGAGACTAAGGGCACGTTTGACGGGCGACGCGTTTAAGAGCTCGCATCGCGACGAGCGAATACGAGGGTCGCTCCTCGTATTCATTTTCAGTAATCGTAAGCCAAAAAGTTGTCCAAAATGCGTTATCTATTGCTTTATCAAACGACGTTTCACGATCAACACAGTTATAACTGTAAAACGCGTTTCAAAAGGCTATCAAATGTGCCCTAAATTTAACTATTTTTCGCCCCGAGATATAATACAGAGAAGGTTATTTTTATATTTCAATTTATATAAGATGTTAGGCTAATACACTATTGAAATTATATTAATCATTATCATTTTATAGATGACAATATTTTATCCTACTATATCTTGTCTACACTACAAAAAATAAGACTATTAGCAGAGTAAAAAACTGCCGCTATTAATAAAAAACCTATCAAGACTATTAGCAGCAGTTTTTTGTTAATAGCGGCAGTCTTTGGCTGCCGCTAATAGTTTTGTTTTTTGTAGTGCTATGTGATGCTCTCATAAATGGTTATCACCCCGTGTCCAAATTTGTGTATTCTAATATACACTATCATTCTTATTTTTAACGGCTAGTATTGAAGATCATTGTTTCAGATGGTATGCAATTGGTTTGTAAGATATGTTCCAATCATCGATAGACACTTAGACGGTTTAGATTGATCAAAGATATTTGCTCTGTGGTATAACAGTGAAGCATTCTTAGTGGTGTGAGATCAAACACCTATTTTAATGGTGTAAGTGTTATATATATATTAGTGTAGTAATATATATTATATTTTTTCAAAATTAAGTTTATAATTATCATTATATATATTGATAATAATTCAATGGTAAACTTGTAAACATTATCTCCTTAAAGAAGTGTCTTTTCATATTTTTATTTATCTCTTCACCATAAATGTAAAAAGATACAAGTCTGGCTTCTCTTCACAACTCTCTGAAAAGACACAAGTGAAATCGATTTATCTTTTTACTTAAAAGGCATAACTCTCTCAAAAGACACAAGTGAAATCGATTTATCTTTTTACCATCTCTTCACAACTCTCTGAAAAGACACAAGTGAAATCGATTTATCTTTTTACTTGAAAAGACACAACTCTCTCAGAAGACACAAGTGAAATCGATTTATTTTTTTACTGAAAAGACACAACTCTCTCAAAAGACACAAGTGAAATCGATTTATCTTTTTACCACAAAGACATAACTCCTTGAAAAGACACAAATCTGAAATCTTTTCACCTATAAATAGAAATAAGATCTTCGTTAAAAATACAAGACATACAAGACATCTATAACATCCTGAAAATTTCTGAAACTATAGGTCTTGAATGGGTGCAAGTTTGTTATGAAACACGTCACCATTCGAATTTTTCAAACAGGATCGTTTTGGGTCTGTTTGAGCTTGTGTGAGATTTTTATGACCTAGTTCATAGACCGTGGGGGTGTGTATTGGCTCAACACTAAATTCAATTGATGAGTGATTTGGGTGTGCAGGCCCCACACTAAACCAAAGATTATTTGTGTGGTGTAAAACAACTCAATTAGGTATTTGGGCTGAGTATCGGAACGAAATAAAAGGATAAAGTTAATACCCAAAATGGGTGTGTGTTTAGTAGGGGAATCAGCCCCTTTAACTTATAAAAGAAGGCAAGGCTTTTCTTGTAAGCCATTAGCCGTTTGCAAGAGTTTAGGTTTCTAGAGAGAGAGAGAGAGAGAGAAGAGCTTGAGGAGATCACACGGTAAACGGTCCGAACGTCGAATCGACTCCGTCGAACTTCGAGGTATTGGCCTCGTGTTAGGTTGTGTGCCGTGAGGAGTTGTTAAATTCTGACATCAATGAGATTGAGAGATTTTGAATGTGTGGGTTTGATGGTGGAGAACCAACCGTTGTGATCATGACATACACGATCGGGAGAGTGAAGAGTAGTGCGTGTTGGAGCGGAGCTTCATCGTAGGATTCATTTCGATTCAAACGTCGATGAGATCGATGAAATTTACTCTGAAACCCTAGCTTGGGCGTGATGTGACGGGGCCAATACTCGAGCTTACAGCTGGGTGCTTGGGGCACGACATGTGGTGCCAGGAGGGGACGCGACATGGGGCCAAGAGGGCCTGGCGACGTGGTCACACTGCGGGGACACGACACGGTCGCATGGGGGTAAGACACGGACGCGACACAGCCAAGATAGGTTAGCGATGCAGAGGCGTTGCGGTATGTCAAACCAATAGGTTTGACGTTCTCCTACCATTCTAACTGAATGACTGTTTTACCCTTCTATGTGGGAGAGGAGCTGGAGAGTTGCCTTCCACCCACACGGGGCCTTGCATTGCCAGAGGGGGGCAAGTATCTCCTAGGCTTAAAATGGTGGGCCTAAGACGTCAACGCAGCGATGCCGTGTGGCACCCAAGGGAGGTTGATGTATGACTCCGGATTACGCGTCGCAATGCATACAGCTGGGCAACCTCTCGAGAAGAACACTAGTGCTGCATGGGACTCAGTTGAGCACGACAGTATATGGGCCAAGGATGAACGAGTGCTAATAATTCGGAATGCACACGAAGGCAAGCTGCGTGAGACTCAGTTGAGCACGCGAGCACGAGGCACAAGGCTGTGGGCTTGGTTTAGTATGTGAGCAAGACATGGTGGCATGAGAAGTTGCATGCCAAGACTGTTGTGAAGCGAGGTACTAGTGCAGTGCACAGGGTGAAGCTTGAGCATGCCAAGTTTAGCACAGCGGTGCATATGAGCATGTCGTAAGGGACACGATATATTGGGTGGTAGGCCGAGAAATAGAGGTAACCACATTGGAGGAGTTTCCGTCCTCTAGGCGGGTGGTATCAGAGCTGATGTGTAGATGGGTTGGCTTCGTTGCATGTGGTAGCAAAGTACTACCCGGGTTGGTAGCGCATCGAAGGACGCCCAGTGACAGTTGGTATCAGAAGTAGGCTGACCTAGCGCAGCGTGCATTTGGTGCCGCACAGGACTGAGGATTTGATCAATAAAAGGTAAGAAAATCTGTGTGAAATTATGATTTTTAGTTAGATTAGACTTTATATATGATATGGGTGAAAAAAAATTTGAAGAAAAGAAGTTACTTTTTAAGAAAATGGGTTTGAGAATATGAAATCCGAGTTTGGGTGAAATCTGACAAAATCGACCGGTCGATTTTCACAAAACAGTATGTAATTTGGGTCCTAGATAAATCGATCGCTTGATTTGGAAATTGACCGGTCGAATTTGACATAGCATACTGATACTACCCCGGTATTTTTGTCGTAACTTTATACCCCGAACTCCGATTGATACGATTCTTATGACGTTGGAAAGAGGACAGCGGGATCTACAACTTTTGTGAATTGACTAATTCATGAATCAACTATTTTAAAGGTCAAAACTTAGAGGGAAGTTGAGACAAATTTCAATTTTTGTCGAGATACAAAACCAACCGATCGAAAGTAGCACGATCGGTCGATTTATGAAAAATAGTGAATGTGTAATTTGGTTCTGGAGAAATCGACCGGTCTATTTGGAAATCGACCGGTCGAATTTGAAAACTGACCAATCGAATTTGAAATCGACCGGTCGAATTTGACTGAGTTGTCGATACTTCTTTGGTATTTTGGCCGTAATATTTTACTTCGAACTCGGATTGATACGATTCTTAAGGTGTTGGAAGGAGGACAACAAGATCTATAACTTTTGTGAATTAATAATTTTGTGAATTCAAAAATTTAAAGGTTAAAATTTAGGAGGAAATTTGCATCAAATTCTAAGTTAGCTTGAACTTATCCGTTTCTGTCTTGTTTTGAGAAAGCTCTTAAATATGTCTAAGTTATTAGTGTTTAGAGTTAATCTTTGATTCATCATTGTGTGCTTTGAATGTAGATTGAGGGCGGGAAACCATCAATCGGACCTTGTTTGGCTTCGCGTGACTTCAAGGTTAAGGTAGGAGAAATTCAACCTTTAATTTCATCGTTGTCTTTGATATATAGACTCTCATGATATGAATTGAGTGCAATTAGCTAGAACATGTGATTTGACTTTGATTCGTAGGTGTTATGATATGATAAATGAGATGTGATGAGTTTGATTTTTGTTAAGTTAGAAATGAACCTGTTAGAAAAGATATTTGTATTTGAATCTAATTTGACTGATGTTAGGAAATTTTTGAATCTTTGAAACATAATTAAAGGTCTTGAAATTATTAGGTTAAGCATGAAAATTTTAACTCTGTGTCTGTAAGTGAATAAGAATTTCACAAAAAGGACTCTTAATATAACTTCTGGACATGAGTACGAATTTGAACTTGAATAATAATTAAATATGAATCTCTATAGCTGAGTCCAATATGGATGTGAACTTTGAATTAGAATCTGAACTTAGGACAATTATATAAATATTGAACGTGAGTGGTGAACTTTGAATCCGTATAAACTGACTGGATACTGACTGAGTGACTATACACTGCATACTAGACTAGAACAGCAGATTCTTCCGTAATTACTGCATACTGCAGACACTGACTGGACCGATACGGCGGGTTATCCATACACACTGTACATTGCATACATACTGGACCTGTATGGTGAATTTTTTCATACTTATTGCATAAACTAACTGAACCTTGTTGAATGATCAGAACGACTAGACCGGCAATGGTATCCATACATATGCTTATTGTACACCGATCTTGACTAGACCACTGGAGCTGGAAATTTAGAACACTGTGAGTTGTGAGTTTGAAATCAGAACATTGTGAGATGTGGACTATGAGATGTGAATTGTGAGATGTGAACTGTGAGATGTGAGCTATAAGACGTGAATAGTGAGATGTGAACACTGTAAGTTGTGAACTAAGAATTCTAATGTGAACTTGGAGAGTGAGAATGAATCACTGAAAATTTGTATGAAATTCTAAGGTATTTATGAGTTTTGTTTGATTTAAAGATATATATGCAAGTTATGTTTTGATAGTAAAAAAATATGTGCTTTGGAACTCTCTCATGATTATCTGCATTGATATGATGAGATGTGAAATTGATCTTGACATTTCTTCTACTGAGCCTAGTTGTAGCTCACCCTTCGACTATACGTCACAGGTATAAACCGTGATCTGGACATAGAGAAGAGGATCTTCAGTTTGTGGATTTGTGCTTAGTCAGGGTCATAGATTTAGTGTATTATGGATTTTGGTAAGTTGCGTCTTAGTACATTTCCTATTATTATACACTTATTGTACGCCACTGTTGGTGATGGTTAGTCATCACTGGTGTTGTTGGCTATTGTTCATGTTGGATATTAGAACTGGAGATTTAAATTATACCATATATTTTATCTGTCTTGATTTTTGCATGTGTGCGAATGTACCAAATATTCTATACCAGATTGTAATCTATAATCTGGCGGTCTGAGTTTTCCCATTAAGAATATATATATATATATATATATATATATATATATATATATATATCAAAAAATTCAGGTTAGGAAAATCCAGGTTGTTACAGTTGGTATCAAAGCATAAACATTAGGTCTTATGGGAGACTAAGAGTCGTAGTTATAGGTTCAGAAATAGAGTTGTAGGTCCAAAGATGGGGCATTAGGTTCTGTCAGGACATAGGGACTAATTTCTAATTGAAGCTTTTGTTCCATATTTACATATCGAAATGTACGCAAGAGGTAGGGGTTGACCAAGGAGCAGCCATAGACGAAACTTGAGAGGTGGGGATGAGATTTCCACAAGTTCGAATAGAGTTCCATTAGGTAATAGAGAGGTAGAAGTATTTCGAAAGAGAAACCAAAAAAGAAATGACGAGAGAGAGGAAAGACAAAGGATGATGCAGACCATGGAAGTCATGGCAAGTACTATGTCCTAGCAGGTGATGTTGTTGGCGGCAAATAATCATCAACAACCACCTCCACCTCTGACTCCACCTACACAATTAACATTTGTCGAGTTTAGGAGATTGAGACCTCCAAGTTTCTACGGCCAAACGGATCCATTAGAAGCAGAAAAATGACTGAATCAGATTGAGAAGCTTCTCCAGAGGTTACAGTGCACCGATGAGGATAAAGTGAGCTGGGCTTCTTTTCAACTAGAGGGTGACGCCGATCCTTGGTGGAAATTGGTATTGAAGATGAGAGAACAACAAAATCCAGATGGATTATGGACTTGGAAAGAATTCGTTGAAGTGTTCAATAAAGAATATTTTCCTATGCAAGTAAAAAATCATATAGCAACAAAGTTTATAGCGTTGGAGCAAGGAGGGATGTTTGTACGAGAATATGGTATGAAATTCACGAGATTATCGAGATTTGCTCCAGAGTATGTGGCCACGGACTTGATGAAGGCCAATAAGTTTGAAAGCGGCTCAAGGCTGAATATACACGATAGGGTCTCCGTGTTCGAATTGGAGACCTATGTGGTAGTGATGGATAAGGCCTTGGTTGCCGAGAAAAATATCGAAGAAATGAATAAGAGAAGCGATCAGCACAGTCAAGATAAAGCAAGTCCAACTCAGCCACATGTCCACGAGCTAACGGGCACAGAACTGCGATTACTGATGTCAACGCCTATCCAACCTGCTCCGACTGCCTACTCGAGACCACCCGTTCCTACGGCTAGAACGTCAAGGGTGCAACAACCTTCACGCACCACTTCATCAGCACCAGATGAGACATGTGCACAATGTGGCGGGCGACATAAGACGACGGAATGTTGGTGGTCCACTAGCGCATGCTTCCGATATGGCCAGATGGGACATCGAATTAAAGACTGTACCGAGAAAGGAAAGGAAAGAGCAACTTCGGCATCCATTCCGAGGTCCTAGGTTCATTTGGCAGTTAATGGTTTTCCACTTTCTTTTGTGGACATTGCATTTTAGACTAATTGTTAGGATTTGTGATTGTGGTTAAACTTTTGATGGTTGATCGAGTAAACTTATAATGATGTACGACTTAAGCCTTGACCATGTGCTTACCAGTTTTGTGGATATCTGATTTTGATCATATGGTTAGAAATGGTTGTGGGAACGTTGCTTGAATGTTTTACTAACACATTTACTGTTAGGCTGTAATAGATGTTTGGATATATCAATGTGTTTTCATTGTAGGGTTAAAGAACTTACTTAGTCACAATGGATAACTTGTGCCTTCTTTATGTTGTTTGGCTAGTTATGTCGGATTCGTGTGCCTGGTGTGAATTTTTGAGGACGAAAATTTATTTATGGGGGGAGAATGTACTGACCACGGTCTTTAATTACTATTGGTCAGACCTGTCAATTATCCATACACTTTCGAATTAGGCACGTCAGTTTTCGAGGACGAAAATTCTTCAAGGTGGGAAGAATATAACATCCTGAAATTTTTTGAAACTATAGGTCTTGAATAGGTGCAAGTTTGTTATGAAACACGTCACCGTTCGGATTTTTCAAACGGGATCGTTTTGGGTCTGTTTGAGCTTGTGTGAGATTTTTAGGACCAAGTTCATACACCGTGGGGGTGTGTATTGGCTCAAAACCGAAATCGATTGATGAGTTATTCGGGTGTGCAGGCCCCACACTGAATCAAAGATCATTTGTGTGGTGTAAAACAACTCAATTAGGTATTCGGGTTCCGCATCATAACAAAATAAAGGGATAAAGCTAATACCCAAAATGGGTGTGTGTGTTTAGTAAGAGAATCAACCACTTTAACTTATAAAAGAAGGCAAGTATTTTCTTGTAAACCATTAGCCATTTGCAAGAGTTTGGGTTTCTAGAGAGAGAGAGAGAGAGAGAAGAGCTTGAGGAGATCACGCCGTAAACGGTTTGAATGTCGAACCGGCTCCGTCGAAGTTTGAGGTATTGGCCTTGTGTTAGGTTGTGTGCCATGGAGAGTTGTTAAATTTCGACATCAATGAGATTGAGAGATTTTGAATGTGATGGTTTGATGGTAGAGAACCAACCATTGTGATCACGACGTACACGATAGGGAGAGTGAAGAGTAGTGCGTGTTGGAGCGGAGCTTTATCGTAGGATTCGTTTCAATTCAAGCATCAGTGAGATCAATGAAATTCGCTCTGAAACCCTTGCTTGGGCGTGAGCACGTGAATCGAGGATTTGATCAATAAAAGGTATGGAAATTTGTGTGAAATTATGATTTTTAGTTAAATTAGACTTTATGTATGATGTGGGTGAGAAAAAATTTGAAGAAAAGAAGTTACTTTTTAAGAAAATGGGTTTGAGAAAATGAAACCCGAGTTTGGGTGAAATCTAACAAAATCGACCAGTCGATTTCAAAATCAACCAGTCGATTTTCACAAAATAGTATGTAATTTGGGTCTTGGAGAAATCGATCGGTCGATTTGGAAATCGACCGGTCGAATTTGACAGAGCTTGCTGACATTGCCTCAGTGTTTCAGCCGTAACTTTTTACCCCGAACTCCGATTGACACGATTCATATGGCTTTGGAAAGAGGACAGCGAGCTCTAAAACTTTTATGAATTAACTAACTCATGAATCAACTTTTTTAAAGGTCAAAATTTAGAGGAAATTTGGATAAAATTTTAATTTTTATCGAGATAAGAAACCGACCGATCAAAAGTAGCACAATCGGCCGATTTATGAAAAATAGTAAATGTGTAATTTGATTCTGGATAAATCGACCGGTCGAATTTGAAAACTGATCGATCGAATTTGAAATCGACCGATCGAATTTGACTGAGCATGAAAATTTTAACTCTGTGTCCGTAAGTGAATACGAATTTAGCAAAAAAAACTCTGAATATGACTTGTAGACATGAGTATGAATCTGAACTTGAACAATAATTAAATATGAATCTCTATAGTTGAGTTCAATATGGATGTTAACTTTGAATTAGAATATGAACTTAGGACAATTATATAAATATTGAATGTGAGTGGTGAACTTTGAAACCGTATAAAGCCCATTTGGACCTTGTAGTGGTATTAACTATACACTCTTTGAATTTGATGGCGGGTTTTCCGTGATATGCATATTACTGCATACACCTTGTTGGACCGGTATGGTGGGTTATCCACCTATTACCATACATACTAGGGTACGACGGGTTTTCCATTCTTATTGCATAATGACCCGGACACTAAGCTAACATTTATAAATTAGTTGGACCGGTACAACGGGTATCCATACATACTGCACACTGTACACACTGATACTTACTGGACCACTGGAGCTGGAAATTTAGAACACTGTGAGTTGTAAGCTGGAAATTCAGAACACTGTGAGTTGTGAGTTTGAAATCAAAACATTGTGAGATGTGGACTGTGAGATGTGAATTATGAGATGTGAACTGTGAGATGTGAGCTATGAGACATGAACTAAGAGATATGAATATTGAGATGTGAACGTTGTAAGATGTGAAATTTGAAATGTGAACGTTGTAAGTTGTAACTAAGAATTCGAATGTGAACTTAGGGATTGAGAATGAATCACTGAAATTTTGTATGAAATTCTAAGGTATTTATGAGTTTTATTCGATTTAAGGATATATGCAAGTTATGTTTTGAAAGTAAAAAAAAAATGTGCTTTAAAAATCTTTCATGATTATCTGTATTGATATGATGAGATGTGAAATTGAACTTGACATTTCTTCTACTGAGCTCAGATGTAATTCACCCTTCGACTATACGTCACAGGTATAAACCGTGATCTGGACCTAGAGAAGAGGATATTCAGCTTGTGGATTTGTGCTTAGTGAGGGGTCGTAGATTTAGTGTATTATGGATTTTGGTAAGTTATGTCTTAGTACATTTCCTATTATTATACACGTATTGTACGCCATTGTTGGTGATGATTAGTCATCACTGGTATTATTGGTTATTATTCATGTTAGATATTAGAACTGGAGATTTAAATTATGCTATATATTTTATCTGTCTTAATTTTTGCATGTGTGTGGATGTACTAAGTATTCTGTATCAGATTGTGATTTACGATTTGGCGGTCCGAATTTTCCCATTAAGAAAAAAAAAATATCTCGAGAAATTCAGGTTGGGAAAATCCGGGCTGTCACAACATCCCTTATTTTTAAAAAAATATTTTTTTGTATCAGAAAATATGTGTGGGATGTTCTTTCTCTAGAAAGTGTAATCTAGAAAAGAACACACGATTCTTGGTAAGATTGAACTCTGTTGTATCCTGAAGGTAGATTTGTTGGGAACTCTATTGCATCTTTATTATCCAACGGAGTGGGGGCGCCTATTATCTTTAAGACAGCGTAGTGAACTACGTGCCTCTGAGCCATTTTTCAATATCATTTTTTTTTATTCAATACTTTAAAGGCAATAGATCGTTCTAATGGCTCAGAACATAAAGTTTATGAATCTAGTTCTCATCAAACTTTATCGATTTGGCGGGTCAATTTTCAAAAGATGAAAGCAAAAGCGGGAAGTACGACTAGTGAAAGATCGGATGCTCGACTCAAGTGACTAGAAGATGATCAGGATTGTCGGAACTACATCCTTAATGCATTGAACGATATGGTATTCAACACATTCTGTATGTGCGCTATTAATAAAGACTTTTGAGATTCATTAGCGAAAAAGTATCTTATTGAGGATACAGGTACAAAGACTGTCTAATATTTTGATTTCAAAATGATTGAAGATAAATCGATTCTTGAAGGAGTTCAAGAATTACAGTTTATCGTCACTGAGATATAAGCCCGATGCATTTAATGAAGTGTACTAGACCCAATATAACATTTAGAGTGGGGGTATTGAGTAGATTTACTTGCAACCCAGGGTCAGAATAATGGGAAGCTATTCATAGCGTGTTAAGATACTTAAAAGAAACTATGCATCATAGTTTTACAATATAGTGGCAAACCTAAACTCTTCGAGGAGTTCACTGATGCTACTTGAATTTCTGACTCTGATTCAAAATTCATAAGTGGATGGATTTTTACTTTGGTAGGAGGAGCAGTAACGTGGGGGTCTAAAAACAGACATGTCTTTCTGATTCAACTATAGAATCAGAGTATATAGTATTGTTTGCGAGAGCAAAAGAGGCAGAGTGGCTTTGAAGCTTATAAAAATACTACCCAAATATATAATATTATAAACATTAAGGGGGATGAGCCTAAGTCCGATATCTTTAAAGGCACAGTAGTTGAAGCTCAACTTAGTAGAGTTGGAGATCCCAAATCCTAAGTTCAACGAGATAAGAAACTATTCTGTGACTGTTATGACTAGGGTTTTGATAATCAAATTGTATGATCTTAGATGGAGAGGAGCATAAAACTGTGTATGGGTGCTTCACACCCTATCACATCTTACAAATTATATAAATATATATATATATATATAGATATATAGATTGTTTGAATTAGGTGGGCTGGCAGTCGAATCCCAGATTGCTTGCCTTTTGGCAACTAAAATTCTAGAGAGAGAATCCTTTTAGATTCTTTCTCTCAATAGATCTCTATCTATCTATCTCTTTTTTAGCAAGAAGAGTCTTTTCGTTACTTTTTCTTTTATTAAAATCCTCCCCAGCCGAGTCTCTCCCTCTCTCTCTCTTACTTTCGACTTCTCTATCTTCTCTGCAAAACGTGCAGCCCGAGACGCCCCAATTAATCTCCCTCAAGATCCCTCTCTCTCTCTCTTCTTTCTCTCAACTCCCCTCTCTCCATTGCAAAAGGCTGCCAGAGACCATTGATTTCACACCCCCCATGTCTCTCCCTCTCTCTCACCATTAATTAACCAACCACCCATACAGCCATTAGCCACCCACCTCTCTCTTGCTAACTCTCTCAATCACTTTAACAAAAAGAGTCTCGTAACTCCAAAACATTTAAGCCTTCGTTTCCTTCCCTTCCCATCTCCTTCCAAGCCACGCCACAAGATCTGTCATCTCATCATCGCATCATCTCTAACTCGCAATCATTCTTCGCAACCCAAGCCCCGCTAACGCCACCGTTACACATAGAGCAACGCTGCCACCAAACACACGATCGAATCGACACACGCAAGCAACAATACTTACTTATGTAGCGAATCCGAAGAAACGAGCGGAAGAGCCTTGGTTCAACTCAATCTGACGCGTGGAGTCGATCTACACTAGCTCGAGACCATTGATCCAAATCAACCGAATCTTCACGAAATCGGCACAATCACGCTACAATAGGTGAGTTTCCTTCCAATTCCACTTTGATCTATTTTGTGGCCTCTATAAACGTTAATCGACCTCGTTTGATTGACAAAAACCTTAAAAATCAGATTTTTATGAGTTTTGGCACACTTCAAGAGGCCATAAAAGTCAAAGGGTTGACCCAATGGTCAAACCCTCTGACCCCGATGTACGGCACCCAGTACCCTTCATTTTTCGTTTGAAGTGATTCGGCGAATAGACCATTATGGGCCTCGAAACTGAGGTCAAAGATCCCCAGCCGCAGCAGTGCACAATACTACACATTGCAACATCACACAAGCTGTTGCGTTTTCGACCAGGGTAAAGGTCAAGGTTTGACCTTCCCGATCTCAGACTCTTGGACCTTCTCGGTAAAATATCAATAGGGAGATCCTCCATACTCTCTGATGTACTACCCATCTAACGGTTCAAATCACATTTTATCACGTTTAATCTACTATTTTCAGAGCCCCCAAAATCAGTGAAAACTTCCAACACTTAGCAGAAATTTTATTCCTGTTATTTGTTAACTACCTACATCTGATAAAGAGGGCCACTTTGACCGCATAAGTTACTTTAATGGAAACTGTTTCGGATTCGGCTCAGTTGGATAATCCCCTCTAATTTTATGCTTACTTTACATCGGACGATCATTTTAATCAAAAAATAATTGTCTGCCTCATTTTACGTGTGGTATTACATTAAGAAAAGAAAAATTATAAACACTCAATTATTGTCGGGTGATCACTTTGACCCCTTGTTGCACCCAAACTATGGACTATTGGTCCAAGGTCGTAGGCCAAATCTTGTACCATCTAACCATCTATAAAATGGATGGTCAGATCCTCTTGAAAATAAATATACCTCGGCCTCAATGCCACTTCAAATAATAAAAAATGCCTCATAACTGTTGTATGTGTGTGCCACTTCGAACGTTTAAGTCTGGGTCATCTTTGACTCCTTGAATTTTTGAAAATCGGGCCGGATCAGCCCACATACTCAAGTTTATAATGATCTCGACAAAAACTTAGTCAAGTCTGTCAGATCAAAATAATCTCATCGTGTCTATCGACACACTTTTCAAAGCATGGAAATTAAGGGATTTGAGCCATGTACAATTAGGATAAAGGGGTCTGTTGGCCCCCTATTTGATCGGTTTTTGGTCAAACCAATGTATTAGCCAAATGCAGACCCAACCTAATGTTTGGAAATTTTTAATTTCGTTAATCCTGATCGCTTATGATGAAATCCGATGGCTTAGAAAAGTTGCCTAAATTCACACATGGGTCCTTCTTATTATAGATCACCTTGGGAGTCATTTCATGTGGATTCTGCCACATTCAACAAAAGTTTAGTGTGCGTAAAAGTCTTCTTTTTCACTGATTTAGGTCCACCAAAATTTTCTAATTTAAAATCTTCACGGATCTCAAGATTCATAAAATGCAAGATTCATGGTCATTAGGTGTCATCAGTAAATTTTGGGTTTATGACTTACTTTAGCAAAATTACGCCATCACCCATACACATAAGGTCTGATCCACCGATAATATGAGTCATTCAAGACTCCCAATCATCAATAAGGACCATGGGTCTTGTGGGCCTGTCTAGTATATGGACCCTTAATGAGCTCGTATATCTAATATAGTTAAACGCGTATTTTGAGAATCCGCGAACCAATCTTCAAGGAATGGCTCAAACCCAACTCCTAAACTTAGAATAACTTGTTAGGTATATATTTTGCTCACACTATGAGAGTGTAGACATCTCGATAATCGTGTTTAACATGATCTTGACCCGAATCGATGACTTTTTAGGTAAGAGTCTAAATGATCAAATCAAGGGTCGAAACTTTTAGAGACCCAAATATCCTATACCTTGAATATATCTGTAAGTTTAGATCGATCAAAATTGAATTATATATACCATGAAAATTGTGTAACAAGGAATCCGACGGTCGAAACTAGTGTGAGTCACACAAGAGTCAATCCTTAGCCAAATTTAACAAATAACTAGTCGGTTTCAATCAGATCGACAAGACCTATCTGATGAGATTGGTCTAACATCACTTTGTGATATATATTTTAGAACCATGCACCTTCATCGTACGTCACCTTTATCTCTCTCTTAAAGATGAGCGAGGCGTTCGAAATCAATCTTTAATCACAAACTAACCCTATAAGGTCTTAGAGTTTAATCTAAATATCTGAGAGTTAAAGTCTAACTCACTATTTTATAAATACCGATTTGATATCAATATTTCTAGCATCTCTCTATGATTAAGTTGTGTGTATTACGAGTAATATTAGTTCCCTTATGATTAGATGCTTGCGTATTATATGCTTTATTTACATTGTGTGACATTCATCACTTAGAAGTACGTTAGGACATATGCCTGTTAAGAAAAATAGATAAGATATGACACACGACTTTTAAGCCTTCATCACGGTGGGATTTCTTTCATGGTCACGTAAAACTTGAAATGTAGGCATCCATGTACGGATGTAATACCTCTATGAGAGTATGGACTACCACACGAAGTATATCCAGATTACTACGGAACCCATCTCTTGGAAAGCGTGATTGGTGAAGCCTATCACACCGTTATCTATTCTAATTAAGTTTAAGAAAAGATGAAATATGAACATACTAAGCTACGAGATGTTAAGGAAGTGGAGACTTAAGCCCACGCAAATATGAAATTGGGGCGAGGACCTAAGCCCAGAACCGAATAATATTATGATATATTAAGATACGCTGTGAAGCGCAACTAAACATGAATTAAGTTTCTACACATGCCATGTCTTGCGTGCCACTATAAGATTCAACGTCTGCAGCCAAGACGGGTCTTAAGGATAATATGATACGACAGTGTCTCGACATAAGGGGACACTGATTTTTATGTGCGCAATCTCATCGAGCTGGATGGTAGTTTATGTTATGATATGAAAGTTAGGTGATTATCTACACGTGGACCTCACATGATAGGCTCGGGCAGCGATCCTGACATATGTCGTATACGTAAGATAAGTAAGAAATGAAATGCGTTGTGTAGGCGTATGAAACTATAATAAGAATTAAGATATACCACGTAAGTTAAGTTGACAAGACAAGTAAGAATAATGATAATCATTAGAAGCATCATATGTATTAAAAATTTATACGTTCTTTCAACTTATTAGATATGAAATATTTATGAGAATTTTTATTATATTGTTTATACGAAATTGTAAGGGTTTCACTTTCACTTACAAGGTTGCACTCACGAACACCTGGATAAATTGTGATAGATTGATTGTACAACCCATTGAGTTTATGTGACTGAGTAAACTCACTCCCCTCCTAAAAACTAACAGCTGCAGGTGAAGATATGGACTACACTGACTAGTGGACTTAATACGCTGATAGACTATACGGTTTATGAGGGTGATGATGTGGACGACCAATTAGACGATTATAGACACCCAAATTTGGCCCAAGGCCTGATCAAGACACATTTCGAGAGAGGCGCATCCCCGAGCTTTTGATGGCATGTATGGAACCCTTAGGAACCTTTTTGAAACCTTAGGAGTCATTCCAAACTCTTAGAAATCACCCTAGATTCCTTAGGAACCTTCCCAAACCTTTAGAAACCCATTCTGACCCTTAGAACCCATCCCGGACCTAGACGTAGCTTTTTCGAGCAAGGGATGAAGAGTGATACATTAGGACTATCTGTGGCCTTCTACTATAATTGAATATTATACCATTGAAAAGTAGAAGTCCTTAGCTTTCCAGCGATCTAAGAATCACCCCAATCGGAGCTATATGCGAGAAGATATCACGCTCTAAAGTATAATGGTAAAATGGTAAATATGTTGTGAACCCCCTAGGGTTTTGGCACAAGTATTGCTTGCTCCAAGACATTTCTGGGGAGAAATGGCTTGGCACAACTAATAGTTGCACCGTTTGTAAGGTGGGTCCCCCACGGGCAGCTAACTTCCAAGCCATTGTAGGAACACTGTTTTACTGTTCCTAAGCCTAGCGCAACTAATAGTTGTGCTAGGCTTATGAATAGTAACCCTGAGTTTTTGCCTCAAATTTCGAGAATGAGGTTTGACTTGTTGACCATGTAGACATTTGGAGTGTATTTTGCTAGTTCTGTTGCACCCGTTTACTATCTATGTGCAACCTCTTAAGTGGTTTAAAGCCCCACCCTATCATCTACCATTGGAGCAACTCTTCACACTTTTTAAGGCTCCAAAAATCCTAGAAAATCTTAGATTGCTCATGACCTAATTGCTAACCCTAATTAGCTTTTAAACACGCTCCTAACCTTTCTTTTTCCTATAAATAGAGAGGCGCCCCTCCCTTTACAAAGGCTTGAAAAAATGTAATTAAGAGATTAAGGAATCTCTTCTCTCTCTCCTCTAGTGCACCATTCCCATACAAATTTTAAAACTTTAAAACTTTCTTTAGACCTTATCATTTCACCAAAAAACTCTAGGTTAGGTGTGTGCTACCCCCTAGCCTCGCCTCTCTTCCTCTAAGTTATCAAGCCCTAGGAGTTAGAACCTCATTCCTCACCATACAAGCCTTCAAAAGCTCACTGAAGTAAGCCAACGCAAGGCTCCACAGCGGTACAACAAGGGCCCGAGAGCTCCGGCTCTCCCCTCCATTCCTCTACCTTCTCGGTTCTTCTTCTATCCTCTCATTTGATCCGTTACACCACCATATTTTCGGTAGGAACGGAGGATCACAAATAGGATTTTAAAACCCTTTGAGCAAGAGGAAAGCTTTTTCATTTCTTTTATATTATTTTTATTTTGGTCATAAGTAGAGACCGTGTTAAGTGGGTTGATTGGGTGTCTAACACCTTCCCAATCGATAACCGAAGCTCCTACCCAAGAGCCTTTGGCGTAAACCGGATTTAGAGTCATATTTGTGGCACTTCGGTACTTATAAAATTGATCTAGGTTTCTCGAGACACCAAAAGTTTCGGGTTGCAACTCTAAATATTTATAAAGAGTGCATCGTCGCAACGAGATCGTCAAAAATCTGCGATTGCACAATGACATCAGGTATATATAAAATATTTGGAAAGACTTTCTGGTAGTGATCGTACTTTTATTTCTGGTCATTTAGTGTTGTGGACTTCAAATTCAATGTAAGTTTAATGAAAGAAATTTTGATATGAGAAAAAGATTTTGGTTCACAATTTTTGGAAGCCCTGTTTTCTGTAAGACCTAGTAAGATATATATGTCCACTTATCGTCTTAACAAGCGTGCTGTGTCATAACACAAAATTCTAGGCCCTTAAGATCGGCTAAGATTCTAGGTCTTGACAGAGATGGTATCAGAGCCCAGACTTTATTTCTTCAAGGATTGTGGGGCTCATGTAAGTACGCTATGATGATTGAGATGATAATGAATCTAATAAACCCCAAGCTCTAGATCTTTTGAGGATTGAAAGATTTTAAGAAAGTGTGATAATCAATAATGTAAGATTTAAAGGCTCACTTGAGGATTTAAAGATCTATTTGTTTAAAACTTATATAAGTTAGAAGCATGTGAGAGAAATTAGAAAATGATCGTTAAATGATGGAGAGCAATTAGAAGAGACATTTTAAAGTGTTAGAGAATAATTAGAAAGATAAATCTCGAATGGTTTAATAATTTATAACTCATTATTAGTTGAGATGTCGATTATAAGATTAACTTATTAGAAGTTATTTTAGATTGAAAAACAAATTAGTATCAGTAATCTTAGATGATATTCAAATAGTCTATGATCAACGAGATATAATGCAGAAGATGCTATCTTGCAATGAAGTTCTAGGAGTTGTCAATTTTGAGAAATAAAGATAAATTTTGAATAAATTATTTAAAGGACTAAAAGAAGAATAATGTTTGAAAAGTTAAGGATTATGAGAGTATGAGAGCATCCTACTGATAGGAGATTTAAGAATTTCTTTGAAAATACTTTTGAAGATTGATCTAGTTACAAGACGAAATAATTGTTGAGGACTAGATGTTAGGACTTTAACTAAACAATTGATTTTAAGAATCGAGAAAGTTTAGTATATTAGTCGAAAATTTATTTCTAATGATTTGGACCAAGTGTGACACTTGAAATATCGAATGTTTAAGGTTAATTAGGAATGATAAATCATTTGATACTTAAAAAGACCACATCTCAATATTATTCATTAAGGATTGTTAAATCACGAGTTATAAAAAAATGAAAACTCATAAAAAGCAGACATTAGTTTAGATTCCTATCCACTCTATTGAACACTTGAACCAAGATTTGCGGTTGGAGTGACGTTTGAGGTCAGATGAGACCATAGTAACCAAGCTTCGATTTGGCAATCATTCGTTGGGTGCGACTTTGATTTAATTCGAGAAATTGGAGAAAGATTCGAGGAAAATGCGAAGAATCGGGAAAATGAACAAATATTCAATACAAAGTTTGGTAGATCCCGAATCTAAGAAAAACTGCGATAAAAGTTGAGATTATTTTAGAAATTGATGAATTTTAAGTCGACTTCTGTTGTTATAAAGAAAGAACCATATTGTGGTTCAAAAATGAGTAAATCAAATTTTAAACATGATAAGTTTTCACGTACCTAATTTTCGAGGACGAAAATTTATAAGGAGAGAATGTTATGACCCGAGTTTTGATAATCAAATTGTATGATTTTAGATGGAGAGGAGCATAAAACTGTGTATGGGTGCTTCACACCCTATCACATCTTACAAATTATATAAATATATATATATATATATATATATATATATATATATATATATATATATATATATATATATATTTTGAATTAGGTGGGCTGGCAGTCGAATCCCAGATTACTTGCCTTTTGGCAACTCAAATTCTAGAGAGAATCCTTTTAGATTCTTTCTCTCAATAGATCTCTATCTATCTCTTTTTTAGCAAGAAGTCTTTTTGTTACTCTTTCTTTTATTAAAATCCTCCCCAACCGAGTCTCTCCCTCTCTCTCTCACTTTCGACTTCTCTATCTTCTCTGCAAAACGTGCAGCCCGAGACGCCCCAATTAATCTCTCTCTCTCTCTCTCTCTCTCTCTCTCTCTCTCTCTCTCTTCTTTCTCTCAACTTCCCTCTCTCCATTGCAAAAGGCTGTGAGAGACCATTGATTTCACACCCCCCACGTCTCTCTCTCTCTCACCATTAATTAACCAAGCACCCATACAGCCATTAGCCACCCACCTCTCTCTTGCTAACTCTCTCAATCACTTAAAAAAAAAAACCTCGTAACCCCAAAACATTTAAGCCTTCGTTTCCTTCCCTTTCCGTCTCCTTCCAAGCCACGCGACAAGATCTGTCATCTCCTTGAAGACTTAAACGACCACCATCATCATCGCATCGTCTCCAACTCGCAATCATTCTTCGTAACCCAAGCTCCGCCAATGCCACCGTTACACATGGAACAACGCCACCACATAACACACGATCAAATCGACACACGCAAGCAACAATACTTACTTACATAGCGAATCTGAAGCAACGAGCAGAAGAGCCTTGGTTCAACTCAATCCGACGCGTTGGAGTCGATCTACACTAACCCGAGCCCATCGATCCGAATCAACTGAATCTTCGTGATATCGGCACGATCACGCTACAATAGGTGGGTTTCCTTCTAATTCTACTCTGATCCATTTTGTGGCCTCTATAAACGTTAATCGACCCCGTTCGATTGACAAAAACCTTAAAAATTAGATTTTTATGAGTTTTGTCATGCTTCAAGAGGTCATAAAAGTCAAAGGGTTGACCCGATGGTCAAACCCTCTGACTCTGATGTAGGGAACCCAGTACCCTTCATTTTTTGTTTGAAAGTGATACGGCGAATAGACCTTTATGGGCCTCGAAACTGGGGTCAAAGACCCCCAGCCGCAGTAGTGCACAATACTACACATTACAACAGCACACAAGCTGTTGTGTTTTGGACCAGGGTAAAGGTCAAGGTTTGACCTTCCCGATCTCAAACTCTTGGACCTTCTCGGTAAAATATCAATAGGGAGATCCTCCATAGTCCATACTCTCTGATGTACTACCCGTCTAACGGTTCAAAACACCTTTTATCATGCTTAATCTACTATTTTCATAGCCCCCAAAATCAGTGAAAACTTCCAACACTTAGCAAAAATTTTATTCTTGTTATTTGTTAACTACCTACATCTAATAAAGGGGGCCACTTTGACCGCACAAGTTGCTTTAATGGAGACTGTTTCGGATTCGGCTCAGAAGGATAACCCCCTCTAATTTTATGCCTACTTTACATCGGACGATTATTTTAATCATAAAATAATTATCTGCCTCGTTTTACGTGTGGTATTACATCAAAAAAGGAAAAATTATAAACACTCAACTATTGTCGGGTGATCACTTTGACCCCCTGTTGCACCCAAACCATGGACCATTTGTCCAAGGCCGTAGGCCAAATCTTGTACCATCTAACCATCTATAAAATGGATGGTCAGATCCTCTTAAAAATAAATATACCTCGGCCTCAATGCCACTTCAAAATTTGAAAAAAGCCTCATGATTGTTGTATGTGTGTGCCACTTGGAACGTTTAAGTCTAGGTCATCTTTGACTCCTTGAATTTTTGAAAATCGGGCCGGATCAACCCACGTACTCAGGTTTATAACGATCTCGATAAAAGTTTAGTAAAGTCTGTCAGATTAAAATAATCTCATCATGTCTATCAACATGCTTTTCAAAGCATGAAAATTAAGGGATTTGAGCCAGGTACAATTAGGATAAAGTGGTTGTTGACCCCCTATTTGATCGGTTTTTGGTCAAACCAATGTATTAGCCAAATGCGGACCCAACCTAATATTTCGGAAATTTAATTTCGTTAAGCCTGATCGCTCACGATGAAATCCGATGGCTTAGAAAAGTTGCCTAAATTCACACATGAGCCTTTCTTATTATAGATCACCTTGGGTGTCATTTCATGTGGATTCTGTCACATTTAACAAAAGTTTAGTGTGCGGAAAAGTCTTCTTTTTCATTGATTTAGGTCCACAAAAAATTTCTGATTTAAAATCTTCACGAATCTCAAGATTCACAAAATACAAGATTTATGGTCATTAGGTGTCATCAGTAAATTTTGGGTTTATGACTTACTTTAGTAACATTGTGTCATCACCCATACACATAAGGTCTGATCCACCGATAATATGGGTCATTCAAGACCCCCAATCATCAATAAGGACCATGGGTCTTGTAGGCCCGTCTAGTCTATGGACCCTTAATGGACTCGTATATCTAATGTAGTTAAACGCGCGTTTTGAGAATCCACGAACCAATCTTCAAGGAATGGCCCAAACCCAACTCCTAAACTTAGAATAACTTATTAAGTATATATTTTGCTCACACCATGAGAGTGTAGATACTTCGACAATCGTGTTTAACATGATCTTGACCTGAATCGATAACTTTCTAGATAAGGGTCAAAATGACCAAATCAAGGGTCGAAACTTTGGGAGACCCAAATATCCTATACCCTGAATATATCTGTAAGTTTAGATCGAACAAAATTGGATTATATATACAACAAAAAATCCGACGGTCGAAACTGGTGTGAGTCACACGAGAGTTAATCCTTAGCCAAATTTCATAAATAACCAGTCGATTTTCATCAGATCGACAAGACCTATTTGATGAGATCGGTCTAACATCATTTTGTGATATATATTTTAGAATCATGTACCTTCATCGTACATCACCTTTATCTCTCTCTTAAAGATGAGCGAGGCGTCCGAAATCAATCTTCAATCACAACCTAACCCTATAAGGTCTTAGAGTTTAATCTAATATCTGAGAGTTAAAGTCTAACTCACCATTTTATAAATACCGATTTGATATCAGTATTTCTAGCATCTCTTTATGATTGAGTTGTGTTTGAATCATAGTTTGAAATATTACGAGTAATATTAGTTTCCTTATAGTTAGATGCTTGCGTATTATATGCTTAATTTATATTATATGACATTCATCACTTAGAAGTACATTAGGACATATGTATGTTAAGAAAAATAGATAAGATACGACACGACTTTGAAGCCTTCGTCACGGTGGAGTTTCTTTCACGGTCACTTGAAACTTGAAATGTAGGCATCCATGTACGGATGCAACACCTCTATGGGAGATGGGCTGCCACACGAAATACATCTAAGTTACTACGGAACCCATCCCTTAGAAAGCGTGATTGGTGAAGTCTATCGCACTGTGAGCCATTCTAATTAAGTTTAAGAAAAGATGGAATATGAATATGCTAACCTACGAGATATTAAGGAAGTGGAGACTTAAACTCATGCAAATATAAAATCGGGGCGGGGACCTAAGCCCAGAACCGAATAATATTATGATATGTTAATATTGAACACTGATTTTTATGTGCACAACCTCATCGGGCTAGATGGTGGTTTATGTTATGATATGAAGGTTAGGTGATTATCTACACGTGGACCTCGCGTGATAGGCTCGAGCAGCGATCTTGGTACATATTGTCTACGTAAGATAAGTAAGAAGTAAAGTATATTGTATAGGCATATAAAGCTATAATAGGAATTAAGATATGTCACGTAAGTTAAGTTGACAAGATAAGTAAGAATAGTAATAATCATTAGAAGCATCATATGTATTGAAAATTGATACGTTCTTTCAACTTATTAGATATAAAATTTTTATTATATTGTTTATATGAAATTTTAAGGGTTTACGTGACTGAGTAAACTCACCCCCCTTCTAAAAACTAACAACTGCAGGTAAAGACATGGACTACACTGCCCGATGGACTTAATACGCTGATAGACTGTACGGTTTATGAGGGTGATGACGTGGAGGACCAGTTAGATGACATCAGGAATATATTAACTATTTGAAAAGACTTTCTAGTAGTAATCGTACTTTTATTTCTGCTCATTTAGTGTTGTGGACTTTAAATTCAATGTAAGTTTAATAAAAAAAATTTTGATATGAAAAGAAGATTTTGGTTCATGATTTTTAGAAGCCCTATTTTCTGTAATTCCTAGTAAAATATGTATGTCTGCTTATCTCCTTAACAAGTGTGCTGTATCATAATACGGAATTCTAGGCTCTTGAGATCGGCTAGGATTCTGGGTCTTGACAATGACCCTTGAAAGTACACAAAGGTTTGTTACCTATTGGCTAAACCTATGATGTTAAAGTTTGTGCACATCTCTTATAACATGAGAGGATGAGTATAAATCTTAATGATTCGGTAGACATTCATTTGTTGGGATAATAAAGTAGTATGAAAGATTCACCTATATGAGTATGGAAGTGAAGTCACTTCAACTGAGATTCGATCCTCTCTGAGATACTAATGAAATCATGTTTTAGCATATGACTGTAAAGCGCAGGCCTTATGTCACTAATGATTTAGGTCATAGTAAGTGTATATGTAATTCCGATTTGTTAGACAGGTTTTAAGTTCAAGGCTATAAGCTACTTAAAGTACTTACAAATTTTGAGTTGTATGTACTAGTTAAAGGTTCAAACCGATTGGTACATCTAATGATACTTAGTATGATCGCTCTGATACATAATTTTTTTTTATTTTAAAACAAGTGGGGGATTGTTATATATATTAGTATAATCATATATATTTTATTATTTCAAAATTAAGTTTATAATTATCATTATATATATATTGATAATAATTCAATGGCAAACTTGTAAATATTATCTCCCTAAAGAAGTGTCTTTTCATATTTGGATTTATCTCTTCACTATAAATGTGAAAAGACACATGTCTGACATCTCTTCACAACTCTCTGAAAAGACAAAAGTGAAATCGATTTATCTTTTAACTGAAAAGACACAACTCTCTCAAAAGACACAAGTGAAATCGATTTATCTTTTTACCGAAAAGATATAACTCTCTGAAAAGACACAGATTTAAAAAAATTTCACCGTAACTTGAAAAGACATAATGATTCAGAATTTCTCTATAAATAGAGATAAGATCTCCGTTAAAAATACATGATATACAAGACATCCCTTATTGTTTTAAGAATATTTTTGCGTATCAGAAAATCTATGTGAAAGGTTCTTTCTCTAGAAAGTGCAATCTAGAAAAGAACACATGGTTCTTAGCAAGACTTTTCACAGTAATTCTGAAAAGACACAAGTGAATCCACAAATCTGGCATCTCTTCACCGTAAATCTGAAAAGACATAAGTGAATCGATTTTATCTCTTTATAGTTATTTGAAAAGACACAAATCTTTTCACGATGAAAAGACACAATCTTTTAAGATATTTTCTATCAAATAGAGATTAGGTCTGGGTTAAAAGACATAACAGAAAGAATATCTATTTCTATTTTTTTTTCTCTTTCGTTCTTATTTTTAAGAATCTTTTGTATATCAGAAAATCTATGTGGCAGGTTCTTTCTCTAGGAAGTACAATCTAGAAAAGAACATACGGTTCTTGACAAGACCGGGCTCTATCATATCCTGAAGGCAAATTCGCTTAAAACCCTATTGCATCTTCGTTTATCCGACGGAGTGGGGGCATCTATTCTCTTAGACAGCGTAGTGAACTACGTGCCTAAGATCATTTAAAGAATTTTTTTTCATTTCATGCCATATCGCCTTGACGTCTCGGTCTCAAGGCTATTTCAGGAATTCAAGATTTCAAATCATTATAATAATGGATCCTTTCCTTAGAATCATATTCTATGTTTTATGTTAGAAAGAAAACTCATGTCTCTTGTGTTGAATCTATAAAAATTAATTGGGATTGCATATATCGTAGGCACAAAAGACATGTAAATTGTTCAACCTTGATATCTTCGAATTCCCTTAGAGTGAGAGTGGACACCAAAGGAGACTCTGGGTTACAATTTATGAGGTATTTGTTCATGATCAAACATGTGTTGAGTCATTTTTTTAGCACAAGTTATCTTAAGTATGCTCTCTCAAACAACTTAACTAATTAAGCTCTCAATCGGGAATTCAATAGAGAGGAAAACTCAAAATTTTCTGAGGTTGTAAGGACCTCACCCTTTTTTTTTTCTTAAAAAAGATTATAAATGAAAATAGATATTAATTACATCCTTTCTAAGAAAAGAGTGTAAACCATCAGGTAATCCAGCATCCCTAATCCATCGCACAACAGAACTTGTTGTGGGTCCCCGATTGGCAAGAAAATCAACACACGAATTAACATCTCTGAACACATGTTTGAAAGTAACGCTATTGAACTTACTACATTGAATTTTAATCCATCGAATTGCATCACTACTCTTCCAATCCACCGATAAAATATCATGAATCCAAGTCACCGCACTCTTGCAATCAAATTCGATAAGAATATTCATGATCTTCATATCAATAGCCATCTGAACCCCATATAAAATAACATGTAGTTCACAATCAACCACCAAAGAACACGAGGTCGGCCTAGCAAAAGCACATACCACCTCACCTTTCGCTATTCTGATGATAACACCTATTGCAGCTTTCCCATTATGCAGCGCACCATCGACATTCAATTTGAACTGTCCATCAGAAGGACACTCCCCGTGAACAGGGAATAGGAATCCTGCACTGCTCCTGAAAATGTCAAACGTTCTATAGAAAATTGTTCATTTCTCCATACCCAAGCCCAGTCATCCAATAGATGGCAGCATCAACAATATTATTCAAGATTTCCTTCTTATGTTTTTGCTCATCTTCAAAGATTCTCGCATTTCGTTCATGCCAAATATGTTACACCGCAGCACAAAACGAAATGCTAATAAGAGCAGCCCTCGTTTTATTCCCTCTTGCATCATCCATACATAGTATTACCTCATTAGCTAAGGACCCCTCATGCTCTTGATACCAAGCCTATGCTTCAAGGATAATCAGATATTGAGAAACCACATTTAAAGAAAAGATGCTCGATATCTTCGGAGTGTCCCCAACATAGTACACATCGAGATGGAATAATCAATCCTCTTCAACAGAGATTATCTGTAGTCAAGAGGTTATGATTTATAGCAAGCCAAGCACAGAAAGCATATTTCGAAATATTAGCACTATTCCAAACGAATTTGGCCCAGTCAACTCGAGTGCTACTTCCCCGAATAAGCTGTCAAGCAGAATTTAACGTGAATAAATCATTACTTGCTGATTCCCAGACCATATTATTCTTATAGTTTCCATCATATTATCCTTATATAGATGCATTTCTTTATGTTTGTGGATGTTGTGTGTAAATAGATGGATGAGGTTGAATTTAGTTTAAATGAATGTTAAGAATAAGAAAATTGGGTGTTCATAGACTTACATTGAAAGACCTGATATGTGCTTCGATCAAGCTTGTTATATTGAATCCTTCAATATGTCGATGAATGAACTGCTACAGGAAAGAATCAACGGTGCCAGATGTTTATATAACTACACAATGTAGGGATATTAATTATTTTGTGATGGAATTTTAAATATGCCTGCCATGGGAGTTAAGAATTTTAGAAGAAATTTTTTACACATTTAAGTTAAGATGTACAAGAAAGTAACTTTTTATATATCTAGATTTTTTGTATCTTTTACGGACGGTTTGGATCAAAAGTATATTTAGAAAGTAACTTTTTATTTTCCCATAATCTTCTGAGAACAAGAAAGTAACTTTCAATTTAAGTTATTTCCTGACTTTTATACTTTTAGAAAAGTAAAAGTTATTTTGGTAACATAGTTTTGACTCAAATAAATTTTGCACGAAAGTAAAAATTTTACCAAAAGTAAAATATTCACTAATAAAAATTTGGTTAATATTATACTAAATTACTGCCCAAACGCCAACGCCTTGCCTGTCTGCAGGGTTGGGCCTTATCAGATTCCCAGACTCCTGAACTCTATGAATGCACCTGAAGTGCACAACCTTGAACCCCAACTATGCACAATAACTCATACCCAAATGGTGGCACTAATATGCCAGACAGACAATGAATCCATTATGGACCAATTTGGATTGCAAATGAATCTTTACATCTGAAAGTTCTTAGATTATTCCCACAGCCAAGGCCTCAGCAAATTATCAATTTGAATGTTACCACATGATATGAATAAACCCTAAAATATTATGTATGCCGTCATTAGGGTACAGATACATATGAATACAGCTCTGGTAATAAGTACAGTAGTGCTAGTGGTTTGGTTTCGCATACCCGTCCCATATGTTCAAGAAGAGTACAGCTTATGGGGCAGCCACTGTTGTTGTAGTTGTAAGTGGTTCAATTGCTACAAGGAGCTCGTTCGATAGGCCAGTGAATACAATGGCATCCGTTTCTATGGGTTTAAACTTGACTAGAGCTGTCGGAACCAAATCTTCATCATCTAGAGTTGGCATTCTCCCCCCTGCACCTGGAAATCGTGGGATTACTCGTCTCTTGGGCAAAGCAGGCTGCAATAGCTCGAATTCCAAACCAGGCTCTTTCAATGCTGAGCTCACAAACTGAGGCAAAACAGGATAAATCAATCAGTGATATTTCTGCATTTGAGCATCAAAAGTAATATAAATCTGTTGGACCTAAAGCATTTATTATTCAAAAAATATTTGCTTTATAAGTTTTCATCAGTTAAATAAATGTTTAGTCAAGCAACCAAACTAAGGACTATGATTTGAAGTGCTGGAAAGGAAAAGAGTTAACATTATGCATCTTCTTTTTCCGCGAGGTTCCGCGAGGGAAAGGGACCTCAGAAACCTTATATTTCTTATTTTTTTATTTTTTTATTTTTATGTTTATCGATAAGCTGGGATTGAACCTCAATATTGTCAACCTTCCAGTTGAGCTACAGTTCTTTTTAACGGATATTTTCATGGTCCAAATTTACAGAAAGAATGCTCTCAACAGAGTGTACGCTTCTACAGTCTCTAATTAGTAATTACAAAAATATTCAGCTGGAATAACTTTTGAGAGTAGTTCTCTGTCACATCGACAGCATACAAAAATGCATCAGGTTCTTGTGTCACTTTTATACAAAACATAACATGCATCCACTAGTTAACAACAGCAAGAGGTCTCAAAACTCCTTTTTTGTTAAATGTTGAAATTTGGGGTCTGAAACTTCACTTCATTAACACAGTTTTGGAATGCTGGTTAGCGTTGTCATATGAGATCACATAAGCGATTATGTGATCGCTTATGCCATGACCTATAGTACAAATCGCATAAGCCATGTAGGCTTATGCGATTTAGAAAGTATGTCATTGCGTATGCCATGGCCTGCCATTGCATACTGAAGTATGCTATCACATATTCAGTATGCCATGGCATACTTTTTTTCTATAAAAGCTCCTCTATGCTGATAAAAAAATAAATAACAAAATCTCTCTCATTTTCTTCAAACTTTCCATCGGGTCACAAGTATCAAATACAAAGAAGTATAAAGGTTTTTTTTAATTTTTATCAAGAATAAAGAAATTTAAGATCCAATATGATTTTTTTTTTTCACCTTTTGTTACATGATGTTAACAAGGTAGTTAAGGTGGTATGGCGAGGTCATGACAAAGAGGCTCACTACGCCATAGCATGACCATAGCGAAGTCATGGCGAGACTATTTATTATTTTAATTATTTTAATTATTTATTTTATCTATTAATTAATAGTATTTTTTATTTATGAAGAAAAAAATTCAACTGCTAAAGCACCATACTTTAATTCTAATATTGAGGATTTCATGTTCTAGGCATAAACAAATATCAGTAAATACAAATCAAATATAGAACAACAACAAATTTGTAACATGATAAGTATAAGTAAATATGAAATATCAATAAATATATAATATTAAGAAATATGAAATATTAAGTACACATAAGGTAGTGTCGTCGACACTGACATTTTGTCGATACTGGTGTTGGCAGCTGATGTGGAGAGAGAGAGAGGCAGAGAGAGAGAAATCGATGATTTTGTAACTTGTAAGTTAACTTTTGTAACTTATATATTATAAAAATGTTATAACTTATAAGTATTATACATTATTATCCAAAAAATCAAATAGCGTGTATAGCGACGCCATAATATTGTTCCGTCATGTCGACGCTATGACGTAGCTATTCAGCCATCATGACTATTTGGTTGTATATGGCTTTAATCATCGTCATTCGACATGGCAAGGCTATGGCGAAGCTATAACGTGGCCTTGACAGCCTTGGATGTTAAACATGTAATGGATACTAATGATGAATTATATACTAGACTACTAGTTTATAAATTTATAATGAAATTAGATTTAAATTATTACATCTAATAACTCTCTAATCGATATAAAAAAAATTATTATATTTTTAGATTTTATATATATATTTTTAAGTATGTCATTGCTTTTATGCCAAATGCATAAGCCATTTGGCATGCCATCGCTTACGCTCGCTTATTCCATTTGACAAATATTTTTTCTCTTTTTAATTAAAGTTTTTTTAATCGGTGCTTTTTAATTAAGTTTAAGTGAAATGACATGAGAAATTGAAATGCGGGTCCCAAAATAACAAGTCCAACAACAAACTTTAAAATAAAAAGTCCAAGAGTAAGCCCAAAGTACAAATAGTACCACAAGCACCAAACTAACTATAAAGCATATTAGCATACTGATGCGGAAACTAACACATGCAATGCTAGGGTTGAGATTAAAATTAAAATTAATTTAAGCAATTAAAATAAAAATATTCCTTAACAAATTATCAAAGAAAATATCACGAGATTCAATTAAACGATTTAATTCCGGCCCAAAATAGTGTTACTCTTCGCGTACGTTCCCTATCAGATCAAGAAAACTAGGGTTCTTAGCGAACGACTAGATCTCTGACAGTTTAGGGGCTTCAAACGAACTCACAAGCGGGTTCTTTTGATACTGTACGAAAATAAGACGGTTAATGATTTTAATGGTGGAAAATAAACAATTACTGATTTTAATGGTGTAAGGATAAGTTAAATTTGATATTTAATAGAGAGGAGGAAAAGTTGGTCTCGCACCAAACCGCACACGGGAATAGAATCGCCGCTTCTTTAAAAAGTAGGAGAATTTGGTGAGTGGTGACTGCATATTAGAATCAACTTCAAAGGAACATCAAAATTTCGTTGTGAGATAATGTTGTGGAGTGTATCCTATAATCTTGGAGGAACAGTGAATTATAAAGGAAGAATTGCCTTGTAGGAGACTCTAATGCCAATATAATCCCATCTAGAAACTCCAAAGAAATTTAATTGATGTTATGCTAACCTCTAACGAATTAAATCCTTCACAAAGGTTTTGGAAAGCAATAAAAAAATGTGTGGAGCCATTCAAAAATATCAGGATCCTCAATCTTTGGCCATATATCCAGCAAAATACAATGGTATCGCATGACATAAAAAAGGAAAGAAACCTGACCCCAAGACAAGGAGAATGATCTAAAACTGAATATGCCTTCCAATGCACATGGAACCTAATGTAGGCCACAAGCAATGTCATTATGACTAGGATGATATGATTTTGACCCTAAACCAGAAAATATCCACGAAAACTAGGAGAAGGTCTACTGATGTGGTTTGATTTGGGATCAAGCCACTGAATACCTCTGCAAATGTTCTTTCATGGGAACAACAAAGGTTGACCTTGATCAACTAGGGCTAGAAAGCTCTCTTCAATATTTTTAATTCACAAAGCTATAAAATACATAACTAAGAGCCTTTAAATAGGCTTCACTCAACTAAAACACAAATTAACTACGCTTCCAAATCAGGGGCGGAGCCAGGATCTTTTTAAAGGAAGGGCAGAGGCCACCCGAAAACCAGTTGAACCGAATCGGCCCGAACCGACCCAAAAACCGATTCGGACAGAACTGAGCCAAACCGATTATGTTTCGGTTCAGTTTCGAGACAAAAATCAAAAACTGATTAAACAGTTGACTACTTTGAATTATATGATAGACTTTTTCCCAATCTTTGGCAAACTAGATCTTGAGATGCCTACCATGGAAAATTGATCCAAGAATTTGATGTTCACCCACGATCATGTTTATTATTTGGGATGTGTGTCACATGGAATCAAACTCTGACCATCTAATGGCAGGCCCATGGTCTCAAGATCTAATTTATCGAAGATCGGGACAAGAAGTGATCCCCATCGTCTAATTCGAAGCACTCAACAGTTAAAGCATATGAAACCGGGTTGAGAAGGAAGAATCTTAAGTTATAAATATAAGAACTCCTTTAAAGTAAGGAGGGGCAACTGCCCCTCCATACCCCAATGTGGCTCCACCCCTGTTCCAAATTAACACTTTCATAGACACATAATCGAAACAAATTTATAATAAAAGAAACAAATTCAATTGGCTAAAATAAACAAGAATCACATAAATAATAAAAGAAATCGGTCCTAACTCAACTAAAAGTCCCAAAATTTGTCACTTTCCAATGCAGCCTTCGCAAATTAACTGTAAGTTATTCAATATTCATCAGAATTATATATTTCTTATGTCCACAAAATTCTCCGAGTTTTTTAAATCGCAAATCTTTGTACAAAATGCATTTTTCAGGATTTACTAAAATATTAGTTTAATTTTCTATCGTTTCCTGAACTTTGCAATTAAATCACAAAATTTATGTCTTAATCATAATCTTTTCAATAGTGTAATCGTTATTATTAATTAACTTTAACAAATAAGTTTTATAAGTTTTTAGTTTAAACGTTTATTCTAGTTTTTTGAAGTCCAATTAAACATAAGTCAATCAAGGTAACGAAAAATCATCCTTAACAATTTTCTAATATATTTTTCCAATTTTTCCCCGAATTTCACTGATTTTTCCCAAATTACAATTTTTTTCCTCACCGAATAATTTCCAAATCTCAGATTATTCTTCAACTTTCCCAATTTTTCCATTTTTTTCCAAAATCGTTAATTTTTACCCTCATCAAATATTCTCAGCTCCCAACTTGGTGACGATGCTTAAGCTAGTTGGAAAGTTACTTCAATAAGCTTTCAAATAAGACAAATTTCACATCAATCTGGCGTCGTTTGATACTTAAAAATAGGTAAAATATGAAAAAGTGATGGGATTGGAAGTAGAGCACACTATGACCGATCAGAGACTTTTTAGTAGTGTCAAAATTTGACTTCCCTTTTCTTTCGTCTTTCCTTCCAATTCTTCAATATTTTCTACTTCATTTTTCTTCCAGTTGTGAAATCCTATCAAGATCATGAGATTACAGTTATTGATAGCATCATTCAATCCCCATTCCAAAAAGTTCAACCTCGAACTTTCATGATAGTTCAATCTTAGACTCTCTCAGGAGTTACCTAAGATTTTCGCTTACTTATCGATATCTTGCTAGGATATCCAAGAGGGGAGGATGATAGAGAAAAAATGGAAGTGTTATAAAAAAGAAGAAAGAGATCGAAAATCTAAATTGTATCGATGAAAAGTCGCTGATGGGATAGTCAGATAGCGCTTTACTTCTAATCCCATCGATGGGGATAAAGGTCAAAGGCATTTGATTCGAGCCGAGAGATTGTCCAACAGCAAGAGAAGCGGAAAAGGAACCGGAACAGAAAAGCCAAAAAGAAAAGGAAGAACGACAAAATGGTTAAATGGAACAAACTCGAAGGACTAAAGAAGCACTCAGTCGATCGATCGAGTGTGTCCAAGAGTATAAAAATTTCGGAAGGAACTCTAGTGTAGACACCCAAATTTTGCCCAAGGCTCGATTAATCTATACTTCGAGAGTGGCGTACTCTCAAGCTTCCGAAAGCACCTCCCAAACCCCTAGAACTTTACCCAAACCTTTAGAGCCCTTCCCAGACCCTTAGGAATCAACCCTAACCCTTAGAACCCTTCCTAGACCCAATTCAAACCAACCAGAGCAGCGGATAGAAAGAGGAATGCCAAAATTTACATGGACATCTGCAGGAGATGAGGCCTATACCATTGGAAAGAGGAGGTCCCTAGCTTTCCAATGAGCCAAGAATCGTCTGATTCCAAGTTGTACATCAAAAGTTATAGCGATTTGAAAAATGCAGAAAAGCATAGGAAATTGGCTTTTTTTGCTTTTTTTGCTTCAGAAAGGCTCCAGACTTCTCAGGTTTTGTGAAAAACATTGTTCCTAAGCTGTGCATACAACGAATGTACGCACAACTTAATATCTTGATTTCGGGAAAAATGGCAGATTTCTGTGTTGGGGTTTGACTTGTGGATCATCCCAGAGATTGAGGTGTATCTTTTTAGGACCCTTATACCCCTCCCAACTTTCAGTTTCACCCTTTTGTCATTCAACCCATCACCCCATCATCCACTATTAAAACCCAAATCCCTCTTCTCCAACCCCTCAAAAACCTTAGATTGTAGATTACCTAATTTCTAACCCAATTAACACCCTAAACCCTCACCAATCTCCCAAAACTCTATAAATAGAGAGCCCCCCCCCCCTCTCTCTGTTTAAGAGCTTTTGACAATTCCTAAAGAGAAGACTCTACTCAAATATCTTCCCTCTTCCAAGCTTTAAGCCATTCCAAAACTTAGAACTCTAGTTCTTCCCATACACCATTACCCCATTAACTCCATCACACTTAAACCTTGAGACCATAGCCTAGCTTTCTCTCATACTGCCTATTCTAATCCTTTACTTCCAAGCCTTAGAAGTTAGAACCCATCTCTAAACCATTGTGCTATCGGAAGTTCATCGGAATCCGCACCTACGTGAAGATACGGCAACGGTGCTATAAGGGCCCGAGAGCTCCGACTCTCCCCTCTATTCCTCTACCTTCTTTTGTTTTTCCTCTATCCTAGAATTTGAGCTGTTACGACACCAAAATTTCGGTGATTTCGGGGCTCAAATAGGATCGAAGTGCCTTCAGGCAAGAGGAAGTGTCATTCAATTTTTATTTTTCTTACACTTGACCATAGTAGATACCACTTACGAGCGGGTCAATTGGGTGCCAAACACCTTCCCGATTGGTAATCGAAGTCCTTACCTAAGAGGCTTTGGCATTAACCGGTGATTCGGGACACCAAAAGTTCCGGGTGGCGACTCCATTTTTGAGCGCATCATCGCGACAGATTGATAAAATCTACGGTTGCATATCTGGACAGCCCATATAGTTATATAGTCGATGTATCGATCCCAGGCCACGATGGACCGACCAGCAGCGTGAATTTTGACGGAAATTAATTTTAGGAGCAAACTTGTCCTTTATTAGTTATTTGTTTTAGGGTTTTCTTTTATTTTATGACCTACTATATAACGTCTTTATAATTTTGTAATAGACAACTGATTATTGAATGAAAATTGGAGCTTGCTTTTGTGCAAACCCTAGGAGATTTGTGAAAAAATTTCGATCAAATGAGCAAATCTTTCAAAACTTAAGGAATGTCCATTCATTTCTCGTGCGACCTGGTGTGAAGCCAACGTACAGCCTTGGTGCTAAGCCTAAAAAATCCTTGGTGTGAAGCCTTGGACCTCCCCATTTAACCATTTCATAACCCGTATCCCACCAGAGTCGTATGAGAAAAGGTTGAATGAGAAGGGTCTTGCGTATCCAAGCTTCACCACCAACGGAGGTAAAAATCATGCATACCTCACCACATGGAACCATCTAAAGTACACCATACATGAATTCTATAACTCATCGGGGATGAATTTTCCCACTCGAGGAGAATTGATGAGGACATCAAGATCAAAGGCATTTGATTCGAGCCGAGAACTTGTCCAGCAGTAGGAAAAGCGGAAAAGGAACTAGAACAAAAGAGCCAAAAAAGAAAAGGAAGAACGGAAAAGTGGTTAAAGAGAACAAACTCGAATGACTTAAGCACTCAGTTGATCGATCGAGTGTGTCCAGGAGTATAACGATTTCGGAAGGAACTCTAGACAACCCAAATAGTTATATAGTCGATGGATCGACCCCATGCCTCAATTTTGACGGAAATTGATTTTAGGGCAAACTTGTCCTTTATTAGTTATTTGTTTTAAGGTTTTCTTTTTTTTTTATGACCTACTATATGAGGTCTTTATAATTTTGTAATAGACAATTGATTATTGAATGAAAATTTGAGCTTGCTTTTGTGCAAATCCTAGAAGACTTGTGAAACGTTTTCGATCGAAGGAGTGAATCTTTCGAAACTTGAGGAGTGTTCATTCATTTCTCGTGCGACCTGATGTGAAGCCGACGTACAACCTTAGTGCGAAGCCTCAGAAATCCTTGGTGTGAAGCCTTGGACTTCTATCATCTTATTCTATCTTTTCTCTAATATTCATTGGGTAATATCTATTCTATTTGTTTCTTTATAAAATTCCAAAACCCAAACTATTTGTTTCTTTATAAAATTCCAAAACCCCAAAATATTGTTAATTCAAATCTTTTAATCTACTCTTTTGATTACTTTAATCCCTTGCGTCTTCATTTTCCCAAATCTTTGAGGAATCAAGAGACGATACCATAATTGTCGCTTGATGCCCTAAATTAGATCGAAACTTGAATCCTTCATCGAATCCGTTTTTCTAGATCGGAAAATATAGATATATGTGAACGCTAAATTGAATTAACCTAATTGTTTTATTGAACTCATTAAATTAATTTTATGTGTTGGGTGAATTCTGGATATTTTTTGGTGTTCAACTAAATCTAAGGTTAATCCCAAATTTGCATAATTAGGTTATTAGCATTTGTCCAGCATCACCATCTTTTTTTATATTTGACCTATTTTCAAGTACCAAACAACATCAAATTGATACGAAATTGGTCTTATTTGAAAATTTATTGAAGTAGCTTTTTGATGAGGCAAGAAACCAATAATTCTGCTGAGTATTGAAGAAGTTGTGGCAAATTTGTTAAGCTTACACTGCAATATAGTGAATTTTTTGCATTTTTTTTATTGAATTAGGATTAGTTTCTTTTTTCCAAATAGGTAAATTTCCTTGTTTCGGATTTTATTTGTTTAGGATTAGGAGAATTTTAACTGAGAAACCTAATTACTTTGTCACTCCTTATTTTGGTTAAGTAACGCCAATTTTAAAGATCTTATTTATGTAGGGGCCATTGTTTGGGGCGATGGTAAACAGTTTGGGCTATCAAGCATGAAAACACGGGTTCAAGTCCAGAGAACAGCCACTTTGTTTATAAAAAGCCAAAGGTTAGGTCTTTATCTTGTCCAATACTCCATACAAAGGCCATTTTTTGGTGTGATGGTAAAAGTCTTGGACTGTCAAGCGTGAAAACGGGGGTTCAAGTTCGGAGAGAAGCCACTTCGTATGTATAAAGATAAGAGGTTAGGTCTGTATCGCATCCACCCCTCCCAGCACCCAATCCATACTTGACTAGCACAGGGTAATAGATTTTCTTTAATTATGTATTTAAAAATTTTAAGAACTGATGATATTGAAGAGTGTTTTCACCCTAGTTGACCGAGATCAACCTTTGGTATTCCATGACACGACACTTGCAGAGGTATTGATCCTTTATCAAGCTATACCAGTAGACCTCCCAATCTTCTTGGAGAGTTCTCGATATAAACTAAATCATCATATTTAGAGTGGCATCGCTTGTGTCCTGCATCAGAAACCTTTGAGAATTTTAAACTATAGGGATCCAAAATTCATGTAAAACAGGGCACTACCCAGTGTAGAGATGTTGGCCTCTATTTGGGAGCAACTTCTCTTAGTAAGATTAGAACAGAGAGAGAGGTTAGGTCATACAGGCTGACCACCTCATCTTATTTATGAGAATTACAATAATGATCCTTCACTTAAATGAATAAATTTAACTAACCAAGCAAGCCCGACACTTAAAAGAATAAAACTACTGAGTTACCCAAAACTAAAGATATGTCCTCATAGTTCTCGCGACACTCCCCCTCAATATTGGTGCATAAATGTCAACCATCCCCACGTTGACAAATATGCAAGTATGGATCTTCCAAGGGCTTTTATGAATAAGTCAGCCAATTGTCCTTTTAACTTCAGTTTTTGTTTTTTGTTTTTTTTATACGCAACTTCAGTAATATCAATCATCTTTTCCCAAACAAAGTACCACCCAATTGCTCTTCTTAACTTCAATAACATAGTGGATATCTCCTTTGAAATCAAATTTTCGTAGTCGACTTCTATGTGCCGAAATACCAGATGAGATGTACATCTCAATCTGATTATCATCATGCACAGGCATTGAAAGATCAGATCTTCCAAACTTAGTGAATAGGGCTTCAACCGCATAAGCTCACAAACCATATGTGCCATTATCTATATTTCGCTATTGCACAGAACCTAGCAACCATTATCTTTTATGTTTTCCACTTCACTCGTTTTCCTCCAACAAATGTAAAGTACTTGTACATAGACTCTTATCCATAAGAGAACAAACCCTACTAACATCAAAGTAGGCAGATCATTTATATGTCCAGTAGAGGCATGCAAAATACCTCTACTAGGTGAAGAATTTTCATACCTTTCAATCATGTGAATATTTTTAAATGAAGATGGAGAGGAGTGTGCATAAACTCTCAACAGTTCATGAAAAATCTGGCCCCGTAATGGCCAAAGTGTAAAAGTGTAAGAAATAAAATAGGTGCATTACATGATTAAAGCATGTATCTCAATCGTAAAAAATTAGAAATTTTGAAAATAATAATAATTCACCAAATCACCAACTCTACCAATCAATGGGCAGTCAGAGAATTTAGAGACAAAAGGAGAAGATGATAAAGAAAGAAAGAAACGAAGTGAACGAGAGAGGGAGAGATTACACGTAAGGATTACAACATACTAATATTATTGTTTTTAATAGGATCAAGGAGAATGCCTCTACTCTATTTAGAAGTTTGTAAATTTATATTAGGAAATAATCCATCTAAGGAAATAAACTAATTAGGAAATGACAAGCTAACCAAGATATTGATGGAAAACTCATCCACAGTTCATTGCTGGTGTAAATCCGACTACTCGATTTTGGTCAACTCGGTTGACTGGTTACGGAACAAGATGGACCTAGATATCATATTTGGCATGATCCTAAACAGGAAAGGAAACTTGTTGGTAACTTTACATATATATCTTTAATAACCAAAAATGTTATAACTATTATAACAAACATAAACTAATGAATAAACATGATTCTAAGAATTATCTTCAACACTCTCCCTCAAGTTGGAGCAGAAATGAGGATGACGTTCCAACTTACTCATAGTTGCTTGTAACCGCTTTGCATACAACAATCCTGTAGTCTTTTATACTTCAACACTTCCCAAGAAATTGATAGCGTCCACTTCATCTTGGTGCAAACACTTGCATTCAATGATGACAACTAAATACTTCTCCATAAACTGGAGGAATATATATTAACCAGCATAACACACTACTCAAAACAGTGTGCATATAGGTGAAAATGGCCTTCATCTGTCAGAATTCACAGTGAAGAGTTAAAGAGTGATAACAATCAAGTATTGAGAACGTCGACAGAATTAAACGACACAGAGACATGCTCTCCAGAGGTTGGGGACCTCCTCACTACAGTTACCCACAAAAGTGAGTTGCCCACAGTTAGATTGGTCCAATTAGAGCATGTGACAGTAAGAAAAGTTCAATATCTCAAGTCACGAGATCAACATAGTCTGACATAAAAGTTGGCACAGTATGTGAAGTATAGTTTGGGCACTAATTAATCTTCTAGTACCAGTAATCAGTGATTTAGTACCAGTAATTGGTGATTGAGAAAGTAAATCAGTATCAACAGTCAATAATTGAGAAAGTAACCAGGGTCCAAGGAAGTCATCGGATCAATCTCTATAAAGAAAATTTCAAGGATTGGAAGTTGCAACTACATGATCAAGATCGCGACCAGAGTTATTGAACAATACATGATAGTTTATGGCCACAAGTTTTAAGCTTGCGACCTAAGTGCTTCAAAGTCACGACTAAGGTAGAACCAACACGCGAGCAGTCAGTGGTTCACAATTGTCAAATAGTTGTCAGTTGGGTTAGCAAGTAAAGTGGAGTACAGCTGTCAATGTGCTGGCAGCTGAAGTCGAATACAGCAGAGAATGCACTAGTAGCTGAAATGGAAAACAGTTGTCAATGACAGTCGAGTTGGTGAGTGAGGTGGATGACAGCAAAGCCAATTTGTAGAGTGTGCACCAGCTGTCAAGCACAGTCAGCAGAGTTTGTTATGGGAGCGCCTGCATGTGGGAACTAATGAATGGACGATATATCCCTATCGAAACATGCTTAAAGTTGCTGTTGAGCGAGAGCACTCTCGTGCAAATTCGTTAAACTGAACCCTCGAGAACTGTACTTGGTGCCAGACTCAGAGGAAACATAGTACAGCCGAGTCAGAAAAAGAGATTTTAGAGAGAAAAGTGAGAAAGAACTTTTAATCTTCCGAGTTCACAGTTTTGATCTAGCTCCAAGTTTCATCAATCAGCAGTTCTCATCTAAATAAGAAAGAAGGTGAGCTGATAGATGAAGCTTGGGTGAGGATCACAGTGACAGTACATCAGTTTCATTCGTTCATTCTTTCATTGCTTTTGATTTTGTACACGTTGCGAGATCTCCAGTTACTGTTGTAAAATTGTAATTATCATACTCTTGAAGAGAAGTGAAATGATATATTAGCATTTATGAAAAATCACTCGTATTTGGTATCAGTGTATTGATCAACATCCTTTTGAAGCACGACATATACAGCAACATTTCATAGGAATTAAAGACCCTAGGTCACACTATGATGCCGTGATGATGAATGGAGGTGACAGATCCATTCATCACCAAATTGTGCACCTCTCCAGTGCATTAGGAAATCATACATTATAAGACTTCATCTTTACCGTCGGATCTTCTGATATAGTTCTATGTCAACTTGTCAAAGATAAGCGATTGGAAACACAACGACACAGTTCCCTACAGTTACTCCTCTTGCATTCCTTGTACAGCTAAACACAGTGATCAACAATTTTTGTAAACACCAATTGACCATACATCAACCACACACTTGATCAAATAAATTATGTTGCACTTGGAAAACAACATACTGCACATAATAACAATTCAAGGCACATACTTCACATAAATGGCCAAACAAAGGCGATACTACCCCTTAGGCGAAGCACCAAATACTAGGCAATCATACAAAACATGATGCCTATAGCAAGAGTAAGCACAGCTTGGTCATTAAACCAAATTCCTCTCCCTTTTCCCTTCCTTTTTTTACTTTTCTTCTTACAATTCTTTACATTTTTGATGATATCAGAATTGCAGAAAATCAATGATCTTTCACGTGCTTCTACCAAGAACAAGCACCAAAGCTGGTATGCATTGGTGCAACAAGAAGCACCGAGAATAGTGCACCAACATTTACACTCGACCATTACAAATGGTAGAAGCCAGAGATGATAAAAAACCCCAATAGTGTATGCTGACATTACACGAGTAGCAATAATTTCATAGCAAACATGTTGCACTAGAACTAGCAAGTGACATAGCAACAGCCCAACAAAGCAATAAATATATGAAAATGGTCATGTGGACCAAGAAGTTTCTTCTTCTTCAGTTTGTGTGTGTGTGTGTGTGCAGCCAATGGCCTTGAGGAAACATGAAGCCCACATCATCATCATCATCCTCATCATAGCCTTGCTAGTCCTATTTCACCACTCATTTCTGATTAGCGCTAAGGTCTCCGTAACTTTCAATCTTTCACGTCCTTTCTCACTACTTCTCTCCAAGTTTTCACTAGTCTTCCTCTTCTCCTACTTGTGCTAGTAACATCTCATCCCTTCATACAGGGCCTGCTTCTGGCGTCCGATGGACATGTCCAAACCACCTCAAGCGACATTTTGTAAAAATTTTCCGTTATAGATGCCACTCTCAAATTTCTTAATATGTATTACTTCTACAATTCACAATCCATAGAAACAAGAGTACATCACTTATATGGGACTCCAACAACTAGAAAAGTCATAACACTTTACTTTAGAGTATGGGACTACATCACTCATACTCTAAAATGCTCAACCTTTTTTTGTCCGCCTTTTCCTTTCTTAAAGAGGCAGTTTCCATTCTGACTTTCTCAATAAAAAAGGATGTCCAGAAAAAGCCCAAAAAAGGGATTTGAGCAGGCAATCAGGAAGAATTCAAAGGAAATAAGAAAGAAATCGACCGAAAAAGTGTCTGATCGAGTTGATCATTGACCTCCCATGTATCATATAGAGGCGTGGTTCTTCATATTTACAACTGATATATCCCATCACCACTTTGCGTTTTGATAAACATCCAAACAACCTGCAGCGTCAGAAGGAAGTCGTTCCTTTCAATTTACTATGATGATTTGAATGTTAAGTTCTGTAACTGACTTGTTGAGACTCTTCCCTCGGTCTGTGTTAGTAGTTTCAACCGACATTTTCAGTCTAACCACAATTAGATGACATTTGATGGCTTCACTAAATATGTGTCGTTAGGTACAACCTCAACTATTAGCAAGAAGGCTATTGACACAAGTAAACTGTTGGATCAAACCTCAACCGACATTTTATTTTTGAAAAAATGTTATGCATCAATGATGGAAACCAAACTCAACCCAAATTTTAACTTCAAAGTAACCCCGCATCAACATAAGAGTAAAAGTAACCTGAAATAAATTGAAAAGAATGTGGATTAATCGCATAATAAATAAGTCGGACATCATTAATTAAACCATCACAGGGTTACCACAATGACATCTGTCTCACTGATACCAATGTTCCATATGATCTAAGGTGCCAAATTATCGTTTTGGTTTGTAAGGACATGGGTTACTGTATAGTGTTTAGCTAAAAAGAGAAAATAAAAGGAATAGGGTTTAAGTCATGCTTAGGGGGAAATGTTTATGGTTATCGAATATATCAATTTGTTAGGATGGCTGAATCAGTCTAAGTTTCCAAATTATGCTTAGGTTAGGGAAAAAAAGAAACAAAAGATAGCAGGAATCAAAAATAAAAAAATAAAAATTTGAGGTTATCCTTTAGTACGTACCAGGAAAAATATAAGAAGTTCAAGAAGAAAGGAGAGATTGGATATATTGCAGAAGAAGAAGAATCAAGATCCATTCATTTATATATAAAAAACCATACATTGGACTTCTTGAGACAGAGAAAGAGATCTCCCAAGTGTGCAGGAGTTCTCTTCTCATCCCTAGTTAGTAGTAGTCCCCCTTAGCATTAGCTAGACAGGCCTCCCTAGTAAAATATCTGTCATTTTTCTTCCCTGATTTTAGAGCATAACCTGAGAAGGAGGGAGTGAAAATGAACAATTTTTTACTGGCAAATGCTTTGTTGTAAGCTGGTCTGAGGAGCGAGGAATGACCTAAGCAGAGATTTGCTCACCTTAATGATATAATATTTACGAGACTAGTTATGCGTTATAACATAACATGTATTTCATCACGTGAGGTCCCTAAGAGGGATTCAAAACTGCATTCAAGATTTGGGTAGTTATACATGCAGGACAAGACAACTACCTAACTTGGGAACAAGTTTATTGCCAAAAAACGGATCAGACGACCAGCCCCACTGGAAAGAGGGTACATCTTAGGAGCAGACGCCAACGTCCAAGTACAAGAGTTGCATTGTCAATAATTCTTATCAACAGGGGAAAAAAAAAACACCCTTAACATTGGGGTACCAATTGGATGATAAAGCTGCACAACATTTACATCTTTACACTCAGTTTAATTAAATTTGGAGCCTTTCCATGGATCATTTGGTACTTGTTATTTTAACACAAAAGCAATCCCTGTCTCAGACATTAGACGGTTTTCTTAAATGTTCCTATAACGGAAAAACCGAATCAAAACACTAAAATGATGTATCGATCTGATTAAATCTTAAAGTTGTCCCATAGTTCTCCTAAGCTGACAAAAAGACTGTGATATACCCAGCATAATGAAGATGAGATAAAACTCACAAAAACTATTCTCAGAATACTATGAAATGTGAGCAACCGAAACAAGAAACAAGAAACAAGAAGAAAATAATAACATAGACGTGTGCATCAAAAATATAATAAATAAATTAATAGTCTAAAATAAAAAATAAAAAACCTAACCTCATAGAGTGCTGTGATTGGCTCCCTGGGCAGAAAGACGCCCTGGAGTACTACTCCATCAGGAAACTGGATCCGAATAATAGTGGCTTTATACCTCCTTCTGGCAGCCTTTGCCTGCTTCTCCTTCAAGGACTTAGGAATCAAAAGCTGGGATTCTGCAATCTTTTTCTTCCTCAAATCAGCTTCTCTTTTCAGCTCTTCAGCTGAGAGATTATAAAATGAATCTGGCAAGTCAATTCTCGCCGCTACAGTTTCAGGAACAGAGAAAAATACCCGAACCTAAAAAACCATCATGCAAAATAATCATCAGAAAAAGTCCATATCTTTAAGGGATAGAAGAAAACAGAGCTGACATTAGTTAATACAACAATAGCAAAATTTCTTTTCTACCACAAAAAATATTGGACTACAAAAATTAGATAGCAAAAAATTGTATGCAGGAGGCGACCAAATGGTACCAGCAAAAGAAAAACTACATAAAGGTCCAACAGAGCACCAGCATAAATCAATTTTTTTTAAATAAAAAACAATAAAAAGGTAATAAAATACCCAGAATATGACTTTTCGTAAGCTCACGAAACAGAAAAAATGAGGTCGAACAAAGTAACCACAGCATGATAATCTCACCAAGTATAAATATTACATCAAATAATCACCTAGTTTTTTCCAAATCAATCCCACTAAAAACATCAAAGATTTACACCTGAATAATCAATCACAAACTAAATAAAATTTAGCATGGACTCCAAAAAAAGAAATCCACAGATGAACTACGCACAAAGCAATATTTTGCGATAAAATGATCCAAACAATAAACAGTTTCAGCTATCAAATTAAAAAAACAGTTGCAGGAAAAGCATCCACATTATTTCATTATTTCACTATACTAACAAGAAACATATATAACATCATATATACCTGTCTGTCAAACTTCTTTGGCTCAACTTGACTCTCTACAGTGTTTTGAGAAACCAAAGCCATTTCTCCAGTCTTTTTCGGCTCCATTAACGATACCGCCTCTTTGATCAAAACAATCTGATCGTCTAACGGAACCTCCATTATAGCCCAAATTTCTTCTCCCTCTTCTTGGAGTCTAAACCCAACACTCTCCAGTAACTCCACGCCGCCGGGCACTGCACCAATGGCCTCTTTTATCTTTGGATTGCTCATTCGTATCCTTCGAAACTTAGCATTGCCAGGTTCTTTAACGATATTACTTAAAAGTCTAAGTATGATTTCTAATGACCCTTCCGATGGCTCTCCGGACATAAAAGTGCTCACGCGAACTGCCAATTCATTTCTCGAATCCACGTTAAGCTTGTCATCCGGATAATCCGAAATGATCTCTGTGTTCTTGGCTGAATTACTCAAACAGCTTTCAACATGTAGAGACACATCTTCTTCAGACCTATAGGATCCGCCACAAACCGGGCACTCGAAGATGTTTATAGAACACCCGTTCCCGATTCTTTCCCCGGAGGATAGGAAAGGATCGAAGGGATCGAATTCACCTGGTCTACGATCGGATGTAGGAAAATTTTGTGGTGGCGGAGGTGGTGAGCTAGGTTTGGGAATTGATTGGGCAGTCGGGGATATTCGATTTTTCGAATCTACGGTTTGCGATGGACGGGACGGGGGAGCGGGATTAGGAGGTGCTGATGAAGAGGAACCTAATACTCTTCCTTGGCCCTTGAATTTACCAGATGAAGATGAGGAAAATGGATTGTTTACCTTTTTCATGAAACCTTTGACCTTGTCTTTGACGTCGTCCATGGAGATCAATCGAAGAATCAAAAATTGAATTTGAAAAAATTAAAAATTAAGTCGAAATGCAGCTTGTTCGAAAAGAATATGGATATCGAAGAAAAGAGAAAAAATAATCGAGTAGAGTTTCTGATTCTTACACGATGGATGATTTCGAAATATGAAAGGAGAATCGACGAATTACAAGAACCTAGTTCTTATCGAGATCTCGATGTGGGGTTTGATGGTAGAAAAATGAATTTGGAATAACGTTGACCTAGGGTTCTTTTATGGTTTCTGGAGCGTGGTGCGACCAAATATCCTTGAACATTTGTTTCCAACGATTTTGGGGGTTTGAAATTGAATTTTATTGTTTTCTCGGTTGTTTCTGAGACGAGGGGCCGAGGGCATATGCTGTCTTGTCCATCAAGACAAACGACTTGTATTACTTCATCTAAGACTGTCAATAGAGACTTGAGGTTATGTGTTATGTGGGTTGAGGTTTTTTAACATGAGTACCTTTATTTTCACCCACATATTCTTTTGATCCACCCATGCTCCCACTTGCAAGTAAAAAAAATTAAAAAGCTCCCGTGAAATTCGTGAGCTAAATACACTCGTCGTTTTCTTTATTTTCACCCACTTATTCATGCATGCAAACCTCCCGCTCTCGAGCACTTCGTCTTCTTCGTCATTTCGGTATACCCACATGTTTTCTTTTTCCTCTCGTTTTGGTTTCGATTTCGTGTTATTGGGAATATTGAGCATGAGTTCGAAGGACACGGATGATAACTCTGAAGAACTGCTATCATATGATGATGATTTGGAGTTCACCCAACTCCCTCGTACAAAATCACAACCTCATGTACAGGTTCATTTTTCATTATATAACTTTTCATTTAATTTGTACTCATTTTCATTTTATTATTATTCATTCTATAATAATATAATTTTTATTATATTATTTTTCATTCTAAGTAAACTTAGGGTTTGGTAGTAGATTTATTTTGGATTCTATTTATATTATTTTTCATTCTATTTGTTTTCATTCTAATTCCATTATTTTTTATTCTATTTGTATTAGTTTTCATTATATAATTTTTTATTCTAAGTAAATTTAGGGTTTTGTAAAAGAATTATTTTTCAATCTATTTGTATTATTTTTCATTATATTATTTTTTAAGAAAATTTTCAAAAAAACTCCTGAACTTTCACCTCAATGCCCCTAAAGCACCTAAACTTTACATAATATCAACTAAACCCTAAAGAATACAAATGTACAAAGACCAGCCGTCTGCCGTCACACCCCGTTATCTCTTCGACGGAAATTGGTGACGTGGATCTCTAAACATTTAAATTTATTGATGTGGACGCTGATGTGGCCAGCTGAGCTGGATTTGGAGGGAAACTAACCACATGACTTGCACGTGATAAATTAAAGTAGTCATTTTTAATATTTTTCTTCTCTCTACTTCGTCTTCCCCAGCTAAAGGTTCTGTCTGGTTCATTTTCCCCAGCCCAACTTCAACGAAGGTGTAAGATGGAGAGGCAGCAGCCATGGAGAAAGAAGATGAAGAAGAAAGAAAATACCGTTGACTGCCATGGAGAAAGAAGATGATGACCATGTTCTCTCTCTCTCTCTCTCTCTCTCTCTCTCTCTCTTACCTCTATATAAACAAGGAGAACTTTGAAGCGAGGAGCATTATCAGTAAGGAATCCACCAGCAGACGCATCCCCATACAAACCCGCCTCATCTCCAATATAAAGGAAGATTGGAGAGCTAGTATTTGCACCACCCCAGTATCTACTATTTATCACATACCTGTGTTGAAATGTTATGTAGCTTTCCAGTCTGTAATTGAAATGATCGAGCATCTGAGTGTAGTAAAAGGATTCAAAATCTTCATTCACATATAAAGATTTGGCTTTCAAATCACTCTCTTTGGTTCTTTTAATTAACCCGAGCATCGCAGCGTTGGAATGAGATGCAGAAGATGATTACTTTGGATGAAGAGGCAGCAAACATGGAGAAAAAAGATGAAGAAGAAAGATGAAGAATAAGGAAAAATGAAGAAGAAGATCAAAATCCAGCTAGAAAGTCAAGTACTCAGCCCAAGCTCGCTTGATCTTACACCTTCGTTACAGTTGAGCTGGGGAAGATGAACCAGACAAAATCTCCATTGATGTTGGTTGGGGAAGATGAACCAGACAAAATCTCCATTAATGTTGGTTGGGGAAGACGAAGCAAACGAAGAAAAATATTACAATCGAATGGCTTATAAGCGTTTAGGGATCCACGTCACCGTCCACATCAGCAAATTTAAATGTTTAGGGATCTACGTCACCAATTTCCGTCGAAGAGATAACGGTGTGTGACGGCAGGGGGTTGATTTTGGTACATTTGTATTCTTCAGGGGTTTAGTTGATATTATGCAAAGTTTAGGTACGTTAGGGGCATTGAGGTGAAAGTTCAGGATTTTTTTTGAAAATTTTCTTATTTTTTATTGTATTTATATTAGTTTTTATTATATAATTTTTTAATCTAAGTAAACTTAGGATTTCTATGCATTAATGAAAAATAGTTTGATAGGTTTCATTTCATTTCTATATCAAATTTATTTATGAAAGAGTAATATACACTTTTTATTTTTGATGGATTACCTTTGGTTCATAATGAATTGACTTTAATTAAAAAACGATTTTCATTGAATCTTTGAACATTTCGAAGTAAGTTACGAGAGGGTATAAGTTCGTTCATTTCAATAGTAATTATGTTTTGAATGTTATGTTATTATGTTCAGGTGGACGATACGCAATCACAGAATACGAACTTTACTCTCCTTATGACCACAAATCAACTTTTTAGCACCAGCGAGGAAATGATAAAGTAGGCTCACGATGTCACAAATAAGCGGGAACTGTGCTTTCTATCATCAACGGATGTATGGCGGCAATATCGAGATGATTGTGCAACGGGATGGCCATCTCAGTTTACAGAACGATCTGAGAACTTCAACTCTTCTAATGATGATGAGAAAGTTGTAGTCGAAGATATCCGATCATTGACCTGGATTGATCACACTCCCTAAGAATTTGATAGTTTTTTTAGTTGGGGGTGAGGTATATACATGTAAATGGTGAAAATATTATGGTTATGTCAACATCTTTTTGTTTAACTGGTATGAATAAAGATACTATAAAATGATATAGAATTGATTACAAAAGAAATTTTTTTGTTGAAGTGTATTTATGCTTATAACAGTTGGGATTAATCATTCTAACCTTCATATGTTTCCTTTAAGAAATAGTCGTATTCAACTTTGTATGTCATCTGCACTAGATGATACCATGTAATGTGGATACTGAATGATTTTCATGTTTAGAAATAAAGGAGCTTTTGAAGAGATTGACCAATTTGCCAGGAATTCTACTAAGGAACTCTACTTGGCGTGCAGAAATTTTTAAATTAATCAAATAAATCCTATAGAAAAAATGTGGGTTGTGATTTAATATAAAAAAAAAAAAACAAGTGCTAAAAAAAATTTGTTCCATGGGTCTGGTGGGCATGCTATAATGTTTGTTAAGGGGGCCCTGCTTCCTTACAGCTGAGAGATTTCCTTAGACTATGGGATTATTTTGTAGACATTATAAATTATTATTTTCATAAGAACAGTTATAGTCACCAAGTGGGTGCCCATGATTACATGAGAAGTTGGCCTTGGCACATAGTATAAAAGAAAGATTTGGCAATGGGAGGTTTGTGTCACATATCTATCTTGTCTGATTTTAAGTTCATGATTTAAAGATCCTTGTGTAAAAAATTAGCACAAGTCGACAGTTGATATAATTCAATGTATTGTGGTTGGATTATCAAACCCTATAGAAAAAAGTAAGGTTAGATTTAACAACAACAAAAAGTGTAGGAGGATTTTTTTTTATAAAAATTATTCTGTGGGTCTGACGGTGGGCACCCATCGTCACATACATAAAACTGATGGAAAATTGACGGTGGGTACCCATCGTCGAAAGGAAAATTAAAAAAAAAAAAAAAATTTGACGGTGGGTGCCCACGGTCAGACCCATAGAACAATTTTTTTTTTTTGTTAAATCCAACCTTAAGGAAGAAATAGCCTAACGGTGGGTGCCCACTGTCAGGTATATGAATGTAACAGCAGGCACCCACCTTAAGACCATCAAAGAATGAACTCCAGTGACCCTCATTGGAGTTCATCCTCTGATGGCCTAACGGTGGGTTCCTGCTATCATTTTTGCTTCTCTGGCAGTGGGTTCCCACCGTCAGAGGAGAAAAAAAATTTTAAACTCTGACAGTGGGTGCCCACAGTCAGTTATATGTATATGACGTGGGTGCCCACCGTCATACCCATAGAACAATTATTTTTTTTAATATCCCCCAACACTTTTTTCCATAGGGTATTTTGATTAATCATGGATGTATAATCCAATCTACATTAGGTTATTTCTTACTTGAGTTCTATACTTTTTGAGATGGTAGCATGTCCTCCTCATAAATAAACCTTATAAAATTACTAAACTAATAATATCCCTACTGATTTGGTGATCTTTTGGGTAACATAGTGGGGGATATTAAAGAATAAGTAGTTCACCCAGTCTCATACTTTCTTATTTGTAATATGTGGTCGAAGAGTTGACTGTTGTTGCCCCACAAATTCTAACAAGAACTCAGAGGGTTTCTTTGCATGTGTGGGTATACAAAGTTCGTCGTTCCTCACGTTCTTGCAACGCGAGAAGAAGATTGGGGAAGACAATGTGGGTGTACAGTCATGAGTGTAAAAAGGGTTCATACAGCCACAGAAACCTTTCTAATGTTGCACAGAGCGAGGAAACGTTTGAGGAAGACAATAGGGGTGTATGAAATTCAAATATGGCGCAAGCGAAAAGAGGAAGAGGGAAGAAGACGATGTGAGTGGAAGGAAAGATTTCGGTGAGTGGATTCGAACAGTAAAAAAATATTAAATATGTGGGTGAAAGGAAAGATTCGGTTTGCCTTAGTTGTGCACCCACTTATGTGGATGGATCGAAAGAATCTATGGGTGGAAATAAAGGTACTCTTTGAACATATGTGAACAGGCATCTTGGATATTTTGGAAGATCCCTTTCCAAAGTCAAACCATTGAAATTGGTAGTAAAATTATGTTCTAACCATACAAACTGTCATTAATTTATCTTTTAACCATACATGTGATCATGAGACCTTTGTTAGAATTTTTTATTTGAAACTCAAAAATCCATATTTTTATGTGGACCGCACATATTAGGATTTTATAAAACCCTTGGAGTTGCTTGACATGATAAACGATATTATTGGGAACTTCATTCTCTCTCTCTCTCTCTCTCTCTCTCTCTCTATATATATATATATATATATATATATATATATATATATGAGTGTACATCCCCTGCTTACTATACACCACAAGCCTTTAGCATCATCCATCAAGAGAATATAAGTAAGGAGGGTAGAGCCACCTTATCTTCTTTTCAAAGAAAAGTTTTGAATTGTGTGTATTCATTCATTAACTATAAATCCCAATTATAGTGAGCGGGGGACGCCCACCTATATATATATAGGTGAGCGTTCCCTGCTCATTATACACCACAAGCCTTTGGCATCTTCCTTCAAGAGAATGTAGGGAGTAAGGAGGGTAGAATCACCTTATCTTCTTTTCAGGGAAAAGCTTCGAATTGTGTGTATTCATTCATCAACTATAAGTCACAATTACAATCTTCTTGATAAGGTACGCACGCACGCACACACACACAATCAAAACATTGTGAGATACTTTAGCTGTGATAGCCCGGATTTTCCCAACACAATTTTCTGAGATACTTTAGCTGTGAGATACTTTAGTTGAGATACTTTAGCTGTATTCATTCACCAAATCCAACTGGGAAATTTCGGACCGTCAGATCGCAGAACACAATCTAATACATAATATTTGGTATATCCACACACATGTGAAAATCAAAGCAGATAATATATATGGCATAATTCAAATCTCTAGTTCTAATATCCAACATAAACAATAACTAAAACAAATCACCAGTGATGGCCGACCATTACCTAAACAGTGGTGTACAATTGCAAGTACAAAAATTGATACTATACTTACACAACCTACGTAGATGCACCAAGTCAGAAATCTACAATCCCCAAAATCTTACCAATGTTCACAAACTCCAATCTATGAGTAAAATCATCAAATGAAAGATCTACTTCTTCTGGTACGCAAACTGGACTCTCCTCAAGTCTTGCGCCCTGATCAAGTAGTACATCTGTGACGTATAGTCGGGGTGAGCTAACGAACTAAATTCAATAGAAGAAATTCAAACACAATTCACATCTTATCATTGGAATGCATAGATTCAGTGATAGAATTTCAAAATAAATTCGTATCAAACAAAGCTGCAAATATTACATTTTCATTTTCAAATCAAAGAGAAGCGAAAATAGAGCATATCGAAGGCGAACATAGATCAAAATAGCACATATCGGAAACAGATATATCAAGAACAAAATATATTAAAACAGAAACATGTTAGAAACAGAGACATATCATGATGAGAACATAACAAAACGGAGTAAACATATCATCAAATCGATGCATACAAGAAACGAGAACATATTAAGGAACGTAACATATATATCCGAAAGGCAAAGCATCCCATAGCGAGAATAAGGTAAAAACCTTGGAGACTCAACCCCTCTTTGCACACAACGTGTAACCAAATCATCCCGTAAGCGGGGAACAAACACACACACACACACACACACACACACACACATATATATATATTTATCGAAAGGCCAAAGCATCCCATTGCGGGAACAAGGTCATAACCTCGAGGGCTCAACCCCTCTTTGCAAATCTCGTTGCGGGAACAAGGTCATAACCTCGAGGGCTCAACCCCTCTTTGCAAATCTCGTATAAGCAAAGCACAATCACATAGGCATCCTGTATACGGCAAACAAAACATATCGGAGATAGAACATACCATAAAATATAACATATCATTGGGCCAAAGCATCCCATAGAGGGAACGAAGTAAAAACCCCGGGGGCTCAACCCCTCTTTGCTACTTGATTCCAAATTCACACAGTTCTGAATTCAAATTCCTAAGCGAGAAAATATAAATGGATTCGAAAACAAAGCAGAACACAAACGGATTTAGAACGGAAACCATTACATAAACAGAATAGATACACATGCGTTCAATTACAAATTCATACTTCAAAGTTTTCATATTTTCTAAAACAGTTACAAATCATTCGTTTATATCATATTATCTCTGAATAAAAATAAAAAATACAATTAGATGGTAAATTTCTCCTACCTTAACCTCGAAGTTGCGCGAATAAAAATAAAGTCTTATCGATGGATTTTCGCCCTCAATCTATATAAAAAATATATGATGTATTAAGGATTAACCTTAATTACTAATAACTTAGGCATATTTCAGTATTTTTTCAAAATCGATGCAGAAATGGGTAAGTTCATGCTAACTTAGAATTTGGACCAACGTCTCGCTCAATTTTGATATTTAAAAATTTTAATTTATAAATTTCTTAATTTAATAACGTTGTAGAGATTGTTTCCATCTTTCTAATGCCATAAGAATTGCGTCAATCGGAGTTCGGAGTAAAAAGTTACGGCCAAAATACCGAAGTTGTGTCGGCACTTCAGTCAAAACGTGCTAACTCGAAACTTTACCCAACTTCCTATTCAATTATAAACCTCAAAAAATTTGATTCATAAGTTGGTTAATTCATAAAAGTTTTAGAGTTTGTTATCTTCTTTCCAACGCCATAAGAATCACATCAATCGAAGTTCAGAGCAGAAAGTTATGGCCAAAATACCGAGGCAGTATTGATATGCTCAGTCAAAACCGATGGATCGATTTCCAAATCCAATCTATCTATTTTCAAAATCGTTCGATCGATTTCTCCAAAATTTTGGCACTTTTCTATTCTATACAAACCAATTGATCGATCGATCTTGACAGTTTCAGAAACCCCCCCCCCTTCGGGCTTCTTCTTCTTCAATCCAAAACACCCAAAACTCATTTTCAAACATCCTAATTACCTATAAATCATAACCAAAATAATTCTAACCAATTTAAATCGAATATTACCCTTTAATCACTAGAGCAATGCGTACGATGTACGGAGATCGAAATCACCGGCGCTCGCGCCACACACGACCAAATGGGTTTGAAACCCACCTCACGATCATTTCGGCACAATCTAAGCTTAAACTCCACTCTTAATGAGCGACAAAACCCTTACGAGATCTACCGACTTTGAGACTTCGAAATATCCAAATCAAAAGAGGGTTTGAAGGGATAAAACCTTCATTTCTTCACGGATCTCCGTCACGTCGAAACTCAACCACTTCTCGTGGCACACAAACCAATGCAAAGCCAGCAGCTCGAAGTTTACCGGAGTTGGTCCGAGTTTCGGATGTCCATAGGCGATCCCTTCAAGCTCTTTCTCTATTTCTCTCTCTCTCTAGAAACCCAAAACCCCAAATGGCTATTAGCTTCTAGCTTCCAAAGGAAGCTTTGCCTTTTCTATTAAAAGGGGGTTGGTTCCCTCATGAAACACATACACCCATTTGGGTGTTAGCCTTATCCAAAGAACCAGATGCCGCATGAAACGGATACACCTAAGGTGTTATCTATTATATAAATAATCTTTTGGTTCATTGTGGGGCATGCACACCGAGACCACTTATCAAACGGACTTGGTGTTGAGCCAATACACTACCACAGTGTATAAGCTTTGGTCTAAAAATCTCATACGTAGTCCAAATGGACCCAAGATGATTTTATCTGAAAAATCCAAAACGGTAACGCATTTCTCAACGGACACGCACCTAATCAGGACCTATGATTATTAGATTTTTCGAGATGTTACATTAGCATCGAGTGCGAAACCTCGATGTATGGTACTCCTGTGACTTCGGTGCGGATGCACTCGGGTCTAAATCTCTTATCGTCTTGACCCATCTGACCTGTTACAGCTCAATTAAGGCATATGATTGACTTAGTGGGATTGTGGTAATCTGTTATGTCACAGACTTGTACTTTTTGTGCTTGTTTGATTTAAATTTGTGCAAATTTTATGGACTTTTACATCTTATGCTTGTGGGTATATAATTGTAACGTCCCAACGCCACATGTCGAGATATTGTCCTCTTTGAGTGGCTTCACTTGGTCTCATCAATCTTCCTTGGTCTCACCAATAACTCTTTCCCTTGAAGGTTTTTTATTTTTGTTTGAGCCGCCCCCACCTAAAACACGTTTTACATGTGAGGGGAGGTGTTACTTATGCCCCAAGGATAGGACGAGTCCTTACACGTTGTGAGACTTTACAACCTCCCATCTTATAAGAGAGTCTTCCTCAACTCTAATACTATTTTGAAACGCTTTGACGCTACATATCAAGATATTGTCCTTTTTGGGTGGTTTATGTGATTTTAAAAGTTATACTCGCTAGTGCACGAATTGTATCTAAGTAAACGGGAACAGAGTACAAGGTCGTTCCCACAAGGATTTTAACTAGAATTTTAAAAGGAATAACTACTAATCACAAATCCTCCCTAGAGTTATCACAATATTAATCTAGCCTAATAAGTTTGTTGAATGTAAAAGAAGAATAAACTAATTAAGATAATATTAATCAAAGAAAAATAGGTGAGGTTTAGGATACTAAATCCTCCCATCCTTAGTTATCATGCATGAGTTCAGATATAAAGTGCAGAGTATTGAAGACGAAAACAACATAAAGATTAAAATCAATTAAAACTTTATGGAAGATTAAAATAATTGAATCGATGTAAAATTCCAAGGTAATACTTTTTCAAATCCACAAATGAAAAGAACCAAAACATTCAATGTATTAAAAATAGATCTAATCACAATGAATTAGTGATTCCGATTTTTGCATTAAAAATAAGATTAAGGTACCTAATCATAGATTTAAGATCATAGGAAAAGCATGACTAAATCTCATATCTCGGATTGATGATTAGATCCTAAAAATGGAAAAAGCATATAGGCGTAAAAATCATAAAGGCGTCTACCAACATTCCAACCACAGATCTAATTGCATGGATGAATCCCTCGGATGGAATTCATTAGATCCTAAATCTGTAAAAAAGTAGTCAAACATTTCACTAAAAGCAATATAAACAAATGAAATAATTGAAATAAACTTCGTTATAATACCAGAATTTAACGTCAAAATGAATCCAAACAACAACTTTAATGAACCCGTTACGATCTTCCTCCAAAAAGAACTATTATTCTATGTTCTAGATCTAGAAAACTGATAAAAGAATGCTAGAAAACTGAAAGAAGAAAGCTGGAAAAGTAAAAACTGTTAATAAAAAGAAGACAACTCTCCAAAGGAAGAAGCCCCAAACCCTAACCCTAACTCTAACTCTAGCTTATATAGGGTCTTATTTCGAAACCCTAACCCCTTGCCAAAACACTAAAATCGATCGATCGACTCTCAAATTCGATCTATTTAAGACTGAGTTCCGCCATATTCCAATTTACTCAAAATTGATCGATCGATCAATTCTGGACAGAGTCAATTGTGAAACTTCTTCTTTAGGCATCAATTGATCGATTTCAGATTCGATCCATCGCTTTTCCATGATTTTTTGTGCTAGATTCCCTCTTGGTTCTACATTCCAATGTATATCGTCTTTATACTCTTTTATACTATTGATTTAATCCAAGGGTCCAAAATTTTCTGAAATCATTAAAACCCCACAGAAACCATTAGTTTACTCTCATCAGACGGATAAGTGTATATTTTAGGGTGTGAAATATGATCATATTTCAACACCTATCACACCCCCAAACTTACAATGTGCTAGTCCTTGAGCAAAGGCAAGGGTAAAAATAGCAGAAAAAATAAACTAATATCCTACAGAAAAATAACGGTCGCTTTCGAAGGGAGCACGATTGCATTTAACGTATGTAACAAGCCTTTAAACCGCTATGATCCCTAGTAGGAGAATTTTGTCTCCTGAGGATTTTCAGTGAAGTTACCTACAAACTTTCAAAATTTTCGAAACCATCAATGAAATTGAGTTTTCAAAAGCATAGTTTTTATAACATATTTAATTTCAAAGCATAAAACCATTAAACAATACAACATGTGAATTCTCAATTTCAAATATCAATGTCATGCCAATCATACTAGTATGAATTCAAATTAGTCTAATGCTTCAATTTTTAGATAACTCATCCATTCATGCCTAAACGTATAGTATGTGCATATCAAAGCTATGATTCTTCTATCTTAGAATCAATCCAAACAGTAAACCATCAAATCCTATGTCTTGACTTAATCCTCACAATAGATATACTCTAAAAAATAGAAGCACTCTGATGATGGATAAATTTTCACACACATAACGATAAAGGAAACACGATGCAATCAATGAACAAATGAAAATATCATGAGAATGATGCTTGCATATTCTAAGCATGTCACATCAAGTATCATAGATGTAGTATATTTACTCTCCACAAGATAGTTACTAAAGCAAGATCGGATCACGAAAGTCTTTTGACGAATTGAATGGGGCTTAGGTAAACAGTAAGAAAGAAAGGGAGTTGGGAATCAAAACTTCTGAGAAATTGGAAAAGGAACTAATTTGTATTTTTTTATTTTTTTCTCACTTCATTTCTAATTTCCTCTTCAAAATATTTTCTTTTTCTCTTTCTTTTCTTATTCCACACCCTGTTGGTACACGCTTTTCTAGGTCACTTTCGAGTCCCGGAATAGTAGCTCGAATTGGTCACTATAGACTTTGTTTGTGAGAGTGGGCAGTAAATAATGCTATGGAAAAAAGGAAGGTATTTTTAGATGCAACTGCAGGAAATTGTTAGTTGCAATTGGATCTAAATATACCTGTTGTGATCACCATCTACAATTTTATCGACACTGTAGAATGTCATTGGTTGATTGCGAGGATGAGCGGGGCTTCTGGGTTGGACTCCAATACTAAACATCGACCTAGCGACTTTAGTAGCTATGGTTGCCTAGTGTTTGACTAGTTTGGTTTCCTAATTCTACTTAGTCTATCTAAGAAATGGGGTTGGCCTGCTATGCTAGGGAGGATCGGCCTTGTTCCCGGGTACCCTCTGTAGCTCCCTTGGGCAAATCAGTGAGGTAATGGTAGTTTTGTAAATACTGAGGAGGGTTAGGGACCTAATTGACGTTAGGCTTAGAATTTTGGCATGGGTTTCCCAGGGGTTGGATCTAAGACTAAGCTTCTCTCCCTCTCCTAATACGAGAATCAGAGCGAGTGGGCCAACCTCACTTGTTCGATTACCCTTAAGGTTTCTTTAGAGAAGAGTCTACAATTCTAAGAACCACAAACTTAGAGTGCAACTCTACTCCTTTTTTTCAAAACCTCAAAGCGAACCTCAAGTTTTTCAAAAGGAATAAATAAAGAATAATTGGTGTAGAATGGGAGGGCAAGGGCCCTATTTATAGTATTTGGCCGATTATGCACCATTTAGTCGGCGAATAATTTTGAATTATGCTTCTTCAATAAGCGCACAATTCGAAATACGCAGACAGCCTGACCTATATTGAGTTATGCGCTATAGCGTATAATTCATGCGGCAAACTAGACCCCTCAGTCAAGTGACCGGGTGTCCGGATTAGAGTCTGAGTAGGAATTCCTACGATTATGCTCCTTTATCATAGCACATAATTGAGAAATTCAAGAAGATTAAAGAAGAGAAACCCAGTCCAAATTGAACTGATTATATGTAGGGAGTACAACGCATACTCCAATTATGCGCAGGGAATCCTGCGTATAATCCAGGGGAGTCGGTCAGTGAGAGGGAGAGTCTTGGTGGTCACTCACCTGATTATGTGCCTGATCTCATGCACTTAATCGATTATACGCTTTGATACTAGCTTATAATTCGGGAGTTATGAGTTTTTGAGATTTTTGGCGAGGGCTGGCCTTTCCAGAAATCATGGGCAAGGTCAATGGTTGACTGAACGTGTTTGTATACTCTGAGGAGGCCAAAACAAGGTGTTTACAAATGCTGCTCTTCGACGCTTTCTTGTGAAGCAAGAGTGTGGCGAAGAAGTAGACACCCTGTTTAAAAGGTGCCCTCTTGTTTCCTTGAGAAATCATAAGTGTAAACCGGGGAGCTGACATGAAATGCTTGACTTTCTTATCTGTCAGTACAAGCTAAGGTAAAAGAGTATTCGGAGGCCTTTTGGTAGCAATCGAGAGGTGTTTGCATAGCCGCGGGTGCATGTCGCATCCCATCGCATTTTGCGGCCCATTGCATATCACAAACAGAATGGGATATTAAATGCAAACGAAGTATGGGTGGCACAAATGAATGTCAAGATACAATGTAATTAATGATGTAATGGGATGGCAAAGGTTTCGCAGATCATGTCAAACCGGGCACGTCATTGCTCACACCAACGACACATCAAGGGTCCCTTCCTGGTAAGCATTTGTGATTCCTCAAAGTTAAGTATACTCGGCATTCGATTCCCAAGGGAAAGAGCATGTTGGGGTGGTGAGAAATATAAATTTTGATAGATAGGGAGTTTTGAAAAGTTGGTTTTAACTTAAGATCAATTCGGTGAAAACTTTGAAAAATGTGGCTCTCAAGATGTCGCTGAGCAGATCCATCGAAACCGGATTTGGGAACCCGACCTTTGTTTGGTTTTCAAGACGGCGCTTGATATGTTGAGTACTTCATCTAACCTTCTCACGTACACTAATAATTGTCTCTTATGGGAGGACTACAGTATTAATTAACTATATTTTGATACTTAATATTAATTAACTATATTTTGATGATAATATCGAGTGGAAGGGAATAATACTTACCTGTTTGTTGCCAGTGGGATGATCTTGTGTAGGAGATAGCTAGATTCGTATTATTATTTTTGGTCTTATTATGTATTTATTATTGCTTTTGTGTTATATTTTATTGGGTTACACGGTGAGACGGTGGGGTTTTAAAGGTGATAAGATTTTTTTTTTTTTTTTTTTTTGTTATGTTTTATTCTTGTCATATATGTTTATATATTCTATGCTTTGTTCATATTATTTATTTTGTTATTTTGTGTTACATATTTATTTTTTCGGGGATAGAGATTTTTGTCAATGGTAGTCGCAGTGGGTTGATCCTTTGTACGTAAAAATTGGGGATAGAAATTTTTTATTTATTATTATTTTATATCTTGTTTTTGTTTGCAGTCACTGTGGGACCTTGGGAGATAATACGGTAGGCCCTAATAGTGTTTTACGGTGTGGTATAAAGTGATTTTTTTTTTGTTTTGGGGGTCACACGATGGGACTTTGATGATATTATTATTTTTTGTTATGTGGTGGGATTTAATAATTTGCACCGTGGGATGTGAATAAAAGTATGCATTTTTTGTTGTTTGTTTGTTTGTTTGTTATCATTTTTATTGCTTTTGTGTTTTTCTTTTATATTATTTTTTGGCTTAAGAATCATGCGATGAGACTCAAATATTATTTTGTTTTTTGTTGTATATATATATATATATATATATATATATATTTCAGTTTATTGCATTGATTCTTCCGTAAGTATATATATTTATTATTTTTATTTTTATTTTGTTTGTTTTGTTTTTTTTTGTTCAATTTTGTGTTTTTGGTTATTATTTTGATGTACTTATTATTTTTTTTGGATCATTTTTCTGATGTTTTCACGCTTGGGCATCACATTTCTTTCATGTTTATGTGGTTGGGTATGTAAAATCATGTCATTCTCGTGTTTTTGACATTCAGGGAATTATGCACTATGTGCGAGGTTTATAATTCAATTATACGCTGAGGAGACAACACATAATTGAAGAGTTGTTCGGGCTCTGTGTGCACCTAACTGGGTGTCGATTGGGATTATGTGTTGTTCTCTCGGCGCATAAACCAAACGTCGCATGTCCTTGGTAATAGGGGATATATTGATTATACGTTGTAATTTCAGCGTATAATCTGAAAATGTGCGCTGGTGTTGAAGCGTATAATCAGGTTGTGTTCAAGGTTCTCGGCGTATAATCAGTCAGGTGTCTATATGTGCCCGTGGCTTCTTCGTTTCTCTTGATTCTTTCTTATTTTCTTTTTATTTATGCGTTCCCAAGTTCCAAGTGTCCCGATTTTCATGTTTTTGTGATATTTTGTGATCCGACGGTCTATTTTTTATGTCATTTTTTTCGTTCCTATTCATTTCACGGGTTCTTCATCCTGAGGCGTGACTTGTCTAATTGAAGATGTCATGGGTTCTTCATCCCGAGGTTGGTCTGATTGAAGGTGCCGCTGTGGTTGAGGAGGTTGGTCTGAGGGAGGTGTTGTTGTGGTCTGACTTCTTCCGTTCTTCTCCGTCCCTATAATGAAAGCATAAAAATAAAAAGTAAAACCATTGGTGACGGTCATTCTTCACACAAATAGTGACACTTAGCATCCAAAAATAATCTTAATCATCTCATAGAAGTTCAATTAAAACTATACCAAGTCCAAGTATTCGAAAAGCATCTAAGGATAAAACTGCTCAGGTGGAAGATCAACTTGGTCTTCCAACTCAAGATCCGGAACTACTTCTGTACCTATGACACATATTATCAGGGTGAGCTAACAGTCTAAGCTCAATAGAGAAAACTCAATACCCAATTTACATGTGATTCAATCAACACATTTTCAATTATAGTTTCGAAAGCATTTATATAATGAAAAAATAGAATTTCTGAGGTGCAAAGAGCGAATTCATATGTTCATAATTGAATTTCATACAAGATTCAATGAGACCATTACTTAGGGTTTTCGTGGGTATTCTTTTATTCTTATTCCTTATCACAATTCTCATACAAGTTCTTATTCAATGTATGTCTTAAATTCATAACTTAAATAATCTCTAGATTGCAATATAGTGCTAGAGCCGAAGTCTAAACCGATGGAAATCCTAATCATTGTCGTTCTGAGAATAATTTTCTGAAGTGCCCATGCCCCTGCGTGGTAGGGATACTTGTGCGGTCCGAAGGGCCTTCGAAATGGTTCAAAGGTGTTAAAGCATAGGATTTGTATTGAAATTCCCCTACCTCGATTTCCAAGATCATACAGAATGAGGTGCTTCCTTTGTAATACATCCGATTCTTTCTTCTATGATTCATGTACAGTTGACGCATAAAGGAAATCAAATCATCAATAGTTTAGAATCGGATAGGAATATTCCTGATTTCAGTGTTCACAGTTCGTTGTTGTCCGTGACAATGAGTTGTGACTATGCTGACAGCAAGCTGTGGCTGCAAACACACCCAAAAATATACTCTATTCCAATATACACAGCTCGTTATTGTCATGTGGCAATGAGTTGTGATCATGTTCATAGAGAGCTGCCATGTTACCACGGCGAGTTGCGGCTATGGATGTCTTATATCAGATTTTATATCCACAGCGAGCTGTCATATATCACACCGAGTTGTGGCTATTTTTAAGCTCATTGGATGTATTGTCTCGAGCTACCCCAAAACGATATATTATAATGATCAATCGAACTTTTCTATCAAAAGTTATGGCCTTCAGAAGACACTCTCTTCACAGCGGTACTGATTTTCTTTCAGTTACAGCGAGTTGTGGTGTCACCACAGTGAGCTGCGGTACTTGACAGCATGTTGTGTATACTTTTATTTCCTCTCTGTTTGCTTCCACAGCGAGCTGCGATGGGATTCACAACAAGCTGTGGTTGGTCACTAAGTTTTTTGTTTGCCATCGACATCGCGCTATTGGAAGGTGACAACGAGCTGCGCCCCTATGATTTTTTAGTTTAGAACTTTGTCTTTTGTTGTCAGTTGTCAGATAGCGAACTGTGAAATTGTCACATCACATTGTAACTTAATAACAGCGTAATGTGGTCTTTATCACAGTGAGCTGTCATTGTTATTTTCAACGTTTCAAACTCTGCATGTTTTAGGTTCGAAAGTCAAAATTCGAATATAGATCACTGGTTCTCAACTTCGAGATCGGAAGTTCATAATTTAAGAAACATTCGTAACTAAGGAGTTACAAATCCGATGATAAGAGACGGTGGATTTTACCTCTTGAAGCGTGAAACCGTGAATCAATGGGAACCTCGGCGTTCCTCTCGTTCGTTCAAATTCTCTTCTTCCTCTCGATTCTCAGAGATGATGACGATCAAGATACCCTGAGGAAAAGTACCTCGATGATCTTATGGAGGTTGAAGAAGAAGAAGAAGTGGCTAGAGTTTTCTTAAGAGAATTCTCAAAATAATATAGAGAGAAGGAGGCTAGGGTTCTATTTAAAGAGAAAGCTAGGGTTCTCTTACGGTTCCTTCCTAATAAGAATTTTAGAGGGTTTAGGAATTAGAATTCTCGAGAACTTATAACTTTAAAATTCTACGTGAGTTGCCTTTTTCCAACTTCTTAGGCAATATTCTAGTGTTAGACTGACACACCTAGCTTAGGTGTATAGTTTGATCCCTAGACCTCTTGTTTGGAACTCAAGTCTTTTACCATTGGTGCTCTCACGGAGCTTGTGTAACTATTTACACAATTATATATATGATTCTTTTTTTTTTTACCAAGGTGCATATTTTAAGTTTAAAATATTTCAAAAATTAATGACCTGTGGTGTATGTCTTGTTAAGAATATACATCTATTGTTTGTATTAATGGCTTTTGAAAATTTGGGGTGTTACAGTTCCTGCTGTTAGAGTGTTGGACTCCCGACCTTGAAGATTCAAAGAGTCCAACATAGGCGGCAACTTCGGTGGCAAAGAAGGTGAAGATGGCGTGCCACCCAATCATTGTGCCTCGTCTCTAAAGCTTCTGATTGGACCACCTGTGCATCACATGTTTTCGTTTTGGGTTGTATATTTTCGTTTTGGAATGTATATTTTCATTTTGGATTGTATGTTAGGGCACGGTGGGACATTACTTATAGCGTTGTTTTGTATTTATGGAGTTTAATGATTTTTAGGAATATTTTTTTCAGATTTTTCATATATTTTTAAGAATTTTGTAATCCAAGTGTCGATCGACGATTGTTGGGATTATGTGCTTCAGCATCAGCGCATAATCCAAGTGTCGATCGAGTACAATACGTGCCTGACTGGGTGACTGTTGGGATTATGTGTCACAGAGGCGGCGCATAATCGGAATTATGCGCGGGTCAAGATGCGCATAACTCAGAAGTCGCTTATTCTATGCGACGAAGAACTGATTATACGCTAGGAGAGCCGCACATAATTTGGAATATGCGCATTTGTCAATGCGCATAATCCGGTTATGCGCCATCAATCCAGTGCATAATCAGGTTGCAATTTATAAATACCTGAAAATTTTATCATTTTTTCATTCGAGTTACGACTTTCACAGCTTTCTGAGCTTCTGAGTTTCTCTTCTTTCTGAGTGCCTTGAGTTTCGTGTTTTTTCGATATCTCGCGATTTGTCCGTCCGTTTCGAGCGCGGTTTCTTGTGTTATTTTTCTTTTTGCGAGTTCTTTCTTCCGAGATGTCTTATGAGGGCAGTGACAAAGCTTCTCGTTGTCAGACCCCTGGGGACTTGGGGTTCATTACTTTCTTTGAGGAGTTGGAGCGCTCATTGGGAGGTGAGGAGGTTGCTATGATTGAGGGTGCTCCTGCGACTCAGGAGGCCTACCCGGAGGCTGCTCCAGCAAGTGTTGCTCCTGCTACTGTCGGTGCTACTAGTGGTGGTTCTGCTACTGCTCCTCCGCCTCTGGCCCCACGCCCAATACGCATACCATTGGAGGAGGCTCTTGCGAGCGGAGAGGTAGGTGCTCTGACCAAGAGTTCTTCTTTAATTCTTAGGCATGTAGGGTATAACTTTAAATTATTAGGATATGAAGCCCCTTTTAATCTATGCAGGACTCGCATTTAGTTGTAGTTCATGTTTCTGCATTCGTGCATCATGGTTGTAAATAGTTTTAGGTCATGTTTATTTATTGTCCTACATCGTCTTGCTTATGTTTTGCGTGATGCAGTTCTTTTTAGGATTTTTTGTTTGTTGTTGTAGTGTTTTATTATTGTTGTTGCCATTATCATTATTAGTTTATTGTTGGGTTGATATTGTTATCCATTCTTGTCTTTATTATTTTCATTATTATTGTTATTCTTGTTATTATTATTGTTATTGTTATTGTTATTTGTTGTTATTATTATTATCATTATCCTTGTCATTATTTTGTTATTATTATTAATATTATTTTGTAAAGAAGGGTCTTTTATTATTGGTATTTATTTAATATTATTTTTCGCCTCTATTATAATTATTACCTTGCCGTATATTTTTGAGTAGCTATGTATATTTTTCTTTGATTTTGAGTAGTTACGTATTTTGTATATTTATTTTAGTTTTAAGTTTGGCTAATGGTTTATTTTCTTTTGGGTCATGGGTTTTAGGATCCTCCCACTATGTAGATTAGCTCGGCAGGGGATGAGTCGAGGGCGTCATACATGGCCCTCCCTCCCTTCCAGCAAGAGAGGCTGGACCAGTTTGGCTTTGGGCTTGTCTTAAACTTCGAGCCATTCAGGCTCGATCAAGGCTTAGCTAGAGCGTTGATCGAGAGGTGGAGGGATTAGCAGCACGCCTTTCTCTTCCCCATTGGGATGATGCTCCCAACCCTGGAGGACAGGGTCAGGATTACCGGTGTTAGGTTCGAGGGCATGCCGGTCACGGGGAAAATGTTTCCCAATTACCAGGACATATGTGTGGCGTTATTCGGGCACCAGTATCCGTTCATAGTCCGGTCCAAGACGGGGATGATGCAGGCCACTTGGTTCTTAGATGAGTTTGGTGGGGGGTTCGCTCCGCCGAAGCACCATACTGAGTCACATGAGGATTACGTGGTCTGCCACCAGGTGGTGAGTTCTCGAGCGATGGAAATGGCTTCGGGCACGACGGCTGACAGGGATATCAGGGCCTTCCAGATTGTAATATCCCCAAATTTCAGCACGTGTTAGTCTCGGTATTCTACTAGTACCGTTTCGGATCTTGCTTAGAGCACGCGAATTGGAAACTGTGTAAGTTTCATTTTGAGATGTTAGATAAATGGCTAACATGCCATGGCAATGTTGTGACTTAGCATCGTACCCACCAAACAAGTGGTTTTGATGTGCTAGCCACACACCGTTCTGATTCCTTGTTTTAGGTACGAACATACACCTATGTTAGGTGTTTAGGCCTCACATCAAATGAAAGCTTTGGATAAGCTTTTGGATAAGGGCAAACACACATGGGAATGTGTGTGTGATTCACAAGGAAGCAAATGCACCTTGGGATCATTGGCGATAACCTCACATGAGCCATTCCCCTTTCTTCTTCCTTGTTTGTTGTTGGGTGAGAAACTAGAGAGAGAGAGAGTTGTGAAGAGGAAGAAGGAATCCACTGAGTACGTGCATTCTGAAACTTCATGTCTACGTGAAATGCTATCAATCTAGTTCTACGTGGAAGGGAATCCATGAACGAGAGAAAGATATCCGACTCTGCAAGCCCTCATTTGGATCCGTTTGAAACCCTCTCTTTTGAAATCGATACCACTTGGATTTACTAGCAGATTGCGATAGATAAAATGTAAGAAATCACAACCCAAAAGTGTGTAAATTATAGATCTAGACGCCTTGAAATTTGTGCATAAAGTGTGGGAAGAAATGAAGGGAAAATTGCGAGAAGAACAGGTTCAGAAAACTAAGATATGGTGAGTTTCTGAATCTCGCTCGCATGAGCTTCGATTCTCACGCGTGCAAGATGCCTTCAGATAGACTCCTGTGAGCCTCATGGGCATGAGAAACCAAGATAAAAGAGGACTCCAGCGAACCTCTATTTCTCACTCGCGTGAGTGGGTGTGTGCAATATGACTGGCACGAGCGAGGCTACAACTTGCACGCGTGAGATACAGAGTTAAGGCAAATTTGGTTGTTTTCTCACGAGATTTTTGGATGATTCAACCATAGCTTCCTTAGACATTTTAAAGGGTCTTTGGATGATTTAGGATGTAGGTTAAAGTGATGAACATCCGTGAGAAGTCTCAAATGGTTTCGTGTTATTTTGCTTAAGTCATGCTTGAGGTAGGGAAAACTTAATAATATTGAATCCGATATGCTTTGCATAGATTGTATGATATGATATGAATAGATAATGCATGATGAGTTTATGTGCATAAATCCATTGATTTACGAACCTTTTAAAACAAGCTTTATAAATGTGATTCACATGTAATGTGATAAGTGTGTTTGTGTGAACTCTGAACTCGTGTATGGATTCTAGATTTCAAAAATAAATATAATGTAATCACTTTACACGGCGTTAAACTATAAGTTAAAATTTGTACAATGATTTAAGGTTCACCTGGAATGAATCCCTTATGTGCTCCGGTACAACAGGATATCCGTACATTTCCTACCTGTCAACGGTAAAAACTTCATTCGGCACAAGCGTCCCTCATACGCAGGGGCTTGAGCATCGTGAAAAATGGTTCATAAAATAGGATTCCCATCTGATACTATATTTGCTTGGAATAGTATTTAAGTTACTGTTTTAAGTTACGCTTCAAGATTTCAAACAAGAATTTGAATCGTGTGTGTGTGATTAAAGTTTAGTATCTTGAAATCCTCAAAAAATATGAAATGTGCTTATGAAATCAGTTATGGAAATTATGCTTTGAGATATAAGATTTGATGCTAATGATGCTCCCCCTATTGAGCTTAGACTGTTAGCTCACCCTTCGACTATATGTCACAGGTACGGACACAAATAAGGATTTAGAGCTTGAGGAAGATCTAGATTATATTCTAAAGGAGGAGACTGAGCCCCCTCCGGAAGAGTTCTTCCCATAGTTGGATCTGTGTCTTGTTAGATTTGTTTTGTAACTTAGGCTTGGTATGTCCAATCATTTTGGTTAGAAATTTGAATCATGTAATTAGTAAATATATTGTTTTGCGAACCATTGTTTAGGTGATGGTCGGCCATCACCGATGGTTCGTTTCGGTTCTTTTGTCCATGTGTTTTGCATGGAATTAGACCCATCATTTTGATATATTTTAAATATAGAAATGGAGTTTAAATTGTCTTATATGATAACTATATCTGCTTAGTTAGAGATACCTACTTTGATTTCTGCTATGGGTGTGGATGTACCAAGTGTTCGGTAACTCGTGGATCACTTTGAGCGGGCAATCTGATGGCACGGATTTTGGTTTGCCAAAATTCAGGTTGTCACACTGATGCATTTTCTTAGGGGCGTTATGTTTTCGTCCTCAACGAGGGGAGCAGCGAGAGGGCTGCTCCTCACTCTCCTCAGGGACCTCGATCGGGTCGGCGATTATGTCTGGGGAGCAGCGACGCTTGCTCATCTTTATGAGCAGCTGTTTAGGTGAGGGAGAGGCGCCTGCACCATAGGCAGCTTCATCCCATTTTTACAGGTGAGTCAGGTCAAGTTATTTCCTTCATTTTATTTATTCGTCATCATATATAAATTTTTTTGTTTTGATTTTACTGATCATGTCTGGTTGTTAAATTTGGGTGTACGATCATTTCATATTCCTGCGCTCACAGTTCCCTGCGGTGACCGTGCAAGTGTTCCCTCGCATGAGGGCGTGGCGAGCGGCTATTGGGAGCCGCAAGTGGGCGACGAACCTCCACGTCACCCAAGGGCTCTTCGAGGACATGCATTTCGGCCAGGTAGTGTTTTATTTCGGTTTCTCACCTGGAGACCTTATGGGGCCGATGAGGATGCAGACCAAACCATCATTCGATCAGGTTTATCGTATTTCTTGCGGGACATATGGGTCCTATGTTTTGAGAAAATGATCCGGATGTGTGTCCCAGGTCGTTATCCAATTGGGGCTTCGTAAGGGTATCCCCCAAAACTTCACGCCGCGTTGCGAAGAAGATGACGGCCCCTCTAGCCGAAACTTTAGTGAGATCCTGGAGCCCAGCTCCGAGATTTTGAGGCTGGAGTGTCACGCCCCACGCCTCCCTGGTCCTTTTGGCAGAGCCGATCGGCAGCGCGGGCATGCGAGCACTACGTTTATACCTTCATGTTCATCTTTGGATTTGGGCATTGAAAATTCTAAAGTCATTTCCTTTTTCATGTAATTTTTCATATATATTTATATTAAGTGCGGAAAAGAGTTAAATGCGGAAATGAATTTCTTTTATTTTTTTATTTTTTATTATCAAAGTACACGCAGAATGTATGATTAAACGCTATCGGTTTAATTTTCCAATTTCGTTAACCTGACAGACAGGTGCAGATGTACCATTTGATCATAATGATTTTTGATAAATTAAAGCAATAGAACGAAAAGCCTTAAAATGTCAAACTGTATATACAAACCTAATTACAAAATCATGACCATTGATTCAAAAGTAATGGACTTAGATCAAAGCTGAAAGGAAACAAAAAGGAAAGATCCTTCAAAACTAAGTGTGGATGCTGATAGTTCTACAAAATAAAAAGAGCTTCAACCTATCAACTCATTGTTGCTCTTGGATCCTTTCATGTCCAACTACTTCACTCCTGACTGGGTGGTTGCTGGCTGGCCTCTGAAATTTTTGGGTCATAAAACGATCGTAAGTGATGAAGCTCAATAAAATCTTAGTTAGCATCATCTTAGTATTTTAAATACATGTAGCATATAGATATTCCATAGGTGCATATGCAAGTGGGGTTTCCAGTAGTGGTGAATATAACTAATTATTAACAAGAATCTTAACTATATTTAATGCTAAATAGAATACACATTTACAATGGTAATGACAATTGAATGAGATTTAATTTATTACCAGCTAATAGACAACATAATTTTTAGTGCCAAATACTAAATTTCAATTACAACTGATCCACAATAACAATATGGAAAGAGAGGGATTTCAATACTGTCATTAAACATAAATAAATGATAAATAAAAATGGTAATAAATTGAGTCCCATTCAACTGTCATTACCATTGTAAATGTGTATGCTATTTAGCATTAAATATAGTTAAGATTCTTGTTAATAATTAGTTATATTCATCACTACTGGAAACCCCACTTTCACATGCACCTATGGAATATCTATATACTACATGTATCTAAAATACTAAAATGATGCTAACTAAAATTTTATTGAGCTTCATTGCTTACTGTCGTTTCATGACCCAAAAATTTCAGAGGCCAGCCAGCAGCCACCCAGTCAGGAGTGAAGTAGTTGGACACCGAAGGATCCAGGAGCAACAACGAGCTGATAGTTTGAAGCACTTTTTGTTTTTTAGAGCTACCAGCATCCACACTTAGTTTTGAAGGATCTTTCCTTTCAGCTTTGATCTAAGTCCATTACTTTTGAATCAATGGTCATGATTTTGTAATTGGGCTTGTATAAACAGTTTGACATTTTAAGGTTTTATTTTGGTAGAAAAAAAGTTTTAAGTATTGCTTTCGTTGTATTGTTTTAATTTATCAAAAATCATTATGATCAAATGGTACATCTGCATCTGTCTGTCAAGTTAACAAAATTGGAAAATTAAGCTGATAGCGTTTAATCATAGATTCTGCATGTACTTTGATAAATAAATTTAAAAAAAAAAAACTCATTTCCACATTTAACTCGTTTATATATATATATATAGGAAAAATTACATGAAAAAGGAAATGACTTTACAATTTTCAATGCCCAAATCCAAAGATGAGCATGAAGGTATAAACGTAGTGCTCGTGTGCCCACGTTGCCGCTCGGCTCTGCCAAAAAGACTAGGGAGGCGTGGGGCATGACATGGAGGGACCCCAGTCACTGGCGCGCGCTACAACGTGGACGCTCGTGAGTTTCGGGTATGGTTTTGCCATCTTGGTGCTGATCATCTCTTTAGCCGGTCCCCCCTTCCAAGGGTGTCACTTGTTTAGCATTGGTGGATTAGAGTCTACCTTTGCTCTCTGGGAGCAACTAGCTAAGATAGGGAGAGGAGAGCTGAGACCGAGCATTTGCGCCGCATTGGACGCGCTCCAAAGGTCTCTGGGGGTGATGGGTTTCGCGGCCCGCCCTAACAAGGCCTGGCTGTCACACCCCCGCACCCCTCCTTTCAGCGAACGGCGACACAGGCGCGTGGCGGCACACCTTTTCTATTCATATTTATATTCATATTCTTATATTTCGAGTTCAACTTCTTACTTTGTGTCTCTTTTCAGGTACATTGTCACATTTTTTTTAAAAATATTTCGGGAAATACTTTAAGTGGGAAAACGAGTTATTTTCATTTATCAAAGTAGTCGCGGAAACTTGAGTTAAACACTATCTGTTCAACTTTCCATTTTTGTTAACCTGAGTGAGCATGTTCAGGTTTACGACTGGATCATAACTAAATTCTAACGAGTAAGGAAATATAATTAAAAACACTTTAAAAGGCCTTTTTCTCCAAAAGTAAAGATGAAAAGATCGATGTTTATACAAGCCCAATTACAAATTATAACAATTATTTCAAAAGTAATGGACTTAAACAAAAACTAAAACAAGAAGGAAAGGTCCTTTCAAAAGTCAAGTGCATGTGCTAGTAGGTCTATAGACAAAAGGAGCTTTAAACTTTCAGCTCAGTTGTCACTCCTAAATCCTTTCGTATCCAGCTTCTCTAATCTTGGCTACGAGGCTGCTGACTGGCTTCTGAAATTTTTGGGTCATTAAACGACCGTAAGGGATGAAGCTCAATAAAATCTTAGTTAGCATTGCCATAGGTTTCTGGTATAAGTAGTATACAAAAATTTCATAGGTGCACATGCAAGTGGGGTTTCCAATAGTTGTGAATATAATCAATTATCAAGCAGTAACTCGAAGTATATGTAACATAAGCATATGCTATTTAATACAAAGTAAACATTCACGGAAATAATGAAACAATACAATTTAAGAGCTAAGCATGAAATTATATTCTACAGATTACCTACAACAATAACATGGAGGGAAAAGACTTACATAATATTATTGGGCATAAACTACAGTTTTTTCAGGATTTGTCCAAAATGATAAAGTATAATTTAGATTATTTTGGAGATTAGCTGATTATTATTAAGTTCATTAAATATGAGTTAATTATTAGTATCTTTTAATTAATCTGATATTGATATCAAAAACCAACTATGGTCCTGTTTGTATTCTGTATGCCAATATTTGCGCCAATAAATGCCGACTGTAATGTCCCAAAAAAATTTGGCCTTTGAACAATACGTCTCGATGTGCATGCCCGACTGGTCACGTACCAGATAGGATAAGATATAAAAATATTAGTGTGAGTTAAATTAAATTAAGTTTTTAGTGAAAAAGGAAGACTTAGAATGTGTAAGAACCATTAGATGATGTGACGTACATCGAGGTTCGGTGTATGTGCTTAAAACTCAAGTTAGAAAATTTAAGTATAAAATACAAAGGAATAAAGAGAAGTTATTTCTCTTGTCTTGGTGGTTGAGAGAGAGTTCATGAGAGGAGAGAGAAGGAAGGTTGTTTGAATGCGTATGTGTGCGTACAAGATCGGAATTGTGTGCGTAGTTAAGGGGTTTTGGATCAAAGGAAGCCCAAGGTTCCAATCTGTGCAAGCCCTAACTTGAGTGTGAACCGTGGATCGAGGGAACGATCAACTCAAAGGTAAGAATTTATGATTTAGTGTGATATGTATGTGTGTTTGTTTTTAATTAGCATGTGGGTGAGAAATTAGAGGGATAGGAATTAAGAAGGAAGAAAATGAGCTTAAGAAGTTAAGAATCATGAATATGAGAAATCTGGCAAAATCGATCGATCGAAATAAGGGATCGATCGATCGATTTTGTCAAGGGTCGAAATATGAAGGTTTCTTAACAAACTGATCGATCAAAATTATCTATTTATAAACCGATCGATTGATTCAAACACTGATCGATCGAATTGTGAAAAACAATGTGCGTGTTAAGGGTTTTGTGAGTGAACAGATCAATCGAAATGAAAACTATGATCGATCGATTTGAAATCCTACCGATCGATTTGGGAACTGATCGATCAAATTATGACACCTGAAGTAGTTGGTTTTCTGAGGAAACCGATCGATTGAAATATATTTCGATCGAGCGATTTAGGCAGTTTCAGAATTTTGTTGTGTTATGTTTTGAAGACTTTGGGGAGGCTTTGTACCTTCCTATTTTACGTCACTTCTGATGTATGAATTATAAATTGGTGTGTTTAGGTATGAACTTGTCATGTGTATAAGAGGCTAACTTGGATTGAAACGTCTTTATTTAAGCTTCTCGTCGAGATAGGGAAAACTCCGTAACATGTGTATTTGATTTCAATAAGCATGTGTGTTGTGATATGATAAGAATATGTCTGTGGTTTACGATTTTATCTTTGTAATAGCATGAATTTCATTCATAGCTCTTGAACATGTGAATTCCGTGTGTATGTGCACTAAGAGAAAAATTACGTGTGTGTGTGCCATCAGTAATGTGTATATGACATCAAAAAGATGTAAATATGTATGTGACATTAAAAGGATATAAATGTGTGTGTGACATCAAATTGATGTAAATATGTGTGTGACATCTACAAGATGTGAATAAGATATATGTGCAAGCTTTGAAAACTTCGAAAAATTATAAATTATCGCAAACTCATGGTGATAAACTATATAAAAATTTTGCACTTTGATTTAAGGTTCATGTGTAATATCCTACTGACACGATAGTATAATTGTGACTGATATGACGGGATATCCGTAAGTATGCTTCGGTACGGCGAGATATTCCTTCTTTGATTACCATTTTACGGTGATACTTCCTGCGGCCCAGTCGCCTCTTCGTAGGGACTTGGGATAAATATCTATGTGTGTGAATTGTTCATTGAATGATGATGGTTGAGGTTTTTCATCGGTAAATCTATGCGGCTATCAATGCTATATATGCTCGAGAGAATATTTAAGTGATTGTTTTAAATTTTGTACAGTAAGACCAAGTCATTAAAATCATGATAAGTGTGCTTTAAAATATGCTTTCGATATTCGTCTTTGTCAATTTAAGTGCTTTTAAATTGTGACTTTCAGTAAAAGAATGTGCTTTGAATTATGTCATGAAAGATATGTGTGATTTGATTTGAGATATGCATATTAATTATATTTTCTATTGAGCTTAGATGTTAGCTCATCCCTCGACTATACGTCATAGGTACAAGTATTGAAGCGGAGACTGAGGACGTAGATCCTAAGGACCCAGAGTACGTGCCTGAAGAGGAGACTGAGCCCCCTCTTGACGAGTATTTTTAGTGGACTAGACGTTGTATATTTTGAGATAATTTTTGTAAGGCTTGGTAAGTCTAGCCATTATAAGATAATATTGATGCAATATTGTGATATGGTATTTTTTTTGCGAACCATCTATGGGTGACTATGGTTTGTCACTGATGGTTTGGTTCGGTTCTTTTGTTCATGCGATTGGCATGAGATTAGAACCGTCTTTTGTTATACATTTCGTTTTGTCATTATATAAAAATTGAGATTTATTTTTTTATGATGACTCGATCTGCTTAGTTAGAATGCATGATTTATTTTTTGTTTTGTGGGTGGATGTGCCAAGTGTTTGGTGTGTTCCGGGATCGGTCTTTTTGACCATCCGACGGCACGGGCTTCGAGTGCAAAAATTCGGGTTGCCACACCGACACTCTGTTGTTTATCCAATCAAGGCAAGGATGAACGACCCTGTTAGTCTAACTAGACTCAATTCTCATCTGACATTTCGATAACTCATCCATATACAAGATACCTATTCATATACGAGGTGCTCATACGAGCCTGTTCGTGAGAACAACGATAAACTATGGGAGGTTCTGTACTATATTGTATGGTATCATCTTTTCACTTTCAAATTTTTCAGTTTTTGTTGCATTATTCATCTTTCAGTATTCAGATTTTGTATTCTATATATGTAATTATAATTCTATCTTTTCATATTCTGTATTCTATGCCCTAATTTCTAGGGTTTTGTATCATGTATCCTCATTTCTGAGGTTCTATATCATGTCTCTTCATTTCTGAGGTTCTATATCATGTACTTTTGTATTCATATTTCTGTATTCATTTACATTTCTGTCTTTTATGTACTGTATTCAGAATTCCATTTTCTATATATGCTTAAGAGTCTATATGTCATGCTCGATTGTCATGCTCGATTTTCTAAACAGTTTCAAAATTCCATCTTTATGTTCAAACAAGTCACTATCAATCATTTATTTTCAAGCATTTCAATATTTTATCATATTACTATCATATCATTTTAAAGTACTATCATTTCATTTCATATTGCTATCATTTCCTTTTCAAGCATGTCAGTATTCTATCATATTAGTATCATATCATATCAAAGTACTATCATTTCATTTCATATTGCTTTCATTTTATTTCAATCATATCAGTATTCCATCATTATACTATCATATCATTTCATATTACTATCGTTTCCTTTCATATGACTATGGTTTCTTTTTCAAGTATGTCAGTATTTTATCATATCATTTCATATTACTATCATTTTATTTCAAGCATGTCCGTATTTTATCATATTACTATCATATCATTTCATATCACTATCATTTTATTTCAAGCATATCAATATTCTATCATCTTATTATCATATCATTTCATATTACTATTATTTTATTTCAAGCATGTCAGTATTATATCTTATTATTATCTTATCATTTTATATTACTATCATTCCTTTCATATTACTATCATTTTCTTTTCAAGCACGTCAGTATTCTATCATCTTATTATCATATCATTTCATATTACTATCATTTTATTTCAAGCATGTCAATATTTTATCATCTTATTATCATATTATTTCATATTATTATCATTTCATTTCGTTCTAACATGTCACTATCTATCAGTCATTCATGTCTAAGTATGTCCGCACTCTATTACAGTATTCTATTTCATGTCTAATCATTTACAATTAGAATTTGTGTCCTATACCGGTTCAACCTCATGTCCTATCATGTCCAAGCAAGAGCCAAATCTGAGTTTCGAATTATATGACTCGATCCTAAGGGAGGATCTCGTCAGTTTACACTTATATCAAGTGTTACCCAGTTTAAAGTCTTCTAGGGACTTATGTTTTTCATTGTCGATAGAAATAAAACTCTGTTGTTTTTAACAATTTTTAAGACATCAAGGTGTCTGTTTCTAGAAGTCTTATTTATTCAAATTAAATGAACTTCAACTAACCGATTGTTCAACGAGGGCCAATCACTTCACTTATCATGTAATTTCGGATATGGGCCGTGGGTCCAAGGAGTTATGGGTCCAATGGTTTATAGGTCCAATAGGTCTAATAGGTCCAATAAGTTATTTCCTAGGTGATTCAGGCCTTTACTAGATATAAAACTAGGGGTACGTGCCTTTCCAAAGTCCGGGCCATGTGTGTTTAGTCCTCATGGGCCTTGATCAACATGTCTTGGGTTAGACTTATATCCTAGGAGCTAGTTCGTATTTGTCGAGCCATGGGCCAAGTCTGGTTAAGAGTTGGGCCTTATCAAGTTGTCAAAGTCGGGTCTTTGACTTGGTTGACCAATTTTCACATAGGTCTTATCACAGGTTAGATTCATGATGACCATGTGATTGGGCCTTCCCAATTAGTCACGGGTCTCGAGTCAAGGTCTGAGTACTAGGCCTTTATTCTTTTTATATTCAGATTTTTCAATAGGATGGCGGACAACCTACGATAAATTGTCCAACATTTTCGATTTCGATCGATTTTTTAAGTGCTTCTAAAACTATGGGCCATAGCATTTATGAGAGATTCTTTTCCATATGGTGGCATTCAAAAATATGATCAGAGCTGATCATGATAGACAAATCACCGAAATTTGTTTTGTTTTATCAAAATTTTGGACCAGATTTATTGGGCCTCAGTGTCCAATCCGTAACTCTTAGTGCCAATAGTGGAATCGAGCACTTGGCAGTTCGTTGGAAAGATTCGCGAGTTACCCAATTTTTTTATTTATATTTTACGGGTCAAAAGTCAATGAATCAGGAGGTAATAAGGTTCATCCGATCGAAGGTCGGGTATGTTTTCTGGCTAGGTGCCATTTGCCAAAATATTGTGCTGATAATTTGCCGATTTTCTCACCGTCAATTCTTATCGAATTGAGGTGTGAAAATTTTCCCAAGCCTTAAGGAAATATTAAGGTCTATGTTCAATTAATCTCATATTTTTCCAATAATTTTTCGGGCACGGAAATCATAGCTTATTACAACTCTCTTTTCAAGTGCAACGGAGCAGCTTCACCGCATTGTGTTCCGGGTGCCGTAACTTTCAAACCGTATGGGATTCGGGTATAAAATTTTAATCGGGAATCGGGAATGCTTTAAAGTATTTTCCAAAATGTTTTGGGATTTTTCTGAAATTTATTTCTAATTAATCTGTTTGCTGTTGTGGGCTGCAATACCCTTAGACTTGAGCCTTCGATGGGGTCCACCTAGTGGTCCATCCAATGCCACACTTTCTCGGGTTATGGGCTAGGACATTTTAAAGTTAATACTAGATCCATCCAGATCAAATTTTGGGTTCATTTTAACTAATTAAGCGATACTAATCGTTTGCCGATAATTTCCTAGTTACCGGTGTCAATTTACTTAAAGGTAAGAGCCATCTGATCGGGCCTAACATATCGGAGATATTTATATTTTCAAAAACCCATTTTCTTTTTTAAAACCCTTTATACAAAAATCCCTTTAAAAATTCTCATTTGATAAATTTTTAAATTTTATTTCCCTTATCGCATATATATCATATCCATGCATCTAATCCTATCCACGCATCTAATCCTATCCACGCATCTAATACCGTCGAAATGCTCATGATCAAAGTCAAGGATCAAACATGAAAATTTTCAAAATTTATAAACTTATGTAAAATCATCAAGAAATCAAGATTCTATGATTAAAACAAGCAAGTTATAGGCATCTTTATCAAGAAATCCTAACAAATCAACCAAGTTTTCCAAACAATCAATTGGGACCATGCGATTGGGCATCCATCAAGATGAACTAAAATTTTCTGTGATATTACCATGTGATTCTCAATACATTTCCAGCCACTAAATCATTTTAAAGACTCATTCTAATTTCGTAGAAATAAGACAATAATCTCATACTAGATCACATATAACTATTCTAGAAATTAGGCAATCTAGAACCATACATAATAATCATGATTAAATCAATACATGATGGATAAAAATATGAGATCTCACATGAATATTTCATCAAAATGCATCAAGTATCAAATCATAAATTCTATGGATAATTTATGCAAGAAAATTACATCTATCAATACTATACTACACATAGTGTAGAGAGTCATCTTTGACCACTATTTGACCTAGAAATCCGTGAATATAATGATGAATCACAGAGATCAAAATATCATATTCATGACCTACTATGCCTATATCTTTCATCTATAAGAATTATTTATTTCTAAATGCATGACATAATCAAGAAAATCTAAAAGTACAAATTTTTCTACACTTTGGTGTATAGCGGTCAAAGTTGACCACATCATGATCATGGAATAGCCTTGTATGATCACCCAGATCAGAAACTTATAATCCCAAGACATTTATCCTAAAATTGTGACCAAATTTTTTGTATCCTAAAATTGAAAAAGTATTTATTTTATCAAAACACTAAGAAATTCAAGGAAAAATACCAATTTTCCAAGATTTGACCTTTTTGGTCAATCTAAACCATTAGATGGTCTTGCATGCACACAAGGGTCACATGCTTGGCATCATATTTCTCATGTACAAACCCTATTCCAGAATTTTTAAAACCCCTACATAAAATTCTATATTTTTCTCCACAAAAATGCAACAAAAATCCACAAAGAGGTAAAATAACTTGATTTGACTACCCTTTGGGTAAATCTATACCATTGGATGGCCTTACATGGACACAAAGATCACATGTATGGTCACCATTTTCTTAGGTCTATGCACCATTCCAGAATTTTTTTATAATACTGAAAATAAAGGCAAGTTCAACCATAAAAACTATAAGAAAATTCACCAAGATGCTATCATCTAGTGGTCTAAGCCCATATGGCCATCATAGACCATTGGATGGCTTTAGGTGACCTATAGATCACAACCATGGGCCCTAATATGCTGGTCTCATGTAGTAGCATGGTCATCACAGAATTCTAGCCATCCAAAATAAAGAAAAGACTATAGAACTATGGGAAAATTTTAATACAACATGACTAGGAATCTAGACAAAGGCTAGACCAAGAATTTACCTTGCCTGTGCTAGTTCTTCCTTGTTGTTTTGCTTCAGTTCTTCTGGTTGAGAGAGCTGGGATGTAGCCCAAAATTATATATGTGAGAGTAAGAGGTGTGGGGAGTAGAGTGGTGGTGTTGGATGTGAGATTTAATGGTTGGATATATGGGGGGAATTTTCTAGAATTTAGGGCTCTAATGGAGGTTGAAGAGAGGAAGAAGATGAAGATGGTTTGAAAATGAGGAGCCCCTGGTAGAATTCGAAATTTGCAAGGTGGGGGTGGGAGATAAAACATAAAATTTTGTGCGAAGTGGCACACCCTTCCTTCCCAAGGTATTCTCCAAATTCCCAATACACTCTCTGTTGGTACATGCTTTTTCTAAGGCCCTTTCAGGTCTCGAAATAAGTGGTCCAATTTGGGCTAAGTGGACTCTATTTGCGAGGGTTGGCAAAAGGCGATAGAATAATAGAAGGAGAATATTTAGATGCACCTACAGAAATATATTCCTAGTAAAAAAGATGAATTCTAAATAGAGAGTACCTGGGTTAATGCGATCGCCATCTACAAATATCTTGATGTTGTAAACGTCACTGATGACGCATGCGGATGAGCAGGGGTGTGGGTCGGAATCCTTTACTGAACGTCGGCTTGCCAACTTTAACAGTTGTGGGTTGCCTAAGATCTAACTAGTTTGGTCTCCTATTCCTACTGAGACCTATCTAAAAAATAGGGGGGTGGTGGCCCGCTATGCTAGGGAGGATCGAGTCCCCGGGTATCCTTCGTAAGCTCCCTTAGGCAAATCGGCAAGGCTAAGGCTAAGGTTATTTTGGAAATATTAGGAAAGATTGACGACCTAATTGGCTCAAGGGGGAAATTTTCATAATGGATTTCCTAGGGGTTGGATCTAAGGCTATGCTATTATTCCTTCAATACTCTTTCGAAAGCCAAGGCTAGTGGAATAGTACCATAACTCGACTACCCTGAGATTTCTATAGAAAAGTCTGCAGTTCTAGGAACCTGGAGTGCAGCTCTACCCCTTTATTTGAAAACCTTAGAGAGAATCTCAAATTTTCTAAAAGGAAGAAGCTTGAGAATGAGAATTGTGTTTTGTGGCATGGGGTAGGGGCGTATTTATATGTATTCAAGCAATTATGCGCATAGGGGTATGTGCAAAATTCGGGAATTATGCATAGTGAGCAATGTGCATAATTGAAATGTGCGCAGGTTCTCCTACGCATAATTCAAGGAAAGTCGGTCACCGACTGTAGAATGATCGGCTGACTGGCTCATCTGAGAATTAGAGTTCTAGTCCAACTTGGCTAATTATGTGCATGTGGCTATGTGGATATACGAATTATACGCATGGTGGCCTGCATATAATTCGGAGCAACGGGTGGTTTTTGTGAAACTTTAAAGCCCATAAATTCTATCATATTAAAGTATTGTTAAAATACCAAAGTTCGATAAAAAAAGTTCATATATGGACTTCCAAATGAGAAATATGTTGTCAAGATTCTAGCTCGACCTTTCACTTGTAGTCAACAGGACCTTAGACCTAAAATATAATAGTTAGGATGTCACATATGATCTAGAAAGGTAAAAAATTGGGTATCTACAGATGCCCCTATTCGGCACATTCATGTGAAACAAGAGTGCGTCGAAGAAGTAGACACCCCCTTCCTGGTGCATTCTCATTTCTTTGAGAGATCACAAGTATGAATTGGGGAGCTGACATGAAGTGATTGGCTTTCTTATCTTTCAGCACAAGCTAAATGAAGTGGGGTATTCGAAGGCCTTTGGTAGCAATCAAGAGGTGTATCTACAGCTGTGGGTGCATATCGCATCCCTTCACATATCGCAACCTGCTACATATCACAGTCAAACGGGAGGAAATTGACACAAACGAAGTATGGGTGGAGTCGACAAATGTCAAGATACAATAGTAATTAATGATTGGATGGTGAAGGTTTTCACAGATCATATCAGATTGGGCACGTCCTTGCTCATACCAACGACACGTCAGGGGTCCCATTTCAGTAGAGGCTTGTGATTTCTCAAAGTTGGGTATCCTCAGTGTTCAGTTTCCTAGTTGAAAGAATGGATTGGGGTGATGAGAGTTTGATAGGAGTTTTGGAAAAGTTGGGTTTTAACTTAAGATCAATTCGGTCAAAAAACTTTTTAAAATGTGGCTCTCGAGACGTCGCTGAGCAGATCTATCGGTACAGGATTTGGGGACCCGACCTTTATTTGGTTGACAAGACGACGCTCGATATACAGGAATACACCTTCTAACCTTCTTGCGTATACTGATGATTGTCTCCTATTGGAGGACTACAGTAGTTGGCGATTCGGGAGAGTCAAGTTTTGAAAACGTATGATACTTAACATAATTATATATTTTTATTGGAAATATCAAGTGACAGAGAAATACTTAACTAAATGAGTGCAGAGACTTACGTGTAGTGGTGAATTTTTGCTTGTGATAGAATGACGAATATTCTTCGGTGAGCGGGCTGATATTTTTGCTTGTGATAGAATGTCTTCCTTATCTTGCAACATAAAGGTGGTTGATTTATTTGGAGACTGATTTTGGCGATCGAGGGACTTTTACCGTTGCCGCATGTCACAACTGTACGATGGGACTATGCCACAGTCGAAGCATAGGTGGTGCAACCATAGTGATGATGAGATAATGTTAAGATAAACAAGGGGTATCGAAAGATGTTAAGGGTGATATCAACAATGAGTGTACCATGGTGCAGCTCGAAAAGAGTGTTCATCGGGGAATATTCAGTTATTATTCTTGGAGAAAAGATTCTTTACGTTGTTGTTCAGGATTGATTCGACAGTGTCATCTTTGGTAAGGTGAGTTGTATAGATGTAACAGAGAGGGAGATAGGATGATGAAAAGGGAGGTGAGAAAATTGTAGTAACGAGGTTTTGAGGAGGATTTTGATTGTTTGTTTTATAAAGGGGTTCAATTTTTTTTTTTTTGGGTTGAGATTACGCGATGTGACTATAAAACAATTTTTTTGGCTGCGCAATGGGACTTTGGAAAACCTTTTTATTATTGTTATTATACATATATATATATATATATATATATATATATAATTATATTTTTTTTAATTTCCACGATGAGACTTAAGGCAGAAGTAGTTCGATTATTTTGGCCATGTGCCAGACTAGATTTTGTAAGTACTGAATGATCATCATGTATCATAATTTTTAACATGATTGAGGTGAGTGATAGGTAATGATTGGTAGCATCGCTTACCATTCAAATTTTTTTGATTTTATTCTTAAAAAGAGTTTGAAAATCATTTGACTCATTTTTCGAAAAGAAAATAAAGGGGTGGCATAGGGTAAGGTTCATTGATGTAAGGACAACTTCTTATTCATCCAATTTTTGAAATAGTAGTCAACTGCTTTCTTCTCAGGTGTGTAGTGTGGCACCGTAATTGAGCTCTTCATCTTGTTTTGGTACCATCAAGTCGTCAAATTTTATGATTAGCAGGAGTTTGTCCTCCTCCCGCCATCATACAATGACATCTAGTAGTGTGAGGATGCCAGGGATGCCCTCACATTTTTTGTTATGCTTCCCTGGATTTATTGACTTGTTTATTCGTTGCATGCTCTCGCTCGATTGTGCTTCTTTTTTATTTTTTTTTGTCTCTTTTTTTTGTTGAAGCATGTATGTATATTTTTTAAAACAACCTGCTAACGCAAAAATTATAAGATTTGATGAAACCTAACATTTTCATTTTTTGCGCTCTAACATCGACTCCAATGGTGGAAGAGGTGTATGAGAATCCAAAGTTTTCTACATTTCAAAAATAGAGTTTTATGATCCATTAAACCTTTCGATCAACTTCTCTGAATTGAAAGGTGGTTAATGAGTAAGATGGTTCCCTAAAGATTTTTCGAAAATAATGACCTACAACTGGCGAATGCCTTGTGATGACTATGATGGTGATAAATATATGAGTATGCATGTGTAGGCTACGAAACATGATGATGATCGAGTTATGAATATCATTCCGAGGCTTAGGAAGTCCTTCCCCTGTAGCTGTTTCCTGAGCATGCTTCCAAAATAATATAAGTTCTTCCCACGTGGCCTTTAATTTCCCTCCAGGCGAGGCAATTGTCCAGGCATTATTTCCTTAGCACTAACTCCCCAAATTTGAATTCTCGACCAAGTGTAAGTATAAGTTGGGAAATTTTGGGCACAGAATATGGGGGTTAGAGATGTTGCGAGGTAAAAGAGAAAATATTTTTTTATTTTTTGTTTTAGTATATATATATATATATATATATATATATATATATTAGTTTTTTGGTATTTATATATATATTTTTTTATTTTTCAATTTTAACTATTTTTTTTCTTTTAATTTTTTGTTTGGTTTTGTATTTTTTATATTTTTTGTTATTTTTAGGTTACAACATCAGTTCCGTGAGCAGAGACTAACTCAGGAAGTTCGCTTAGTGGGACATGTTGAATGATCGGAGTGACCGTTCAATTATATGATCTTGTTTTGGGGTCCTCGATCTGATTGATCAGGGATAAGAGAGAAATTATGTTTAGGTTCGTGATTTGAGTGACATAAAATTTATTGAATAAGGTGTGAAGTTGTTTGATTTCTTCTTTTGATAAATCTCTTATGGTTGGGGCCTCCTTGTCGAGAGGGACCTTCTTTAGTCTCTCAAGGGAGTGAGACATCTTGTAAAGTTGGAGCATGGGACAAGGTCCTTCTCATGAGGTATTGTGTGTTATCATTTCTAGTTGGTGGTTATTCAAGAATATCTCTAGGTTGTATTATTTTGATTTTATGAAAGGAGTCAATTGGAGGGGGATGTGATGTTGATTTCGCAGGGAGAGTGACAAGGTGAGACAAAGGTAAAACAAAAGGAGAAGATAAAGAAGTGTGGACCATGGTGGACCATTTCTTGGTGTTGGGAGGTTTAATTTTGTTTGATTCTCCTTGTTTTGTTTGATATGTATTTTGCTCCTATTGGGAAGTTGTTTAAGGTTTTGTTTATAATTTTTGGAGGAGGTTTAGTTTTAGAAGTTTGATGTAGTAGTATTGTTGTCGGTTGGGAGTTCGTAAGGATATTGGTCGTAAGATCTATGGGAATTTGTACCCGGGGATCAAAAGCGGTCTTAGTTATGACGTCAATTTTATGTTGTGGTGAGGTTTGAGGATTTGGCGATATATTGATTTGGATGTTGATCGGGGTTGAGTTTGGTTTGATTTCGAGAGTGAGAGTACTGATAGATTCATGGATTTGTTTAAGGTCAGATTTAGTGATTGGTTCAGGGTTGAGTGTCATTGATGTTGTAGAGATAGATTCAACGGTGGTTTCAGATTTGATGGTGAGTTCAGGTTTGATGATAGGTTCGAGTTTGATGGTAGGTTTAGGTTTAATGATAGGTTTAGGTACGATGATAGGTTTTGGTTCGATGGTAAGTTTGGGCTCGATGCCTAGTTCATGTTCAATGATGGGTTCGAGTTTGATGATAGGCTTAGATTTGGTGACAAGTTTATGTTCGATGGTAGATTTAGGTTTGGTGACAATGTTGGGTTTGATAACAAGTTTAGGTTTGATGATAGGTTTATTTTTTATAATAGGTTTGAGTTTGGGGCTCTGTTTCGTGGTTGGTGAGGTGATAAGTTCAGTGGTGAGTTCAGGTTTTGTGGCAGGTGTAAAGATTGATTTGGTTCTGAGATTGGTTCAACAGTTGATTCTGGAGTGAGTGAAATGGATGGTTGAGAGGCATGTTTGATAACAGATTCGAGTTCAAGATTTTATTTCAAAGTTGGTGAGGTGATGAGTTCGGCAGTCGGTTCGGGTTTTGAAATGGGCGTAGAGGTTGATTTGAGAGTTGTTTTTGAGGTTGGTCTGGTGACATGTTTGTTATTAAGTTCATGTTTTAAAGTAGGTGTAGGGGTCGATTTGGGGGTCAGTTCTGAGGTTTGTGGGGCAATACATTCAATAATGTGTTTGTTAATGTGTACAGGTTTGATTGATTTTAGAGCTGATTCGGAAGCGAGAAAGTTAGTGATTTCAGGGGTAGGTTTGATTGTGGGTGTAGGTTCGGAGTTTAGTTTTTGATTTGGGAAGAGATGGCGTTATGATGTGTTGATGGATTGGCTCGGGGATTGTTTCTGGAACCAGTATGTGAGTATGTTTAGGGGTAGATTGTGACATTGGTTTAGGTGCTAGCTCACGGAGTGTCGAGATTGGTTCATTTGTGGGTAAATTGTAGGATTTAAAGGTAGGTTGAGTCGGTTTGGGGTAGGTATGTTGACTTTGCGGATCGATTGGGTGAATTTGGAATTGTATTTGGTGATAGGTTCGGGCATTTTGGGAATACGTTTGGTGATTTCGATGGTTGGTTGGGTTAGTTCAGGAATGGGTGTGTCGATTTTGGTGACTGGTTGGTTCGGGGTGAGTTTGGTAATAGGTTGGGTTTGAAAGATTTTAGCGATTGGTTGAGTTGGGGTAGGTTTAGTAATTGGTTGGGTTTTAATGATTTTAGTGGTTGGTTCAGCGTGAAAAGTGACTTCAGGTTCAATGGTGTGAGGGACACGGTTATCTGGTTGTGAGTGAAAGGTATGGACGTGATTTGAGGGATGTTCAATTCTACGGATTAGGCTAGCCGAATGGACTAGGGCGGGGGGTGAATGAGTGTATGGCATCGTATGCGAGTTAGGGCTTGATTGAGTTTGTTCGAAAACTGGGTTGTAAAAGGTGATGTTGGTTGGCGTGGCATTGGAGAGTTGGTTTTGATCCTGGTCAAGGTATGGTAATTGGTGTTGGTTAGGTTGGTGTTGATTAGGGTATAGAGGTTGGTGTTGGTTAGGGTATAGGTTCGCGTGTTGGTTTTGACTTTGATTGTTCTGGTTATGTGTGTGGAAGTTTAGTTGGTTTTGTTCTTGGTTTGTGTTGATTTATTTGTTCGAATTTTAGAATTTTGTTTAGAGTCTTTGTTTTAAGATCGTTGGAAAAGAGTCCCTCAGATGTTAGAGCAAAGGAATTAAGGTTCTCGTTTATTACGTTACGTTGTATGCATGAGGCACGTGAGTATAGGATAGAGAAGTTAGGATAGTCGCTTAGTATGAGAGCACTCCGAAGGGGTTCCCGGGTATTGTTGATTACCATGTCTATCACGTCGCTTTCTTTTATCTGAGTTCCTATTCGGGCAACAAGCCTTCTACAACGACTAACAAAGACCATGAAATCTTCGTCAGTCTCTTGTTTGGTGGCCAGTAAGTCACTGAGACTAACCGTTTCCTGAATTAAATGCTTATATTGGTCCAATAATCAACTGGCTAGGTCATCGAACATGTCGATCTTGTGGAGTGGTAGACTTGCAAACCAATCAAGGGCTTCTCCTTCTAGTGATCTTTGAAAGTAATGTATGAGGAGCCCTTGATTGTCATGTATGGGTCGACAATCGCTACAAAATAATGCCAAGTGGTGGTTCAGGTTCCCGTACCATTATATATGGTAAATTTGGGAGGCTTAAAGCCTGCTGATACGTTGAGCTTGAGATCCCAACAGAATTTGTCGAATCTGAATGAGAATTCGGGACGTTCTCTCTTATCCATATAGTCATCTAGAACCCGAGTAAGGTCCTCCATTTTTATACTGGTGTCCTTTTTGGTAGTTTGAGGATGGGTTCTACCTCTATAGTTATTACTGAAGAGAGTTTGGGTTACCCTTGGAGGTGTAGTAATGCATAGAGGAGTCGGTGACCTCTCTTCCTGTTATCGTTCTTGATTTAGACGCTCTTGTCCTTCCATATTATGTTGTTTCGTGACACTTTGGTATAGAGCGGCTAAGGCACGTAGCAAGTCCTCGGATTCTTTTCCTCCTTTTAAAAGTGCTTGGGCATTGAGATCTACGATTTGCTCGACAATGTAATTCTGTCTGATATTGCTGTCTCTTCTATTATTATTACTGGTACCTGGGGGAGTAAAAGGAATCTGCTAGCCATCGCCTGCCATGTTAATATTGGGGTGACAATGAGCCGAGTCGTAAGATGGTCCAATGTCATACAAGGGATTATCATGGTATCCCCAAAATGGTGGCTCATTATTATTAGTAAGGTTTATTCTACGTATTCCTAATATTTCGAGTTTTTGAAAGTTGTTCATGAGCACTCAAAAGTTCTCAAGGTTTAAGAACTAGGGAGAACGGTATTTACTTCCCCTTCGGGTTCCTAGGTTTCTCACTACGTATGCAGGTGTTCTTCTTCAGGTTAGGAGGGTGGGTACAATCTGCATCCTATTAGGACTTGCTAGAAGGTCCGAAGTATAGGAAGTTCCCCGGATCGAATCCCTGAAGAGATGATCATACCAACCCTTGCACTCAGAGGGGGTAGTATAGAATGGTTTCTAGAATGCCTATATGCGTGTAAGTGTGTGTGAAAAAAGTGAAGATAATAAAGTAGAAAAATAAAATAAATAAAACCAAACTAATTAAACTAGGGTAACCCTAGCAAAAAGTATCCCATCGCGATCACTAGACTGTTGGTACACACTTTTTCTAGGGCCCTTTCGGGCTCCGGAATAAGTGACCCAATTCAATCCTAGTGAACTCTGTTTGAGAGGGTTGGTGAAAGGAAATAGAATAATAAAAGGGAAATATTTAGGTGCTCCTACAAAAATATATTGCTAGTAAAAAAGATAAATTCTAAATAGAGAGTACATGAGTTGATGCGATCGTCATCTACAAATTTATTGACGTTGTAGAACATCACTAATCACGCGTGTAGATGAGTTGGGGTGTGGGTCAGACTCCTTTACTGAACGTCGGCCTGCCAACTTCAGCAGCTATGGGTTACCTAAGATCTAACTAATTTGGTCTCCTATTCCTACTAGGACCTATCTAAAAAGGGGGGGGGGGGGGGGAGGGGGGCCCACTATGCTAGGGAGGATTGACCGCTCCCCGATACCCTCCGTAAGCTCCCTTGGGGAAATTGGCAAGGCTAAGGCTATTTTGGAAATATTCGAAAAGATTGAGAACCTAATTGGCTTTAGGGGAGAATTTCGGCAAGGGTTTCTTAGGGTTAGATCTAAGACTATACTATTATTCCTTTAGTACTCCTTCGAGAGCCTAGGCTAGTGGGCCAATACCATTAGCTCGACTACCCTGAAATTTCTAAAGAAGAGTTTGTAGTTCTAAGAACCTTAAGTGCAGCTCAACCCCTTTCTTTGAAAATCTCAGAGAGAACCTCAAATTTTTCAAAAGGAAGAAGCTTGAGAATAAGAATTGTGTTTTGTGACGTGGGGTAGGGGCCTATTTATAGGTATTCGAGCAATTATGCATACTGTGCAATGCACATAATTGAATTGTGTGCAGGTTCTCCTGCGCATAATTCGGTGAAAGTCGGTCGCTTGCGCTAATTATGTCCATGCGGTCATGCGCATAATCAAATTATGTGCATGGTGGCCCGCGCATAATTCAAAACAATGGGTGGTGCACGGAAAACTAGTTCCAGTCCAATTTGGACTGATTATGCACAGGCAGACCTACATACAATCGAATTATGCGCATACCGTCATGCACATAATTTGTGACCTTCCGGGCCGAGTTGGGTCCGAATTGTGTGTTGGAAGTTCAGTGCATAATTCAATTATATGTAAGGTCTCCTGCTTATACTTCCCAAAATGAGGGTTTCTTAGATTTCAGGTTAAGGATAGACATGCAAGTATGCAGGTCAGGACATGTAAACTTACATATTTACAAGTAATATCATTTAAGTAAATATCAAAGAATAAAAAAACGAAACACCCCTTATTTGAATTCAATAAAAATAGTCTCGGATAAAAAATCTCAAAGAATAAAAAGTCAACTTTTCAGTTCAAGAATAAATTCCGATTTTTTGCAATTTAGTGAAATTTTTAACTTTCAAATGGCAAGCCTTTTTGTGAAACTTTAAAGCCCATAAATTTTATCATATTAAAGTATTGCTAAATTACTAAAGTCGGGGAAAAAAATTTCACATCTAGGCCTCCAAATGGGGAATATATTGTCAGGATTCTGGCTCGACCTTTGACTTTCAATCAACAACGCATGGGGCCTAAAATATTATAGTCAGGATGTCACATATGATCTAGAAAAGTCAAAAATGGGGTGTCTACAAATGCCCCTCTTCGGTGCATTCTTGTGGAACAAGAGTGCATCGAAGAAGTAGACACCCCTTTCATGGTGCCTTCTCATTTTTTTGAGAGATCATAAGTGTGAACCAAGGAGCTAACATGAAGTGCTTGGCTTTCTTATCTTTCGGCACAAGCTAAATAAAGAGGGATATTCGAAGGTCTTTGGTAGCAATCAAGAGGTGTATCCACAGCCACAAGTGCATATCGCATCCCATAGCATATCGCGCCATGCTACATATCGCAGTCAAATGGGGGAAATTGATGCAACCGAAGTATGGGTGGTGTCGTCGAATGTCAAGATACAATTGTAATTGATGATTGGATGGTAAAGGTTTTCTCAGATCATGTTAGACCGGGCGCATCATTGCTCGTACCAACGACACGTCAGGGGTCCCTTTCCAGTAGAGACTTGTGATTTCTCAAAGTTGGGTACACTCGGTGTTCAATTTCCCAAGAGAAAGAAAGGATTGGGGTTATGAGAGTTTGATAGGAGTTTTGGAAAAGTTAGGTTTTAACTTAAGATCAATTCGATCAAAAAACTTCGAAAAAAGTGGCTCTCGAGACGTCGCTGAGCAGATCCATCGGTACGGGGATTTAGGGACCCGACCTTTATTTGATTGTCAAGACGACACTCGATATGCAGGAATACACCTTCTAACCTTCTTGCGTATACTGCTGATTGTCTATTATGGGAGGACTATAGTAGTTGGTGATTCAGGAGAGTTGGGTTTTGAAAACGTATGATACTTAATATAATTATATATTTTTATTTGAAATATCAAGTGAGGGAAGAATGCTTACCTGAAGGAGTCCAGAGACTTGCGCGTGGTGGTGAATTTTTGCTCAGGATAGAATGACTAATATTCTTCAGTGGGGGGGCTGATATCAACTCTTGTCTTCCTTATCGTAAAGGTGGTTGATTCATCTGGAGACCGATTGTGGCAATCGAGAGGCTTTTACCGATGTCGCATGTCGCAACCGTACGAGGGGACTATGCCACAGTCGAAGCATAGGTGGTGCAACCAGAGCGATTATGAGATAATGTTAAGATAAAAAGGGGTATCGAAAGATTTTTAAGTGTGATATCAACAATGAGTGTGTCATGGTTCAGCTCAAAAAAAGTGTGTTCATCGGGGAATATTAGTTATTCTTGGAGAAAAGATTCTTTACATTGTTGTTCAGGAGTGATTCGGCAATGTCATCTTTGATAAGGTGAGTTGTATAGATGTGACACAGAGGGAGCTAGGATGATGAAAAGGGAGGTGAGAAAATGCTAGTAAATAGGTTTTGAGGAGGATTTTAATTGTTTGTTTTGTAGAGATTGAGGATTGAGGGTGTCTACACTCTCTCTCTCTCCTCCTTTTCTCCGTGCGCCCAAGGCATTGACCCCATTTGACTCCACACTCAACAACACATTCCCATGTTGACTTGTCTTTTGTGGTTTCCTAGGTCCTTAAGCCATGTGAAAGTCTAATTTCTCCAAGATCTTGTGGTGCATGCCTCTTAATGCATCTTGCACCCTAGATTTTCCTAATGTAAAATGGGTGGTGTAAGATGGGTCAAATTCAAGTGAAATAGATTAAGGGTGGGTTTAACTAGAGATTTGAAATATCCTAATTTCTAATTATAAAAATTAGGAATATTAATTACATTTGCCCTTGGGATTTTATTGAATTTACAAGGAATGCCACTCATTTTTTAAAAGCATTATTGGTCAATCTTTGACTCAACACATCTATAAATCTTGTGATAATTTCTGAAATCTAAACTGTTGGAGATGATCCTCTCATCACCGCCAATGTTCAGGCCAAATTCGGGTCAAACCTCGAGTCAAAATTTGTCTGTGCAATAATCGAGCTAATTTTGGGGTATGAGATGTGGTGTGTCTCATTAATTTTTCTAACACACCCATCTAATTAAATGGGGTGCCTTATGGGTGCCACTAGTAATAGCCATTTTCCTACTTTATTAAGGTGGGTGTTTCAGGAATTTTGGTAGACTTGGCCTCAAGTAGTCACCTAGCATAGTCAGGTCTCACCAGCGTTTAGTCAACAGTTTGACCAACACAGGGATCCAAGGACAGGTGTTTCATCCTCCCCTCCTTAAAAGGATTCTGTCCTCGAAATTGAAACTATCAAGAATGTTTCAGAAATTCCTACGATTTCCATTAGGGTCTCTGTCACAATTATAAAAGCGTCTAGCCTATCGATTTCCTCTCTAACCGTCGTCAAAATCCCCTCACTCTTACCAAGTTCAGCAACTTCTTTAGTGAGGTACCACTTATAGCTTAAGAGTCATCATTTTACATCGTTCATGTGTCGGACAGTTTCACGTCTATCGGGTGGAGTTTCTCTAAGAAGAGAAAACGCAGATTGCTAAAATATGTTTTTTTGCTAGTCAAGTTGTCGATTTGGGTTTCAAGGTGTTGGATCGACAATCTGTGTAAAGCACATTAGTGGAAGAAGAGAAGCTCTTCTTATTCTAGTTTTTTCTTTTTACGCATTAGTTCCGTCATTATTTCTAAAGTAGTCAATGTACTTCCCATATGTGAAAACACCAAAATTGTTTTTAGAGGCACGTTTGTTTTAGGGATTTTCAATCAGGTAAGAATAATAGTGACTTGGCATATGAAATAGTAAAATTTCAAGAGTTCTTACATATTACAAGTAATCAAGATGCACTAATCATTCTAGTTCAATCAAGATTTATTACAATTCTTACCTTTTTCACATAGAACTTATTCATATGAGTGGATTAACTGTTGTGTTCCGGTCACAGTCTTTTTCCTCCATGAACTGGAAGTAATATTCCCATTCGCGATGGGTTTCTAGACTAATCAATAAGTTACTTACTTTGGCACAGTTTTCTTCGATGCAAGCTAAAGGCATTGTTGCAAAATGCTCTACTATGCATCTTTCCCTTCTTATGTTATCCTTTTTCTTTTGAATGCAGGTCAACATATTTTTGTGGTCTTTAATTTGCCGTAAGTACATTTGTTTGTACCTACATAACATCTTTCTCCCTTGTTGAATTTTGTGTAGCATTTCAGGAATTCGAGTGTATGTGTCCATCTGGAAAAGAATGGTGTTTAGTGATGATTGAGGTTTTCTTTTGACTCATTGTAAGATAACTTCTAATTACATGATAGTCATAAATTTTTTTTTTACCACTATTTCAAAATTTTCATATCATTCCATTAGATTTTTCATTTAAAAGTTAACATCAAAGTTCTACAAGTCTTTCTGCTCCCATGAGCATACATCAAGATAAAACCGTCATAAAAAAAAATTCTAAGTCCTATTTCTATGGTCCCGGGGTATAAGTTTCAGTCTGCAACCTTTCTATGTCTATTGTCAGCTTCTTAAGGCTCTTTCAAGGGTTTTCAAATGTTTCATGCCTTCCTTAAAGTTTACTTCTATGCACTTCAACTCTGCCTAGAGTCAAGCTCTCATCTCCTTATCTGCTCGAAGTACACTCAACAATTCTTTAGTGGTAGTCTCTTCTAGCAGTCTTCAAGTACATTTTCACGCAAGATCTCCCAATTATGTTCAAACGAGCTCTTTAGGGAAGTAAATTATTCTAGTAATGTCTCGCCATTTGCTTCCATGTGTAAAGGGATCCGTATACTGGGTTCATCTGAAATAAGGTCAAGTTTCTATAGTAAGAAATCGAGTAAAAAAAATGTGTACCAAATTTTCAAGTTTTTGGTTTTCTTCATAACCAAGGTTTTCAAGGTAAAAGTTTGTAGGTGTAAATCGCAGACCAAATCGAGATAGACATGTGGGTGATAAATACAAAAATAAGATACTACGCTCAATCATATGAGAAAATGAGGATGACCAAATTTCAAAAGATATTTTACCCCAAAATATCTAAAATATTCATTCACAACTTTTTCACAAATTTTCCCACAATGTTTACATTTGCCTTTCAAACTACTAAGTACCCAAGTTTTTAAACAAGACCAAAATAAAATGTCAACCACAATGTTTTCAATTTTCTAAAATAATTGCCTTTGCCGTAAAACAGATGGCAAGGCATATAACGAAATACCATAAAAAGAATTTGTTTAAGGAGAGTTTTGCTTTCCAAATTACTTTTAATTCCTCATTCTCTTTAAGTAGTTTTCGGTCCTTAGTAGTTCTTCAGAAGTCTCTCTTATCTTACGCTCAATTTGCAAAATTCGGGTTCCAGTTGCCCCAATGTCTTGAATGTAATCTTTGATCATTAGGAAGATGACTTTATGATCCTCCTTTTTCATGTCATGGCGTTTCACATGACATCGGTGAGAAAGGCTTCAAGTTCAATTTCTCTCTAAGGTCAGTTTTCTCTCAAAGAGTTCAGATCCTAATTTCTTCATCTTAGCTTTTAGGGTCGCACGTTTCTTTTTCAATTCTTCCGGCATGGTTTTCTAAAAGTTTTCATCAGATAAGTGAAAGGTTATGATCAAGATTATGTTGTCGATAGGTGTGATTGGTCTCCTTTTCAAGTTTTGTAGGAGGGTATGTTGGTTGACTAACCTTGACAGTTATCGCCTACGGCTTAAATCCTAAAGATTTTTCCTTAGGGTAATATTTGTTTGTCGGCAGGCAATGGTTTTCGTTTATCAATGAGTTGAGAAAATCTTATTAATTAAAACCTCTCGAGTAGGTGGTCAATCGGTGAATTTTATTTATTACGTCAAATTGACCCAAAGCGGTAAATGTCCATCAATCAATCAATCTATAACACCGTTTATGATGATATCAAACGATCTAATCACACCTATCAAGCATGCATAATGCAAATATAAACAAAATCAATACCAAAATCATATCATATCCAGAAAAATCGAGCTATATCCGGAGAAGTGTTGCAAGGAAAAGATCATGACTATAGTAATCTATCAAAACCACATCATATAACATGTGTTGTAAAAGTTCGATCATTATCAAGCAAACGGAGGGAGCCAAATTCTATTCAGAAGTCATGTAATCAAATTCATATCATGTAACCAAATTCATATTCAAAACAAATTTGGAGTCAAGATCAAGCAAGCGGGATCACATTCGAGCAATCATATCCAAATAATCAAAGATGTATTCAGGTGATCATATGCATAAGTCAAGACATATATTCAAGCAAGCAAGCTATACTCAAACTATCTATTCAAGTAGTCAGAATTTCATAACTAAAATTTCAAGTAATTCGGGTACCTTCAAATAGATGAGGGTAGTTCGTTCGCATCTTAAATTCCAATTCCCAGGTAGCGCTTTCAACGTCCTGGTTCCTTCAAAGTACTTTTACTAGGGGGATAGTTTTAAAACGTGACAGAATTATGTTCTATCTTAACTTATTGAAAGCGCACAATGGAAATCATAGCATTAGCAATAAGATCGTTCCCACGAGGAAGGTTAAAAATCTTAAAAACTATTATTTGCCTTTAAAGAATAAAGAATGGTTTAATTAAACTAAAGTGCAAGAAAAATAAATCCAAATCTTAAAACTTATGGATCCTGGTCGTCAATCAATTTCCTTTGGTTCTCAGATATTTACAAATATGAAAATACCATTACTATATCTTGGTCTTCCAAAATTTAGGCGTAAATCAAAAACTAGAATTCTTCAATATAAATTTATACTAATCTGCAACTTTCCAGAAATTTGGTCGTCAATCAAACACTAAAAAATTGAAAATGTAAAAGAAAATATCATTACACTAATCTTTCAAACTCAAGACTTTAGTCGTCAATTAAAATCAAGAACTATCAGATGTTTACAAAGCAGTAAATGAAAGTAGTAAATCTAAACTAGAAAGCAATAAAAAGATCTTTTATCTCTCTGTCATAGGCGTCAATTGCTCCTGAGAAACTACAGATACTCTACTCTAATCTTTCAGCTCTCGATCACATGCATCAATTGGTCTCGAGAAACCTTCGATATCTAAACTAAACTACTCTTAGGGTCTTTAGGAAACCCAACTTCAGTCATCAATTGATACTGAGAATTCCTTCGATAAATTTTTCTTCTTTTCCAAGCCCTCTTATTTATAGATCATAAGATGTCGGTTTACATTATTCAAGTCCTAATAAAAGAAAACTACTAAAAACAAAAGTTTCTTAAGTTTATAAAACTTCTAATCCTATCTTCCTTGCTTTAGATGATAGATGCGCGTAAGACTTTTCTCCTTGATTTCAGTAGTAGATCTTCAAAAATCTTTCATCAATCTTCTCATATCCGTGGGATAGCAGACTTCTAATTCAAGTGATCTTCTAATTTTGTGTAGGGCGGTGCAATCTTTACGTGATCAGTAGCAGAGGTTTGAGCTTCAATATGTACAATTGTAACTACGATTGCGTCTTCTTTTAGTATGATTCCTTCAGCACGATCGATCGTATCTTCAAAAACGATTTCTCCAGTCTCTTACTTCTATAGGATCGTAAAGACGATTCTTTCCTTCTTCAACTTTTCAAGATTTCTCTTATGACTCCTCGTGACTTCTCTTTCTTTCGTCTTACAGACCGGTCTCGAGTACGATTGGGATCTCATTTTCGAGCAATATTCTTACTGTTATTAGATTTCATTTTAGCAAATATTAACACTTTGGTTCTTTTTTGCAAGATGTTCTAAATATCTGCACAATATTATATCATTAATAGAAAACTAAGGTCTAGCATCGCTAAGTTAAGAGTGATAAAATGGTAAATTCTATGACTAATCACAATCTCAAACTTACGTTTTGCTAGTCCCTAGCAAACAAGGAAAGATAAACTAATCTAAAAATTTAAATGTCACATTCATAGGAAGCGATTGCACTTAACAAATGCAACAAACCTTTAAACCCCTAGGTGATCCCTAGTGGAGGAGTTGCATCTCTTGAAGGTTTTTAGTGAAGTTACCTACAAACTTCGAAATATTTTTGGGTTTTTCAAAAATTTTCAAATAAAAATAAAACCTAAAACAGGTCTAACTAATTAATAGCTAACATTACATATTTATTTAAAATTTTCAAAAATATGATTCCATCAGTCACGACTTCACATCCAAGCAGTTATCCTTGATCAAATATTCAATAATTTCAATCCATATTAAGCGTGGAGTGTGTGCACATCAATAAAAAATTCATTCATTATAAATTTTTCTAAACTACAGATTTAGAAAACATCTTCATCTAAATTCTCACTGTTGGCATACTCTCAAAAAGAATATCGAAATTATTGGGTTCTCTCACAATGATATATCAAGAATAATTTTAAGGATTGATGACAAAAAGATAAATCTCATGGAAAAGATAATCAATTCTATTCATATGTTTCTCTGATTCTTGATAGTATTTATCATACACATCTCTACTGGGCTCATGCTTTTATAAATCATAAATAAATAAGTGCTTTAGTTGGCTTGTAATGGGGCTATGGTTTAAAAGGTTCCAAAGAGAGGTAAAAGGATTCAAAATTTCTGAGAATTCAGCTCATCTCTCACCTATCTTCTTCTTCTTCTTTTACTTCAGTAAGCATCTAAAAAATTGGATAACCTCTTCCCATTATTATTTTTTCAATAAATCCCTTTTTCTTTTGATTTCTCTAAATGGAGTCGCCACTCAGATCTTTTGGTATCCCAGGATATCCAAAATCAACATCGTGTGCACCGAAGTGCTAGATTTGACTCTGAATTACCAGTCAACGCTAAAGCCTCTAGGCAAGGACTTCGGTTATCAATCGGGAAGGTGTTAGGCACCCGATTGACCCACTCAAAAGTAGTCTTTACTATGGCCAAGTGTCTATAAAAAATATAAAGTGAGCGGCACTTCCTCTTGCCCGAAGGCACACCAATCCTATTGGGCTCTCCGCAAGCACCAAAATTTTGGCGGCGTAACGGCCCAAAAAAAAGAAGATAGAGGAAAAGCACAAAAAAGAAGGTAGAGGAATAGAGGTAAGAACCAGAGCTCTCAGGCCCTTGTAGCACCGCCGTAGATCTTTGCGTCGTTACTAACTCCGGTGATCTTCCGAAAGTGAATGGGTTAGAGCAAGGTTCTAACTAACTGAGGCTTAGGAAGATATGAGCTAGGAGAGTGAGGAGATAAGGCTTAGATGGATTAATGGTGCAAGGTGTAATGGTGTAAGGGAGAGGATGGATTTTCAAGGCTTGAAAGGCAAAAGGCTTGAGAGGGGGGGGGGGGGGGGGGGGGGGGGCTCTCTATTTGTAGAGAAAGGGAGGATTAAGAGATGGTTTAAGCTCTAATTGGGTTAGCAATTAGGTAATGCCAAATCTAAGGTTTTTAAGGATTTTGGGAGCTTTGAGAGGTGTGAATTGGATTTAATGGTAGATGATAGGGTGATGGGTTGGATGGTAAAGGAGTGAAATTGAAAGTAGGGAGGAGCACAATAGTCCTAAAAAAATACACCTTGATCTCTGGGATGGTTCACAAGTCAAACCCCAATTCTAAAATCTACAATTTTTCACAAAATAAAGATTTTAAGCTATGCGTACATAGTATGTACGCATAGCTTAGGAACAGTATTTTTCATAAAACTGAGAAGTTCAGAGCCAATTTTGAGGGCCTAGTTCTAAAGCAAAATGCCAAATTGGTCATGCGTACATAGCATGTACACGTGTAATTTTTTGTATGTTTTAAATCGTCATAACTTTTTATATACAACTCGGAATTAGACGATTCTTAGCTCGTTGGAAAGCTGGGAACCTCCTCTTTCCAATGGTATATGTCACATCTCTTGTAGATGACTATATAAGCTTTAGTACTCCTCTTTTAATCAATTATTTTGGCTAGTTCAAATCGGGTTCTATGGGTCTAGTTTGGGTTCTCTAAGGGTTTGGGTTGATTCCTAAGGGTCCGAGAAGGGATTTAAAGGTTTGGATTAAGTTCTAAGGTTCAAGAGGTACTTTTGGAAGCTCGAGAGTACACCTTTCTCGAAGTACGTATCGATCAAGCCTTGGGCCAAATTTGGATGTCTACAATTTTGAAGCTTTTTGCTTCTCTTTTTCTCTATAGTTTTCTTTTTTTCTCTCATATTTTCAGAAAAAAAAAATTTCTTTATCAGCTGTACCCATTTTGCATTCCCCTTATCTATTTTTGCATACTCCTTCCACTCCCCTATTTCTCCCTCTATTCTAAATTCTCAGAATCACAAGGGTAAAAAGATCAAAAGCTTTGGGTAATACATATGGTTAAGGGTTTATAAGATTTCGGTACAAAGAAATTCAGTTTAGGCTCTAATATGGGTTCAAGGGGTAAATATATTTCAGGATTTTAACTTTTTAGCTCAAACGAATAAAAAATAGCCTTTAATCATTTTCACGATTTACTAACGGGAATGCCATATTGTTCTGATGCATATTCTAAACAGTTTTAGAAAAACAAGTCAACATAATCATAGAATATTTTATTCAAATATAAACAGCAAAGATATTTCATTAAAGCACAGTCAAGAAGTTCAAGAAAATTTGAATTCGAACAGAATAACAATCTCTCTCAAAGAAAGGAAATAAGTCCAATTACTCACTGGTTATACGATTCTAAAACTATAGTCTAAATATTACAGTTTAAATCAAAGTATAGTTTCAAACATTCAGTTATGATACAGTGTACAAAAAGGGCTAGACATAAATATTAACTGTCTCTATTATTTGATGTTTGAACTTCTACTAGGATGATGGTAAAGCTTATGGAATCGTACTCTATCTAATCATAACTCTCATATAATGGTTAACAGGAAAATAAAAAATTTAAAACTAAACTAACCTAAAAATCTAAAGGCGAAAATGAATATGATTTTTTTTTTTAATTCAAAAGAAAGTACATACATACACAGTGTGTGTGTACCCCCAAACTTGAATAGGAAAATGTCCTCAGTGATCATGGAAACAAGGGATACCAAAAATTTAATGCACATCTTCAGGAGAGCAACCTGAATGAGAATCACGAGTGCTACAATTGGAGCAGTGGCAGAGTATAAATGCTCCACAACTATTTTTGTTGCCAGGGCTGGTACGAAGGTTGATAGAAGAAATTCCTAGGATGAAAAAAAGAGTCCTCGATACACTACCTACTATACATGAATGCCGAGAATTGGCTGAAAATCTTAAGCAACAAGCCCAAAGAGATCACCAAGCTCAGTGGAGAGCCGAAACAACAAATGAAGTGCATAAGGCAACTTCTCCCCTCCATAATCAAATTGCACAACTACAAGAGCAAAACAAGGTGTTGGAGGAAAGGCAACATATATGGGAGCTAGAGAAGAAGTATGAGGAGGTGACAGCACATCTAAAAGATAAGATCGGATCCTTATTCGCAGATCTTAATGAGAGGGAAATTGCTCATTTGGAATATCATCATACGCTCAACGTCAAGCTGGATGAGAAGACCCATCAGCTAACATTAGCAGAAGGGAAGCTACTGAATCTTCAAGAAGACAAAGACTCCTTAGTTCAGATCTATGAAAGTCGGAAGAAACAGATACAATTGATCACTGACAATAGCATCATCACAGCAAACAGATTAAAAGAGGAAGCAGAAAAGCTAAGAGTCGAAGCTAAAGAAAAGTTTACCATGACTTACAAACTGAAGGATGATTTAAAAGAAAAAGAAATAGTTGAAGATGAGATGAAGGCTCTGACTGAAAGATATAGTGCATTGATTACCGAGAAAGAGAGTGTCGATGCTCTCTACAAGGAAGTTGGACCTGAGCTATACGAGGACCCTGCGTCAGAAGATGATGAGACTACCGCAGCCTCAACAGATATTGTCTCCAATTCGAAAGAAGGATTCTCATACCACTCTACCCCAGCTACACCTTTAGCATCACCCCCGGCTACTTCCTTATCAGGACTGTTAAAAGCTCCACCAGCTGCAATTGTCCCGTACCCGTCATCACCTAAACTGATGAGTCATTGATGGTCCTTTTTAGGGATGATTCTACATTTAATAAACCAGTAAAGCCCCCCTATTGGAGTTCCAATAGTAGGTTCTATCTCTGTGGTATGAACAGCAAGAGTCTGCTCTGCAGTTGATATGATCGTTGGTGGAGGAATAGCCTCGGCAGGTATAGGAACAGGGCTAGAAGTAGGCACCTCAGGGAAATGTTGTTCAATAGGTAGAGGGAGAATTTCCTCTGCTTCAGATACAATTGGGTTCACAAGTTCTGCCTCATAAATAATTGGCGGTGTTTCTGCCATAGGTAAAGAAGGCATGGAGGGCCCTGTTGATGAGTCCAAGGTTGCATCATAGAGAGTGATGTGCTCTTGGGCGGCTTTTGATACAACTATCATCTCAGACTCAACAGGTGAGGGGAAAGTTGGAGAACTAGGCCTCTGTTCTTCTTGCGGGTGAGTAGAAGTACTCACTCCTTCATCTGCCACTGGTTCAAGAGGATCAACCATATCATTCATTTTCTATCCCAGGTGTGTCCTGGTCTTCAGCAATAACTTAATCGATCGGGAAAGGCGCGGAAGAGGCTCTGCCTGTGGAAAAAGCGGTAGCCATCTTTTTTCTATTTGCTGGATTCAAAGTCCTTTTGTAGGCTACATCAGTGAGATCTTCATTTCTCTTTTTAAGGACTTTTGCATTCGGTTCTAATTGATAACCCAAATTCATGAGAATGCCCACAAAAGGAAGGTCCAGTTTATACTTCTCATATTTTGATCTGTTTACTTTCTTCCTTATTACGTCCATTACCTCCAAGAGGTAAGATGGAACATCAAACCAGATACGATTGGCCATATGATACAGGGCCTTGACAAAAAGGACTCTTCTTTCATGACAAGTGGGATGGATAGTCTTATAGATTAAGACATCCATAAAATGAAGCGACAAATTGTGCTTCTCCAAGTCTTTTCGCATAAATTTTAACTCACCCTTTTGAGGCCGACCTAAGAGTTATGTGGCCATCTAAACAAAATCCGGAAATACTGGAGGAGGTGATCTTAACATATCAGCTTCTAAAGTTTCAGGGGACATTTTTGGTCTCTCTAAAGGCACATGTAGAGCACTAGCGGTCATATTCCTTGTCAACTGAATAGTCATCCCATCTACGATTGTAGAAAGCATTGGGGTTTGACCTTTGATGCTATTAGTCATCTTTTTATAAAACAATTTCACTAGTCTAGGATAGACTGACTCTAGAAAATAGTTTAGCCTTTCATCCTTAAAGTATTTGATCGCGCCCCTACTAATATCCACATTTTTCCAAAAGGCAAAATCCATTGCGACCTCAGTCCCCACAATATGATGTTTCATTGTGGAAGGGGGCTGGTCTAACAATTTTTCAGCGGATGCTGGCCTTTTGCTTTTATCTGCATTTGTGCCCTCTTTGGGGGTAGATACAATTTCTTCTTCGATATCCATTCTTTCCTCTAATGGTTCTCTAAAAACTACCCCAAAAGCTGCTGCAGTAGCCATGTATCATGCTTATGGGGTGGGGAATGATCAGAACCGTTACCTTCATTTTCTTTTTTGTTCCTTTTCCTTTCTATTTTGGTTCTCGGCATGCTCTTTTCTTTATCCTGAAAAATAAATACAACGGTTAGCAATCCGAGATATCTATCCTATGCTTCTCAAATTTCAATATGTATGAAAATGAATCGAAACCTAGAATTGAATCCAACCGATTTAAAATAAGGTTTAATATGTTACATACTCGTTAATGTTCCAAACCCTGATCTCTGTGCCAGACGATGAATCATCAAGAGAAGTTCGAAGAAGAGGGAAAAGTGCAAGGTATTTATAGACATAAAAAAAAACAGTTGGATGAGGCACAGGAAGTTTTGAAAATGGAGAGAAAATGAGGAAAGGTAGCTGGAGAGTTCGAGAATGGGACCGGGGTATCCTCTCTTGAATAAGTAGACCCTAATTTCAGTGATGACCTGATGAATTGGTCATCACACATATGTGTTGACTCTAGCTTTTCAGCTCTCAATAGATCGAACTCTCGTACGAGCCAAATCGTAATCACTATGATTTTCTCTCTAGAAAGGTTACGGGCGCTCAGAATTCCATTGATCGCTCATAATAATATACAATGGAGGACACATTATGATCAGTCGTGTTTAACTACGATTTGAATCGGAATGTATTTCACAAAAGTTTCAAAATAAGAAAATAAATAGTTTACATAATTTACAAAGGGTGCTACGGATGAGTCGGTAGCTTGACAGGTCTTTGAGGAGCTCAATTTGGATTAGTGAGAGTAGATGTCTCTCCCAGGAATACTTGTCCTCTTGGATTATTAACTGGCTATGCAGGCAATTGGCCACTTTCTCTTTTTGCCCTATGCGAAGCTAATTGGCCAATTTGGCCCTCCAACTTCGTGATGGAATGAGTATGCGAATGTAATACTTGAGAAAACTGAGCAAGTTGTGTTAAGTCTTTTGAATGTTGATGCAACTATTGTTGTAGATCCCGAAGGATCTGGACAACTATAGCATCAGGTACATTACTCTGTGGACCAAACTGTGGTTGCGCAGTTTGCATTGGTGGTCTCTGGTGGAAAACTTGGGCAGGGGGATATCATGGTTGTACAGCTGTTGGTACAAGTTGTGCCCCACTCATGGAGCCATAATTAAATCTTGGGTGGTTTCTCCATGTTGGGTTAAATTTATTCCCGTAATCTCCCCTTTGAAATGCCATAACTTGTTCTTTTTTCACTGCATCCGGGTACAATGGCGCAGCTGGGCACTCGACTATAACATGGGTTAAGCTCTGGCAAATTTCACAAGCTATTAAAGGTCTTTTCAGGGTGCTAGGTTTAGCAGTCATTAATGTTGCAAATTTCTATTCTAGGGTTGCGACCTTGGCATCAATGTCATCCTCCTTCTTTACTTTGTCTTTACTGACATCATAAAGACCACACCTAGCAAGAGGAGTGTGGCGAATCACATCCAGATCAGATCTAAGTAAGGTCTGTTTCTGCTTTGAATTGTCGGCTAGTTTCTCAAACAAATTCCAAGATTGTTGGCCATTCTGAGCCATGAAGGCTCCTCCGCTTACGATATCAATCATAGACTAATTGGTCTCGGCCAATCTTTGATAGAAACTTTGCGCAATAGACTAGTTCGACACATCATGATGAGGAAATTTTCTTAATAAATCCTTTATGCGTTCCCATCTCTCATGAAATAATTCTCCAGGTAATTGCGTGGAGTCTTGAATTGTTTGGCAAAATTGATTAGTCTTACCAATCAGAAAGTACTCGCCCAAGAATTTGGGCTGCAATCCTTCCCAAGTGATAATACTTCTAGCGGGCAATGAGATTAACCATGCTTTCTCTCTATCCTTGAGAGAAAAAGGGAACAATCGTAATTTAATGGCCTCATCATTAGTTGCTGACAATTGTAACGTGGTGCAAAGTTCTATAAAATCCCTTAGGTGTTGATAGGGATCCTCTCAATCAAACCCATGAAAAGTAGGTAAAGCTTGAAGTATATTAAGCTTGATCTCGTAGCTTTGACCAGACGCCGCCTCTGATACAATTATACAAGAGGGCACAGTCAGAGTGACTAAGCTAAAAGGTGCCTGAATAGGGTGATCATCGGCCATTGTTTGGGATTCTCCTCCCGAAGATTGGCTAGATGCTAAGTTACGCAAGAGTGTCTTTTCGATTTATGGATCACACTCAAAGAATTCTAAATTTCGAGATCGAGTGTGATGCATACACCATAAAAATATATATGTTTATATATTTTTTTTATTTGATTTTTATTTTAGAAAGCAGGGAGAGAAAATAAATCTGAGCCTCTAGCTTCTATTGTCAGAAGAGGTTTCAAAACCTTTAATCAGCTGCCCCAAATAAACCTACAAAAGATAAAGAAGCAATAAAAAAAATAGAAAAGAAGAAAGGTTTGAAAGACAAATATTAGTTTTTAAAATTTTGCCGCTTCCCCAGCAGTGACGCCAAAAACTTTGACAGCTCTATGAATTACGTTCTGTCTTAACCTATTGAAAGCGCACAATGGAAAATTGTAGCACTAGCAATAGGATCATTCTCACGAGAAGGTCGAAAATCTTAAAAAATATTATTTGCCTTTAAAGAATAAAGAATGGTTTAATTAAACTAAAGTGCTAAAAAAATAAATCTAAATCTTCAAACTTCTGGATCCTGGAAGTCAATCAGTTTTCTTTAGTTCTCGGATATTTAAGAAAATTAAAATATCGTTGCACTATATCTCATCTTCGAGAATTTGGGCGTTAATCAAAACCTAGAATTCTTCAATATAGATTTATACTAATCTACAACTTCCCATATATTTGGTCGTCAATCAAACACTAAAAAATTGAAGATGGAAAAGAAAATACCATTACACTAATCTTTCAAATTTAAGACTTTAGGCATCAATTAAAATAAAAAACTATCAGATGTTTACAGAGTAGTAAATGAAAGCAGTAAATCTAAATTAGAAAGCAATAAAAAGATCTTTCATCTCTCCGTCATAGGCATCAATTACTTCTGAGAAACTACGGATACTCTACTCTAATCTTTCAGCTCGCTCCCATTCATAGGCATCAATTGCTCTCGAGAAACCTTGGACATCTAAACTAAACTACTCTAGGGGTGATCTTCAGGAAACCCAACCTCAGTCGTCAATTAATGCTGAGAATTCCTTCGATAAGTATTTCTTCTATGTCGAGCCCTCTTATTTATAGATCATAAGGGATCGGTTTACATTATTCAATTCCTAATAAAATAAAATTACTGAAAACAAAAGCTTCCTAAGGTTACAAAACTTCTAATCCTATCTTCCTTGCTTTAGCTGGTAGACGCGTGCAAGACTTTTCTCCTTGATTTTAGTAGTAGAAATCTTCATAATTCTTTCACCAATCCTCTCAGATCCGTGGGATAGCAGACTTCTAATTCAAGTGATCTTCTAATTCTTTGCATGGCGGTGCAATCTTCATATGATTAGCAACAGAGGTTTGAGCTTTAATATGTACAATCGTAAGTATGATTGTGTCTTCTTTTAGTACAATTTCTTTAGCACAATTGATTGTATCTTCAAATACGATTTCTCCAGTCTCTTACTTCTGTAGGATCGTAAATACAATTCTTTCTTTCTTCAGCTTTTCACGATTTCTCTTACGACTCCTTGTGACTTCTCTTTCTTTCGTCTTACAGACTGGTCTCGAGTACGATTGGGATCGCATTTTTGAGCGATCATATTCTTATTGCTATTAGAGTTCATTTTGGTAAAGATTAACACTTTTGTTCTTTTCTGCAATCTGTTTTAAATATATGCACATCATCATATCATTAGTAGCAAATTAAGGTCTAGCATCACTAAGTTAAGGGTGATAAAATGGTAAATTTTGTGATTGATCAAAACACAGTTATTGTTCTTTCTGATCCAGAATTTGCACGGGTCTCTCTGTATATGTCAGATCTTCTCGAAGTTCGCCAACTTCCTCCGAAAACAAGTGACTCAAATCTGGAATATATCGTCACAGTGTAAATACATGGAATACATTATGTACTCATGTCATTTCTTCAGGGAGTTGTAATCGGTACACTATGATTCCAATCTTTTCAATTATCGGATAAGGTTCAATATAACGGAATTTCAGCTTGCCTTGTTTACTGAACCAAATCATGCCTTTCATCGGGATACTCTAATAAAAGCCTTCTCTCCAACTTCAAATTCCAGTCTTCGTCTCTTCTTATCGGCAAAATTCTTCTATTGATCCTATGCAGCTATCAATCGAGATCGAATCAGTTTAATCTTCTCCATAGTGATTTGGACCAATTCAGGGCTAAGTATTTGTCTTTCACCAACTTCACTCCAACACAGGGGAGATCGATAAGGTCTTCTATACAGGGCTTCATATGGTGCCATTTTAATGCTATTTTGATAGTTGTTGTTGTAGGCAAACTCGCACAAAGACAAGTATTGGTCCCAAGTTCCTTGAAAGTCGAGAGCATAGGCTCTCAGCATATCTTCTAGGATTTGAATTGTCCGTTCGAATTGTCCATCAATCTGGGGATGGTAAGTTGTACTCATCTTAATCTTGGTTCTCAGGGATTTCTAAAATGATCGCCAAAACTCTGAGGTAAAATGGGAATCTCGGTCCGATACAATGGACAAAGGAATGCCATGAAGTCATAAGATTTTGGAAACATACAATCTGACTAATTGCTTAAGCGGAGCAGTTTGCTTCGTAGCCAAGAAATGTGCCGATTTTGTCAGGCGATCCTCAATTACCTAGATCTTATCATAACCTTTACTGGTCGTAGGGAGTCCTGACACAAAGTCCATAGTGATGTGCTCCCACTTCCACTGGGGGATATCTAACGGCTGTAAAGTTCCTGCAGGTCTCTGATGTTCTGCCTTCACTCGCTGACACACCAAGCATCGATGAATGAATTCAACGTCTTTCTTCATTCATGACCACCAATAGTTTCTTCTCAAGTCATGATACATCTTCGTACCTCCTGGGTGAATGACCTACTTCGAATGATGTGCTTCTGTCAAGATTTCCTTTCTTAACTCATTATTATTTAGAACACACAATCTCCTTCGAAAACATAGAGCTTTGTCGGAAGATATAGAAAAGTCAGGGAGTGTGCCATCATTAACCTTCTGTCGGTAGGTCTCTAATTGAGGATCTAAGTGTTGCACTTTGATCACCTTATTTCTGTTCAAAGGCTTTAACTTCAAACTAGCTACTATAAGCTTCAGAATAGTACAATTCAAGGGTGTCATACTATAAGTCATATGAGCAAGTGTGGAGACATGCTCAGCTTTCCTGCTCAGGGCATCAGTAACTAAATTTGCTTTCCCCTCGTGATACCGTATCACACAATTGAAGTCCTTCAAGGTTTCCATCTAACGTCTCTGCCACAAATTCCACTCCTTCTGAGTGAAAAGGTGCTTCAAACTCTTATAGTCGCTTCAAACTCTTATAGTCGGTTAAGATGACCAACTTTTCACCATATAGGTAATGTCGCCATATCTTCAAGGCAAACACGACTGCAGCCAATTCTAAATCGTGCATTGGATAGTTCCTTTCATGGTCTTTTAGTTGTCATGATGCATAAGCAATCATTTTACCCTTCTGCATCAATGAGCAACCCAGTCCTAGCTTGGATTCATCGCAATAGACTTCATAACCATCACTTCGAGAAGGAAGGGCCAAGATTGGTGTAGTAGTCAATCGTTTCTTCAACTCTTGAAAACTATGCTCGCGAGTAGGGGTCCATTCAGACTTGGTCTTCTGTCAGTTTCGTGAGCGGTTTCGCCAACTTATAAAACCCTTTCACGAATCGACGATAATAACCAACCTGTCCGAGGAAACTATGTACCTCAATCACACTGGTCAGTCTCTTCCAACTCATTATGGCTTTGATCCTAGCGGGATCAACGGAAACTCCATCTCCGGACACTAGATGTCCTAAGAAGGCAACTTTCTTAACAAGAACTCGCATTTCGAGAATTTTGTATACAACTGATGCTCTCAAAGAGTCACAAGAGTAATTCTTAGGTGTTTCTCATGTTCTTCTGGGTTCAGTGAGTATATCAGAATAACGTTGATGAAGACCACGACGAACTTATCAAGGTAAGGCTTGAAAATCTGATTCATGAGGTCCATAAATGTTGCCGGGGCATTCGCCAAACCAAAGGGCATAACAGTAAACTCGTAGTGATCATATCAAGTTCTGAAGGCAGTCTTCAGAATATCTTCTTCATGAACTTGTAACCGATGATAGCCAGTACGCAAGTCAATCTTGGAAAAGAATAGAGCGGCTTACAGTTGATCAAACAAGTCATCAATCTTGGAAAAGACTCGAGTGGCTTGCAGTTGTCCAGCCTAAGAACATCCACGATGTTCGTAGCTTCCATGGATTGGCTACATTTTATCATCACTTCATTCAAAGCTTCAGCACCATTATGGCTCCCATCACCGATTGTATGAAGAAAGGGGAGTTTCAAAGGAGCAAAGCCACGACGAAGGTCTTTGCCAAGATCAAGGAGAAATGACTAGTGCACCCGTCATGCGCATACTGAACCTTTCTAAAGTCTTTGAGGTCACATGTGATGCGCCAGTGTAGGTATAGGCAGAGTGCTTAGCCAAGAAGGCCACCATGTGGCCTACTTTAGTGAAAAACTTAATGAGGCAAAGCAAAAATACTCTACCATGATAAAGAGTTCTCTGCGGTTATCAAATCTCTTTGGTATTATAAGCATTACCTTAGACCGCAAGAATTTATATTGTTTTTCAACCATGAAGCCTTACGCTTCCTTACTTCCCAAAAGAAGATGAACCCGAGGCACACAACATGGGTCGAATACCTTCAAGGGTTCATATTCGTGTTGAAGCACCTGAGAACAAAGCGGCTGATGCGCTTAGTCGTCGGATAGCGACTTACAAACTATGAGCACCGAAGTCATGGGATTTGAGTAATTGGTCCAAGACTATCCCGAGTGCCCACATTTTGGGGTAGAGTACGTTGCTCTCCTTAATAATTCGCCCAGCACTAACTCCAAAAATCACGTATCATGACCCCGGACGCTTATTACAATAATAAGTGGGCATACATATCTTACTAGATCATGCATAAAACTAGGCTCCCAAAAATCGTGAACAAATTTTCTCCTTATAGAAAATGCAACATCATACTTTTTTAATTTTAGGCCCAAGATACTAAGTTCGGGTTCGGATTGAATTGGGTTAGGGATTGTGCATTGGGGCACACATGCTACGAAAATAAAGGTGGGTCTAAGGCAATGTTACACGGGTCAAAGGTTTGAGTAAGGGAAAACCAGTCAAATGGTCGCCTTCTCGTCAAAGGTCAACGATTCAACGCTAGAAAAAAAATCAGGCCATAATAGTATTTCACTCCAATCTTCTACACAATGGATCTTGAGACCATGAGCTTATCATCGTACGGTCATTTTTTCATTCCACATAGCACAGATCATAAAAATTATAACCCTAAAATCATGTTTGAGTGTGATGTGTGCCATCTGAGTTTAGGGTCATTTTTAGGGATATTCGTATATGTGTCGTGTGAAATCCAAAATTTGTTGTCTAATGGTACGCCCATGGTCAAGATCCATTGTGTGAAAGATTGGGGTGAAAAACAATCTCAATTGTCTAATGTGGGCATGAATAGAGGCACCCAATATAAACTAAAATTTAAATAAGACACTTCCTGCTGTCACATGATGAAATACATATCAATCTTGTCTCGCTAAGCCTCAAGATGCGAGAGTTGAGGCATATCGGAGACGTCTCGAATGAGGCTAAATTTAAAACCATCGTGTTGAATTGTTATATTTCTCAAAAAGGGAGGGAAATTTTGGTATTTTGACTAAATTAACCTACTTGGTTGAGTGAATTGTATCCTTGGGTTACCCAAGTTGTGGTAGGGACTCCAATGCACAAGACATACAAAATGTTTGGATGAATCTCAAATAACCAAAAATAAGGGGACCTGCATAAATATCAGATAAGCATAGGGACTGTAGTGCAATTAACCCTAGGTAAAAAAGGCTTATTCCCTGTACTTTGGGTTGTTTTAAAACTTAAATCAAAGCTCTTTTCTTGTCAGCTTTATCATTTTTCATGTCACCTCAAGTCACCGTTTTTACATCAAATTATTTTAACGTGAAAATAAACATTAAACTCAAATATTAAAATACTTTTAATTATTTTTAAATAATAAAAAATAGACATTACTCAAGAATATGGGAGATTTCCGAGAAAAATCCCTTGATACCTTGAATTATCTCTTACAGACGCCCTTAGTTAAAAGTACCACAAGAGGGTCCCTTTTGAAGTTATGGATGAAATACCCTTCATACAAAAGGGGTTTAAAGCCTCTTTCCAATTCTTTTCCCTTTCTTTCTTTCCTTCTCTCCCTCCTGTTCTCCTTCTTTCTGGACGCTCGTCGTTGACATCCACCCCTTTGCAATCGTTCCTCTAAGTGCAAGGTTGTAGTTCTCTCTCTCTCCCTCTCTCCCTCTCTCTCTCTCTCTCTCTTTCTTTTTTCTCTCTTCGCACACTAGGTAAAAATTGTTTAGGAAAGTAAAACTAGGGTTGTGATTTAATGTTGTACTAGGGTGATGCAAATGGCACTAGGGTGATGCAAATTGAATGTTGAGTGTTCCACAATGCATTGTGAGTTGGCAACACATACTCGCAGTGAAGTTGGAGATCACCTAGTGCAATCGGCGTTAATCACTGCTCTAGGGCGATACAAAATACACTAGGTTGATCCAAACTGCACTAGGGTGATGCAAACTGAATGTTGAGTATTTTACAATGTATTGTGAGTTGAAAACACATACTCACAGTGCAGTTAGAGATCACCTAGTGCAGTCTGCGCTAATCACTGCTCTAGGGTGATGCAAATTGCACTAGGGTGGTCCAAACTGCACTAGGGTGATGCAAACTGAATGTTGAGTATTCCACAATGCATTGTGAGTTAAAAAATTAGACTATAAAGACCCAAAATACGATTAGAGATCACACAATGCAGTCTGAGTTAAAATAACTGCACTTTGAGTTCACTAGTGCAGTATGAGTTAAAACAACTGCACTATGAAGTTTGAAACTTACATTTGAGAACACGGTGTATTGTGGGTTGAAAGAACTCAACTAGGTATCCTTGAACTAGACTTGGAGATCACATAGTACATTATGACTATCTACTCAATTCAAAAAATAAGATTTTAGTATTAAACGAGATTGATGAAAGAGTGTTCTCCCTTTCATTTATAGTTTGTTTCAATAAGTTGAGTCATAATTTCTTATTTCATGAAGATTAGAGATGTCGATGCTTCTAAATTAAGAACAGATCTGGGGTTATCCTTCTTGTTGATGATTTATGATGCAGTTTTGCTTTGGCACGGGTTTACTAACTTAATTTTATTTTGGTTATAGTCATTGTTAGTAGAAGTAAATGATAGCTACGTCCGAAGAAATTTTTTACCTATTATGCTTTTATGATGGATGATTAGAAGATTTCGACTATACAAAATTGGTGTAAGAGGGTAGAAAAAGGAAAGTATTGATTGTGGGCAGAGAGATAAGTTTGGAGAATTTAATTGTGAAAATACGTTAGGTGACTCAATTTCGGATCAAAGATACAAAGTTAAGGCTTAGCTATGTAATGCCACAAGCAGGAGAAGAAAAGCATTTTGTAGACTTTGATGACAATAATGACGTACGTGAAATGACGCATTATCCACAGTTTGTCAAGTATAGTATATGTATTTACGTACAGAAAGCTCCTTTTGAACAAGAAAGTGATTGTCATATATATATCCTGTGACTAATTTCTTTGACAGCTTAACTCTCACCGAGTCCCTTCCCGCTACATCCCTATCAAAGAGTTTGAGGCTCAACGTAACAGTGTTGTAAGTGTATTGACTACTCTATATCAAACTTCCGTCACCCACCTGAATAGTCTTTATATATTAGAAGGTGCGCAATATACTTATGACCGGTCTTGATTAGTTCACTATATTCAAAATGTAGACAAGTATTTATGTCTTTGTTGGATTAAGTTAATTTATTTACATTGATGTAGGAACGAGTAGCATACTTTTTCATCCCTATTCATCACAACAGTAATTATTCAGCCCACTGCAACTTCATCCTCGCATGAAAGGTTAATTCAATTTACTAAAATAATATTATGGAGATTGCCTCATAAATTAGATTTATTAAGTTGATAATTGATTAGTTGTCCATCAACAGAATTGTAAAATATATTTCACTTCGACTCATCTTCCCCAAAAAGTGGATCCCGCTCTAATAGCTCCGAATAAATTAAATACATGCATTAAGATACGAAGGCTTCTTATTTCACAACAACGAAAGCACTTTTTAATTCTTTCATATACTAGGGGATTTTACTTGGAAAAGAAAATATAGAGAAATGAGAAATCGTGAATTACGATTCTTTAAAATACACTTCAAGCAGAGTGAGACACAAAAGAGAATCATGATCATTCATAGTGCCAAATCGTTCTGAGAGCTATGAGCCGAATAAAGAAAATCGTGATTACAATTTTACGAAAATAATAGACTCTTACTGTTGTTGAACGTGAAGATCCACACCTCCATACATATACTTAGAAGATATCTTAAAATAGAAGTCTGACAGATCACGGATCCGAGCCAGATTGATGAAGAGAGATTCTTAAAGGAATCTGCTGCTGAAACAAAAGAGCAATTCCTGAGCGCAGCGCATCAACTATTCAAAGTAAGGAAGAACTAGGATTAGAGTTAGAGTTATATTAGAAAACTTTTATTCTTAGTAGTTTCTTTTATTAGGATTAGAATAATGTAAACTGACTCCATATGATCTATAAATAAAAGAGCTCGGCATAGGAAAAGAGTTATCGAAGTAACTCTCAGCATCAATTGACGACTGATGTTGAATTTTCTTTCAATCAACTTTAGTTTAGTTTAGATTAAATATCTAAGTTTTCTCGAGAGCAATTGACGACTGCAATTGAGAGTTGGAATATTAGAGTAGAGTATCTATAGTTTATGCACTTTTACTAGTTTATAAACATCTAAAAGTTTTTTATTTGAATTGACGACTCATATTGAAAATTTACATCTTCAATTTTCTTGAGTTTAATTGACACCCAAATTTTAGGAAGATTGTTGAATAGATTAAATCTATGTTAAAAAATTTTAGTATTTGATTGTCGCCCAAATTCTAGAGGATTGAAATACAGTGTAACAATACTTTAATTTTATAAATATCCGAGTACTGAAGGATTGTAATTGATGACCATAATCTGGAAGGAGAGGGATTTAGATTTATTTTCTGCAATTAGTTTAAACAAACCATTCTGGAATTTCTATTGTACAATTTTCTCCCGTAAATTAGGATCTTAAAAGATAATTATAAGTATTTAGGATAAATAAAATATAGAAGAAATCACTTCCTTGTAGGAACGATCCTATACTAGTGCTGCAATTTCCATTGTGTGCTTGCAATAGGTTAAGACTTTAGTACGAATTTAGAGCCCGTCAAGTTTTTGGTGCCGTTGCCAAGGAAGCGGATTTTTTTCTCTATATTTTCGTGTTATTTTAAAAACCATAATTTGTCTTTCTCTTTTAACTTTTCTTTATATTTTTAATTTTCTTTGACCACTTCTTAATCTTTTGCAGGTTTACTTGGAGTAGCGAATCATAGGTTTCAACACTTCCCGGCTTTGTTTCTCTCCCTGCTTTCTAAAATAAATATCAAATCAACTGAAAACAAAAATAGATATTTATAATAATCGTTCTAGCCAGCCTACTTTGTTTTTAATTCCTTTCATTATGGCGAGTAATGACCAATTTGTGGGTAAGACGTTGGGAGAGTATTACGCATTGACACCTCTTGCCCCTCCCTCATGTATTCAATTACCCCCTGTGTCCGGTGACGGAACCTTCGAAATAAAACCCAACGTAATTCAATTCTTACCTATCTTTTATGAGTTTGGCAAGGATGATCCGTATATGCATATAATGAGTTTTTTATAAATCTGCGCAGTTGTTAAAATTAAAAGCTTATCGAAGGAGGTCACTCGTTTGAGGCTCTTCCCATTTTCCCTCATAGAGAGGGCAAAGCAGTGGCTGAACTCTTTGCCCGATAATTCAATTGCTAGCTGGGAAGAACTACATACCAAGTTTATCACAAGGTACTTCCTAATTAGTAAGATGAATCGAATCCAGATGATCATCACAATGTTTCATCAATTGCCGAATGAGTCTCTGCAGGAGAGCTGGAAGCGTCTTAACAAGCTTCTGAACAAGTGCCCTCATCATGAGGTCCCGCACTGGCAAATAGTGCTTAATTTCTACGAAGGCCTTAATGAACAAACCCGACACATAATTTATGTTTCTTGTGGAGGAATGTTTCATACGTTAACTATAGAGGATGCTTGGGAACTGTTTGAGAACCTTAGCGAGGAGCCGATACAAAACCATGCATCGAACGAGACTGATTCGGAGACTTTAAGGATTAAGCTTCCTAAGCAAGTAGTATCTTATGAATTTAAGTCAATGATGAATTGCCTCCCAAGGTTAAAACTTTGAAAATTAAATTTTCAATCTCTCTTGGGTATAAAATCGCACCCAACATCTGAAAAAGATGAAGCTTTTGGTCTTAACCATGGCCCATCTCAGGAGGATCCTCAGCACCCTGCTGTACTTTTCGACCCACAAGTATCCAAGACCATATTGTTGCCATCAAGGATTCATGTTGCAAACATGTGGAAATTATCAGCAGCATGACTAGAACCAATCGAAGCCATTCTTCTCGCTCTAGAAATATATTTTCAAGTTAGAGGCTCAAGTTGAGCAGCTAACTATTTTAATTAACAGGAGAGAGAGTAGCTACTTTCACCATGGCCAGTTGGCACTCCAAGAGGGCATAACTTTTTGGGAGGCGCATCAACTCCCCGTGAATTCAACTAGAGTTCCTCTTGAAACGTCCTGTAACATATGTATAATATTTCTTTTATTGCCATTAGAAAAAAATTGTTAGGGAAGACCTTGCGATCTCGAGTGTGCCAGAACACATTCAATCATAAAGACCTCTCTTTTAGCCTATAATCACCTTGAGCGTATGGATTTATGAGTTTTCAATGATTTATAGAGACGAATTGTAGAGATTATGATTCGAAGCGTCAAGAGTCTTATTATTGTTCTCCAGAATCGTAAACAACAATTCTATGGAACAGGTGATTCGAGTGACCTATCTTATCGGTTACCTTGGAATTCGGACTCATTTAATTCAAAGAGGAAGCGGACACACATCGCATTCAATATTATCACTTACGAACCACCTAAGCCTAAGACCCTACAACTCGACATTTGATTCGAAGTGATGGTTCAGAGCTCAACACTTCCCCATAAAACTAGACCTTTATGTTTCCAAAACCCATCTCTTTCGTCTTCCTTTCTCATAACCCTAGCCCTTATGGCAGAAGAGTGTAACAAAGGCAATTTCAGCAGAAAACCTGATCGAATTCTTGAGATACACAGGGCCAAACTCCTAGCTACAATAAAGAAAGTAGAAGATTTGAAGTGCCAGCGACCCAACCCAGATGCCGAATCGTCCACCAAAACTACCATTCACCCTGAACCTAGCCCAAATCCAAAACCACATTCAAAGAACCCATCTTTCCCCACTTCCTAGGCATTCCACCATCACAACCCACCCCAAGTGCGAGTTCCTTTACGATGATGGTGGGTTGAACCGTCCCTCACCACCCCTCTCCATTGCTCATAATCTCCTCCTGATTCCGTTACAATGTCTTCGTAGAATCTTCACAAGGGAGAAATATAGGCAGTGGGAGGATAGAGATGTGTTCACTTCCCACTCTTCAAAGCACTTCCCCCGAGTGGATTGCATTTTTTCCAAGGAAAATTTATGATATGCTCTGTTTGGGGGAGTGAATTTAGAAGACAGGGATTGTGGGTCCATCAAGAGAATTGGCTCTCCTTTGATGGTATGGACACTTTCTAGGTAAGGATGAACGAGACTCTGATTGAAGGTGGTTAGAAGCCGAGGACCAATCTTTATCGAAGAAAATTTTGCCTCGGACTAAACCAAAGATGGTCTTAAATCATCTTCATGATTCATTGGCATGAATGCCATATTATTTTGATGCAGGTTTGATTGTGGGTCACTTATGACCAATTGCTTGATTGGATGACTGGACTAAATAAGTACTCTGTTGTCTGTGTACTTTAGTTTAGTGTTGTATCTTGTCAATTTTCGAGGGTGAAAATTTTATGAGGGGTGAATGTAATAACTCTGGTTTTTTGGGAACAGTGTAGGTCATGTGAGACGGGCACTGTGCTTGTGTGTTTGTGGGTCATAGGGGAACCACACTTGCCTTATACACTTTTAAGTGTATTTGTTGTACATAGGAGTAAGTGATGTGAAACATATTATAAGGGTGTGTGTGTGTAACACACTAGCTCCTTACAAGTTATAGAAAAGGGGAGGTGAAGTCTCCCATACGTTTATCTCTTTACTTGAGTTTAGAGAGAGTGAAGTAGAGAGAAAGAGGAGAAAGAGTTTGGTTTGTAAATAGAGTCAGAAATAGAGAATTTTCTTTTGATCCAAAGGTAATATCTACCTTATGGATGTTAAGTTCATGAGATAGGGATGGTGTGGTGAAAAATCTAGAAGAAGATCTAGTGGTTTGGAGTTTGTGGTTGATCTAGAGAAGGTTTGGAAACCCTTTTTCAGTGGGAAGATCATGGGTCAAATCAAGAGGAGATCTGTTATTTAAGGTATGAATCTAGTTATTTATGAACATTAAATGAAGTATTTATGATGGGTTTAGTTAGGTATTAAATGTGGTTTAAATAGGGTAAGATTGAAGTTCTCGAGAAGCTCGAGCTGTAGAGGTAGTTGTTCCTCGCGCGCACAGTTATAATAGCTTGCTCGTGCCAGGAGACAATTATAGTGAGAAAATATGTTATGTTCTTGCTCGCGTGAGACAGTTTTGTAAAGGGAACCTCGCTCGCATGATGGCTTGCATGAGCTTCAGGTGATCTCGATTATAATCACCCAAGTGAGGGTGAGTGATCGCTTGCGCGGGGACAAGTGGTCACTCACGTGAGTTATAATCGCTCGAGCGAGGGTAAATAATCGTTCGCGCAAGGACAAGTGGTCGCTCGCATGAGGTATAGCATAGAAGTTTGCTTTATTTTAATTAGCTCCTTGGAGTTATGAACTTCCTTGATCATTGTAAACTTTTCTAAGAGTATTTTTTATTCATGTAATGTAGGTTTAGCGTATGATTGTTACGCTTGACCCTTATGTGTGATATTGATGTGATTGAGTGATGGCTTTGCTTTGAGATAGCGATTACTTTGAGGTAGGGAATACTCTGAACTTGTACACTTGATTACAAAAGCATGTATGTAGTGATGTTCTAAGTATGCAAACTTTTTTAAAGCATAGTGAATTGCGTGTGCTAAATTGCAAAGATAAGAAAATATGAATCTAAGGTGTGTGTGTACACGGAAATGAGAAAGTCATAAGTATAAGAAAAGAGACATCCCAGAGATGCGTATTTGAATCGGGCATCTGAGTGATGTATATAAATGTGGGACATCCCAGGGATGTATAGATAATGTGAATGTGCACGTGAAGTGAAGTGCATGAATGGGCTTTGAATTATTAATATTTAGCACAATTACACGGTGACTAACTATATATAGTTGCACGTTGATTTAAGGTTTATAAAATATCCCACCGACTCGGCGGTATACCCGTGACCGGTACGGCAGCCAATCCGTACACCAGTAAGACATCCCAGGGATGTATATGAGTTATGTGCCGGTCGCCTATGTGAAAGGGACTTGGGCTAGATTACATGAAAAATAGTCTGATTGGACGACGATGGAGGATATTCCATCGGGGCTTGATGCTATATTGCTCGGAGATTATTTAAGTTATTTGATTTAAGTCATAAGACCAACCCAGTTATAATATGAGAACCACTTGAGCATGAGATGACATGTGTAGTGTAGCAATTACATTTTGTTTAGTCTTTTAATATCTCAAACTGTTTCCTAAATGTTCTATATAAATTCAAGCATGTTTCCTTTATGTCATGAAATGTATGTGAGTAAGATAGATTAACCTATTCAGATATCTTTCCTATTGAGCTAGGATGTAGCTCATCCCTTTTTTATTATACGTCGTAGGTTCTGAGATAGGAGCTGGTTCTGGTGACGTCGATCTTGAGGACTCGAATTCCGTTCCAGGGGAGGAGTCTAAGCCCCCTCCTGAGAAGTTCTTTTAGAAGACCCTCTATGCACTTTGATAGTTATTTTGAGAGAGATAATTATGGCTTGGTATGTCCGGCCTGTTTTGTGGGGATAATGTAATTATGGAGATATTCTTTTGTCGAACCATCTGAGGTGAATGCTATTACATCACTGATGGTTCGGGTTGGTTCTTTTGCCCATGCAGTGGCATGAGATTAGAACTATCTTTTGGGCTATATGTTTTAGCTTTAGCTTATAAAACTGGAGATTTAGTTCAATACTTGTTCTTTTGTATATGCTTTATTTATCATAGTGTGGATATACCAAGTGTTTCACGTGTATCACTGGGGCACGGCCTCAAGGGTCATACTGATGGCACGGGTTTTGGGGTGCCAAAATATGATCTATCACAGTTGGTATCAAAGCAATTTCTTTAGAATTTCTAACGAGTCTTGGATTTTATAAGAGTGTAGGGATCTTTTGCTAATGAAACTTTGGTTTCATGTGCAGAGCGTGATATCTTCTAGAGAAAGGGGTCGACCTAGACGTAGCCAAAGTAGAAATTTGAGAAGTGAGGAGTTCCTTGCGGGTCTAGTGGAGACCAAAGAAACCCTCATAATGGGGGAGATAGGAGAGCAGACCACACTGTTGGCGGCCAATAATGTTTGTCATCAGCAGCCACCACCACCTCCTCCAGCATTATTGCCCTCATTATTCATTGATTTGAGGAGATTGGCACCTCCTAATTTCTATGGGCAGACAGATCCGTTGGAGGCGGAGAAGTGGTTGAATCATATGGAAAAACTTTTGGATAGACTTCGAAGTATGGAGGATGAGAAGGTAGGTTGGGCTTCCTTCCAACTTGAGGGAGATGTCAATCCCTAGTGGATATCGGTATTAAGAAAAAGGGAAATTGAGAATCCTCATCGTCTATGGACCTGGGCGGAATTCGTTAGGAAGTTCAACAGGGAGTACTTCCCCAAGCAGGTGAGAGTAGAGATGACAAGGGGCTTCGCTAACCTAGAGCAAGGAAGCATGATGGTGTGAGAGTATGGTGTGGAGTTTACACGATTATCACGATTCGCACCTGAATTAGTATCCACCGAATTAATGAAGGCTAGTAAGTTTGTGGAAGGTCTGAGGCCGAACGTCTGAGATAGAGTTTCTATATTTGAACTTAAAAACTATACGAACGTGATGGGAAAGGTGATAGTGGATGAAAGGGATATTAATAACATGTACAAACGGAGGGATCAGTAGGATAGAGGTAGAGTAGTTCAGGGGAGAGCGGGTGAGTATGACTCGGGGAATAAAAAGTCGAGATTTACAGCAGCAGCTCCAGTTCTTAGACAAATTGCTTATACGAGTTATTCTAGGCCACCTATATCTACATTGGCAAGACCTATCCGATACGAGAGCCCTACTGCCACCACCGAAGTATCAGCTACTCAAGGCTTCTCATGGACAGCCTCTTCTACACCAAATGAGATGTGTGCCAAGTGTGGCAAGTCTCACAAAATAGTTGATTATAGACGGGGAGTTCGGGGATGCTACAAATGTGGGAAGATAGGCCACATGATTCAAGATTATCCGGAAATGAATAAGGGGAGAACAGCTTCTGCTTCCACACCAAAACCTATACTAGCAAAGAAGTCGGTCGTACCAGGAAGGGCCTATGCAGTTACGGCTCAGGATGCTCAGAATGCTAATGACATCATACAAGGTGAAACTTTAAATGAAATGATTGACACATTGCATCAATCGCATTGAATTTATAAATTCTAGATAGAAAAGGTGCACTTATATATAGATTGTCTATGTAGAGTTGTTTGATCAAATTGATTTCATGTCTTGATATGATGCATGAGTAGACTGCTAAAATATGAGTGCTCTATAGGTACTTTACAAATGTATGGGAGGGAGAGTGATGTAGCATATGTGGCTAGAGTGTTGATACTCCCAGGGTCTACTCGTTCGTTTATTACTCCTCGATTTGTAAAGAAGATGAAGGTCAGCCCAGAGACATTAGATTTTGTCTTGGCGGTGTCTATTCCGACTGAAAAATCGGTTGATACGAACTTGATCTGCAGGTCAGTGATAGTAACCATTAGAGATGGGGATGTCTTTGAACTACCAGCAAATTTGGTTATGTTAGATATGCAAGGATTCGACATGATCCTTGGCATGGACTGGTTGTCACAGTATTGTGCAACGGTCGATGGTAAGAATAAGGTAGTTATCTTTAAATAGAATACAAAATGGAGTAGGAAATATATGAAAGTGTTTTTCAGGATCCTACGTCCACAAAATGGACTTCGGACTATCTTGGCACTAATGGTTTGAAACCATTGTTGAAACCGTTTAAAACCCGATACTATCCGAGGCTTGTTAAGTTGTTCTATCAAACCCTTAACACTAATACTGATGAAACCACTCTCGCCGTTGAGGTAGATGGAAGGGCATTTGCTTTTAGCGATGCCGACATTTCCATCACCACGAACTGCCCTTACACCTTCATCCAGGACCCACTTTCGCCCACGAAGTAAAATTTCAGACTATTGTCTCTAACATTACTAGCGGCAGTACCACATCGGGACAATCTATCACTAGGTCCTATTTGCCGCCACATACGTGGCCTTTAGACATTATTTTTAAGAAAACTGTGTACCCAATCGGCCACGAGCAGGAGCGTCGTGGGCCATTTTTGAGGGTTTTGCACTCCGCCTTTCACAACAGGTGGTTTAGCGCCCCTAGGGTGGCTATGAAGGGCATTGTGCATGCCTATAAAAGGAATGTGAGGGGCGCCGTCCCTCCACCCATAAATCGCCTATCCTATGCCTGTTTCATTTCACGACTCTTTGACTTACGCCATGGAACATAAGGTTTTGAGATTCGAGGGGATGAGCCCATACTAACAGACAACATCATTCCATTTATCACTGATGTGCAGTGAAATATGATGATATTTCACCCCTAAAGACCTACATTTAGCTACCCAATGAAAGCCATTTAACATGTTTTATATAGTTTTAGTGATTTACAGGCCTGGAGTTGCGTTGAGCATGAAATAACCCAAAAGTTCATAATATAACGTCAAATTTGTGCTACCTTGGATCATTCGAAACTTATCCAGACTTGGAGCTCAATTTGAACCTTCACGACGTTAGATTCAGAAAATTATCAAAACACAACCGTTATAGAGCTTATCATCAGCTTTCCAACACCGTAAGAATTGCCTCAATCTGACTTCGGGATAGAAAGTTATGACCGAAATACCGAGGCAGTGTCTGATGCAAAGTGTGGCAGGAGTTCACGAAAATCTGGGAGGTCGATTGATCGACCCTTTTTGGTCGATCGATCGACCTAATCCGGAAGATTTGGAATTTCTAAAACAGAATCTGATAGATCGATCGGCCCTCTTTAGTCGATCAATCGACCAAGTTTGCATTTGAGTTCGGAATTATCTTTGGCCGCAAGAATCTCGGTACTCTTTTCACGGAATAAAATCTTAGATTCAAGGAGGAAAAAGCGGCTTCTGTTTACGCAATTAGGGGGAAATATATTCTGGGAGTTATATTCATTCGGGGAGTCCTTCGGAGATTTATTCTTATTTTTTTCTGCATTCTTCTTTTGGGAGACTTATATTTTTTAGAGAGTTTTTATTTTTCTGCATTCTTCTGTTTTAGTTTTCTCTGCATTTTAAAGTGTAAGGGCATTGAGTCCCAGTTTCTTGAACTATCTTTTTAATATTTATTTTGAGAGAAGATAAGTCTTAGTTTTCTGATTTGGATCCACTTTCAAGAAGGAGGTGTACGTACTTTGGATTAAAGCTTTCGTGAATTTTTGTGGATAATTCTTTACGATATTTTAATGGCATTTTCAACTTCTGCATTTATTTTATTATTTATTTCAGTTATGTGTGGCTAGTTTCATTAAGGATGGGGATCTAATGAACCCCATTCGAGGTATTCATTTATATTAATATAAATATGTGTGATTGAGATGTCAGATACTTTTTAAGACCCTAATATTCATTGAAAATAATGAAATCACTATTTTAGTCTGAGATCTAGGAGCTAATCATGCCCTATGATCTCATATCTGCAATAATAATTTTATCCTAATTATTACCCATCTCGGGGTAAAGTTTTACTGCCATCTAAGGTGTAAGTGTTAATCATACACTCATGGAGTGTTAATCATACATCTCCTTGATCTCGGATTGATAGTATGACTTTATCCCAGTGGTGAGTTCCAATCACGATTTGAGGTGTGGGTGTTAATCATACATCTCCTTGATTTTAGATTGTCCTTTGGAAATTACCCTAGAGATTGGGTTCTAAATATTGTCAGAGGTGTGAGTGTTAATCATACACTCATGGGATGTTAATCATACATCTCCGTGATCTCAGATCTATATTTTAGAACTCACGTGTGTATAGGGCAGTGCTTCTTTTAAGAAATCTGTTAAAGATCTCACATATCAATCCATAGATTGGTATTCTGTAAATGATAAACCTACGATGGGAGGATTTAGCATCCCAATCCTTATCTTTCATTAATTGTTTAATTCTTAAATTCAGTTAGTATTTATCTGTTAGCATTTATCTCATTTATCAGAAGTTCTCAAAATTCTAGGTTGTTGGTTACTGTGATAGATCTGTGGAAATTCTTTTAGTTAATTGCTATTTTTGATTTTAAATTTTCTAACCAATCCGCGTGGGAACGATCTCGTACTTTGCACCCACTAACTACATCACGATTCGTGCACTTGCGAGTACACATTTAAGGACGCATCAAGTTTTTGGCGTCGCTGCCGGGGACTGGGCATAGAAAATTAAAAAAAAAAATGGAAAATAGAAAATTAATTTTTAAGAATCTTTGTAGGTTTGAACTCAGTAATTTTAAAAAAAAAAAAAAATTCAAACTTTGAGTGTCGATCGATCGACTAAAATAGTCGATCAATCGACCCTCCAGAATCTGCAAAAATTTCGCTTAATCTCTGAATTCCAGATTTTTCGAATTAAAAAAAAAAATAATTAATATATATATATATATATATATATATATTTGAAATTCAGATTTTGAATCCTCGATCGATCGACCTAAACAGTCAATCAATCGACTCTTCTCTTGGTCGATCAGTCGACCTAAACAGTCGATTAATCAACTCTTAAAAAAATATATATAAAAAAATAAAAAATAAAATTTCTTTGCACTTTGTGTATGCACACAAGGTCTTCTAGAGATAAATCTTTAGAACTTCTAAATCCTAAGATTGAGCGAACGTGTCGTTCAAATCGAAAAAAAGTTAGAACAGGTCGAGAAGTAAGAACCGAACCATCAATTCAATTCGAAATGAATGCAAACGGCTGTGAAAATCACCCACCTGAAAAGGAGGAGGAACCAACCCTAAGGGAGTTGTTTGCCCCAATTACTACTAATACTCCATCTTGCATCGCGTATCCTGCCACACCTGGTGGCAGATTCGAAATCTATACTAATGTGATACAAATCTTACCAATTTTTCATGGTATGGATGGAGAAGATCCATATCAACATATCAAAGACTTTGTTGAAGTCTGTTCATCGGTATATCAAAATTTTAGTGAAGAATCTGTGAGATTATGTCTATTTCCTTTCTCTATAAAGGATAAGGCCAATGCATGGTTAAACTCTTTACCAGCTGGATCCATAACCACCTGGGATCAAATGGTTAAAAAAAATTTGTCAAAATTCTTCCCCATGGCTAAGACTAATGTCTTAAGACATGAAATCACCGACTTTACACAAGAAGATGATGAAAGATTCTATGAAGCCTGGGATAGATTCATGGATATCCTATTGAAATGTCCACACCATGGATTCTCGAAATGGAGATTGGTCCAATGTTTTTATAATGGATTGGATCAGGCAAACCGACATCTGATTGAATCCATGAACAGTGGAGGATTCTTGGGATTGAGAGAAACTGAATCTTATCGATTCTTGGAAAAGTTAGCGGAAGACTCACAACAATGGGACTTCTCTAGCGAATGAGATCACAAGAAGAATCGAGATCAAGCAGGAAGCTCAGTAAAGAAAGGAGGATTGTATGTGGTGAAAGAAACACCCGACCTGATGAAAAAAATTGATTTCCTCACTCAACAAATTGAGGAATTGAAATTGAAGAAAAATGTGAGTGTTGTAAATGTACAACCAGATCCATGCTCATACTGTGCGAGTCCAATGCACACATCCGACGGTTGCCCATCACTGCAAACTTACTCAGAAGATCCTAGTGAACAATTGAATGCATTGAACACTTATGGGCGGAATCAGGGAAATGCTTTTAATGAGAACAATCCAAATAGTTGGAAATATCATCAGAATTTCTCATGGAAACAGGGAAATCAAAGACCCCAAGGCAAAGGTCAAGGGATGAATTTATACCCAAATCAAAATTTCAGTCAGGGACCACAACAATAGTTTGGTCAAGGACAATTCCAACATCACTATGGAGGAGGAAACCAATTTTACCCAAATCAAAATCAAAATGTGCAACCTAGGCAATTGAATCAGAATTATCAGTTCTCACAATCAACAAGTCAACCAGGGTTTGCACAAAATTTTCCTCCACCAGGATTCAATAATCAGCAAGGAAATGTTGCGCCGCGTCAGCACCAAAATCAATATCTTCAGAGTAAGGATATGTGGAAGTTCATTCAATCCAATACCTCTTCGATATCAAGGATAGAGACACAACTTGGGCAACTGGCGACACTCCTCTGCGAGAGAGAGAAGGGATCATTCCCAAGCCAACCAGTCCCAAATCCAAGAGGACAGATGGCTATTGAGCAGGCCTCGACCTCATCTCAGGAGGAGGGCCAACAACAGATCAAGGCCATCACTACATTGCGATCTGGGAAGCAAATCGATAACAAAGTGGAAATGCCAGAAGAGGAGGAGAAGCATGAACCTGAAGTCGAAATTGAGAAGGACAAGGAAGCAGCAGAAGAAGAGAAACAAGGAAAGCAAGAGAAGAAGATGGAAGATAAGAACGAGAGAGATAAGAGTTTCATACCCAAGGCCCCATATCCTCAAAGGCTAGTGGGACCAAAGAAGAATCGCGATCAGGAAGGAATCATTGAAATGTTTAAGCAACTGAAGATAAATATCCCCTTCCTAGACGCCATTCAGCAAGTGCCGGCATATGCTAGGTTTCTAAGGAATTAGTCACGATAAAGCGAAAGACTAATGTCCCGAAGAAAGCTTTCCTAGCAGAGCAGGTAAGCTCCGTTTTACAAGCAAGACTGCCAATCAAATATAAGGACCCGGATGTCCTACGATTTCAATCATCATAGGAGAGAATCGCATTGACCAAGCACTCTTAGACCTTGGAGCAAGTGTCAATTTATTACCATACACGGTGTATAAGGAACTTGAGTTGGGGGAACTAAAACCCACAGCTATGACCCTTCAACTTGCTGATAGGTCAATTAAGATTCCTAGGGGAATAGTCGAAGATGTTCTGATCAAAGTAGACACTTTCTACTTTCTAATTGACTTTGTTGTATTGGATACGGAACCCATTCCTCAACACAGAAACAATGTTCCCGTAATTTTAGGAAGACCATTTCTGGCAACATCGAACGCTCTAATCAATTGCCGAAATGGGATAATGAATTTATCATTTGAGAACATGACTGTCGAACTGAATATTTTTCACATTTCGAAACAGCCTGTTGAAGATGAAGAACATGCACAAGTTTGCTTGATTGATGACATTGTGGAAAATAAATTTTTTTCTTCAGAATATGAGGACCCTTTAGAGGCTTATTTAGCACATTTTGGCAAATACTTCGATGTGGATAAGGTGATACACGAGGTCAATGAGATGCTAGACTCAACGCCACTCTTGGGAGAAAAAAAATGTCAACTGAAAAATGAGAAGAAGGAAGAAGATAGCGAAGAAGAATCGCATCGATCAAATGAAGGAGAGAAACCAAGGCTGGAACTAAAACCCTTCCCTGTGGATTTGAAATATGCGTACCTGGACATAGATGAAACTGAGCCAGTAATTATTTTAACTAATTTAAATGAGGACCAAGAAGAAAAGCTCATTGAAGTACTTCAAGACCACAAGAGTGCAATCGGATGGTCTATCAAAGATATTAAAGGAATCAGCCCAACGGTGTGTATGCACCGAATTCATTTGGAAGAAAGCGCTAAACCCTCAAGAGAACCACAACGTAGATTGAATCCAATAATGTAAGAAGTGGTGAGAAATGAGGTCATTAAGCTGCTAGATGCTGAGATCATATATCCAATCTCCGATAGCACATGGGAAAGCCCAACACAAGTGGTACCCAAAAAGTCTGGAGTTGCAGTAGTGAAAAATGAGGAGAATGAGCTAGTACCAATGAAAGTTCAAACTAGCTGGAGAGTGTGTATTGACTACAGGAAGTTAAATTCAATTACTAGAAAGGATCACTTTCCTCTCCCATTCATTGACCAAATGTTAGAAAGATTATCCGGACATCAATATAATTGTTTTCTTGACGGCTATTCTGGGTATAATCAGATAGTCATTGCACCAGAAGATCAAGAGAAGACAACATTCACATGTCCCTTTGGAACGTTTTCTTACTGTCAAATGTCGTTCGGACTTTGCAACGCTCCAGCTACATTCCAAAGGTGTATGCTGAGTATATTCTCTGATATGGTGGAAAAGTTCCTAGAAGTCTTCATGGACAATTTTTCTATTTATGGAGACAACTTCGGTGATTGTTTGTATCATCTATCTCTTGTTCTTGCGAGATGTGAAGAGAAAAATCTTGTTTTGAATTGGGAAAAATATCATTTCATGGTGAAAAGTGGTATCGTTCTGGGACATATTATATCATCCCGAGGGATTGAGGTGGACAAAGCTAAGGTAGAATTAATTTCAAACCTTCCACCACCAAGAACAGTCAAAGAAGTAAGGTCATTCCTTGGACACGTCGGTTTTTATCGACGTTTCATAAAGGATTTCAGCAAAGTTGCAAAACCATTGTGTAGCCTACTGGCTAAAGATGCCCCATTCATCTTTGATGAAAAGTGTACAAATGCCTTTGAAAGTATTAAGGCAGAATTGGTCAGAGCCCCTATAATCCAATCACCAGATTGGAAGCTCCCATTCGAGATCATGTGTGACGCATCGGATTATGCAATCGGTGCTGTTTTGGGACAACGGGTAGAGAAAGTTTCGCATGTCATCTACTATGCAAGTCACACCCTCAATGACGCGCAACTGAATTATTCTACCACCGAAAAAGAACTCCTAGCAGTCGTCTTTGCCTTGGATAAGTTTCGATCCTATTTGTTGGGATCAAAAGCAATAGTGTTTACTGACCATGCAGCTCTTCGCTACCTCTTTTCAAAGAAAGATGTAAAAGCTCGATTAATCTGATGGATTCTACTCTTACAAGAATTTGATCTGGAAATCAAAGACAAAAAGGGATCAGAAAATGTAGTTGCTGATCATTTGTCTCGAATCATTGTTGAAAAATCTGAGGATCTGATTCCAATTTTGGAAAGCTTCCCTGATGAACAATTGCTCGCTGTTGAATATCTACCAAGGTATGCTGATCTGGTTAACTATTTAGTGACAGATCAGATACCTGAGCATTGGAATAAAAATGAAAAAGTTGTCTTTCTGGCACGAGCCAAGCATTATTTCTTTGAGGACCCGTACTTGTTCAAAATTATGCTGATCAGATCATCAGACGGTGCATTTCAGAACAGGAGCAGTCAAAAATCATCTCATTTTGTCATGAGCTGTCCTGTGCAGGACATTTTAGCTCAAGGAAGACTGCAACAAAAATTCTACAATATGGATTTTATTGGCCGACAATTTTTAAAGACTGTCATCAGCATTGCATTTCATGCAGTAATTGTCAAATGCTAGGCAGAATTTCAAAAAGAAATATGATGCCTTTAAATCCAATCCTAGAAGTTGAACTGTTTGACGTATGGAGAATAGACTTCATGGGCCCATTCCCCAATTCTTTTGAAAATTTATACGTCTTAGTTGCGGTGGACTATGTCTCAAAGTGGGTGGAAGCACTGGCCTGTAAAACCAATGACCACAGAGTTGTGGTTAAGTTTCTTAAAAATGAGTTATTTCCAAGATTTGGTACTCCACGTGCTATTATTAGTGACAGCGAAAAGCACTTTTGTAATAAAGTTTTCACTCAGCTGATGAAGAAGTATGCGATCACTCACAGAGTGGCAACACCATACCACCCTCAAACTAGTGGACAAGCCGAAGTTTCAAATCGAGAAATCAAACGTATTCTAGAGAAAACGATAAGGCCCAATCGGAAGGATTGGTCGTTGAAATTAAACAACGCACTCTGGGCCTATCGGACAACATTCAAGGCTCCCATAGGAATGTCTCCCTATCGAATGGTTTTTGGCAAAGGTTGTCATTTACCTGTTGAATTGGAACATCGGGCCTACTGGGCTGTTAAGTCTTTAAATTTTGATTTACACAAAGCTGGGGAGAAGCGGAAATTGGAAATTACAGAATTAGAAGAAGTGAGAGCTGATGCTTATGAGTGTGCCAGATCCTACAAGGACCGCATGAAGCGTGTTCATGATCCGTCTATTTTGAGAAAATCATTCACTGTGGGACAGAAGGTGTTGTTGTATAACTCAAGACTACATCTATTCCCTGGGAAACTCAAAACCCGTTGGAGCGGTCCTTTCCTGGTCAATCGAGTATTTCCAAATGGGGCAGTTGAGCTGTGCAACTTGCGAAATGAAAGTACGTTTCGAGTCAACGGGCAACGGGTAAAACCATTTTTGGAGAATTTTATTGAGAAGATTGATGAAATTGCGTTGAGAAATCCCGATCAATCGGGATGAAATTGAAAATTCTGAAATGTCGGGCTAGCGACGTTAAACTTAGCGCTTCTTGGGAGGCAACCCATGTTATTTTCGGTAATTTAATTTAATAATAATAAATAATAATAAATAAATAAAATTTGGAATTTAGTCGATCGATCGACCTAACCAGTCGATCGATCGCAAATAAGACAAGGGTCGATCGATCGACTTAAACAGTCGATCGATCGCCTATTGAACGTGGGCATTAATCACTGCACCAAAATTTTTAAAATTTGTCTTTATGAGTCGATCAATCGACCCTTCATGGTCGATCGATCGACTCTTCACATTGAAAATTGAATTCAATGTCGTGTCAGTTCCAATTCTACATGCGCCAACGTCGATCGATCGACCTGTAAAGTTGATCAATCGACCATTTAAAAAAATTCATAGCGCGCACTGTTCCAACCCGTGGGGAATTGATTCATGTCAGGGTTGATCGATCAACTTTCTTTGGTCGATCGACATTTATTTGGGAATTTGGGCTTTGATTGCGCGTCTTTTCAACGCCTCTGTCGATCGATCGACATATACATGTCGATCGATCGACCTATACGTTGTGTCCGAACAGAGGGGTGCCTTTGTGTCTATTTAAAGGACCGAGCGTCCTCCCTCTTCCACATCCCCTTTCGCATTCAGAGTTATCTGCAAAGGTCTCTGACATTCCTTCTGACATTCTTTGTGATGACGTCATCCTCTTCTGTTTGACTTCCGCAGCGCCCTGACAGCGTTTTTCGCGAACGACCCAAAGGTCGTTTTGCCACCAACGAGATGTCCTCTGAATACACTTACGATCTGCCGGCATTCCAAGCAATGCCTTAGTGCGCCATCTCTCTTGCGTACATCGCTCCGCTCAACCTTCATTTCTTGATGACTCCACCTGATATCAGCGTCTCGAAGCGGGTGGTCCGCTTGTTTTATCAAAATATGGATTGGGTGGCTGCCTCAACCATATCCAATGAGGCGGCCCATTTCACCGTTTCCATCGATGGTTGGAAGCGGAAAATCTATCCGCGCACGATCGCGGATGTGTTTGGAATCATTGATGAGCAACCACTGGATCACCCACTTGGTGAAGAATTCGACGTTGAGCAAGGCCCAATGATCGATGATATGTGCAATGGTGTCTATGCCCTCAGAGGAATTGCTACTAAACGATCGGCTCTCCCGCGCGACATTCTATTTTGGGACATCATCATTTCCTGTAGTCTATGTCCACGAGGACATACCTCTGAAAGAACTGGACCTCGGGTGAAGGCCCTATATGGTGGCTACAAGCGCTCATGGCTGAATATCCCGTGGTTTCTGCACGATTCGATGTGGCGATGCCACGATGAAATTGTCAACCCCCATGCTGGTGACGCCGCCCTCATCTACTTCCCTCATTTGGTGATGCAACTTCTGCATCACCTTGGTTTCCCTTTTTATCTTGATGATAATATTAGGAACTTGGCATTTTATCGCTATGGGCCGTCACAGTGGAAACGGAGCATGCGTATGTTGGGCAATGTAGATGCACAGTCTGCCCCGCCTGCCCGTCAACGTCGTCGAGTGCGCCAGGAGGACGCCGATGAGCCTGAGCCGGTGCCAGAGCCAGAGCAAGCACCCGAGCCACCCCGCAATGAAGGACTCTCCCTCGAATTAATGCAGGCTCAGATAAACTCTTTGATCGATGAGCAACAGCGGCAATATCATCACAATCTCCGTCGTAGCTGATATGATCGTTCATTTATGCATCAGTTGGGTCAACATTTGTGGCCCGATGGCTATGATGAGATGAGGCCTCGCGCGCGGCAAGCAGAAGAAAAAGATGATGATTAGGATTAGGATTTCTTTTTACGCTATTTGTATTGATTTTTATTTTAGATTTCTTAGTATCGTAGATTTTCTTTTTCGTCTTTGAATTAGAAAATTGTAAAATATATATATATATATATACAAAATCAATCGGAAAAAAATAGAAGAGTTTTCTGTTTACTGTTGTGCACTGATAACAGTCGATCAATCAACCATGACTGGTCGATCGGTCGACTTTGCGAAAAAAGAAAAAAAAATACAGAGAACAGTCGATCAATCGACCATTCATGGTCGATCAATCGACTCTGCTGAGTCCATAATACAAGTCTATCAATCGACCATTCATGGTCGATCGATCGACCATTCATGGTCGATCGATCGACTCTAGGAATATCTTTTAAAGTCAACTTCCGTTGACTGGATTAGTCGATCAATCGACCCTTCTTGGTCGATCGATCGACCGATCGACTTTTGAAAAAAAAAAAAAACGGATAAAAGAAGAGTCCAAAAGTTTTAAATAGTTTAGTATTGTAGGATTCTTTGCTTTCCTTTGTAGACATCTTTCTTCCAATCTCAAACACTCATTTTCTATTTATACTAAACTCCCTGGATCCTTGCTTCCATCGTTTTTCATCCACCCCCTCCTTCTCATATTTCATCAATGGCCGGTAGAACTTATTTTACAAGGTCCACCCTCAGGAAGATGGAAGAACCAGCAAGGAAACGAGAACGGATTTCGGGAACACACCCTCCGTTTGATCTCACCAACGTTAATGTGGTCGATCTGGACCCCATCCCTGTTCAATTGTGGGAAGAGCCAGCACGTAAAAGAGTGAATCGTTCCGTCAATTCTGCCCCCTCCTTCTCCACTGATATCGAGATGATTGATTTGGTTGCGATCCCATCACCAACCCTTTTCCCACATTCACCATCACCCATTCCTTCCACTTCATCTCTACCACCACCGTCGGATGTGATTCCTGATTCCTTCAATCCGAGGAGGATCACCACTGCAATGTGGAATTTCGCGTTTCCCAAATCGAAGCCAAGATCAGGGACCGATGCGGATGTTTGAGTGTCGAAATCAAAGAGTTTTTCGGATGTTCTACGAAGTTTAGGATATTTTAGGAAATTTAGGATTAAATTTTTCGATGTTTATTTTCTGTTCTTAGGTAGCCTTAGGATTTCCCATTTTCTGGATTGAATAAGTGTAATTTCCAGTAATTTTCTTCAATAAATTAGTTTTACTAATGCGTGCCACTTTCTCTGCCTTTTTCGTCTATGAGTATTTTGATTGCAGGTTTGGGGGTGCTCCCATTAATTTTGGTCCAATGAGGACATTGAACATGAATAGGTTTGGGGTGTAGTCTTTCCTATTTACGGTATATAAAAAAAATAAAAATAAAAATCGGACTTGGTCGATTGATCGACCCTTCTTGGTCGATCAATCGACCCCTATTGGTCGATCGATCGACTGAGCACAGTGATGGTTTGTGTGGAATTTAAAAATTGATAAATTATGCGATATAGAACGAATATTAAATGCAATTTCATTTCATTGCTCTTAGGAGAGAAGAGCTAACGTGAAATTGACATATAAATCTTAAACCCGCTCTTGAGGAGTTTTTGATGTTTGATTCAGTCAAAGAGTTTAAATCATGAAAATTTATCAAAATTGTGAACTGTAAGGATTTTAGTGGAGATTAAAATCCGGTGAGCTTTAGCGCCAATTTCCCGTCCTTGATGAGTGCTTAAATAAATTCGAAGTTATCTTTGAATACGAATTATTCTTGCATAATCTCATACATTTTATTTTGACTTGTGACTTTGCATGACATTAAATTCATATTATTGTGCTAGAACGTATCATATGTTTGCTCAAGACAAATAGGCAAAGTTACCATCTTTTGGGGACGTGATTGAAGGCCATCATTGGCTCGTTTGTGCTTAAAATATCCCACCTTATATAAATTTATCCTTCTAGTATCCCTTTAAGCTTATTAAATAAATAAATTTTAAAAAAAAAATTATTATTGCCTTTATATATTCTTTGATAAGCCACGTCAACCTTTACCCCTTCACCATTTCTGAAAACTCAACCTTACCCTTCTTATTTCTGAGAAATTAGGAACAAGGGATGAGAGTGAGCGAAAAGAAAGTAAGTGAGAGATACCGAGTTGTGGTGTTTACTGAGAGTATATGGCAAAAATATTGAAAAAAAAAAGGGAGAAAAAGAAAAAGAAAATTTGAAAAAGAATGAAAAATATGAGGTGCTGTAAGAAGATGAAATTCAAAAGAAGAAAAATGAGTGAGAAAAGAAAAAAGAAGGTTGAGAAAAATAGTGAAAGATTACGAAAAAAAAAAGGGAGAGAAGAGAAATAGAAGAGTCAAAAGTCAGTTTTCTTTTCCAATTTCTCAGAAATTTTAAATCCCAACTTCCATTTCTTTCTTACCCTTACCTGAGCCCCATTATAACCTTATAAAAGACCCTCATGATCCGATCTTGCATTGCTAACTGCCTGGTGGAGAGCAAATATGTGATACCTATGGAACTTGATATGACATGCTTAGAATATACAAGTATCTGTTCTTATGAAATTTATCTTTGTTCATTGATTGCATCGTGTTTCATTTATCATGTGAGACCTTTTTGCTTGCTTTGTTTTGATCTCTCACATGTGTGCGAAAACTTACCCATCATCAGAGTAATTTTAGTTTGAGAAGTATACCTATTGTGAGGTTAGAATCAAAGCAGAAATCTATATAGTTCACAAATAAGATAAATTCTAAAATAAAAATTATTTGATCTGATGACCACATTGAAACATCTAAAAATGGGTGAAAATTTTATCTGTAAATTGAAGCATTAGTTTAACTTAACTAAGCATCAATGGAAATGACATGGCATGCATAGTACTTGTGGAAGAAATGCATAATGAGATCAATTAATAAATTCCAGATAAATCAATGCCTTGAAGTTTGTGGGTAACTTCACTGAAAACCCTCAGGAGACAAAACTCCTCCACTAGGGATCACCTAGCGGTTTAAAGGCTTGTTGCATATGTTAAAGTAATCGTGCTCCCTACGAAAGTGGCATTTATTTTCTTAGGTTGTTAGTTTATTTTTCAGTTTTGTTTATCTTCTTCTTTGCTCGAGGACTAGCAAAGTGTAGGTTTGGGGGTATGATGTGCAGTGAAATATGATGATATTTTACCCCTAAAGACCTACATTCAACTACCCAATGAAAGTCATTTAACATGTTTTATATAGTTTTAGTGATTTATATGCCTGATGATGCGTTGAGCATGAAATAACCCAAAAGTTCATAATATAACGTCAAATTCGTGCTACCTTGGATCATTCGGAACTTATCCCGACTTGAAACTCAATTTTAACCTTCAAGACGTCAGATTCAGAAAATTATCAAAACACAACAATTATAGAGCTCATCGTCATCTTTCCAGCGCCGCACGAATCGCCTCAATCTGACTTCGGGATAGAAAGTTATGACCGAAATACCGAGATAGTGTCTGATACAAAGTGTGGCGGGAGTTCACGAAAATCTGGGAGGTCAATTGATCGACCCTTTTTGGTCGATCGATCGACCTAATCCAGAAGATTTGGAATTTCTAAAATAGAATCTGATATGGTCGATTGATCGACCCTCTTTAGTCGATCAATCGACCAAGTTTGCATTTGAGTTCAGAATTATCTTTGGCCGCAAGAATCTCGGTACTCTTTTCACGGAATAAAATCTTAAATTCAAGGAGGAAAAAGCGGCTTCTGTTTACGCAATTAGGGAGAAATATATTATGGGAGTTATATTCATTCGGGGAGTCCTTCGGAGATTTATTCTTATTTTTTTCTGCATTCTTCTTTTGGGAGACTTATATTTTTTAGAGAGTTTTTATTTTTCTGCATTCTTCTGTTTTAGTTTTCTCTGCATTTTAAAGTGTAAGGGCATTGAGTCCCAGTTTCTTGAACTATCTTTTTAATATTTATTTTGAGAGAAGATAAGTCTTAGTTTTCTGATTTGGATCCACTTTCAAGAAGGAGGTGTATGTACTTTGGATTAAAGCTTTCGTGGATTTTTATGGATAATTCTTTACTATATTTTAATGGCATTTTCAACTTCTGCATTTATTTTATTACTTATTTCAGTTATGTGTGGCTAGTTTCATTAAGGATGGGGATCTAATGAACCCCATCCGAGGTATTCATTTATATTAATATAAATATGTGTGATTGAGATGTCAGATACTTTTTAAGACCCTAATATTCATTGAAAATAATGAAATCACTATTTTAGTCTGAGATCTAGGAGCTAATCATGCCCTATGATCTCATATCTGCAATAATGATTTTATCCTAATTATTACCCATCTCGGGGTAAAGTTTTACTGCCATCTGAGGTGTGAGTGTTAATCATACACTCATGGGGTGTTAATCATACATCTCCTTGATCTCGAATTGATAGTATGACTTTATCTCAGTGGTGAGTTCCAATCACGATCTGAGGTGTGGGTGTTAATCATACACCTATGGGGTGTTAATCATACATCTCCTTGATTTTAGATTGTCCTTTGGAAATTACCCTAGAGATTGGGTTCTAAATATTGTCAGAGGTGTGAGTGTTAATCATACACTCATGGGATGTTAATCATACATCTCCGTGATCTCAGATCTATATTTTAGAACTCACGTGTGTATAGGGCAGTGCTTCTTTTAAGAAATCTGTTAAAGATCTCACATATCAATCCATAGATTGGTATTCTGTAAATGATAAACCTACGATGGGAGGATTTAGCATCCCAATCCTTATCTTTCATTAATTGTTTAATTCTTAAATTCAGTTAGTATTTATCTGTTAGCATTTATCTCATTTATTAGAAGTTCTCAAAATTCTAGGTTGTTGGTTACTGTGATAGATCTGTGGAAATTCTTTTAGTTAGTTGCTATTTTTGATTTTAAATTTTCTAACCAATCCTCGTGGGAACGATCTCGTACTTTGCACCTACTGACTACATCACGATTCGTGCACTTGCGAGTACAAATTTAAGGACACATCAATCACTCAAGATTTAACTTGGAAATTAAAGAGCCTACGAAACAGTCAAAAGAGGAAGAGGGATAGTCAGGTCGCACGACAGGCGGATCGATCACCACCACCCGGCCCAGCCGCTCCATCCACTTCGTCTTCAAAACCCTTCCCTACCATCGACAGCAGCATGATGCGTGATATCCTTCTACAGGGGAGGGAGATTAGATTGCACCAGCAGTTTCAAGAGGCCCTTCTTATAGATCTTATGACCCGCGCATTCCCACAAACATACCGGGAGCGTGTAGGTACATTTTGCGGTGCCATTTTTGGTGCATCTAGCTCTAGTGCTGCTACTCGAGGGACAGCCCAAGAGGGGGCTGTCAGGGAGGAGATTCACGATGTGGATGACGATGAGGAGGAGGACGATGATGACTCTGGTTCCGGCTCGGAGGAGGAGGACGATGACGAGAAGTACGAGCAGGGTGACGACTAGGTCGTCATCGCCGAATTAAATTTTTTTTTGAAAATGTTAAATGCAAATGTAAACTCTTTTGAAAATATAAATGTAATGTCTATAGAAATTTTGATGAAAATGTTGGGATAGAGCTCATTCAAACTATGATGACATGATTGTCACAATTTTGTTAGTAGATACATTGATGGTTCTTTGTGTATGCTCTTTTAATTCTTTTCTAAATGGTTCAACTTTAATGTTTTAGTAGTGCTTCTATTTCCAATTATCTCATTGTCATAATGAGAATGGTGTACAGTTGTGCAATATGAATGGGGTGTCATTGAAAATATGGTTTAAGTACGAATACCGTAATGTGTATAGAAATAGTTTCTTTGAAATGAATCAATTTGTCTTGCAGGTATGTGTGGTTGTGTGTAGTGTTTATCATGCAGGTACTCATAGTATTGAGTAGTCATGCTTGACTGCTTTTGCATTCAATGTAATCCATTAAGAATGTTTTATGGCAGGTACTACTCACACGAGAAAATGGATAATCACTACGTATGGTTGTCATGTTGGTTGGAATGGGTACTATGTTGTTTGTTATAATCAGATGTAGACTGTGTTTTTGCTTTAATGCAGGTTTGATTGTGGGTCACTTATGACCAATTGCTTGATTAGATGACTGGACTAAATAGGTACTTTGTTGTCTGTGTGTACTTTAGTTTGGTGTTGTATCTTGTCAATTTTCGAGGGTGAAAATTTTATAAGGAGGGGTGAATGTAATAACTCTGGTTTTTTGGGAACAGTGTAGGTCATGTGAGACGGGCACTGTGCTTGTGTGTTTGTGGGTCATAGGGGAACCACACTTGCCTTATACACTTTTAAGTGTATGTATTGTACATAGGAGTAAGTGATGTGAAACATATTGTAAGGGTGTGTGTGTGTAACACACTAGCTCCTTGGAAGTTATAGAAAAGGGGGATGAAGTCTCCCATACGTTTATCTCTTTACTTGAGTTTAGAGATAGAGTGAAATAAAGAGAATGAGGAGAAAGAATTTGGTTTGTAAAGAGTGAGAAATAGAGATTTTTCTTTTGATCCAAAGGTAAGATCTACCTTATGGATGTTAAGTTCATGAGATAGGGATGGTGCAATGAAAAATTTCGAAGAAAATCTAGTAGATTGGAGCTTTTGGTTGATCTAGAGAAGGTTTGGAGTGAAGGGTTTTAAAACCCTCTTTCATTTGGAAGATCATGGATCAAATCAAGAGGAGATCTGTTATTTAAGGTATGAATCTAGTTATTTATGAACATTAAATGAAGTATTTATGATGGGTTTAGTTAGGTATTAAATGTGGTTTAAATAGGGTAAGATTGAAGTTCTCGAGAAGCTCGAGCTGTAGAGGTAGTTATTCCTTACGCATTCGATTATAATAGCTCGCTTGCGCGAAAAGGAGAAAATTATAGTGAGAAAATATGTTCTGTTCTCGCTCGCGCGATGGCTCGCGTGAGCTCCAGGTGACCTCGATTATAATCGCTTGAGCGAGGGTGAGTGATCGCTCACGCGAGGACAAGTGGTTGCTCGCGCGAGTTATAATCGCTCAAGCGAGGGTAAATAATCATTCGCACGAGGACAAGTGGTCGCTCGCGCGAGGTATAGCATAGAAGTTTGCTTTATTTTAATTAGCTCATTGGAGTTATGAACTTCCTTGATCCTTGTAAACTTTTCTAAGAGTATTTTTTATTTATTTAATGTAGGTTTGGCGTATGGTTGTTATACTTAACCCTTATGTGTGATATTGATGTGATTGAGTGATGGCTTTGCTTTGAGGTAGGGATTGCTTTGAGGTAGGGAATATTCTGAACTTGTACACTTGATTGCAAATGCATGTATGTAGTGATGTTCTAAGTATGTAAAATTATTTAAAGCATAGTGAAATGCATATGCTAAATTGCAAAGATAAGTAAATGTGAATCTAAGGTGTGTGTGCGCGTACACGAAAATGAGAAAGTCATAAGTATAAGAAAAAAGGCATCCCAGGGATGCGTATGTGAACTGGGCATCTGAGTGATGCATATAAATGTGGGACATCCCAGGGATGTATAGATAATATGAATGTGCACGTGATGTGAAGTGCATGAATGGGCTTTAAATTATTAATATTTAGCACAATTACACGGTGAATAACTATATGTAGTTGCACGATTGATTTATGGTTTATAGAATACCCCACCAACTCGGCGGTATACCCGTGACTGACTCGACAAAATATCCATGACCGGTACGACGGCCAATCCATACACCAGTAAGATATCCCAAGGATTTATATGAGTTATGTGTCGGTCGCCTATGTGAAAGAGACTTGGGCTAGATCACATAAAAAATAGTCTGATTGGACGACAATGGAGGATATTCCATCGGAGCTCGATGCTATATTGCTCGAGGATTATTTAAGTTATTTGATTTAAGTCATAAGACCAGCCCAGTTGTACTATGAGAACCAGTTGAGCATGAGATGACATGTGTAGTGTAGCAATTGCATTTTGTTTAGTCTTTTAATATCTCAAACTGTTTCCTAAATGTTCTATATAAATTCAAGCATGCTTCATTTATGTCATGAAATGTATGTGAATAAGATAAATTTACCTATTCAGATATCTTCCCTATTGAGCTAGGATGTAGCTCATCCCTTTTTTACTATACGTCGCAGGTTCTGAGATAGGAGCTACTTCTGGTGACGTCGATCTCGAGGACTCGGATTACGTTCTAGGGGAGGAGTCTGAGCCCCCTCCTGAGAAGTTCTTTTAGAAGACCCTTTGCGCACTTTGATAGTTATTTTGATAGAGATAATTATGGCTTGGTATGTCCAGCCTGTTTTGTAGGGATAATGTAATTATGGAGATATTCTTTTATCGAACCATCTAAGATGAACGTTGTTACATTACTGATGGTTCGGGTTGGTTCTTTTGCCCATACAGTGGCATGAGATTAGAACTATCTTTTGGGCTATATGTTTTGACTTTAGCTTACAAAACTGGAGATTTAGTTCAGTACTTGTTCTTTTATACATGGTTTATTTATCGTAGTGTGAATATACCAAGTGTTCCGCGTATATCACTAAGGAATGGCCTCAAGGGTCGTGTCGATGACTCGGGTTTCGGGGTGCCGAAATCCGGGCTGTCACATTGATCGTATGAGGGCACATCTTTTTCATCCTTACTCCTCCTCTCGCAATCATAACCACCACCTCTATTTCTAAGACTATCACTAGAATTGTCTCTAAACATGTAGTTTGTGTCATGAAGAGGCCCATTTAAAATTTCACTATTGGTAGGACTTTTATTCGAAATTGAATCACAACCTTCAGATGGTTCGATGCCCTCTGTCGGCTTACAAGATAGAAATCTACGACGTCGTTGCCTCCTATGAATAAAAATGAAATAATTTAGACCAACAAAAAAAACTCGAGAGGCCAAAATTCTATTAAGGATATTAAATGATGAAATTTAATTTCACCTATCACTTCTAGATGATACTGAAATATCATTCACTGACTCAGGACTATCTTGCTTGGAATCTTTCGGAAATCAACGTCGAAAAATAGGCCTAATTTCAACATTGACTGATTCTTTCCTGTTTTAGACCAAGATAATCTTTTAATTGTGTGCAAAATATTAGTATTAAACATTACACTTCAAAAAAATCATAAAACAACTTTTTTTCGGCACAACTAGTTTTCAACGTAGGAGACGCACAAGAGTATGAATCCTTCTTGCTCATTCTTTCTTTCTCTCTCCCATTGTTTTCTTCATTCGTCGATTTATTAATGATATACATATATATCATTCGACAACCTTGGTTTGCAACAAGCATTTCATACACATCTTCATTGTTTTCAATATCTATAGCAACAAATTACTCGCTCATGGTGCATGAGTATTTGAAATGAAATTTTCTCTTTGCGTGACTTATTGATTACCTCATACATCTTTTCCACTAGTGCATCGTATGTCATGTCGCACTTAACATTCTTTATTTTTTCTTTTCCACCAACATGGACAGATGTCAAACCACATTCGTTTAAAACTCCATCGTAGAAAAATACCAACGAAACCATGTCATTCATAGTAGAGTCAATCATGCTTAATTTAGTAACAATTTTGAGGGGACCATGTCTTAAATTTTATATTCGGTTTATATTATATTTATACTAGATCCATACATAATAACAAAATCAAAATAAAGCCTAGTAGACATTCGATAAATTCCTCCAAAAATAATAAATTTCAAAATACATGACAATGCTACTACTTTATGAGATTGCCTTTAGGTGGCTCAACATTTCCTTCCATCAATAGTCAATATGCTTAAAAAAATACACAAAATTGATATTGAAGAGATTTTATGTCATACTCATACCTCATATTTTTCTTACAAATTCAAGTTTTTATTAAACAAAGACCCAACAGTTTAACAAAAATATGCTTAAATAATGATACAAATTGATATGGAAGACATTTTTAACTTCTTAAACATAATTTAAGATAAGTAATAAATCAAATGTGGTAGTGTATACCCTATGCTTTAATCACATATGCTATTGATCTCATACCGAACATGACACACCAACCGAAACATAATAGATTGACATATTTAGTACTTATACCCCATCTACTAAAGATCTCACATTATTTCAAATAATTGAGCATGGTTCAAGCCACAAATTTGGCTCAAATAACAAAAATCAACCAATGTTGACGATCTAACCTAATCACTAACACTTTCTGTAAAAAATCTGAAATCTTATTTATATTCTTTCACATAATATACGACAATCATATCTATAAAAAATAAGAATGAGTATCACATATCTAAGAACATAGAACTATAAAGTTTAGGAGTTGTATCATAAGTAAAAGCATACCATATATTTCATAACTCAATAAGCATATGATTATAAACTAATATATATATAAATAAAAAGAAATTATATTTTTTTGGTGCTTCTTCCTTCTCGAATAAATTAAGAGGCTACATGATATTGCTAACCGTGTTTCTTGATCTCCCCATTTTTTTCTTGACAGGAGATAATCCATTTAAAATGTGTTTCCCAATCACTATCAGATGATTTTATCATAACAACAAAATTATGCAATCGGTGTAAGTCATAGTTTCTTCATCACCATGAGATACAGATATACCTGCTTCATTAGGGCTGTCAACGGGTTGGGTTTCAGCCCGGGCCGGATGGGCCGGGTTCGAGCCTATTTTTTTGAAAATTTTCATAAACGGGCCAGGCCGGGCTAAACCTGAATATAAACGGGTTCGGGTTCGAGCCTTGACATGTGAAATAAACGGACTCTTATATATCTTAAACTAAATGGGCTAGTAAGCCCAACCCGAAACTGTTTATAATTATCCTTTTAAACCCTCTCATTACCGTTCAACGGATAGATGAGGGGTTAAAAGGGTAATTTCCTTAGATTTTAACCTATAAAACAATAAATTAGGGTTTTTTACCCTCATTTCATTTCAGAGCTCCTCCTTCTCCATCCCAACGGCATCCCTTCTTCTCCATCTCGACGGTGCTTGCCTTGCTCACTGCTCACAACGGTTCAGTTGGTTCTCCATCTCCAAGACTCCATCTCGACGGTTGGTTCAGTTGGTTCTCAACTTCTCCATCTCCATCTCAATGGTTCAACTTCTCCATCTCGACGGTTCAACTTCGCAGCCGGCACCACCGCTTTGTTTTAAGCTGTTACCTAACCCCCTAACCTGCTTTGAGCTGTCGGCTACCGCGGCCCTTGCAACCAACACCACCGTAGCCCAACCTCTCTCTCTCTCTCTATCTAGCCCAACCCTCCCTCTCTACTAGGCCCAACCTCTCTCTCTACCCAGCCCAACCCTCTCTCTCTACCAGACTACTAGTCCCAATCTCTCTCTCTACCCAAATTTGGAACTAATTCTCTACGAGTGACCCAGTCCCAACCTCTCTCTCTCTCTCTCTCTCTACCCAGCCTAACCTTCTCTCTCTACCAGTCCCAACCCCTCTCTCTCTCTCTACCCAGCCCAAGTGCCCAACCGACCAACCCTCTATCTATTCTCAGTCGATAGCCAGTCCCAATCTCTCTCTCTCTCTCTACCCAGCCCAACCCTCTCTCTCTCTCTGCCGCCTTGCGCGATTGCACCTTGACGCCGATCTGATTAAGGTTTCTTCGTCGCCGTCGGTGATCTGATTGGGCCACGCACCACCACGACACCACCAACACACCGTGCACCACCACCAACACCATTAGTCCACCACCGGCTCTGCCATTCCCCTAATAAGCAATATGTTTTAATTTTAATTTTAATTTTAATTTTATTATTTTATTAGTTTAAAATGTTGTATTGATGTGGTATTCTGTAATTAGTGATTAAATTTTTTTTTTTTTAAATTAGTTATTAATTTAAATCGGTATTTAATTTTTTATTTATACTTTGATTATTTGATTATCTGTCAATAGTGATTAAACTCTGAGTATCTGATTATCTGCCAATAGTGATTAAACTCTGATTAATTTAAACTTTGATTACTTGATTATCTGCCAAATGCCAATAGTGATTATCTGATTATCTGATTATAATTTATCTGTCAATAGTGATTATCTGATTTTTTTTATTTAAACTCTATAATTAGTGTTTAATTTAAAATCTGATTATCTGCCAATAGTGATTAATTTAAACTTCTGCAATCTGCCAATAGTGATTAAATTTATATAAAAAAAAAATAGTTATTAGTTTAAATTTCGTGATTAATTTTTCATTTAAAATTATGCGATTGATGTGGTATTAAAGTGATTAGTTTAATATCTGATTATATTTAAATCAGTCATATCCATAAAAATTATTTGAACTATATTTGTCATATGTCAAATCCCTTTGATCTATTTGAGGATTGTGGCATCGTGGAGATAGAGGTAGCAAATGATGATGTTGATATCATTAGCAGTCCTCCTCTTCAAGGAAATCCATCACCGACAGGTGGTGTGGGTCCCTCTACCTCCACAATGTCTATTGATCCAACAATTCTTGCACCCTCTACCGTAAACCCTCTATCTCCACAATGCCCTGATCGTAAAAAAAGGAGAAAGACATTTAGTGCCTGGAACTATTTTAACGAAGTGACGGTTGGGGGAGTCCTCAAAGCGAAATGTAAGCTTTGTAAGACACTTTTAGGCGCTGATAGTAGAAATAATGGAGCTAGCCATTTAAAAAGACACGGCGAAATTAATTGTCCAAAAATAAAAGGAGTTAATAATGATAATAAACAACAACAGTTGTGTGTGGATGGAAAAGGAAGAGTTGGTAACTATAAGTTTGACCCAATTAAATGTCGTGACCTAGTTGCTTGGATGATAATTTTGCATGAATTACCGTTTAAATTTGTTAGTCACGTAGGGTTTATTGACTTACTTCAAGGTTTACAACCCAAATTTAAAATGATTTCTCGTAACACGATTAAAAAAGATTGTTTTGATGTCTATAAAAAAGATAGAGTAAAATTATATGACTTATTTCATAAAAAATCAGGAAGGATTAGCTTCACTTCGGATATTTGGACTTCTAATCAACAACTTGGGTATATGTGTCTAATTGCTCATTTTATTGATGAGAGTTAGAATTTGCAAAGACGTGTGATTAACTTCCCTTTGATCCCTTCTCCTCACATGGGTCAAACTCTTTTTTATCATATTTTATCATATTATTGAATGAAAATTATAACATAAAATTTATTCTATAACATTAGATGATACATCTAATAATACTGTTATGGCTAAATATTTAAGAGAACATCTTACTAGAAGGAACTTGCTTCCAATTGGAGGTAAGTTATTTCACGTCCGATGTTTCGTGCATATTCTCAATTTGATTGTGTAAGATGGGTTGAAAGACATTAAAGATATTATTAGAAATATTAGGGAGAACATCAAGTATATTAAATCATCACCATCACGCCAACAAAATTTTAATATTTAGGTAAAGGCAAGTGCTAGGCACATTGCTAGAGGATTATCTTTAGATGTCGCAACTCGATGAAACTCCTTATTTTTAATGGTAAAATCTGTATTTCCATTTAGAGATGGGTTCTCTTGGTTAAAATATTGCTATTCAAACTATCAATTTGCGCCATCTGCTTAAAATTGGGTTAAGGTCGAAGCCCTTTTTGGGTATTTGAAAAAAAATTCGAAGCTACAAAAATTTTTTCCGGTACAAAATATCCAACCATTCATTTGTTTTTCCATCAAGTAATTAAAATTTATATAGAACTTAAAAAACAAATGGTGGATGAAAAGATTGTGTGGGCTCATAATATGGCTAAGATAATGCTAGATAAATTTGATAAATACTTGAAAGAATATTTTTTACTCCTCTCAATTGCTGTGATAGTAGATCATCAATTTAAAATGGAATATTTGACCTTTGTTTTTGGTATTTTATATGAAGAAGATGATGAAAAATATTATAAGGACGTACTCGATAATTTAACGATCATATTCGATGAGTATAATAGTAAATTTCATTCGAATAATGATAATGACTGTGAATTACCTCCAAGTGTTCCAATTAAAGAGGGTGGTCCTCAAGTTTTTTCATTGTGACAACAATTTTAAAATAATGGTAGGCAGAAAGGTCCGGCCACTTTAGGAACAAAGTCTGAATTAGACTTGTATTTAAAGAGCCCACAAGAGCCTTAAACCGAAAAGTTTGATATTTTAGCATGGTGGAAAAATAACTCAACTATATACCCGATTTTTTCGCAAATTGTGCAGGATATATTAGCAATTCCTCTTTCCACAGTTGCCTCAGAATCTGTTTTTAGCACCGGGGGAAGGGTGCTTGATCAAACTAAGAGTTCATTACATCCGAAAACGGTAGAAATGCTCATTTGCAGTCAAAATTTGATACGTCATAATTATAGTGGTGTTGTCGATATTAATGAGAATGAAGGAATATGATTTCCTTTTGAGGTGAGTTTGATCATTTATATTGAGGTGAGTTTGATCAATTATATAATGTACAAATTATAATTCTTTTGTTTTATCTGCTTTACAGGTTATTGAGGAAGAGGATTTTCATGGAAAAGGGTCAAAAATAACTGAGGAGAGGAAGGCTGAATGAGAAGATAGACATAGAAATTTTTTTAAAAGAGGGTTTGAGAGCTTCTAAAATATGGTTAATTTTTTGTAATTTATGCTACTATTATTAGCATAGTTAATTTTTTGTAATTTATATCCGGCTTGTATTGTATAGTTTCTAAAATATGGTTTACAGGTTGGGTTTTCAGGTTGGTCTTGTATGAAACAGGTTGAGTTTAGGTCTTTTAGTTTTTTATGAAACAGGTTCTGGACCTTTGATTGAGTCTTGTATGAATATAAAATAATGATGCATGTTTTGAACCTCTGGTTGTATGTATATTTTGTAAAATATGGTTTACAGGTTCAGAAATATAAAACAGGTTATATATGAAAGAGGTTATGGGCCTCTGGTTGGGTCTTTTAAATTAGATTTCAATGATTTTGAGTCGGACTTAAATGGTCCTGAAACAAAAATGATTTTAGAAAATATTTTGTTAAAATTTCAGGCATGGGCCCGAATGCAAAAACTGTTGGACAAAACTCATAAAATGCCCGCCCGGCCCGAATAGAAAAAATATAAGACAAAAACTATAAAAGGCTCGTCCGGCCCGAGTTTCTGCCTGATTAGTATCGGGCCGGGCTAATTCGGGTCGAGCTCAAGCTCACATATTTCATAATCGGCCGGGCAAGGCCGGGCCCGAATAAGATATCGGGTCGGGTTTGGGCCTCACTTTTATTCTAAAACATAAACGGGCCTATAAAAAACCCGACCCGAACCGGCCTGTTGACAGCCCTATGCTTTATGAAATGAGATAAAAAATAGGCTCATATCTGTAATGATTCTAATCATTTAAGTATATTCTAAATGTATTTAATGAATCATAATTCTAAAATATTATAATCCAAACTATGTGCGATTGCATCATATCCTATCATGCTGCTGTTACCTTGTAATTTTTAGCATTCCAATGTATTCTTCTATCAATCAGCCATGATGCTTACGACTTGTTTGCTGAAATTATTCAACCAGCTAGCATGGTTTAAAAAGATGGGTGATGATTCTCTCTCTCTCTCTCTCTCTCTCTCTCTCTCTCTCTCTCTCGGTGTGTTCTTTATCTAAAAAAATTACGCCCTGTGAACAAAATAGATTGACGATTTGTCAAGACAAATCTTATGTAACAATCAACAAATAACATAAACTAATAACACATGAAGAGTAACACCAAATTATAGCTTTTTACCCAATCTTTTCACACATTTCTTACGACCACTTGTCATAATCATTAAGCGGACCTAATTAACAAAATTACAGATATTGTTCAAGATTTCTTATGAACCTCGGATTTTTCATACGACTTCGGGGTTTTTTTTAGCTTATTTCTGCTCCAGCAAACCATACACCGTACGATTTTCGAAGAACTGGCTCCGGCGATCTAGTCATCTACTTTGAAGCGTTTACTTGAGGCACAACGGTTTCTGAAGAAACCGCTACGGCAAACCAGACGATTCCTCGACCCAAATTTACACTCAATCACCATCAATCACCTGCAAATCCTTAAGGTACCAAAGTAAAAAAAGTCTATAAATTCTAAATAATTAATCTAAAAAGAAGCAACTGTACCTTCTTCATCTATAATCGCCCGTAAAAACCTTCTCATCTTTCGCACTTTTCTTCCTCTGTTGTTGTTTTCGTTGCCGTTGTTGCTGTAGAAAACGAGGGCTTGGAGATTATGAGAAGGGGGTTTGGAGAAGATAATGAGGGTTTGGAGAAGATGAACTAGAGGGAAAAATCATCTAGAGGCAAGGGCTTCATTATCGACTAAAGAGAACGAGAAGTGTTGGAGAGGATGAACCAGAGGGTTTGGAGAAGATGAACTAGAGGGTCTTCAGAGTCTAAGGTTTAGGGTCTTCATTTACAGGTTAGGTTGGTGTTGTTGTTGATGCAGGAAACTCTGGTTTGGAGATAAAGAGGAGGGCGATTGCTGAAGAGAAGTGGGGATTAGAGAAGATGAACCAGAGGGAAAAATCGTTTAGAGGCTAGGGCTTCATCATCGGCTCAAGAGAACGAGGGTTTGGAGAAGATGAATCACAGGGTTCGGAGAAGATGAACTAGAGGTTAGACAAGATGAACGAGAGGGAGGGTTTAGGCACGGATTTCTTTCTCGGGCAAATCGCCCATCAAGAGAGCTGATGCGGCATCAGGGGCAATTGCGTTATTACACTCTGAGGCATGGACCTTCGTGCATGCTAAACGGCCAGGTGTTGAATGTGTAAACCTGTACTGGGGCGCTATCTCGTAATTTAAAAAAAAAAAAGATCAATTTCGTGTTAAATTAGCTTGGGGGGCATGATTTCGTACTTTTCTCTTATGGCAAAACCACCCTAACCAAAACATTTTGGTTTCAGTTAACTGAATTTTTCAATCCCTCAAACCGAAACCGATCCAATTGCGGTTTTGAGCGGTTCCGTTAGGTTTTTGGCTTTTCATCATAAATTATATATTTTTTGGGTTTTTTTTTTCAGTTTTTTCGAGTTTTTTTTTTTTCGGTTTTCTCAACTTATCCAACTGGTTTTCAATTTTTAGGCAGCAAAACCAAACTGGGCCAAATCAGTTTGGTGTCGGTTTTCAATCCAATTCGGCAGGAGCGGTTTTCGGTTCAAATCTAACTATAGTTGTTATCGTCCACAGATCTGTACTTTATTCGGATACAGATGTAGCATCTGCCAAGTTTTCAGTCAAAAGATTTTCGTAGTCAAAGTTCCGATTGCAAATCTTGGAAGCCGTTAAGTGCACGCGGTGCCTCTCTCTCCTCCACACTAACTTCTTATTCTCGTATGATTCTTCCCACTGTTAGATTTTACCAATCAATAGCTTAGACCCGTAAGATTGTTTGACATTGTGACTTCAATTGGCTTCATCACAAAATTTCCTGACGTTAGAAGATGCAACGTAAAGATCGTTCTAGAAGGAAAGAAATGAGATGTAAAATCGTGCATTTCAATTGTCCTTAACAAAAGGGTACTTTTATTTGCACCCACAAACACTATGAGGACATTAATGACGAAAACTATTAAATGTTTTAAATCAGATGATAAAGATTTTTTTATCACAATTTTCTACACAATGGATCTTAATATCTTAAGCGTATCACTAAATTTTTATTTCATATGACACATCCAAGAACTATTGTTTGATATACGCCCATGATCACACACTTTTTAAGATATGGCAGATGAAATCAAAATCTCACCGTCCAATTATACGGCTATGATTTCAAGATCCATTGCATGAAGATTGGCCCAAAAACAACCTTCTGGTCTGAATCAAAGCATTGTGGTTTTCACTTCGGCGCTCTTAGAGTTTTGGCGCTGCAAATAGAGGCACCCTTGAGAACAAAAGGGTAGCTCAATGCCATTGGCTCTTTCACGCCAAAGTTGGCTCTAACAGAAATTATTTTTATGTATGGTAACACAACTCCTCTCCTCATTTATTCTAGCATGGATATGTTTTAAAAGAAAAAATTGCTCTTGTAAGAGCTAATAAGCTTAATGATAGCACCCTCATCATGTAACCTTCATATGCGGCAAATATGGATCAAAATCTTGAATTTTCAATATGTATCGTCCAACCCCAAAACCAATATATACCGGACGATATGTATCGGCTCTGGACGAAATATTTCGATATTTAAAAAAAAAAAAAAAAAAAATGATAATTTCAAATTATTATCCGATACGGATGATAATTTGACTGTTTTTAAGGGGGCCCGAGAAAATTCCAATTTATCATATCGTCCAAATTTAAAACCGATATGTATCGGACGATATTTTGATTCATGGCGAAAAATATTTTACCTCTCCAAGTCATCTAAATGTAGACCATCATTGAACTAAGCTTCAAGTTATGATTTTTGAGGAGTCAAACTATTTGATCATAAGCCATTTCCTAATGTTGATCTCGAAGATACCTTGTGTTGAGAGGAGTGGATGGGATTGAGACCTAACCCTTGACTTACATTAGCTACTATGAAGTGTAGAACATGTATTTTCATACTTAACAACCGAAGGCTTTTAACATTGTACCAAGCAATAGCCCTTGAACCCATATAACCGTAATACTCTAATAGACCGATAAAGTGATATACTGAAGTGCAACATTTAAATTGATGCATTGAAGTGCAACATTTTAAAAAATAGTGTTTTAGAAAAATTTAAACCATCTAATCTTTGAATTATAGTTGGTCTTTCTAATTTTAAGGGCTAATATTAATGTTCGTCAATTGGATGATCCACTTATAATTATATTTCGTTGGGTTGAGACAAGTTCCAATGAATGATTGTTGTTTGGATAATTTAAATTGATCACAAATGTGCTCTACATGGCATAATGATAAATCTCACTTAGATGATGTGAGATAAAAAAATATCATTTAAATGTTATAAAATCTTTTAAATAACATTTTGGTCTATAAATGTCTGTGAAGAACATAGTGACAAATTTCGCCGAAATTCGGTGAAATTTCACGAAATTCACCGATAAGGGGGTAAGGTGGTCTAACGAAAATTTCTATAATTTTTGGCGAAATTTTTGTAATTTTCGATAATTTTTTTTTTTTTAATTAAATTTATTATATATTTTTTATAATTTTAAATATGTTAGTAATTTACTATATATTTTAGTAATTAGAAAATAATAATATTAAACATATTTTGCATATATTTTTAATCCCTGGAAATTTCCAATTTTTTTTTTGAAAAGTATCAAAATTAATCCGAAAATATACCGAAAGGACCACACCGAAAAATGATCGAAAACGAAATTTATCACTATAGTCAAGAGCCTCTATCTCTACTTTAATATATATAAATTGTTATAAATATATACGGAATCGTTTGAAGTTCTATGATAGGATAATATGAATCTTTTGACCGTTACAAATTTTAGGTTAAAGTAAAGTCCAAAGGAGGGCATACAAGGTATCAAAATTGGTTTCGGTATCGGGTATCGGTTTATGGAGGACCGACGGTCCATTGAGGACTGATATGAATTGGCCGATAGTGATACAGATTGGCCTTTAAAAAAAAAATGTCTTGGCTCAAACCGTACGGACCCATATCGACCAATACGGATTACAATACCAAGTTGAAGGACCGATACGTATTAGTATTGGCTGATTTTTGATACTTTGACGGTATATCATTTGGACGACTTGGATGAAAAAATTAGAGCAAATTGAAAAAACAAAAATTATGAGAACCACTTAGGGAAGTTTTGGAAAAAAATAAATAAAACTATTTTAAAAGTGTAATAAATATTTTTTGATGAATGTAACACTACAAAAATAAAGTGTTTCAGTAGCACTTGTTGTAAGGGCAGTTTTTGGTAGCGGCATGACTTATAGGGATAGTTTTTGGTAGCGATGAGATTAATAGTAACAGTTTTTTATTAAAAAAATTATCGCTAATAATCTTATTTTTTTGTAGTGTAAAGAAAAATTTGAAATTATTTTCTGAAAAAATATTTAAAATGTAAAAATCGTAATTTTTTCAAAAACATAAGTTTTGTAAGAAAAAATGTTTCAAATTCCTCCAAATATTAAAAAACAAAAACGCGTTAAACCGAACTTTTATTAAAAAAACCGCAGATTTTGGTAACCATTTTGGAGTGCGTGTGATCTCAGCTGAGGCAGGGAGCGGAGTCAATCCCTTTGTCAAAATTCAAAAACTTGACACACAGAAACATTATACACGACTTACAACGTATACCATAGTCCATTGAATAGAAAAGACTCTCAGACAACTTCATCTCCCCTTCCGAATCCACAGTTTCATTAACATTTCTGTCTCCACACTTCTTACAGTTGTATGGTTTATTAACCAGAGCAGCCCTGCAGATCAGGCTAGGGCTGCGAAAACAAACAAATAAAAAATTCAAAACCCTTAAACACTAAAACCAGAAACAGAAATGGTGTTCAAAAATCGATTTTTCTCTTCAAAGAAATCAGATTCTTCTTCACCGTCCGATGGATCCAACAGTCCCAAAACCCCAACCCTAGACTCTCCCAACAGATCCGACAAGAAAAAGGTCAAATCTTCAAAAGATGACGTGTCCGCCGCCGTGTCCCCGAATCTCCGCCAAGTGGGCGGCGTAAAGCAGCAGCAGCAGCAGAAGCAGAAGAAAGAGAGCAAAGGAAAAGAACTGCAAACGCCCACAAAGAGCGTAGATTCGTCGGGGAAATCGCGAAAAGCGCCGGAGATCAAGGAGGGGGTCCCGGCGGCGGCGGCAGCGATCTCGCCTATTGTCGCGTCGTCGCTCGGTTTGAATCGGATTAAGACGAGATCAGGACCGTTGCCGCAGGAGAGCTTTTTTGGGTTCCGTGGCGATAAGGGATTGAATCTCGGCGGCAGTAATCTGTCGGGGAAAACCGTTAAGAAAAAGGAGGTGCAGAGCCATGGGAAGAGTGTTTTGCAGGACAATGTGTTGGTTAACAGTTCGGTTGGGAACAGCAGCAGGACCGATAGCGTGTCTATTGGCAGTGCGCAGTCCAGGAAGGAGTGCCCGAGCGTCGTGTCGGGATCGAGGCTTCGTAGCTGTGATTCTGCTGCTGCAAAGGGTATGGATTCGCTGCCGATGCTTTGTGCATGTTTATCGTCTTTAAGAATATTAAGAAATAAAAATTTGGTTTTTAGAATATTGATTTGCTAGTTTTTATAGCTGTATTATGCTTTGAGTATGTAAATTGATCAGGCCTACAATGTGAACAGCAAATGCAATGGCAGACGAACTTGCGATGGTCTAGAGTGCATGCCAACTTTTGTTTTATTTTGTTTTGTTGTTTATTTTCTTTTTTGGGTATTGATTTGTGTGTGTGTGCTTGAATTGTATCGTTTTGATATAAATTTGAGAAAGGAGATTTCCATTAGTAGCTATTAGCATGAACAAATCCATACATAAATGGATCTCTATCAGGGGAGACGTTGGATGCTATGAACCCTCATGTCCTGATGTGACATAAGCAGGGCAGATCTGTGAACATGAGTCCACCGACCACCATCATTATCTATGTAGTTAACACTTATTTCCAACTCATGGTAGTTACCGGTATACGCATACATTTGATCTTGATGAAGACTGCTATGCGATCTATGCCCTGTTAGCACAAACATACACACTCTCTCTCTCTCTCTCTCTCTCTCTCTCTCTCTCTCTCTATTGCCATTGCTCCATCTGACACCAAGCCCATCTATTGGGAGCCATGTGTCATGGTTTTGAAGGCTGGTTCAGGCTTTTTCCTGCACCACTGGACCAAGAAATGACGTATAGATACTCATACACTCTCTATGGCCCCTTGCTCCATCTGGCACCAATCTCATGTTTTGGGAGCCACATGTCCCTCTACCTCCGGACCATGAAATGACGCACATGCGCGCACGCACACACACACATATTCAATGGCTCCTTGCTCTACCCGGCACCAAACCCATGTTTTGGGAGCCACGTGTCATGGTTTTGATGGAATGGTCCAGGCTTCTCCCTACATCTTTGGACCAGGTTAACTCCCCTCTATGTAAGAAAAGGTCCTTGTCTATAGGTGTAGGGAGAATCCTAGTAAGGGATATATTCTTTCTATTCACGTGGCACAAAGAAATTGGCATTTAGTGTCATGTGAGAAAGGGGCATTCAAATAGATTATATAAAATTTCAGAAAATGTTCTCTACTGTATGATTAAAGCGTGGACGACTAAACAGGTTTAGTGTCATCATTAATTTTCTTATGCTATATATATATATATATATATATATATATATATATATATATATATATATATATATATAGTACGCCTTGGACGATGGCTTCAAACCCACCTTGGGGCACTGGGTTAGAGTCAGTTGGAGGTCATGTGACATCCATTCGGGGGATCGGGTTCTACGGCAACTTGCCCAAGGGCGATTGGAGGCCACCCAAAAAATTTGGGCATGATCTGATGCATATACGTCGTCCAAACTGTGGTCAAGGGGGGGATTCAATGCACCCGGAGGTATGGGCGGTACCCAAACTTTGACCACAGTTTTAGCCACCAAAAAAACTTTTTTTTTGTAATTTTTTTTATAGATCACACGCCACAGGGCACATGATCCCAAAACGTGTCATTGTCCCATTTGCCTATATATTGTAGAAATATTGTTGGTGGTCCTGTCTGTGAAGTCCATCACTGTCACATCCCGCTCATCTTGGAGTCTGCGGAGCCGGTGGCCCACTAGCTAAGGCCTGTTATGATCTCTTCCAAAAGCGATTGAAGACGAATCATACAACACAAATCTCTTTGAAGAGATCTTAAAAAAAATAATGAGATTGTCAGGCTATGATGAGTATTTATTGGAGTTTTTTTTTATTAAAAAGAGTGGATCGATGAAGGCATGAGCCATTAGGGCTCTGATACCATGTTCAAAACTTAAAATAAAGAAATAATAATAAGAAGAAAACAAAGAGAAGAGTGGCTGCACAAGAGGCTACATTGTGAAAATCTTGATATCTTTTCAAAAATCAACCCCACAAAACCGGCTTGTAAGGTGAGACCACAGTTTTAACCACCAAAAAAACTTTTTTTTTGTAATTTTTTTATAGATCACATGCCACAGGGCACATGATCCCAAAACGTGTCATTGTCCCATTTGCCTATATATTGTAGGAATATTGTTGGTGGTCACCGCCTGCTTGTGAAGTCCATCACTGTCACATCCCGCTCATCTTGGAGTCTGTCAGAGTTGACGGCCCACTAGCCAAGGTGATGCGGGAACTTACTAAATGCAATGTAGGGCTGAGATTAGGATTAAAATTAATTTAATCAATTAAAATAACAATTTCTCATAACAAATTATCACGAAAATTCTAGAAATTCAATTAGGTGATTTAATTTTGGCCCAAAATAGTGTTACTTTCGTATACGTTCCCTATCGCGAATCTAGAAGACTAGGGTTCTTATGAACAGCTAGATCTCCGATAGTTTTAGGGCGTCGAACGAACTCGCAAGCGGGTTCTCTAGATACCAAACGAAAATAAAAGGCTAATAAAATTAATGATGAATAAAATATTGATTTAGGGCTTTTTTGAGGTCAATAAAATAATTAGGATTATGCTACTTACGCAAACCGTAAATCTAAAGAAGATAGAGATGGAAGAAGAGTTGGCCTCGCACCAAACTGTAAGCGGGAATCGAAGAATCGCTTTCCGTTTTGAGAGAATCATACTCTCACGAAAGTTTAAAACTCTCAATTTTGCATAAGCAATTTTCATTAACCAAAAAGTTATAATAAAAGTGTTTACAAGCCTTTAAATAGGCTAGCCAATGCATAAAATTAGAAATCCTATTATAACTCTAATTCATAATTCAAATAAAAGAAATATTCTAATTCTTCTAAACAATAAAGTCCTAAAACAATAAGGAAACTAATCATATTTCTAATAAAAGAAACAACTCTTACTTTCTAAAATAAAATAAGAAAAGAGACTAACTCTAATTCAATTAGAATTCTTGAAATTCGTCATTTTATGTGCAGCTTCCGAAAACTGACCATAACTTCTTCAATACTTGTCGGAATTGCACGTTTTTTGGCTCGTTGGAAAGGTACTTCGATAAGCTTTCAAATATAACCAATTTCGCATCAATCCGACTTTGTCTGACACTTCAAAATAGGCCAAACATAAAAGTGACGGGATTAAAAGTTGAAGACCCTAATAAATTTTGGATTTTTCTTCTTTATGATCAAACGGGTATTTAACAACCTTTTTTTAAAAACCCATTCGTGGGTCCACTTTCTCTTTTGATGTCTCCTCTTTATCCGACCACGATTCAAATAGGCAGATCTAAAATATGCATCAATCCCCTCTACTTTGAAAAAGTTCGACCTCGAACTTTAGTTGGCATGGATTTTCATGGTCGCGATCACAAACAATATATAGAGAACTTTGATCGGAAACGGCTTGAATCGGACGTCCCCATCAATTCTCCCCGGGTTAGAGTGATGCATTCCCGATGAATACTGGTTGTGATAGAGCTCCAAGAGATCCAGGTCAATCTGCTGAAACTCTTGTGTAATCTACGTGCTCTTTGAATCACTCTTGTTCTTCCACTTGACCAAAAACTTCTGAAGTCCCCCTTGGTTGGTGGATACAATCTGATCTTCCAGTACATCTTCGATGATCTGACGAGTTTGTCAAGTAGGTGTGGGTAGGGAAATTATTGCTGCATCAGATGTAGAAGGCTCAAAGGGGTTGGCAGGGATGGTTGAAGGGCCATGGAATGGAACAAGGTCCTCCACGTTGAAAGTCGTGCTAATCCCCAAATCCGGTGAAAATTCTAAGATGTAATCATTAGAACCAGCACGCTTCAAAATCTGATAGGGTCTAGCACCACAAGCTTGTAACTTCTTTGCAATTCCTTGCGGGAATCGCTCAGGTATATTCCGAACTATCACAAAATCACCCTCTTGGAATTCTTTGAATCGTCTGTGAGAATCTGTAGAGAATTTATATTTTTCATTCTTTAAATTAATTCTTTTCTTAATCTCAGCATGTAACTCATGAATGCAATATGCAAAATTGGATGCAGACTCTGATGACCTTTGATGAATGGACATTGGGAGAAAATCTATGTGTGTTCTAGTATTCGGCTTACCCTTCTACTGGATGAGGTATGCCTGATGTTTCTCAGATTGGGTTCTCCTTGCAGTCCAAGTGTTGTCAATTTTCAGTTTACCTTTCCACTTAAGAAGATACTCTCGATATGCTTGGTGTGACTTTACCTTAGTAACAAAATATGGATCTCCTAAAACTCTTCCATCTAACCTCTTCACATATTGTTCGGGCGGGTATTTGGAAATCAATGAGTAGATAGGATTGGGCTCTATAGGCTCATGTGTAAGTGACACTAACGACTCTTGTGTGAATGAAGCAAAGGGCACTAATGGCTCCTGTATACTCGACTCGATTAACTCGTGTGTACTCGCTTCAACCAAAACCAAAGACTCTAGGGTACTTGATTCAATTGACACTAATGGTTCTTGTGTATCCAGTTCGATGGACTCACATGTATTCGACCCAATGGCACCAACAAGTTGTGTGCGCCCAACTCTATGGGTACCAATGACTCATAGGCAAGTGGCTCAATTGGTTCAAGTGTGAGTGACTCAACATCACTAGGGAAATAGAAGTCTCTTTAACACAAACTAGACTTTCATCAACTTCTTCTATCTCCTCTTCATTCAGCACGGTACTAGGGTCGTACACTTCTTTCACTTCCCTATTCTCCGGCTCCTTAGGACTCACTCTTTTAGTCAATAAATTCGAAGTGGGAAATTTTGTGGGGCATTGGTATGCAAAGTGCCCGAACCCTTGACACTTAAGGCAATCAGGATACCTATCTGTCTTGATTTTTAAATTTCGTAGAAGGTGACGGTGTGTTAAAGGGACATACTTTTCGATAAGTTTCACCGTCATGTCCTCTCATGTGGAGATGCGTTTATTCCGAAGAGATTCAGTACGCCGTTCTACGTGAGTCCAAAAAATTTTGGCATTACCCTCCAACTTTGTTTTTGCTAGCCTAATTTTATACTCATTTGGTACGTCATACCAATTAAAATATTCCTCTACACTAGACAACCACCCCACAAAGGTTTTGGGGTTTAACCATCCCTCAAAACTTGGAACCTCATTCTGAATAGATTTAATAAACTTCTCGGCAGGGTCGTACTCGGGTTCACAATGATGAGGGTATCTCCTAACTCTAGTCTCATCACGATTTTTGAGACTTTGCTAAGAATTTGGAGTGTAGCGGTTTCCTTGTTCGGCTAGTACCCTTTCATGACGGGTAAGAAATTCACGATGACATGTAAGTGACTCATACATGATGCTTGACACAAACACAACTCAGACACAATACTAGAAAAGACAAACACTATGAACCAACAATGGATGAGGACCTTTGTCAAACACTAGATGTGCGCACTAATGAAATAAAATGCAATAAGATTGAAATGACATGCAATTATGAAAGTAAATGATGAAAGACAAAAGTAAAAAAAAAAATTCAGACAAAGCTAAAAAAAAAAAAGATAAAAAATTTCAGACAAAAGACTAGACGAAAAAACCTAAAAAAAAAGCTAGACAAAAGCAAGACAAAAATTTTCAGACAAAAGCCAGACATAAATTGCAGACAAAAAGTCAAACGAAATTTTTTAGACAAAAGCTAGACGAATTGGAAATAATGATTTAAAAAAAAATAATAATAATAATAAAATAAACCCTAAAACCTATATGAGCACTAAAATCCTAAAACTAAACTGACGCTTTGATACCAATTTGATGCGGGAACTTACTAAATGCAATGTTAGGGCTGAGATTAGGATTAAAATTAATTTAATCAATTAAAATAACAATTTCTTATAACAAATTATCACGAAAATTCTAGAAATTTAATTAGGTGATTTAATTTCGGCCCAAAATAGTGATACTTTCGTGTACGTTCCCTATCGTGGATTTAGAAGACTAGGGTTCTTATGAACGGCTAGATCTCCGATAGTTTTAGGGTGTCGAACGAACTCGTAAGCGGGTTCTCGGGAATCGAAGAATCGCTCTCCGTTTTGAGAGAATCACACTCACACGAAAGTTTAGAACTCTCAATTTTGCATAAACAATTTTCATTAACCAAAAAATTATAATAAAAGTGTTTACAAGCCTTTAAATAGGCTAGCCAATGCATAAAATTAGAAATCCTATTATAACTCTAATTCATAATTCAAATAAAAGAAATATCCTAATTCTTCTAAACAATAAAGTTCTAAAATAATAAGGAAACTAATCCTATTTCTAATAAAAGAAACAATTCTTACTTTCTAAAATAAAATAAGAAAAGTGACTAATTCTAATTCAATTAGGATTCTTGAAATTCGTCACTTTATGTGCAGCTTCCGAAAACTGACCATAACTTCTTCAATACTTGTCGGAATTGCACGTTTTTTGGCTCATTGGAAAGGTACTTCGATAAGCTTTCAAATATGACCAATTTTGCATCAATCCGATTTTGTTTGACACTTCAAAATAGGCCAAACATAAAAGTGACGGGATTGAAAGTTGAAGACTCTAATAAATTTTGGATTTTTCTTCTTTCTGATCAAACGGGTATTTAACAGCTTTCTTTTAAAAACCCATTCGTGAGCCCACTTTCTCTTTTGACGTCTCCTCTTTATCCGACCACGATTCAAACAGGCGGATCTAAAATATGCATCATAAGGCCTGTTATGATCTCTTCCAAAAGCGATTGAAGACGAATCATACAATACAAATATCTTTAAAGAGATCTTAGAAAAAGATAATGGGATTGTGAGGCTATGATGAGTATTTATTGGAGTTTTTTTTTATTAAAAAGAGTGGATCGATGAAGGCATGAGCCATTAGGGCTCTGATACCATGTTCAAAACTTAAAATAAAGAAATAATAATAAGAAGAAAACAAAGAGGAGAGGCTGCACAAGAGGCTACATTGTGAAAATCTTGATATCTTTTCATTAATCAACCCCACAAAACCGACTTGTAAGGTGAGGTTTACCCAGGTTTATATAGCCCAATGCCATGGATACCACAAGTGATGTGAGAGTGAGACTATCTATCACACGGTCACGCCTCCTCATATGTAACGTGTCTCTTACCTGCTTTGATACCATGTAGAAATACTGATAAAATAAAGAAATAATAAGATGAGAGAAAGAGAAGAGAGGTTGCACGAGAGACTACATTGTGGAAATCTTGATGTTATTTCATTAATTTTTGTGTCTATAAATAGACTTTCGTTTACACATAATGAAGATAAACACAAATCCTAATCTTAACAAACTTATCTTAAGATCTTAATCGTAATAACAACTCAAAAAGATTCTCTATTATATATATAATTTCTTTTTCTAAAATTTAATTTAATTAATTAATTAATTATTGTTTGTGATAAGCAAACTCATGTTTTGGAAGCCACGTGTCACCATTTTGAAGGCTTGGTATAGGCTTTAGGAGTAGGAACCGTGGATATAGCTCCACGTTTCTGAACTGGATTCGCAGAGGCATCGCGGTTCCTTGGTTTCAAGACATTTCCATTGTAAAACAAAGAGAGAGAGAGAGAGAGAGAGAGAGAGTTGTATGCTAACCTAAAATATGTAGCTTTATCTTGCAAAATCAATGGCGACATCAACGACGAATCACTGGAGTTCTCTGTCTCTCTCTAGCACGCTTATATGACTCCGGATGGATAGGGAAACCCATTTATAAATGAGAGGGGTGAACTTTTAATCTAAAGCTGTAAAGAGTTAGGTTTTTATGCTTTATACCCCTCTTCGTCTTTGTAACCCTTTTGAAGATATTCACAATAAATTTCCCAATAGGGCTTTTGTGATTAAAACCTTTTTAAAGGACTTTAAAATTAAATCCATAATAGGGGCTAGTAATGTTAAATCCTTGATCAATTTACCATTGCCTCTTCAGTCTTCGCCGACTTTGGCAACTAGTGGTCTCACGTGCTACTCACATGTAATGTTTGTATGATTGTATTTAAAACAAGGGTTGATGGTGACACGTGACTGGTATTTGATCTTACGCGATAGAAGTCTCAAGTCTGAGATCTTATACCGTTAAAGTGCTATTATGCCATGTGGCATTTGTGATCATTTTAAGTAGTGCAAGTAGCAGGCCATCATTGGAGTATCTCTCAACCTAAATATCACGCCTATTAGCAGATGTGAACCATCTGATTGGTGAAATTTAGTATCAACTATTAAGAAATAAGAGCAACAGTCGAAATCGGATGGTTCAAATACCTCAAAAAGTGTGATATTTGAATTGATGATAGTTTATATATGATCTATCGCTTTGACGATTTGGATTGGTCACATCTTACACCAAAGATTCAGCCCTAAAAACAACCTTTGATCAATTGATACTCTCATATAGATCTAGTTCTTGTAGCCTCTCTCTTTCTCTCTCTCTCTCTCTCTCTATATATATATATATATATATATATAGTGTTAGAATAGTCACACATTGGCTGTGGGCTTCGAGGTCTTGGGCTATATATAATTTGGGCACTCCTCACCTTACAAATCGGTTTTGTGAGGTTGAGTTAGGCCCATGGGTTTCTTACATGGTATCAGAGCAGATATTTCTCCCCTTCACGTCACCCAATTCAATTGTCCACGTAATTTGGCTTGGCGCAATCCCACCAAGTTAAATCATGTGGGTGATTTCGTGATTGATTAAGGGACCTTTTCATCGAGCTCCGGGGATCGCTGACGTCAACGTGACATCAGCATTGACGCCAACAAGTTGACAATGACGTCTGTAGTCAACTGGTATTGATGTCGTGATTGATTAACCAAACTTTGATACCAAGTGTATTTTTATTGGGTATTCCTCTTCTCAGAAAGGATACAAGTGCTTTGACCCTCTCACTCGTCGTGTGATAGTCACCATGGATGCCACATTCTTTGAGGGCACTCATTTTCCAGTTCTCTTCAGGGGGAGATACAACCTACAAATGAAGAGTTCTCTGAGATGTTTAGAGTTTTACCTATGGGTGATGATGGAGATTGTGGCGAAGTGGATAATGAAGCTGTTGAGCCACAGAAAAGCGAACCCACCTTTGATAAATATGGAAAGGGAAAGATGTATGTGTGAAGGAACAAGGAAAGCACCGTTGAAGCCACTGTGCATGAGAATGTAGATGAGTCACCTTCTCAGAATACCGACCAGGATTCCTTATCCGAAGAGGGTCCTCTTGTGTCTGATCTTCATCTACCCATTGCTCACAAAAAACTTCCTAGATCGTGTACTCGTCATCCCATTAATAAATATGCATCATATCACAATCTCTCATAATCTCATTATGGTTTTATTTGTTCTCTTGATTATATCACCCTTCCTTCTACTGTTTCTGATGCCTTATTGTACCTAAAATGGAAGGATGCTATGATTCAGGAGATGAAAGCTCTGATACCAAGATAAAATTGAGGAGATTAAATTAGGGTTAGGGTTTGGTGAGGAAGAAGAAGAAGAAAGGTTGAAAGGAAATTAGGGTTGAGTCAATGTGACTTGAGTCCCAATGCAAAATATTATTTATATCATCTTAGCATGTTCACGTATTACATGGTTCCCGAGTTAAGTGAATTACACAACTTAAAATTCACTTAGCTATACACACACCCAAAGTTATTTATCTCCAACATATAGCAGGCGATTCCTCGGTGCTCCTACTTCCTAGATTTTTAAATTTTGACCGTTTCGCCACACCTGCTCCCATTCCCGCTCTGTGCAACTAAGGTATAGACTTATCCCTGCACCTCTGAGACATTCGTGGACTTGTTTTGCCACATCACACATCCTTGGCCATTACAAATGGCCCATAGCAAATCATCATGTGAGCTGATGTTAGCGTACAATTCGTGCCCATCAAAGAGCTGTAACCATTCAATCCAAGTTCTTTAATAGGAAGTTTGCGAACACTTCAATATGAACCCTTCGTTAGATATGGACAACTGTTGTATTAAACAGCCCAGATTGAATGGTCAGAATCCTTGGATTGGCACCAATTTTAGGCTAACACCAGTTCACATGATGATCTTCAACTTTTACAAGTTGGATTGGTCAAGGAATGTGCCACATGGAAAAAACAAGCTCATGGATGAGCATCCCACCTACCGATGTAGGTGACACCTATTATATGTATAACATTTGTTATAGTTATAATTGTATTAATGCTCATATAGGACAAAAATTAGTAGTAGGTTTAGGATAGACATGTAAATTTCAAAGAGAACGTATAAAAAAGATCCAAAATAAATGTTATACAAATTATTCTGCGTCTCCAAAGCAAGCTAGGTCCCTCAAGCTTCAATGCCTATGTTGGAGAGAGAGAGGGAGGGTTGGTTTTATATTCATAACATAAAAGAGAAACAAGTATACCCCCAGTACATGAGACGCTCCAATATAAGCTATACACATACGCATATACTATAAGTAACCACAAACACCAACACTCCTACTCAAGCTCGAGCATGGGTGTCATGCATGCCCAGTTTGATAGAAATGTCCTCAAGAAGCATAGGCCCAACGACTTTGGTGAAAATATCAACAAGTTGTTATGAGGAGGATACATAAAAAGTTCCAACATACAATTCCAAACTTTTTCTCTGCTGAAGTGAATATCCACTTCAATATGTTTTGTACGCTCATGCAAGTATGCATCACTGAGTCAGAAGCAATCTTTATTGCATATCACAATTCACAATGAATAGGCATGAGATCACTAATCGGAAATCCAAGCTTTGAAATAAGAGAAGGATGCCATAATAACTCACATGCTCCATGAGCAAGCAATCACACGATACTCGACCTCAACGCTAGATTTGGAGACCAAATGTTTTTGCTCTTTCATGAAACAAAATTGCCTCCGAGAAAAATATAGTACCCAAATGTAGAGCGGCAGTCAGTTGCAGAGCCAATCCAATCAACATTAGCATATCCAGATATATAAAGGTGACCATAAGAATGATACAAAATTCCCCAACTAGGGCTGGACCTAATCTATCTGATCATGCGATGAGCAATGACTTAACAAGGAGTACGAGGAGTGTGCATAAATTAACTGACAAGGGTGACAACAATAGTAATGTCTGTTAATAACCCATCACTCTCATGAAGAGAGTGCTTGGAATCCATAGGGGAGCAAGCTTGTAACTAAACATACTCATACCATATTACTCAGATATAGAGCGTATTTCCTCTGAGAAAGAACGACTGCCTTCATCGGTCTAACTACTTGCAAGCCAAGAAAATGCTTTAGGCTACCCATGTCCTTCATTCCAAAAGTGCAATCAAGTTCATCCTTTACATGAGTTATGAAGGAAGAGTCATCCCCTGTAATCACTATATCATCAACATACACTGACGAGGTGGTATGAGTAACAGGTTCAGAATGATAAAAATGGTATGCTATGAGTGACGTCTCTGAAATTTTATACCAATGATCATTCCACTGAAATGCTGAAACCAAGAACAAAGCTACTAATTCAAATGGAGTCTACGTACTTTCCTAACCTCCCCCTGAAACAGGAAGTCAGTTGGAGGATCCATATAAATATCTTATGTGTGATCACCATTAAGGAAGACAATTTTCACATCTAGTTGATAATGGGGCCAATTCTGATTTACTGCGGTGGAGATGAGAACTCGCATGGAAGTCAGCTTTGCCACTAAGACAAATGTGTCATCATAGTCAATCCCATATGTCTGAGTGTATCCACAAGCAACACTGCCATCTGAATTATGCTTTACAACAAAAACCCACTTGCATCCCACGATCTTCTTTAATGGAAGAAGGGGTACCATATCCAAAGTGTGATTGGTTTCAAGTGTATTCTTTTCATCTACCATCTATGCAAGAGGAGAAAGAGCAACATGGACAATACGGAGTATGGTACAATATCAATCACAGAGAGATATGCCCTTTAAGATGAAGTCATGACCTGATAGTACGCATACATAGTAAGAGGATAAGGTGTAACTAGAAGAGGTGATATTTAGGTTAGGTTTAAGATTGTATTAGGGTTTCTAAATTTATAGCCAGAGAAGAAGACGATAGGAGAATATGGCTGAATGAGGAAAAAGTTCCTCATTATCGTTTATATTATTATGGATACTAGTACATACACACCCAATTCTATGTAACATACAACAAAGTAACTAATAGAACCCATTTACCCTCAAGAAGGAGCATGGATATCATGCATGCTTAACTTGACCATAATTTCCTGTAGAACCCTATGACCTAGAGGCTTGGTGAAGACATCAACAAGTTGTTGAGAAGTTGCAACATCAACAAGTTCCAAGGGGCGTTCCCATACTTTTTCTCCAACAAAGTGACTCTCCATCTCTATGTGCTTCGTCCTCTCATGCAACATAAAATGAGAGACGATCTACTCTGCAGCTTCATTATCACATGAAGAGGGCATAAAATCAGTGATAGGGAATCCAAACTCAGTCATAGGAGATTGTAGTAATAACATCTCACATGCACTATGACCAATAGCACGGTACTCTGCCTCAACATTAGAGTTGGACATCACATGTTGCTTCTTGGTCTTCGAAGCCACTATATTACCTCCAATAAATGCACAATATCCAGAGGTGGATCTCATGTCGATAACACTACCTGCCTAGTCTGCATTTATATATCCAAATATGTGAATATGACTGAGAGAGAACTCCCTATCTTGGATTGGATTTGAGATATCTCAAAATCTGATGAACGACAGCCATATGAGAAACACATGGTGCATGCATAAACTGACTAACCAAGATGACTGCAAAAGTAAGATTTAGAGGGGTCAAAGTAAAGTAAATCAGTCAACCTACAAGTCGTGGATACTCATAAGGATCAGAGAGTTGCTCCTGGGAGAGGTAGATGGCATCACACCAAGGTCCGATCTCTGAGTGACATACATCAACTCAACAAATCCCATCTCCCCTAAAGTCTTATATCTACTTGATCAGGGAGAAGATAGGACCAGCTGACGATGGTTAAAAGATCATAGGCTCAGTAATAAAAAATTTGTGAAAAATGAAGAACAAAGCCAACAAATATGCATAGGAATCAACATGCTATCATTAGAGTGCTTCAATGTCATTTGTGCCACGATTAGTTCATTTCGTGGAGTGATATTCTTCTTTTGACTGATTGGTACTTCGTACCTCTCATCAACACATTTTCGCCTTTATTTGTTTCCTTTTCTCCCATTTCATCTTTTCTTGGCCCTTTCATCATTGCATTTGCTTAAATCATAACTTAAATGGCTGAACTGACATACAGTAGTTGGCTAAGAGATAGCAAAAGCCACTGTAGCCGTTGAGCACGAATACCAGATGCCCTAAATCATATACCGGTATTTTCATCATTTTCATAACTGGCCAGTCCATAACGTGGACACTTCCACATCAATGTATCACATAACATGTTATGGCTTTCGCCGGACTCATCATAAGGCTTTCACCGTTCATAAGCTATTCCATCAATCATGAAATATCATATTAGATATTTTTAATAAATCGAAGGCTTCTAATCTTCCTTGAACATGGGTTGCCGCTCATTGTCACCTAATCATCTGCGGGTCTAGGGCCTATGCTCAGTTGGTTTCCTATCCCTTTCATCATATTTCTTTTTCTTATTTCGTAACATGTCAACATCATGGGGTTCTTGTTACCCATAATAGGCCTTTATTTCACAATAGCTTTTTAAGGTAATTTCCTTCCCTTAGATTTCTTTAAAACAAGAAATAAACAAACATATTGCATTACTAATTTCATGATAGGTGTTAAAAAGAGAACCTATCATGTATAAGAAACTAGCATGTAGCTTTAAAAGTGTTTAGCATATAGAAACTAGGGCTAAGCAGCCCTACATAGCATAGTTTTCATCAGTGTAAGTCTGAAAACAATCATGCCTAGCATAGTTCTAGCAGCAGGAATAAAATTAGTTTTATGATGACAACATAGCTGTGGATAACAAAGTGATGCTGTTTGCCATTAGGGCAGCCAGCCACTTGCTCAATATCAGTCCCAAGAGGCTGCTATGGCTGTTTTGCCTTTAGGGCAGCCAGCCACACCCTAATCGTATAGGTAATTAGGGCGGAGATTAGTCATGAAAATAGATTATCGTGGTACTACATGCTGGCAGCCCTTATAAGCTAGTCTTGGCGTAAGAAAATAGGTCTGAAATTTGATGTACTCAACAATTAAATCTAGGCAGCAGCAATAGGTTTGAATACAATTACCAGAGGATGACATAAAATTTTATGCAAGAATTTTGGAAGGAGAATTCTATGAGAAAATTAAGTAGACAAAAGGCTAAAGAGGGGAAGAACTTGCCTGGAAGAGCTAGGATCTGGGGCTGGCTGGGGTAGGCCTGATTTTTCTTTCCTTCCTTCCCCTTACTCTCTCTAGTTTATCTTTCTTTCTCTCTCTTCTTTCTCCCTCCTCTCTCTCTTTCCTTTGTCCTCTTCCTCCTCCCCCACGCCCATCCCCCTTTTATAACCCTCCCAAAGGATGTGGCACCTCCTTTGGGAAGTCAGCTGCCCTAGTAGCCAACCTTCCAAGGAAGGTGCACCTCCCTTGGGAGATGTGCCCCTAACCATCTCTCTCTCTCTCTCTCTCTCTCTCTCTCTCTTTTGCCTTGTAGTGAGGTGAGACCTCACCCTCATTTATGAGGGGTGAGGTGCCTCTTAACAGCCACTAAAAATAATTTTTTTATTTTATTAAAAACCTGATTTTCAAAATTACAAAAATACCCTTGATCTTTTGGAAAAATTATGAAAATGCCATTAGAGTGAAAAATGACGAATACCCCTACCTTTTCTAAAAATTTATGATTCTCCCCCTCTAAAGTGAAATTACCATTTTGTCCCTGGTCTTTTAATTAAATACCAAAACTTCCCTTGGGGTAAAATTACCATTTTTACTCCTCACTTTCAATTAAAATTATCAAACTGCCCCTAGAGTTAAAATATACCCAAATGCTAAAAAAAAATGCAGAAAATTCCTAAACTATTTTAGCCTTTAAATTAAGGGAGAAAAACACTTAGTCATGCATTTAAATTTTTTCAGATATTACACTCCAAGCCCAAAAAGTCTTGAAGGTCCTCAAATCATTCACTTCAATAATTTCTGCCAAGTTCTCCTTTGACATAGGAAATGACCTCCAAGTTATCTAATATAGTGTGACCTATTGAACAAATACAATTTACTCACACTGGTATCTATGAAATCCCATCTCAGATATAATACCACTGAAGTGGTGAAACCAAGCATGAGGAGACTGCTTCGACCCATAGATGGACTTGCAAAGGCGACGTACATTATGAGAGGAGGACTTCCCCTGAAGCAGGAATCCGGGAGGAGGTTTCATATAAACTTCGTCATGGAGATCACTATCTAAAAAGGTAGTCTTCACATTAGTTGAAAGAGAAGCCAATTCTGATTTGTAGCAATGGATAAGAGAACGGAGATATAAGTAAGTTTGACACTTTGACTACAAGAGCAAAGCTAGCATAAAAAATTATAACATTCTCGATCCCTGGGCAACCATACGAGTTTTATATCTAGCAACTGTTCCTTGAAGATATGCTTTACAACAGACACCATTTACATCCAACAACAGTTTTCCCTGGAGGGAAAGGTACTATGTTCCATGTATGATTCATTTGAAGGGAATCCATTTCTCCAAGTATTGCCACTTTCCACTGAGGGTGAGCCAGGGCAGCATGCAATGGTAGTGTCTACCTTAGAAGGCTTTATGGGCAGAGGAAAGTGGTTGATAAGAGATATATTTGGCAATGGGGCAAGGAGTAGCTAGGGGTGCTATCGTGTCGGTTTTCATGCTAACCCGAAACGGAACCGATAAGCCTCCAAACCAAAACTGATCCAATCAGTTCGCTCGGTTTTTGGATTCTAAACCTCAGTTGATTTCGGCCCACTTTGTTTAAGCAAAAACGAAAAAAGAAACTTTAAATTAATTAAAAAATTCCATGGTGGAGCTAGCACCATGATGGTACTCCTAGAAAAATCTGCACCATGCTTGTGCTTGCAAAAGAAAAAGAATGGGGGAGAAAGGGAACACACCTTTTCCTTTCTTCTTCTCATTCTCAGTTCTCTTGTTTTTTTCCCTTCTTTTAATTAGGTTGTTGCAACAACAAACCGATGAAACTGATGGAGGTTGTTGGCCAGAATCCGATGAACATCAACCTATCTTCTTCACCGATTTGGTTTTCGGTGGCCTTAAAACTCGCTCCTTGTCTCTGTGAATTTTTTTGCCCCGCAGCAAAGGGTGGGAAAGAGAATGCAGGGTCCGTTGGATCTTCTGTCTAATATCGCATCTCGGATGACACGTGGGTTGAACAAAGAGGCTGGCACAATAGCCGAGGCTATCGCAACTGGCAAGAAATAGACCCGGAAAGTGGGAATACGAGCTTACTTAAGGCTTAAGTTTCTTTTACAAGGCTGCTATGGCACATTAGCTAACATCATATTAGGATGTTACATAATTTGTTTTAGTAATACTTTTGGTTTCTTATCGGTTCGGTTTCAGGTTATATAACCTTAAAACCGAAACCGAACCGAGAACCTGATATCCTAAATTCCCCAAACTGAATCCGAACCGATAAGCCCTAGAACTGAAACCGAACCCAGATATCGGTCAGGTCGGTTCAATCGGTTTTCTGCACAGCCCTAGGAGTAGTGACACATTTGCGAGCCCCATTTCTTGGAGAGATAGGAACATTAAGAACAGTCATTATCAGTAGTAAGAGTATTAATGACCCTAGGAGAAGAAACTAATGGAGGAGAATAATTGCTTGCAGGAGGAGCTTGTGAATAGGAAGGTGGCTGCTGCATAGTGGAGGTAAGAGCTCTTCAACTTTTGACATTGGTAATTGATATAATTTTTCTTCATGTGCTACTGCTATATTGAAGAGGATTCACTGGTAAATGGCATAGGAAGAATTAGTGTAGGTGAAGGAAACCCGATCAGAAGAAAAATAAGCCTCATCCTCAAAGAAAGAAACATCCATGGACATGTAAACCCTATGAAACATAGGATCATAATATCTGTATCCTTTTGCTTGAGGAGAATAATCAATGAAAACACACTTGATAGTTTTATCGTCCAGTTTTGGTCTATGAGAACTAAGATTTTGAACAAAACAAACACATAAAAAAACTCTTGAGTGTCAAAGGAAAGTATACTGAGGATGCAAACAGTGGTAGGAAAAACCACCATCTAACGCCCGAGTGAGAGTGCGATTAATTAAGGAACATGTACTGAGGAGGGCCATTGACCAATATGACTTTGGTACATGCATAACTCGTAGCAAGGGGCGAGTTACTCCAATAAGATGTTTGCGTTTACGCTTTGAACCACCTTGTTGTTGAGGAGTGTAAGGACAAGACACTTGATGAGTTATGCCATGCAACCTAAGATATTGGTCATAGGCATTAAATGTATATTCCCCACCATTGTTAGTATGACTAGTTCTGATACAACCTCCATGTTGAGACTTCACTATTGAATGAAACTCTTGAAATTTAAGAAACACCTCGTCTATGGATTCCAAAAGATAAACCCAAGTGAGTTGAGTATGATCATCAACAAAAATATCGTAGTATTTAAAACCATCCAAAGACACAACATGAGAAGGACCCCAAGCATTTAGAGTGCACTAATTCAAAAGGAATATGAAAACGATGCATATGTGATGGAGAAGAATTACGAATGTACTTGGATAATTCACAAATTTCACATTTAAACTTAACAGAAGTGCATAAAGATTTAAAACTAGGAATGAAATCATAAAGAGTTTTAAATCCAAGATGCCCAAAGAGGCATACCATAAAACAAGAGTATCACTAATAGAAACTATAGAAGACAAAGGATAAAAAAAGAAGAGAAGTAGACATCATGAGAACTAGCAGCATAAGCAACAAACTACCTTCTCCAGCATCAAAGTAGTATAACCCCCATTCTCTATACCTCTACCAACAATCCTCATCGTATTAAGCTCTTGCAAATTACAATATGAAGGATAAGAGGTAACACAACAATTTAATTGTTTAACAAGACGACTAACTGAAAGTAAATTTGTAAAAAAATGAGAGACGTGAAGGGTATGAGATAAGGAAAAGGGATAGTCCTAACTCCGAGGGCAGGATGCAAGAACCATTTGCAAGTCGAACTTGGGTAGAGGTACTTGGAAGTGCATAAGTAGTGAAGTTTTGTGACTCACCTATCATATGGTCCATAGCGCCAGAGTCACTGACCTAACTGGAGAATATGAAGAGGTGGAAGTTACGAATGCAAATGTACCTGAAGCCCCAGTTGTAGAAGTGGAACCAGCAACAGTAGGAGTGACAATAGTAGCATGTGCCTCAACTAGTACGAACAAAATCCCTAATAAGCTCATGGTGTACCCAAAGAATGCACCAAGGAAGTAGTACTAGTATCTGTAGCAGGCTCATGTCAAGAACCTATAGTGGCTTGAGCAGATGATCATGTCTGGAGGGAATCAGAGTACTCATGCAATTTGAAGCAATGATAGCGGTTATGTCCAACATTGCCACAGTGGGCACACACTACAGAACTATGACCACGACCATAATCTGATCCTCTACCATGCCAGCATGAGGGTGGGAATCAATGACAAAAGCAGAACTCTCAAAAGATGTGGTGGTAGGGGAAGGAGACATGAGTCACATGATAGAACGTTGCTGCTCCTCAGAAAACAAAATCCCATAAACAATGCTAAGAGTTGGAAGTGGTTGTGTAGTAAGAATCTGTTTCCTGGTCTGCTCATACTTTGGATGAAGACCTCCAAAATGTATAGATCTGTTGATGCTCATGTTATCGAACAAGAATAGAGGTGAGTACCTCACTAAGTCACTAAATTGATAAATAAGGCCCAAGACTATATGTCCGGGCGCAGAGATATCTCTGCGCCCACCCTCCTCCGGTTGACACGTGCTTCCTATTTGACTGAACTCCATCTTTAAACTTAACTGTGGCCAACAAACCCATGAAATACAGGTTCTCTCTCTCTCTCTCTCATCTCTCATCTCTCATCTCTCATCTCTCTCTACAAGAAAAGCAACTCTTTGTCTACCTGCCAGCTTGACACTCTGACAAAGCTTGACGACATTTGGCAGTCTAAATTGCCTCTGAAACAATTCATACCATTTTATGAGTTTCATCCTTCTAAATAATTCCATGTGGATTGGAGGAATAATATTTTTTTTTAATTTTTAATTTTTTAGAGAAATAATGATCTTTCCTTCTGCAATTTGTATGAACTGGGTTCAGAATATCAGACTTGGTCAAAATTGGCTGAGACTTGAGAAGATGAACCAAGAAATTCCAACGCGCGATTCCATGTTAATCTGAATTCAGTGAGGTCTTTCATATAAAAAAAAAATTTAATTCATGAAGACAGGACACAAAACCCAAAAAAGGTAAAAATGACAACAAAGAGCCAAAATCTACATATAAATTTTGAAATTTCAAATTCAAACTGGATTCAAAATCCAGAAAGGCCCCCCATCAAAGAGCTTCAAATCCATAAAAAACCAAGTAAAAACCACCGCAAAAATAAGAGATTCAGCACAAATTGACCACATATTAAAGAACCCAGTAAAACCCACATCTAAACCTCTCCAAATCACCTATCAGCAACCCTAAAAAAACAAAACAAAAAAAACGAAAAACCATAACTCAAACCCTTTAGAGTGGAGAGAAGGGCAGAGAGAGTTTCTGTTTCTAACTCTGGGAGAGAGAGGGAGGGTAAGGTGAGACAGTGAGAGAGAGTATGTGGGTTGGTAGTAACGCTTTGTTTTTCTAACTCTTCTTGAACTAACGATGGTTTAGTTGACATAACTCATGTTCCACGTGTCGACCGCCAAGCGTCCCGGGTGTAGAGAAATCTCTACGCCCGGGTGCATTCTCCCCAACGCCTTGATAAATAAGCTCATAATGACTGATCTCATACTTTGGATGAAGGACCCTAATAGTCCACTATGAACATTTTTTTGAAACCATTCGGAGCTTACAATAGCATTGAAGAGGAACCGAGGGCTGCTACTATAGGTATCCAAAAGAGTTGCAATATGGGTCTTGATAGCCTATTCATGGAAGGCAACTCAAAATGTGTCGTGTCCTGGTTGAATAATAAGTCGGTACTGGTTTGGAGACTTCTTGGGTATAAAGACATTATCGACGATATTCTAAAAACCAAGAACATTGAGTTCTCAAAGATTCTCTGTTTTGGGAACTAGGAAGCCCACAATCTTGCTAAAGAGAACTTTTTTTTTTTGTTTTTTTTTTGGTGCGCGCGTGCGCGTTCCTGCACACACAAGCACGTGCCTACGCCCACACACGCATGTGCCTGCGTGGTGTCTTGCCATTATAAAAAAAATGACAAGCTAAATTTAAGTCATTTGTCACTGGATTAATGTCTTTCCCTTCGCTTTAGAGAGGATTGTTCTCCATCACGTGAGAGAGAAGTGGGGATAGATAAACACATTTTAAACTAGAAAGTTTTAGGGCCTGTTTGGATTCCTTTTTTCTTTTTTCTAAAACATTCTGCAAAAAAGTCATTATCGCATCAACTTATAATAGAATGCATTTTCTTTTAATGGACTGTTTCGATGTTCTGTTCCAAAGCGCTTTTACATTGAACACCCAAAACTACGTAAGTTGGTAAAAGCCATTGCTGCATTAATGATTTATTATATTTTATAAAAAGTATGCCCACATAAATGTTCAATTAAAATGAAAAACTAATCATATACAATACATCAAAACTCATACAAAACAAGCAAAATTGTCCCTTGATTGAGTAATTACCATGAAACTGACGAGATGTGTTAAATACACAACTTTGACAGTATAAAAAATAGCAATCGAAGCACATAAGGCAAGGGAACTCACTGTCTGAAGAGACCTAGATACAAAATATGAATGATTTTGGTTGAGTGAGAGAGTCAATGGTTGACCCAGGTTCAGGCCAGACCAGAACTAGGCCGATTATTAATCGGGCCTAGGTGGCTCGCTTATAAACAACATGTTAAATAATCCGTTTGGACCAGCTCTGAAGTGAGTGGGAGTTTGGGACCAAGGTGTATCTAGGCCAGCCTAGACCTGATTATTTGTTATAATGAGGGCTCGACGGGCAGGGAGGTCCATCTCTGAGCTGGCCTAATTGACTAATCGGACCTAGTTGGCCCATTTAATACTGGTCTAATACCTGACCTGAGCCAGGCCGTGGCTGGCCCATTGACACCCCATAGACGTGAGGTTTTTAGTGGGAGAGTTCTATTTAGAGATAGACACGCTCTCTTTTGAAATGCCTCAATGCTCATCCCACATAATAACTTCTCGATTAAATTAAAGGCAAATAAAATTTCAAATAAGTAACCGTTGGGCCTTTTAAAAACTTATTGACTTTTACCTACAAAAGACCTAAAATTGCGTAAGCAATTATTTTAAAGTCTTTCTTGAAGAAGTCATGAGTAGCTCCAGATGTTGGTATCCAAACAGGCTCTTGGAGTGTCTCAAATGACAGCATGCTTGATGTTTGAGAGGATTCTTCTCTTCTTGTGGTTCAGGGCCACAAACAAGTGGCTAAGGTGCAAAGTCCTATAACTTTACGACCCAACTTGGACGTACGAAAAAGGAAGCTAAAGTAGTTTTCTCCAGGTTGTATGAAACCTCTTACTCACAGGGGGCAATTATCTGGGTCACGTTTGCCTACTAATCAAATGTGTTTAGGAGCTATGATGAACACCCACTGTACCTATTTCTGTATTTTAGTGCTTTTAACTTTCACAATCATGAATCGGAGCTCAAGTTTCTTTATTTTAAGCGATTTGGCAGATGAGAACAACGTTGAGGTTGATAGCAGCAATTTTTAAGTTTATCTATCATGAACCCATGACTTCTGCGATCTGACAATAATCGATTCTTATAGTGAAATAATTTGACAAAGCATATTTTATCTGCATTATTTCGAACAGTGCAATGATTTGGTTCAGAATTTGTCCGGAACCGGTACGTATTGTCTGATGTGTATCAGTTTCGGACATGACCAGGTTGATACATTGCAAGTATCAACCCATATATATTGGTCTGTATTGACCAATTGATACTAATGTATCGTCCAAAACCGATACATATCGATTTGGGAGCTGGCTGATACATACCGGAAAACTGAGATTTTGAACCTTGGTTTTAACTCCTTTAATTTTTTTTTTTGATCATTTAATTAACTATATCATTCATCACTTCTTTAGCAATCTGTATAACACATGATTCTTAGAGTTAAATTCATACATGATAATAACTGAACTGTCTTTCCTTCAGGTCTCATATTGTATGCTTGCACTAAATATGCTTTCACAGATCTTCCTTTTTTGTTCACCCTATAATTCAGTATTTGCTCATGTTAGAATACATTAGAAGATTTGAAGCTACTTCATCTTACTTGGTTTCTTGTGTTCCTCTCCCCAGGGCAATCTAATTCTTCTTGGGACCATTTTGAAAGCTTAAGAAGTTCAGATGCTTATACTCCGGAGGCACAGGTACCTCAGGATTATTATTATTTTTTGTTTTTGTGCTTTCCATAAATGAAATAGGTGTTTTGACTTAATTTTATTGTTTGGGAGTTTAAATTTGAACTTTTGCTCCTTTAGACTCCCTACGATGCTTGTGAAAATCCGAAAGAATCTGAATCTCCCCGTTTTCAAGCCATACTTCGGCTCACAAGTGCTCCTAGAAAGAAGTTTCCCGGTGATATAAAGAGTTTTTCCCATGAGCTGAACTCCAAAGGAGTACGACCTTTTCCATTTTGGAAACCCCGTGGTTTAACTAATTTGGAGGTAATTACACATACTTTACTTTGGTGATTATGATAATCTGTTTTTAATATACTCAGGTTTCTTTCAGTCCTATGTGATTCATTCATATCTTCTTTATTTTGTTGATGCCATTACTCTTTTGTTGATTTCATATATCCTTTATGCTTTTTAGACTAGCAGATGCTTCAGTTTGGTTTATAGATATGTTCTTTGTTTCCATTATATTTTCTTTTATGTACAGGAAGTTTTGGTGGCCATTCGAGCAAAATTTGACAAGGCCAAGGAAGAAGTGGATTCTGATCTTGCTATTTTCGCAGCTGATTTAGTTGGCATACTGGAAAAAAATGCAGAAACACATCCTGAATGGCAGGAACCTATGGAGGATTTTCTTGTTCTAGCTCGGCGCTGTGCAGTTATGTCTCCGGGAGAATTCTGGCTTCAGTGTGAAGGCATAGTTCAAGATTTGGATGATCGACGTCAGGAGCTTCCCATGGGTGTACTAAAGCAACTTCATACTCGTATGCTTTTCATTCTAACAAGATGCACCCGGTTGTTGCAGTTCCACAAAGAAAGTGGTTTGGCTGAGGATGAACGTGTTCCCGGTCTTCGTCAATCTAGAATCCTGCATCCTGTTGAAAAACAAGTTCCAAAGGATACAGGAAAGGGTGAAAAAAGTTATAGCGTTGCAAGGAGCTCAAAGGCATCCTCTTATAGTCAGGAGTATCATGGCTTGAATTGGAAGGGTGACCGATCATTGAATTTCCTCTCCTCTCGTGAAGTAGAAACTATAAACAACATTGATTCATCTGCAAGCAGAGCTCGGATAGCTTCTTGGAAGAAACTCCCATCTCCAATTGGAAAAAACCAGAAAGAAGCTGTTCCGGTTATAGGTGAGCCGTTTGATGGCAAAGTGGAGTCCTTGCAGCTGTTGGACAGGAAGGGAACACCTAGTGCAGATTCAATTGCCATTAAGGCTCTTGAATTTCCTTCTTCCAAAAACTCTCCTGATCGTTTTCCTGTTCCTTCCAAACATAAGCACAGAGGTTCCTGGGGTTACTGGGGAGATCATCAGAATTTTTCTGATGAGATAATAATTTGTCGTATTTGTGAGGAGAAGGTTCCGACTTCTCACGTGGAAGACCATTCTAGAATTTGTGCAATTGCAGATAGATGTGATCAGAAGGGTTTAAGTCTTAATGAGCGTCTTATCAGGATTGCGGAAACTCTCGAGAAGATGACAGAGTCCTGTTCACCAAAGGGATTACAGGACACAGTAGGAAGCCCAGATGTTGCAAAGGTTTCAAACTCAAGTATTACTGAAGAATCTGATGGCTTTTCTCCAAAGTTCAGTGATTGGTCTCGCAGGGCATCGGAGGATATGCTTGATGGCCTTCCCGAAACTGACATGTCTGTTTTTATGGATGACCTGAAGGGCCTGCCTTCCATGTCATGTAGGACTCGTTTTGGTCCAAGATCTGATCAAGGAATGGCAACATCATCGGCAGGCAGCGTGACTCCTCGATCGCCAATACTAACACCAAGTACCAGCCAGATAGACATTCTTTTGGCAGGAAGGGGGGCATTTTCTGAACACGAAGAGCTTCCACAGGTATTACCTTAACCGACTAATTTTTGTCTTCCAGCTACTGTTTAATATGATAAATCCTCCCTAGTGTTTGTTTCTTAGAAGTCTTTTTTTGCATACTTTTGTAATTACTAAACAGCTTAATTTTCATGAAATGATTATAGGGATATTCATGTCCTATATTTCATTGAGAGGAAAAAGTGGGTGGATGCATTGATAGCTGGAGGTGTATACACCATCTGCCTTTTAAAGTTGGCATGAGTTAGATTTTGCTTGAGAAAAAAGCATAGTAAGCAAAGAGATGCAAACAAAGTGGTGTTTTCGTGATACTGATTGTCAGTATCATGGTATATATATAAATGCTTGCTGCTCGTAAGCATGGTGGTTTGGTGATGATGAGCTTCCAAACTGTTTCATTTTTTATGATCTGAATTAGGTTCAGAGTTTATCCCTGCAGTTAAAGAGTGTTACATTACCTATGCAAAGCCTCATCCACTCTTATAAGTTTTCTTGCCTCTTCCATAGAAATTTCCGTGGATACCAAGTTTTTGTGCTAGTTTGAAGGCTTCATTCTGCTACTTTATGCCGTTTTCCATCAATATTTTTTTCCCTTGTTAGTAGTAGCATTATTTTAATAGGTACCTAGTTTATAGTAGCATTATTTTAATAGGTACCTGGTTTATGAGATCTTACTTAATGATTGCTATATTTATAAGTAAACTTATACGCGAAAGAGTTTTTTTTTTGGGTGTTGTTTTCGGCCCCTGCGTGGGTTGCATTTGTACCTTTTTTTTTTTTTTTGGCCTTAGCTTCTTGTTAAGCCTCCTCTGATCTGTTGTATTTGTGGCAACCCGGATTTTCCCAACTGAAATTTTCTGAGATATATTTTTTTTCTTTAACTTTACAACAAAATCAAATGGGAAAACCCGGACCGCTAGATCGTAGATCACAATCTGATACAAAATTTACTTTGCACATCCACATACATACGGAAATCAAAGCAGATAATACATATGACATGAATAAAATCTCTAGTTCTAATATCTAACATGAGTAGTAAACTAAAACAAACCATCAGTGATGACTAACCATCACCTAACAGTGGTGTACAATGCATGTATAATAGCACGAACGTACCAAGCCCGAACTTGCCAAAGTCCACGATGTACTAAATCTATGATCCCGGAATTCTTACCAACCCTCAAGTTCTCAATCCACAAGTCCGGTGTCCTGATAAGTGTTATACCTGTGACGTATAGTGGGGGTGAGCTAACAGTCTAAAGCTCAGTGGAGAAAACTGATACCAATATACATCCCATCACATGCATAGATTCAAAGACAAGATCAAAACATTTTCATATTCAAAATAGAAACTGAATTCAAAGGCATTTTTCCTATCAAAGCTGAAACTGATGTCAAAGGCATTTTCTTATCAATACTGAAACTGATTTCAAAGGCAAACTAATTTCAAAGACATTTCCTTATAAAAATAAAAACTGATTTCAAGGACAAACTAATTTCAAAGACATTTTCTTATCAAAATCAAAACTGATTTCAAGGGCAAATTGATTTCAAAGACATTCTCTTCTCAAAACCGAAACTGATTTCTTATCAAAAGCATTTTCTTAATCTTTGATTTACTGAGTTCGAATCACATTCACTTACACGTTTTATCTTTACATAGTTTACTTACATGTCTTATACATTATTACATAGATTTACTTACATGTCTTACACATTCTTACATAACTTTACTTATATGTTTTACACATTCTTACATAGCTTACAAAATTGATTCACGGATATCCCGCCGTGCCGGTTCGATTCACGGGTTTAACCGTCGTGCAGATTCGATTCATGGGTTTAACCGCCATGCCGGTTCGATTCATGGGTTTAACTGCCATGCTGGTTCGATTCACAAATATCCCGCTGTATCGGTTCGATTCATAGGTTTAATCGCCATGCCGGTTCGATTCACGGATATCCCGCTGTGCAGGTTCGATTTATAGGTCTAATCGCCATGCCGGTTCGATTCCGCCCTAGCGGCCCACAGTTTACTTATAATTCGCCCATAGCGGTTCACATCACACTTATAATCCGCCCATAGCGTTCTACAACACACTTATAATCCGCCCATAGCGGTCCACATCACACTTATAATCCGCCCATAGCTGTCCACTTAAATGTTTTTTTAACTTATGGTTCAATTTATTTATTTGATGTTTGATATTTCATTCCTGACTCGATCTTTCTAAAACTTCGGAACAAAATGTTTTCAATCCTCCAACTGATTCCAAAACAAAACACATTTTCGGTATTTCAAAATGTTTCAAGCAGACGTATGTTCGATATTTCAAAAGGGTAGAAAGCAACATACATTTCGATATCTCAAAAGTTCTAAGGCAAATACACGAATACACATGTCGATATTTCGAAAGACTTCAAAGTAAATATGCATTTGATATTTTAACAAGTCTAAGTGCAATATAAATACGTTCAATTTATCACATTTCGAACGATCATATCAAAGCATCTATGACAAATCAAATCGAAATACAATTGTGTATGAAGTTTTTCCCCATCTTAACCTCGAAGCCAAAACAAAGATTCCTCTTCTCAAGATAGCTCTCCTATCACGCACTCACGATCACACTTGGAACACAACAATTTTTATATACTATACGTCAAAGTGATGAAAAGCGGAAAGTCCTAAAGTCTCCCCAAGTTTCTTTCTCAAAACAAACAAATGCCAGAATCTGATTAAATCGATCGATCGAATCCCAATCCGATCGATCGGTTCACAAAATCGATCAATCGAAATATATTTTGATCAGTCGGTTTCCTCTGGAAAACACACATATTTCAGTTTGTATAACTAGTCCCACACTCGATCGATTGGTTCACAAACCGATCGATCGGTTTACTTAGAAGCCAATCCTTTTTCACATTTCATCCTGTCGACCTCGGACAGAGCCTGTCGACCAATTTCGATCGATCGGTTTCCAAATCAAATGAAACCTGTCGACCTTAAATGAACCTGTCGACCCCTCAAGTAACCTGTTGACTTTGACAGGGAACTTGTTGACACACAAATCGATCGATCGAATTTCTATACGATCGATCGGTTTCCCTTAGAAAACCAATCTCTCTGTTTCGTCAATACTCGTCACATCCTGTCAAAATCGATCAATCGATTCAGATTTTGATCGATCGGTTTGTCAGATTTTTCAGAAACACGGGTTGCTTCTTCCCTATCTCACTTTTCCCTTAAAACCCTCAAACACACTAAATTTTCACACTTACAGCTAGGTAATTAACTCAAGGAAACTACCCTATAATTTTAGACCATTAAAATCAACTCGATCGTACCTTTCACCGATTGATTTCACAATTTACGCAAAGTGTTGCCGAAGAGGGTTTCGGAGCGAAATCCACAGATTTCCAGTGATTTGCCATCGCAATCAACCTTACGAGTTCAAGATGAAGTGGTCTACGATCACAGACCGATTTCAATCTTCCCAAAGTGCCGAAGATGCGTCTAAGGTGAACGGCTCACACTCGTTCCAAGCTTCAAGGGTTTCTACGGTCGGAATTTACAAGGAAGTGGAACTCAAACAATGATCGGCGTTGAGTGTTTCGCGAAGTGTGCGGAGCATGCGGATGATCGCGATCTCGTGGTCGAAATCTCACAAGGGTTCCACGGGAAGAGATCTCACTCTCTCTCTCTATAAACCCAAATTTCAAACGGTAATAGCTTCCCAAGGAAGCTTTGCCTTTTATAACTTAAAGGGACTAATTCCCCCTATGAAACACATACACCACTTTTGGGTGTTAAACCTTGTCCATTTGGCTTGTTCCGGTGTGGAACCAATACATCTAAACGAGGTATTTCTTATTATACCAAAAGATCTTTGGTTCGGTGTGGAGCTCGCACACACTAACCACTAATCACACGAGATACGGCATTAAGCCAATACACCACCGCGGTGTACAAGCTTTGGTCCAAAAGTTTTACACAAAGCTAAAACAGACCCAAGATGATTTTATCTAGAAAAATCCAAAACAGTGAAACGTTTCTCAACGGACACGCACCTAATCAGGACCTACGATTTCCAGATTTTTCGGGCTGCTATAGTATTCATCATTAATTTTGATGGAAATATAAGTTCGATAAAAAAAACTTGCGGGGAGCCACTGCATGTAAAACATTCATGATGTTGCTGTACATATCTAATGTTATCTTATTTTTTAATCTCTCCCATAGCTAATGGGATATGATTTGACTTTCAACTCATTTAGGAGGCCCTTTTTCTTGAGGTATCCTAGTTAGCAATATCTTCACTAACGTATCTCTATGCTTGTCAACGGAAGGATGTATCATTTAAGTACTGAATATATATCATCTTTTGATATGTCTCACTATGCTCTTTTGACAAATCTCACTATGCTTTTCATGAAGAATACTTGGATGATTCATGTGTATAGTGGCACTTTCCTAACGGAAGCCTTGATAGTTGATATCTACATTTATAATTTACTTAATTATCAAGAAGAAAAAACACTAATAATTACTTACCAATTTTGTTGGGATTTTTGCATATAGAAGTTTTTTGTTCTAGAAGATAAATTTGTTAATAGCAATCTTTGTTTTCTCCATGATTTTATTCTTATTTGTTCTGAAAGTAGCTGGTTAAATTTTCTAGATGACATCGATTGCTTTATGCTGACTAAAAAAAATATTGATTGACAATTTGAATATGGATAGGAAATATCAAAATTAACTTGAGTTCTGGGAGTCAACTAGTGCCTGTTTGAAGCATGTAAATCCAACATGATTTTTTTTTTCTTTGTTGATCGATAAGAAAGCACTATATTAAAAGCTAAAAGGGAAAAGAGGTACCTACCTGTAACACAGCAAGGGGCTTTACCACAAGGACAGACCCAAACCACCAAAAAAGAAAAAGAGAGACCACTAAAAACCAAAAACCAAAGAGAACTGGAGCCGGGCCACCCAATAAAAAGCAGGTTGTTATCTTTCAAAACAAGAAAAGAAAAAGAAAGCAGCCGAACCTCAACTCAAGCCAGCTAGAACCTGCTCAAAACTGGGTGTAAATTACTCAAAGACCAACATCACCCAAATCTCCCGAACCTTCTGCATCGAATCCTGACCTTCCACCACAGCCGCTGCCACCCATTCCACAATATTATCATTGGCAATTTTGATGGCCATCTTGGTGTCAGTCCGAATTCTGGAAAATTCTCTGGTTTCTCTCTAGCCAAAGAGCCTTACCAAATTGATAGAACGGAACCTATCCAAAATCTCTGCATCAGCCCGGAGAAAGGGGCAGCCCTCCAATGATGTAGCCACTCTAAACACGTGTTGGGCATGCACCAGTGGATACCAAAGAGTTGCAAAATCCAAGCCCATACCCCCTAGCAAACAGACAATGTAAGAACAAATGATTTGCGTTCTCTTCTTCCAAATTGCACATGATGCCCCTACTACGCAGCCCCATCCCTCTTTTGTTTAGTTGATCCACAGTAAGTACCCTCTCTCAGGCTACAATCCAAATTCCAAGTAAAGAAAGCGACTCTGGAGGCGTAGTGGACCTCCAGATAGGCAGATACAATCCAAAACCTTAACCTTCCCCTAAACCCTCAACCTTCCCCTTTTTATTACGTAAAACATTATAAAACGATTTGTTGTTGCCTCACAAGTTTGAGTTGCATAGATCAAATTTAGAGGTTGCTTTGGATGCTGAGCAATTGAGTGTTGCTGATATCATCATTTAAGCTTTATTTCTCCCATGCATGATGCAGAAATTTCCCCCTTTGTAGATAATCGTTAGGTGGTGCAAATCTTGGTGATACTGCTTGTTTCATATTATGAATGGTCATCTGTTTATATTAGAAGTTTTCTTAACATTTGTTTCTGTGCCATCAAGAATTGTTTTTTGAAATCATGCAGATAAATGAACTTGCTGATATTGCTCGATGCATCGGAACTGCATCCATGAATGATGAACGGTCATTTTCCTATTTGGTATCTTGTTTGGAAGACCTGAAAGAAGTTGTTATCCGTAGGAAGCTAGATGCACTTACAGTGGAAACATTTGGTGCGCGAATAGAGAAACTACTTCGGTGAGTTAGTTTCATAAATTTTTTGGCATTGACAAAATTCAGGATGACAGCATTTTTTCTATGTATTCTTTGTAAACACTTCAATGCATTTGGCATACCATGGTAGGAGAACTGCAAACTGGTGCTGTTTACTTTATCCCATTTCAAAGACCATCCATCTAGTTCTCTAATTTGTAACTCTCAGAACCTAGCTTATTATGTATTTCTTTAAATGTTTGTGATTTTGTAGGGAGAAATGCTTGCAACTTTGTGAGCAAGTTGATGATGAAAAGGTTGATATAACAAGTACTGTAATAGATGAAGAATCTCCATTGGAAGATGATGTGCTTCGTGGCATGCGAACGAGCCCCAGTAACTCTAGTTCTAAGGACCGAACTTCTATTGATGACTTTGAGATTATAAAACCAATAAGTCGTGGGGCCTTTGGTCGAGTTTTCTTGGCAAAAAAGAGAACAACCGGTGATCTTTTCGCCATTAAGGTATCCCTTTCCATGTTCGCAGTTGCACATGTTCAGAGTTTCATTATTTGTTTAAATCATCCTATCAAACTTTTTGGTCATATTTACCTCTTTCCCTCTTGGCTAATCTCACTCTGATTTTTCCCGGCATTAATAAATGTCCCCGAGAAAAAGCAGTATTGATTGCCACTTTAAGTGATGTTTCTACATTTTTCATGTTGCATTTCTTCTTCCATGTTAGACAGCTGTATCTTGTATTTGACTTTTACTGGTTTATCTATTCATCAGGTGGAGCTGATTATTGTTGAACTTTTAGTTTATGGTCTTTAGAAAGGTCATCTGACCAGTAAATTTATTTGTACGGGAAGCTTATCTCTACCGAGTTTAATGACTACTATATAAGAGGTGATCACCTGATGATAGTGAAGACACTTTCATGGTTGTTTTGACCTATGAACCTTAATTTGATGGTCGTGAACTGGTTCAAGCGAACCAGTTTGCCAACCAATTCGGTCCATTTCAGTGTGATGTACGAACCAGTCTAAAATAAAAATGCGGGTAGGTTTGAACCCACTACCACTTTATAAATAGTAGAATAAGGCCACCGCCTACCCAACAGAGCTGGTGCTTCTCTGGTGACTAAAATTTAACTCTAATTTATTAGATTGTACAATTCTATGTAGTTTACCAAAAAATAAAAAATAAAACTATAAAGCTCATCCTACCTTATCGAATCGGGTTCGCGTGATACTACCAAATTGCGATCCGAATTCGAATCAAACGAATTAGCACACTAAGTAACAAAGGGTTTGACTGGTTTATAAATCAAATGACCATGCAAATGCTCCTATGGTCTCCTCTTACTGGTTATGCACATGCATGATTCAAGCCCCAGTGAGCATCCCTATTTTTTGTATAAAAATTGTTAGGATACTTTGTCCATGGTGTCATTAGTACAACTATCTTGTAAGTTTTTACTATTGTTGGTTTGTTACTTCGTTGTATATGATTGCAGTTTATTTCAGCGAGTAAGGTATTAGTAATGCACAGCATAAATAGTTTTCTTTTTCTTGGTCTGCATATTTTCATAATACTCTTTATAGTTTGCAGTTTGTTTTATCATTCTTTTCCAGCCCTAAAGACTTGATATCCCTTTTTTTAAATCTGCAAATGTCCTAATCTCTGCTATTTTCATTTCTTCGTTTCTTTGAGGTCGCATGTGCTGTGACTTTGATCATTTGGGAGCTATATGGGGGAGTCAAATTTGACCAGGTTGTATACATCTGTAAAAATTATACAGGTTCTTAAAAAGGCGGACATGATACGTAAAAATGCTGTTGAGAGTATCTTGGCTGAGCGTGATATCTTAATTTCAGTTCGCAATCCTTTTGTGGTGAGCAGGTGTAGTGAGGAAGCACTTCTTCGATGTTGGCTCTTAATATACTCTCTTTCTAACTGGATTATGAATTGCATCAGGTACGTTTTTTCTATTCTTTCACCTGTAGAGAGAACCTATATCTTGTGATGGAGTACTTGAATGGCGGAGATCTTTATTCGTTGCTAAGAAATTTAGGTTGCTTGGATGAAGACGCTGCTCGTATATATATAGCAGAAGTTGTAAGATCAAGTTCTCCGTAAAGAAATCTAGTTTTTTATTTTATTTTGTGCTCCATTTCACTTGTGAAGGTAAATGGTGTGCAGGTTCTTGCTTTGGAATACTTACATTCCCTGCGTGTGGTGCATCGTGATTTGAAGCCAGATAATTTGTTAATTGCACATGATGGCCATATTAAGGTTAACTGTCTTGCCTTGATTTAATTTAATTCATACCCATATGTTTCTTTGCCTCCTTTTTTTTTTTTTTAATTGGAGCCTTTTTTTTATATTGAAGGCAAAGACTATTGTAACTGAGTTGTACGGACCTTATCAACTTATTTATTGAAAAAAAAAGAGGACCATCTTGGCTTGAGAGGTTCCCAAAATCTTTGTGATTGATTTTGGTCTGAAAAATACTAGAAATTTTAGCATTCTGAAATTTTCTTTTCTGTTGTTATATATATCCATTACGGGGGATTATTTTTTATTATCCTTTGATTATTATTTGTGCATGTTTGTTTTTCTTTATGATGTTCTATGTTATATATAAATGTTCGAATTTTGTGGACTGCAATTTTTATTTTTTTTGTGATGTATTTGTGTTTTTCTATCAATTGATAAAAGTGACACTTTCGCTATTCCTGCTCTGTTCTATCTTGATATCAATGTGTAGTATAGGTCAAATATCTTCTTTTAAAATATGCACGTGCGTATTCTATGTTCTGGTTTATACTAACTCAATTGCGCGTGATGTATGAGGTATGGATGTGTGTTCACATGCTAGAGAACTAATCCTGGCTGACTTGAGAAATTGGTCATAGGATATTATTAAGACCTACCCTGGAGGATGTATCCAAAAACTTTCATGTAATACCTGAGCATGAAAGGATGGTGTTTCAGCCATCTATGCCATACATGTGGGGTCAATGAACATAAAATCAGATCGTGAAAGCCAATGTACGCTGGCTGGAATCCAAAAATCTCATCTTCCAAACATCTCTATGTTGGAAAAGCTTGTAAAATGAATGTTTGAATTGAGTATTGGCTTTGATGAAATGGTTTTATTAGGCTGCCTGGTGAGATTTATTGGGTTACAATGGATATAGTAGTCGTCCATATGGTTGATTACGATTGATTTATCATTAAAGACATTAAATTAACATGTAAATTTATCATGGAGAGATGTGGCCATAGAAGAGAGGAAGGTTGTTTTTTTTTAATGAAAACAAAGAAAATATGTGGGTGTATCACATCACCAAACTCCAAATCGATCCATAGTGTTATTATGTTTCAAAATTCGGCCAGGGTGGCCGCACGGTCTGATCGGGTCCCCAGCCGAACCCTTTCAGTGCTGGGCGCTACTTTAGGCGGGCTGGGTCTCAGGCGCCCGCCCGGGCGGGTTCAAATTTGGGTCGGGTTGGAGTGGAGCGGCTTGGGACTATATATAAGTTTTTTTTTTTCCCCTTCTTCACTTCTCTCATGTAACCTAACCCGCTAACCGTATCCCCTCTTCCACCGACGACGCATCTCCAACCCCTTGCAATCACTGGCGATCCTCCTGCAACCCTTTGGTGACTCTGGCGCAACAGGTATGTATTTTTTTTTCATTTCTAGCAATTCTTTTTTTTTCTTTTCTGTTATTTTTTTTTTCTGCATCTTCTTATTTTCTTCTTCTTTCCTGCATTCTTTTTTTCCTTTTTTTTCTGGAATCTTTTTCTTTTTTTTTGGCAATTTTTTTTTTCAACTTCTCTGTTTTTTTTTCAGGTGTGCTTTTCTGTTTTTTTCTTCTTCAACTTCTTTTTCTGGTATTCTTTTTTTTTTTTTCTCTTCAACTTTATTTGATTTTTTCCCCTGTTTTTGTCCCCCCACAGTCCACCGATCTTCTTCTGTTTTTTTTTTTTTTTTTTTTTTCCTTTTTCCTTCATCCTCGGCTCCTCTTCTATTCTTCTTCTTCTTCGTTTCTGCAAAAGCCTAAAGGCAGGGAGTCATCACTCATCAGTCAAGGTCATATATATATAATATCCATTGGTTTACATCCCCCGCTTCTAATCTCCTATTATATATAGTTGTGTTGTTCACTAATAAATATGAGTGCACATCCATTTGTATGCACATGCCATTTACAATATGTATATATATATATATATATATATATATATATATATATATATATATATATAATATCCATTGGTTTACATCCCCCGCTTCTAATCTCCTATTATATATAGTTGTGTTGTTCACTAATAAATATGAGTGCACATCCATTTGTATGCACATGCCATTTACAATATATATATATATATATATATATATATATATATATATATATATATATATATATATAGGGAGCCAGTTAAGTCCTCCAATGGAGGACGGCGACCGTCCTCCAAGATCCACGTGGAGCACGGGTGGACAGTTTAGATCAATATTAAAAAAAAAATCGAAAAATAAATTTTAAACCCACAAGTCAAAGTTTGACAGTTTTCATTGGTCCACATTTCACGGTTCAAAAAATACACGGTAGAGATGAGTTTTTACTTCTTTTTTTTTTTTCAAAGATGATCTAAGCAATGCACCCAAGGTTCATGTGGCATCGAAACAATATTTTGAGTGCCACGTGGAAGGCTGGAGGAGGGTGACCGTCCTCCCATGGAGGACGGATCCCTTTTCCATATATATATACATTGGTTTACATCCCCTGCTCCTAATCTCCTATTATATATAGTTGTGTCATTCGCTAATAAATATGAATGCGCATGCCATTTATGTGCCATTTACAAAATTTGTATGCACATGCCATCGAACGGTGCTTTCGTTGGTTGTCGACTTATTTGTGAACTATGGTTCGTGGTAATTGTTTAATTGATATTGTTTCGATGTGTAGTTCACTAGTTTGAGCTTCAAAAGTTCAAATGTCGTCTTCTTGTGCATCAACCGGTGCATCCGGAAAGAATAGTGGGGATCATGGTTGGAATTATTGCTTTATGAAGGATCCGACAAATCCAAAGAGAGTAACGTGCAGTTTTTGCAAAAAGGACTAGAATGCCAACATTAATTGGTTGAAGAAACACCTTGATGGTGTTCAAGGGGACATAACACCTTGTAAAGAGGTGTCAGCAAAGGCTAAGGATGAGATGCGAAGCGCTCTCAACTTGATCAAAGAAAAGAAACCCATGCAATACGGGAGTATGTGCGGATTGTTAGTGATGATGAGGATGAAGACTTAGGTTCCGATGATGAGGGTCATGAGGAGGTAAGTAAAGAAAGTCGCAACTTCTTATCAAAGAGACCACGCACGCATGGGCCGATGGATTCTTTTGTGCACCGCAAATCAACTGATGAAGTGAAGGGAAAGGGGAAAATGCGGCAAACCGTCCTCCCATAACACTTATCAAAAGAGATAAAGAGACGTGTAGACCAACACGTTGCTAGATGGTTCTATGTCCACGACATCGCTTTTGACACTATTAAAAGCAAGCTTTTTTTAAATGTGTGAAGTAATTGGCCAGTATGGGCCATGATATATTCCCCCTTCAGATTATCAGTTTGGGGTTCCTTTGTTAGTGGATGAGATTGACGACATCAAGAAGAGATTAATCTCGCACAATGTGGCATGGGACACTTATGGTTGTTCTATCATGACAAACACGTGGACAGATAGGAAGGCAAGGAGTATAAGGAATCTTCTAATGCATTGTCGTGTGGGAAAAACTTTTTTAAGATCGGTTGATGTTTCGTTGGAAATTCATGATGCACAGTTCATTTATGAGTTGGTTGTGTAGTGCATCCAAGAAGTAGGGGAAAAGAGAGTGCTCCAAGTGGCCATCGATAATGCTACAAACAATATGGGAGCTGAAAAAATATTAGAAATTAGTTATCCGAGTATTTATTGGACCCCTTGTGTGGCGCATTCGATAGACCTTATGTTTCACGATATGAGTAAGCTAACAACCTAGCACAGATAAAGAGGGCCGTTGAAAAGGCAAAGACTGTATCAACATTTATATACAGTCATGTCAGAGTGTTGGTGATGCAGGAACTTACTAAATGCAATGCTAGGGCTGAGGTTAAAATTAAAATTAATTTAAACAATTTAAAATAATAATTTCTCCACACGATTATCACATAGATGTTCAATATATTCAATTAAATAATTAAATTCCGGCCCATAATAGAATTACTTTTCGTGTACGTTACTTATCGGATCTAGAAGATTAGGGTTCTTATGAACGGCTAGATCTCCGATAGTTTTAGGGCATCGAACGAACTCGCAAGCGGGTTATCTCGATATCGTACAAAATTAAAAGGCAAATAATGATTTAATGAAGAACGGGTAATTTGATTTTGGATTTTTATAGATAAATAGGCTAGATTTGGGATTTAATTGATAAATAATTAACTAGGGTTACACTACTTACGCAAATCGTAGATCTAAAGAAGATAGAGATGGAAGAAGAGTTGGTCTCGCACCAAACCGCAGGCGGGATCGAAGAATCGCTCTCTGTTTTGAGATAATCACACCCTCACGAAAGTTTAGAACTCTCAAGTTTGCAAAAAAATTTTTAATTCACCAAAAACTAATAATAAAGTTGTTTTCAAGCCTTCAAATAGGCTAACCATAACCCTAATATGAAATTAGAAAACTCCTAATGCAAATAAAATACAAAATGACAACTTTTAACCAAAATAATAAATTTCCGCCAAAATTCGCACAATTGGTTGATTGATTGATGCTTGGGGTCAATTGGTCGATTGAGAAGAATAATTTTACCTCAGCAACTCTGTCCACTGTCCATTCTTGATCGATCGAAGCATGGGGTTGATCGATCGAGTGAGCAAATTTCAATTTTCCGAATTTGAGCTGTTTTCTTTTCTTCTGCTGTTTTTCTTCCGCCTTCTGTATGTCACTGGTGAATACTTGAATCTGATGTCCCCATCAACTCTCCCAGGGTTAGACGGATTCATCCCCAATGAATACTGGTTGTGATAGAGGTCCAGGAGATCCGAGTCAATCTGCTGAAATTCTTTCTTTGTGATCCACGTGTTCTCTGAATCGGCCTTGTTCTTCCATTTGATCAAATACTTCTGAAGTCCCCCTTAATTGGTGGGCACAATCTGATCTTTCAACACATCTTCGATGATCTCACGAATTTGCCTAGTAGGTAGAGGTAATGGTGTGGGTAGGAGAATAATTGGGGCATTGGATGTAGAAGGCTCAGAGGGGTTTGTAGGGATGGTTGAGTGGCTATGGAAGGGAACAAGGTCCTCCACGTTGAAGGTCGTGCTAATCTCCAATCCGGCGGAAGATCTAAGATGTAAGCATTAAAACCAACACGCTTCAAGATCTTATAGGGTCCAGCACCACCAGCTTGTAACTTCTTTGCAACTCTTTGCAACTCTTTGCTGGAATCGCTCTGGTCTATTCCGAACCATCACAAAATCACCCTCTTGAAATTCTTTGGACCGTCTATGAGAATTTGCAAAATATTATATTTTTCATTGTGCGCATAACTCATGAATGCAATGTGCAAATGTGGATGCAGACTCTGATGAATGAACATGGGAATGAGATCTACAGGTGTTCTAGGTTTATACCCATGCACAATTTGGAACGGACTCATGCTTGTGGTTCTATTAACCGAATTGTTATATGCAAACTCAACGACAGATAAGATGGAATCCCAACTCCTAATGTTCTCACCTCCTAGACAACGTAACTCTAAAACCCTAATTATGTAAGTTTGGGATTAACCTCAAATTAAATTGAATGACAAAAATATTCAAAATCACCTAACACATGAAATAATTTAATGAATTCAATTTTATTGCTCACATGCATCGATATTCCCGATCTAAAAAAACGGATCCGATGAAGGATTCAAGTTTTGATCTAGTTTAGGGTATCAAGCGACAATTATGGTATTGTCTCTTGACCCCTCAAAGGTTTGGGAAAACGAAGGCTCAGGGGATTAAATTAATCAAAAGGGATATAACAAAAGATTTAAATTTTAGATTTAGGGTTTAGGAAATTATCACAGTAAGGGAAGATATTACCAGATAAAAAATAGAGAAAAGAGAGGGATAAGATCCAAGGCTTCACACCAAGGTTGCAAGCCGACTTCGCACCAAGTCGCACGAGAAATGATTGCTCACTCCTCAGGTTTTGAAAGATTCGCTCATTCGATCAAATTTTTTTCACAAGTCCTCTAGGGTTTGCACAAAAGTAAACTCTCAAATTTTCATTCAATAATCAACTTCCTATTACAAAGTTATAAAGACCTTATATAGTAGGCCACAAAAAAAACCCTAAAACAAATAAATATTAAAAGACAAGTTTGCCCTGAAAACTAAATCCCGTCTTTTTTATTATGCAGCCACTTTTGAAGGGTCAAACGATGTCCGATTAACGTAAAATTGGTCTTATTTGAAAGTTTATCGAAGTAGCTTTCCAACATGACAAGAATCACACAATTCTGACACATATTGATAGACTTATGACCACTTTTCCGATGGTTGCGGAGAAAGTGACGCAAAAACTCTTCAGTCCTTCGAATTTGAGCTCTAAACCACTTTCACGTTCTTCTTTTTCTTTCCGGCTCTTCCGTTCCGGCTCTCTTTCCGTTTCTTCTGCTGCTGGGCAATCTCTTGGCCCGAATCCAATGCTCTTGATCGTGATGTCCCCGTCAGTTGGCTTTGATGAGGAAGAAGACAAAGAAAAAAGATCTTGTTAGACCCGGAGTCACACGCTCACTACTGCGTTCCTCAGTTTACAGGCTTTTTTTTTTATGTTGAGGCTCCAGTTAAGGGACATGTTCTCCTCTGAAGATTGGAAGAGATCCAAATGGGATAAAGATAGTGCAAGGAGGAAAGTAGAGAGTATCATATTGAGCGGTGCTTTTTGGAATGACATGGTTTTCGATCCGCTTGTAAAAGTTCTATGAATGGTTGATTCAGATGCCCCTACCATGGGACACATTTACGTATCCATGGAAGAGGCAGAAAGAGAAATTAAGGCCTCTTTCCAAGACAAGGAAGCTCGAATTCAGAAGGTATTGGAGATTATCAAAAAGAGATTTGAGAAGCACCTGAAACATCCATTGGTTGCGGTGGGACACCGCTTGAATCCTTTCTATTACTATAAAGAAAGAGAAAAATCTATAGAGCACCTTGGTTTATGAATGGTGTAAGTAATTGTATTAAGAAGTTCATTGATCCTGAATTTGAAGGTACTGGGATTTTTCAAGAGATCAATTGTTATATGAATTCGGAAAAATCTTCTGGACATTCCTTAGCAATCAAACAAAGGAATGCGAATATGAAGGTATTGCATTCAGATAAGAGGCCTGATCCAGGTAATTTATAGTTGATTATTATTTATAATTATAATTTATATTTAAGTTTAGAAGTTTCAATTAAGTAATATAGGCAACTAATTTCTTAACTTAATTCTCTTTTAAAATTGATTAACAACTATTTGGTGGGAATTGTATGGTGTGGAAGCTCCTAACTTGCAAAAGATGGCACTACAAAGATTGAATTTAACATGCAGTTCTTTTGGATACGAGAGAAGTGGAGCACGCTTGAGATGGTAAATAATAAATAGAGTTATAGACTATAAGCATATATTTATGTAATTGGATTTGTAAAATTAGTTATGCACATATTAATAATTTTTTTTTTTTGTTTTATATACACACATCCACTCAAAAAAAGAAATAGAATTGGGACCCCAAAGTTGAATGATTTGGTGTATGTCCAATTTAATACCAAGCTACTAGACCGCTAGTCTAAAAGAAAGGGGAAAGTGGATATCTTGGTTTCTAAAGAGAAGGAAGGGATACTTGAATTGTTAGTTGACCCTAATGAAGAAGTATTTCCCGACGAGTCCTTGACTTGAGGTTTGTTGGCGATGTTTTAGGTGCAAATGAAGAAGCACAACCAAGGAGGAACACGAGAACCGTCACATAGCTAATGAGAGAAATTAATGAGGAGGAACTTCATGTAGAATCAAGAGATGAAGGGGATGATGATATCGAGTTTATTCCTTCTGATAATGATGCACTTGATTTACAAAACGAAGAAGATGAAGATGAGTAGGGACATCCAGAATGAACAATGATGTGTTTTAATAGATGTTTTATTTTTAGACTACATGATTATGCGATATTGTGATGGTTAAAGTTGAACCTCATATTTAGTAGTATTTACTTGAATTGAATCCAATTGTGTGCTTAAATTTAATTTTCAAACCTTCAATTTCCTCTTTTGATAATCTAATACATATATATATATATATATATATATATATATATACCCACATATAAATTGTGACCGCCTGGTTCTTAGGGCGTCCGAACCCGCCCGCCGACTTTAGGAACATTGGTGTTATATACAAACGAGTAAGAATGTAACTATTTATTTCCTGCATAAAATAATTTTTTTGCTTGCTAATTTGTTTCAAATTCGAAATATTTTTGCCATATATTATCATTCTCTTTTGTTTTCAAAATACCTAGGTTTGTTTAAAGTTTTTGAAATTACTTTTCCCTATTCTTTCCCTATTTTTACTGCAATTGTGAAGGATGACTTTTTATTGGTTTGCACTTTGCATCAGTGTCCAAGCTTTGGCTTTTAGGCGAATGAGCTTTGAAGGGATATGGCCACATGGTATATATGGAAACTGAATACTATAAGCTACCAAAACCGTTTTTAGGATTTAATTTTGGCTTCAACATTGCCCAAGTTAGATGATTTCTCATGGACAATGATAGTTGTCTATGTTGTGGAAGAGTTGATTTTGGGATGATTTTAATACGATTAAGATCAACTTATTTCCCCAAATCAGAGCTCCTTTTTTGGATTTTAGACGAATTTTTGATGGGGTGGTAGTGGCGCACGAATGTATTGATACTTGACACCATAGAGACCTAGTCTAGGTTTAGGAATAAAATGGCTTTGGAAATATACGGGAAAAATGGTAAATTTCAGCAAGTTCGGGAAAAAGGGAAAAAGTAAAAAATTAGAAAATATAAAAAATATTAATAATGATAGAAAATATAAAATATATATCTTGTGATCAAACACGGGTTTTAAATGGGGAAATAACGGGAATTTTTCAAAAAAGATGTTTTTCCACTTCTTTTTTCGTGTTTTAAAACATAAACTGCATTTTAAATGTAGTTTTTTTCTCAAAAAAACACTATGCCCGACACAAATCCAGATTGCCTGGCATCCTTTGCAAACTTGATATGGAAAAAGCCTATGACAGAGTCAATTGGAAATTCTTACACTGTATGTTAGGAAGAATGGGATCTGGGAACAAATGGTGAAGGTGGATGGAAATTGTGTATCACAGTGAGATTTGTTGTCATAGTCAATGGGCTCCCGAAAATTTAACTCCATGTATTGTACGTTTGATTTTCCTATTTTTTGTTTTCTCTCTTTTTGACCGAACACCTCGCTCTACTCTTTTTGGCGCTGTATTTCATTCTCTTTAGTGAAACTAATTACTTCATAATGTTCAAAAAAAATTCGTGGGTCATAGTGCATTGGGGAATATTCCAACCCAGTATGGTGCCTACAAAGGAGTAATGCCTTCAAATCTCGATTTACATTACGGAGAGCTTTTCCGGTGTCATCATGGGGTCTTTGGGGTAGTGTCCAGAGTACCTTGTTCCTGTGTCATTTCACGTCCATATGGCTCCCAAACATGGTGGGTTGCCATGTGGACATGCACAAGTTTGATCCATCAATAATGAAAAATAATCACCATAATCAGTGGTGATTAAATGGACGGTGAAGTTCAAGATTGGCCATTTAGTCACTATTGATCGCAATGATTAAATAAATTTCTTTTATCCAAAATCCCCTAAGGATCAGTGAACCTTAGGGGGGCGGGAGCCACGTGGCCCAAAGGTTGTTGGACCAGGGTTCAATCATTGGATCCATGACCATGGTCCTTTTTCCTAGATATATATTTAAATTGTAGAATTAGTCGACCTTTGTTCAACAAGTTTTATGAGAGAAACAATTGAATTATGGGAGCCACTCTCCTAACTAACGTTTAAATACCAAAATGGTATTTAAATGATCTTACACCATTAAAGTACACCTTTCTGGTTACTAAGGTGTTTCTAAGGGATTTCTAATCGATGTTATAATCTCAAAGCATGTCATTTTTCACTTCCATGGATGTGATCTTTTTTTAGCAATTTCCCTTTGTAAACAAGTAAGAAATGTTTATCCTAACCGCATGCACATGTGCAACAAACCTTTTTAGTTGATTCATTCATCTCCTATTACTTCTCTCAAGGGATTTTGCTATATGTGGTTTTGTTGTTGACTGCACAACACCCACATACATATGAACTAACACACATTCCAACAGATCTTACACCATTAAAGAAAGCTTTATTTCACACCACGAGGCGCACTTGTGATCAATCTGCATATTTCAAGTGGCAGTCTATCATTGGCACACGCCTTTACCAAAGAATCATGCCTACTAGAGGATTGGAACCATCTGATCGGTGCACTTCAATATCGACGACAATATGTACAACTGTTCATATTAGATTCTATAGATCAAATAGTATGAATCGCCCTGAGAATAAGATTTTTAGCCACATTTCAGTTAAATATATAAGCTATCACTTTGATGGCTTGGATTGGTGAAAGGAAATCGAAATGCTATTCAGGACAATTGGGAACTGTTGAACTCCCTTGAATGCAACCATTTGAATAGGGAGCACAGGTTTCAAGCCATTGACGTGGAACCTTTTTAACATTCCTTGTAGATCGAACTTGGATCTACAGACATCACATTGTATCCCCCAAACTTATTCATAAAGCATCATGATCCCATCCCAGCCATCACTTGTCCTTTGATGCTTTTGGGGTTCTGATTCTGGAGGCCTCAGGTTTCAAGGAAGGGGAGATTAAAGTTATGAATAAACTGTCCTTATTTATGGATAGTTAATATGACAGCCAGCTTATCCGTGACAAAGTTTACCTGTTCAACTTTGCTGCCTTTTGGAGACATGCCACCGCTAGCATAACTTAGATAAGAATTGACTAGTTGCATGAGAAATAAAGCTTAACATAGCCATATAAAAGCTTACCATAGTCATATAAAGCTTATTCAGCCGTCGAAAAGTATTATTGATCATAATACATGATAAACATTTTTTTTTTATCATGCCTCATGTGTTGCTTAATTTGGAAGTCAAATAAATATTTTTTTCCCTTAGTTACTGTTTTGCCATTTTTTTTTCCATGAAATATTACTTGTTATCTTACTGGTCAGTTTGTGTAGCAAATTTCTGTCCATAGCTTCGTACCATTGGTATGCCTAGGGTAATTTCTACTACACTAGTAACCTTATTAGAACCACCCCTTGTAAATTCTTAATGGAAGTTTACTATCTTTTTAAACAGTTGACGGATTTTGGGCTTTCAAAGGTTGGTCTCATCAATAGTACTGATGATTTATCTGGTCCGGCAGTTAGTGGAACAGCACTACTTGGAGTAGATGAACCTCAGTTATCTGTACCTGTGCATTTGCATCAACGGGAAAGGCGGCAGAAACGTTCTGCTGTTGGTACACCTGATTACTTGGCACCAGAAATACTCCTAGGAACAGGGCATGGTTAGTGCAGCCTTTTTACAGATTTATGGTACCTGAGCTTGTCAATGTATTCATTATCTGATCGAGTCATTGTTTTTCCTTCTTTTGGTTATTTAACAGTTCATGATTCTAACATTCACTTCATGTGATGTATTTGATTTTGCAGGCACGACCGCAGATTGGTGGTCGGTTGGTGTAATTCTTTTTGAACTGATTGTTGGGATTCCACCCTTTAATGCAGACCATCCACAGGTCTGATTGTGCTCCTGCATTGATGCTTGTAGACTTCAATACTGTTTTGGTTGTTTCTTCAATTCTTGTCTTGGTAGTGGATCAAATCCATGATGTCTTTTTTTTTTTTTTGATAACCTGGGTATCTGGGCCTCTTAGAGCACCTGCCTAATCCCAGGGGCACATGTGCACCCCAAATTCAGCACATGCCGGGTCAGCACAGGATATAAATCCCTAGGGTGGCCTCAGGGGGGAGGGGATTCGATCTCAGGTCTCCTGCTTTTGGAAGCAGGTACCGGCCAGCTCGCCTAACCCCTTGAGGTTCAAATCCATGATGTCAACATTGCGACTTTAAGGTGCTTCCTCTATAGCATGAGGTTTGACCTGGGCTCTTTTTCTAATGAGTTGGTATTAATAGGTCTGACCAGAGCACCGAGGATGGTGATTGGGCCATTTAGACCACATATCTGGCGTGGGTGTACAGTACATCAAGGCAGATCTTCCATGAGGAAGGTCACCATGTGAATTGTCCATGGCTTCAAAGCTACATTGAGAAAATGATGCTAACTGCTAAGTCAATGGCATGCCAGTGTCTTTGAATGAACTGTCGAACTGAATGTGTGGCATGGGTGTACATCAAGGCAGATCTTCCATGAGGAAGGTCAACATATGGATTTTCCATGGGTCGAAAGCTACATTGAGCAAATGATACTGACTGTTAAGTCAAGAGCATGCCATTGTCGTTAAATGAACTGTTGAATTGAGTAGGTGGAACATTCCACATTTAAGAAATTCGATTGAAGCATTTTTTAGGCAGCATCCAAGCAACACGTGATCTTCCATGTGGATGATCTGGAATGACGTACATTGATGCCACGTGTAGTATAGACTATAGAGGTATTCAACCAACCTTGGTCTCGTGCTACTCTAGTATGAAGTTCGTTTCTAATTTGAGGTGGTTTCAATTTTGTTAATTTACCTTCCCATTGTTCCCAATATCCCGAGCATTGCTCATGGTGCAACCTATAGAGGTTATGATAATTTTTGCTGCCTAATGACTTGTGAGTCTGTGACACCCTTTAATTTCATGTTTATGATGAAAATGAAATGTGCTGTGTGTGTGTGTGGTGAGGGGGCTAGTTTATTGTAATAACAATTTTAAGTAAAGTTCAATAGTTAGGATGCATGAAGAATCAAACAGCAAAAAAAAGGAACAACAGCTATAGAGGCAATATATTATATAGGAAACTGAGACTACAACCTCGGTGTAGCGAGAAGCTAAGATCCATAGGTAGCAGGACTAGCCCGGCAAAAAGGAAACAAAAACAGGACGAGATTATGAAAGGAAGGTGAGAACAAGGGAGAAACTGTACGCATATAGGAGTAACATATCAATCAGCAAGATGAACGGTCATGGGATCACAATGTCTGAAAAGAGATAAAGAGGATAAAAGATATTGATTACCTATCATGTGATCAGTGACCCTTGAATCAATAATCCAAGGACGAGATTACGTAAGGGAGGCATGCAATGCAGTACCCGAGTACTAAGAGGATGACATCATAGAGGTAGAAGGCACATGAGCATAATCACGACAATTTTGCTCTCTATAGAATCTGGAGGTCCAGAGATCAGCCCAAAACATAGTGGTTGTATCCAGGGATTTAAAGTTTGATATAGTATCAAAGCGGGTCGGTTCCAAACGTCTTGTGTAGAGTTTCTTCAACACAAGTCTCCTTTCACCTCCATTTAGGGTTCAAATTTTGCATCCATGATTGGTCTTGTGTAGCAGCCATCCACGCCATTATTTTTTTTAAGGGGGAGAATAGGAGAAGTGATGAAGAAGAAGAAGCAAAGAAAGGAGAAGAGGTTGTTGTAGCAGCCATGGAAGAAGAAAGAAAAAGAGTGTAGAAGGAGTTGTTGTTGCTTGATGCCCTCTAGTTGTTGTCAACCTCTTTGAAGAGATGATTGAAGATATTTTGAAGAGCTTGTTCTTTTGTTGTTTTTACTATGATTATGGGGCTGTAACAAGAGGCTGCATCTGTTTTTGACTGTGAAGTATTTTTATGATAAAGAATCATGGTTGCATGGTAGGTGTTTGATCAAAGGACTATAATTAGAGATGTTGTTGGTTGTTGCAATCATATATGCACAGTAGGTTTTTGATAAAAGGACTATGAGTATAGATGTTTTTGGCTGTTGTAGTGCAGTGCTCTTGTGCATTTTTTTACTCGGTAGTAGTGTTACCACGCTCTATATAGCTGCTACATGTGATAATGTTTGGTGGCTTGTAATAGTGGTATATTTCAATTCATATGACTGCTGATGTGCTTGCCCACATGGTGTTCAATAAAACGCTTGAAGGAAGAATTATGTCATCGACTTTACTTTATTGGTGGGCTTCTTTGTTGATGAAAATTTTATTTCTTTGATGATACCCAGGTGGTTGTTATGTGAATGTGATGAATTATGTAGCTATGGTCTTCTTTGATGGATGGTGAAGACATGTACGAGCTTATTATAAGTTATAATGTTTGGAGGTGATTAGTGTCCCCGGTACTGTTATGGTTTTTTTATTGTGATTGTATACTGTCATAGATTGTATTTTAGGTCATTGATGTAGGCCATAGAGCCAATCAGATGGTATCAAGAACTACGTTTATTTGAACCATAGTGTGTACCACATAGCTGCTTGAGGGCAGTGTTGCACCAAATTGTTAAGGGACCGTGTTGTGTCCCACATGGCCACTTGAGTGTGGTCCTGAACCAAGTTATTGGTGAGTTCAAGTAGTTGCATAATATTGATAGTTGATTCTTGGATACCTTTAGTTGTTGACCGTATCAAGTCGGAGGAGTGTTGGAGATTGTAATATATGTATGTTGTGTAGGAAGCAATACTGTTAAGTTTGGTGTGTGGTGTCCACATAAATGTAAGTGAGTGTCTTTAGTTATATCTGATGTATCCCTAGTGAATGCAAGTGGCTCCTCTATATATGGAGACTACATGAAATTCATTTAACAATAATTTATAACAGTATAGTCCTTTATGTGTCATTACTCTCTCTCTTATCTCCCTCTTCTTCTCAGTCTCCCTTCCTCTCCCATAAACCCCAATTCGGTATTCTACTCTTTAGTTCCTTTATTATAATAGTCCATTGGTTTTAACAACCGAAAGGTTTATTTGTATCAAGATTCTTATCATGAACATTGCGAGTCCCAACAACAAAATATACTATTTGCCCGTCTGATGGCATTGAGCTAATTGCTTTCCATGAAACATACTCAAAATTTCTTAGCCCTTACAAAGGGGGTCGCTTAGTAATCAGGGACTTTTCGTTGTTGGATATGAATGCCAAGAGTAGTAGGTGAAATCATATAGATGGAAGATTTTAATAAAGTAGAGTGATCCTTATTGGAGGTTTGTTACAGTCTTCTGGGGGAATTCTCAAGTAATTCTATTGGTTTATGGGGTATTAAGGTGTTTTCTTAGATTGGTTATCCTTTTAGATTAAATTTTGGACTTACGCCTTGTATTTTCGCCCTATTTTTGTCATGTTAGGAGAAAAGCCAATGACCTGGCGAACTCTAGCTAGAGAGGATTTTCATGTCCAATTTTATTGTTTTGGACTTGTATTACAAGTACTAGTTTTTTCTTATTGTGTGTTTTTTGTTTTTTAAGCGTTAATTTATTTATTTTTGTTTTTTAATAAGATTTGCTAATTATCCCAAAATAGTCCTTGTAGATGAGCACACACTTCTACAAGTACTTAGTAAAAACAGGAGGATCACCAAGGTCACTCACACCTCTCAAGAATAATCATTAATCAGCTTTCTATCCTTTGGCGGACTTAGATTATCTATGTAGCTAACCATTAAAGTTTTACTTTAAATCTTTGGAGAAATTTTCCATTTAGAAAGGGGAGTTGCCAAATAGGGAAATCTTCTAGCCTTAATCATTCTTATCATCTATATTAAGATATGATGAATCCTCAAAATCTATACTATCAATTGTAAGGTTCTTATTATTCTTTTTGTTGCCACTTCAATTAGAGCCTCCATGCCTTTTATTTTCCTATTCTATTAAGTTCTTTCCAAATACACAACTGAATAATGTAATGGAAACACTCAAACAAATTTCTTGTGGTTTGTTTTATTATTTGAACTATTTTGGTTTGCGGAGGAGAGAAATTGAAGGATTTTTCCATGGAAGGATTTGGAGGTCTATCTACTTATCAGGAATATCGTGACTGAACTGGCTAAATTACCTACGCTATATCAATTTCAATTAAAGTTAAATGTTTCTATTCAAGGTTTAAATTTAAGATGTCAAAACCGGTGCTGGTACATTCAATGCCCTTGGGAGATTGGCTCTCGCAAATTCTTGCAAGCATTTCTATATTTCAAATTGAGATTCACTCATTTACGACAAAATCATACCCCAGGGGTTAGCGAACAACAAATGAAAGGCATTAGGGAGGGATGGACGTGTGGTGGAAAAAGAAAAAAAATTCGGAATGCTTCAAACACTGAAGTTGGGGTGGGGACACAGAAATGCAGGTTGCCTTGTCACATAATTGAGAACAGATGCGAAGTAGAAGCTAGTACTTGGCCTAGGGTGATAGTGGAAGGGATGGAGGAAGGGATGTTATATCTTCAGAAGTCTTGCCTTATCGACACTCTAGCATCGAATGCTTTGTATTGCAAGCAGTTCAAAGATGAGCTATGTAGTGTTTGGGTTGTTGGCAAGGCCCTTTAATGAAAATGGTGGGTAATGTTTCTTTTCTATTTGTCTTCCTTGGAGGTAGGGAATCCAAGAAGGACTCGAGGAAAGGCTGTTTGGATTTAGAAAATGATCATATGGTATTTAAGAAATGGATCCACCACTTTGAATATGTTGCCTAATAGCTCCTGGTTGGAAAAAAATAGGTAGGGTTTAAAGTGGGGGCGTTGCATGCTTAGAGCAATGAGTTTCTCAAATTGGTGTGCTCTCTGTGGCAAGCTAGTGGAAGTAGATCTAGTTGTGGTTTCATTGATGGTTTTTCTTGGATATTGATTGCGAGGTCCGATCGTGGCTTTTCTCTCCTAGAGACGGTATTCTCTTGAGCTATTGAGGGGCACTGGCATGCTTGGTGTAAGCCTGCCACCAAGCATCATCTCCGTCGCGATGTTGGGGATCCTCTTCCTAATCCCTCAAAGCATCAATGGCTGGTTGGAAGGCTTATCTACCTCCCCAATACTTGTCCCGACTTGTCATTTGCAGTCTCTTTGGCAGCTCAATTTATGCAGGCTCCTAGGTCTCCTCATATTGTTGCAGTTCATCGGATTCTACACTACATTAAGGCCTCTCCTGGTTGAGGGCTATTCTATGGAGATTGTGGTCATCTTTATCTTAGCTGCTACTGTGATGCTGACGAAGTAGGAGCTCTTACTAATCGCCGATTTACTTCATGATATTGTGCCTTTCTTGGTGGTAATCTTGTGGTGTGAAAAAGTAAGAAACAGGATGTCGTATCCAAGTCGAGTGCCGAATCTGATTATAGAGCTATGGTCAATGGGATCTGTGAGCTTCTTTGGTTGAGTTCTCTCCTCACTGAGCTTAGTTTTTCTCCATCTCTTCCTATGCCTCTGCAATGCGATAACCAAGCTGCAATTGATATTACTGGTGATTTGGTTCTTCATGAGATTGAAGTAGACATTCACTTCCTTCGTGAGAAGATTCAGGCAGGTTTCATAGAGTCTCCGAAGGTCTCATCTTCTTGTCAACTAGTAGATGTTTTTACCAAAGCTCTTGGTCCTTCACATCTTCAGGATATTGTTTTCAAGTTGGGCATGATAGATATCTATACCCCAGCTTGAAGGGGAGTATTGGTTTGTGAGTTATATTGTAACATTGGTGTGTGCATAGTAGTCTAGATATGTGTGCCACTTATGGTGTGAGTGTATTAAACTTTGGTGTGTGTTGTAATTCTCATTATTAGTATAAAGGCTAGTAGGGTCTTCAAACCCTTTTCTTTTTTTTTTTGATAACCTGGGTACCCAGGCCTCTTAGAGCGCCTGCCTAATCCCAGGGGCACATGCGCACCTCAAATTCAGCGCATGCCGGGTCAGCACAGGATATAAATCCCTAGGGTGGCCTCAAGCGGGGGAGGGGATTCGAACTCAAGTTTCCTGCTTTTGGAAGCAGGTACCTGGCCAACTCACCTAACCCCTTGAGGTTGGTTCTTCAAACCCTTACTAAGCTATTCTATTCCTAATCTCTCTCTCTCTCTCTCTCGCCTCCTTCCTCTTCTCCTCCACCAAACCCTAACCCTAACTATATCCACAAAGTCAAGTTCTTTAAATTCTGTAAGTTCATATTTATTTATATTAAAAAAAAAAATTCTATTTTTTAGATATTTCAAAAGAAGTATGCCATTGCTTGTGCAATTATCCTAGATCACATAACATTTGGCATGCCATCACTCACAATTGCTTATGCCATTTGACAATATTGGCCGTTCAAGATTGTTTCTGTTTCTCTCCCCTGCTCGGTTGGGAAAGCTCTTAAACATCCTTCTTGGTTTGCTGTTGTGGTTGAAGAAATGTTAGTCCTTAAGAAGAATCAAACCTGGGAACCTGTTAATCCTCCGGATAATAGAAGCGTTGGGTGTTCGCTCTTAAATAGAGAGATTGCCTCATTGCAAGGGATTCATGGGATTGAATCTCACATCTTGTCCATCTCTTGTAACTAAACTTGCTTCTGTTGGAGTGGTGGTTTCTTTAGTTGCTCACCATCGTTGGCCCTTGTATCAACTAGATGTGAAAAATGCTTTCCCGCAAGGGAAGTTTGATGGAGAGGTGTACATGAACCCCCCTCATGACTATCATCGTCACAGGGAGTATTTTGGGAAGGTTTGTTGTCTTTTGAAATCGATATGGATTAAAGCGGTCTCCCCGAGTCAATGTCATTCAAATCATACATGTTTCATACATATTGGAGTGAGAGGCTTGAGAACAATACTATTGATCTATGTTGATGAGATTATGTCATCGGAGATGGCACTGCCTTCCAAGGATCAAAATACCGGTTTTCCAGGACGATATGTACCGGGTATCGGCCGATACATTCAATGTATCGGCGATAAATTGAATGTATCGGTTCGATACATTGAATTTTTATTTTTTTTCCAAAAAATCCTAAAAAATCTAAAAAATTAAATTTAATAATTTTTCATTTGTTTCGACTTTTAAAAAAATTTATTTAAGACTTATTTGATGCATATTTCATAATTTTATCAACGCATAACCTAAATTTCATTATACATGACTCATATTTAACGTTAAAAGGTATATTGTACATGAAAAACTTATCTTAAAGCCACATTGAATTTCTTGGTGGTTCTTGGCCCTCGTGATCATCATCATCGGTGCGTGAGTTTTCCCTATAATGTTGGCCATATTGATACCCATGATCATATGTGCCCCCTTGAAACTGAGGCATTAGCGACGAATATGGCTCACTATAATAGGTAAAGGCCGGTCTTCCAAAAATTTGATCAACGAAGTCATATGGCCTGGGGTAGGTTGGTTGAGGCCGATAGTATAGGTTACTGGTTGCTGAATCTTCGGTATTTTGCAAACTAAATTCCCCGAAGCTAGAAGTCATATAACCCTCATCATCTTATGAACCTTGTGGTAAGATTCAAATGCTCCTCTTCCTTCAATCCCTCCACCTCTAAATGTAGGAGTGTCATACTAACATTATTACCTGGTCATCATCCCATGAGGCAATACCTCCATAAGAATAAGGATCAATATCGTCCGCTCCACCACTAGTGCCAGCGTAGGGTTCATCACCTCCATCATCACCCCCACTATCACCCCCATCATCGTTATTATGACTACCGGGCTGCGTTTTGTCCTCAGATTTAACCATCAATCTTCTTTTCCGCCTCGATGATTGAAAAACCTGCTCCGCTACTCTTTCAGCATTTTCTAGCCATGCGGTGCCGTCAGTATCCAACACTGGCTCTTCTCTCTCTTCGATCCACTAATTCAAAGGGTCATCCTTTGCGAATATATAATCCAGCTGGATGGGATCAAAATATTCACTATCTGTAAGGTAGAATATGATAGATGAATTAGCATATGCCTCATCAATTAGATCAAATAAAATTTGTATAAACTAAGACTTCATATAATTGCTTACCACGATTGGTCCTCTCTATATTTTTGACCCTTAATCGCATGTTGTAGTGACAATAGACTAACTTTTTCAATCGTTTCATAGTTGGCCTATTCCTTGTCTTCGTGTGAATGAGAGAGAATGTGCTCCAATTCCACTCACAGTTGGACGAGGAACATATTTGCGATAAAACCCTCATTGCAACTAGTCTTAGTATCGGGTCATCACCTCCATAATGCATCCACCAATCAACAGGTTTATCATACTTGATTTGGGATTGTGCAAACGGGGTCCCAAATGATCCATGTCTCTTACGAAACATATCAATCTACAAAGATGAAATACAATAACTCACATATCAATATAATGTTAATATGGCATTTGACTTATTAGTCAAAACTCGGAAGGTATGATTACTCACATCTCTTATGGCTTGACCTTGGTCTGCCAACTCAAGGAGCATCGTTTGATCACATTACGTAAACAGATGTACACTTCATCGCCCTCACTCAACTCGAAGTGTTGCGTATATTGGAAGGCCGGATTCAAGTAGTGTGTTATACATCAAATATGGACAATCTCATCAATATATGAAAACAATGAATAATATGAAAATTAATAAATAAATAAGTAAAAATCACTACATAAGCAGTTTAACATGCTATTCCTGCAGCATGCAAATACTGATGGAATTGTGCATCCCACCTTTTGTCGATGATCGTCCAATATCGTTTATATTTTGTAGGTCATTTAGTTTTAATAGCCAATTTTACTTTATCCATCGACTCGTAAACATACCCCATCGTTGATTTCTCATCACCATCTACCAACCTCAACACTTGAACCAATGGGGTAGTGACGACAATCAGGTGGTCAATACTTGCCCAAAACTCGGGGCTGTAGATCAGGTTAGCAACTTCATTGCAAGCAGGTCTCTTTGCTCGTGTGAGTTCTAACTCATGTTTTGTCCATGCTTCAAAGTTGACTATGCTTTTCAGCTCACGCCTATGTCTAGCTAAGCTCTATGGGGCTAGAAATAGTGTCGCAAATCGTGTAATCGCAGGCTAGAGCAGCTCGTTCTTGGTAAAGTCTCTCATCAAATTCACCAACTTGTCATTGTTGTATAGGTAAGAAGTAATTGTTCATCCCTTATGAATAATTGCATGTATCTTGCATCTCTTTCCCAAATCCTCAAGAATGAGGTCCACACAATGAGCGGTACACGGAGTCCAGTACAAGTGACGTCTCTTCAACATTAACTGTCTTCCTGCGGCTTTATAATTGGCGGCATTGTCTATTACCATATGCACAATCCGGTGCTCTCTAACATCTTCAACTCTTTATTCATTAGTTGAACGGGGTAATCAGTCATCTTCGCGTGTTTAAAAGCATCAACTGATTTTAGAAATACTGTCCCGACATCGCTGTAGACTAAAAAGTTGATCAAACTCTTCCTTGTGGGACCGGTCCATCCATCACACATGATTGTGCAACCTTTCTCATCCCATACTTCCTCAAAACTCTTCACATAAGCTCCTATCTCCTCATACTCATCATCTAATAAGGGCCTAAATACCTCATATGCAGAAGGCTTTTTGACTCTTGGACCAGCTTCTACACTTGTATCAATCATACTTTTGAAGTACGGCGACTCCACAACTTGAGTCGGAATGTGATTGTATATCACGAACTTTGCAGTCGATTTTTCAAGCCTCTTCTCCCATTTTTTTAGTGAAATTGTACTCAATTTACTTTGCTTAGAGCTTTCTGTCCGATATATGAACGGATCCATGGGATTTGTAGTAGACGGCCTGGTCTCCCTCATTGATGCTGACCTACACAACCCGGCGGTCTCCTGAATGTTCTCATCAACATCAACATGTGGCCTATGCCTAGATCCACCACCAGCAGCAGACATGGATGGGCCTCTCAAGTCGGATCGAAACCGATAATCGGCTTCTTGATCTCGTCGCTGCCGTGCTTCTCTAGCACTCTCCCTCATCACTCTCGATGTCACAACATCCTCATCCTCACCCTCATCATCCCCAGGTTCAGGTGCAGGAAACTATGGATCTCCCGTCCATATTCTCTCATATATTTTTTTATTTCGGTCGACTTTTGCTTTTTTCTTTCTCTTAGCTGCCTGTAAACTGGCTCTAACTTGTTCTTTCACCTCTTTGGATACACTGTAACACCCTCTTGTCTCTCCCTTAACGTGAGCCAAATGCTCCTTCAACCGTGTGAGATACCTCCTCCGAATAATTTTTTCCCACAAAGTTTGTATTGCATTCAGAGTCTATCACCATCTATTGGTGTGCTGTATTGTTAGGCTGAATCTGATGTTCGTACCATATTTAGTTATTTCACCTGCATGAATGATCAAACATTTAGATTACACTTGAAAATTAAATTTATTTAATATTATTCTAATTTTTATAAATTTTATATGACATTTGAAAATTTATTTGATATTATTCTTATTTTTACAATATTAGATTATATTTTACCAAATTTATTTGATATTATTCTAATTTTTGAAAATTTATTTGATATTATTCTTATTTTTAAAATATTAGATTATATTTTACCAAATTTATTTGATATTATTCTAGTTTTTGAAAATTAATTTGATATTATTCTTTTTTTTTTTTAATATTAGATTATATTTTACCAAAATTATTTGATATTATTCTAGTTTTTGAAAATTAATTTGATATATATATATTTTTAAATATTAGATTATATTTTACCATATTATTCTAAAAATATTGAAAATATTTGAAAATAGTATTTAGTTGATATTATTCTAATTTTAAAAATATTGCTATATTAGAAAATCATATTATTCTACTTTTTAAAACCTAATTTAAAAATGTTTAGTTTTAAAAACAAATTTAAAACTAAAGTTTAGTTTTTAAAAAAATTAGTAACATAATTTAGTTTTACATATTATATAAAAACTTAAATTTTTTAAAAAACCTTTAAAAATGTTTAGTTTTGAAAACAAATTTAAAACTAAAGTTTAGTTTTTTTAAAAAAAGTTTAGTTTTAAAAAAAAGTTTAGTTTTTAAAAAAATTAGTAACATAATTTAGTTTAGTTTTTTAAAAAATTAGTAATTGAGTAACATAATTAGTAACTTAGTTACTATTAAAATTAGTTTAGTTTTAAAAAAATTAGTAATTAGTAATTAGGTTACTAGTTTTAAAAAAAATTAGTAACATAATTTAGTTCAGTTTTTGAAAAAATTAGTAATTGAGTAACATAATTAGTAACCTAATTACTACTAAAATTAGTTTAGTTTTAAAAAATTAGTAATTAGTAATTAAGTTACTAGTTTTAAAAAAAATTAGTAACATAATTTAGTTTAGTTTTTAAAAAAATTAGTAATTGAGTAACATAATTAGTAACCTAATTACTACTAAAATTAGTTTAGTTTAAAAAAATTAGTTTAAAAAAATTAGTAATTAGTAATTAGGTTACTAGTTTTAAAAAAAATTAGTAACATAATTTAGTTCAGTTTTTAAAAAAATTAGTAATTGAGTAACATAATTCGTAACGTAATTACTACTAAAATTAGTTTAGTTTTTAAAAATTAGTAATTAGTAATTAGGTTACTAGTTTTAAAAAAATTAGTAACATAATTTACTACCCATTTAAAAAATGTAAATAGATCTACTCATATTTTAAAAATGTAAATAAACCTAATTTACTAACACATAAAAGTAAATAGATCACCCATATCTTAAGATCTGACATATATTAAGATCTACCATATTTTTTAATAGATTTACCCATATATATAGTAGATCTACCCATAAAAATGCAAGTTATATGATGAAAAATATTACCTTCTCGTAAATATCCGGCGAAAATGTGAGTATGATCTCATCTCCGGTGGCTAATAAACCTTTCTCAAATTTTTTTTTGCAGGTGTAGAATGAACCTGTTGGAAAAGAAGTGCTGGGAATCTGGGAGACTATTTGGGAGACAAAAATCCCTAAAAGGGGCTAAAATCATGCTTAAAAAGTAAAATGGGGCCCAGGATGATAATTTGGTAGTTTTAAAGAAGAAAAAAAAAACCATTGTTATCAGACGATACGGGCGATACATTGCCCGTATCGGCCGATAATTTGCTAGTTTTTAAGGGGGTACGATACAATGACATTGTATCATACCACCGGGGTCCAAAACCGATACGTATCGGACGATACGTATTGTTATCGGGCGAAATTTTGACCCATGCTGCCGTCATTGCCCATGTGAAAGTAGAGTAAGGTCGTGCCTCTGATATGAAAGATCTTGGATATCTCAGATTTTTTGGTATTGAGATTGCTCGTTCCCCCCATGGTATATTTCTATCCCGAAGGAAAATATGCTCTTGATTTTCTACGAACACTGGTATGTTCAGGTGTAGACCCGCTAAGTCTCACATGGATTTCAAACACCACTTGCATGCTGATGTCCGTTGTTGCCCAATTCATGCACTCTTTATGGGCATCACATCTTGATGTTGTTCATCGCATACTTTGTTTTTATCAAGGCCTCTCCTAGATGTGATACATTTTGATGTTGAACACTCCTTCCTTAGTTGCTACAATGATGCTGGCTATGCTGGAGCTCCCATTGATTGTCATTCCACTTTCGACTGTTTTACTTTTCTTGTGGGTAATCTTGTCGTGTGGAGAGTAGGAAGCAAGACGTGGTCTCCAAATCCAGTGCTGCATCTGAATATAGAGCTATGGCACATGGTACATGTGAGCTGTTATAGCTTCGCTCTTTGCTCACTAAGCTTGCAACCTCACCATCCATTTTCATGCCCCTGCATCATGACAACCAAATAACCATCAATATTGCGGCTGGTTCCGTTCTTCATGAGTGGACGAAGCACATTGAAGTCGACGCTCACTTCATTCGGGAGAAGATTCATGCCGGTCTCATAGCCACTCCTAAACTCTCCTCTTCTAATCAGTTGGAAAATTTTTCACTAAGGCTCTTGGTCTCACACAACTTCGAAGTATTCTTGTCACGCTGGGAATGATAGATATATATGCACTAGCTTGAGAGGAAGTATTTGGAATGGTATACACGTATATGTGGAGTATAGTGGTGTGTCTAATATACTAGTGGGTGTGTACATAATGTAAGGGTGGTTGTCCTTCGTACTAATATAAAGGCATGTAGGGTTCCTAACCCCTAACTAAGCTAATCCAGTTTCTCTCTCTCTCTCTCTCTCTCTCTCTCTCTCTCTCTCCCTTTCTTTCTCTTTCTTCTTCATCTTGTACACTCTAACGTAATTTCCATTAAAGTCAAGTCTTTCATCTCTTTTTTGGGACTAGAATCACCACCAGAGATGTTCCTCTCAGAACAATCCCTCTCTATTTGATTATGAAGTGAAACAAAATAAAGTAACCTCAAAGGTTCTTTTTAGTTTCCTAACCCTTTTCACATTTCCATAAGAACACATCTCTAATGAACTCTTCCAATTCATCTCCATTTCACCAAGTGAAAGTTGTGGCTTCACCATACCCCATCTATTTCTTTCATAAAACTAATTCACCATTAAGAGAGACACAATAAATGCTCAATGGGGTCATTCCAAGGTGTAGAACCTTGGTATCAGTGTTGATATTGGTTTGTGCCAATACAGAGACGTCTTGTCTTGGTATCGCTTATACAGAGTTTGAATCAGTGATAACATGGAAAAAAAGACGCAAATACTATCTTCTTGGGTGATGCCCGAGACGATAGATTTGTATCATTAGGCTCTGATATCGAGACATATTAGTTGATATGTCTGATAACATTGCAGAAATTCTTTTGTCATCAACAAATTGGAGAGGAATAGGCTATCCCAATTGGTTGATTGATTTGGTGATTTGCCAAATTTTTAAGATTGTGATACACGCTTTAATCATGTATTGTAGTTTGTATTTTCTGATTGTGAATTTATGATGCATATGGATTATATAATGCACCTCTTTTATTGCTTAAAAAATCATTTTCTAACTTTAAATAGGCTGTAAAGTTTTTGTTTTTATTTTTAGAATAGTTTTCTATTATTTGTTATAATCCTCAAATTTTTTCCACATTTTGCTTGAATCTTTCTGAATTTATTTGAATTTAACCGAACCGACCTCCCACCGAATTATTCTCGAATCCGAACTTGGTTACTATGGCCACTAACCCATTTGGGGTTTGTTTGCCCCCTCACAAATTAGCATTGAGCAAAATAAATATAAAGTAGATGTCCTCATGGTTTCATTTGGATAATACTTCATCTAAAATTTAATTGATACTCATTCCAAACTACTTTTTTGTAAAATTTTGCAATTCCTTAGCTCATTTTTTCTCAAGCACCAAAGTGAAAGAATTTTTTTTATGTTATTTGTTTGTTTTAAAATCATCAAAAGATTTGATGGGTGAACACTAGTTATGACAAACTCATTGTCTGGCTTTAGTGGCAAAAAGTCGGAGTGGGAAGGGGTGCAGATGTGGGAGTAGGAAAGAGTCTGGGAAATGGTTAGCCCCTCTAGAACTGAAAAAATGTCAAACAAATGATAAAAGTTTAATTGAGTCAAATGTGAGCTTGGTGGGATTGTGATAGTTATAGGCGGTGACAGTAGCCAGAAGGGGTTATGAAGCAGCAGGAGGGTGTAGATTTCAAAGCAGGGGAAACACCTTGGTAGATTATTTCCCGTCAGGTATGGTCCAACCAGGTCAAGTTATATTCTACTCTGATAAAAATAAGACTAGAACTTAAAGTAAGGCGACCTGGGAGCTTCAAGGCGTTTTATTTCTTATATTTGTTTTTAAATTGAAAATACCTAAAGGTATCAAAACAGTACAAAAAGGAAGTGCGGCTGAGCAATATTAAATTGTGCGTTTTAATAAAATTTTCCGTGGTGTAGTGTTTATTTATTTTTAAATGCACACTAGGTAATCTTGGCTAGCCTTGCAACAAAAGTTTCTTATTGCATGCTACGCAATCTTGGGTAGCGTCACAACAAATGTTGCCACCTATAGGAAAATTATCACATGTATCGATTCCAATCTATCTACTACAAATGGGCGTTGTACATGTCCGCTACTATAATTTTAAGCACAACTTTCGAGTATAAAGGTCTTAGTGTTTGAGTTAGATTGTGGTCATTCCTAGCATTGATGTTGGAGGGGATAGAGTAAGCATGATGCCAACGGCTACGCACTCATCCTTTTTTGAACTCTTGAGAACAAGAGGGAAGGAGAGCAAGAATGCTCTATCTACTACATAATTTTCATATGAAGCATACTATTAAGAGTGAGCACATACTTGCATTTCCCTATTTGCATCTTGGTATGTTAGGCAACTCAAAACATGCTTAAAGGAAAATGGCATATGCATTTAAAACCGTTACGTTTGGTTTCCTTTGTTGTCATGCATTTATTTGCCAGGGTATGGCCCAATTTCCGTTGATCCTCTATTACATCTTTCATGTGACTAAATTTTGTCTTCCTTGGCCTAAGCCGTCTTGAATCTGGGAGTTTTATGTGACAAAAATTAAGAAAATAGTTATGTATGTATTTTGTGAGTGTTCATACTAATATTTATTTAAATATTAAATAAAAATTAAATGGAGGCCATTCTATTAATATTAAAATGTTAAGACAATAGAACAGCCATAAATAAAATAACTAAATAAACAAAAGGAAACTGCAACAGTTAGGAAACGGGAGACCTGAGTTCGAATCCCCCTTCCTGACCCTGCATGTGCTAACTTGGGGTGCGCACATGCCCCTGGAATTAGGCGGTGCGCGAAGAGGTCCAGACGCCCAGGTTATCAAAAAGCAAGAAAAAATTGCAACAATGAAGGAAATGATGTTGGCCTGACTTGAATCATAAACCCACCTCTGGAAAGTCTGTCAGTTAATTACACTTTCTAACCAGAGTAGCCTAACCATTAAATTTTAATAAGTACAAACCTAGGGGGTTTATAATAATGATAATAATAATAATAAAAAATCTTTAAGGCTTTTCGTATTTCATTAATGGAAGAGATGTCTGCTATTTTCTGTTCAGACTGTTTGATTGAACTCACAATTCTTGACTATATCTTAATGAGCTCTTTTGAATGCTTGCAGACAATTTTTGACAATATACTCAACCGTAACATTCCTTGGCCGCGGATACCTGATGAAATGAGCTTTGAAGCCCAAGATCTAATTGATAAGTAAGAGTTGTTGATATTTGTCTTTTAGATTGATGTGCTTGAAGATGGTTCTATTTTTAATTTTTTACTGAGCCCAGTAATAGTACGATATTATTTGTTTCGTTTAAAGTACAGTTAGTTTGCAAGAATTTAAGCATTGGCATTTGGCTCCCTAGAAGTGTAGCTTTCCATTATCATAGTTCTACAACTTTTTTATCTCTTTCTAGACGTAAAAAATCTATAACTAGAAGTGTTGTTTTCTGTTATTGTAGTTCTACAACTTTTTTATCTCTTTCTAGACATAAAAATCTCAGATTTAGAGATAGCTTAAATACTCCTCACATTACTCACACACACACACACATATATATATATATATATATATATATATATATATTGGTTCCTAGAGCTCCTTTGGTACTTGCTTTTCCTTTAAAAAAACCCCATGTTTGTTATAAAAATGTTTGTCAACCTGTTTGAAATATAATGTTTGTCATTGGTTTATTTATCATTTCGTATGGGCTTATTTCTAGTTTGCCTATATTGCTTAAGAAAGTTAGTAAATATGCAATTGCCGTGAGGGTACTAGATTTCTTATTTTTTTCAGGAAAGTAGTACATATACCTACTCCAAAAAGGTTTTTATGTATTTTTGCCCATCCTTTAGGATCATGCATCGTTTATATTGATTGAAGGCCTTATTCGTTTTTCAATGTACCTGGTTGATGACATGGCATTGATACCAAGCTTTATAACCAATGATTTTTAACCCATCTCTTATCTTATACTTGTTATGTGCTATATGCATACCACACAACATTACTTCATGTTAGTGTACATAGCATGTATGTGTGAGATAAGTAACTTGGGTTAGTGTTATTATTTGTTTGTTCTTTTTTCCACCATCTAAAGGATATATATATATATATATATATATATTCTCTCCAGTTTTCTTCTCTATCATTTGCATATCTACTCAGTATCAAATCATGCTCTTGACCTTTTGAATAATTGATATTTACATAAGAAATTGAATTAAAACCTTGAAAAGGTTTTAGATTTTTTTGTCCGTTGTTGGTAGACATTGTTTTGAACTTTCAAGAGAATTAATCGTGAACAGATATCGTTATGCGGTGCTTCAAATCCATTATGATGCTTCCGAAACAAGATCCTCATTGCAGCTAAATGTCTAAAGTATGATTAATTTAGGAATTAGGGTTAGGTAGAGAAGGAGAAGAAAGAAAGGTGTTAAGTGACTAGGGATGGGAGTCGAATACTCTCACTCCCTATTTTTTTATTATATATACCATGTACAAAAGCGAGGAGAAGGAGAAGAAAGAAAGGTGTTAGAGAGAATTAGGGATGTGAGTCGGATAGTCTCACTCCCTTCTTTATTATTATATATACCATGTCCAGAAACAGAATCATGTGTGCAGCACTAATACATAAAAGTAATAGCCTACTACTATTTGCACACCCACTCACTAATGTGTTCGACACACCAACACTCCCCCTCAAGTTGGTGCATAGATATCCATCATGTCCTACTTGGAGGTGATGCCTTATAATCTTTTCCCTCAACAGCTTTTGTGAGAATTTCAGCCAACTGATCTTCAGATCACACTTGTGGTATTCAAAATTCTTTTGACTCAACCTTCTCCCGAATAAAGTGACAGTTGACTTCTATGTGTTTCGTTCTTTCATGTAAATTGGATTTTTAGCAATATGAAGAGCGGCCTCATTGTCTCCATAATGAGTCATGGGAAGTTTTACACTTGTTCCAAGATCTGTCAGGATAAATCTAAGTCACATCCCTTCACGAGCACCTTGGGACATGACTCTGTATTCTCCTTCAATACTGGAGTTGGAGACAACGTGTTGATTCTTGCTCTTCCATGTGCCTAGGTTTTCACCTAGAAATGTGCAATAACACGTAGTCGACCTCCTATCACCCAATGAACCAGTCCAATCGACATCACTAAACACTTAGACATCTTGATGCCCATGATTACTGTAAAGTAGGCCCCTTCTTGGGCTGCCCTTCAAATGCCTCAGAATATTATATACAAAATCCATGTGAGTGGTCCTGGGAGAATGCACTGTACAGTAGGCCCCTTCTTGGGCTGCCTTTCAAATACCTCAGATTATTGTATACAACTTCCATTTGAGTGGTCCTGGGAGAATGCATATACTAGCTCACAACGTAAAATCTGACGTGTCATAGTTAAGTAGATGAGCTTCCATACAAGTCTTTGTTACATACATGCATCCTTAAGGAGTTACCTTCGTCTCCACTAAGTCGGTGATTCTGCTCAATAGGAGTAGCTGCGACTTGGATTGATTTATATATATATATATATATATATATAAACTTCCAAAAATATGAAAATAGTGCATAGTTGGATTGATTTATAAAGTGGAGATAAAAATCCAGTCACATAAAATCAATTTTTTTTCAATTTTCCACTATATAAAAAGAAATCTTGTAGCTGCACAAGTATAAGTGTGGTGTGAGCGTGTATTACATACTTGTATTATATGTATTTATATGGTGTGTCTTTCAAGTCCCAACTTCTAAAAATTTTGATACTTGTTTCTGAACATTACCAGGTTGTAATTCCCAATTTTTAAAACAATGTTAAAAAAAAATCCCCCGTTTTCATTCTTCATTTCTATCCCCAATATCAACACCAAATCTTTGTTAGTTGGTAAACTATCATATTTTTTTTGTTTCTCGTCCTTCTTGTAGACATCTTGACACAGGACACCAAACGCGAAAACCCTAATTATGCGAATGGAGATTGATTTAAGATTTAATTGAGCAGCGGAAGTTTAAGACAACCTTTTCAAATGCACCAAAAATATCCAATTAGTTTTTGAAGGCAATTTTTGTGATCCACTTTAGCGTTTATTAACATATGATTTCCCGATCTAGAAAATAAGGTCCTAGTAATAGAACTCATATTTTCATCTAGTTTAGGGCACCAGGTGACTATCAAGATGATGTCTCTTGACTCCTTGCTAGGGTTTGAATAATTGAAGGCCCGGAGGGTTTAAATCGTTCAAAGGAAAAAAAATGGTTAGGATATGAAATTAAAGATCAAAATCCCAACAACAATAACTAGGATAAAAGATATTTAGGTTTGGTTTTTTGGTAAAAGAAATAATTAAATAAATTACTTGAAAATAATAAAAAGATAAGTAGAAAAATGATAGAAGTTCCAAGGCTTCACACCAAGGAGATAATTAGGTTCACACCAAACCGATGCGGAATCGAAGAATCACTCATTCGGGTGAAAACTCTTCACAAGTTCTTAAGGTTTTGCATAAACCAAAGCTCTCAATTTTTTTATTAATCAACTTCTAAAATAAAGTATTTACATGCCTTTATGTAATATAACAGACCAAGACTAACCAGAAAATTCGAAATAAGAAAGTCCTAAACCTAAACAAACACTAATATGACAAGTTTTGACTCAATTCGTCTAACCGCCAAACTGTGAACGACACTTACAGATGTTCGTCCTAAGTCATGGATGTCCGTCCTCGATGAGATTGACAAACCCGAACGAGTTTAAATCATGGATGTCTGTGCTTGGGCACGGATGTCCATGCCTTAATTTCTAGAACACTTCTATTCCAAGGACGTCCATCCTATGTTGATAAATTTTGAGTCTTCAATCATCCATCCACAAACTTTTGACGTATTCACACATTTCTTCCACCTCCAATATACGATGTAAGGTGCTTTGGATTGGGTGTACCCATCAATTCTCCTTGGGGGAGAAACTCATCTTCGATGAGTTAGGTGGTCTACTCATCGCGATCGATGTACTTTCACCCTTTGGCTTGCCTTTCCATTTGATAAGGTAGTGTTGACGCTTTTCAATTCGCTTGCTTGTTATTATCCATGTAGTTGTAGCATTCGGCTTACCATTTTCCACTTATCAAGTTATGCTTTATGTTTCCCGGATTGTTTTCTCAAGTGCTCTTAATTTTCAGTTTACCTCTCCACCTAAGAAGATACTTTGGATGCATTTGGTAGGTCTTTACCTTGGTAACAAAACATGGATCTCCCAAAACCTTTTCACATATTGTTCAGGCATGGTTTTGGAAATCAATTGGTAGATAAGATTGGGTTCAGGTGGATGGGCATCAAGGAAAGGTTTGAGGGTTTTGTTATTGGACCTAAAAAAGGTGTAAGATCCTCCAATGTAATTACTGCATTAGTATCCATGTCTAGAGAAAAATCTGGACTATCACAATGATCCATTTTGAAGATCAGAAGAAGTCCAATACATCATCTGACAACCCCTCAACAATTTCTTGTGGGATTTGCTCGGGTCTAAATTGAAGCAAAACAAAATCACCATCCTTAAATTCATTAAACAAATTTTGTGAGTTGGAAAATTTTTCAATACTTCCATTGCTCAATATAATCTTCTCATTAATTTCATGCAACTCAGAATGAAATTCGGACAGTAACTCACAATGCAATGCAGAATGTGATTCAAGACTCGATTCAAAACATTACTCAGAATGTGATTCTGTATGCAACCCATGATATGAATCAGAATGCAACTGTATGGACTCTATAACCACGTGTGCGACTAACTCCATGGACTCTAACGACTCATGTGTGACCAACACAAAATTATCCTTTATAATGGAAATAGAGGGTTCTTCAACACAAATTAGACTTTCTTCTATTTCTATCTCCTCCTCACTCATCACGGTATCGGGTTCATACGCTTCCTCTTCTATTTTCAATTTTTCCTAGTCCTATAATTCTCTTCTTTAATTAATAAATTTTGGGCGGGAATTTTCGTGGGGCATTGATAAGTAAGTGTCCAAATCCTTCGCACTTATAACACTTGTTACGTCCACTACCACTATTTTTAGGACTCTCCTTGATCACTCCTTTCTCGTTATTAATTTGGGGATTCATAGTTGAACTCCAAAATTAGACCTATGTTTCTGTGTATGTATTCCTAGACTCAAGTTGGTTGGGATTATGACGCTTATCCATTTTTGTTTTTGAACACCGTAGAAGGTGATGGTGTGTGAAAGGGACATACTTTTCGATAAGTCTCACCTTCATGTCCTTCCGTCGTTTGATGGGTTTACTTCGAAGCAACTCTCGTCGATGTTCCACACCGGTCCAGTAGATTTTGGTATTGTACACCAACTTCATTTTGGCTAACCTAACTTTACACTCATTCGACACATCATATGAATCTGAATACTCCTCTATTCTTGACAACCACTGAACGAACGTTTTAGGTTTCATCCTTCTATCAAAATCTGAAACCTAGACTCGAATAGACTTTAGAAACTTCCTATCAAGGTCGTACTCAAGCTCACAACGATGAAGGTATCCTCTAACTCTAGTTCCATCCCGACCTTCGGAAATCTAACTGTGATTTTGAGTGTGGCGGGCGTCTCGTTCTTCTCGGTCCCTTTCAATAAGGATAGGTAACTCACGACGATTATCAATAGAATTATGCACGATTATCAACACAAACACACAATCTAATACGAAATCCAAAAATCAAATAAGAATATTAAAACTAAATATGAACTCCTATTCTACATAAGGCGCACACAAAATAAAAATTCTAATGCAAACACCCTTAAACTAGAGTTGTGCTCTGATACCAATTTGACGCGGGACAAATGCTAAAACCCTAATTATGCAAATGGAAATTGATTTAATTGAGTAGTGGAAATTTAAGACAACCTTTCCAAGCACACAAAAAATATCCAATAAGTTTACGAAGACAATTTATATGATCCCATTTTGCGTTTGTTAGCATATGATTTTCCCGATTTAGAAAATGAGGACCTATTAATAGATCTCATATTTGCATCTAGACACTAAGCGACTATCAAGATGATGTCTCTCAACTCCTTGTTAGGGCTTGAATAATTTAAGGCCTAAAGGGTTTTAATCCTTCCAAGGAAAACAGCAGATTAGGGTATGAAATTAGAGATCAAAATCCCAACAACAATAACTAAGATAAAAGTATTTAGGTTTTATTTTTTGGTAAAAGGAATAATTAAATTACCTGACAATAATCAAATGATAAGTAGAAAAAGGATAGAAGTTCCAAGGTTTCGCACCAAGGAGATAATTGGCTTCACACCAACCTGCACATATAATCAAAGAATCTCTCTCTGAGTTTTAAAGAATCACTCTTTCGGGTTAAAACTCTTCACAAGTTCGCTAAGGTTTTGCACAACGCAAAGCTTTCAATTTTTTTATTAATTAATTTCTAAAATAAAGTCTTTACATGCTTTATATAGGCTAACAAACCAAAACTATGCATAAAATTCGAAATAAGAAAGTCCTAAACCTAAACAAACACTAAAATGACAAGTTTTCCCTCAAAATTCTGCTAGCCACCAAACTGTGAACGACACTCACGGATGTCCGTCCTCGATGGTATGCACAAAAACCCGAAGGAGTTTAAATGACGGATGTCCGTGCTTGGGCGCAGATGTCCATGCCGTAATTTCTAGAACACCTTTATTTCAAGGACATCCGTCCCGTGTTGATGAATTTTGAATTTTAAGCCTTCAATCATCCATTCACAAACTTTGGAGTGTCTTCACATGTTTTCTCCTCCTCCGGTATACAATGTAAGATGCTTTGGATTGGATGTCCCTATCATACGTTCCTCTTTCTTAATTCTTATCGATCTTTTTTAGTAATTTTTTTTTAGATTGGAGTTGAGATAAATAAGTGATAATTTTTTTGATAAAATACTATTTATAGTCGAAATCACATGTATCATTCATATTGTATATCACAACGTATTGTAATGTATCGTATACCGTAAGATACGGTTAAAAAAGATACACATCATAGATATGTATTGTTTTCTATAATGTCGTGTATCGTATCATGTATCATGAGAGATTGACAACCATGGCTGCGAGCAAATACCCAACATATCATTGTCACTGGGATGACAGTATATCCTTGTTTGATCTGGCTACTTCAATCCCGAAAAATATTTCAGTGGACCCAAGTCTTTTATATCAAATACTCAACTCAAATAGTATTTCAACTTTAATATTTCCTCACTGTCATCCCGGTGACAATGATATCATCCAATATAACAAGTGTTGTGAGTTGAGCGTCTCTCTTCACCAACAATGTGTGGTCATAGTGACTCCTTATATATCCAAATTTCTTAAAAGCTTTAGTAATAGGTGTCTCAAATAGTGTTGCAGTTGGCAACTGGTGCAAAGGTGTCCTGGTAGTTAATGGTGTGTGAATCCCCTTGCACCTAACACTTTTATGAACAGAATATCAAGCTTTGATATGTATCTACTTTTCTGGGTAAGTTCCTATATACCGTTTACATATATGAACTACTTTTTTATAGCATTATATCTCTCAGCAGCATCATAATTGCAGCAACATGCTGTCATGAACAGTTTTCCTGTGTTGCTGTCTGATGCCTCATGTATGTGTCTGGCACCAACTTGTTTGTCCCTAAATTTCTTTTGTTTGTTTGATAACTGTGCTTCTGACTCCACCTATATTCTTGTCATATGTAAGGGGTTTGCCTTCTTGTGGACCACCTGTTCCAGCATTCTAATTGCATGCTTTATTAATCTGCTGCCATGAATTCCATGTTCCAGGTTATTGACAGAAGATCCTAGTCAAAGGCTTGGAGCCAAAGGGGCATCAGAGGTAAATTTAGTTAAATTTGTGGATTCTGTTGAAGCTCATTGCTTCTATTTTTGTTTTATATTATAATCCTCAACACAAAATTTATGATCCAGGTGAAGCAGCATATGTTTTTCAAAAATATCAACTGGGATACACTTGCCAGGCAGAAGGTGACCCCATATTTGGCTTTTATACCTAACTTATGTTCCTTCCTGTAGATGCATATGTGCTAATAGTATGTATCTGAGACACGTTGCATGAAATGCTTTCACAGGCTGCCTTTGTTCCAGCTTCAGATAGTGCACTTGATACAAGCTACTTCACCAGCCGCTATTCCTGGAATCCATCCGACGAAAATTTTTGTGCAGGCAGTGAATTTGAGTATTCTAGTGACAATGGTAGCTTAAGTGGTGGCAGCAGTTGCATGAGCAATCGGCAAGATGAATTGGTATGTGAAAATTGATAATTGTAAATCCATGTTGTAATGGGGGTGAGTTTACGGTCATGCACAATGACAATAAAATCTTCAAGTTGCTACCATTAGTTGTGGGAAGGGAGCTCATAGTTGCTGGTGACCTTCCCAGACCATCCAATACTTCAGGGTTCAGTATCGGTTGTGTGCTTGGAGAGGAGATACAACAATGTTCCTCTCTCCAAAGATTGATCGGCCCACATTTAAGTGCCTGTGACTCTTTTGCTAATTGTAAACAGGGTGATGAATGTGGAGGTCTTGCTGAGTTTGAGTCTGGCTCAGACGTCAAGTACTCATTCAGTAATTTTTCATTTAAGGTACGTCTTCTATCTTGTACTGAAGTCACTATTAATATTGAAATCATTGTCATAATAATTTTGGGAATTTAAAAAAAAAAAATTTAGGTTGTTTCTTCTCTTGTTAAGTGGGTAAACAAGTAAAAAAATTAAACGTTAAATGGTAACAGTCAGCTATTTTGGGCCATTCTTGTTGTCTGGTTCTCCCGACAGGGATCAGAGCTTGGGGATGTTTAGGTCTCTGGCCAAGTAGCCGAGTAGTGCGTCTCATATTCCATCTGTATAGGCAGGCCTTGGCTTGAAAGAAATAGATCATCAATGAACCTATTTTCAATCCTGCACTTCTTTTCAGTTTGGGGAATAATTTATAATCTTGTTGACTGTTAATCTCGAATACCCACATTAACAGTTTCTGAGAAAGAAATTGTTAGATTGGGAGAGACTAATAGAAGTGGGACTTTCTTCTCATCACCTGAATAGGTGACACCATATGAACAGTGGAACTTTATTGTCTAATCCTTCACCTATTCATGCAGAGTACCTTTGAGTTCACCCATGCTGAAACTCATTGACTGCTTTGAATCAGATGATGGAGATTGCTTTTCGTCCTAATCTTTCTCACAATCAATCAATCTTGGGTGTACTATCAGTTTTTTATTTCATGTGGCACACATCCCAAAAAAGTACCTTAAAATCAGGTTTGAGCATAATGAGTTCCCCGTGATGTTTAAGGTCACTTTTCTAGGATTTGTGCCTCGTGAAATAAAAACTCATCGTCTGATGTTACACCCATGATCTCAAGATATATAGTGTAAAATGTTGGGGCAAAAATTGATCTCTATCGTCTTATTCAAAGCAGTCAATGGGTTTTCAACATGGGTGAACTCAAAGATTTGTTCGGTGAATTTAAAGGTACCCAAAATAAAACATGCAAGTTCTTAGCCAAACAGGTGCTCCTACCTTAGCTAGAGTCAGGGATGCCTGATTTATTATTTCCCTTCAAATGATGCTGTCAGGTGTTACCTGGGCTTTCCTAAGATCGTTCACCACTGTTTATTTGATCATTTCCCGAATCCAACTTTCCTTCTATCAGCAGAAAGGGAGCAAAAAGATTAACACTGTTGGTTATCGAAAATTTTAAGGAATATATTACAATGTCTTGGTGTTCAAAGCTATATCTTGTTGCAGCAAGTTTATGTTCTTTTATTGAGATCTCATTTTTATCAAATTTCTTGACCATTTCCTAACTTTTTTCATCCTTTTGGTTAATAGAATCTCTCGCAGCTTGCATCAATCAACTACGATTTGCTCAGTAAGGGTTGGAAGGATGAAGATTCAACAAACCCTGAAGAGTAGTTTTTTCTATCAAGAACACCAGGAGGTTTGCAATTGACATGGAATCCCGAGGATTCCATGTCTGTACATACTGTAAATGTAAGGAGACTCACTATGCATAAATTGATCTAGTGTTTGGCACATTTTACGGCCTTTTCATGTCTGTATCTCTTCTTTTTGCAGAGATATAAAGAGGTTCGCGAGTGGCAGTTCGGGATGTGTTTTTCTCTTTTCCTTATAGGCTCCCGCTCTACTATGTGGAGATACAGTGTTAGTCTGAGTTTTTTTGTGCGGCTTTGGAGCCTCTGTACATTGGTATGCCCAGAGGTGTCTGTCCCTGGCCATCAGATGCTTAACATTTATCTCTACCATGAGCAATGTGATCACATCCCTTTGATGAACCTCGTCTTCGGAAAAAAACAACAGTAGCATCTTTCAGTTCTCACAATTGAGTTTGCTGTTAAAATCCCAAAATCATGACTTAAAAAGCTTTTTGCTTCGGGGAATGCTTCTATGGATTATAAGCAACGGCGAGTGATTAAGATTGAATGGAGAGGGATCTTCGTCCAGATAATGGTAGAATCATTTACCATTATATAAAAGGCCTTGGCCAGTGATGCAGCTAAGCATTTTATAGGGGGCATTAATGGGTTAGGCCATGCTTTGAAGATTGACAACTTGAACAACCAAAACTGATAAATTTGGACAGGGGGCAACTTAGCTGGTCCATGGTACCAGATACCTTTACCCAAATTTAAGAAGAAGAGAACAGCTTCCTTGCATCCGCCTTCATTATTATTTTACCAATTATTTGGCGTCATAAGATTATCATGCTTATGAAGAATCTTTGACCTCACTAATCCTTCAAATGCTCTAGTCAGTATCCATCAGGGACCTTGAATAGATTGAAGTGTGGTTTTGAGAGGATTTAGTGGCTAAAAGGCTAGTCACGAGGTTTATATATATATATATATATATATATATATATATATATATATATATATATATATATGTATGTATTTATTTAGTTTTATTATTTTTTAACTTCCCGATATCCCCACATCGTGTACAACGTTTTTGGGCAGATGGATATATTAGGTGTTAGGTTAGGGCTTGTAGCCCTAACTAAGGGGTACCAGCAAATTCTGTGGGTATCGGGTCAGGAGCACACGGATAAACTTATTTTTATTTTAATTTGATCTGTTTTGGAGTAAAATGCATTGAGCTTATTCCAAATGATATTTAATCGTAAATGCTTATATATAAATGAAATTATATATAAATATGGTTTGTCCACCGAAGTTAAAGAAAGACTTTGTATTTTAGAGGCATGTGACATGAAAATGCAATCTGGGCCGTTTGATTTAAAGTTTATGATCTATAGATCCTTTGTGGATAAGATTGGAGCAAAACACGATATTTATCATATGATCTATTGTAGTTAACCGTTGACTCAAATAATAGCCTTTGACTATATTTAATCACATGATGAAGATGATATTTCATGCTAATTTTTGGTACTTAATATCTTTAAATGACGGGCTCTAAATCAAACGGTTTAGATGGTGTTTTCATACAGCAGAGGTCGCCAAACTTGTAAATCTTTATTTTAAACTTGGTATAAGGGCCAAGTTTTTGAGTGCAAGTAATGGCTCCCATTACTAAAATATCAATGGCTCCCATTATTAAAATATCATAAAAATTACTCATTAGGTGCTTTTAACTAACAAAATATTTTCCTAACCTACCTATAAATACCTTAAACTATCAGCTCAAACTTTAATCGGTAACTCTCATCTCTGATGTATAACTTTTATCATGCTAATTTGCTATGAAATAAAATACTTTGATTGTTATATTTTATTAAAAGACTAGAAAATTTAACTCTTTAGAATTAGATAAATTATAAGGTAATAAAAGAAGATATTAAGAATTAAATTAAATCTCAAGGGGTCTGGTGAGCTGGCCAAGTACCTGCTTCCAAAAACAGGAGACTTGAGTTCGAATTCCCTCCCCCCATTGAGGCTACCCTAGGGATTTATATCATGTACTGACCGGGCATATGCTAAATTTAGGGTACGCATGTGCCCCTAAGATTAGGCGGGTGCTCTAAGAGGCCTGAATACCTAGATTATTAACAAAAAGAATTAAACTCAAATAATTAAAAACAATAGTTGCCTATTCCTAGGCTCGGGTTCAGCTCAAGTTTAATAGAAACAAGTTAGCAGTGAATAAACTTAGGCTCAAATATAAAAGAGCTCAGCTCACGCCGACCCTGCCTTGGGTCGAACTCAGCTTGTTGAGAGCCCTAACTATAAATCAATGAGGGCAAATGGGGAATGTGATTGTTGCTCGCTTGCCCTTGCTTGTAATATGTAACGATAGTTTGGGAATAAGGAGGACGTGCAAATTTTGTCTATATGTATAATATGGGAAAAGAGCATATGGGTTGAAATGCCTGGATGAATTCCTGCATTCCAATCCCGGATAACATGTCATGTGGCAAGTGATCCCGAAACAACAATCGATTTTTTTATCATGAGGCATCTGGCATGTGATCTAGAAAAAAAAAAATTTAAGTATTTTAAACAGTCAAATTTGGGAAACAACCCACATAGTTTGGTGCATTGAATTTTTTATCTTTTGATCACAATTTAGACAATAGATATACATCATTCGTAAATTTTTTGAGTGATCTTTTATTATATATGAACAAGTTTCCGTCTCACCTGATCCCTTGATAGTTTCCACATGGACCCCACTAAGTGGAATGCATGAATCCATCATACATTCCAACCCATATCCCTGGGCCTCTTATAATATTAGGTAATCAGCACCAAACTGCTTAGGCAACTTTGTACTCCTTACTTACCACTTTTGGAATGTCTGCCATGTGGTAATTATCATGTGTGCACCTCAAAAAAAGGTGATTATCATGTGTGTCATCTGACTGGCACACCATAGTGTCTAAGGCTGCGAGTGGGTTGAGCAGCTCTTTCATTTTTTGGCTTCAGTGGAAAACTATTTTTATATTTGGTAACACAGCCCCTCGCCTCATTTGCTCTGATGGGAAGCTATTTTAAGTAATAAAACTGTTTTATGTCTGCTCTATTCCAGAGCAGATAAATCTTCTCTGACAGAAAACAAGCAAAGAGTTGTTTTTGCTCTTATAAGAGCTAACACAAACACAGCTATATCTCGGGGTGTGTTTGAGATTGCTCTTTGTAGGCAAAGAGCAACAACTTAAAATAACAAGTATAAATTGCTCTTTTAAAGAGATTGAAATTCAGCCTTTTCACTCTCCGAAATGGCCAAGAGCGCTTGCAACCAAATACAACGCAATATTAAAGCGCTCTGTACCAGAGTAGAGAGTTTCTCTTTGCCTCCAAAGAGCAATCCCAAAATACAGCCTTTAGTGCCAAAGGTTGGAAGGAAAAGTGACATCTATCATTTGACTCAAAAGAGTTACATGTCATCTGAAATTAATGGCTACATATAAATCTAACATTCCATTAATTGAGATCATGTGCATCAAATTGCACATAATCAACGAGATCGTTGGCCTCGTTTAACCATATGAACAATCCAATCTTTGCACAATAGATCTTGAGATCATGTGCATCAAATCACAGATAATATGATGATTTTAGAGATGAACAAGCATATTCCAAAGAACCCGAGATCCTACATGGACCTTGAGGAGCACGAGGACTTAAAAGAGCATAGAGATCTGCACATGTCTTAGAGTTCGTGTTATGCACAAGGAAAATTATAAATGGAAGACAGATTCGTTGAGGACAAAGTGCAGGCGATTGATGTGGCGCGATGTGATTGGCTGCACCAATGTATATTAATTGAGTCCCACCACACTTGCAGTCAATTGCGTCATGCCACATCAGCTGCCTGCTCTTTATCTCCATATAACATTGCCCTTACGCACAACGTATGCACTAGTAAGGGTTGCCCGATACTAGTTCTAAATCGAGCAACAGTGCAAATGGCCTGGGATGGCTTTGTAGCTTATTCTGTCTTGGCTGATGGAGAATTTGGCCCAACCCTCCATGAGGACTAGGGTTATGCTTAGGCGTAAACCATTTCTCATTCGAGGTTTGTTGGGTCCAACTATTTTAACCTTCTCACTGCAAGGTGATTCAGTCCGTGGAAAACTTTTTACAATTCTAGAGTAACGCTGGTAACTTCAACTAAATGGGGTAGTTTGTTCGCATTTTAGATTCTAGCTCTTAGGTAGCACTTTCAACATCTCTTACGTAGTACTTTCACGAGGGGAATCATTTTGGAACACAACTATTGCTCATTCGGATCTAGAATCTGCGCGGGTCTCTTTGTGTAGGTCAAGTCTTCCTGCAATTCAGCGACTGCTTCCGGAAACAAGTGACTCGGATCTGGAATATATCTTCGCAACATAGAGATATGAAAAACATTATGTACACATGTCATCTCTTCAGGGAGTTGCAGCCAATACGTCACAAATTCTAGCATTCGCCTCTTCTTATCGGCAAGACCCTTCTGTCTTGTACGGCTATCAATCAGGATCGAATCAACTTAATCTTCTCGATACTAACTAGACCAACTCGGGGCCAAGTATTTGTCTTTCGCCGACTTCACTCCAGCAAAGCGGAGATCGATAAAATCTGCCATACAGGGCTTCGTACGGTGCCATTTTAGTATTACTTTGATAGTTGTTGCTATAGGTAAACTCGCACAAAGGCAAGTATTGGTCCCAATTTCCTTAAAAGTCGAGAACATAGGCTCTCATCATGTCTTCTAATATTTGGATCATCCATTCAGGCTTTCCATCAGTTTGGGGATGGTAAGCTGTACTCATCTTAATCTTAGTTCCCAGTGCTTTTTGTAACGATCGCCAAAATTCTAAGGTAAAGTGAGAATCTCGGTCCGATACAATGGACATAAGAAAGCCATGGAGTCGTACGATCTCGAAGACATACAAATTCACTGTTATGTTGCTTGATTTGAAGACCGGGTCCTGATTCTAAGTGTCAAACTTTGAAGAAAAAAAATCTCCATCATGTAATTTAAAGTAGTCTAAAACTTTTAAAAATAAGAGCATTAAAGATTTGTATGTTTACCCTTAACTTAGAAGTTGTTGACCACTTTGAATCATACAATGGAGATGTTTTTTAGTTTCAATCTTTTATATCATATATCTTTAGATCATGGCCTTCAAATAATATAATAAAACTACATTAAATGTGTCCCAAAAAGTAACCTATAAACCAAGCCACCCGGTGCTTGGGCTGCTTACATAATACCAACCCTTTAACTTAAATGACTGGGTTGGGTCCAATTTCGAAACCTCAAATAACAAATGGGCTGAATATGGATCTAGATTTTAGGAAACTAAAATAGTTGGGAATTTAGGCCGCAAAAGTCATGGGCTAGATTTTTTTATTTTACTTCCCATAGGATGGTAAAAAATAGCAAGGGAAGTTATAAAAGTGAAACTTTCTCATGGTTGGTAATTTTAAGTTTTCTATGATTGGCAAAGAAACAGAAAAAAATACAATGACTTAGTTATTTTGTGGTGCGGTTAAATAAAACACCTCAAAATCTGTAAATAGTCTCTAGCCATCTAATTGGTGAGGTCGGAGTTGAATCACATGATATAAGTTGATTTTCATTTTAATCTTTCACATATAGTACAAATCATGAGATTATGAACATACTAATCAAATGGTCAATTTTTTTTATTCCACGACAAATTCCAAAAAATTAATTAAAACTTATGTGATATAAAATTATACTCAAATGTGACTTTAAATTTATTGTTTGTGATCTGTGCAATATGAAAACACTATCTAAGTTGTCTGATTTGAAGGCAACAATCAAAAGATCTACAACACAAAAGATTGGCATAAAATTCAAACTACATCATATGATTCAACTCAGTCAACTGTTGAATATAGCCTTTGACTGCAGTGAATCATATGTTGAGGCCTTGCCTCTATCAGGCCGATATTTAAAATCAATTCATGAATTGCCTAAAGTGAGACAATCATGAGATTCTAACCATCGGATGAATTGTTGACGTTTAAAACACAGAGATCCAATTGACAACATATGACCACATGCCAATTGGACGATTCGAATAAAGCGTAATAATGCAATCTAATATGTATCACCATTTTATTTAAGCATTGGGACTCTGGTCTCGGGTGCAGAGACTGAATGCTGCATCCGAACAAGACGACAATCTCATGGCACCCAAAAATAAATTTGGGTGTTGCGTGAACCTGTGCGGGTCGGTCAAGGCCATCCAAAAAAAAATAAAAAATAAAACAAAACTGATCACCGTAAGATCAATGATAGGCAATGAATTGTGAGTTTTTTTGTCATTTCATCATCTATGGTAGGCTGACCTGTACCAAAATTTCAGCCAACAAATGAAGGCCAATAGAAAACTCATCCACTTAGCATGTTAGATATATGGGATAATGACCTGTGACCGGCATTTAAACACCAAGAAACGATTACACACTATTAAAATTTTACTTTTTTTTCTTATATCATTGAAGGGTGATTAATCGTCATGCTATGTGGCCCACATCTGTAGTCAATCTAATTATTCAAGGGGCAATCTATCATTGGAACAAGATTATGCCATATGACAAATTGTGATCAACTTAAATTATTCATGTGACAATCTATTATTAAAACATGTGTTAGTCCAAAGAACCATTAGATTAATGAACTTTGATATCAAAAAATGGTTGGTACTAGAATGCACTAAATAAAGCAAAGGCCAACTTTTGCTATCCACACACCGCTCTATTTTCCTTTTTCGCATGCAGGAAGCAAATAGAAATTGAGCGCAGACCCAACCCAGGTACAAGTCGGGCCGTATCGGCACTTGGTAGAAATGCGTTTGGGTTTAGGATTTAAGCCAAAACCCTTGCCCAAGCCAGGCCGGCCAACTTGTCAAGTACTGTAACTGGGAGTTACCTAAAAGATGCAATAAATGGGAGGCAGGGAAATTTTTAATTTATTTTGATAATATAGTGTTCCAAGCTTGCACTCAGAGAAATCCCTACAGGTGTCATTACCCCACCATGCCATGAGTATTTCACGATTAACACATCTAACGCGTCACCCATTTATCACAGGATTTGTTTCGAACCATCATCAACCCTACCCTAATTATTCCGTACCGGAAATTAAAACTTTTGTTGAATTATTCCAGCCGAAACACTAAATCCTTCTTCAACATCATTTCTCTTCCTTTTCGTTTTGAGGTTGGGTGACTGCGTTGCCCAATGCTCTTCCCCCGCAAGATACACAATGATTGATAGGTTGGAACATAGCGTGCCTTAGTGATCCCTCCGTAGGGGGAGGAGGCGCTACGCTATGTTCATAGATGTGTCATAGAAATATAGATAGGACAAGGCTGTGATAATGATGCCCATTAGATGACACATGATTCTCAGTGGCCCGTGTGCCAAAAAGTGGCCCTGAGTACAAAGTCAACTGCCGCTCGAGCCACTTACCAACTACAAACTCAAAAGATTGCACAAACTACCAGGAAATACAAAATTCTTAAGCATCTTCACAGAAAACAATATTACTCAACAAACAAAACAATGTCATGGCGTTAAGGAGAGCCCTCTACAAGGTTATCAAATATTATCGACTACGAAGTTCAAAACTGTTACTACTTAGAAAAGTTCTTAAGAAAAGATTTAACCTGTCATCAGCAACTGAAACTTCACTTCTTCACTTTCTTAGGTCCCCTGCAAAAACAAATGAATAAATCAAGTTGCTATTATTTACTAGTACCCCTAAGATAAAAAGAGTATCATATAGATCTTAAACGTGAGATGGAAAAGGAAAAGTCGGAAAAGATGCTCAATTACTCGGTTGTGGTGCGGAAGCAGGTGCAGGTACTCGCTCTACCGGTCCCTGTTACAGCTCCAAACACCTCAATATCAGAAGACATGTACAGTACAGATTACATATAAATGTAACAAAATAATAATGGTAGTGAAACTATTCTACCACCAGTGGATAAAGACCCGAGAGTATGAACAGCAGAACTTCAGGCAACAAAAGCTGGGCTGTGGCGGAGATAGCACCGCCATCATACCGTTACTAATCAAATCTTTGTAAAAGAGTTCCACTGAAACTGACACCAATCACCGCCTCCATCTAATTAAATCAAAACGTAATAGCCTTTTAGAGGCAAGGCTATTACATATCAAAAGCTGACATGTACAGATATCAGTGCCCCTGAAAGGGGCTTGTCAGCTTTTGGTGGTGAGAGATTTGACTTCGATAGATGAAGATATATTGGAGTTGGTGATAGCCTATTAAATGATTCCAAATATATTAGAATGGACCTGTCACCATAGTATCATATATCTATAAATGCAACCATAGAGATGGAAGATAATTCCTCTTTTCTCAAGCCAATACTGGTAAATGTATGCATGTACTCACCTGAGCCAATCGTTCTTCCCTCCTTGCCATCTTCCTTTCCCGACTTGCCTTGCTCTTAGCTCTCTTGGCCTCAAACTGATCGGAAAGAGTCTTCTCTCTTGCCTTTTCTGCTTTTGATTTGTGGATGCTCTCCATCAACACCCGCTTATTCTTAAAGACATTACCCTTGACCTTCATATACATATCGTGGTACATGTGCTTATCGATCTTCTTGGATTCCCGGTATTTACGCAACAAACGTCGGAGAACCCTCATCCTCCTCATCCACAGGATCTTAGTTGGAAGCCTTGCCTCTCTCGTACCCTTGCGTTTACCATATCCAGAGTGCCTCCCTTTCCTCTTTGCTTCCAAAGCACGACGAGCCCTGGACCGAGAGTGGATCTTCATTGGTTTCTTGATAACAAAGCCATCTTTCACCAACTTCCTTATGTTTTGCCCTGCATGCATTCATCATAAGAGGATCAAAACCAATAGTTACTAAATCATTTAACAGTTAGTTGGATCTATGTCAATATTCCCAGCATGTGAAGAATAGCCTACACTGACTTCGTTTACTAAATCAGTTGACATTGCGTAAATAATCAGAGAAAACTTGGAAAATATGATAAGGAATATTAGGATTATGTTAAACTCCAAATAGAATGGATGACACATCAACAGTAATAAGGAGGTCAATTTCTGTAAGGATCGAACAAAACATGGACGAATGCCACCAAGTACAAAAGATTCAATTGAATCTTGAGACCACGTCAAATTGCAAAATAGTTGACGTTGAGCCTGTAGCTCAACTGGAAGTTTCTTAAGGCCGCAGGTTCAATCCAGCTTACCCACAAAAAAGGTAGGATAGTACTAAAAAGTACAAAAAAATGTCAGCAACACCTGGAAAATGCCGATACAAGAATGCTGCTTGTAAAACAATGCATAAGATAAGCTCATACAGCTCTCCATTTTCAACACCGCCTTAATATTTTTTTTGGATCATTGAAAGTAAATTTATTAAGAAAAAACAATATACAACCAAGCAGCCACCGCGAGAAGCTAGAGTAAAAACCATTAAGCAAGAAAACGGCAAACACCCGCCTTATTGCTACACGTGTTATCCTCAGAGGCATTTCACACACTTTCTATCACATAGAAGTCGGTGTGCAAGTCATGTGCATTTATGTCTCTTGATTGTGATTTTTGTTATGAATGGACGAGATGACGTGTGATTGGAGAAGAACAGCTTGGCCATTTTCCACCAACATGTCCATTGTCAGTAAAAGCTTGTGATTGACAATACAGATCTTATGATTCAATTTGATTCCTTGATTCTCATCTAGAAACAATTCATGATCCTTCTCTCAATGACCGACTCCCCCAACTTTGATTCTCATCTAGAAACAATTCATGATCCTTCTCTCAATGACTGACTCCCAGCGCATAATTCAATTATGTGCCAGAATCCTAGCGCATAATCAGTTCAATTTGAACTGGGTTTCTCTTCTTTAACCTTCTCGATTTTCTCGATCATGCGCTCCGATAATGGCACATAATTGTTGAGTCCTAAAAACATAAAACACTAAAATGACAAGTTTTGCCAAAGAAAATCAAAATCTCGTGCATTGGCGGACGTATCTCGTTCTCAATCGATCGATCGATTATTTAGAATTGATCAACCGACTGATAAATAATAAATTCGCCTGAAGAACCTGTTCACAATCGATCGATCGAATGTTTAGGTCGATCGATCGACTGAGAAGAATAAGTTCTTCAGAACCCCCCATCCACAATCGATCGATCGAATGTCTGGGATCGATCTACCGACTAAAGCACGCATTAATTCTTCCAGGACGCTTTCACATTCTTCTTTCGCCTTCGATAAGTTACGGGTGGCTGCTTGAATCGGATGTCCCCATCAATTCTCCCCAAGTTAGAAGGATTCATCCTCGATGAATATTGGTTGTGATAGAGTTCGAAGAGATCCGAATCGATCTGTTGAAATTTTTCCCTTGTTATCCACATATTTTGCGAATCAACTTTATTTTTCTACTTGACAAGGTACTTCTGAAGTCCCCCTTAGTTGACGGACACAATCCGATCTTCTAAAATATCTTCAATTATCTCACGAGATGGTCATGTGGGTGGAGGTAATGGGATGGGAAGGTAAATAGAGGTAACATCAGATGTAGAAGGTTCAAACGGGTTGGATAGTATATGGAAATCGCCACAGAACAGAACGAGATCCTCCACGTTGAAAATTGTGCTAATACCCAATTCCAACGGTAAATCTAGGACGTAAGCGTTAGGACCGGTACGCTTCACAATCTTATATGGTTCAGCACCATGAGCTTGTAACCTCCGAGCAACCCCTTAAGGGAAGCGCTCAGGTCTATTCTGAACCATCAAAAAATCATTCTCTTGAAACTCTTTAAACCTTCTATGAGAATCTACAGAAATTTTGTATTTTTCATTGTTCACATTAATTAGTCTTTTAATCTTAGCATGAAGTTCATGAATGCGATGCGCAAATGCAGATGAAAACTCTTACGACCTTTGATGAACTGACATCGTGATTAGATCTATGAGCGTCCGAAGTTTGTAACCATACACAATTTGAAACGGATTTATACTTAGTGGTTCTATTAACCGAATTATTATATGCAAACTTCGCGACAGGTAAGATAGTATCCCAACTCTTAACATGCTCACCTACAAGACACCTTAAAAGATTATCTAAAATTTGATTCACTACCTCGGTTTGCCCATCTGTTTGGGGGTGATATGCTGACGAAAGTCTAGTTCTCATTTTATGCCACAAGGTCTTCCAAAAATAACTAACAAACTTGACATCTCTATTAGACACTATGGTCTTAGGCAAACCGTGCAGACGAACAACTTCATTAAAGAAGAGTGTAGCAATGTTACTTGCATCTGAGGTCTTCGAACATGTGATGAAATGAGCCATTTTCGAAAAACGGTCCACGACGATGAACACCGAATCGTGCTTGCGGAGGGTCTTAGGAAGGCTTAATCCAAAGTCCATAGAAAGATCTTGCCATGGGATGTGTGGCATAGGTAAAGGTGTGTATAACCCGGTGTTTTGTCTCCTCAATTTTGCTGGTTGAAAAATACGACACTAGTTGATGATTTTGACTACATCTCGGGTGAGAATGGGCCAATAAAATCGGTCTTCAACCAGTGCAACAGTCTTGTTGCGACCACAGTGGTCGGCAACCCTTCCAGCGTGCAATTCCCAACCAAGAATATCCCGTAGAAAAGTACGGAGAATGCACAAGCGGTGTTTTAGGAACAAATGCCCGTTCTGTAAGGTATACTCACTCTCTTTCATAGACTGTCCACTCAAAAGTGAGGTGTACTCTTCACCAAAATCCGGACATGTGGAATAATCATCTACGAGACGATCAAACCCGGTCACCTCAACACTCAATGAGTGTAATGTCGTCACTCTACGGCTAAGCGCGTCAGCAACTCGATTCTCTACTCCAACCCTGTTTCAACACAAAGGTGAACCCTTGAAGTTGCTCAACCCATTTCGCATATCGCAGATTTAACTTCTTTTGAGAACTCAAAAATCTAAGGGCTTCATGATCAAAGAACAAGAAGAATTCTTGTGGTAGTTATAGTGTTTTCAATATTTAAAAGATTGCACTATCGCATAAAATTCTTTGTCGTAGGTAGAATATTTTTGTTTGACCTCACTTAACTTCTCACTTAAATAAGCTATCGGATGGCCCTCTTGGCTTAATACTCCCCCAATACCTACACCTGACATGTCACATGCTACTTCAAAGACCTTTGAAAAGTCAGGAAGGTGCATGACAGGAGCATCAGTCATTCGCGACTTAATCTCTTTAAAGGCTTTTGTCGCAGCAGGTGTCCATTTAAACTCCCCCTTTTTTATGCAATACCACCTGTAAAAAGTGGCTAAACCAACGAAGCTACGGACTTTGTGAATGTTTCGAGATTCAGGCCATCCCACAATAGCCTTGACCTTTTCCTAGTCCACAGTCATTCCTTCAAAGGTTACGACAAACCTTAAGAAGACAGTGCTCTGTGACATGAAAGTGCACTTCTTTAGGTTCGCATATAACTTTTCTCCTCTGAGAGTCATACAAACTTGCCTTAAGTGGCTTAAGAGTTGTTCCTTATCGTGATTATAGATAAGGATGTCATCGAAATAAACCACAAGGAACTTGCCCATGAAAGGTCTCAACACCTGTGTCATGATTCGCATGAATGTGCTCGGGGCATTCGAAAGCTCAAAAGGCATGACAAACCACTTATATAAACCATCCTTGGTTTTAAAGGTAGTTTCCATTCGTCTCGGGACGAACTCGGATTTGATGGTATTCACTCTTCAAATCGATCTTCGAAAATATAGGGGCACCGACCATCATGTCCAACATGTCCAATCTTGATATAGGGAACCGATACTTGACCGTAATTTTATTAATGGCACGGCTATCAACACACATCCTCCAAGATCCATCTTTCTTGGGTGTGAGCAACGCTGGCACGGCATATGGACTCATACTCTCCTTAATGAATCCCTTCTGGAGAAGTTCATCGACTTGCCTCTTTAACTCCTAATGTTCGAAAGGATTCATGCAATGGGTTAAGTTAGATAAAGTAGATCCGGGAACCAAGTCAATAGCATGTTGGATGTCTCGGAAAGGTGGTAACTCATCCGGAAGGTCTTTGGAAAAGACATCCCGAAATTCATTTATCATGGGTTCAACCTCCTTTGGAAACTCAACACTAGACTCTTTGGGAGACTATTGTGACAAGGACATAGACATTGTCCTCGATCTTAGCACCTCGTTCAAACTCTAAAGAGCTAACGACGTGAACACCCTTAGATCTCTTATGCCTCTCAATTAGGCCTTTATCATTTGACTTATTCGTTTTCACAGTAGGTGCTATAGGAGGTAAAGGATTGATATTTATTTTATTTCCGTTGTACGTGAAAGAACACACGTTCGATCTCTCGAATAATGTAATGTCCATATCATACAACCACGGCCTCCCAAGGATGATATGCCCTACATCCATAGGCACAATATCGCACCATAAGGTGTCCTTATACGAATCAAATTGTATAAATAAGAACCCGACACCTTCGTGAAAAGGGGATTGATGATGAATCGACCCAAGTAATTTTATAGGGTCGTGGGTAAGCTACGGGTGCAAGTCCTAAGCGAGAAATTGTACTTTCAGAAACAACATTGGTGCAGCTTCCACTATCGACTATGATTCGACAAACATTCTCACCACACTTGGCTATGGTATAAAAGATGCTATCCCGTCGCCAATCATCACTCTCCTTAGATTGGACTAGAGCACATCTAACCACAAAAGCCCGCGAGGTATTACCTTCCTCAACGGGGTAGGAGACTTCCCTAAGACAAGCCACAGTCCGTTCCCCTACAAAATCTTCCTCATCACTAGGGAATGATTCAGGCTCATAGACTTCCTCTTCTCCCTCATTTTGCTCATTCTCAATGTCTTCGGTTATGAACAAGTTTCGAGAGGGACATTGTGCTGTAAAATGTCCGATGTCATGACACTTGAAACACTAGTTTTGACCACCACTCTTGGGGCCTTCAAGCATTGGACTTTTACCCTTATCAACTCTGGTTACTGGTGTAGCAACCGAGTTGGACCTAGCTGACAGGGTATTGACGTTGGGTTTGGACTCAGAAAAGTTAGACTTATAACCGGACCCACTAGTATCGAAACGTTTGGTTTGAGGGGGTCCTGAGGTACTGTTCTAACTCTTCGACTCTAGAGAAACACTCATCGAGATCGGTAACGGGGTATGGAAGGAGTTTCCTTTGTAGTTCTGGGCGAGGGCCCATTCAAAATCGAGATAAGGTCTGAGACATTAGGTCTTCAAACTTATCAATGTACTTTGTGACCGGCGAATTCCCTTGGCGCAGTGATTGCCACTAATCAAGAATACGTTCATCATAGGAAAGAGGAACATACTTCTCGTTCAGTTTGATCTTCATATCATCCCAGGTGGAAATGGGAAGAAGACCCTTGGATTGCCTACGACGCTCTATCCTCATCCAGTAAAGTCTAGCTTAACCCATAAGCTTGAACTTGGCAAACCGGGCTTTACGCTCCTCAGACATGGCATACCACTGGAAGTAGTTTTCCTTGCCAGGTACCCACTCGAGAGTCGAGATAGACTTTAGATTGTCTTTTCCCATCAAAAGTAGGAGCGCCCATTTTAACGGACTTCATAATTTTGTCATCCTGATTGGTTTAGATATAACACCGGTGAGGACCATCTCTCCTACGGACATTAATGTGGACTCGATAATGATTCTCAGTGGCGACGTCATTCATCTCTTCAACACGGGTCACTAAGGCCTCATGTCGGGCTTGTTAATCACGCAATTGGTTTTGTAATTGATTGTGGTCATCAGTCCTTTGAGCTTCAAAAATTTGCTTGGCTTGTAGTCAACTTAGATGCAAGTTCCTTAATGAGGGCTTCTATCTTAATGGGATCCATTACTATGCAAGACAAATAAAATACCCTATAACCTATATGAACACCGACAACCCTAAACTGACAAATCTCTGATACCAAATCTGATGTGGAAACTAACACAATGCAAATGCTAGGGCTGAAATTAATGGAAATTTTATATAAACAATTAAAAGACAAATCTCCTTAACAATAGTTTATCACAGAAAATAAGCAATAGATTCAATTAAACAATTTAATTATAGCCTGAGCTAGTGCTACTTTCGCATACGTTCCCTATCGGATCTAGAATATTAGAGTTCTTAGCGAACAACTAAATCTCCGACAGTTTTAAGGTTTCGAACGAATTCACAAGTGAGTTCTTTCTATACCGGGCGGAATTTAAAAGGCATCAAAGATCATTCAAGAAGAAACGGAAGGATTCGAGGGTTAATAGCTTAGAAATTAGTATTAAACAATTAATTCGCTTGAGCTTTTGATCATGTTTATTCCGTTGAATGGGGGCTTGATATGCATAATAACTGATAAATATCATATTTACACCAACTGGTTGACGACTTGGGTATGCTCCCCAAGGTCGGTGAGTTCGAGTAGCGACTCCTCTTCAGCAATGACAAGTTGCGTCATCTGTGAAATACTCGTGGCATGGTGGGAGCGAGGGCATCCTTTAGGGATTAGTCCAAGCGTATGCTTGGGATAACCTAAGTTATTGAGAAAAAAAACTAGAAATAAATAAGCATCATATTTATAAGCACTAATATTTAAATAGATTTTAAGTTAAAAATCAAAAAATTTCATCTAAACCAAAACTATTTTTGATGACTTTCTTAGTCAACCAAAAATTGTTAGGAATTACCCGTTTTCCTAACAACTAGAATTCTTAGAAAATCCACTTACTGCTAGGAAACTAGCAAACAAAACCAAAGTCATTATCAAAGTGCACTCCAACATATCTAAATAAGTTGTTCATCATAAACCATGATTTTTTGGCTAAGGCATGTGCCAACGAACAACTACTATTTTTTTTATCACAAATGCACATTCAACGTGGAAATTGAGCAGTCGGTCATACCCTTGCCCCTTTAAACCTGTCAAAAAATTTGACCAAGAGATACTAGGGCCGCCAGGTGGCCGGGTTGACCCAATACTCGACCAAGATATTTTACGAGGATGACACATAAACTTGATCGAGTTGAGTTGGGCATAAGGCATCCAGGTCAGGTCAAGCAAAGCAAAAAGAGGGATGCTACTAACATCCCCCCCCAAAACACACACACATATAGAAAATTTTGTCAGATCCAGTACCTAATTTTTATTAATTGTCGATTCCCGTATGTGATTTCAAAAATCCCTAGATCCAGTATGAAACTGTCAAAATCGCCTTAAACCTCTTTCAAAGGTATGAAATGACAAAAATGCCCCTATTTTTGTAAAAGTAGGCGAAAAGTAGAAATACTGAAAACACTATCGAACTGATTTTTGATTCCGAAGTGGTCTCTGACGCAAGATAAAACGATTCTCGACAGACCGATTCAGTCTACGATGAGCTCAACAATCTATAATAGACTGCAAGGGTAATAATAGACTTTTGTAGTTTATAGTAGATCGATACGGTCTATCATTGACAATTCCAATCAAGATTTGGCCATTTGTGGAAGATTCACTCACACGCTATGTTTTCAAATTTATGAACGTGTATGTGAGCTTTTTCGATAGAAAATTTTCATTCACAACTCAAAATAATTAACTTGCCTTTCTACTTGTTCACGTACCAATGATTTTAAACTTTCAAAGATCAACTCTGCTTTTCAATAACTTGAGGAATAAGTCTACATGGGGATCAAGCTCTAAGGGCTAAAACTATCTATACAGCGATAGAAACGCAAGTTCCTTAGTTTAAACTATAAACGAAAATTTTTTGTCGAAAACAATCATAAATCCATAAACAAATCATTTGCAAATGACCATTAATTAGTCAAACAATCCATGATAGATCGATGCAATCTCTATAGATCAAAGCAGACTATTATATAATGCAACAGTCTTTTATAGATCGCTAAACTCAGAGTAGACTTAATTGGTGTCCCGGGAACTGTTTTAGGTTGCGTCGAAGACTACTTTGGAACCTGAAACCAGTTCGAGAGTGGTTTCAGTATTTTGTTTATTTTTCATCAATTCTTTGAAAAATAAGGACATTTTTGCATTTCGTAATTTGAAAGATGTTTAAGGCCATTTTGATAGTTTTATACAAGATCTAAATTTTTTTGAAATATACGCAGGAATCAACAATTAATGAAGACTAGATATTCGTGACAAATTGTCCCACCGAATGCTAAGTATCTCCTATTAAGTACAACTGAAAACCGTTGATTGCTGTGAACTAGATGATGGTCTTATTTTTTCATCTTCCACACAACTGATCTTGAGATGCCCATCAAACAATCAATTTTTTATTCAATGTGGCACACATACCAAAAGAGTGACCCAACACATAGTGGCACACATAATGCCACAATTGACCTTCTTGGGATGTGTGCCATGTGGAATGAAAAATTAACCGTCTGATGATATTTCCCTGATCTCAAGATCAATTGGGTGGAATATTGGAATGAAAAATGATCTCCATTGATCAATTCAATGCAATCAACGATAGTCAACAATTTTCAGTTGCACTTGTACAAAGGATATTTAGTATTTGGTGGGGACAAGTAGTAGCCCCTAATCAAATCAGGTTAGCCCAACTAAAGCTCTCAATGGGCTGGGCCAGATTTTGGGTCGCACCTGGCGCGGACAAACCCGGCCCGATATCCGAACCAAGTTAAACATGTTGCAGCCCAAATCAATCCAGGCCGGGGTGGGGTTGGGTTGAGTGTTCGAACACACGGCTTGGATAATATATATATACTTATCCTTTTAAAGTTATAATTTTTTTTAAAATTAAATATAATTTACTTAAAATGTCATGAAATTAACCGTTGTCCATTATAACCATTGTACAACCGTCGTCCGTTATAACCATTGTGCAACCGTTATCCTTTCAAGCAACCGTTGTCCATTATAACCATTGTGCAACAAACTAAAATGAAATATCTGAATAAAAGCATGTATCTGAGCCTCTATAATGTTAATATAATTATTTAATTAAATTTTTAACCTTCTTCAAACTTTTATTAGAAAAAAAACAGCCCTAGGCCAACCAAATTTTATTAGAAAAAATAGCCCAAAAAAACAGCCCCAAAAAAATAGCCCAACCAAATTTTATTAGAAAAAATAGTCGAAAAAAGCTCAAAATGAATGCCTCGTCGGACCCGCTTAGGGGCTTAGCTATTGAGTACATCGGCAAGTTACTACTGGCTGAAAATTTTGGGAATCCGGCTCAGGTTGGTTAGGGCCGGGTTGTGTTGGTGATGTTATTTCTATTGTATGGGTGTGTAGTAACTTGGGGGGGGTGCGTGTAGTTAAGTGAATTTAAGTTACTCAATTCACTTAACTCAGGAGCTATGTAATACGTGAACATATTAAGATGATATAAATAATATTTTGCATTGGAATTTGAGTCATATTGACTCAACCCTACTATCTCTCTTCTTCCTCCATCCTATCACTAAATCCTAACCCCAATTTACAGTTCTATCTTGGTATCAGAGATTTTTTCTCACAGATTTTTTATCGTTTCTCCACCCCTCGATCTTCTTCTTCTTGCTCAAAGCCATTTGAGGCCGGCAATATGGAATTTTGAAGGATTTTCTAAAGCAAAGTATGTTTTTGGTGTTTTGGATCCCCGTGACTCGTGACGACTTAAAGAAGCTTGGGATTGGAACCAGGTTGGACCCGAATCACCATACAAGATTGATGGTATATTTGTTTTTTCTGATTTTGGATCTATTTTCGTGTTGTTTAATCGATTCTCGAGAATCCTGTGATGTCTCGCTCAAATGACAGCTACGCCCGCTCGAGTGACGTATAGCCGAAAATCTGACCTGAATCCTTTGATGTCTCAAGCAACATCCAAGCCCGCTCGAGCGACGTATGGCAGAATATCTGGCCTCTTTTCCTGAAGTATTCTCGCTCGAGCGAGAAGTGAGGTCGCTTGCGCGACTTAGGGCAGCGTTGAATTCTCCCCGTTTGGAAGTTGTGGGTCTTCTATTTTTTTTTTTAATTATTTTTTTGATCTCAGGACATATTAATCATGGACGAGAATAAATTCGGGATTGTTGGTGGGGGGGATATCTCTCATAACTCACAAATTATTACTAAGAAATTGAATGGGATCAATTATCTTTCATGATCACAGTCTGCTGTTATGTACTTAGGAATGAAAAAAAAAAAAGGGGTTACATTTACGGGACCATCCCAAAACCCAACAAAGATGACCCTAAGTATGTTGATTGGGAAAGTGACAATCTGACTGTCATGACATAACTGCTACACTCAATACAACCAGACATCAGTGATTCTTTTATATATGCCAGTGATGCCAAACAATTATGGGAGGCTGTGAGGGATGAGTTCTCGCAGAAACAAAACCTCGTAAAAATATTTCAAGTTAGTGACAAAATTAGCACCATGAAGTAAGGTGATAAGACTATTGGAGAGTATTACACTCAAATGAGGAGTTTGTGGGATGAACTAGCCCACTATCAAGAATAACTGTGCAGCTTGTGTGCCAACAAGGCTAGTAAAAATACTGCAAGGAGGAGAGTATTTGACTTCCTAAAAAGAGTTAGACCTGACTATGAGAATGTTAAATCAAACATTCTAGGAAGCCAGGAGTGTCTTTCACTTGGTACCGTGTATGCCCTCCTTCAGCATGAGGAGAGCAGGCAATAGTTCATGCAGAATCCTAGTGGTGATGTATTTGAGAGATTTGTCCTACCATCCTTCACTTCTTTTGGTCGTAGTGGTGGCAAATCTAGTGGTAGAGGTAGAGGTCGTGGAGGTCATGAGGGCCTTTCACGTGAAGAAAGAGAGAAATTATTGTATTCTCATTGTGGTAAGAAGGGTCATACCAGAGAAAGATATTGGAAATTACATGGGAAACCAAAATTCCTCCCAGGTCGTGCATTCTAATCCTCTACTGAGGAAATTTCTAATCAAGCTGGTGGTCAGAGCATCCCTACTGCTTCAGCTCCATCTGATGTCCAGAGCTTACATAGAGAACTTCAGGATTTCCAGAGCTGCCTTCAACGCATGACGGTGACACAGGACAGGCATCTTCCTCCCACATAGTTGAGTCAGGTACCTATAGGTTTGTTCATGTGACCTCCTCTCAGTCCCCATGGATCATCGATTCTGAGGCCACGGATCACATGTCTGGTATGACTGATTTATTTTCATCTATGTCTAGTCTTTCTGATTCTTTTCATATTTGCATTGCTGATGGATTCCTTGTCCCTATAAAAGGCAATGGGAGTGTTCAATTAGGCACCTTGTCTCTTGACTCTACTCTTTTGATTCCTAACATGCCTATAAACCTTTTATCTGTCAGTAAAATTACCAATTCCTTACATTATAGTGTGACATTCTTCCCTTCATATTGTGTTTTCCAGGACCTGAAATCGGAAAAGATCCTTAGTCATGGTACTAAAGAGAAGGGACTCTACCTTTTTCAAGATTTACATGGTGTATCTCCTCCTGCAGGTATAGTGTTTTCTGTTGATGAAGCAAGATTGTGGCACTCCCGCTGTAGTCATCCTCATATTAGCCGTCTGAAACTTTTATTTCCAGAAAAATTTCATAAATTTGATAGTCGTTTGTTTCATTGTGAGACTTGTTAGTTATCTAAACATGTTCGCAATTCTTATCCTTTGAGTGGTAGTAAATGTGTTATTCCTTTTGAGGTTATTCACTCTGATGTGTAGGCGCCTTCCCCTGTTACTGCTTTGAATGGTTATCATTATTTTGTGACTATACTCGACTCACTATGCTCTTTCTTATGAGCACCAAAGATAAAGTTGCCTCTATTTTTCCTATGTTTCACATACTAGTTAGCACACAATTTCATGGGCATGTCAAGGTCCTTCGATCAAATAATAGTGGGGAATATTTATCTCACATTCTCCAATCTTATCTTCGCTCTCATGAAATTGTGTGGCAAACTACTTGTCCTTATACCCCCAACAAAATGGGGTTGCTGAAAGGAAAATAGGCATCTTCTCGTGGTCGTTCCATCTTTGTTGTTTGATATGAAGGTTCCTAAACATCTCTGGGGTGAAGCCGTCCTCACAGCTGCCTATCTCATCAATCGAATGCTTATGCCTATTCTGGAAGGACATTCTCCCTTCCAACTTGTATTTCCTCATCAACCTCTGTTCTTGGTGACTCCACGGATCTTTGGTTCCTTGCATTTTACACATATCTGCAATATTCAACGGAGTAAACTTGATCTTAAGGCTACCAAGTGTATTTTTATTGGGTATCCCTCTTCTCAAAAAGGATACAACTGCTTTGACCCTCTCACTCGTCGTGTGATAGTCACCATGGATGTCACATTCTTTGAGGGCACTCTTTTTTCCAGTCCTCCAAATCCTTTTCAGAGAGAGAATCAATTTAAAAATGAAGAGCACTCTGAGATGCTTAAAGCTTTACCTATGGGAGATGGTGAAGATTGTGAAGAAGTGGATAATGAAGTTGTTGAGCCACAACATAATACACAAACCACTTTTGATAAATATGGAAAGGGAAAGATATATGTGCGAAGGAACAAGAACAATTGTGTTGAAGCCACTGCGTAGGAGAATGTAGATGAGTCTCCTTCTCAGAATACTGACTAGGATCCCTTACCCGAAGAAGGTTCTCTTGTTTCTGACCTTCATCTACCCATTGCTCACAGAAAACTTCCTAGATCGTGTACTCGTCATCCCATCAGTAAATATGTGTCATATCACAATCTCACATAATCTCATTATGGTTTTATTTGTTCTCTTGATTCTATTACCCTTCCTTGTACTGTGTCTGATGTCTTATTGCAGCTAAAATGGAAGAATGCTACGACTCAGGAGATGAATGCTCTGGAACAGAATCAAACATGAGAAATTGTTGAACTCCCAGAAGGAAAGAGAGTTGTTAGTTGCAAATGGGTGTATACAGTTAAATATAGACCTGATGGTACTGTTGAAAGATATAAAGCAAGGCTTGTAGCGAAGGGGTACACTCAAACACAAGGAGTTAGACTATCAGGACACCATTGCACCTATAGTCAAATCCAACACGATCACTGGCTGCCCACAAAGACTGTTCACTCTCTCAACTTGACGTAAAGAATGTATTTCCTCATGGAGATCTCAAGGAAGAAGTCTACATGGACCTTCCTCCTGGATTTGTAAAAGAAGGGGAGAAGGGAAAAGTGTGTAGATTGAAGAAATCTATCTATGGATTAAAGCAATCCCCAAGGGCCTGATTTCAAATTTTAGTGGCGTTATTCTGAAATTCGGGTACCGAAGGAGTCATTATGATCACATTTTATTTGTAAAGAGGGGAATCAAGACAACTGCCATATTAGTCTATGTTGATGATATCATCATTACTGGAGATGATAGTCGTGAGATTCTTAAACTGAAAGAGTATTTGAGCAGAGTGTTTGAAATTGAAGACTTAGGGAGCTTGAAATACTTCCTTGGCATTGAAGTGGCGAGATCTAAGAAGAGCATCTCCTTATCCCAGCGGAAGTATACTACAGACCTCCTTCATGATACGAGTTTTTTGGAGGGTAGGCCTGTTGTGACCCCTATTGAACAAAATCACCGATTAAATGGTGAAGAAGGTGATCTTCTCAAGGATCACCGTACTTATTAGAGAGTAGTTGGTAAACTAATCTAACCATGACCCGTCCGGACATTGCTTATGCAGTAAGGGTGGCGAGTCAATATATGCACTCACCAAGGACAATACATTTGGAGGCTGTTCACAGGATCCTAAGGTATTTGAAAGGAAGTCCTGGCAAAGGGCTTCTCTATAAAACTTGTAGTCATTTGGAAGTAGAAATATTCACTGATGCCGATTGGGTCGAGTCTCTGGATGATAGGAGATCAACTACAGGATATTACACATTCTTGGGAAGTAATTTGATCACATGAAAATCTAAGAAACAACATGTAGTATCAAACTCTAGTATCGAGGGGGAGTCCCAAGGGATGTGGCTTAAATTCATCTTGTCGGATTTGAGAGTTCATGTATCCTCTCCAATTATCTTGTATGGCAACAATGAGGCCGCCCATCATATCGCAGAGAATCCTGTCTTTCATGAAAGGACAAAATATATTGAGGTGGACTGTCACTATATTTGCGAGAAGGTCAAATCCAAATAAATCAGTATTCCTCAAGTTAGAACTGAGGATCAACTTGTCGATATCTTGACTAAAGGTGTTGGTGGCAAGAGGCTTTATGGCATTTCCTTCAAGTTGGGTATGATTGACATCTATACTCCAACTTGAGGGAGTGTTGGTGATGTTATTTCTATTGTATGGGTGTATGTGTGTAGTTAAGTGAATTTAAGTTGTTCAATTCACTTAACTCAGGAGCTATGTAATGCGTGAACATGTTAAAATGATATAAATAATATTTTGCATTGGGATTTGAGTCATATTGGCTCAACCCTACTATCTCTCTTCTTCTTCTTCTTCTTCTTCTTCCATCCTATCACTAAACCCTAACCCTAATTTACAGTTTTATCTGGTTGAACTCCAGTCCGGCCCTAATCCGGACCATTGAGAGCTCTAAGCCCAACTTTGATTAAAAAATAGTTTAACCAAAAGATGTACACGCTGTAATTTGATAGCATATGCCTGAAATTTCAACTAAATCCAGAGGCCACAGCACATGAAACAGTATTAAAACACAGAATACACATCAGAATAAGTTATGAGTAAAATTTGAAAACCTTAAACATATAGGGGAGAAAAAGGAAAACTGTAATGACAAGAAGACAACGAACAGGAACTCACTGGAATTGGCCATTGAAATCTCGCTAGCTTCATTAGGATCAAGCCAAACCTTGCCCTTACCACACTTCAGAACACTAGCAGCAAGGCGCTTTTGCAATTTCAGTGACACCATTGTTGAAGCAACAAATTGCAAAAAACCCAAAGATCTTCTGCAAAATGCTAATCAACTTGCCTGAAACGAAAAGAAAAAAAAATCAAAACAAATGGGGTCCACTTGTATATAAAAAAGGTTCTCCAATTGTACAAAAATAACAAGAAAGGTTGGATTTCAGATAACCTTCTAGAAGTGTAAGTTGAACTAGTCATAATCTATATATATATGGAATTCTAACCTCACTGACTTCATTGTGAGGTTAGCATTGTCTTTAGACAACATTACACTTATTAAAGGGTATTTTCATAAAATTATCAGGTTCAATTTACTAAAGTTGAATTAGACGTTAAATGAGGTGTTTGCAATAAATGAAGTGTATGTAGTTGCAATAAATGAGGTGTCCTCATTTATTGCAAACTCTTCATTATTATCTAATTCAACTTTACTAAACGGCCCCTAGAAATTTTACAAAAATGCTCTTTAACAAAGGTATGATTGTCGAGGGACAATTCTAGCCTCACAATGAAGTGAGTAAGGTTAGCATTGCCCATATATATATATATATATGAGAAATGTGACTATGGGTCTGAACGCACAACGTGAACAGTGTGTTCAACTAGATCACGTGGCACGCGATCATGAGGTACAGCCATCCTCAAGGAGTTCACCCATCCCCTTATGGTTTTAGGATTAAAAAAAAAGGATCATTTTGCCCTTCAAATCACAAGTAAAAGGTTTCCTTCCACGGCCTGAACCTGGTGCATTGAAATTTTGTACCTTAGAGCAAATTTTTAACACCTTTTTAACTTTTTTTTGTGTACTAGATCGATCAGCCTTGGGCAAGTTGTCATGGAACCCAATCCCTTGGTTCGGTGCCACGTTGAGCCCAATTGGTTAGAATGCACGGTTTAACCCTGCTTTCGAACACATATTCTCAAGCCTCTCTCTCTCTCTCCTTATATATATATAAGAAAAAGGCTCCTAGGGTTCAATCATAGGGAAGAGAACAGGTCTATTTGGGTGCCACATGGCACCCATTCCCACATAGGATTCACCTCTCCCTTCAAGGTTTTAGAAAAAAAAGTACTAATAATAATAGCACTATGATCAACAGTGATGAAAATGAACTATATATATATATATATATATATATATATATATATATAGAGAGAGAGAGAGAGAGATACAAATCTATATCGAGAGAGAGGCCAGGGTATATTTTATTTGAATCATAGTAGCAAATTTTATTTTCAGCAATATTTCGATGGGGGTCGTTTTGGATAAAATTTGGAAAATTTAAAGGGATTATGAAAAAATATATAGTATTTAAAAAATAATAAACCATATATTAACATATGGGAGGGGTTATTCACACCCGTTTTTCCTATGAAGAGCACACGCTCTTTCACAGGAAAAAAATCGTTGACTGCCTTGAATCAGACAATGGAGATCATTTTTCGTCCCAATCTTCCGCACAATAGATCTTGAGATCATTGTGCACCTATCTGACAATCAAATCTGATTCCACATGGCACACATCCCCAAAGTGACCGTGATCATGGGTGTACCTATTAGACGGTCACTTTTGGATACGTGTGCCACATGGAACCAACATGTGACCATCTGATAGGTGTGCTATGATTTCAAGATCTACTATGTGAGAGATTGGAACGAAAAATGATCTCCATCATATGGTTCAAGGCAATCAACATTTTTTTATGGTGGGAACCATGTGTTCTTCACAAGTTTAACGGGTGCACATAACTCCACCATTAACATATTTGAAGTTAAAAATGATGTTTCTAAATAATAAAATAGGTGCATCATATAATCCATACTTGTATGCATTACAAATCGACAATCATAGAAAGAACATAACAAATAAATAATAAAAAGTATCATTAACCCATGAATCCAACTTCATAAGTCATAACATTTTAAATTTCGATTGAAATTTCAAAAACTTTCGACAATTCGCTGAAAAAGGAGAAATTTCGCCAAAAGTTTTGGTGTACCCCCTTTTCTGCATAATTTCGATAAAATTTGGAGAAACTTGTCACTATGATCCTAATGCATAGTTGAGCTGTACATTTGAATCAGATGGGTGCCACGTCACATGGAAAAGGTCGATCAATGACTGTCCAAAAAAACCTGCTTTTATACCCATTGATTTTGTGATCAAAGATGTAAATCTTAAAAGGCGGAATTTTAGGTGGAAAACCTTTTTTTTTAACCTATGAAATGAAGCGCCAAACAGTCCATATTTTTTTAGACCCTAAAGGACTTAGTGAACCTTTGGAAGATGCGGTGAAACTCGCAATCACGTGCCACGTGGAACATGATTTGGCACTCGAGTGTGTGTGTGTGTGTGTGTGTGTGTGTGTGTATATATATATATATATATATAAGAAAAGGGATTGTGCCTGTGAAGGTAGCATTTTCTCGCTACCTTCTAGTTAGTGGCGGAATCAAGATTCTCATCTAGGCAGAGCGAAAGATGAATTAGATATAAATTTTTTACAATAAATATAAGGGAGCCGTTACTTGCACACGCTTTTCAAGTGATTGCACCGGATTGCACCGAATTTAAAAGAAAGACTTGCAAGTTTGGCAACCTCTACTATGTGAAAACACCATCTAAGCCATTTGATTTGAAGGTCATGATTTAAAGATTTCAATTGCAAAAGAGTGGAACAAAATATAATTTTCATCATTTGGTTAAATGGAGTCAAAGGCTATTATATAATTCAACAATTGACTACAATAGATCATATGTCAAGTATCGTGTTTTGCTCCAATTTTATGTACTAGAGATCTGTTGATCACGAACTTCAAATCAGACGGCTCATATTATATTTTTACATATCACATGTCCCTAAAATACCAAGTCTTTCTTTAAATTCGGTGCAATCACTTGAAAAGTGTGTGCAAGTAATGGCTCCCTAAATATAATTTAAACTAATTTATACTATAAAATATAATTTTTATTAAATTTACATACAAATCAGTCCCCCATATCCTCTTTGTAACGCAGTCTATTTCTATCATATGTTGTATGGCATATCTATATTTCAAGCTTCAACTGACCTCAAAAAATCAAATTTGTCTCTCTAGGGTTTAGATTTACGGATTTACAATTTAGGGAATTAGGACTTTAGGCATGACAGATTGAAAAAGGGCTTTAGAAATTAGGGGATTTTAATTAAAGCGACAACATCTACTGACCGTCATTAAGCACCAAAATGGTGTTTAAATGACCTCACCCCATCGATGGTTTGAGATGTAGGTGATTCGAACCATCAAAGTGATAGCTCATAGATTGAAGTGCAACTAGCCCAAAATTTGTGTTTTAGGGAGATTTAAACCATCCGATTGTGGAAACATTATCTCTAACTAAATTATCCATATATCCTACAAAATTATCCACATATCCTAAACATAAATTAAAAATTTTTTACTCAATAAAATAGAATTACATAAATTTAAATTTAGATAGGACAAATTACCACCCTTCTAGCACGATCTGACTCAAATCCTATTGTGTGATCCGACGAATCCGATTTCAACAAAATCTACATAACAAAATTTAAAATACAGTTAATATTTTGGATGTTTAAACATCGTATTTGGATTTACCCAACAATGTATAAATAATTTATTTGACCAATTAGAAACTAGATTCTTATTTATAATCTCTTTGGGGACTTTCATCGAACAACTCCAATGCATGATATGCATCCAATAAAATATTTGGGTTTCTGCAATCTCAGAACTAGAAGAAAACTAATTAGGGTTTCTGCAATCTCAAAACTTGAAGAAAAAAACACCCCAATATAAATACAATCCTAATGAATAAATAAATAACCCCAAGTCGGGTGTGGGCCGTGTGGTGTGAGGCCATCAACAGGAATCTGATCACCAATTTTCAAACACACAACTTCTGTGGTAGAAATTTGTATTCGGTGCCCAACTACCCATCTCTTATAACTAGGGCTTGTGGGCCAGAGAGAAAGAGATAGAAGAAGAATAAAAAGAGAAGAAGAAGAAGAAGAATAAAAAGAGGAGAAAAAGAAAAAGAAGAAGAAGAAGAAGAAGAAGAGGAAGAAGAAGAGAGGGCTGAGGCAGTGAGGCCTGCAAGGGATCTCTTACTGACGGTTGTGGGAGTGGGTCGGGGTTCACTAGTTTAGGGTTGATCTTTAGAAAGAGAAAAGAGGGACACCCTTTTACAAAATGATTTTAGGGAGGGCGACGGGTAGGGGATATATCTCTAAAACGGGTGTATTTAAAAAATAAATAAAATAAAAAAATTGGGTTCTAGTGCTAGATCACGTGCCATGTTGCACATGATCTCCAGTTTGACTACATCCTCTAAAGGGTCACCCAGTTTTAGAAAAAAAGAAGAAAAATTCGACTTTTTGCCCTTCAAATCATAGGTCAAATGCATGATTTTAAAAAACAAAAACTCAACTCGACTTGGAAGTCAGTCAAGTAGAGTTAACTCGGAAACACGTTCCAACTCGACTCAGTCCGACTCAAATTATTTAATAAATATTTAAAATATAATATATATATATATATATAATGACAAAATATATAAAAAATGCAAGCTTTACTATTGCTGTAAGTCTCTGATATATCTAAATTGTGCATGTGGTAGACTGGTAGTCCATAAATGGAATATGTTACAGCCAAATAATCACACATATTAGCTGGTACAAAGCACCCAATTTGTGAGTCATCATTTTAATATCAGCCATTAAAAAATAACATCAATGGTTGATATTAAGAATGCACAGATCAGATTTTAAAAACCCTAAAAATAAATTATTTTTAGTCCCACTTCAGTTCACAGGCTGATGCAAATCAATTTAATGGGTTGGATTCTTCAAATCTTACATATTAATGGTGTAAGATCATTGAAAGCATGGTTTTAACCCTGAATCAAAAGAAAAAAATAAGATATTACCTAAGACCTGATTTTTTAAGGCAAATAAGAACAAAAAAAATTTGACTAACAATGAGAAATTAGGGTTTCTTCTTCCTTCTTACAACGGGAGGTTAGGGTTTCTTCTTCTTTTTTCTTTTTCTTCTTTCTTCTTTTCTCTTCTTCTTTGCAAGGGTTTTTGGCAACGAGAGGATAGGGCCTCGAGAAGTTGGGTCAATTGGTTTAGGGTGTGGGGGTTTAGTATTTAATATTTCTACATAAAAGCCCTTTAAGAAAACCAAAAGCCCCCGCCACTCCTTAAAGTAATTTTGGTATGAGGCGACTCGCCAAGCCAACAAACTCCATCGAATTTCCAAGTTGGCTAGGTGAGTCGATCGAGTTTTAGAGTCTATCAAGTTCTCGGTGAGTCGGCTCGAAACTTGGTCGAGCCGAGTTGACTCGCCCGAGTTCTGAGTCGACTCGTTGAGTTTTAATACCATTGTCAAATGTCATGTATAATTGTGCAAACATGGTGCATAGAAATTTTCCATCTTTGGCCCAAAACTTAATGGTGGAAAAGCACCCTTTTTTTAAAAAAATATTTAAATGGTACTTGATCAACTTTGGGCAAGTTTCCAATGCACCCGATCCTCAAGGTGGGTGCCATGTGGTATGTGTGTATGTTCTAAGGTCACAATGCTTATGTGATAAGTTCATTCTAACTGTCCGATCAATGCACATAGGGATGTTAAATGTGGATTGTCGCCAATCCTACATTCGCAAGTTCTTGATCGGACAATCAGAACTAATATATATGATTTTTTTGACAGTGCCCGATCCATATATTGGCCTGCCACATGGACGGTTTGGATCTATGGCATGTGTGCAAACTTCCACGTGTACAGTGCCCAAACATAATCCACTTTTTTTTAACAAACGGCTTTTATGGTATGCAAAATTCGAACCACTGGATCACATAATCCTCTTAAATTATGTTCAAAAATTAAACAAGAAAACAATAAGGCTGCGTTTGGGAACGTGGATTTGGATTTGGGGATTTCAAATTCAAGTATTTCAAATTCAGGCATTTCAAATTCAGAATTTGAAATATTTGGATTTGCAAATCTCTTGTTTTGATGTTTAAGCATTGCCTTAAGATTTGGCCCAATGATTTAGATACTTCATTTAGGTATTTTTTTTATAAAAAGAATTTATATTTCATTGGTTTCCTTCATATATTCTATGTAAGTAGGGATGCAAGTTCGGTGCACCGAACCGAATCGAATCCGATTTTTTCGGTTTTCGGTTCTGTACACCACAAATCGAAACCAAACCGAAATATATTGGTTTCGGTACACCGAAGTTCTCCAACACATAAACCGTTCCCGAATTGAAACTGATTTTTCGGTGTTTGATTCGGTTCGGTTTGGTTTGGGTTTAGGGGGGGGGGAATCAAAAATGGGTGCAACCAGCATTTTTTTCTAAACGCAAACTGAAGCAAACTCAACCGAACACCGAAAATTTCAATTTTGGTACACCGAATTCCTCCAAGACATAAACCGTTCCCGAACCGAAACCGAATTTTTTGGTGTTCGGCTCGGTTTGGTTTGCTTCGGTTTGGGTTCAAAAAACAAATTGAAAATGGGTGCAACCAGCATTTTTTCTGAACTCAAACTGAAGCAAACCAAACCGAACACCGAAAAATTCGGTTTCGGTACACCGAATTCCTCCAACAAATAAACCGTTCCCGAACCGAACCGAATCTTTCGATGTTCGGTTTGGTTTGCTTCGGTTTGGGTTCAGAAATTTTAAAAATAAAATAAATAAATAAAATAGGGAATGGGTGCAACCTGCAATTTCCTGATTGTGCCTAGGGTGCGCTATACAATGCGGGCTGCAACGGCCAAAAATTAGCCGTTGCAGCCCAAAGGCAAAACTAGCCGTTGCAATAACTACTTAGGCTTGGGTTGGATCAGTTAGGGTCGGGTCTGGTTCGGTCCGGTACCAGTTCAACCCGGTTCGGTTCGATTTAATTCGGGTTGCCTCATGCCCAACCCATCCAGATCGATCAAGCTTAAAAATGCTGGGCTCAGGCGTGTCAAGTATCAGGTTGAACCGTATCTATAATAGCACTGAGTAACAGCTTTTTATTCACTTTATAGCCAATTATATACTGGTGTGAGATTTGGATTTTACAATACAGACATGGATTTCTAAATTTCGGTGGATTTACCAAATCCAAATCCAAACACAAAAAGGTGGAGCCAAACGGTGGATTTGGATATGGGAGATCCAAATCCAAATCCACGTTCCCAAACGCAGCCTAATATCACAAAGATATCAAAATACTCAAAAACAGTATAAATAAATATTCACAAATAGTTTAATTTTCATTCAATATATCTGATAATAATAATAATAATAATATGAAGATAACTATTATGCAGAGTGGATATGAATGATTGTATAAAAAAATGTAACATAACAGAGATGAGAAAAGAAGGTTAGGGTTTGTACTCACGGCTCAGGATAGCTGTAGAAGCGCAGGATAAGCCTGCAACTATAAGGGAGTTTAGGGTTTTGGAGGAAGCCGAGTGGGTTTCAGGAAAATGAGGTGGTATTTATACAGACAAATGAAGTGAGTTTGTTTCTATTATTTGAAGAAATTAACATTTAGGGGTTGTTATTAGGTGGAGCGGTCTGTGCACAATCCACGATGCCCTCATTATGAATTCAGTACCTGTGGGCTATATGTTAATCATTACTATACACGTGGCATAACGTCAATACAAGAATATCAAAAGAGAAAAAGAAATTTATCTGATTGACCATCTCAAATACACCTTTTACGACAGAGGCCCTGTATTTTCAGCTTTACTCAAACCAACCAGGTGAAAGCCTAGCCGACCCTAAAGATAGCAAAAAGTTCAAATTACCCCGTTTCTTTAACGTTCAAAAACATCATCTTTTTCCTCATTTTAATCTGTTACAGTTTCTAAAAGTCAGAGGTGGTGAAGGTGACAGCGTCTTCTCCTCAGTCCAATCTCCGATCTGCTATTTGGATCGACCGAGATACATCTTTTTCGTCAAAGACTGTAGCAGATTAAAATGAAGAAGAAGAGGATACACCTATATAATTTAAAATTTTAAATATTTGCATTTTTCTATATTTACACGATGTGAAACGAGATCTATGTCGCCTGATTTGAAGGCCACAATATAAAATCGATAGTGCCAAAGATAGATATGAAAAAATGCGATATCGACTCTGTACACAATCGGTACCAACTATTTTAAGAGTCATCAATGACCATTTATAGAGTCACCATCATCTCTGTACACAGTCGTCATCGATTATATACAGAGTCACCATAAAAAAAAAAAAATAATAATAATAATCCACAGTCGATGGCAACTCTATACAAAGTCGCCATCGACTCTACAGAGTCGATGGCGACTGTGTACAGAGTCAATGACGACTTTGTACACAGTCGATGACGACTCTTAAAATGGTCGGTACCGACTATGTTAAGAGTCGCCATCGATTGTTAAAAAAAAAAATTTTTTTTAAAGAGGTGATATCGCCTGTTTTTGCGTGTCCATCTTTGACGCCAAGTCGATGGCGACTTTGTACAGAGTCAATGACGACTTTGTACACAGTCGATGACGACTCTTAAAATGGTTGGTACCGACTATGTTAAGAGTCGCCATCGATTGTTAAAATTTTTTATTTTTTTTAAAGAGGTGATATCGCCTGTTTTTTCATGTCCATCTTTGACGCCATCTATTTTATTACGTGGTCTTCAAATCAAACGGCATAGATCCGGTTTCACATCGCTTAAATATAGAAAAATGTACATATTTAAAATTTTAAATCATGTAGAACAAAAAAAAAGTGTAAGAAGAGGTATTTTGGACTTTTTGTGCTAGCTAAAAATGGCTTAGCTAAAAGCTGGTCGGTTTGGATAAAGGTGAAAATACTGGGCCTCTGACGTAAAAGGTGTATCTGGCAAGGTCGATCAAGTAAATTTCCCAAAGAGAAATGTTTGTTCACTACCATCTCATCTGATGGTTAGAATCTTTCAATGAGCATCATGGCCTGCCACTTGGACTTCTTTGACTTGTGATGATGGGTGCCACATGTACAATTACAAATAGGGACCGACTCTTTGACTTGTCATTTAAACTCCAAAATGGTGTTTAAATGATTGATAACATCAATGGTTTAAGATGTCGTAATCCACACCGTCAAAGTCATAGATCATAGATTGAAGGGCAATAGGCCCATCTTTTGAGAGTTTTGAACCATCCGTTATGCGCACTCGATTACCAATTGTTGTGCTTAGTTTTGATAGTTGATATTGAAGTTATCCAATCAAGTGTATCACACCCACTTATGGGTATAATTTTTTGGTTAAAATACTTTCTAATGATGGATTGTCACCTGAGCAATTTAGATTTTAAAGAAATGTGCCCCACGTGTCAAATAATGAACCACACTTCAATGGTGTGAGATCGAAAGTTTTAATTTAATGGTGGAATATCTTTTAAACCCCATTTGGTGTTTAAATGTTTGTCGGGAGCCATTCTCCTTTACAAATATGCATAAAAGGATGCATCTTTTTTGTTTTTTTTTTAAAAAGGTGTGTCTTTTTCATACACATAATACTACTATCTATCAAGGATAAAAATTTTGGGTAAATTTTCGGTTTCGGGCTTGACCGAAACCGAAAATTTGAACCAAAATTTTGGCCCAAAATTAAAAATTTGGCCGAAATTTCGGTCCAAATTATCATTTCGGTGGGGACCGATATTGATAATTTCCGCCAAAATTTTGGTTATTTAGGCCGAAATTTTGATCCTTGCTACCTATTATGATTTATTGACCAAGTGGACCGAGTCGTTCTCATGGCTTTACGTTGTATGTAGGACTCTCAACAAGCCAAGCTCGGCTTGTGAGCCGAGCTAGAGCTATGTGTTAAGAGCTAGTTTGTAATTGAACCGACCACAAGTCGGATAGGCAATAGCTCGGCTTGGCTCAATATATAATATTTAATTTTAAATATTTATATATAAATAAAATTATATGTACCTTAAATTACTAAAATATCATAAAAATTACTTGTTAGGAGCTTTAAACTAACAAAATGTTTTCCTAAGCTACTTATAAATGTCTAAATCTCTCAGCTCAAACTAATTAAAATTGTATACCTTTTGTCATGCTAATTTACTATGAAATGAAGTACTTTGATTGTTACTTTTGATTAGAAGACTAGAAAATCTAACTCTTTAGATTTAGAAAAATTAAAAGGTAATAAAAGAAAGAAAGATATTAAGCATAGTGACAAATTTCGCCAAAATTCAGCGAAATTTCATGAAATTCGTTGAAAAGGAGGTCAAACGAAAATTTTGGAAATTTTTTATATTTTTTGGCAAATTTTTGATATTTTTAGACAAAATTTCAGAAATTTTGATAATTTTTTTTTATGTTTACATTTTTTTTTTTTTTAAATATGTTAGTAATTTAGTATATATCCACCGAAAAATTACCGAAAACGAAATTTGTCACTATGATATTAAGAACTAAATTCAAATAATTAAAAATAATAATAGCATATTCTGAGGCTCTGGTTCGGCTCAAGTTCAATAGAGCCGAGCTAAAGGTGAATAAATTTAGACTCGAATATAAAAGGGCTCAGCTCACGCTCGATTCGAATATAAATGAGTCAATCTCAACCTGACCCTGGCTTGGCTCGAACTCGGCTCGTTAAGAGCCATAATTGTAAGGAGTGATGAGGGCAGATGGAGGATGTGATTGTTGCTCACTTGCCCTTGCTTATAATATGTGCAAGGATAGTTTGGGAATAAGGAGCATATGCATAAAGTAATTTTGTCTCTATTAAATATCGGTTGGAATGCATGGAGGATCCGAGCATTCCAATCCCGAATCACATACACTTGACAGGTGATCCCTAAATAATACTCAATTTTTTTTATCATGTGAAATCTGGCATGTGATCTAGGCAAAAAAAATTAAGTGGTCAAAGTTTGTGAAACACCCCCACATATTTTGGTGCACTGAATTTTTTCTCCTTTGACCACATTTTGGACGATGGACATGCATCGGATCATATCCAGATTTTTTAAGTGATTTAGACATGTTTATGTCTCACCCGATTCTCTTGATAGTTTCTTCATGAACCCCACTTGATTATATTCACCCTCCATGCCTTTTGTCTGAGATTTGTTTGGGATTTAACTTCTAAGGTTTATAATTTTTCATACTTATCTTATAAATATGAATGAAATCATTTCAATTGAGGAATTTATAAGGACACCTCGATTAATTCATAAGTTTCAAGGATATTTTTGTCATTTCTTGGGAAATAAAGATAATGAAGATAAAGATAAAGATAAGTGTCAATTTCCACACCACTTGGGATCTTATATTCGTCTTTCTTGGTCAACAAGATAATGAAGTTTGATCATTTCAGCTTTTCTTGGTGTCCAAGGTAGGGTTTTGACTTTTGTCAAAACTCGTTTTTTTTTAACAAAAAACAAATCCATAAATATTGTTGTTGCTTTGATTTCTGAAAACTGCTTGGGTGACAAGTAAGGTATCAAAAGGCTGGGCCATCTGGTGGGCCACATTCAGCCCTCTAATTTGGGTCTCAACCAGTGAGTCGTAGCATTAGCTTCACTATTTTCCCCTAAAGGCACAGGCCAACCCCCGCAAGGCTTTCTTATGACTATTTGTCACCCCATAAAAATGGGAATGGGAGTCGTGAAAGTCAAGATTCTCTTTTATCTAATGGTTGCAAAATTGATTGAATATGAAATCAGTTACCTTTATCATTACCCATTAGGGTTTGCTTGGATAAAAATACGGGAAACATGAAAAAATAAAATAATATTCCTATATTTTCTCATGGATACCTAAGTTTTAAGAAATCATGGGATTCTTTTGTTTTCCGCTATTTGAATAACTATATTGCTAACTAGGAAAACGAATGATTAACCAAATACTGTGCTTGGATATATATGCAAGAAATTGTAGGAAAATAGCATATCATAACAAAAAAAATAGCCATAATATCACAAAAGATCATCCAAATTAAAAATAAAAGCTGCAATATAATAAAAATGATCTATAAAAATGACCATCCACATAAATTATTCAAAAAAAATATGGAAAAAAACATCCACATGGAATATAAAAGGTCATTGAAGACCAAAGTGGAAAATATACATACATTAAGCAAATCAATGTGAAAAATAAATCCACATAAATAAGAATGCATCTCTTACTAAATATAAAATAGATGAAGAGAAAAAAATGAAATTACATGAATCAATTTAATGTAAAAGAGATAAAAGAAATAAAAAAAGTTTATGAATCAAGAAACTTCAAAAAAATGTGATAGTGGAAGCAATGTCAGGACCGTGACAAGCTTGAACGCACAAAGCCGATCTTGTCTCTGATATCATGTTAAATTTAAAAAATAAAGAAAAAAATAATAAAAAAGTTAAACGAGAGAAGAAGAAAATAGAAAGATATAATAGACAAATTTTCACAATCGATTATATTGTTTACCGTGTTTTTCAATAATCTGATAAGAAAGTGTATATCTAAGATTACAAATATAATTGTCAACGGTTACAATTGGTTTAGATAACTAAATTGGTTGAGATAACTAATGTGTGGTAGTTATAAAATAAGATACACTCTAATAAGTCTAAAACCGAGGGACCTCTTGGCATTTGTTCTCGGATTTTGATGAAAACTGTGAAAATAGTTTCCGAGCTTTCGTATGTCATCTAAACAACCAAAATCTTGGTAATTTATTTGTCGCATGTGTTTTCTCTTATTTCCCTTCAAACCAAACAAGCCGTTAGAAGCCGCATGCACATGAGAAGATGAGTTGGGATTAGGTGCCAGCCAGTGCACTAATGGCAGTGCAGGGGCCAAACTCCCTCCACTGGCTTTGAGTGATGCATAGATATTTTGAGCAATCAAACAATAAAGTTCAAAATATACTTTCACTGATTTGTTGTTCATACATTTCTGTTCATCTTTATAGTTTGATCCGTTTGGTTGGGGGAGATTGAATCTCCGGGTGCAGCCAATAGACAAAACACTGCTACCCAATTTGGTATCTAATTTTCACTTAAGTACTAAATACATCATATGATTACAACCCTCTTATCCAATTTACATTAGCTATCCTAATTTTTATTTTTGTTTTAATAGGTAAGCAGGACTCGCACCTACAACCTTAAGATTGCAATATTGTTTGTTGGAATAGGTTACACAAAAAATGATAGAAATAGACCAAAAAATAGTTTCAAGGCACGATTAGATCGTTGTCTTTAAAACAAAATTTGCCTCTATATGCAACAGGATAACAACAAATTTGCCTCGACCCAACGAAATGAAGACACAGAGTTGCTCTTGTAGGCACACAAATTTCAAGGACATAGATATATGATTCAAGATTTGCAAGTAAATAGAATCCCTCATCTGACCTCTATTTATAACTTTCGAAGCACATTTTCAAGGGCGGTTGTGTTTGTTGGTTCCTTGGAATCAAGAGCCCTGATCAACCCGATCAACGGTTGCAAGGATCCAACAGTTCACACACGAACAGTTACATCTTTTGGTGTTCAATAGTCATTAATTGACTTGTTCGAAGACCGTTTCATGAACGATCAGCAACTGCCTAGTACACACATGCGGTACACATGTGTGAAGGCAATCCGTGTTCGGTTAACAAGTCAACAGGTCAGACTATCCCAAATCAAATAGGAAAGGTTCCTCACGTGCGAAGTGCAAAGTGCACCATAAAAGCGTCAATTGCATCATTCGCGTGCGCAGCAGTAAACCTCCGCTATAAGCAATATTTCCTCTTTCAAACCAAACAATATAGAAAGTAAGTTTCCATATATATGGCAAGGAACTTTCTTGTAAAATAGTGAGGTGAGACAACTTTTTACAATACTTTTAACTTATGGTGGGAATAGTTTCCTTCTAATACATTTCAAAATTCAAATCACTTTTGACTTGAAGGTTGAAGGTTTAAGTATTGGCAAAAGCATCTTTTCCACATGAAACCAAAAAATTAATAATAAGTATTATTATTAAGGAACCATTTAAAGATAAACAAAATAACAAATAAATATTATTAAATTAATAATAAGTATTTATTTTGTTAAATATCCAACAGTGTCAGATATCCTAGATTTCCCTCATTCAAGATTTAAAGCCCGATATATCAACTGGGTTTCAAGCTTATGTGTATCAGATACATCGGCTACATATCAGTCAATCCGATTGATGTTAATTTAATTATAGTATAAAAAATTATACATATAAGTTATAATATTAAAAAAATTTACCCGAAGGACAATTTTTTGTGTTAAGTTTTATTCATATCGGATCGATATGAGCTGAATATTGACAAATATTTGGCTTGTTTGACCCAATATTTAACCCATATCAAATCAGGGGTATATATAGAGTAGAGTTAGTCTACAATGAGTGTCCACCCATCACAACAATCCACACATCTATGTGACTGGATGACGTGCATGAAAGTCTGTGCACGTCACTCAGTCACACAGATGTGTGAACTGTTTTAATGTGTGACACTCATTATGGACTAACTCTATATAGTATCGGTGGGGCCTTGCCTCTACATCGGGCGATATTTAAAATCCTTCCCTCATCAAGTCATGAATTGACTAAAGTGAGATAATCATACGATTCTAACCATCGGGTGAATTGTCTGCGTTTAAAACACAGGCATCCAATTGACAACATATGACCACATGTCAATTGGTTGGTTGGAATAAAGAGTAATAATGCAATCTAATATAAATCACCACCATTTTATTTAAGCATTGGGACTCTAGTCTCGGGTGCAAAGTGTCATGACCCAGAAATATTAACCTTATCTCGGAAGTCTAGAATTTCGTGTCATGATTCGCACGCACGTTAATGCAATAAGCGGACAGACAGAACAAAACTTAACCAGATTACTTTAATACAATTTGGCAAAATTGTAGTAAAAAAAATTCTTTGTCACAAAATCAATTCATTTAATTGACTGATAGCATTAAACTCATCCATGCACGATAGGAAACCATCTTAGATTGATGAAATAAGTAGTCATATTCATGATTAATAACCATCTAATCGATGAAATGAAATACTTATCAATAAGAAATAATAACATACCTATCATTGAACTTAGACCCATCAACAATAGTAAATGTCAAACTACCAATAATAACAAATATTTGAAACAAAATTAATCAAATTGTCTTTCTCTCAACCACGATCAAAATGAACTATCCAATAAACTATCTATGATGAAAAATTAATAAACAGGTAACCAAACTATAATGAGCTCTAAATACTCCTAAACATCATCCTCTAGGTCTATACCCTCATCCACTCCATGATCTCCACAAGCATCATCAAGGTCATCAATAAAGTCCCCATCATCATGACCTGAAAAATAAGGGTCACGTCGGCTAAGTAATGAAAAATCATCACTCAGTGGGTAGCACAACCAATTCACCCCAATCTACACGAGTGAACTGTGTGTGCCACGTGAGTGATAACACACATATATAAACAATGAAATAATGACTAATAGAGCATAATTATAATTGAAATAAATATGCAAACAAAATAACATGGAATCTGACTAAATGAATGCATGGTCAGATGCAACTATCGTACCTGAAGCTAGTTTTTATCTCCTACAGATCAGTCGTGCAGAGTAGTCTTTTATAAAGTTAACATTTTATTATTAAGCTTCCACATGTCTACACACTACATGGTCGCATTATAGTATTAAATTTACGACTTCTGCCAGAGTCGTTGCTCGAGTCCGACACACGATAGGGTCGTGTCAAATTATCAATCACCGCTCATTACGGTGTCAATGACCTATCTCAAAAATAGAATAATTCCCCATGCAACCCGATTGCGGGAAGGGGACTGTGCAACCATGGATTTTCTCAATTCGTCGCGACGATGCGCTCAATGATGAAGTCGCCACCCAGAGTTTTTATGACATGGGACACCTCAAAATCGATATACAAGCACCGAAGTGTAAAAATATGACTCTGATTTACCGGTCTTTGCCAAAGGCTCTTGGATGGGGGCTTCGATTATTAATCGGGAAGGTATTAGGCACCCGATCGACCCGCTCGTAAGCGGTCTCTACTATAGTCGAGACTATGTGTTGGCTGTTTTATATAATATGTATATATATATATAGAAACAAAATGGGCGGCACTTCCTCTTGTCCGAAGGCACACCGATCCTATCGTTTCCTTCCCGCCTATCGAAATTTGGGCAGCGTAACGGCTCAATTTTAAGATAGAGGACAAACAAAGAAGGTAGAGGAGTAGAGAGGAAAGCCGGGGCTCTCGGGCCCTTATAGCACCGTTGTCGATCTTCGCGTTGATGCGCTTCCGATGAGCTTCCGATAGCAAATAGGTTGAGGAATTAGTTTGAACCTCTAAGGCTAGGGAGCTAGAGGGAAGGAGAGGTAGGCTAAAATGTAGTTTAATTCTCAAGGTTTGGTGATGGAAGACGGGATCTAAAAGATAAAATTCAAATATGAAATTTGTATGGAGGAATGGTGTTTGAAAATGGAGAGGGAGCACTCTAGGATTTTCTCTTTTTTAGAAAATTTTCAAACCCTTAAGTAAGGGCGTGGCTTTATATTTATAGAGGTTGAGGTGATTAGTGAAGGGTTAAGTTACTAATAGGTTTTGAAATTAGGTAATGGGTAATCTAAAGTTTTTGGGGTTTTCTAGAGCTTGGAGAAGAGGGATTTGGGTTTAATGGTAGATGATAGGGTGGTGACTTGAATGACAAAAGAGTAATAACTTAAGCTAATAGGGTCATTAGGGTCCTAAAGAAACACACCTCAGACTTTGGGATGGTCTACAAGTCAAACCCCTAATATAAATTTTGGTCATTTTTTGAAAGAAAATCAAGCCCAAATTGATGTTGGGATGGTCTACAAGTCAAACCCCTAATATAAATTTTGGTCATTTTTTGAAAGAAAATCAGGCCCAAACTGCTGGAAGTTGAAGACCCGCAGGGTCCCGGCCTAGTTTTGCAATTTCATGCACAAATCCGTGATCTTCATTTCACCATAACTTTTGATATACAACTCCGAATTAGATGATTCTTAGATCGTTGGAAAGCTGAGAACCTCTACTTTTCAATGGTTTAGGCATCAGGTTAGGCAATTGTCTATGAAAACTGTGGTACTCTTATTTTCATCAGCTATTTTGGTTAGTTCGAAATTGGCTCTATGGGTTCGATTTTACAATTTCCTGCACAAATCTGCGATCGTCATTTCACCGTAACTTTGATGTACAACTTTGAATTAGGCGATTCTTAGCTTGCTGGAAAGATGGTAACCTCTACTTTTCAATGGTATAGGCATTAGGTTGGGCAACTGTCTATGTAAATTTTGGCACTTTTCTTTTCATCAGCTATATTGGTTGGTTCGAAACTGACTATTTGGGTCTGATTAGGCTTTCTAAGGGTCTGGGAGGGTTTCTATGTGTCCGGGATGAGCTCTAAGGGTTTGGGATGATTTTTAAGGGTTTGGGATGATTCCTAAGGGTTCAAAAAATACTTTCAGAAGCTCGAGTGTATGCCTTTCTCAAAGTATATGTTGATCGTGCCATGGGCCAAATTTGGGTGTCTACAGATGCCCCTCTTTGGTATCCGATCACTAATGATTGTATGACAAAGAAAGAGACGTCCGAAGAGGCTCAAATCAATGGCTATCGGGTCCGATGTATTCAAAACAAACCTCAAATAAAAAATAAGTAAAAGAAAAATAACTAAATGAAGAGTGACGTAAGCCCAACACTTGAGAAAACATGCGTCACTAGAGAGTAGCGGAAGCCCAATACTTAGGAAAACATTCGTTCCTCAAGGCTATTGGTCCTCATGCGCTTAGCGACATTACTGAGAAAAATCGTGAAGGTGTAATTAAAAATGCACGATGTTTGAGATTCATTTCGAATAAGACTGCCTTGTGAGCGGGAGGGTGATCGACCCATACTTAAAGATTAGCGTATAACAATGACGCGAAGATCCACAGTTTGTGCCCAATCTCATGAGACATTGATTGCCCTATTTGATAGGACAGGGATGCCCTTACGGGAGGTAGGGTTTGAGATATTTGGGTGAACTCATCAATCTCGAGGATAATTTAGTACAACTACCCGAACAGAGCGAATATTGATGTTGCAATACTTTTTGGGAGTGTGTGCCATTTTTGACGACAATCTTACAATATACCAACTATGCAAAAATATAGACCCATTTGGGGCAAATAGAAGCAAGGTGATGGAAGTCTCGACCTAGATCTCGTTCGGGTATAATTTATGGAACAAACAACTATCAAACGGATACCTAAATCCATGATGCCTATCTAAGGGATACCGTACAGGTTTTAAACTTATGACTAAGAAAAAATTAAGGGAAAAAGATCCCTTCTGTATCCATGTTTGAACATAGTTGTTTGATATGTAATCTCGTTTAGCGGAGGAATCAAACTGATCAAAACATTGACTGCTTAACCGAGAATGACACTGTTGCTCCTACTTTGAAGTAGGATCCAATGATCTAAGGCAAACCTTAGATTTAAGACATTAATTTAGCACAGCTGTGTTCCTGATAAAATATTGACACTTTACCGTATTGAAGCATACATGTGCGTAGCTGTGCGTGGCAAAAAAATGATTTTTTTCTTTTTCAAAATAATTTTTTTCTTCTTTTTGAATAGATCGGACGTTGGTAGTGAGATACTTTATCTGATCTGTCCATGTTGAGAGGTTGCCTACTTCGAGGCTTCAGACCATTTGATATTCCTGCACATTTTCAAGAAAATGTTAGTCATTTTTTTATTTATATAGGTAACTAATATGCATCCTAATTAACAGAAGAAACAAAGTTTTACCTATATTTTTTTATTTTTCAAGACTTATCTATTTTTTATTTTTTATTTTTAAATTTTTTTTATTCTTTTTTTTTTTAAATTTTGAGATGGAAGTACGATACTGTAAATATACACATGGATATAAAAGGGAGTAGAGATACGTATATATTTTTTATATTTTTAGATTTTTCCTGATGATTTTTTTTTTTTTTTCTTCTTTTCTCTTTTTTTTTTATGTCTTAATAGTTAGATGAAGTAACGGATCCCTTTTTTAGCATAGTTGAATCCATTCATGCGGTCAGACCTGAGTGAGGTTCAAAATTTTTATCAAGGTCGAAATGTCCATCCCTTTAGATTGAATCAACCTTTTATCCTTATATTGGGTCATGCGTTTGACGGAGTGGTCTAAAGATCTACCTAATCAGGACCCGATTTGAGCAAACATGAGCGGCCCAGTTGGCGACCAAATAATTCGAAATTGTAACCAAGGGAGTAACTGATGACATTCTCTTTTTTGTTTTCAACCTTTTTTACTCACAGTGCCCAAGACGGGTTTTCGCCGTACCCGTTGTTGCCCTCTTTTTTACTCGTAGCGTCCTTTCGGGTTTCCACTATGTCCGTGGGTATGTATTTTTACCCCAGGTGCCTTTTCAGGTTTTTACCTGGTCCGCACAAGCTTGTTGTTTTTACCCGTGGCGCCCTTGCTGGTCTTCACCACGACCATTTTTCTTTGAGCTTGTATATTCTTTTTCTTTTCTTTTTTTTCTTTCATTCACTTTCTCAAAGACCACGACATGGATGTCGATTTCGTCATAGCTGGGTGGGATGAATTCTTTTGTTGTCTCACAACTTGACTCGTGTTGACTCAATAGATACTATGACTGCTCGTAGACCTTAAAGAGGGTTTTCTTCAGGAATGTATCTTGGCCATGAGTTTGAAAGGGATAGGTTAGAAATTTTGAAGGTATTCTCGGGTTAAAAGGTTTCTTGATTGGTTTCCAGCTGCCGTAATAAACTTCTTCCTTGAGGGATTTTTACTGTACATGCCCCATGATATTTCTATCTCTTTTCTTTTCTATATATATATTTTTTCTTTTTTTTCTTTTCAAACAATCTCTTTTTGGGGTTTTGCTTTTCTAATTTTTTTTTAGTTTTGATGGTAACTCTTTTCTCACTATTTTGTTGGTATATGTACACACATTTTCTTTTCCTGGGAGGGGTTTAATGAAAGAAAGGCTCAACGGGTGTAGCAAGGGTATAAGTGTTTAGGGAAACTTTTTTGGCTACTTGGCTTTGAAATGATAGCCTATTTTATGGGGTCCTTAAGCAGTCACGTATATATCTTATCAATACTTACCTTACCGTGGAGACTAAGAGTAGAATCGACATACATATCCAGCTTTGATGGGCTCAGAAAAGTGATCTTCGTCCATTGTAGCGAGGCGGATCGCGTATCCCGAACGTACCTCTCGGATGACGTAAGGTCCTTCCCAGTTGGGCCTAAATTTTCCTCTTGGATCGGCGTGGAGAGAAGGGAAGATTTTCTTGAGTACATAGTCACCCACTTTAAATTTTGAACGCGAACACGTTTGTTGTAAGCACGTGTGATTCGCCCTTGATAGACCTGAGTATGACACAAATCCTGAAGTCTTTTTTCATCGATCAGGTTTAATTGTTCGAAGCGGGATCTCTCTTTCTTTGCTTCTGATAGATTGAACTCAATGAGGATACAGAGTGAAGGTACTTCAACCTCAACTGGTAGCACAACCTCGATTCCATACACAAGAGAGAATGGTGTTGCCCCTGTAGCGGTACGGATCGATGTTCGATAGGTCCATAATGCAAAGGGTAATATTTCACGCCAATATCGGTAGGTGGCGACCATTTTCTCAAGGATTAGGATGAGTACCTTATTTGCAGCTTCGACGGCCCCATTGGTTTGTGGCCTATATGGTGACGAGCGATGATGTTTGATTTTGTACTAGTCACATAAGGCTCTGATGCGCTTGTTTGTAAAATTGGTACTGTTATCTATGATGATGTCCTTGGGCATGCCGAATTAACAAACGATATTGTTCTTGACAAACTTCTCGACATGACTGACCGTAATGTTTGTGTAAGATGTTGCTTCTACCCATTTGGTGAAATACTCGATGGCAACCAAGATGAACTAATGTCCATTCGAAGCTTTCAGATTGACTTTTCTGATGATGTCGAGGCCTCGTGTGGCAAATGGCCAAGGAGTGGTCATGCTGTATAGATTTATGGCTGAAGCTTGTATCATACTGAAGTGTTCTTGACATTTGTAGCACTTCTGAACGTGCTTGCAACAATCAATTCTCATGATGGTCTAGAAATACCCTTGCCGTAGGATCTTCTTAGCGAGCATGTGCCCATTGACGTGGGCCCTACATACCCCTTCATGAATCTCTTTCATGATGTTGGCTGCCTCGCCTTCAAATAGGCATCTGAGCAGGATGTTATTAAATGATTGCTTGTAGAGGCACTCGTCACAGATCACATAGTTCGCTGCTAAAGTTGGATGGTCTACCTGTCCGTCTTGGGCGTACCTTTGGGGAAAGCTCGAATTTTGAAGAAATTTTTTATACCTAAGAACCATGGAGGCTCATCATCAAGCTTTTCGGATCCCTCAATCTAGAGGCAAAAGGCTGGCCCGTTCCTTTGTCCGATCATGATTAGTTTCATTTCGACGCCATATAGAATTTCGACCATTGATGCCAATGTTGCTAGTGCATCGACAAAGCGATTTCTTGCTCGTGAGACATAGGAGAAGGTAATATCATAGAAGCACACGATCATATCTTCGAGGTGCTCGTGGTATGTGATCAATTTTTCATCCTTTGTCTCTCAGTCTCTATTGGTTTGGCAAATGATCAATTGTGAATTGCCAAACACCCTGAGATGAGTTACGTTCAGGTCAAGTGTTGCTTGTAAGCTAGCTACGTAGGCTTCATACTCGGCCATATTTGTTGGTGTAAGGGAAATTAAGCTTGATGGAGACTGATATTTGTGACCCTTTTGGCGAGATTAGAATAGCGCAAACTCCTTGACCTTCGACATTTGTTGCCCCGTTGAAGTGCATTACCCAAGACTCCTCTATCTCCTCTGTGTCATCCTCTGTCATAAACAAGATGTCTTCATCTAGGAATTCAGTTTTCAAAGGCTTGTAGTCAGCTAGTGCTTGCCCCTTTATTGACTTCTGAGTGACATATGTGATGTCGAATTCATATAAGAGAAGTTGCCGGCGTGCAGTTCAGCCAGTGAGGGTTGACTTTTCAAACGAGTACTTCAACAGATCCATTCATGCTAGCAGGAGAACGACTTGGGATAGTAAATAATGACGGAGCCTCTGTGTAGCCCAAATAAGAGTTAGGCATGCTTTCTCCATATAAAAATAACATTCTCATAGTCGGTGAATTTCTTGCTCAGATAGTAAATAAGCTGCTCTCTTCTTCCAGTCTCATCATGCTACCCTAAGACACATCCCATCGAGAATTCTGTCATGGAGAGGTACATTAATAACTGTCTCTCGGGTACCGGAGGTATAAAACCAGGCAAGTTGAGAAGATAACCTTTGATCTTATCGAATGCCACTTGATAATCATCATTTCATTTAATGGGCAAATCTTTTCTTAGTAGCTTGAAAATCAATGTGCAGATAGGAGTTAGCTGTGCAATAAACCGATTGATATACTGTATCATGCCTAAGAAGCCTCTGACCTCTTTCTCTGTAGATGGTGGTGACATTTTGACGATAGCTTTTACTTTGATCGGGTCAATCTTGATGCCTCTTCTGCTGACGATGAAGCCCGATAGTTTTCCTGACATGGCGCCGAATGCACATTTATGAGGGTTCAGATACAACATGTATTTTCTTAGCCTCTCAAACAACTTTTAGAGGTTTATCAAATGGTCACCTCTCTCTGGTGACTTGGCGATCATGTCGTCGACGTATACTTCAATTTCTCGGTACATCATATCATAAGAATAGTATTGTCATCACTCTATGATATGTTGCCCCAATATTTTTCAATCCGAACGACATGACTCGGTAGCAGAACGTTCCCCATGGAGTGATAAATGTTGTCTTCTCTCGGTCCACTTCTACCATTTTGATCTGATTATAACTGGAGAATCCGTTCATGAATGAGAGCATTCCATGTCTGGCAGTGTTATCGACCAAGATGTCAATATGTGGTAAAGGGAAGTCATCTTTCGGGCTTGCCTTGTTGAGGTTTCAGAAATTGATGCACATGCGAACCTTTTCATCTTTCTTTGGTACCGAGACGATGTTAGTTAATCACTGCGAGTATTTGGAGACCATGATAAATCCCTCATCATACTGCTTGATGACCCCATCTTTACTTTTAGCATTCATTCTGGCCTGAGACACCTTAACTTCTGCTTAACCGGTTTGGCATTAGGATATAATGGCAACTCATGCTCGACCAAATCGATGTCCAAATCAGGCATATTCTCATATGACCATGCAAAGACGTCTTGATATGACTGAAGAAAGCCAATCATGCTTTTTCTTTCCTCGGGAAACAGCGACGTTCCGATCTTAGTGATTGTAGGAACCTCATCGGTGCCCAGATTGATAGCTTCTGTTTCTTCAACAATCGGCATAGAGCCATTCTCAAAATCGGCATATTGGTCAAGGAGCTCATTGGGGAGCTACCTTAGTTGGGACTTCCTCGTTCAGACTCGTGACTCCTACCTTTTCTTGTATTTCTACAGAAAAGAGGTTGATTTCACGTGGGACGGGATTTTCAATTAAGATATTATTTTTCTTTTTCTTAGGAATTTTAAAAGAAATTATTTTTAGAGTTTTTTATATTTTTTGTATTTTTTTTTTATGAATTTTCTTTTCTTCGGAAATTGGCCATTGGCAACACGTGTCTCTGTACATGCATGGCATTGCTTGCCAAGGGCTAATCTCTATTTTTATAGGTTATTTTTTTTGGGAAGCTGGTACCGTATTTACGATCATTTGATGCTTCCAGAGTCAGGGGCATAGAAGCCCAATTCCTCAACTGCGATGTCGCACCTTTACCTGGTCTGATGGAGGGGGCTGCTTGAGATGACTTTTGAGAATCATTTTCCATCATACTTATCATTGGTTTGTCTGGAACACGGTCCTCTCAAACGTTAACAAGGGCTTGTGGTGGTTTATGCCTGAGGTTTGCATTGGCGGGGGTACCTCTTCCTCAAAAAGGGATAGGAAAGCAAGGTCTATTTCAATATCTAGGGGGATGATTTAGGGATTGGTTCCATGGATAGCCACCAGTTTGTGTGGGGTTAGCTGTGTCACCCCATTCTGGTCAATTTTAATAATCCCGACACTTACAAACGTGCTCTTGATATGCGGTCGAGGACGAGACTCATCTTCCAGGTCTATCCCCCTGGATTTCTCTATGGCAATGGTTTAGGCCTTTTCCTTGGCTTCCTGAACCTCCTCTTTGGTAGGCTTGTAGCCTAAGCCGAATTTGATCTGTTGTCTGCCCTTGGCTCTGACCGGATCTCTCCTGCCTTGCAAGCGATGACTCAACCCTTTCCTTTCTGATAGCCCCACTTCTGGAGCATGCCTACTGTTGCATCCATTCCTCCTCCAATTTTTTCAGTATCCCTTCCGGGGGATTCTGGTGCCACTGTCGTTGACGCCTCATATTGAAAGTTGTGGAGATCTATGTCTTCGACTGTGTGAGTCACATTCAACACTTTGAGATTATCAATGTTGTGGGTCATTTTCTCTCTTTCCTCTTGCCCTTCTCTCATAATAGATATAACTCTCTCTTCGAAGATGAATTTGAGCTATTGGTGTAGAGTAGATAATACTGCCCCGATTTCGTGCAGCCATGGGTGTCCTAGTAGCGGGTTGAAGGAGGACTTGATGTCCATGACTTAGAATGAAATTGAGAAGGTCATTGGCTCAATGGTGAGCTCAAGATCGACTTCTCCTATCATCTCCCTCCTGGTATTATCAAACCCTCTTTCACTTGTTCTGGCTGGCTTGAATGTGGAGGGATCAACCCCTATCTTAGCTACAGTTCTGAGGGGGCATACATTAAATGTCGATTCGTTGTCTACCAGCACCAAAGGGATCACCAATTTTATCATATCCATTGTGATATTGAGGTGTTTAGAATGATTGTTTCCTTCATTTGAAAGATCGACGTCGGAGAAAGAGATGGTGTTGGGAGCCAATACTTGTCCGATCATTTGCCCCACTTCATCTGGAGAGACCTTGTCGGATACATGCACGTCTTTCAATGCCCCGATTAAAGCTTGGAAGTGGGCCGGAAACGTCATCAATAGGTCCCAAATGGTGATGTGAGTCGGCGTTCTTTTGAGTTGTGTTTCAAACGCGTGTTCTCGGCTCATTTTCTCCTTAGGGTGCACCGCTGCAGGTTTCCTTCTCTCTTCTGCTTGGGCTAGTATCGATACCTCAAGCTGTTTGGAGATTCTCTCCGACTGGGTTATGAACTCAACTACCCCTTCCCTATTGTTGCCAACATTAATGACCGTCTGATTGTAATTGAGCAGGACCTGATGGGGATCATATGTTGGTCTGAAAATTTGAAATGGGACGGATGGGGATGTCGGATATGATTGAACTAGCGGGCTACTGTGACAGTGCTGGGCCAAATGTGGTTGACTGGGATAGGAGGCGGCTGGACTGATATGATGTGGCAAAATTGGGCCAACTGTATTGGGTTGGTGCTGGAGGTGGATTGATTGGGGGTGTGGCGAAGTTGGGCCAATTGTAAGAGGTTGGAGTTGATTTCGAAGGTGGGATAAAATTGGCCACTATGTAATTTACGGGGGTTGGTGCTGGATATGATTGGTACTACGGAGGTAGGGTAAAATTGGGTTGCACATGGTAAACGGGCACGGGTGTGAGAAAATACTACCTCAAATCTAGAGGTGATGCTTAAAGTGTTGGGCTTGGGAAATAATCTGCTAAGTTCAAAGGCTCAACTACCCCGATGATTTCGCTTCCTTGATTCCACAGCCCAGGTATTTCATAGCTTTCCCCTGTGCCAATATATTCTGAGGGATCGACCTCTTCCATTGCTTTCTCCAGCATATTGATGGTGGCCCTTGGGCCCATTCCTCCTTGCGGGTGTGGCGTAAAAGGCGCCTGATGAATGTTAGTATGTTGATTAGCTTGGGGAGGTGCTGGAGGAATAATTTTTCATTTTCGATGAGGTCCCGTATCGCATGCTTTAGAAGAAAGCATCGACCGGTTGGAGTCCCGGCCATGGATCAAAATCTCGATCGAGACGTCTCGGTTTTGATCGAAACCGAGACGAAAAAATGCATTTTATTGCCTACCCCTCGCAAATTCCAAATTACTTCTCTCTTCCATTTTGTTTCTCCTTTTTTTCCCTAAAGAAAAGAAGGAGGTACCTGAATGTTGCCCTAGCCCCCGAAATCAGTTATTTATTTATTTTTTTCCTTCCTTTCTTCTTCTTCTTCTCCTCTGTTTTTTTTTCTGTGAATGGTGTCTGCGTGTAGGTTTAGACGAGAGAGAGAGAGAGAGAGAGAGAGAGAGAGAGAGAGAGATGAGTTTGGGTTTTGTGGGTTTTAATAGAAAAGAAGAAGAAGATGATAATATGAGAAGAGGGTTTAAGTGAATCTTTTCCTTAAAAGGTAAGTTGAAAAGTAAATATAAGAGAGCCATTACTTGCACACACTTTTTAAGTGATTGCACCGAGGTGAAAGAAAGACTTTTTATTTTAGGGACATGTGAAAATGCAATCTAGACCGTCTGATATAAAGTTCATGATCTATAGATCCTTGGTGGATAAGATTGGAGTAAAATACAATATTTATCATATGATCTATTGTTGTCAATAATTAAATAAAATAATAGCCTTTGACCATATTTAATCACATGATGAAGATTACATTTCGTGCCAATCTTATCCACTAAGGATCTATAGACCATGAACTTTAAATCAGCTGGCCCAGATTGCATTTTCACATATCACATGTCCCTAAAATACAAAGTCTTTTTTTAGCCTTGGTGGAGTCACTTAAAAAGCGAGTGCAAGTAATGGCTCCCTAAATATAATAAGAAGGGGAGCCATTACTTGCACATGTTTTTCAAGTGATTGCACCAGATTTAAAGAAAGACTTGGTATTTTAGGGACATGAGATATGTAAAAATGCAATATGGGCCGTCTGATTTGAAGTTCATGATCAATAGATCTCCGGTATATAAAATTGGAGTAAAACACGGTACTTTTCATATGATTTATTATAGTCAACTATTGAATTATATAATAGCCTTTGATTCCATTTAATCAAATGATGCAAATTATATTTTGTTCTAATCTCTTGCAATCGATATCTTTAAATTATGGCCTTCAAATCAAATGGCTTAGATGGTGTTTTTATATAGTAGAGGTCGCCAAAGTTGCAAGTCTTTCTTTTAAATTCAGTGTAATCCGGTGCAATCACTTGAAAAGCATGTGCAAGTAATGGCTCCCAATAAGAAGCAATCAAAGGGTTTAAAGAGGTTGCACATATGGGCACCTCCAGAGATTGCATGAGTGGTAATAGAGGTACCCATATATATATATAGAGGTATGCAATATTTCACACAGTAGATCTTGAGATCATAACCCAACTAGCAAATGGTCAGATCTTGATTCCACATGTCATACATCTCCAAAATGCCCCTGATCATTGGCGTATCATGAGAAGGGTTCTCGGGTCACTTTTAAAATTTATTCAATGTAAAATCAAAATCTGACCGTCTGATATGTTTTGTATGAGCTCAAGATCCATTGTGTGATTGAAAATTAGTTTCACTAGTGTAAATATGTATTCTAACAATGTTAAAGAGTTAAAATAAATAAATAAAATAAAGTTCGGCAAAGTCCAGTAAAGTTCAGAGCATATTTTCAAAAAAAATTAAAATTTACCGAAATTTTGACCAATTTACGGTTCGAGTTATGAACGAAACCGAGATTTTGATCCATGGTCCCGGCTCCTAATGGAAACTGCAATGTGTGCTGGGATCATAATTTTTCGGCATTGTATTCGGTGTGGGTCGTGGTTGGAGTATGGTGACCAAACCCTTTTCGACCAACATGGGCAAAAGGACATTCAAGGATTGTCCCAAGGGAGTAAACACTCGGTTATATCAGCCCCTTCTCTACTCAAGAGTCATTTGCCCCCATGGGACATTGTTCTACCTTTGAGCTGAATTTGTTGGTATTGGTGCCGGTTGTGCTGTCGCAAACCAAAAGGGTACCATGCTGGTGTTGGGCCGTGTGTTCATTATAGTTTAGACATCTGTCGCGGTTCTTCCCTCATTTCTCTGCTCGGTGAATTTTCGGACTCCACTGGCCCCACTGGACGCATTCTTGCTCATTCGTCCCTCTTTAATTGCATCCTCACAACGGTTGACATTTCTTACCAAGTCAGCAAAGTTGGATTGCTGCTGGTATACCAAAAATTTTGAGATGATTGGAGAGGTGCTTTTCAAGATCATCTCAATTTGCTCATCGTTGGGTATTCGGTTTCTCACTTGGGATGCTAGGGCCCTCCACCTTCCATGGTATTCACTGGATGAATCATTAGACTTTTATTTTAAGTAGGCTAGATCAGACTTGCGCGGCTCTATGTCGATGTTATAGGCATATTACTCTTGAAACAGGTGGATGAAATCTTTCCATGTTTTGAGCATAGATGGTTTAATGGACATGAACCATCTCAAGGTCGGACCTGTAAGGCTCTTCTGAAAAACTTTTATGAGCAAACGCTCATATTCTCTATATTGACACATATCTCCATAATATGGCTTTAGATGGGCAATGGGGTTGCCCGTGCCATAGTATTTGTCGAATGTGGGCACTTTAAATTTGTGGGGTAAAGGAACCTTTGCGAATAGGCACAAATTTGAAAACTCTGTAGTGTGAATTTCAGCTCCTCCCATCTTTATTAACTGTTTCTGAATTTTGTCCATTTGTTCTTTTAGCAGCTCTGACTCTCTTGAGGGCAATGTTGGGGCTGGTCTCCCTTCATTCTGAATGGCCTATTGGTTGGTAAAGGTGGGCTGTGGGAGATTAAAGCTGACAAATGCCTCACTATTTCTAATCTTGTCCTCTTCATATTGGGGATCAACATATGGTGGTGGAAGGGTGAGATTAGCCTGTGAGTTTTGGATGTGTTGGGCGGGTGCTTGATGAGGCCATTGGCGTTGATAAGGGTTTTGGTGACTTATTTGTGGGGCAAGGGGGTAAGTGAATGGAGGATTTTGGAGGGGTTGAGTGAGTGCTGGATGGGACCATTGTGTATTTTGGGAGTTTTGGAGATGGTTGATGTTTTGATTGGGTATCGGATGGGGCCATTGCATTTGGAGGAAATTTTGGGGATTGGGTTGAGGGGTAAGAGGATGTGAAAGTTAGGGATTTTGGATGGTTGGAGATGGGTTTTCATATTGGGTTGGGTATGAAGAGTATGGATGGGTTGGGTTCATGCCAGGTTGGGGGGTTGGGAAAAATGGATTTGTCATCAGAGGGGGAATGGGGGCTTGTTGGGTGTAGGTGAATGTGGGGAATTTGTGGAGGGTTGGAGAATGTTTGGGTTTGGGCTTTGATGGGCTTGGGGTTGAGTATTGGGCCTTGATGGGTTTGAGTTTGGGCTTTGATGGCCCCATGGTTGATGTTGGATGTTTTAGGTGATATGGATTATGGGTGGTTGATTGGGATTTTGAGGGAATGGGGTGTAGAGGTTTTGGAGATGGGATCGGGTATTTAGGGTGGATGAGGAAGGTTTTAAGATGCCTTCCAAGAGGTGTAAGCCTTCATCATTGCCTCCATCATGACCATGGGATCAATCATAGTGCGGATAGGGATGGTTCATTTGATAGGAGAGATGTGTAGGGTGGTGGTAAAGCATGGTGTGATGTGGATGGAAAATTGATCATGGATTGAGTGAATGTGGATGAAAAATTGGGCATGACCTGGATAAATGAGAGAAAATTGGGCATGACTCGAGTGGATGGGGGAAAATTGGATGTATTTGGGTTGGAGGAAAGATGAGGTATATGGGATGAGGGAAAATTGGGCATGGTGGATTTGGGAAAATTGGGTATGATTTGAGAAAAAATGGAGATATTTTGGGTGAATGTATGTGGAAAATTGGGTGTATTTGAAGTGAAAGGATGTATTTGAAGTGAAGGGATGTGGAAAATTGGGCATGACCAGGATTGATGTAGGGGGAAAATGGGGTGAATTTTGAGTGGTGGTGGATGGGAGAAAATTAGGATTATTTGGATTTGAGGGAAAATGGGGTGTATGTGGCGTGGATGTGGATGGATTTTGGGTAGAGGTGGATGGAAAAATAGACAAATTTTGAATAGGTGTGGATGGAAAAATGGGTGCACCAAATGGTCCTATGACGTTGAATAAGGATTGGGTTGGGGGGTCGGAGATGGGTATCTCCTCCATATGGGAATGCGGTGGGGAAGATGGTGGGGATGAATCCGGGTCGGCATACGTTGGATCTACCGCCCAAGACATGGTTTGGAGGCGGGTAGGGTAAGAATTTCTCGGGTGTGGCCCGAACACCTTCCTCCTCCTTCCCCTACGGAACGATAGAGGGTAAGGCGATGCCGTGATTTCAACCCCGCAAGGTCTCTTTTTGGATTTTTGTATATGTATATTATTTGGAGATTTTTTTGTTTGAATTTTGAAAACAATTTTGATCTCCCTTTTCTTTGATTTTGATGATGTTTCCTGGGGCCTTAAAAACTTTCTTTTCAGGTGGCATTTACACCCCTAATGCCTCCCACAACGGGATTCTGATGCCCCTTGAAAGAATCAAAGGGAGTCATTTGATCTATGTAAGGGCATGGAAATTCATGCGGCACCCGATCCCTTAGAAGAATCAATAAGAGGGTGACCTCTTTTGACCGGCGAGGGCGCTTTGGGTGTCAAGTACTGTGGGATTTATCAGGAATATTAAACTACTAAGCGGGGGGTTCGAGGGATGGTGAAAAAGGGCCAAATTTGGGCTGCCTAGCGCATATGCTGGGTGTGTATAATATGCACGTCTAAGCAAAAAAGACATTTTTTTAGTTGGGCGTGCATAATATGCACACCTGAATAAAAAAAGGGTTTTTTTTTTAACTTGGCATGCATAATATGCACGCTCGGTATATATATATATATATATTCTGGGCAGTAGACCCGAGTTGGTCTTTTGACTTGGTTTTTGGGGGCAATGCCACCCAGGCCCATCTTTCTTTGTTTTGTCGGGTCCTTCCTTTCCGTACCTAGGGTTACAAGGCCGTTTCGATGCTACTAATGCACTTCCCTAAGGGTTTTAAGGTCTTTTCTTAAGTTCGGTCACCCACCCGATATCCCTCTCACACAAGCGGTGGTGAGAAACCCATGCCACCTCTATGGCCGACGTCCACTGTTGGAATATGAGGACAAGAAATATAAGTGCTCAAGTAGGCCCGCCAAACGGTTAAGGCGGTAAAGACGGAATTGTAAATGCTCAAGTAAGCCCGCCAATTAGCTAAAGCGTGTAAATGACGAAATCGTAGGAACAAGTATAAAAATGCTCAAGTAGGCTCATCAATCGCCTAAGGCGTGTAAATGACGAAATCGTAGGGGTAAGTATAAAATTCTCAAGTAGGCCCACCAATCGCCTAAGGCGTGTAAATGACGGAATCGTATGGTAAGTAAAAAAAAATGCAGAATCGTAGGGGTAAGTAAGCAAAAGGAAAAAAGTTAGTAAAAAAGAAAAACACAAGAAAGAGACCAACTTCAAGTAGAAGCTCTTTTAGAATATCGTCACAGCCGGGTTTCAGGCCAGTTACCAAAAATGGGACCCAATATTTTAAGTCATTTAATAAACGGGCTAGGCCGGGCTAACCTCGAATAAGAAATGGGTTTGGGTTCAGGTTGCAAAGTGTAAGCCCAAACCTGGCCCGGTCCGGCCGGGTAAAATGAGGCCTTTATAAAAAAAAAAAAACTCCTTAAAAAAATTCTTAAAAAATATTAGAAACCCGGCCCAAATAGCTAACAAGGCCGGGTTCGGGCTACAACATTTAAAAAGTGGCCCTACCTGGTTAGCTATCAGGCCGAGTTCGGGCTCTCATTATATATATATATATATATATATATATATATATATATATATATATATATATATATATATATATATATATATATTTTTTTTTTTTATTATTATTATTTTTTTAAAACAGGCCTATAGAAAAACCAGGCCCGAACCCGGCCCGTTGACAGCACTAGCAACTGTGAATTTTTTCAATCCGTCGCGACGATGCGCTCAATGATGGAGTCGCCACCCGGAGCTTTTGGTGACCTGAGATACCTCAAAATTGATATACAAGCACTAAAGTGTAAAAATATGACTCTGATTTATCGGTCTTTACCAACGGTTTTTGGGTAAGGGCTTCGATTATCAATCAGGAAGGTGTTAGGCACCCGATCGATTCCCTCGTAGGCGGTCTCTACTATGGCCGGGGCTATATGTTGGTTGTTTTATATATATATATATATATATATATATATATATATATATATATATATACATATAGAAAAAAAGAAATAAAATGAGGGGCACAGCCTCTTACCCGAAGGCACGCCGATCCTATTGACCCTTTCCACCTACCAAAATTTGGACAACGTAACGGCTCAATTCTAAGATAAAGGAAAAGCAAAGAAAGTAGAGGAGTAGAGGGGAGAGCCGGAGCTCTCAGGCCCTTATAGCACCGTTGTGGACCTTCACGTTGATGCGCTTCCTATAAACTTCCGATAGCAAATGGGTTGAGGAATGAGTTTGAACCTCTAAGGCTAGGGAGCTAGAGGGTAGGATAGGTAGGCTAAAAGGTAGTTCTAGCTAACTCTCAAGGTTTGGTGATGGAAGATGAGATCTAAAAGATAAAATTCAAATATGAAATTTATATGGAGGAATGATGTTTGAAAATGGAGAGGGAGCACTCTAGGATTTTCTCTCTTTTAGAAAATTTTCAAGCCCTTAAGCAAGGGGAGTGGCTCTTTATTTATAGAGGTTGAGGTGATTAGTGAAGGGTTAAGTCACTAATAGATTTAGAAAATAGGTAATGGGCAATCTAAGGTTTTTACGATTTTCTAAAACTTGGAGAAAATAGATTTTGGTTTAATGGTAGATGATAGAGTGGTGACTTGAATGGCAAAAGGGTGATAACTTAAGCTAATAGGGTTACTAGGGTACTAAAGAAACACACCCCAGACTTTAGGATGGTCCACAAGTCAAACCCTAATGTCAATTTTGGCCATTTATTAAAGGAAAATCAGGCCCAAACTGCTGGAAGTTGAAGACCCGCAAGGGCATGACCCGATTTTGTAATTTCTTGCCCAAATTCGTGATTTTCATTTCGCCATAACTTTTGATGTACAACTCCGAATTAGGCGATTCTTAGCACATTGGAAACCTTGGAGCCTCTACTTTCCAATGGTATAAGCCTCAGGTTGGGTAACTATCTATGAAAATTATGAAACTCATCTTTTCATCAGCTGTTTTGATTGGTTTGAAATTGGCTTTATAAGTCCTATTTTTCAATTTTCTGCACAAATCCACGATATTCATTTCGTCATAACTTTTGATGTACAACTTTGAATTAGGGGATTGTTAGCTCGTTGGAAAGCTGGGACTCTACTTTCCAATGGTATAGGCCTTAGGTTAGGAAACTGTCTATACAAATTTTAGCACTCCTCTTTTCATCAGCTATTTTAGTTGGTTTAAAACTGGCTCTATGGGTATAATTGGGCTTTCTAAGGGTCCGAGAGGGTTTCTATGTGTCTGGGATGAGCTTTAAGGGTTTGGGATGATTCCTAAGGCTTTAAAAAATGCATTCAAAAGATCAAGTGTACACTTTTATCAAAGTACGTGTCGAGTGTGCCTTGAGCCAAATTTGGGTGTCTATAAGGACCCCTAACAGAAATAGAAATAAAACAGAGTGTTTCCACATAGTCAAGAACCGCACCTTCGCTGTAGGCGTTGAGCTTTTACGGTGACTTGGCGTAAGGTACAACACGTATAAATTATCAGTATTCAGGTTATATTCTTTTGCTGGCCTTCACAACATTCTTTTCAGTATCAGAGTTTTATTCAGAGTATCAAAAGCTTACAGAGTTTTCAAAATCATGAGCAGATCAGCATTTTAGTCCAATCTTTATAGACCAAAGTGTGATAAAGAACCATGAATCCCATCTTAACGGATATGATGAAGAATTAACACTCACACCCACTCGACACAGTGTCCCATATCACCATGTGTTCCGAGGCATGTGAGCAAGACATCAAAGTTTGATACAATTACGATAAGTTACCACACCAAGGTAAAGGCATGCAGACACTCAGTGTACTATGGTCAGACTAGACAGAGAATGCCCTAATCCGATATCTACGTGATGCATAAACACAAAGCAGAAATGTAACAGAAATATACAGAACTGAGATAATTAATCTAATAAACATGTAATAAAACTGAAAGTACCATAAACAGGTAAAGAAGCGTAAGATATCAGTAAACTGAAATATAAAGTTTAATAACAATCAATTCTACAAGAGCTTATTTTCAGCAACTATTTTATGCAAATCAAATATCGCATAGGATCATATTATAACTACGAAGTATTTGTGTAATTAATATAGTTATCTATGCTTTTGTATATAAGTTTCAATAATAGAGAGTTTTGTCTATACATATATGAGCCCTTAATTTAAACAATCACAAGCGATGGTCATTTTACTAAATTCTTCAAGCAATATTACATATGTAGATCCCTTTGTTTAATATTAATTTTAACCTCAAGGGGTTAGGTGAGCTGGCCAAGTACCTGCTTTCAAAAGCAGGAGACCTGAGTTCGAATCCCCTCCCCCCCTTGAGGACACCCTAGGGATTTATATCTTGTGCCGACCTGGCATGTGCTGAATTTGGGGTATACATGTGCCCCTGGGATTAGGCGGGAGCTCTAAAAGGCCCGGATACCCAGGTTATAAAAAAAAAAATTACATATATAGTAATCAATGGATATTTTAGTATATAGTCCTATTGATTGATTCACAGTAATAAGGGAATATGATATTTTAAACTGAAGGTCATTGATCCTATCAAACAACCTTTTAATTCCATTAGTATTGTTATTGGAAAGTTCTCGAAGAGACCTTCTCGACCATACCATACGTTTGTGTTTTGAAAGGTTTTTTGATTTATTTATTCGATAGCTTTTAGGGTCAACATGAGGGGAGGGGGGAGGAGGGTAATCTTTTCATGATTGGATCACAAGTTATAAAGTTAATAATATAAGCATTAATCAACATTAATAAAAATGTATATTTAACATACTCTAAGAGTTTGTATTGTTGGTGCCCATAATCTCAAAATCTCGCGGGTCAACATATATTTTTCATAATTGACTTTAAACCCTTTATATTCTGAAACCAATCAGTAGATCATGTTGAGCTGATCAATTTCGACTACTCATACGCAAATTTTCATCATAAAACGACTCTTTACAAGTAGTTACAGTTTGAACTACTAGTCCAGATCATGAGATTATTTTGGGACCTCTGATTAAAATAAGATTAATTTCTCCGATGGATGTCTCTAAAATAACGATGCGATCAGCTTCTCAGTTTTGGTCAAAACCCAGATCCAATTTTTTGACCACGAGATCAATGGTCAAACATTCGGTCAAAATTGAATTAACAAATTAAGAGATTTGTGTGTTTTTTTTTTTGTTTTTTTTCCATGTGCAATCGTGACTTTGTAATCGTAATTTTGCAATTGTGACTTTACAATTGTGATTCTCCAGTCGTGACTTTGTAATCGTTACTTTGCAATCATGATTATGCAATTTTACAATTGTGACTTTGCAATTGTGACTTTACAATCGTGATTTTACAATCGTGACTTTGCAATCGTATAGTTTCGGTGATAGGGTCATTGTGTTGGCCGCATAATCGAACGAAGGATCCCCGGAGCCCTTATTTTTGAAATTTCTAAAATCAATACTTATATTATCAAAATACGATTCAATTGCGGGGAAATCACGTAAATTAGAATCGTAGTGAAGGCACCCATGTGTTTTGACGGATTTGCGATGTGAATCAGCGCGAAATGTGGTTCGGATTCGAATTCCATGAAAATTTGGCACGGCTTGACACAAATTCGAGACATCGAATCGGCATGAAAATTGACTCGAGCGCGGCGTTCTTTCTTTCTTAAGTACAACAGCAAGGGGTGCTGCCAAATGCACTACGTCGAAGTTGCGATATAAAAATTTTAGAGAGAGAAAAAGGTTTTCTAGAGAGAGAATATAATTTTTTAGAGAGAGAAAAAATCTTCTAGAGAGAAAATTATAAATTGAAAGAAAATTGCAAGAGTTAGAGATAAAGTAATTTTCTAGAGAGAGAAAGTGGCTTAATTTGCTTCAATCAAGAGGATGGGTCTTGATGACACAAAGCTTCGAAGGGATGAAGATGCTAAGTGCTTGAGAGCTTCCACCATACTAAGAGACTAGAAAGGGACGTGGAAGTAGATGAGTACCCTCTGAGTAGGTGGGCTGTTGTGGAGTTGCCTCATATCTCTAGCAATCATGAGTAAATAGCAAATATTTATCCTTTGTTGGTCACTTATACCTAATAATTGTGTGGGTGCATCTAATACCACACATCCACTTACACATATAAGTATATTGAATGTTATTTATTTGTTTAGTTACGTAGAGACTAAGAGTCTTCTTATAATTAAGACACTTGAGTCTAAGCAATAGCAGCACGCTAGTCCCCCTCCCTTTTATTTTCTCTTTTTTTTTAAACACAAGAAAAAGTTCTCTTGTTAGTCACTAGCATTTAAAGTTTGTATATGACTGTGTATACTAGTGCCACATAGCTATATAATTGCACCCACCTACATATACAAGGAGATGTGGCTGCCTCTAATACATGTGTTTTATCACTAATGGCACCCCAATAATATAATGTATACATATTTTAATTTCTATCTCATGTATAATTTTGATGTGTCGACCTAACATCACACCCCATCATAGACTTAGATGCACATACACAAGTACATTTAGTTATTTTATTTTACTCTAGGGATTGAGTTCGGTCCTAGATTTAGAGTCGTGCTTGGGTTAAGGTGTCGACTGCATACGTGAATGGCCAGTAAGTAAACGCCCCCGTTCTGCCCGTTTTGAGGGCGCATGGGTGCTTTTCCATAATAATAATAAAAAAATCACCGAAATGGTGATAAAAATACTAGATGGGCGTTTTCTCGTACTTTTCTTTATTACTTTAGTGTTAATTTAATTTTCACATCATATAACTATAAAATTTCAAATTATAGCTTATAAAATACTAACTCCATGTAATTACGTATGTTCAAGGCCACTCGACACTCGATCTCGAGTGTAGGTTGCACATGTGAGTATATATGCAACTTACTTATGTAATTTCCTATATGAGTGCCCATATGTTTAACTATTATAAAATTACACTTATACATTAAACTATACATCGATGAATACATAATTTATGAATAAGATAGCCTCGGGCAGCATCTCATGAGTCATAATTTTGACCAAGATTAAATCAATGAAACATCAATATTTGGTCAAAAGTCAACCCTTGAAATTTCAGGTTCCTCAGAGAGATTGAATGTTGACTCAGAGCAAGACAACAGTCACATGGCACCCAAAAATAAATTGGGTGTTGCGTGAACCTGTGCAGGTCGATTAAGACTATCGAAAAAAAAAAAAAAAATGATCACCGTATGATCAATGGTACGTAATGAATTGTGAATTTTTTTTGTTATTTCAGCATCTGTGGTAGGCTGACCTGTACCAAAATTTCAGCCATCAAATGAACCCCAATAGAAAACTCATCCCGTGATCCCTTGATTTATCATTATGCTATGTGTTCATTCAAGGGACAATCCATCAGTGGAACATGATTATGCCAAATGACACACATTGTGATCAATTTAAATTGTCCAAGTGACTATCTATCATTGGAACATCTCTTAGCCCATAGAACCATTCGATTGGTGAACTTTGATATCAGCCAGTGGTTAGTACTAGAATGCACTCGGTCGGTTAAAATTTAAAAGATGCTATTTATGGCAAATTTCGTCAATTAATCGCAACTTAAAATGTAAATGTTTTTTTTTTTTAAATCGCAATTAAAATGTTATTTATTCGTGAAACGAGAAAGTCATGCTTTATTCATTTCTTCAAAAAGTCAGGAGAAAGACCACGTACCACGTGAACCATCTGCGGACCCATCAGCACCTATCAACAACCATCCTGATTGGTGCCCTTTTGAACCCATCTACATCCCTAGCAACCGATAATTTATCGCTTTCTGTCCACACCAAAACGAAAATAAGGTCCAAAATTTCGATCACTTTACGTATGACAGTGAAATTTTGGTCAAATTTTTGGTTTCAGTCATGCCCAAACACCTAAACCGAAAACCAAGCTGATATTTTGATCCTTGCTAGAACCTAACATTCTTGGGCATCATGAGCTATTTGAGGACCATTGCAGAGGCGTCCAGCCGTCCAGGTAGAGTAGAGAGTAAGACGAAACATGCATTCATGTTGAAGAGAAACCGTGAAAATAGAAAATATTACGTTTTGATCGGTAAAAATGAATTCCATGGCTGTAGGACAAAAGAAATGTAAAAAAAGAAACGTAAGAGCACAAGCACCAGCCAGAAGCAAGAAGCTAACTGGGCCACCAATCCAAACGAGAAATTCTATCTTCACAATCATGTTACAGGCGCAAAAATCATTGACCACTTTGGATCAGAGAACAATCTTCCACAAAAATAATCTTGACAACATGCGTTTAGCATCAGACGGTCAAATGTTGATTCCATCCATGCAACACATCCCAGAAAAATGAACCTATTATATATGATTGGTGTAGAAGACCACTATTTTTACATAAATAGTGGGCATTAACAGATAGGAAGACCACTACTTTTTCATTTATTGACCAAGTGTTTTGGAAATAGATCTATCCTCACAACCTACTTTAGATGATTGGAGTAAAAGATTGTGACGAAAATAATCTCCATCGTCCAATTCAAAGTTCGATTTACATGATAACCATTTTGTTTAGATAGCATAAATTGTTTTGAATAAGACCATGGAGTTCATTTTTCAATCCCAAACATTTTACAACAAAAATCTTTCGATCAGGGCGCACCCATTGGAGACACATGATTCTCAGTGACCCACATTCCAAAAAGTGGCACCGAGTACCAAGTCAATTGGCCCTCGGACCACTTACCAAATACAAACTCAAAAGATTGCACAAACTACCAGTGGCCCACATTCCAAAAAGTGGCACGGAGTACCAAGTCAACTGGCGGTCGAGCCACTTACCAAATACACAAAAGATTGCACAAACTACCAGGAAATACAAAATTCTCAAGCACCTTCATAGAAAACAATATTACTCAACAAACAAAACAATGTCATGGCGTTAAAGAGAGCCCTCTACAAGGTTATCAAATATTATCAACTACGCAAGTTCAAAACTGTTACTACTTAGAGGTGTTCTTAAGACGAGATTTAACCTGTCATCAGCAACTGAAACTTCACTTCTTCCCTTTCTTAGGTCCCCTGCAAAAACAAATGAGTAAATCAATTTGCTATTATTTACAAGTACCCCTAAGATAAAAAGAACATCATATAGATCTTAAAAGTGAAATGGAAAAGGAAAAGTCGGAAAAGATGCTCAATTACTCAGTCGGTTGTTGTGCGGAAGCAGGTGCAGGTACTCGCTCTACCGGTCCCTGTTACAGCTCCAAACACCTCAATATCAGAAGACATGTACAGTACAGATTACATATAAATGTAACAAAATAATAATGGTAGTGAAACTATTCTACCACCAGTGGATAAAGACCCGAGAGAATGAACAGCAGAACTTCAGCCAACAAAAGCTCTGCTGTGGCAGAGATAGCGCCGCCATCATACCATTACTAATCAAATCTTTGTAAAAAAGTTTCAATGAAACCAACACCAATCACCACCTCTTGTTAAATCAAAATGTAATAGCCTTTTAGAGGCAAGGCTATTACATATCAAAAGCTGACATGTACAGATATCAGTGCCCCTGAAAGGTACTTGTCAGCTTTTGGTGGTGAGAGATTTGACTTCGATAGATGAAGATATATTGGAGTTGGTGATAGCCTATTAAACGATTCCAAATATATTAGAATGGACCTGTCACCATAGCATCATATATCTATAAATGCAACCATAGAGATGGAAGATAATTCTTTTTTTCTCAAGCCAATACTGGTAAATGTATGCATGTACTCACCTGAGCCAATCGTTCTTCCCTCCTTGCCATCTTCCTTTCCCGACTTGCCTTGCTCTTAGCTCTCTTGGCCTCAAACTGATCGGAAAGAGTCTTCTCTCTTGCCTTTTCTGCTTTTGATTTGTGGATGCTCTCCATCAACACCCGCTTATTCTTAAAGACATTACCCTTCACCTTCATGTACATATCGTGGTACATGTGCTTATCGATCTTCTTGGATTCCCGGTATTTACGCAACAAACGTCGGAGAACCCTCATCCTCCTCATCCACAGGATCTTAGTAGGAAGCCTTGCCTCTCTCGTACCCTTGCGTTTACCATATCCAGAGTGCCTCCCTTTCCTCTTTGCCTCCAAAGCACGACGAGCCCGGGACCGAGAGTGGATCTTCATTGGTTTCTTGATAATAAAGCCATCTTTCACCAACTTCCTTATGTTTTGCCCTGCATGCCATCATCATAAGAGGATCAAAACCAATAGTTACTAAATCATTTTACAGTTAGTTGGATCTACGTCAATATTTCCAGCATGTGAAGAATAGCCTAAACTGCCTTCGTTTACTAAATCAGTTGACATTGCGTAAATAGTCACAGAAAACTTGGAAAATATGATAAGGAATGCTAGGATTATGTTAGACTCCAAATAGAATGGATGACACATCAACAGTAATAAACGAGCCCTGGACCCAGAGTGGATCTTCTATGGTTTCTTGATAATGAAGCCATCTTTCACCAACTTCCTTATGTTTTGCCCTGCTTGCCATCATCATAATAGCGATCAAAACTGATAGTTACTAAATCATTTTATGGTTAGTTGGATCTATGTCAATATTTCCAGCATGTGAAGAATAGCCCAAACTAGCTTTGTTTACTAAATCAGTTGGCATTGTGTAAATAATCAGAGAAAATTTGGAAAATATGATGAAAAGGAATACTAGGATTATGCTCCAAATAGAATGGATGACACATCAACAGTAATAAGGAGGTCAATTTCTGTAAGGATTGAACAAAACATGGAAGAATGCTACCAAGTACAAAAGATCCAATTGAATCTTGAGACCATGTCAAGTTGCAAAATAGTTGAGGTTGAGCCTGTACTCTGTAGCTAAACTGGAAGGTTCCTTAAGGTAGCAGGTTCAATCCAGCTTACCCACAAAACAAGCAGGATAGTATTAAAAAGTACAAAAAATGTCAGCAACATCTGGAAAATGCCAACATAAGAATGCTGCCTCTACCAATTAGCTTGTAAAACAATGCATAAGATAAGCTCTACAATCCTCCATTTTCATCACCGCCTTATTTTTTTTTTGAATCACTGAAAGAAATTCATAAGAAAGAAGAATATACAACCAAGCAGCTGCCGCGAGAAGCTAGAGTAAAAAACAGTAAACAAGAAAACTGCAAAAACCCGCCTTACATGTCATGTGCGTTTACGTCTCTTGATCGTATTTTTGTTATGAATGGACGAGATGACATGTGATTGGAGAAGAACAGCCTGGCCATTTTCCACCAATGACATGTCCATTGTCACTAAAATCTTGTGATTTACAATACAGATCTTATGATTCAATTTGATTCCTTGATTCTCATCCAGAAACATTCATGGTTCAATTTGAATCCTATTTGACAATCACAGATCATATGAATCACTCAAATCAAAATTAGAGCCAGATACTATTTAATGATAGCTAATAATTTCATACTGGGTAGTCTATCCTATGGATTGAAGGATGACGAAATGTATTTACAAGTAAAATATTAAGATGGATTTTGTCCAAATTCACTGTCAATATGTTTTATATTGTTGAGTTGGTATTGGGTGAATGGATCAACCGTGCAATGCTAAACCAGTAAAAGCTGACTCCCAAAGATTTAGAGGGTTCTAAATCCATGCAACTCTATAAGGGTTAACTAGTTCAGTGGTGCGTGATTGATGGTGCCACTGCCCGGGGTGCACAGGTCCGTGCACTTAATACCAGTACGTATCACAATCCATTAAAATGTTTTATATACCTAATAGCAGCTCACAGAATATTATTGATTTGAATATTTTATTTTTATTTATTTCTTTGATTTTTATTCATAACATTGTTCTCATCTATGAATTAGATATTTCTACCCACATTATGCTATACACAAATATATCTACTAAGAAGAAGCTGCTCTAAAACATTGGAGTGTTAAATATTGCTGCTCTAGTCTTCAATTTGAAACTTGTCTAATAAAAAAATTCTTTAAATGAACCATTCCTTTGAAATCTTAAGGAAGACAATACAAATCAAGAATCTATATGGAAGCCCTCTTAAGGAAACGAGGATCTAAATCATTACAAAAATCTTTATTAATTTAAGAATTTCTCACCGAGAAATGATGACTATAAAATAAATTATCACGTCATTTTTACCTTCCGAAGGAAATGTCATTAGTTTTAAAAATGAACAAAAGTAATTAAGAGAAAAGAAGAATACACAATGTGTACCTAGCCAAAGCAAAAAAAAAACTAAATACACTATGTGAATAAAAGAATCCATCCGCCAACTTGTGGCCATCTCAATGTGATCAAATGGATCCTTGAAACAATGTCCTTAAAGTAGAGCCTCCACAAGCTGTGTAAGAGATCTCTCATCGTTTTCTAGTAGGAAAAATGTCAAGGCGTCGGGAAAATGGTGATGTTTAAAAAGTCTATCAATTAGCTTTCCAATGAGCCCCAAAATCACAAAATTCCTACAGGTATTGATTTACAATAAGAATATGAACATGGTGCAATGTTATGACAAAAAATTACTTTGGACTCATGTTAGAGTGGGGTTGAGATTGAACCTAGGATTTAGGCCTTTATTTTCAAACTTCTATTATTTGAGAATCTTATTATTAGGCAAAATCAAGGTAGTTAAGGCGGTGTGGCAAGGTCATAACGAGGAGGATGTGGCCATGGCAAGGCCATATATTAATTTATTTTAATATTTTTAATCATTTATTAATCATTAATATATATTTTAATTTTCTACTATTTTTTAATAGAGGAAGATTGGGATGATCATCTGATGATATTTTCATGATTTCAATATCAATTGTAGGAAGATTGGAACGAAAAACGATCTCTGTCAGTCTGATTCAAAGCGTCAACGGTCAATTTTATCTTATGGAGAATATTCAGCATATAGTGGGACGTTAGTAGCAGTCTCCCCCTCCCCCAAAATATAAAAACCTGCGTTGAGAGAGAGAGAGACGAGAGAGAGTGGTTGAGATAAAGACTAGAGGGTTCACTTAAACCCCTAAATATGATAGATATAACTTATCAAACATAAGTTATCATATAAATATAACTTGTAAGTTTTATAATTTATAAATTATAATTTAAAAGGTTATAAGTTATAACTTACATGTTAGTAGTTACAAAAAAAATTCAAAATAGTAGTCATGGCGGCATCATTGCGCCATTCCATGGCATTACCATATATTCATTCTTGTCATATAAGTTCATATGACAATTTGCCTTGCCATGGTCTCGCCTTGACAACCATGGGCAAAATAAGAGTAAAACTATAAGTTTGAATAGGATTCATTTTACTTATATTATAATATTTATATAAGAAATAGAATGCCACCAAGTAGAAAAGAGGCCAATTTCTGTAAGGAGGTCAATTTCTGTAAGGATTGAACAAAACATGGATGAATTTCTGTAAGGACAAAACATGGATGAATGCCACCAAGTAGAAAAGATCCAATTGAATCTTGAGACCACGTCAAGTTGCAAAATAGTTGAGGGTGAGCCTGTACTCTGTAGCTAAACTGGAAGGTTCCTTAAGGTAGCAGGTTCAATCCAGCTTACCCACAAAACAAGCAGGGTAGTATTAAAAAGTACAAAAAAATGTCAGCAACACCTGGAAAATCCCAATATAAGAATGCTGCCTCTACCAATTAGCTTGTAAAACAATGCATAAGATACGCTCTCCAGCCCTCCATTTTCATCACCGCCTTATTTATTTTTTGGATCACTGAAAGTAAATTCATTAAGAAAGAAGAATATACAACCAAGCAGCCACCGCGAGAAGCTAGAGTAAAAAACAGTAAGCAAGAAAACTGCAAACACCCGCCTTATTGCTACACGTGTTATCCTTAGAGGCATTCAACAAACATTTTTTGTCACAAAGATGTGAGTGTGCATGTCGTGCGTTTATGTCTCTTGATCATGATTTTTTTTATGAATGGACGAGATGACATGTGATTGGAGAAGAACACACTGGCCATTTTCCACCAATGACATGTCCATTGTCACTAAAATCTTGTGATTTACAATACAGATCTTATGATTCAATTTGATGCCTTGATTCTCATCTAGAAACAATTCATGATTCAATTTGAATCCTATTTGACAATCACTGATCATATGAATCACTCAAATCAAAAATTAAGGCAGGTCCTGTGTAATGATGGTTAATAATTTCATATTGGTTATAGCATATCTTATGGATTGAAGGAAGACGAAATGTATTTCCAAGTAAAATACTAAGATGGATTTCGTCCAAATTCACTGTCAATATGTTTTATATTGTTGAGTTGGCATTGGGTGAATGGATCAACCGTGCAATGCTAAACCAGTAAAAGCTGACTCCCAAAGATTTAGAGGTTCTAAATCCATGCAACGCTATAAGGGTTGGCTAGTTCAGTAGTGCATGATTGATAGTGCCACTGCCCGGGGTGCACAGGTCCGTGCACCTAATACCAGAAGATATCACAACTCATTAAAATGTTCTATATACCTAATAGCAGCTCATAAAATGAATGTATATATATATATATATATATATATATATATATATATATATATATATTATCGATAAAATGTCTAGAATTGTATTAAAATAACATCAAGAAGAACCTGGAAAACATACAAAAGAAACCAGACCGACCAAAAGGGAGAAAATCCAAAACAAAACAAAAAAAAATCAAAATCAAAGCCCCGACGCGGGACAGTCCCGGCCTAGTTTGGATCCCATGTCAGCGAGTCCCCTCCAGCCCCAACCCGGTCCAAATTAACCCATAGGAACATAAATTAAAATAACATCAAGAAGCTGGAAAACATACAAAAGAAACCAGACCGACCAAAAGGGAGAAAATCCAAAACAAAACAAAAAAAATAAAAATAAAAGCCCCGACGCGAGACAGTCCCGGCCTAGTTTGGATCGCATGTCAGCGAGTCCCCTCCAGTCCCAACCCGGCCCAAATTAACCCATAGGCACATAAAGTCCCGAACCGACTTAAGAACCATCCCAAACGAGCGACGCTTGCGGCCGAAGATACGAGCATTTCTTTCGAGCCAAATGCTCAAGATGACCGCGAAGAAACCAACTCTCCAGAAAGCTCCCAACCGACCCTCCAAAGTCTCGCTGCGCCAAGCCAGATAATGTTGGGAGACTGAAGACGGGATTACCCAGAGCATGTTAAAGATCTAAAGATGACCCTCATATCTTATTCGCCACCCAACAATGAAGGTAAAGGTGGGAGGCGGACTCCTCCGATTGCAGGCACATAGACCAGACATTATGGAGACTCTTCCCTCTCTGGATCAACAAATCAATAGTGAAAATCTTCTCTCTCTCTCTCTCTCTCTCTCTCTCTCTCTGTAAGCAACGTCAACGAGAAAAACTTAAACTTTGGGGGATGGCAACCTTCCACAAGCTTGCCCAATCACATTTGACAAGAGGCCAACTTAAACGAATCTGATAGAAAGATCTAACAGAAAAAGTGCCATACTTGCTAGGCACCCGTATTTGCTCATCCGTTCGACGCTGATTTTTGGTCTGATCATAAAGCGCGGTCATCAAACCAAGGAAAGCAGGAACTTCCTCGTCTCTAAGGTTCCTCTGAGTGGTCAAATTCCACACGACCCCTCCAGCATCATCGGAATAAAAGTTAGCCACCGTTCCACATGAATCAGCTGCAATAGAAAAAATGGTCGGGGAGGACTCCTTAAGGGGTTTGATCTCCACCCAAGGATCCTCCCAAAACCGGATACGATCTTCGTCCCCTCAGCTGAAGCGCACCGAACAAGAAATTCCTTTCCACCAAGTGAAAACAGAGCCATTAACAATGATCTTGACTCCCCAATTTCCCTCCTGACTACTGTATTTATCCGTCAACACCATCGCCCAAAAGCTCTCTCTATCATTGTCCAAACCAGCGCACCAAAGCCATTTACCCAATAAAGCGATATTCACCCACCACAAGCTTCTAATGCCCAAACCTCCGCAAGTCAATGGCAATTGACAGTTGTCCCAATTGACTAGGTGATAACGTTTGTCAAAACCGGATCCCTCCCAAAGAAAATTTCTTTGAATCTGCTCAACCATGTGGATCAATGGTCAAGGGACACCGAAACAACGACATGAAGAACACGGGGAGGCTCGATAAAACCGACTTGACGAGAAGGAGCCGACCGCCGCTACTAAGCAGCTTACCCTTCCACGAGGCCAGCCTTTGGTCGAACCTCCGAACCACCGGATCCCAGGCTGAAGCTGAAGGTTGGCCGATCCCGAGAGGGAGCCCTAGATAAGAAATGGGAAGTGGCACAATCTCTCTATCCGCCACATCAGCAAGACCAAGTAAAATCTGGTCGTCAACCCTGATTCCAGAAACCGTCGACTTACTCGTTGGCCCGAAACCGCCTCGTAAATAGAGAACACTCATGCAAAGTTCTAAACTCATCCACATCTCCCTTACATAACAAGATCGTGTCATCTGCATATTGAAGATGCGTAAAGCGACGACCCAAGGATCCCGCTGAAATGCCTGAAATGAAGCCGAGTTGTCTCGCTCGAGAGAGAAGACCATCCAAAGCTTCCCCCACCATGTTGAATAAGAAGGGGGATAGGGGGCCTTCTCCCTGTCTGACCCCTCTAAAGCTTTTAAAATACCTCGCTGGAGACCCATTGACGATAACCGAGAACCAGGTGGATGAGTTTCACACACGCATCCAACCTATCCACCTCACCCAAATCTGCCTAGCATGTAGTCAAGATACCCCCAGCTCACTCGATCGCCTTCTCCATATCTACCTTCCAAAGAGCATCAGGGCTACGACTTCGATGAGTTGAATGCACCACCTCGAGAACCACATTAGTTGTATCCACAAGTTGCCTACCCTTCACGAAAGCCCCTTGGTTAGAGGAAATAACTTTGCTCATGATCAGCTTGATCGGATTGGCTAGCACCTTCAAAATGATCTTGTACAGACAATTAAGGAGATTGATGGGACGAAAATCTTTAAGCTCCACAACACTTCCTTCTTTGAGATTAGCGAAATAAAGTGGAGTTCAAACTACGACCAATGAAGCTACCCTCGTGGCACTCCCGAAGCACAACCATGAGATTCACCTTCAGAAGTTGCCAGAAACACCGATAAAACTCCATCGTGAAACAATCGGGACTCGACGCTTTATTTTTGGCACTACTCATGATGACCCGACGAACCTCTTCCTTCTTGAACGACATTTCCAAAGCATCTTTATCCTCCGAAGAGATAAATCGAAACGGGATCCCATCCAACTCTGGCCGAGTCCACCCATCATCAGAGTACAAATGCCTATAATAGGACATAACTTGGTTCTTGATTTGGTCCAGATCTGAGAAGATGCAATCATTGACGAAAATCTAACCTAAAAAGTTTGTTTTGCCTTGAGCATTAACAACTGCATGAAAATACTTGGGGTGTTATTATCCCCCTCCTTAAGCCCCTGATCCTTTGATTTTTGTTTCCAACATACCTCCTAAGCCAGACATGTATCGCTGAATTCCATTTTTTCGAGAGCCACTTGTGATGGGGCCAATACTCGAGCTTGCAGCATGATGCTTGAGGCACGACATGTGGTGCCAGGAGGGCACACGACATGGGGGCCAAGAGGGCTTTGTGACGTGGTCGCGCTTCGGGGACGCGACACAGTCGCATAGGGGGGAAGACGTGGGGGCGACAGGGTCGCGACACGGACGCGACATAGCCAAGGCGGGCTAGCGATGCAGGAGCGTTGCGGTATGTCAAACCAAGGGGTTTGAGGTTCTCCCGCCATTCTGGCTGAATGACTGTTTTACCCTTCTATGTGGGAGAGTTGGTGGAGACTGGCTCCCACCCACACGGGGTCTTGCGTTGCCAGAGGGGGCGCAAGTGTCTCCTAGGCCTGAAAGGGTGGGCCTAGGACGTCGACGCAGCGATGCCGTGTGGAACCCAAGGGAGGTTGATGTATGGCTCCGGACTACGCATCGCGGTGCATACGGCTGGGCAACCTCGAGAGAACACCGAAGGCGCTACGTGGGACTCAGTTGAGCACGACAGCACGTGGGCCAAGGATAAACGGTGCTAGTAACTAGGAACGCACATGAAGGCAGGCTGCGTGGGACTCGGTTGAGCACGCGAGCGCGAGGCACAAGGCTGTGGGCTTGGTTCGGTATGTGAGCGAGACATGGTGACATGGGAAGCTGCATGCCAAGATTGTTGCGAGCGAGGTACTAGTGCAGTGCACAGGGTGAAGCTTGAGCAGGCCAAGTTTAGCACAGTGGTGCAGATGGCGTGTCGTAAAGGGCACGATAAGTTGGATGGTAGGCCATGAAACAGAGGTAACCATGTTGGGGGAGTTCCCGTCCTCTAGGCGAGTGGTATCAGAGGTGATGTGTAGATGGGTTGGCCGTTTGCTGCACGCGTACACCGCATGTGTAAAAGCGTCAAGGACGCCCATGACAGCTTGGTATCGTAAGTAGGACCCTAGCGAAGCGTGCGTTAGGTGCCGCACAGGACTGAGGTTGCGGAAGTGCGACCCCGTGACACACTCCTCGCGTTCATATTTCTTTGATTCTTATTCATAACATTGGTCTCATCTATGAGTTAGATCTTTCTACCTACATTATGCAATACACAAAATATCCGCTAAGAAGAAGCTGCTCTAAAAAATTAGAGAGTTAAATATTGTTGCTCTAGTCTCCAATTTGAAACTTGTTTAATAAAAAATTCTTCAAATGAACCATTATTTCCTTTGAAATTTTAAGACAATACAAATCAAGAATCTAAAAGGAGGCCCTCATAAGGAAAAAGAGGATCTAAATCATTACAAAATCTTTAAAAATGTAAGAATTTCTCACTGAGAAATGATGACTATAAAATAAATTATCACTACGCCATTTTTACCTTCGGAAGGAAATGCCATTAGTTTTTAAAAGGAACAAAAGTAATTACGAGAAAAGAATACACAATGCGTACCTAGCCAACAGAAAAAAGCAAAACAAATACACAATGTGAGGAAAAAATCCATCCGCCAACTTGTCGCCATCTCAATGTGATTAAATGGATACTTGTAACAATGTCCTTAAAGGAGATCAACTCTAAGAGATCTCTTATCGTTTTCTAGCAGAAAAAGATGTCAAAGCGTAAGGAAAATGGCAATGTTTTAAAAGTTTATCAATTAGCTTTCCAATGAGCCCCAAAATCATAAAATTTCTATCGGTATTGATTTACGATAAGAATATGAACATGATGCAATGTTATGACAAAAAAATACTTTTGACTCATTTTAGAGTGGGGTTGAGATTGAACCTAGGATTTAGGACTTTATTTTCTACCTTATATTTACTTGAGAATCTTATTATTAGGAAAAATAAGAGTAAAACTCATGGGTCAAAATATATCTGAACACGATATCACTTTTGGACCTCATCGATACAAGACATTCAAGGTATCAGATTGGTGCCTCTCATACAAAAATTCAAAATTTAGACAATACATTCCAATGTCACGTGTCGTCCGATGTATCGATTTGAAATTTGAGTCTTTGGACGATACGTATCATTTTTCCAAGATTTTAACCCATGGTAAAACTATAAGTTTGAATAGGATTAATTTTACTTATATTATAATCTTTATATAAGAAATGGGGATGAACTACCTCTCTTCACTTTCTTCTTTTATTATAGATTTTTTAATAAAACTATTTTTGTCTAGTGAATTTATCCTCACCTCTAGTTCTTTTCTATTTCTTTCTATTCGCTTGAAAGCTCAACCTCACATAAGGCCCAATCACAACCTTTGCTGCATATCAAATGTTAAAATTGGTATTACAACACAAAGGCTAGAGAAACTTCAGGGTTGGGCCTATAGCTCAACTGGAATGTTAACAATATTGTAACCTTGAGTTTGCAGGTTCAATCCCAGCTTACCCATAAAAATAATAAAATAAAAGGTTAGGCAAACATTTTTGTTGTAATTTTTTCAGTATAATTATAGAGTGAGTGCCTGATTTCCATGAAGAACGTCACCTGAATCATTCAAATTAAGAAAATTCAAAGAGGTTACGGAAGTACAAAGAAAAGGGAAAAGGGATAGATACAATGAAAGGCTTTGTTGTACATCTAGATGTATTATCATTTTTTTTTTATATGTAACATCGAGATGTATCATTATCTACAGACTTTTCTTCGATGGTGATCTGTGGTCATTGGTTGCTTGCCTTGATCACTTATGGGAGTTAGACAACCACAAATTAATACTGGCTCATCAACAAGAGTTATTTCTGACGGTAGTAATGTAATATATTAAGGATGTTATATAGACATCTTAATTTCCTTCTCCAACTGCCATCCTTCCATGAAGCATGAAAATGGACTTACGATTTGCAAACCTATGAGTGGAGATGGGTGCACAGGAGATTGAGAGGTCCTGATTATTGGTCCAAGACTCCAGCTATGTCTATCCATGCATGATAACTCAAACAACTTCATATAGGAAATGAGCTAAAAAATGTTTATGCAATTAACATAATCACACATTATCCAAACCCCCCAGAAGAGCAAGAAGGCATGTGAATGTTTTAACAACCCAAGGACCTTAAACTTATGACAACTACATGTAGAACTTTTTAATATCCCTCATCTGTCTAGAAAGACAAGGAAGATACCTAAACAAGAAAAATTTTCTACAAGGAATTTGATAAGTCAAGACAAAACTTAATCACGTTATAACTTTGTTTAAAATTTCAAGAGTAAATTCCCAAGAGAGAATTTTGAAAAAACTGCATATATATAATTTCTGATTGGTGACCATGGTGATTATATGAACAAAATAAAGGAATTCATAACCACTATTTCTTACTATAAAAGCAGGAGTTACCAAATGAACCTTCTCAGATCATCAATTAATCAAACATTAAACCCCCATCTCTTTTGACCATGCTAACTCATCCTAACCAAACAACTTCAGCACTAGACGATTTTGAAAAACTCGAACAAGTCCCTCACAACTCCAATACTTTCGAATGTTGGCTGCAATCAGAAAAAGCACATTGCACACATCTAAATTCAGTCTCATACATTTCACCTAAAAAATCTAAATCTCTATAAAACCCAAATAGTAAACTATTTTCAATTCAATGCTTTTTTTCACTTCAACCTGCACGAGATTTATCAATTACACTCCATCATACAAATATGTAGATTTTAAACCAAGTTTTAGCAGCTAGGGTTTCCAATCTCTACCCAATCACCTTAATTTACTACTTCAACTCACCATTTCACTTATAAACCATTAATTACTTAGCAAGACTCCATTAGAGCAAAATGAGAACTTCTAGTAATCATTTATAGTTTTCGCAGCTAGGGTTTCTGATCTCTATTGTACCATTTCTTTTTTCAATAAGTTAGTTTACTATGTCATAGCATCATATCATTTCAAAGCTATTAATTAGCTAGGCTGATTTCATTTCAGTAAAACGAGCATTCGATTGATCGATCGAAGAGTAATAAGAAATGTAAGCAGACATCAAGATCCAAACGAAGAAAACGTAAACAATAAAGATGATGATGTTGATGAAGAAAAGGAAGAGATAGAGATAGAAAGAGAGAGAGAGGAGAGAGGAGAGAGGAGAGAGGAGAGAGGAGAGAGAAACTAACTGGAATTGGCCATGGAGATCTCGCTGGATTCATTTGGATCGAGCCATACTTTGCCCTTGCCGCACTTGAGAACGCTCGAGGCCAGCCGCTTCTGAAGCTTCAACGACACCATCGCCGCCACGCCCTTCTGAGTTCTCAACCACACAAAGATATGACTTTTGAGCGCTAACTTCGCATTTTATAGTCTCAAATAATACCCTAATCAAATGTTATGGAGACTTTCACGGATAACTAGGCCTCTAAAATAATGACGCTGGAATTAGGGGTCCAAACGGGTCGGGTTCGGGTCAGGTTTAGGTTGAACCTAAACCCGACCTGATAAGCCCATTTCTAGGCCTGAACTCAACCCGACCTGCTCATGTCTAACCGTTGACCTGAACCTTTATTCGACCCGAAAAGTAAGATGGAATGGGGGCGGTATATTTTCTATGTGGGGTTTAAAAAGTAGAATTTACTTATATATCAAGTAAAAATTTGTTATATGTATATATATATATATAAAATCTGTAACGGACAAATTTCTACCCTTTCGGTTTTATTTTACCCTTTTGGTCCTATCTATCTAATAAAATAAAAGAATTAAATTCTCTTCTTTCAGTTTTATCGATAAAATTCTACCATTTCGGTTCTATCTTAATATCAAAAATTTCTCCTTTCGATTCTATCCAATAAAACAAAACACTACTTTTCAAAAAAAATAAAAAATAACAAAACAGTAGAATGCCAAGAGTCTCTCCTTTCCATTCTATTTACCTAATCTAATCTAATATAAATAAAATGGACAAAAGACCCTTCGGTTCTATCTCAAAACCATCTCTAAACCTCCAAAACCCAAAAAAGCTCTACCGTTTTGGAGGTTAAATGGTTAATAAAACAAAAGACATAATTCTCTCTTTTAAATTCTAGCCTTTCGGTTCTATCGACTAAAACATGCTCCAAAGACCAACAGTCGCTCCTTTAATTCGATTCAATCTTCTAATAACTTTCCTTTCGATTCTATCAACTAAAATAAGTAGTTGTGTAGAGCTAAGGTTTTACAGAGACTGTGAAAGGCCCATCTACCTCCAACATAGCCGACGATTCATGGCCGTCCTTTCTGACGACTTCTCTATCAGTTTCGAGTAAGATTTCCATTTTTTCCGTTCGTTTCGCTAGATCTCGTGAACGAAATCTAAATGAGAACAGTTGTTGCTACAATTTCTAGGGGTTTAATTTATCATTTCATCGGTTATGAATCTTTAATGCTGCTTTATGTTTCCAAATCTGAGGTTAGAAAAGTTCATGTATGAAATGGTATTATAAATAGATTTATTTTGTTACATTTAATTTGAATTGTTTATTTTAGCTATCTGTGTAGATTTTTCTGTGGAAATGGTTGATTTATTTTGTTACATTTAATTTGAATTGCTTATTTTAGCTATCTGTGTAGATTATCTTATGGAAATGGTTGATTTATTATAGTAATTGAGGATTATTTTTGCATTGCTTAGCATCCATCATTATTTGGAGATCAAAGCCTCAACAAAAAAGGGAAGATGCAAATCAATTCTTATGTGGAATAATTTTGTTATCGAATCTTTTATTACACATGTTCCAGGTACTTTATGTGAAATAATTCTGTCATCGAATTTTTATTTTTTATTTTTTTTTTCAGTTAAAACCCATAAACCCCAGCCTTGCTTGCTGTCGGTTTTGTTGTATTTTTTTTTTCCTTGGTTTTTTTTTTCAATCACAAAACCTTTGTTTTTTCTTGGTTTTTTTCACTCAAAACCCATAAAATTTCAGGGCGGCCAGCATTTGACGCAGTGTTGGATGGGTTGCCTATAAGTGTTTTTTTTTTATTTCTTTCTATTTTTTAGATCATCTTTATTTTATTTATTTACTACTTTTTTTCAATCTTTGTGTCTTAATATGCTCTGAGAGTATGTTTTGCAGTCATGTATCCGAGACCCTTTTATGATTATGGGTCTTTCATGTTTGTATATTACACATATCTATTGCAATTTGTATACCATAATTTGATTCGATTTTTATCTTTGAGTGGTGTTTATTATGGGTATTTAGTGAAAAAATAGAACTTATATATAACTCTTTTTTTCAATTAAAATTTTATTTTAATATATAGTGTTATTTTAATCCATATTGCATCAAAGATATGTTTTGTTGATTGCTTGGTTTTTCAATTTTAGTTTATTATTATTGTTTTTTTTCCAAAATTGTATGTCTTCAAAAGGGGAAAATAAAATCACATACAGCATGAATCTTGCATACCCTATTCCCCATAAACTCTTTATTATGCTTTTAATTGAAATACATGTTGTATGTGATTTTATTTACCCTTATTTTTGCACTTCTAAGCAGTCACATGCTCTGTTTATGGTTTTCTTATATATTACTTATCATTTCCTTATTCTCCGACAACCTTGGGGAATGCACAAATATTGTTGGGCGCCAAATCAGTAAAGGGTCAAAGTTTACTTTCACTGATTTGTGTGCTCATAAATGACTGGACACTTCTAGAGGATTGGCCATTTGATAATAAGGATATTGACCGGAGTGCCAGTGTCAAGACTGACACTCAGGTCGCGTCAATACTCTCAAACATATAACTACCTGAAAGCAATAGGTGTTATATAACCTTCTGGATTTCCTGTCAAATCTGCATACCATTTAATAGGAAATCCAAAAGGTTATATAAAAGTATTGCTTTCAGGTAGTTTATTTCATTTGTGCCATCTTCAGATCAACATTTGTTTGTCCAAAGTTGCTTTATTTGCTTATCTGGGAATGAAGTCTAGATCCGAAACATTAATAGTAATATACTCTATTTGTTCATATTCCTGTCTTTTGAATTGGTCAAAATTCATTTAAAATACAAGAACGTCCAGACAACTGGCAAGAGAATGCAGTGCATTCTCAACAGGTATTTGCTAAAGTGGCACAAGCCATTTCAAAGTTTGAGCCTGTAGCTGTGTGTGCATGTGTTGCCCAGGTTGGTAAAATATAGAACTTGTCTATTTCTTGATCTTATTTGAAAAGTTCAAGTTGTAGGAGTTACCTTTTTATTGTTATTATTATACGATCTACCATTTTATTTTAATTCATATTGAGTTTGACTTCACTTCTTTCAACTTTTCACATGCTCAAGTGGCCTAATGCACGTTCTCTGCTACTTGAAAATATTAGAGTGGCGGAAATAGATGTATATGTAATTAGACATGCACATATTTTCATTGTTGTTTCTGTAAAGGGCTAAGAGAAACACTTACAGGTAGAGACTATGAGAGGCACCCATTTTATGCCATGTGGCATACCTTTTGAGGAATCCAAGTCATCAAAGTCATTGGTCATATTGGGTGCTACCATGGGCCCAAAAACCAATCATTAGGGGATTTGAACCATCCGTTTATGCAGTCTAAAATGGGAATGGATCCAATGGTCAGATATATATAATTTTTGGGTTGTGGTGCAAATGATGATGATGCAGATGAAACACTTAACATGACCAAAGATGTATGCCATGTGGCCTAAATGGGTGCCTTTCATGGGGTTTTTTTTATCACCGAAAAGAAGGGTTTTTTATCTATGGTTTGAGATTTTTTATGTAAAAGAAAGAAAGAATTGATTTCAGCTTTTGGGTCTTGGTATTCATATAAAAATATGGTTTTTAAGAAGTTGAATTTGTAGCTCAAAGGGTCTTTCTAATTTAATTTTTCTTCAATTTTTTGTGAGTTTCTGTGTTTAATTCATCAAAGAAACACGTGCTTTGACCTCTGAATCTGTTTCACTAGGGTTTTATAGGAAACAGAACTATCAGGTTCAAAATCCAGAGTTCTGAGTAGCAATTTTTGGGTTTTTTTCTTCATAACAAAAGCTATAAAATTTTGTGTTCTGAATACTAACTACAAGCCCAATTAGTGTTTTGGTAAGAAACAGAAGTCTCAGATTCAAAATCAAAGATTTGGGTCTTAGTTTCCTGATACACGTCTTCATAAAAGCTTGGGTTTTTAGCATCTAGTCTATTACATTATAGCAGTTTTCGGCTTTTTCTTCATCAGAAATGCCATAATTTTTTTGTGTTGAATCGGCCCAATTGGTTTTGCTAAGAAAACAGAAAACTCATATCCAAAATCAAAGATCTGGGTATTAGTTTTCTTGATACATGTATTCATAAAATCATTATTTTTTAGCCTTTGAATCCTTTTAGCATAAAAAAAAAAAAAGTTTTTTTTTGCTGCTAGGGCAGGGAATTTAGAGCAAGTTAAAGCGATTATTTATGATTTTGAGTGTAATTACTTATATGATTCGGTATCGAAGAGATACCAGAATGAGGAGACTGCAATGTGTGTTGCCGCAGAAAACAGGCACACATTGATTAATGGGTCATGTGGGTGAGCATCTATATTTGATCCCAAATGTACCTCGATTCTTTATGAAGTTTTCATTATGCATGTAACAAATAAATATTCGAAATATATTTATTTCAATTATTTTATCTTTTTTCCCCATCTGTTTGATATAATATATGAAATTTCTCATTATGCAGTTTTAATGATCTGTTGCTATGTGTTAGATGTTGGATATTTAAAAGTTTATTAAACTTGTCTTCTCCCAAGAGGTGTGTCTTTTCAATTGAGGTGTCTTTCCAAAGTGGTGTGTCTTTTCAAAATGAAGGGTCTTTCCAAAGTGGTGTGTCTTTTTCGAAGGGATGCGTGTAGCATTTTTTTATAGGAAAATGGTGCATTAACACACTACTTGATTTCTATTTAAAGAATTTAAAGTCATTATTTTATACAATACAAAAGAGTCTTCTTTCTTCTCTCTTGTTATGTCTTTATCATAGCGTTCTTGTAATATTTGGTGTTCGGATAGTGTGATCGAATTCGCCAAATCCTTCACAAGAATACATAATTGGTTCGTTGTATCTTGGAACCAGTTTGTTGATAACCTATTGGTGACTATCTTATCGAAGTGGTGGAGGTAAATATTGGTTTAAAGACAGCGGTATATCTCGTGCCTTGGACCGGTTCCCTGTATTTTTTCGGATCAACATTCAATTTTTCCAATAATTTTAAACCAATATTTAGAGGTTTCGAATCCGATGGCACATGGAAACACTACCCAACTCTTTGTTTGCAACCCGATTACGAAGGCGTGGAGAGGTGTTTCTTTGGGTAACGACATGTTTAAGAGGTATGTTAATTTTACTTCTTTTTTTTTATGGGCGGATTTAATAACACTGACTGGCTAGTTGAATGCATCCATTGGCACCCTCATGTCAGAATGTAGGGCATTTTAATGGGTGTGAGAAAAACACTACCAAGGTGCTTCAACTAACTATTTAAAGTGAAAACTTTTATTTACTTGGGCAATTATTTTTTATCATGGGTCACCCGTGAATGAAGAATGACACTAAATCTTAGTATGATTTTTTTTTTAATTTGATGTGTGATCATATTTTTTGCTCACCATCAACCAAAAGCCTTTGCCAAAGTACTCATGATCATGCCATGATTGTCTAGCAATCATCATTGGTTGGTGATGAGTAGTCACGATCAAAAGTTGCAATCAAGAACCCACTTGATAAAAAATATAATCAAGTTGGTTGAAGGCTAAGATTGAATGACTATGATTTATTAATCACTTTTATTTTTACGTTATTTCTTGTGATATATATATATTTTTTAATGTCCTTGTCAAGAAGGGTAGACTTTGTCACCCATGTATTCATATCTGATTATGTTTGTGCGACTTTGATTATATCGTCATTATTCGTTGGCAACTATTTGACCATGATCAAACGGTTGATTCAGTAGCCTCATAACAGGCTTGACTCTAAGGTCATCCTTGTTTTCATGATTGATTGATTGATTAATTGGGCCCGATCATATGGTCATTGAGTGCCCTTGATTGAGTAGACATAACTTGTAATCATTATCAATAATTTGACCATAAAATTCTCGCAACATCGAGTTGTTATGAAAAGATTGCTAGAATCATTTGGAGATGGTTAAATGATTCTGATTGAATTATCTTAGAAAGATAATGAATTTAATTCAAATGATTTTTCATTAATAAAGAGAGTCATGATCTTATAAGAGATGTTAAGACGCAACTATAAATTTGACTGAGTGTGTTGCTTGTATGGAATGTAAATAGAGAAATGAAGTGATTTAAGGGCTCATTGGTAGACGTACCAATAGAGATTAAGTCAACTTTTAAAATTTTCTATGAAACTTATTTTTTTGTTAATTCGTAAGAAAACAAATGATTTGTGGATCCAAACGGAAATGTTTGAAGAAGCATTTTATGTGTTGATAATTGTAATTATAAGCAATTATGAAAAATATTAATTTAAAAAAAATCGGGATGAGTTTAAAGTCATTTACCCAAACAGTCACTTATGATGAGAATCCTGCCTAATATTTGTTTGGCCAATGTTTAGGTTCAAAAGAAAAAACGAGTCGTAAATTCGTGGCGGACAAAGGGGTACTATATTAATGTGAATTAAATTTTCATAAACATCCCAAGAAGGGTAGTGTTTTACTTGTAATGGATAAGGGAAGGTTGAGCATTGCTCTTAATAGACACTATAACACTATGTATTGAGATGTTAAAGTTTTAGGGGCATCTCTTATAGGTCTACCTATATAAGTGTGAGGGTGGAGCCGCCTTCAATGAGACATGATTTTATCTCATAAACACTTATGAAAGCCAGGGTACTAGCATATGGTCTAAATGTGCTAACATATTTATTGAACACTAAATATATGAAATATGTGTGTGAAATAATTCTGATTTGTCATATAAGATCGTTAGTTCAAGACTTAGTTTCACTAAAGACCTTGATAAACTTTGAGTTATTTTTCCTAAAGTGAAAATTCAATTATGTAAGATATTTTCATTTATGCACATATTTCTGGCTTTGCTCTGATTTATAACTTTTAAATAGTGGGGGATTGTTGGATATTTAAAACTTTTAAATAGTGGGGATTGTTGGATATTTAAAAGTTTATTCAACTTGTTTTTTCCCAGAAGGTGTGTCTTTTCAATTGAGGTATCTTTCCAAAGTGGTGTGTCTTTTTAAAATGAAGGGTCTTTCTAAAGTATTGTGTCTTTTTCGAAGGGATGTGTGTAGCACCATTTCCATAGGAAAATGGTGCATTAACACACCACTTGATTTCTATTTAAGGAATTTAAAGTCATTGTTTTATATAACACAAAAGAGTCTTCTTTCTTCTTTCTTGTTATGTCTTTATCATAGCGTTCTTGCAATATTTGGTGTTCGGAGAGTATGGTCAGATTTGTCAAATCCTTCACAAGAATACACAGTTAGTTCGTTGTATCCTGGAACCAATTTGCCGATAACCTATTGGTGACTACTTTATCGAAGTGGTGGGGGCAAGTATTGGTTTAAAGACAACGATATTTCTCGTGAATCGAACCGATTCCCTGTATTTTTTCGAATCAACATTCAATTTTTCCAACATTAGAAATGTCGTAGAGGCTATAAAGTTTATGCATGTAGGAAGTCCCATCATTTTAAATTTGGATTAATGGGCTCTCACCCATAGTTTTAAATATCGGTCATATCCGATATATATCCGCCTGCATGTATCGAGTTTTGCCCCACCGGATACTGATATGCACCCAACTATTATATGGGCTCAAATTTATGATATTATTGTTGTCAATGTTGTATGACATAATTAAAAAGATAAAATATTAAAAAATAGAGCATGATTATTATTATTTCTATTAGTATTATAATAATAATAACATAGTGTATTATTTCTAATTTCATAAAAATTAGAAAATAATATCATCACTTATTTTTTATCATGCCGTTGACTTGTGAGTTGTTTAAATAAATGGCCCTCAAGTGCATCGCACGTGCAGGGTCCACTAATATATATATATATATATATATATATATATATATATATATATATATAGAGAGAGAGAGAGAGAGAGAGAGAGAGAGAGAGAGGGGTACCAAGTCAGGTTTGGGTCGGGTTTATGTGTAACCTTTACCTGACCTGTTTAAGTAACAGGTCGAGATTTTGAATTCGACTTGGCCTGACGGATCAAGTTTTGAAATCCAAACCCGACTTCTAACATGTTAGGTCTCCAAAACTTGTCAAGTAAACCCAACCCGTTTGCACCCCTAGCTGGAATAAATCCTAACCACATGTTAGGGAGACTTCATGTCCAATTCACAATCTAAGGATACTAAAATTTTATGGCCATAAAATTTTTAAAAGGTACTTTATTAACACCAACGGAATCTTGGAGGCCATCTCCGCCATAAATCATTGATTGATTTGAATCAAAAGATAGAGTGTTTTGGCCTCAATCATCTACACGAGAGATTTTGAGACCATGACCAAACCTCAAATGGTCAGTGTTTATTCCATATGGCACAGATCCCTAAAAAGTGATGTTAAAATTTCGTTTGAGCATGATGTGGGTCATATAATTTTAGGGACACTTTTTCATGCGGGAAAGCCATGGTTCACTATTGGACTTTCACTGATAGTAAGTGCCTTAAATGAGAGATTGGCCTAGGTTCGGAAATGTCATTTTCTTCTAGGGCCAATGGGCCAGACAGTAGCCCGTGCACGACCTCATTTGGGTTGGGATTGGACTTAAATAACAAACTCGAGCCAAATCCAGCTAAATTTTGTCGAGGGGCCTGATTTGGGCTTACTTTTTAGGGTAAAAAATAATCATGCCTATCAAAAGTAAGACCTAAGCCCAAGTATTCAGGTCAAGCCCGATTATATATATTAAAGAAAAGCCCAAGTTGGCAAAAACTCGGTATGCCCGAAATCGACGGAGTTAAACTTTCAGTAGCCCAGCCCAACTTGAATTATATCGCAGCCAAGCCCAGCTTGATTTGATATCGGCCCAGCTTCAAGTCTAGTTTTTATAGTTGAAATAATCGGGCTTCTCAATTGTTCCAACTTATAACGCTGCGACATGACTTGCCTCTATTTGCACCCACTAAAACTCTAGATGACGACAGCCGATAACCACTGCAGTTGGGTCAGGATGCGTGTAGTAAACACCAATGCCTTCTGATGGTATGCCACATCTCAAGATCTATCGTCTAGAGGATAAGGAATTAAGGACCAAAAATGATCTATTTCATGAAAAATGGCGATGAAAAACAATCTCAATCATATGCTGCAAAGCGGTCAATCGTTTCCGGCTTGAGTAGTATAGAGTTTTGGTAGGTGCAAATAGATCCCCAAATGAGTTTTGGTGAGCATAAATCAAGCCCCCAATGGATCCTGCCTATAAGGCTCTCAATGGGTTGGGCTAGCTTGGATTTTGGCTCACACCCGGCTCGAAAAGTGGTTCCTTCTATCAAGCAAACTCGGCCCAATATTCGGATCGAGCTAAACATTTTACAACTCAGATAACTTCGGGCCGGGCTTGGGTTGAGTGTTCCAACACCCGGCCCGTATATAAAAAAAAATCCTTTTAATTAAATATAATTTACTTAAATGTCCTGAGACTAATCGTTGTCTGTTATAATCATTATTTGTTATAATCATTGTGCAACTGTTGTCCGTTATAATCATTGTGCAACAAAGTAGAATGAAATATTTGAATAAAATTATATACCTGAGTCTCTATAATGTTAATATAATTATTTAATTAAATATTTAACACTTTTCAAACTTTTGTTAGAAAAAAAAAAAGCTTAAACTCAACCAAATTTTATTAGAAAAAAAAAATTTTAAAAAGCACGAAAAAATGCTCAAGCCTGGTGAGGGCCGGGCTTGGACTGAGTACATCACAGCCCTAGATAGGGCCGAGTAGAAAATTTTGAGAACCCGACTCAGATAGATTAAGGTCGGGTTGAACTCCAGCCTGACCCTAATATGACCTATTGAGAGCCCTACCTGCCTATATAGTGTGTTATGTTTGATACACATATATGAAGGTCCTAATAGGAACTCGAGGTTAAAAGCCTAATATGGCCCATTGAGAGCCCTACCTGCCTATATAGTGTGTTATGTTTTTGGTACACATATATGAAGGTCCTAATACGAACTCGAGGTTAAAAACGACCATACATCATACGGAGAGGCTCTTGATAAGATTGAGGATCTAAACATCTCATATGGAGGGAAAAAATCTCAAGCTCTACCTAGATGTGCTCCAATTTAAAAGAGGGAACCCCTATTCACCCCATAGTCACCAAGTGAGGGATCGACAATAGTTCAACAAGGTTAAAATTCATAAAAATCTGTCAAAATCGGCAAGTTGGAGAGATATTTAGATGAACAATCGGAGAAAAAAATAAAAGATTTCAAATTATAATTTTTTTTTTCTTTTTTTTAAATCACAATTTTTTTGAAAAATTCGGGAATAATTTGTGAATTCATGGTTTTTTTGTGGATACACAAATTTTTGAAAAATTCATGAATAATTCGAGATTAATTTGCATAGCCTTAAATTAAAGAATTAGTCGCGATTTATTTTTTTTTAAATGACAATTCTTGTGACTATGTTCACGCCCAGCTGTTTACTGAAAGTGCCTAGTTAATGGTGTCCGACCATATGGTGGGCGCTAGTGTGCTTTCATTAAGTGAGAATTTTAGTAAATAGTTAGGCGCGAGTAGAGCTTCCCTTTAAAAAAAGTTAGTGGGTTTTGCAACCAAAGATTCTTGGGATGCCAATGATGATTTCACTGTTCACACCATTAACCGCCTTGAACGAGATGATAGAGGCCATTTTTTCGTCTCAATCTTTCACATATTAAATCTTGAGTTCTTTCACAATTTTTTAAATTTTGTTAAAATAATAAATAGATAGATCATATATGAAAAAATATCAACCTCCTTTTCTTGTACATGTGCCAAATCATTTGAATCCTGTGTACATGTTGTCCTAAAGTCATTTGAATCCGAGAGTCCAATCTACGGTTTAGTTCATCAACCGTATATCCTCCATCAACCACAATGCCGATAAAGAAATCATAGGCGGAGCATAAACTTAAAATTGTTGAAAATAATGGTGAAAAAGTGGCAAAATAAAAAAGAAAAACAAAGATGAAAACTTAAGAGCAAGCACATAAATCGAGGCACGTATAATATACTTCCTTTAAGTCTATACTTGTCCCTTACATTGTCAGTAATATATTTTCGAGAGTCCAATCTATCGATGTTGTACACGTACTGTTCTTGATATAGGTGGGTGAGGTCTCTCCACGTTCTTATCATGGATGGTTCGATAGAAAGGAACCACTTTAAGGCAGGGCCTGTGAGACGTTTTTGGAACACTTTGATGATAAGTCATTTATAGCCGCCATACTGGCATATGTCTCCACAGTATGATTTTAGGTGGGCAATAGGGTTGCCGGTATCATTGTATTTATCAAATGACGACACTTTGAATTTGAGCGGCAATGGTACCTCGACAAACAGGCATAAATCGGAGAAATCTCTAGCATGAATTTCGGCTCCCCCCAACTTTATCAACTGTTTTTGGATATTGTCAATTTGTTCTTTCAATAGTTTTGATTCCCTAGACTGTAGAACTAGGGATGCTCTCCCACTATGCTGCCCCTATTCATTCCCGAGTGCCTGCTGGTTAATTAAGATGAGATGTGGGGGATTGTAACTGACAAATGCCCCTACATAGGCCCCACTATTTCATGCTTCATCCTCTTCATATTAATGGCTCACATTAATAAGTAGAGGAGGGATGAGGTTATTGGGCGAATTCTGGATGGGTGCCTGGTGAAGTTATTGTACTTGATGAAGATTTTGATGGCTGGTTTGTGGAGTGAGAGGATGAGTAAATAGCAGGTTTTGAGTGGGTGCCTAGTGAGACCGTTGGGGTTGGTAAAGATTTTGATGACTTGGTTGGAGGGTACGAGGATGTGTGATTTGGGGATTTTGGACGGTTTGAGATGGGCTCACGTGTTGGGTTGGGTATGAAGGATATGGATGAGTAGGATTCATGTCGAATTGGTGGGTTGGATAAGACAAGTTTGCTATTTGAGAGGGAACATAGTATATTTGTTGGGTGTGAGTGTATGTAAGAAATTGGGAGAACGATGGCTGATTTGAGAATGTGACCTTTGGATTTGGGCCAAAATGGACTTGGGTTTGAATCTAGGGCCTTTGAGGCCCACTTGGGTGGATCCCTGGTTGATGATGGGAACCTCGAGTGGTTGATTTGGGTTGGTATTTTGGGTGAGCGAGGTATGAAGACTTTGGAGGGTTTGTTGTGGATTTGATGGTGCTTTGGATGGATGGGAAGGCTTTGGGAAACCCTCCATGCAATGTATAATCTTACCATATCTTCCATCATGGCCCTAGGATTGGATATGGGAGTGGATGTGAATGATTCATTTGATGAGGGCGATGTGTGGGATGGAGGTAATGCTTGGGTGGATATGTGGTGGAAAAAGTGGAAAGATAGCCGGGTGGAAAGTTGAGTGTATGTTGAGTTGATGTGGGAAAATAGGGTGTATCTCGAGTGGAGGTGGTGGGAAAAATGAGTGCTCCAAATGGATCCGTGACATTAAATCGGGATTGGATGGAGGGATCAGAGATGAGAATCTCCTCTATGTGGGAATGTGGTGGGGATGAATCTGAGTCGGCATAAGCTGGATCGATCGCCCAATACATGGTTTGGTGGCAGGTGGGGTATGGATTTCTCGAGTATGGCCCAAAAAACTTTCTTCTTTCTTCCCCTACGGGATGACGGGTATAGTGATGTCGTTGTTACGACACCTCTTACAATCTTTTTGGGTTTTTTGATATATATATTTTTTATTTTTGATGATGATTGATTTTTTTTATTTTTTTTTACAAAAATGATTCTCTCTCCCCTCTTTTTTTTGAATCCTTTAATCAACAATAATTTTTATTTTTTTTTTAACTTCTTTCTCTTTCTTTTTCCTTGGTTCTTTCTAAAACCCCCTTCTTGGATGGCTTTAACACCACCAAAGTTTCTGTCATGACCCAGAATCCTAGCCGATCTCAAGCCTAGAATCCCGTGTCATGACCCCACACGCTTGTTAAGGCGATAAGCGGACATATATATCTTACTAGATCTTACATAAAATTAGGCTCCCAAAAATCATGAATCAAATTTTCTTCTCATATCAAAATTTCCTTCATTAAACTTACATTGAAATTTGAGTCCATTATACTAAATGATCATAAATAAAAGTACGATTAACTATAAGAAAATATTTTCAAATATTTAATATATACCTGATGTCGGCTAACTGGTCCTCCACGTCATCACTCTTATAAACCGCATAGTCTACCAGCGCATCAAGTCCACCGGGCAATGTAGTCCATATCTTTACATGCAACAGTTAGTTTTTGAGAAGGAGGTGAGTTTACTCAGTCACGTAAACTCAGTGGGTTACACAACTGATCCACCACAATTTACCTAGGTGATCGTGGGTGTAACTTCGTGAGTGGAAGTGAATCCATTACAATTATATATAACCAACATAATGAAAGATCTCATAAATATTTTATATCAAATAAACTGAAAGAATGTAACAGATTTCAATGCATATGATGCTTCTAATGTTTATCACTTTTTTACTTGTCTTGTCAGCTTAACTAATGTGGCATATTGAAAGTCTTATTATTAGTCCATACATTTACACAACGTACTTTGTATCTTACTTATTTTACATAAACGACCTATGTCAGGGCCGCTGCTCGAGCTTATCACGCAAGGTCTGTGTAGATAATCACCTAACCTCCATATCATAGCATAAATCACCATCCAGCCAGATGAGATTGCATGCATAGTAACGACAATGTGCCCTTAGTTCGAGACAAAACTATCATATTGTCCTTAAGACCCGTCTTGACTACAGATGTTAGACCCTTACAGTGGCTCGTAATGTATGACACATGTGGAAACTTAATTCATATTCAGCTGACCTTCACAGCGTGTCTTAACATATCATAACATTATTCGATTCTGGGCTTAGGTCCCCACCCTGATTTTATATTTGCGTGGGATTAAATCCCCACTTTCTTAACATCTCATAGCTTAACATATTTATAATCTATCTTTTCTTAAACTTAATTAGAATGGGCAACGGTGTGATAGGCTTTACAAACTATACTTTCAAAGAGACGGGTTCCGTAGTAACCTAGATGTACTTCGTGTGACATCTCGTACTACCATACAGGAGTTACATTCGTATATGGACGCCTACATTCCAAGTTTCGTATGACCGTGAAAGAGACCCCACTGTGACGACAGCTTGAAATTCATGTGTCATAAATATTCTTTTTTAACCTACCATATATATACCCTAATGTATCATCTATGATGAATGTCATACAATATAAATGAAGCATAAAATAAGAAAGCAACCAACCACAAGGAAGCTAGTATTTCAAACGATGATCCAACCAACCAAATCAATCATAAGGAGTGGTTAGTGAACTGATCCCAAGTCAATCACAAGTTATAGCATAACTCAAAGTTTGACTCGTGACGTTAGATGGAGACCTAAGGTCTTAACCAAGCAAGAAAGTGATTTAGAGTTTCCTAGGTACACTCAACTTTTCGCTAAAGGGGAAAGAGAAATACAAAGAGGTCACGTGTAATTCGATACATGACCCTATGACGTGTGTTACAACATGATAGACTATTCTCATGAGATCAACTTGATGAAAACAGACTAGTCTTCACGTGATTCTGATGAGATTTAGTCTCGGTATGATTGAATTACTTATAGACCATCGAATATTTGATACACGTATTTTAGGTAAGCGTGATTAAGTTTAGAACGATCATATCCTATCGATATCATCAATGTAATGTTTGGGTCTCCCATGATTTCCACTATGAGTTTGATCATTTACACCATTAACTGAGTGGCCAAGGGTTTTAGGTCAAGATTATATCACTATATGATCATCAAGTGGCGTACACTATCTTGGCATGATTTTAAGATCTTTCTAGAAGATTCTCCTAATCTTAAAATGTGGGTTGGGCCTACCCTAGAAGTTAGACCCGAGTTTCTCATAAAAAGTAAGTGGCTCTTCTAGGGTAAATGAGCCTCTTTGAGTTTATAGACTAGACGGGACACCATGAGAAGGCCCATGTCCATTATAATAGTCGAGCATCTTGAATCAGGTCAAGGTCATGTTATAACACGATTATTGAAGTATTTAAATTCTCACGATGTAAGTAAAATATACACCTAATCAGTTATTCTAAGTTTAGAGGACGAGTCAATGTGACCCATGACCTTGAGTGCATCCTATAATATAGTATGACTAACTCCCATATATTTCATGGTTTTTCCTGATTTTTAAGTGTTAAGAATAAATTAAATAAAAATATGGCGTGCAATATAAACTATCAGATGCAACGTAGATCATAGATTAAAGAGGGTTCACGTCTTGATCTAAGGCCAGTTTGGTCATTCAAAACATACACTAGATGGTCAAATGTAATCCCTAGTGCAAGTGCGCAAAAATTAAGGACAACAGTCCATTAACCAAAATGTAGCTGCTAAGTATTGGAAAACTTGGTGCCCGATTTTTAAAGTCCCAAGGGTCTGTTTTTTCGGCACACTTGTGTACCATTTGGAAGGGTATAGTACCTTCTAGTTCTCAACTGATGGGTTCAACCATAGAGTCAACCCTTTGACCATAACCGTCTTGTGAATCTACACAAAATCTAAGAATGAAAAATTACAGTTTTCATATGATCATCACAAAAGTGTAAAAGCATAGATTTGGATGAATAGAAGGGCACCCACATGTTAAGAGCTTTTGAATAGTAGGATTGAGATGGATCTCGATTTATTTTTACAACCTCGTTTGTATTTGACCATGCTCGAATTCGGTCGACCACTATAGTTCTCGCCAATAAATAAAGACTGAGTAGTGTTAACCCCTATGAATAATAATTTTTAATGGTTGTAGTCTAAAATTTTAAATGATAAAATTTAAAAGAGAGATAGACAATTATATCTATCAAAATTTACCTTGTGCTATGAGAACATGCACGTTTGGTGTGTCAAAAACAAGAGGGTTATTATTGTCTTGCACCATCTACATTTCTGTCGTCTTTCTCTTATTTTTCTTGTATCGAATAAAGCGAGTGGAATTGAGACCGGTGGCTAATGATGGCAAAATATTAGATTTCCAGATTGCGATATCGAAAACATTATACTAATGTCGATGATAGAATCCACTATATAGTTAAAAAGATCGACGGCTCTTGATCGAATTGCCTGAAGAACGATATCAAACGTGTCTCTAGAGAGAGAAGATGACTCTTTTTAACATCTCGGAAGTTGACAAGAATCCTGCCTTGTAGTAATGGAAGAAAAGTTGTAATGTAGGATATAATAAGAGGAAAAAGTGGGCTGCAATTCTGGTAGAACCCGTAGTATAAAATCAGAAGAACTCCGCAATAGAACACCACGGTTTTACAGAAAATTTGAGTGTTGAACTAGAAGATTGAATACGAAACAAACTGCAAAGTAAATCTTAAAGAAGACTTGGATTTTGATATTATAGGAAGCATTAATAAGAAAAAGATAAAAACCTGACAATTGAAGAAGAAGAAAAGCATTCCTAAACAAAAGAAGAAACGGTGCTATTAGAGAGAGAGAGAGAGTTTGTGGGTTCAAGAGGTATATATGTGGGCGTCTCTTAATTAGGCAAGTCAACGATTCTTTTTTTTTTTTGGAGGAAAGAGTCCATGGGACTCTTAAGTGGTTTCCTACAAGGTGCTTCGTTGGCACACAATAAGAGTCTGCCTATATTACGTACGTATTCCTATGTATATGGACAGAAATAGAAATAGAAAGTTGTAATGGCCTACTCTAGCTATCAAAAATTTCATATACCAGTTTTGCACCCGACTTCAATTGAACGCAAATTTAGACTATTTCTAAAGGACCTAAATAGGGCTTTGGGTTCGAGTTGTTCAGTCAGACTCGGGTATTGGGTCGTGCACAACAAGTACATGTACACATAGGTGTTCAAGTTCAGATTTAGTGTGCTGATGTTTGTACACCAGAATTCAATGAGTGTGCCACATGATGCATCCTAATAGATCCTAGGTAGTTGGGTCTTTCCATTCAAAGGGAGAAGGTGGCTAGAGAGAGAAAGAGAGTTTGAAATGGCAAGGAGATCTTGTCACAAATTAGAATCCTAAAAGGAGTCTACTTACTAAGTAGAGAGAGAGAAAGAGATAGGAAGGGAAATCGGTGCTAGCAATACCAAAATCTAAATTTAAAATTTCTTTCTCTTTTCTTACGAGAAAGTTAAGGTTGTGGAGCACCTATATTGAACTCAGTGCTCCACCCCATCTACTACCGTACAATTGGGTTATCGAAACTCGGGTCATAACAGTTTCCTATGGTGAGACCCAGATGCCCTCCTTAAGAATCAAAGAAAAAAAATTTCATGATCTTTAAGGGCACGAATTTCTACGCAATAACCCAATTTATCAAAAAGAGCCAATAAGAGGGTGGCCTCTCTTGACCGGTGAGATCGTTTGGATATCTAGGATGTAAGAAGTATTGGGAATCTCAAAACCAAAGTGCAGAGACTTTTCTTTAACCTTTTCGAGTCCCTCCTTTCTGTGCCTAAAGAGATACAAGGCCGATTTGATTCTATTAAAGCGCTCCCCAAGGTTTTAGGTTTAGTAACAAGTTCGCTCACCCACCCGATATACCTGCGGCGCGAGCGCCTTCTTAGATGCTCGATGCGGTGGTTCTTTTCGAGATCATCACCACTAGGGCTACTGCTCTACTTGAAACCGGGTCCGGTGTATCATTGCTTAATTTTCCCACCCCTTTTGAAAAAGCTATCACCGAGAAACGACTTTATTATCTCCCGTCTTAATTCATTTTAGCATTCAATTTTTAAGGGAAGTTCGCTTAAGTCCACAAATGGGGCTTTCGCCACCATTCTCAATCCGGGCTGTGAGAGTCCCGTACCGTCACTACAGGTCAGTGTTCAAAGATAAAATATGACAAGTGGTAAGAAAATGACGGGGTCAGTCAAGCGACTAGGCAGAATCATAAAGTATCGAAATGTAAATGACGAAAAATTTAAATTTAATTATCAAGTAAGTTCGCCAAATGGCTTAGGCGGTAAATGACAGAAATTTAAATCTAAATTATCAAGTAAGCTCACCAAACGACTTAGGTAGTAAATGACAAGAATTATAGGGGTAAGTAAAAAAATGCAGAATCATAGGGGTAAGTAGCAAGTAAACGTAAAAGGGTGCCAGTTAAATGGCTAGGCCAAAAGAGACAAAAATGGGTAAAAAGTGACAAAACACATGCAATGAGGCCAACACTATAAGTAGAAGCTCTAAATAATATCCCCAGCGGAGTCGCCATCTGTGCAACCATGAACTTTGCTGGTTCGTCGTGATAATGCGCTCACTAAAAAAAATGGAGTCACCACCAGGAGCTTTTGGTGTCCCTGTATACTCAAAATCAATATTGTGTGTACCGAAGTGCTAGATTTGACTTCGAATCACCGGTGTACGCCAAAGCCTCTAGGTAGGGACTTCGGTTACCAATCGAGAAGGTGCTAGGAACTCGATTAGCCCGCTCGTAAGCGGTCTCTATTATGGCCAAGTATAAAATAAAGAAAAAAAGCAAACAACACTTTCCCTTACTCGAAGACCCTTAGATCCTATCGAACTCTCCCCAATCATGGAAATTTCGATAGTTTAACGGCTCAAGTCCTCGGATGGGGAAAAGCAAAAGAAAAGGTAGAGGAAAAAGAGGGGAGAGCCGGAGCTCTCAGACCCTTGTAGCATCGTCGCCAAATCTTTGCGTGGATACTAACTCCGATGATCTTCCAATAACACCATGGGTTAGAGACAAGGACTTAACTTCTAAGGCTTGGAAGAGGAATGGTATGGAGGATGAGCTAAGATTTTCTAACTAGCTAAGGCTTGGGAATTGTATCGAGGGAAATATGGAGGTATGGGATGAACTTGGGTTTCAAGACCTAGAAGGTTTAAGCTTTGAGGCGGGGGAGACTTTTCTAGAGTTTTCTCAAATTTTTTTTGGGGAGTCTCTCTAGTGAAGGGTGGGGGCCTCCATTTATAGAGTTGGGAGAGATTAAGGGAGGTTCTTAAGCTCTAATGGAGATTAAAAATTAGTTAATATTTGATCTAAGGTTTTTGAGGATTTCTAAGACTTGCAAAAGGCGAAAATGAGTTTTAATGGTGGATGATGGGAGTAGCCACTTAAATGGCATAAAAGTGATTCTAAAGGCTTATAGGGGTATAAGGGTCCTAAAGAAACACTCCCCAAAGTACGGGATAGTCCACAAGTCAAATCCCAAAATCAAAATTTGCCTTTAGGGAAGAAAGAGATCTCGGGCATTAGTTGAAAATCTTGAACCATATCAGAAATTCTAACCACGATTGGTTGAAATAGCCACTTCCGACAATTGAGATTCAAATCATGTCACTGTTTACCCAAATCATGGCATTGTTCACTCAAATCCTAGCACTATTCACCAATCATCGCATTGTTCAGCAATCGTGACATTGTTCACCAATCGTAGCACTAGGTTTGTCGACTTTCCGCAGATCGGGGGTGTTTCTCTAAGATTTTTCTAAGCTTCCTAAGGGTACATAGGATTCTAATGGGTTCTAAAGGTCCGACATGGGTTCTAGGGGTCCAGTATGGATTCTAAGTGTTCGGAAAGTGCTTTCGGAAGCTCAAAAGTACGTCGTTCTCGAAGTATATGTTGATCGAGTCTTGGGCTAATTTTAGATGTCTAAAATAGTCAACACCTTCTTTTTGCCTCTATCCTTTTGCAACCAATATTTCCTTAAATTTCTTTATAGCTTCATCCGTTCTAAGTTTTCGTTTAAATATCCATCTACACCCTATTAGTTTAGATCCTTCGAGTAAGTCTACTAATTTTCATATTTTATATCCCATTATGGAATTCATTTCATCATTGATAGCTTCCTTCCAAAGAGCATTATCCCTAGGCATCGTCAAAAGTTATAGGATCATATTCTATATTTAGATATAAGTTTTTCTTAGTACTTTTCTTCCTATTCCCTTCAATAAGATAGATATAATAGTCTTTTGAAATCTGTAAGCCTTATTATTTTGTCTATAATCAATAAATACACACTCAATAGTCTGAAGACCAGTCTTAGGTCTCTTAGGGTTTACTAATCTAACAAGTGCCCTACACCCCCACACTTTAAAATAGATTAGACTAGGTTGTCTATTCTTCCAAAGTTCATAAGGTGTAGTTAAAGCTTACTTATATAGAATTCTATTCAAAATATGAGTACCGGTTAACTCTTTACCCAAAATTTTTTAATTAAATTAGCGTTGACCAACATTGCATTAATCATTTCTACTAATGTCCTATTTTTTCTTTCAACAACTTCATTTTGTTGTGGCGTGTAAGGGGTCGTCACCTCATGACGAATTTCATGAAATTAATAGAATTCGGAGAATTCATTTGATATATATTCTCCACCCCTATCAGATCTAATGATTTTTATTCTTTTATTTAATTATTTTCTACTAAAGTTTTATATATCTTAAATTTTTTAAAAGCCTCATTTTTAGTATTTAATAAATATATATGAGCATATCTTAAAAAATCGTCTATAAAAGTAATAAAATATCATTTCCTTCCTTTAGTAGGAACATTATTTAAATCTCAAATATCACTGTGTATTAGATCTAATAAACACGAATTTCTCATAGCGCTAGTCTACTGAACACGACTTTCTCATAACACTAGGAAAGGGCTTCCTAGTAATCTTGGTCTTAGCAAATACACTACAAGCACCACTATCAAAAAATTCAAGTCTAGGAATTAGATCTAAGTTAGTCATATATTTAATAGATCTACAATTAACATGTTCTAATCTATCATGCCTTAATTTAAAGAAAGACCGAGTAAGAAGGAAAGATTTTATTGATTTGATCAATTACATTAAATTTGAGCATGCCTCTCATGACATATATCTTTTTCTAACAAATTCATCATTCTTGGATAAGATACATATATTCGATTCAAATACAAGTTTGAAACCATGCTTGATTTGTAAACCACCCGTTATAAGATTCTTACGAATTTCGGGTACATGAAGCACATTAATAAGCGATACGACTTATCCGGATGTGAAATTCAATTTCGTTTTTCCACGACCTATGATCTCTGTCGTAAATGAGTTTCCCATTAAGAGATCTTGATCATCGTCAGCTTTTTCATACGTAACAAACATATCACAATTATTGCATACATGTTTTATGACACCCATGTCGATCCACCATTCATTGATGTCATCACTTATATTGACTTTCGAGAGAACGGTTACAAAGTTATTCTTTTCTTCCACTACATTCGGTTGATTCTTCAAGCGAATGTAGTGGAAGAGAATATCCTCCACTACAATCTCGTTTGAAATGTCCGGGTTTCTCACATTAGTAGCATCCACCATTCTTCGTTACCATAGTCTTGGCGAATTTCTTATTCTCCTTGGAGTGAGAATATCCTCTCTTCCTCTTCATTGACGATCCACTAACAACTTTAGACTCAACCAAGTATACTTATAATGTTATATCAACGCGATTTTCGATTTTACCCCTAACTCGGAATTCCTTCTCAATATGTAAATAAAGGAGAAGATCTTCCACAAAAATCTTTTTATTATTACGCTTAAAGATTTTTCAGTAATATTTTCAAGATGGATGCAACTTGGAGATTATCGCACCAACCAAAAAATCCTCATAAAAAAGAGAACCATTAGCAATCATATAGTTAATAATAACTTGAAAATCATGCACTTGGCTAAGAATAGGTTTATCATCGACCATCTTAAAATTAAAAATTTGACTGATAATGTAAAAATTATATCATGCATATTTAGTTTTGTATTTCTTTTCAAGTGCGTCTCAGAATTCTTGCATCTTTAGTTTAGTCGTCTTCTTTCCATTTCTTCTTTTTACGACCTTCATTAAAAGTTGATGATTCGGTAACAGTCGAAGATGGATTAATGAGAACGTATACAACTTTTAATGCGGTCAAAAGAAAATATAATTTTTGTTGCCACCTTTTACAGTTTGAACTATCGAAACTGTCCAACTTATGGATGTTGTTGTGCAACGTGGGATTAGTCGAAGTTGTGATCTAGGCCATTAAATTGGTTTAAAATTATTGGGAAATTTGATACAAATTGCAGGAAGAGATACACAAATCCGGTTCGAGGCACGACGAATATCGTTCACTTTAAATCAATTTTTGCCCATACCACTTCAATCAAGTGGTCACCAACAGGTTACTGGCAAAATGGTTTCAGGATACAATGAACCGGTTGCGTATTCGTGTGATCAGATTTGGCGAATCTGATCGCGCTACCAGAACACCAAAATAAGGAAGAACTCTGAAACAATCTTTAAAATCGGATTAAAAGATAGAAAATGCAGTGAAGAAAAACTGCAGTTGCGAGTTCCTTATATAGAAAACAAAAGGTGCTATCGCATTGATTCACAAAAAAACATATCCGTTTAAAGTAACCGAATAGACACAACGGTTACAAAAAATGGTTTAAAAAGTTAAACCGTAATAAACCAAACTGTTAAATTGCGGTTACAATTTTCATCCAAAAATTTAATAACTAAATGTACCGCCACGTACACGTGCTCGTGCCCGTGCCGGCTCGGCGTGCGTGTGTGTGTGACTGACAAAGTACATGACGGTGGAAACCACAAAATTCAGTGCCCCCTAGGTGAAGGCTACAATTAAACCAAAACTTAAATACATAACACAAATCACAAAAACAATTTTACACGATGTGGGACTATCAATCCACAAAACAAAAAACAAAAAAAATTATTTTAAAATATCCAACATCTATCATATATCAATTATTAGCTACAGTTGAGTCTCTCAACATATTGAACTATTCGCCTTGGAATATAACTACATATATTTGATTAAGTTTTATGGATTACAATTTCATACTCATAGAAGATAGAACTATAAAACTCTTTATAAATGCCACAAAATCACTAAAATTTCTTTTTATCGAATGGAAAAGAAAATAGGATGATTATAATATAAAACATTCGTTAATTGATAGGTGAGACCTTAAGGTGGGTTGAAAACATTGATATGCCGAAAAAAATTTTGAGGGATCAATTTATAACAAAATAGAAGTCTTTATTGTATACTCTTATCTTACTCAAAGTTAAACATAAGATATGATGAAAGCGAAATATGTGAGTAAAACATTTTTAAAATATCACAATATGGTATAAGACTCAAAGAACAAAGGACACAATCTATCAAAATGACCTCATAGTTTACCTAACATTTTTTGATTTTGTCTTCTTTTGATACATTTAAGGTGAACTCCAATGTTACAAAATAAATTAAGGCCCTAACCACTTGAGCTCACTATCTACGTCTGAAAAGGAGACTGAGTTGAAAGGTTTTTTTGGTTAAATGTTTTTAGTCTGTGACTAAGAGTTGAAAGTTGAATTTGTGCATTTGTGTGAGTACATCAAGTCAGAAGAATTTTCAAAAGAAAAAAAAAACTTCAATTAGATATACAAACGAAAGCAATTTAGAATGAGAAATCAAGAAAATAAAGTTAAACTAAAAATTTCAAAAGAGATTGCTACATATTTTAAGGAATTATTGAAAAAGATAAGCCGAGAGCACCTCAAGCGAAGAAACTTTAGACTAGACTTGGGCATTGAATATAGTTTTCATCTTTTACTTTCATAAATATTGCATCATTAGTTATTAGATATTTGTTGTTGCCTGAGACTATGCATCTAGATCAGCTGGACAACATGTTCCACCCATTTGGAAGATCAGGTGTCACAAGAACTTCGATATGATCGATCACACACCACCCAAAAAAATTTGGTATGATCATATTCATATTCTCCTTAATAAATGTGGTCAAAGGTGCTAAAAACAATGCACTAGGTTGGTTGGGTGTCATCTCATATTTGACCCATCAAATAGTAGCCACAAAAGTTTAAAAAAAATAAAAATAATAAAAAATCAAATCAAATGCCCCATGCCACATGACATGTGATCTAGCGTCCGAGTGCAGCGCTCCAAGATCCGGACGCATCTTCCCATTTCTCTATTTGTCTTAATGAATCTTAGTAGTTGTAAAGTATTAGAGACAATAAGGATTAATGATTTTTTTCCAATCTAGAATGACTGATCTTCCACTTTTCAAAGGTATCAAACCCATAGTCATTTTTCATAATATTTATTTCAGATAAGTTAATATGTAAATCAAGTGGGAGAAGGTTAGACCACCATCCTATCTCCCTCAACGTACTATTTTTTGTCAAGAGGCACACTGATAGAAAATCAATTTTCATGAGCATCAAAGATCATTTAAGAAAAAACAGGAAGATTCGAGGATTAATAGCTTAGAAATTAGTATTAAACAATTAATTTGCTTGAGCTTTTGATCATGTTTATTCCGCTGAACGGAGGTTATGTTGGATATTGTAAAGAGTTTTTAAACTCTTACTTTTAAAAAGGTTTTTTTTGTTTTTACTTTTAAAATGGGGTTTTGTCCCACATCGTGTAAACCCATGAAATGGGTTTGAGTTACATATTACCTTGGCTCAAGGCTTGTAGCTTTCACCCAGAGGGCACCGAATTTTGTACCTTCCACCGTCATCCACCCCATCTGTCACACACACGCGCGCACGCCGAGTAGGGCCGAACACGAGCACGCGGCATGGCGGTGCAATTAGAAATTAATTTTTTGGACAAAAGTGTAATCGTATTTTAACCGATTGTTTAAATTTTTAAACCGTTCTTTTGTAAACGTTGTGTCTAAACGGATCATTTGTAACCGTTGTGTCCGTTTGGTTACTACAACCGTTGTGTCTAATCGGTGCGGTTACGCCCCTTATTTTCTATAAAAGGAACCCGCGACCACTTTTTTTTATATTGCATTTTTATCTTTCCTTTTATCCCGTTTTCAAGATTTTTGTCTTTTAGAGTTCCACCCATTTTTTGGTGTTCTGGTTGGGTGATCAGACTCACCAAATCCGATCACATGAATATGTTGTCGGTTCGTTGTATCCTGGAACCGATTTGCCAATAACCTATTGATGACCACTTAATCATAGTGGTAGGGGCAAATCTCAATTTAAAATTATTAGAAAAATTGGTAAAGTAAAAGCAAAAAAATCTTTTTAAAAGTAAGAGTTTAAAAACTCTTTAAAATATCTAACAATCCCTCACTATTTTAAAGATTTAAGATTTAAAACTTTTAAAAGACTTTTAAAATATCAAGCACGTTACATATGCATAATAACTGATAAATATCATATTTACACCCACCAACTAGTTAACGACTTGGGTATGCTCCCCAAGGTCGGTGAGTTCGAGTACATACTCCTCTTCAGCAATAACAAGATGCCTCATAAGATGTATCTCTTGTGACATACTCGTGGCATGGTGGGAGCGAGGGCATCCTTTAAGGATTAGTCCAAGCGTAAGCTTGGGATAACCTAAGTTATCGAGGAAAAAAGCTAAAAATAAATAAACATCATATTTATAAGCACTAATATTAATATAGTTTAAGTTATAAATCAAAGTTTTTCATCTAAACCAAATATATATTTGATGACTTTGTTAATCAACCAAAATTTTTTAGGAATTGCCCGTTTTCCTAGCAACTAGAATTCTTAAACCACTTACTGCTAGGAAACTAGCAAACAAAACCTAAGTCATTATTTCACTCCACCATATCTAAATGAGTACCTTTAATTTCACCCACCAAATCTTTGAGTTCACCCATGCTGAAACCTATTGACTGATTTGAATTCGACGATGCATATCGTTTTTTATTCAAATCTTTCACATAATGGATCTTGAGATTATGGGTGTGCTATCAAACGATAAGTTTTTTATTTCATGTAATACACATTCCGAAAAGTGATCTTATTTGAGCGTGGTGGAACATGTGATGTTAAGGTCACTTTTTTGGAATGAATACCATATGAAATAAAAAAAAACGACAGTAGATGATAAGAGCATGATCTCAAGATGCATCGTGTGAAAGATTGGGATGAAAAATGATGTGCATCGTCGGATTCAAAGCCGTCAAAGGGTTTCAACGTGGGTGAACTCAAAGATTCAATGGGTGGATATAAAGGCACTCTATCTAAACTAGCTGCTCATCAAAAATCATGATTTTTTGGCTAAAGCATGTGCCAACAAACAACTACTATTTTATTTATATTTATCATAAATGCACATTCCATATGAAACAGTCAAAATTGCCTTAAACCTCTTTTAAAGTTATGAAATAACAAAAATGTCCATATTTTTTAAAAAGTAGGCAAAAAGTAGAAATACTAAAACCACTCTCAATCTGATTTCAAATTCCAAAGTAGTCTTCGACTCAACATAAAATGGATCCCGACAGACCATTTAGTCTACTATAAGCTCAGCGATCTATAATAGACTGCAAGGGTACATAATAGACTTTTGCAGTTTATAATAGATGAATACGGTCTATCATTGAATATTCCAATCAAGATTTGGTCATTTGTAGAAGATTTACTTCCACGCTGTGTTTTCAAATTTATGAACATGTAAGTAAGCTTTTTTGATAAAAAAAACTTCGTTCACAAATCAAAATAAGTAACTTGCCTTTCTACTTGTTCATGTACCAATGATTTTACAGTTTTGAAGATCTACATAGGGATCAACTGCTCTTACGGTTAAAACCCTTTCTACGCATCTTCAAAATTTATTTTATTCCCATCCTTCCAAAACATCCACTCGAAGAGCTCCGACCATATATTGTCACCTTCCTTCTTGAGAAACAAGAATCTTCACTTATTAATAAATAACTTTAATTTGCACAGTTTGACAAAACCTTGGGTACCAACTTTGCACTCTATTCCCTTCCGATTCCTTAGATTGTACAAAAGATTTCATTACGGTTCAATAGATTCTACATATCATGGATAGTCTATATGCAAGATTCATCTCAAGTCGGAAATACAAAATTGATTTTAAACCAGAAATCGAATTCTAAGATAAAACTCATATACTAATGTTTTGACCGATTAAACGTCAATCATGTCTCTTATACCAATTGATGAAATCTATATGGATCTATCGATCCGACCATTCATAATAAGTCCTAAGATTTAGGCGCATGATCAATCAAAAACAATAAATCAATAATCCATATATTAAATATATATGAGTACCTTGAGTGTGAGTCATTAATGGTTGGTTATCGATCTTCAACGATCTTCTCGCTTTCAATATCTCTTAACACAATAAGAATGCTTTTGCTGATAAGGAGGATTGAATTGTGTCAAGCAATCATTGAGATCAGGCACCCCTTATATTTATAGCCAAAGAGTCATTCCCATTAAGGGCTTAAATTATTAATTATAATGTGATTAGAGATCACAATCATATCATAACTAAAAGACTTACTTATTAATTGTTTATTCTTTTCAAACTCATCGAATTAGTAATTACACATCTCAAGATTGATCTTATACCATTCACCAGTCAACGAATTAATCATAATAACGGCCACCAAAATAAAAACTTTTAACAAAACAATCATAAATCCATAAACGAATCATTTGCAAATGACCATTAATTCGTCAAACATTTCATGATAGATCAATGCGATCTCTATAGATCAAAGCAGACTATTATATAATGCAATAGTCTTTTATAGACCGTTAAACTCAAAGTAGATTTAATCGGTGTCCTAGGAATTATTTTAGGTTGCTTCAAAGGCTGCTTTGGAACCTGAAACCAATTTAAGAGTGATTTGAGCATTTTTTATTTTTCATCTATTTTTTGAAAAATAAAGACATTTTTGCATTTCTTAACTTTAAAAGATATCTGAGGCCATTTTGATAGTGTTACAAAAGATTTGAATTTTTTAGAAAAATACACGAGAATCATAAATTAATGAAGACTAGATATTCGTGACAAATTGTCCCACCGAATGCTAAATATCTCCTACAAAGTAGGACTTAAAACTGTTGATTGCTATGAACTCGATGATGGAGATTTTTTTTTTTCACCTTCCACACAGCTTATATCGAGATGCCCATCAAATAATTAATTTTTATTCGATGTGGCACACATACCAACAGAGTGACCTAACACATGTGGCACACATTATGCTCACTTGTCAAGTCAGGTGCACCATCAAGGTTAGCTAAGTCGGGCAAATACCAGTTTGCATTTGTCATTGACATCCATATTTTGGCCCAACCCAATGGCAGACTAAGAGAAACAATTACAAGCAAGATTTTTAAAATCCATACATATCAGATTTTTTTTTTTTTTTTTTGGAAGGAATACAGATCAGCATATTGGTAAATCAGATTCATATCAGGTTTTGCTAAACCGGCTAATATTAAAAAACTTTTTTTAAATTTTAAAAAATATATCAATAATTTAAATAGTTTAATATTTCACCAAACGGCATTTTTGATGTCATGTTCAATTTATTTTGGATGACTTAATATTTGACTTGGATGACCCAATATTTAACCCTATTACCTATAGGGGATGACTTAATATTTGACTTGGATGACCCAATATTTAACCCTGTTAACTAATAACCCGATATAATCCTATATATGACCTGAAACAAGTTGATATGACCCGATAATTGACTTTTCGACATATTAACCCAAGAATTGACTTTTTTTACCCAAGGTAATATCATCATAAAATTAGAGACCGATACACATCCGCTAGATAGGGATTTATATGTTTTGGATATATTAGATATGTATCAACCAAATTAACTGATATTAAGTTAAGGGTTTTTTGCATATACCCCCTAAGTTATTCTAAAATTGGATTCCGTCACCCCTCGAGTTATATTGATTTGCATTCCACTCCTTTGAATAGATTTTCGCATGCAAAATGGCACTTACAGTGACGAAACGTTAGTAAATACTTAATTATGTTAGCGATAGTCAATTAAGTGGGGCTATTTTTTTACAAATACCATCTTCACCCTTTTTCTCTATCTCTCAATCTTTGACGATGGGGTCATACCATCTCTCCTCTCCTCTCCAATTGTGTTCGAATAGACAAAGAAGAGGGTTTCCATTTCCGAACAAGAGAAGAGAAAGGGATTTCCATTTCCGATTAAGAGAAGAGAAAAGGGTTTTCTTTCTGGATTTTAGGGATTTTTCATGATATTTATCTATTATTTCACTAAAATTTGATTTTTTATATGCATCAATGCATACATGCTTAAATATCAATTTTACCTAATTTGTTTGCTTGAGAGTAATTTTGATAGTATTTTTGGTTTGCTTACTCCTTTTCTTGCCCTTTCTTGAATTTTACCTAAGCTAGGGTACCATTCTCACTTCAATGATTAAATTGGGAAATTTGGATTGGACTTACAATTTGTGGCTTCAATGATTAAATTAGGAATTTTGGATTGGACTTACTAATTTGTGGCTGGGATGGGGTATCGATTGCTGATTTTCCTATCTAAAGAAATTCTTCTATAGGCCATGAAGGAGGGTGAGATGTTCTCCTTATCCAAACTAACAGTATCAACTATATTAATAAAAATTTGGTATTGATAATAGCTCCGAGGCATATAGTTCACTACAATGTTTTGAAGATAATAAATACCCTTACTCCATTAGATAAACGAAGATGCAATAGAATTCCTAACGAATCTGCTTTCAGGATATAACAGAATCTAGTTTTGCTAAGAACCGTATATTTTTTTCTAAATTGTACTTTCTAGAAAAAGAACCTGCTACACAGATTTTTTGATATACAAATGAAAAGAATGAAAAAAAAAAAAGAAATATATCTTATTTCTGTTGTGTCTTTTAATTCGGATATGATCTCTATTTATAGAGAAAATTTTAAAAGATTATATCTTTTCAGATTACAATGAAAAAATTTCAGATGTATATTTTCATAAAATTATGTGTTTTTAGTAAAATGATAAATCAATTTCACTAGTTTCTTTTTAAAGAATTATATCTTTTCAGATAACAGTAAAAAGAAAAGTCGATTTCACTTGTATCTTTTTAAATTTACTGTAAAGAGATTCCAAACTTATGTCTTTTCACATTTACAATAAAGAGATAAATTTAAATATAAAAGGACACATCTTTAAAAAAATAATATTTACTCATTTGCCATTAAATTATTATTAATATATATAATAATTATTATAAACTTTATTTTAAAACAATAAAATATATATTACTACATTAATATATATAACAATTATTTACGAGTAACTTACACTTTTACATAAGTTTTCCATCCCTCCATTTATAATGACCTTAGGTGCCACAATTAACTACCTATAAAAGAAGACAAACTTGTCTTCTTCCTTTATCCTTTAAAAGAAGGGTACTTATTTTTCCTCCTTGTTAGTAAATTTGGTCCTAAGAAAGACTAGCAATATGGATTTGTTGGGTTCTTTTTGGGTTAGAGTGAGCCTTGGTGGCCAACTTTTTCGAGGAAGATCTCTTGAAGCTCCGAAAATTTAAAGATGCCATTTTTTTTAGAAATCTCTTCTAGTGTCTAAAATCTCTTGTTTAATATTTACATGCCTTGGGTCACTCGATGGGTTGTCATCTTTATCTCTAATCAGACATCTAGAGAATTTTGAAACTTTTTGTACTTGTTTGTTTATTTAACTTTTGTGAAAAATCCTTAATCACTCCTTATTTAAACTCACTCAACAATATATTTGCCCTGTCCCATCTATTTGGGATCGTATAGGGCTGAACGTGAATTTTTATACTCAGACAGTCAATCTAAGACTAACTTTCCTCCTTTCTCAATTGAACTTGAGATCGAAAATGATGGTTTAAGATCATTGACTCAATTAAAAAGTAGGAAATATTTTTCTCTATTAAAAAAATTATAACATTACAATGTAAAATAATCTTATATATGAGAAGCTTTGACTTAAATAGTTGAGATGATCGGAGCTAGGAAATACATTTGGCCCCACATGTGTATCATTTATTGTAATATTTTTCACTTTAATGAATTAGTATTAAGTACTCAGACAACTTGAATACTACTAACAGTTGTCAAATCATAATAGCAAGAATCTTTCATTTAGTGTGCCACTCTTGCAACACTTCCGTGCCTAACTGATTAGGCGGGTTAATTAATCTCCCTCCACCAACAATAGAAATGTACACATAATTTTAGCATCAAATTAGAGATAGGTCAAAGCATACTTTCACTTTTTTTTACTGTACTATGTCCTCATACATTATTTTGCAACTCCCATAACTTGACTATCCCGAAGGAGATAAATCCTAGCATAAATGCGTTGTTCATATCAAGTACCTAATATCAGCCATTCTTTAGAACATCCAAGGTTGTGTTAATGTTTGATTTTATTAAATATCATCCTCAAATGGGCTAAAATTATTTGCTTCTATGATTCTCATTCTTTTGCACTAAAACAATTTCGTATGGTGTTCTATCTTCTTCTGAAGATAGGGACATCTTTTTTCAACCTCATCCTATCATTTAAGAGTAAAATGTGTCTTTATATCTTTCATATATCTCATACGATGATAAGTATTATTTCACTTTCTTCTAAGTTTTCATTATTTGGCCTCGTGATTCATCAATATTTAATGATACTCTAAATCTTCTAAACTTGGACATCAATGTAAAACAAATTAATGCAAGTAATTATTTTCTTACAAAATTTTCACTTCTCAAACGAGAAAGAACTCAAGTAGAAAATATTTCAAGTGTTATACATATGACTTCTTTAAATAGATCAATACCAGAATAAAAGATGCAAAAAATATAACAAATGTCAACACCAGTGTAACAAAAGGCACAAATAATATATCTATAAAAATTATTATTGATTCAAAGGAATTTAAATTAAAGGTTACTGTCAAAGTCAAAGAGCTTTCCTAGAAATTAAAGGTGACTACAACACTAAAAAAATATGAAGGAAAGTAAATATTACGATTTTTCTTTAATCATATTTAATTATTATTGAATATGAATTATCTATTTAATTAATAACTAATTTACTTTTATGTCACAATTATAAATATTGAACTACCATAGTTTGATTGCAAGATTATAAATATAGACTATTATAGCCTAATCGAAAGTTTATAAATATAAGTCGTTATAGCCTAATAATATGATTGTAAATATGGGCCGCTATAACCTTATCATAAGGTTATAAATATAAGCTACTATAACTTAATCAAAGGGTTGTAAATATAGAAAGTTGTACGCTAATCACACAATTATAAATATAAGCTATATAACCTAATCACAAAATCATAAATATGAGTGTTGTTGCCGGATGATTAATAGCACGATTATAACCATAGACTAATATAACCTAATGGCAACTCATATATATATATATATATACATATAATGTAATCCTAGAAATTAAAGGTGACTACAACACTAAAAAAATATGAAGGAAAGTAAATATTACGATTTTTCTTTAATCATATTTAATTATTATTGAATATGAATTATCTATTTAATTAATAACTAATTTACTTTTATGTCACAATTATAAATATTGAACTACCATAGTTTGATTGCAAGATTATAAATATAGACTATTATAGCCTAATCGAAAGTTTATAAATATAAGTCGTTATAGCCTAATAATATGATTGTAAATATGGGCCGCTATAACCTTATCATAAGGTTATAAATATAAGCTACTATAACTTAATCAAAGGGTTGTAAATATAGAAAGTTGTACGCTAATCACACAATTATAAATATAAGCTATATAACCTAATCACAAAATCATAAATATGAGTGTTGTTGCCGGATGATTAATAGCACGATTATAACCATAGACTAATATAACCTAATGGCAACTCATATATATATATATATATATATATATACATATAATGTAATCAATAATAAGAAGATAATGATTTGACACAAACAAACGCTCTAATTAGTTATATACTATATAAGTGACCATACCTCATAATTTCTTGAATTAGACGTGAATAAAAGGTTATTATACCCTCCATTTAACCTCAATCTCACAAAAACTATTAGTCAACAACAGCTGACTAATATCAAATACTTTTTGCACGCGAATATATATTCAAAGGGGCATAATAGAAATAGATATAACCCGACCGGCAAAATTCAATTTCAGAATAAGTTAGGAAGGTAAATAAAAGAACCCCTTAAATTAACCTCTTTTATTTTAAAAATACATATGAAAAGTAATAAAAAAAATTCCAAAGGACAATTTCGATATTATGTGACACATATGGCCGATTTTTAACCCAATACAAAACCAATCTAGTACGCAACTACGCATCGCCCACTTATAACCCACACGGCAGACATATTTTATCCACCTAAAGTACCAAAATGTCATATGGAAGGTACTCATCAAAGATTTAGATTCGATACCATCTATTCAGACATTTCAAATTCATTATGAAGCCTCCCCCTCTTTTTAGGTAAACGGTTCAGAATTTCAAATCTAGTAACATATTTTTCAGGCTTAACCCACTGGTCAATATCACGTCCCAAGAATTCCATGACAGTCAACTTTTGACATTCGGTCAAGATGCCTACTTCTCACTAAGGAAATTGGCAAGATCAATACTCAATCTTTGGATATTACTAAAATACCCAAAGATAAAAAGGTGTCTGGCCAATTCTCATAGTTAAGAGTATGTACGTTGCAAAATGTCCAAGGAGACCAACCGAACCCTAAAATCCCCTCGCTCGAATTTCGACGTCCTTCGACTACCCCGAAAACAAGGTTTCTTCTCCTCCTTCCACGTGCCCCTCCCCCTCCCCCCCCCCCCCCCCAAACACCCTCCAAAAACTCAAAATAACAAAGCGCATGGGGTTCACCAGTTAACACCTAGACCATCATGTCACAGGCTTTCACAAATTCTGAGGAGCCATGGAATCTGTCATAGTCATCGACTGATATGATTGATATCGTTTAACAACCGTTAAAACCTTTACAAGCTTCTCTCACACTGAAGGATCACGATTAAAGAACCAAAATTGCGAGTTTATTTGCCTCATATTATGATTTAAAATTTGAACCCAATTGAATTTTAAACAAGATCAAACCCAGATTTGAAACTATGCACCTGCATTTTGACCCTTAAAAAAAGCCTTTAGAGATCAAAAAATTTTTAAAAAAAAAAACACAAATTGCAAGTCATTACAAGGGTGCTGAGCAATGAGCACCATCATGGTGCGCCCACAAAACCAGAGCCAGCGGAACATCATGGTGCACCCTTTTCTTCATTTTGTCATGGAAATCAGAGCCACAGTTATCAAGCATGGTCAAGTAGTCAACAGAAAAACCACCGTCAATTCAGTCATTTCAAATAAAAAAGAAAAGAAAAAGAGTAGCTTCAACAGCTGCATAATGTACATGCAATTACAAACACCTCTTAACTTGAAACAGAGACACGAAGAAGAAAGAACTCACACAGATTAAAAAACCCCAAAACCCTAAAAATTTTCATAAAAAAAAAAAAGGGAAAAATCAATTTGTAACCCTCTCATCTCATCTCAATCAAATCCCACGGTAGCAAATGGCGCCTTCACCTTAGGCGGCCTGCCACGAGGCCGCTTGGTGCCACCGCCCGAACTCGCCTTCTTCGGTGGCCGCCCACGCGGCTTGGGCGACCCAGAGGCCGCTGCAACAGCGGCCGCCGCAGCTGCAGCCATAGCCGCTGGGTCCTTCGGTTTCGGAGGACGGCCACGTGGCCTAGGCGGCGAGATTACAGTGCCAGGTGGCAGCGGGAGCTTCGGCTTAGGTGGACGGCCACGACCTCGCTTCGGAGGAGCATTAGGGTTTGGTCGCATGTAATTGTTCTTCACCAAAACGAGCTCACCGCTATCTTTCAGTCTGTTGAGATGGTGTGCGAGGAGGGTCGAATGGCCTGCGGGGAGATCTCCGTACGACGACTCGATGTACTTCGAGATCGCCGATTTGCTCGATCCGTTCTTGTCGTCCAGAGCGGAAATCGCAGCAAAAATCATCTAAAAAAACAGATATATGAGAGAGATGAGATTTGATTAGAAAGAGGGAGAAAGAAGAAATGGGTTTTGATTTTTGGGGCTTTTTTACCTCGGAGTATTGAGGGAGAGACGGTGGCTTGTCGACCTCTTCGGTAGCCATTAAAGACAGCGAGCTAAAGCTTGAGAGTTGCAGAGAAGTTAGAGAGAGAGAGGATAGAGAAGAAGAGGAACTGTTTTGAGAAGATGAGAGAAGGTTTGGGGGGGATTTAAAAAGGGGTTTTGGAATCGATAGAGTTAGAAAGAAGATGAGTTTGGGTGAGAATCGACGGCTAGGGATAACCCAACAGGTTACGATCGGAGGGTTGAGAATCAACAATGAGGGATCACACAGATTGCTGGCGTGGCTATTTGGGTGGCTTTTTCTTTTTGGTTGGTGAAATTACTGTACTCTCCCTATGGTGTACTCAAAATTATGGATTTAACCTTGAATTATTTAAAGTGACTGAAATGCCCACCTAGAATGACAATATTCTCATTTAAGTAACCGGAAAGGGCAGTGCTAGCGCATGGAGAATGGGGGGTATTGTTGGGATTGTGGGTAAGGGGTTACGTTGTTGGTAACTGGAATTTGGTTGGTTGTGAGCTGTCCTAAAGCTTGTCTTTTGAAATGGGCACTGCATTTGTTGCTCCCTGATAACTGGGTCAGCTTTTGTGCACTAAACATGCATCGTCAGAACCTAGGATTGTGTGCTGGAGCTTATCAAAGCCATACTACATGCTGTATCCATGCTAGCCGTCCACGTGGCACGCCGAAATCAGACCCAATGAAATGCCTTGGACCATTCGATTGACTGTGATGATTCATGATCTGATTGGTGCATTACAAATTTTTCCAAGGCACACCAACTAAAGAAACTACTTTTTATACCAGTTTTTCCAAGGCACACCAACTAAAGAACAAGGTTGGAATTTACAGGGCTGTGGGATTTTTTCTGTTTTTGTTTTCTTGTTTTTTAAATGGGGAAGTGTAACCATGATTTTAAAGGTCGGCCATATCTGATAAACACGGTCATATATATATATATATATATATATATATATATATATATATATGTGTGTGTGTGTGTGATCTAGTTGGTCTCCCATGTTGCACTCAAACATAGAATTGTCACATGTTATCCCTAGGAATCACTCGTTTCCTTCGGGTGTAGAAAAGAAAAGAAAAAAAAAATTCTCTACTTTTAGCCTTTCAAATTACATATCAAAATATCAACATGGTGTATTGATTTTTTTTTAACTTTGACTCAATATTCAACGGTGGAAAAAATAACTTTTTTGAATATTTTTTTATATAGCACATGATCCACTTTAGCCAAGTTTTCATTGCACCCGATACTCTCGATGGTTGTCACATGGCGCCCACCTGACAATGTCGTAAAGTCAACCCCGCAACCACGTCACCACGTCCTAGGGAACCTACTTATATATATATATATATATAGGATAAGGGGTAGCTGCCTTAGAGGTGTAGCGTTTGAATGCTACACTAGTCTCGAGATCATGTGCCACGTGGCCTATGATCCCAAAACAAACACTCATTTTGCGATCATTTTCCTCGTGACATATGATCCTACAAAAGGAATTTCATTTTTTGTCCCCTTATGGGGCAAACTTTGGCCTCCACCCCATCAACTTAGTGAATTAAACTTTTTCCAACTTTAATCACATTTTGAAAGGTGGGCATGATGTATTTTTTATTTTTTCATTTTGGAGATAGACATAATCAACCTTATGCATGTTGCCTTGTCATTCCATCTTTGAATTAGGTGTCATGTGACACTCAAATGACACTAATATAGCATTGAATGCTACATTGTTAATATAGCTCCATTGGATTCCACGTGGCACTCAATCCGAAGATTGAATGTGATGGCAACTGCAGTAAGAGTCCCACACAAAAAATTTGAGCGAAATCTTATGCTTATCCTCCGTTAAAAATGCAAACAAAGTTGAGAAAAAATCAATGCACTTGGTTAGGTGGGTATTACCCTATTTTTGACCCATGATTTGAAGGGCAAACAAGTCATAAAATTTTAAAAAAACAATTACAAATCCCATGCCTTTGGATGTATAGAGAGAGAGACGCCACAAAAAATAAGACTACTAGCGAAAGTCATAAACTGCCATTATTAACAAAAAAATTGTCACTAAGACCCTTGATGCTAATAATCTTAATAGATTTTTTGTTAATAGCGGCAGTTTTTCGTTGCAAAAAACTGTTGTTAAGAGTCTTATTTTTTGTAGTGAGAGAGAGAGAGAGAGAAGGTTTTCACATCATTTTTTTTTTCTTTGTTCTAGAAATTGGGAAACTATAATCATGATTTTAAATATCAATCATGTCCGATTCATATTGATTGATATAATGGGAGAGTAGGCTTATATATATATCTTGTAGAGTTTTCACACCATTTTTTAATTTTTTATTTTATCTAGAAATAGGGTAAGCATAATCATGGTTTTAACTATCGATCATATCTGATATATATTGTTTGATATATATCAGGTTAAGACCCCTCTCATACAATATACACTCCCGATTTAAGATAGGGTTAAATATTAGATCAAATTGGTCAAATATCGGCTCATATAAGGTCATATTGGCTGCTATAAACTGGACATAATACTAAACGTTCTTTTTGACAAATTTTTTTATTATTTTATATTAATTATATTTTTGTATATTTTAAATAAAGGGATTTTTGCATTTAGCCCCCTATGTTATTACGAAATTGTACTCTCTCCCCCGCCTCCCACACATATTATTCATATTTATTCTCCGCCCCTTTGACTGGAGTTTACCTAACATAGGACCCCTTCCGTTGAGTTGACCAGCTTTGACTATTAGAGAATGCAAGACAGACATTAACGGAATGACACAAAGACCTTTTTACCCCTATGGTCTAATACAATTTACAGATTAATTTCTTATATAAGTTTAATTGCATAACACGGTACCAGCGACATGCAAAAACGTTAATTGGCGCCAACTTTTCTATCCTCATAACCTTTACAAATGTCATATTTACATTATTGCCACTAATGCATTTAGAGGCAACAGATTGAAGCATTATGTATGCAGATCTTCATTCAATAGAAAATCGTGGAAGTCAACATCCTTCTATATTTAATGGATGCAGATCTGCTTGATCTTGATAAAGCAGATCTTCATCCAATAGAAAATCGTGAAGTAAATATTCTTCTATATTTAATAGATTCAAATATGTTTGATCTTGATAATGCGGATCTTCCTCCAATAGGAAATCGTGAAAGTCAAACATCCTTCTATATTTAATGGATGCAAATATGTTTGATCTTAAAAAAAATTTGATGGCTATATAGAAGACATAATCCTTATTTTTAGTAGCGAGAAATCTCATACAATAAAAAGCACGTCTTAAACATTGATCCAGTCGATCGAAATCAGGTGATGAAGTTCATCAAGTGATGCAATTACCTATTTTCCTTCACCTCTACTGAGGATTGCAGTCACCTCTAACTTTTTTAAAAGTTCTACGATCTCCACCGCTAGCTTACTTTTGAGAGAACTCGTGTCTTTGCTTAGTGTAGCCGTCGCATTAACATCAATATCATGTTTTGCATTACTTGATGCACTATCGACCCATTTAAAATACTCACATGTGTAGTATATGAAAAAATTTCTTCCGAGGTTCTTGGACGTGTGGGACGTGAGAAGCTTAGGTGGCTTACCACAACCACAAGTACTATCAATTTAAATCTCCTTCCTTTTAGGACATTCTCGGATCTAATATCCGCTCCCACCACAGCCAAAGCAAATATCCATAATCTGTTTTCACAATGAAAAATGCTTTTTAAATTTAGCATTCATAGTATTAGCTATTATATGAGAAACCATGGCAACAAAAGGGGTATATATTCAACTAAAAATAAGTAAAAATCATAACACAAGTGCTATATATTTAGGTGAGAAAAACCACAAAGACACTATTTAATCCATGATAATATGGTTGCAAAGAGAAAAATATCCATCTACTTAGAGATGCACCTATATTAGTTGTGAAGAAGAAGCCATATATTCAGTTGAGAACAATAAAAATTATATATAAAAACCTGTAAAGAAAATTATGTTATACCAAAAGTTTTCATGTTGTACTAAAAAAATCATATATGTACATTAACTGTAAACTATAAAACCATATATGTACCCTCATTGTAAACCATAAAATCATATACATAAGCCCTTAACTATCCTGTACCATATGAAAATCCTTGTAAATCGATAAATGATCTTCTAGAATATTTTGTTCTCTTCCTTCAGTCCGTCCTCTAACCTCATTCTCTTTAGCCAAGAACCCCTCATCTTCATCAGTAAATATATCCCAAGAATCTACAAATTGAAAGTCTGTATCAAAAGAACTGGAACTGTCTTCACCAAATCTTTTTCCTTCTTCATACTTTGGGGTTGTTGAAGGAGGATCAATGATTATGTCTAGGGGTTGAGGATTCGGCTCAAAACCGACATATATGTCAGCTGCCTTCATCTAATGTTATTTCTCAAACATTGTCATTAGATCAGAGTCACTCAAGATTGGGACCACCTCATCCAAACCCCTTACACTCAAGTTTCGGTACTTCAATGATGTTATGTAGTCAGGAGGGCAACCACAAATCTAGATCACATCATTTAGCAAAATGATGTATGATGTTCGATCCTTATCTATTGCGCATTCAACCAATTTTCCACCTGTATATCTATTGCACCCCCTATATTTGATGAAAGAGTCACCCCAATGAATCCTCAACTTCAAATAATCTCCATTTACATTATGCGGCCTCATCTTCCTAATACAAATAATATAAAATAAATTAATACCAAATGACTATACACAACTATGGAAACTATCATAGTCCCTATAATGTGATCAATAATGCGATCAATATAACATCATATAGTAAAACATACAACATAATAATGTATAACTATATGAGCTAAAGTAAAGTAAATGACCAGATGTTCATCTATTATAGCTACACAATAGTATAATGTGCACTAATAAACTATTCACATAATCGAACAATAGCTGGTATGATTAAGGAAATAAGTTACAGAAAAATTATTTTAATTGACTTCCTATCATCTACGAACAAATTTTCAGCCATCATATACAAGTAAAAATCCTATCTTGGATTTGATTTACACAAATCCATACATGCATTAAATCAAACATTAAGGTTTTAGAATAACATATTTAGGTTTTGAAATCACAAATTTAGAGTTTTTTACCCACAAATTTAGGGTTTAAAAATTCCTAAATGAAATATAGTCCATTATCAAAATTTAGGGTTTTACCTCTATGTATGATGAACGTGTCTTGAAGATGCTATGTAAACAGTCGCTCTTCAAAAACCACTTCGTTCTCCTCTGCTTCTTTGCTTTGAAACTCTCTCTATCTATTACTCTCTCTCTCTCTCTCTCTCTCTCTCTCTCTATCTGTTGCATGCACAAAAAAAATAATTAAAATGAAAATCCAAAACCCTAAACTTCTTTATTTAGAGCTAAACCAAGGGAATATGTTATAGATTTACCATAATGGCATCTAAAAACCCTCTTCGTCGTCTTCTTTTGGTCTCAAATTTACAATACCTCAACCCTAAACCACCAAAAGCCTATTTGTTCTCCTTTGCTTCCCTCCTCTGATACTCTCTCTCTCTCTATCTTCTCTTATTTCTCTATTGTTATATTGACGTGACTTAAAGCCAGAGAAGGGTAATTGTGGTATTTTCTACCGCTTCAACCCCGTCAAGTGAAAAAGGTGTAACGACAGCGCGCTAAGTTTAACAATCCGTCAACGGAAGGGGTTATATGTTCACTAAACTCTAATTAAAGGGGCGGAGAATAAATATGAATAATATGGGGGGCAGACTACAATTTTCCAATAACACAAGGGGCTAAATGCAAAAAACCCTTAAATAAAAAAGGTATTCTAATATTGACTGGTTGGGTCGGTACGTATCTGATATATCTTGATTTTAATTGACAACTAAAGTTGAGAATTTGAAAGATTAGTGTAATGATGTTTTCTTTTTCATCTTCAATTTTCTAGCTTTTTATTGACGCCCAAATTTAGGAAGGTTGCAGATTCGTATATATCTATATTGAAAGAATTTCAGATTTGATTGACGCCCAAACTCTGAGAGACTTAGATATAGTGTAACCGTATTTTAATTTTTGTAGATATTCAAGCACTAAAGGAGACTAATTGATGACCAGGATTTGAAAGTTTGAGGATTTAGATTTATTTTCCTGTACTTTAATTTAATTAAACCATTCTTTATTTTTTTAAAGGCAAATAAAAGTTTTTAGATTTTTGACCTTCCTCGTTTGAACGATCCTATATTAGTGCTACAATTTTCGTTGTGCACTTTCAATAGGTTAAGATAGAGTATACTCATAGAGCTGTCAGGCAGTTGACCATGCACGGATATATCAAATGACAGTGGCTAGGGCTTATGATAAGAAGTTTTTCAAGCGAACTTTCGAAATTGGAGACTGAGTCTTGAAGAAAATTATGCCCTTCGAGCATGCTTGCCGTAAGGGGAAACTAAAACCAAATTGAGAATGATCATATGTTATAGCAGCTGCATACCCTGAAAATGCGTACAAATTAGTGAACCAAGATGGGGAGGAACTTTCTAGCCCATGAAATGCTATGTGCCTGAGAAAATATTACCCTTAATATAGTAATCATCATGTCCTGTAACTAGATACAAGTAATTACATTTGTTACCCTTGTGGTTGTCATGAGTCATTCATTGGTCATACGTTTTTGTCTTCGAAAATATCTTTTAAAAAGTTTTTGATTCATCACTCACCTTCTTATTCGGGCAATTTGATCGAAATGATTAGTGGAATACGAAACTTCTTTTAAAACATATAAAAAGCTAGATTCTCACCCCTTATCCCGCCATTGGAGTAGATGTTAGAGCATATAAAATGAAAATGTCAGGTTCAATCAAAACTCACCATTCTTACATTATCAAGTTGCTTTTAAAAAATATATACATGCTTCAAGAGAGACAAAAAGAGAGACCAGAAAAAAAGAAAAAAAAGAGAGAAGAAGCATAACCGAGCGAGACGAATGAACAAGTCAATGAGCCTAGGGAGGCAAAAGCAAATTGTGAGGGAATCCTTGGTATTTTTACTAAGGAAGCATAAGCAAACCGCGAGAACATCCCTAATATCTTTATACTACTAGATATCATCATACAATGGTGGGAGGAGAACAAACTCTTGCTAACCATAGAATTTGAGACTTTGATGATACCGAAACATGACGGAGAGCCCAACTATGGCACTACATACCACCCGAGGAAAAAGGCGTTGACTATCTCTTTTAAAAGTTATCGAGTAAGAAACTATCCCCACATCATTGAGCCTTACCCCTTTTGACTCCCTTATTTTATTTTTAGACGATGAGTCAAAACTTCTTCTGAGATTTTCTCAAAAATAAAATTGAAAACTCGTGAATGATAAATGATGCAATCACGTATCTATCACTCACTCCACTCCTATCGAAACTACGGGACATGATCACTATCAAAGGTAAAATCTAGTATATGACTGAAATAACTAACATACCATCCGATACGGTAACACTACAAAGGGACTTTCTTCAATACTAACTCCCCAAATACCTGTATAGCTCTCCATAGCCCCATATTAACTCCGAATACTTGTGAAACCCAAGAAAGCTCCATTGCAACTGACATTGGGGCATTTTTATTTTAGAAAAAGTTTGAATTGCTATGGCATCAAGAGCTCTCTCTTTTTCAGTAATCGGATGCAGAACAACAAAATCATCACTCAAAGAAGACTACTGAAGACATCACGCTGTAGAACCTATCAAACTCCTACACTGGGGTATTTTTTTATTTTATTTTCTTTCATTTTCAGTTATTTGCTTTCCTTGTTGCTTTATTTTCTTTCCTTGTAATCAAAAGTAAATACAAAAAAAAGAAGATATTTCTTTTGTTACCAAACCTCAGTTTGAGAATCCACCCCCTTGACAATTAGTAAGGGGGAAAATAAAATTACTAACTATTTTATTTTCCTGTGCAAGTAGAAGTAATCTTCAACTGTTATTAGGCCAACTTGAAAGCATCCAAGTCCCAATAACAGCTGACGATATCTAAAGAAGCAAACTATAATATCCCGAAAAATTGCGTCAAACAGTGACCTCGAGATTCGTGCCCGATTGGTCATAGGTTTGACCAAACAAGAGTTCACAAGTTAACGTAGGATACGATGAACGGATGTGATGTGAGGATTCGAGTGAATATGGGGAGTGTGATAAAAATCTGGAGTCACATACACCTATTAAGGTACATGTGCTCAACACACAAGTTAGAGGGGAGATAAAAGGGTTTAATAGCCCTAGTTTCTCTTTCATTTGGTTGATCGAGAGAGTAAAGAAGAGAGAGAGAAGGAGAGCATAATTAATGTAAGGAGTAAATGCTTGTTGAGGAAGGGGGATTCGAACAACAAACGCCGAATTCGACACGAGGGATCCGCTAGAAGCAAAGCTGGAAACCCTAGCCTTTCCAATCACTTAACCTAATCAATTGAAGATTGATTGAAGGTAAAATTCTTGTAAATTGAATGCGTAGATCGAAGGGTTTAATTGTAGTTAGGAATAGCTAAAATCATAGGATAATGGCTTAGAAAAGAGAGAAATCAGTTGGAAAAAGATTGGAAGGAACAGCCCAGAAGGGGGCAAAATTTGGCCATTTCGATTAATCGAAAGTGAGATTCGATTAATCGATTTGTGCCAAGAAGTTGAAAAGTCAGAGGATCCCGAGTTCGATTAATCGAATTGAGTTTCGATTAATCGACCTTGAATTTCGATTAATCGATTAATCGACTAGGAACCTCCAGTGAACTCCAGTGGAGGGAAAGAAAGGACTTGGAGAAATCGACTAATCGAAATGAGAGTTCGGTTAATCGATTTAGAATTTCGATTAATCGATTTGGGATCGATTAATCGATTTTGAGAATTCGATTACTCGAATTGAGAATCGACTGGATAGAATGGAGAATTTCGATTAATCGAATTGGGATTCGATTAATCGAATGCGAATTTCGATTAATCGATTTTGAATTTTGATTAATCGATTTTAGAGTTCGATTAATCGACTGTGCCAGTTTTTGTTGACTTTTGAGCTTAACTTTAAGATTCTTGGAGGGTCTTGGACCTTCCTTGTTACATCTTTAGTGATGTATTTCATATGTTATGTGGTACGTATGAGCTTGGGCACAAGGAGCCACGTGGGACCTTGATGCATGATCAAACAGAGACTTGAGGTAGGGAACACCTTGAACATGTACTTTATTTTGTAAGAGCATATATGTAGTGATATAGAATTCAATTCAAACTATTTTTATTGTTTAAGAGTTTGTGAAAAGTGTGTGTGTGTGTGACATCTATAAGAGTAATTATAATGAGCCATCCCCAGGAGATGAGGAAGTAAAGAAATAAGAGCATCAGGTGTGATGCAAGTGAATGGATACATCCCAGGGATGTATCCAAGATTGAATCATGTCTGATAGGGCCTAACTGATATAAGATAGCACACTTATACGGTGAATAACTATATGTAAAGCACCTGATATTTTTGTTATTTGAGGTTTTATAGGGTACCCCACCGACGTGACGGGATATCCACGACTGACGCGGTAGGATATCCGTGACCGATACGGCGGCAAAATCGTAGGCCAGTGCGAAGGTTTATCCGTACACAGTAAGCACACCCCAGGGGTGTTCAGTTGAGATAAGTGAAACCCCGCCACCGATCCCCAGGGGAAAGGGGCTTGGGTACTAATTGTATTCCCAGGGAATACGTCTAAAACTGTTTATATAGATGACGATGATAGGTATCTCATCGGGGCTCAATGCTATATTGCTCGGGGATTACTTAAGTTGAAAGGTTAAGTTTTGCTTGAGGCCTTTTCAGTATCATTCATGAACAATTAAAAGACATGAGTAAACTCTCAGTAAAACATGATTCTTTTCAACTATTTTTCATCAATAATGACATAGACACATCATGCAGGGCATATCATGGAATATATGTGAGTTGTAATTTATATGTTCAATTGTGTTCTGTTCCCTATTGAGCTAGGGTGTAGCTCACTCTTTAGACTATACGTCGCAGGTCCACTATTAGCAGCTGTCGAGACTTCAGGGGACGTTGACCCTGGTGGGTCGGACCTTGTGGCCGGAGACGAGTTGGAGCCACCTCCTGAGGACTTCTTCTAGGGGACTCCGTTGTGCAGCTTTGAGGGTTTTTGTGAGATTATTGGTACGGCTTGGTATGTCAATCCTGGTTTTTGGTTAAACAATGTAATTAAAGTTTGGGATTATTCTTTTGAGCGAACCATCTGTGATGATTAGCTATCATCAATGGTTCAGATCGGTTCTCCATTCATGCAGAGGCATGAAGGTAGAACTGTCTTTTGAAAAATAGTTAAATGATAATTAAACTCCGCAGCTTTATTTATTATTTTAATTCAGTTCATTGCTTGATATACCAATGTTCCGTGCACAGCTAAGGGGCACGGTCACGATGATCGTGCTAATGGCACGGGTTTCGGGGTGTCGAAATTCGGGCTGTCACACAAACAAAATAAAAAAATGAAGCAAAAGGAAAAGGAAAGTACATCTGAAGAAAAGAAAAGTGATATATATATATATATATATCTCAAAAAAATTTGTACATGTGTCACCAGGGGCATACTCCTTGTATATACAATAAAAAAAAAAACATAAATGAACAAACTACCCTATTCTCTCTGTTGCCTCTGAGAAGGGCAGTCACTGCTATCCCTAGTCTCATCGACCTGTGGATCTGGAATCTGATCAACCGAAGCCTCAACTGAAGCCTGAGGAGCAGCCAAAGGCCTCCTGGAAGAAGAAGGCCCGACAATGGAACCCCCCTCACTCGCTTGGCAGACAGATTGCCTAGACTGCCCAGAAGAAAACAACTCTCAAAGAGCTGCCTCCTCCTGAACGTAGTCCCTCATACGCTCACAAGATGTACGACGATGCTAACCAGCCAAGGAGCCATTAGCCTCCGACTCTACCCCAGCAAAGCGGGTGACCACCCCCCGGATCCCCTAGGTCCTCCTCTCCAGGTCATACCGCAATTGATCTATCGTGACCTCCATCTTATCCTTCACAATCCTGCGAGCACACTATAGCTCCACAACATGAGTCCGCTGCTCGATAATCAAATCGGTCACTAGATCCTGGCGGCTCCGATCAAGATCATCCAAAGCGGTCTGGCGCGCCTTGAGATGTGCCATCTCCAACTCACAGGTCTGCATAAAAACATATATCTACAAAAAGGGAAGAAGATGCTCAGAGCAAACAAGGACGTACCAGCTCTACTCGCTCGTGCATCGGGCGATTGATCGTCTCCACGATCAGTGGATCCATCGGTGGAGTGGGCTGAGGAGGAATCTCGGTCGTAGGATGTTACAAGAGAAACAAAAATATATCATCTAACGATACAAGAGATAAAACTGAAAGGAAAACTACACCAACTAAACATACCTAGAGAGGAGGGGTGGATATGTCATAGGGGTCTCGAGGAGGAGCCTCGGGAGCAGAATTAGGAAAAACCTACGCAAGACAAACAAGAGGCAACACAAACATGTCAGATAAAATAAACAAAACAATAGTAAAAATATATGGTAAATGCCCATCATACCTTACTCTCTGAGTGCAAGGAAGCGACGACGGCCTCAACCACCTGTCTACCCTTGGCGACCTTGCGCTGAAAACATTTTTAATGTGTTATCAGAAAAGACAAATATAAATAAAGCAAACAACAAAAAAAGAAACAACCATGGAACTTACCCAATGAGCCAGCTGAGCCTGGAGGCTAGCCATCTCCGGATCCTCTCGATTAGAGAAAGCAACCGAAGATGGATCGAAGGCTGGAGCAGAAGTGCCAGCAGTGACAACCTCTGCTCTCTGCAGACACAATCGGAGACCCGCCAAGAACACAAAACACAAAATATGGAACGTATAAAGGAAACATTACGATCAGATACATACCAGCCGGTCGATCTCTGAGGCCATGCTGGCCCTCATCTCACTATGGCCCAGTTGTTCACCCTCTAAGAACTAGACGTACTGTGACAAACGAGAAATCTCGCTCACCGACGTGTCCTAAACAATGAAAACAGACAAAACATATCAATAAACAATAGCAAAATGATCAAAATAAAATAACACAAACCAAACAAACAACTCACCAGATCCCGGAAAGTGGTTGCTAATTAGGTCGCCGCCCTCTCCTTTGCCTCTCTGGCATCGACAATGGAATAGGCCAAAGAGATGAGCATGGCCTTGTTAGGTCGAGGAGCACTCCCCATCGCCCCCAGAGCCCTCTGGAGGGTCTCCAGCACTTTGTGAACGCCAGGTCGGAGCTGGCCTCGCTCCAGCTTGACCAGTCTCTCTCTCAATGCAGAAGCGGACTCAAGTCCACCCACACTGAAGAGGCGGCTCCCCTGGAAGGGGGCCCGCCGAAAGTGACAACCGCCACTGAGCTCACAATACCATCTCATGAACTCTCAAACATCAGCCTCATCGTGGGCGCCCTCCACCGCGGTTCCTCTGGCCTCAAAATCGAGGAGCTAAATTCTCATCGTGTCACCAATGTTTCGTCCAGAAGGACTGATCATCTTCTTCGCATCCCGGGAAGAATGTCTGGGAGGGCTCCCTGACGGAGCCCCAAATGGCGCACAACCTTGGACATGTGGATCCACACCACTTTTCTCAAAGCAGTGAACCCATATGTCCCTCCCAAATAACACTTGACCAGACTGTTTGATAGCTTGGTCAGCATCCTCCCCATCTGGAAAGGGCCTCCATACTAGCTGCAATAAAAAGCAAAATATCAGTAAACCGTAAAAGAAAATTAGAAATGGAAATCAACGAAGAAGCTAAGAAAGCATACCTGACCTAGATGCAAATCCTCGAATAGCCCCGGCTAACTGGAGGTCTAAAGTCCTCTGGCGACTCCCCATGGTCGCCCGCCACACACGCATACTTGGGAACGTGTGCACCATCCCGACAAGGATCCTCAGGCGGGAAGAGGAAGTGGTCATACGCCCAAAACTAAACAAAATAAATAATAATAATAATAATATTAAAAATTACTAAAGAAAACAAAGAATAATAAAAGCTTATAAAATTAAAAATGACTCTGCTCACCTGAATGAATGGTATGAAATCGCCGATAGTGTGAGCCCCCTCCCACGCGCGAAACATCTGCTCGTATAGATGTCCAACGCAGCCGCACTCCACGCATAGGAGGCCACCTGGCCTAGATCCCCGAGGAGGGTCAAAATTATCCCGCTGATTGCTCCTCGGGTTGATGACGAGAATAGCACGCCACTGAAAAAGTGCATCAGGAAAGCCCTGATGTCTCTATCTGTCGCTCCTCCCAGCTTCGCTGCTAGCTAACAAGTTGTCACCGCCTGACGGCCCAGCCCGTATGCCCCATCCGACTCACCGTGGCACCTCAGCGGGATGAACCCCCCACCAAACTCGTCGAGAAACCAGGTGGTACGGGTCATCCCCGTCCCAGACCCAGGGATGAATGGGTACTGACGCCCGCGCAGCGCCACACAGGTCTCCTGATAATCGGAGATCATAGGTCTCGTCCCGACCACACACTCAAACCGGACCCTCATGATCCAGACCCAGTCCTAGGGGGTTGGCACCGTCATCCCCGTAGGGAAGAGCATGGCCTGCTGCTCATCCCTCCGCCTCTCAATCACGGCCCCGACCAGACCTCGATCGGGCCAAAAGGGCTCAAGCTCCAGAATCGGCCCGAAACCAAACTCCACCAACCTCTCCCGCTGGAATGCAGGGAGCATTACAAAAAATAAGACTATTAGCGGCACCAAAAACTGCCACTATTAACAGAAAAACATGTTGTTTCAATAGCGACAGGACTAGTAGCGACAGTTTTCTTTGTTAATAGCGGCAATTTTTTGTGCCTCTAATAGTCTTATTTTTTGTAGTGAAAATTCGTTAATTTTCCTTAGTGCATTACTTAAAAAACCTTAAAATAACGAGAATCCACAATAAAGTTAAGAAATATATATTTATTATTATTATTATTATTATGAAAAATCAAAAATCACTTCAACTAAATGTTTTTATCACATAAATTGCTTTAAATAGTTTAGAAAGTAAAACGCCATTATGTAACCATCCAAATTTTTTTCTTTTAAAAGGTGTTATATTTTCCTATGTACCTAGGTTGCTATTTTTATAAGACCCCTTATTCATTGCAATAAATATGATGTGCCTTGTGGTTCATAGGAATTTGAAACGTTTTTTACTTTTCATATTTTGAAGGAAAAATTAGGGGTGAGAAAATATTGATTTTATTTTTTGGTTTTGGGAGAAGATACTTAACGCTAGCAATTAATATTATTTAACGAGTGTATTTTATAATAATATTATTTAATAATGGTTCACTCACTCCACTTTTCTCCCTATAAAATATAAAAAAGACAATAGAAAATTAAGAACCAATGAGGAAAAGTAAATGTTAAAGGGATATTTATAGGATTATTTATATTCTATATATGATTTCTTTTAAATATAAATGACCACTAAAATTCTAATTTGACAACACTACTTGTTTAACTAAAATGAAATTCATCTAAATAATAGGGATGTTTTTGTCCTTAATGTAAGTTATCCTCACAATCCTTAACCGCCAGTTTCTCTTTTAGAATAGTGTATGGATGATTATTTAGTTTTCATCCCTTAAATTTTTTATCTATTATTATGTAACTCTTTTGGAATTATTACAAAGTGCATGTATCCTCCTAATCCTTCATATTCCTCCCCAACCTTTCATATTTTTACATTGTAAGAGTCTTGTGAAAGTATGAGGAGGAAGACTTAACTGAAGTGAATGATATGGAGTTCCTGAAGAATTAGTTTCATATATTGTAGTTTTTTTTTTTTTTTAAAAATCTTTATTGTCTTTTGATTTTACAACACGATATCAGCACGAAGCTCCAAACAATTGATGGGTCTCTTATCTTTGGCATCAAAAGCTACCGCTATAATATTGTCTGATGACGATAATGTCAAATCTTACAAAACTCGAGTTTATCGCTCTTGATGTTTCTGGCAATAATTATTTATCTTGAATCTTTAATTCTGAGATCCATCTTGAGACTATGAACCTTGGAAACACTATTAAGGAAGGAAATCAAGCATCTCAGCAGGATCGTACTAAAGTCATGATTTTTATTCACCATCATTTACATGAAGAGTTAAAAATCGAGTATCTTACTATAAAAGATTTATTTACTTTGTGGAATAGTTTAAGGGAGAGATACGAGCACCAGAAAAGCGCAATCCTCCCAAAAGCTCGTTATGACTGAATGCACCTGAGATTGTAAGATTTTAGACTATTAGTGAGTACAACTCTGCACTCTTTAAAATCAGCTCACAATTAAAATTGTACAGAGAAAAAGTCAGTCAAGAGGATATGTTAGAAAAATATATATTACTTTTCATACCTCGAATATGCTTCTACAACAGTAATATCGAGAGCGTAAGTTTACAAAATACTATGAATTAATATTTTGTCTTATAGTGGTTGAACAAAACAACGAGTTTTTAATGAAAAATCATCAATCTGGTCCAACCGGTTCTACACCATTGAAGCGAATGAAACTTCATTTCATAGTTTTAAAGGAAATCGAGGTCGATAACATAGTATAAAGAATTATAAATTTCAAATTACAAATTTAGTATGTAAGGGCATTCATCGTATACTTGTTGTACGCCTAAACATTTGCTGAAATTATACCAAGCCTCTATAAAAAAAAAGGGAATTGAAATAAATTTTATTGATCACCGTGATCTAATAGATCCTACAGTTTGTCTTGATAATAAAAATGGAGTGGATATAACTCATCTTGATGTTTCAGATTTTTTTATATACCATGACTCGAAAACCTACCTTTTAGTTTATGATGAATATATTTACAATAATTAATATATCTTTTAGATTGAATTATAATTAGATGTATTCCATTTTGTCTTTATTTTATTTTCAAGTAATGAAGTTTAATATCTAGATTTTTTCATATGTAAGGTGGTATGGTATTAATTGATTAAATAATTTCAAGATGATTGATCAAGATATTTGTACAACCCATATAATTTTCAAAAAAGAAGAAATATTTTTAATATTTTGACATTAAATAAAGTTGATGTCAATACCATATCGGATTTATCCAAATTAACTGAAGGACATGGAGGAGCGATTATCATATTATTAAGAGGAATAAAATTTATATTGATGATGCTCTGTATCTTAGCTTTAAAGATATTCATGATGCTTTGTATTCTTATAATTTTTTTATGATGCTTTGTATTCATTCAACTCTTGAAAAAATTTACTTAGTTTTAAAGATATTTATTGTAATGGTCATCATATTTAAACTATAAATGAAGATAATAAGAAATATCTTTATATTACTTAAATAAATTTAGGTCAAAAGCTTATATTAGAAGAAATATTTGCCTTTTCTTCTAGACTATATTACATGACCATGAAAATAATTAAATCACACAATATGATGCACCATAAGTGCTCTGATCCAAAGGTCTTTATGTTTTGTCATACTTGTCTTGGACATCCGAGATCAATTAGGATGAGTCGAATAATTGAGAACTCATATAGATGAAAAGATTCTTTTACTAAGTGATTATTATGTCACTTGTTCATAATATAAACTAATTATAGAACCATCATCTTCTAAAGTAATTATTGAATATTCATCATTTTTATAAAGAAATCATGGGGATATAAGTGGACTAGTATATCCACCATGTGGACCATTTAAATATTTTATGGTATTAATTGATGTATAAACTAGGTGATCACATATTTGTCTCACTTTCATTCGTAATGTTGTGTTTGCTAGAATTCTTTCCCAAATAAATAGATTACGAGCATAATTTTTGAATAAAATAATAATTTTTGAATATAATTCTCGATCAATCGAGTATAAGCAGTTGATCGATTTAGACCTGAGACAAGCTTTGAAAATTGCTTAAATGATACGATCGATCAATTTGAGAATTGATCAATCGAGTTTTATACAAAAACTAGTGTTGCCAATATGCTCAACAAAATTTTTAGATGATAATTCACTTGCAAAGTATTACAGATCAACTACCGGATGCATTTACTAATAATAAAAAAATAGTAAAGTTTTATAACAGTGAATAAATCTAAAACATGTTTGAAATGTGGAAGACTTATTGGTGCAAAGGATAAGATTTACTGGAAGAGAAAAATGCAAGTAAATGAAATTGATACTCCTGAAGAGGCTATACCCACAGAACATGCAATAGAAATATTAGATCCATCCAAACTTTCGGTACAATATTTTTCTGAAAAAGAATCTCATGAAGAGAAATCTCCTAAAAAGTTATCTCTTGAGGAGGAACAAGTACCTGAAAATAATGAGATCTCAACAAATTATATAAGTACATGAGAAATATTAGAAAGAAATAAAATCATTGTCGACGACGCTTTTTCATTTAAGATTGCTCTTGACATTACCGAAAGTAATAATGAAATTGAACCACAAACCATCGAAGAATGTCGATGTAGAAATGATTGACAAATGTGGAAAGAGACATTGTAGGCATAATTGAACTCCTTAGCAAAGCGTGAAGTATTTGGACTCGTAGTTTGAACACCTGAAGGTGTAACATCTTTTAAGTATAAATAGGTATTTGTATAAACACTAATCTCATAGTTTTGTTTTTGAAGACTTGAACTTTGTGGTCGAGGATCTTGATCGGTCTTGCTATGGTAGTGAGATCCTCCTTTATATCGACGGGTTCGATCTCCACTATATGTGATGGGTCATAGATGTATCTCCTCAGCATTGAGACGTGAAAAACGTCATGGATTCTCGTATATTGTTGTGGTAGAGCGACTTTATACGCAACCTCGCCCACACGTTTTGTGACCTCGAAAGGCCCTACATATCTGGGGCTCAGCTTCTCGCGCTTTCCAAAGCGCATGACTCTCTTAGTCGGAGAGACGCGAATGAATACTCGTTTGCCAACCTGTTAAACAAATTTTTGTGTTTAATCACGAACACAATTGCAATGAAATTTAAAGTTCAAAATTTTCAATGTGTTACCTCGAACTCTAAATTACGACGGTGAGGGTCGGCGTACTTTCTCTGACGATCCTGGGCTATCTTAAGTCGTTCGCGTATCAGTTTGACTTTCTCAGTCATAGTTTGGACTAGTTCGGGTCCAAGCATCTTCCCAACTCCAACTTCGTCCCAACACAACGGCGTTCTGCAACTTCTGCCATATAAAGCTTCGAAAGGGGACATTCCTATACTTGCCTGGTAGCTATTATTGTAAGAGAACTCGATCAGCGGGAGGTGATTGTCGATTCCTCGAAGTCGAGCATACACGCTCGTAACATATCTTCAACTACTTGATTCACTCTTCGGTCGGCCGTCCGATACGTGGGTGAAAGCGATTACTAAATCTAATCGAGTACCCAGAGCTTTTTGGAAGGCTGTCCAGTATTTTGAAGTAAATTTTGAGTCTTGATCAGAGACAATACTGACTGGAACCCCATGTAGTTTGACAATCTCTTTCAAATATGTTTCGGCAAGTTTGTTCCCATCTGTGGTAGTCTTGAACGGTAAGAAATGAGCTGACTTGGTCAATCTGTCAACGATAACCCAGATTGCATCGTTCTTCTTCATCGTCTTTGGTAGACCTACGATGAAGTCCATAGATATGTTTTCCCACTTCCATTCCGGGATGGGTAGGGGTTGTATAAGTCCGGCCAATTTTTGATGTTCTGCCTTGACTTGTTGACACACTAAACATCTCGACATGTATTCGGCTATTTCCTGTTTCATATTCGGCCACCAATACCAATTTCTCAGATTTCGATACATCTTAGTAATCGCGATGGATACGGAGTATCTGATTTGTGACCTTCATTAAGTATCTCCTTTTACACTTGAGGGTCATTGGGTACGCATACCTTTGTCACGAAGAGCAACATCCCATCCGCCCTTAGGCTGAAATCGTGTTTCGATCCTATGGTTTCAATGATTTTGAGGTTCCAGACATGCATTTGTATTTCCCTGATTTTGTCCAAAATAAACGGACTCATCACAATTCGTGCCAAATATACACCATCGTCAATCTCTTGGAGGTAAATGTCTTCTTCGGCGAGTTCATTGAAGGGCTTCCAAATTTTTAATTTGGCTAATAGTGCCGAAGATTTTCTACTAAGTGCATCAATGATTTACATTTGCTTTTCGGTGGTAATTTATGGAGCGCCGTAATCTTTCATGTATTCCATCCATCTATGTTGTCTCAAATTCGTGTCCTTTTGTGAGAAAAGGTACTTGAGACTTTTGTGATCCGAGATAAATCTTGAACGTCCTCGTCAGAGAGTGGTAGTGGCGCCATAGTTTGAGGGCGAAGATAATCGCAGCCCCAAGTCATGAACCGGATAGTTCTTTTCATGAGGTTTGAGCTGTCTTGACCCATAAGCGACAACTTTCTTACTTTGTTCAAGCACACAACCAAGTCCTTGGAGAGATGCATCTGTGAATATTTCAAATTCACTAGTGCTGGAAGTGGAAGGTAGGGTGAGGATTGGTGCAGTAGTAAGCCTCTTCTTCAGTTCTAGAAAACTTGATTCACATTCATTGGTCCACACAAATTTGACATTCTTCTGTGTGAGGCGGGTGAGCGGTAGAGCAATGCGTGAAAATCCTTCAACAAAGCGACGGTAGTAACCCGCCAATCCGAGGAAACTCCTAACTTCGGTAACACTCGTCGGTGCTTTCCACTCTGTAATTGCTTTGATCTTAGAAGGATCGACGATCACTCCTTCTGCTGATACCACGTGTCCCAGAAAGGTTACTTGTTTAAGCCAAAACTCGCACTTACTGAGTTTGGCATACAACTGGTGATCTCGGAGTGTCTGAAGTGCTAGACGCAGGTGTTTCTCATGCTCTTCCTCTGATCGTGAGTAGATGAGGATGTCATCTATGAATACGATGATAAATTTATCAAGATACAGCCTGAACACCCGATTCATTAGGTCCCTGAGATATAAAGCACAATTTATTGCACAAAGTTTTTCACGAAAAGATGATATTGATTATGAAGAAACATATTTCCCAATAATGGATGCAACTACATTCAGATTTTTTATTAGCTTGGTCGTTACAGAAAGAATGGATATGCGTTTAATAGACGTAATTATCGCATATTTATATGGATTACTAGATAATGATATATACATAAAAATTCTCGAAGGATACAAAATACCTGAAGCATATAAAATCCCGAAGTATTTATTCGATCAAGCTTCAAAGATCTTTATATAGGTTAAAGCAATCCGGGCGCATGTGGTACAATTGTTTCAGTGAATATTTATTGAAAGAAAGATTTGAGAATAATCTAATTTATTTATGCGTTTTTACAAAAAAGTTTGAATTTGGATTTGCTATTGTTGTCCTATATGTTAATGATTTAAATCTTATTGGAACTTCATAAGAGCTTTTAAAAACTGCTACTTATTTGAAAAATGAATTTGAGGTGAAAGATCTTGGGAAAACTAAATTTTGCTTGGGTTTACAAATTGAACATTTTTCAAATATAATTTTTGCTCATCAATCAACATATACAGAAAAGGTCCCGAAACACTTATATGGATAAAGTTTATCCTTTTAGTACTTCAATGATTGTACGTTTACTTGATGTGAAAAATGATCGTTTTCGCTCTCAAGAAAATGACGAAGAAATTCTTGATCCTGAAGTATCACATCTTAGTGCAATCAGTGCTCTAATGTATTTTGCAAATTATACCCGACCTGATATAATATTTTCGGTAAACTTACTAGCTAGCAAGATACAGTTATGTATCAACTTGAAGGCATTGGAATAAGGTCAAACATGTTTTACGCTATCTTCGTAGAACAACTGATATGAGATTATTTTATTTAAGTGGATCAAATTCACAGTTAGTTGGATATGCAGACGCATGTTATCTCTTTGACATAATGTGGATCACAAATGAGATATATATTTACATGTGGTGATTCAATTATCTCGTGGATAATTGTATTTGGCTAAGATTAGTCATTCAACACATTTAAGAAAAATATGATTTATCTGCAATCAAAGATAGTCCGATAATATTTTATGAAGATAATAATGTTTGTATCACACAAATTAGAGGAGACTATATCAAAGGTGACAGAACTAAACACATTTCACCAAAAATCTTTTATACACACGAGCTCAAGAAGAGTGGAGATATTAATGTTAAACAGATACGATTATGTGATAATTTGACGGATTTGTTCACTAAAACATTACCAACTACGACATTCAAGAAAATGGTGCATAGCATTGGAATGCGTTGACTCAATGATCTTTTTCATAAACAGTGGAGATTTGCGTTCTTTGAAGGGGAGTAAATGATTGAGTGGATTGTACTTTTTTTCCTTCGCTATAATTTTATCCTACAAGGTTTTTCATTGCAAGATTTTAATGAGACAATCTTAAAATATTCAAAGATATAAGAATAATGTATTCTTTTTCCTTCGCCACATATTTTTTTCTCCGGGTTTTCCTTCACAAGGTTTTAACGAGACATATATTCTTTGTATATGGTCATCCAATGGGGAGTGCTATAAATATATTTATTATGATGAATGACCATTTAGTTTCCATCCCTTAGAATTGTTTATCACATTTATGTGATCTCTTAAAATTCTATCCATTATTATGTAACTCTTTTAGAATTATGACAATGCGCATGTATCCTCCTAATTCCCCCACCCTCCTCCAACCTTTCATATTTTCACATTGTAATTTTATATAAAGGAGTCTTGTGAAAGTATGTGACTGACTTAACTAAAGTGAATGATATATAATTCCTAGAGAATTAGTTTCATATATTGTAGTCTTTTTTTTTGCCTTTATTATTTTTTGATTTTACAACAATATATACACACACACACACCAGTCCCGAGGTCACATGCTACGTGGCATGAGTTCCCACAAAATAATTGGTTTTGGGATCCTTGGACATATGGCATGTCATCTAAAGGAAAACGCTTTGACTTTAAAAATGTAGTCAAATATTGGGTAATGCCCAACATACTTGATGCATTGAATTTTTCTAACTTTGACCATGTTTTGAACGGTTGATAATATGTTATTTTAATTTTTTTCTTTTTGGGATGGGTGTGACTGATCTTGTCCAAGTTGCCTCGGCACCTGATTTTCGAATTAGGTGCCACTTGACACCCGAATGGTACTAGCATAGGGTTCAACCGTACATTAGCAATGTAGCATTCAATGTTGCCTTAGTGTCATTTGGGTGCCAAGTGGTACTTGATCTGAAGGTTAAGTAATGAGGCAACGTGCACAAGATCGATTAGGTCTATGCCCCCAAGAATATTTAAAAAGTACATCTTATTTAGTGTCCAAAAGATGGTCAAAGTTGGAATAGATCCAATGCACTAGATTAAGAGGTTGGAGGTCAAACTTGGATCATATTTTTTGAGGGTAAAAAACGAAAAAATGAAAGTTGTTTTAGATCACGTCATATGACTAATGATCCCAAAACATGTGTTTGTTTTGGGATCATATGCCACATGGCATGTGATCTCAACACAAGCGTAGCGTTCAGATGCTATACTTAAAAGTGTAGGGACCCCACACACACACACACACACATATATATATATATATATATATATATATATATATATATATATATATAGCACTCCAATTTAGCCCGAGCAGCTACACTCCATCAAAGGCACAACACCCTCACGAGGATATGGTGCTAGTTTAACTTGGACAATGTTGATCAACTATGATGCAATTCTTCTTTTAAAGATGCTTATCCACGGGCCAAATTGTCGTCAAAGAACAAAAAATTAATGCATAGGTTGATGGGGCGTCACCTTATCTTTGATCACTAATCTAAAGGGCGAAATGATCCTTTTTTTTTTTTTTTTTTTTTTTTAAATCAAATGCCACAAGGCATATATTATGTCGGAGAACATGTGCCACATGGCACATTACTGGCATTGAGTAGTCCGGGCGGGCTACATTGGAATGCAGCAACCCTTATGCCATAATAAACACACGTAAATAAGAATAAAGAGTATGCAATCGGTTGTTGGGATCACTGCGCAACCGAACCAAGGAAATAAGGAGTATGCAATGCATTTTCACATGCCATGTGGCATGATCAACCAAGAATGACACTTATTTTGTATTGATTATTCATATGGTTTAACAAAAAATAATTATTTTTTAAACATTTGTGTCCTCATTTGATAGGTCAAAGACTTGAAAATGCCCTAAAAAATTAGTGTATTAAATATGAGTGAGGGGCATATATAGAAAAGTGAATGGCAGGGGCTTCTATGATCTATAGAAAGGCGCAAGAGAAGCATAGAGTGAGGGCATGCATGCACATCTTCCCTGCTATTTGAAAAGGAAAGTAAGCTTAAGATTATCATCCACTCCACCATTCTTGAGTAGAGGCCAATGTTTCATCGGGCATGTCGTTCCTCCTCTCACCCAAGGACATGGCATACCCTACTCACACTTTAAGCCCTTCCAGGCCATTTTCTGAAAAATACATCATTAAAACTTACCTGTGCAGCAACCCACCCGAAGTCGTCAAGCTGTTGTTTTGAAGATTATGAGAATTACTACTAATGGTATGAGGACAGGAAATGAACAAATCATTCAACCTAAAACCTCCTCTGTCGGCATCGGGAGAAGAATACTTGATCTAGTTGTACCGGATTCCCAGATTCAAGTTTCTCTAACCCTGGCATATCACTCTTGCGAGCTAGTCATAGATTGCTACCGCACCCTAGCACCAGCCAAGCGAGTTAGTAACTTACCACACATAATTTACAAAATATTGGAAATGCATTGCACCGCTCTGCTCCGCACCAAGGGTCATACAGGAATAATTCCCAAACCAAGTCTCCTCTCTCATTCCTCTACATATGCGCGACCATCGAGATTTTCAAAGTAACAAGCCCACAAAATTCTCCAAAATAGTAACAATTTTGGTAAGCTTCTTTGAATAGGTGTTTTGCCAAACTTTTCGCCGAATACTCAACTGATTCGACATTTTCTCAAATTTTATGAATTTTTCTAAATTTTTAGTAGTGTGACCACTCTTTAATCATATACTCCGTATTGGACTTTTATGATTGAAAATTATTAATGCATAAGGGTTATGCAGCAGTACACTTATTTTATTATTTAGAGACACCGTTTTAAACTTTAAATAGGTTAACACACACACACACACACACACACACACACACACACACATATATATATATATATATATATATATATATAATTTATTATCATTTTATATAATCCCAGAAATTTTCCCAATTTTCTCTGAATCTTTATAGTGATATTAATAATTATAATTACTACATAAGCCGAGTGATGCATCAAAAAAGTTTCATAGAGGTAGAAGTTGAAAAAGAATTATTCACTCTTACCCGAATTAATCAATCGAAAAAAAACCAAGTTTTTTTAATATAAAAAAAAACAAAAATACAGCATCATCAACACACAGTCCCTACTACTTGTTGAAGGGAATGGAGAAGTGTCTGCTCTGCTACCATGATAAATCTGTGCATCCAACTCAACCAATTGGCTATGAGTGGGGGGGCCCAAGATATTATAAGGGGAGAGACGAGGCTATAATTTACCCGATGTGGGAGTAAACTTCAACATGCCCCTTTCACCGGTTGGCGGGATTAAGCCAAATCACGTGGACAATTGAATTGGGTGAAGAGGAGTGGAGACGGGCCTGCTCTGATACCATGATAAATCTATGCATCAAACTCAAAACCAATTGGATATGAGTGGAGGGGCCTAGGATATTATAAGGGGAGAGACGAGGCTATAATTTACCAGATGTGGGACTAAACTTCAACACTAGGGGTCGGCTAAAAAGAAAAAACTACAATTCTCATAAAATTTAAACAGAGAACCAAATTTTGTGTTGCTCATAAAGAAAATTCTGGTTACGGCATTGTGTTTCTAGAACCTGATGAACTCAGGTTGGCATAAAGATCTGGAGTTCTTCCCATGCGTTATTTTCTGCTTGAGAGGTTAGTTTAACAATTCCATGTCTAATCACTTCACTTTAGAATGGAGTTATGCATGTCATATTTATGCTGAAATGAGTATAGTAGCGTCATTTTTACTCTGCATTTGGAAATACGTGACAAAGATCTGAAGCATCCATGTGTAGGCCATCATGTGGACAGCGCACACTCTGAAAAATGAAACAAACAAAAAATCTTGACCACCCTTCCAAAAACCAACAAAAGCAGGAAATGATTACATGCAAAGGTCCAGATTTAATGTGCAAATGTGGTTTCATCTAAACAATTAGAATCATCTCCTCTTCCTAATTTTAGGAATGAGTCCATCAAAGTTATTGCCTGCCAAACACCCAGTCTGTTTATGCTCAGACTCCATCATGTACATTTTTTTTCTTTTTTTTAAAGGTCGAAGAAATGTGATTGAACGACTCTCACTCCTTTAATATGTCCCTAACTGCTGGTCACAAACCAAGTAAATAGAAGTTGATGTTTGATTGCTTGGCTGTGGTAAACAATAAGCTTTTCAATTGAATGATTTCAATGTGAAAAAATCCATTTTAAACAAAGTATAATAGATACATTGGCTTTTAGGCTCAGTGTTTGGTAAGATCAATTGGGTAAGCTGTGAACGAGACAAGTTGAGGTATTAAATGGGTAAAAAAAGGTAAGAGTGGGAATCATACTCTGGATGTTAAGGAAATTTTTGTCAGTCAGTTGCATCAATGACGCTTCCTTTGGTAGAGTGAATAACCAACAAGGGCAGACATGACAAATGTCCATAGGACCTGTGAAAATAAAAAGCAACATAATTTGAATTAGGGATAATGGCTCATGTCCGACATTTAAACACTAAATTGGTGTTTAAATGATCTTACACCATTAAAAGTATACTCTTTTTTTATCTCACACCATGGAAGTGTGATTTATCATTATGTCATGTGGCGCACATTTGTGACTAATCTAAGTTGTCAAAGTGGCAATCTGTCATTGAAGCATATCTCAGCCTAAAGAAACATGCCTATAAGTGGATGTGAACCATCCGCTTGATGAACTTTAATATCAGCCGTTATAACTCAAAATAAAGGTTGATATTATATCAATAGATAGGAGGGTTTAAATATCCATAAAACGCCATTTTTGGGCCTGTTGCACTTCAATCTGTGATTTTGATGGTACGAATCACCCACATCTTATATCATTGATGGTATAAGATCATTTAAACCCCATTTTGATGTTTAAATGAAGGTCAGGAGAGTCGGGTCCATTGAATTAACTACAGAAACTGGGAATCATTTTATAGTATCAATGTCACTACAATATAGTGATATCAATACGTGCCTCAACTGCATCCATATTCCACATAAAAACAATATGGGTACACTTCTGATGAGACAGGCAGATGACATGGATCTAGAGGTACTGATATCAGAAATCATTCCTTGATGAATTGAGTTTGAGCAAAGCAAAATTGAGATGAGAAAATGATGTGTACCATGTTGACTGTTTGCCACCTTTCAAGCCTTTTGATCCGAGACTGTATGTCTTCAATTATGCCCTCCATCGGTAAAACCTCCCTGCTTGGTGAGGATTCTGAACCCGAACTGCCCCCCTGCTTCTCCACCAAAGATCACAAATAGACTATGAATAGGGAGGAGGTAAAAGTAGATTCATGGACATACAGTAATGCATCTATTTCAAATGCAACATGAAATCTTTCTCAGTTATATAATCATACTTTTCTTTAACATGTTTTAATTAGATTTAAAGTTTTTCTGCAATTAACAAGACCGTGATTTACTTTATTAAACTTTAACCAAAGTTTTTAAGACAAAAAATATAAGCTAAGTTTGAGACTGCTATCTCTTTAGTCTTCTATTATTACGCTTTATGCACAAAAGGAGTAAAACAAGTTTAAGTGGAGGATAAATTGGCCACCACTGATCGAAACCAAGGTCAGTCTTGCAAATAAATTATTCATCGGCATTCAAAATAGATTGTGATTCTCTAACAAAATGAGTTTTGATCATCAAGAATTTCAATTCTCTAGGAGAGTTAGAGGGGACAACCTAAGAACAATATAAACAAAGGATTTTAATCATATTTTATTATTCTTTTGCTTGAATGTATTGTTAGGTTAGGTCTACGTTTGTGTGCAGCTTACTATTCATTATACATGAGATTCACATTTTTTAACTTTTTTTTATTATCAAACGCCACATTTTTAGCTACTACTAAAAAAAAATTAAATTACCTTTCGTTCTTCAATTTTAATTCTTTTTTTTAATTTTTTTATTATCTCCTCAAATAACTTTTTTATTTATAATCACAGATTAGTTTTTTATCATTTTCACAAATACATGCATGATCTAATAATCACCGATGTATTGAAGTTTGGCGCTTCAAGACTAATAAAATGTTATGTTACCTAAATTATTCATTTTCCTATAATAAGCATGCCTCTAAAAGGGGCTTGGATATGTAATTGTTTGATAGTTTTCTCCCATTGTTAGGTTAGATTTAACTATGTTTATGCATGCCTGAATTTTTTTGTCTCATCATATATTCAGGGATTCTGCTATGTGGCTTATAACTAATAGTTTATTATGGAGTGTACTTCAACTGTTCAAGCTTAACATTCTAGGCAAACGTGAGTCACAGGGACTATTTACTCAAGTTCCTTTGTCATAGTATTTAACATATTTATACAGGTTCTACTTTTTTTTTTGAACTTTTGATATTTATCTTTCGATGGGATAAGGCTATAATGATATGATATGACGAGATATATATATATTGTTTTGTGGGATATCTCTTTCTTTTCTGTGGTAAAATTTCTTGCACCAAAGGATGTATCAGTACTCACAGTCAAGATTCAAAATATGTTTTCGGTTTCGGGCATGACAGAAACCAAAATTTTCGGCCGAAAATTTCACTGCCATACATAATGTGACCAAAATTTCAGGACTTGTTTTCGTTTCTGTGTGGACCAAAACCGAAATTGTGGCCGATAATTTGAATTATTGGCTGAAATTTTGAACCATGTTCACAGTAGATATTGCTAGCAATGGCACGAAATGGTATCCAACATGGCTACTAACGGGTTGGTTTTAAACCTTATTCTCTAGGCACTTTATAAAATACTAGTTGTGAAACAGAAATCAAATTGAAAGTGAACTGTAATGCACAAAACTACTGATGTAAGATCTGATTCAACAATTGATAAAATGGAGCCGCTCGAATTTGTTGCTAAAACTTATCGGCGGGAAAAAAAATTGTTCCTTAAATTAACTAATCTGTTTTTCACACACATTCTATAATGAGAACTTATGAAGCAGGCATGTCCACTGTTCATACAATAGACTCATACATACTTGAGATTGAATTAACTCCACAAGCTCTTGCAATCTCGTAGCTTGTTGACCATGAATCCCTGTAGAACTTCTTTCAAATGCTGGCAAACTTTCCAGAATGATTTGAAGGTAAGTCTGCAATGGGTTATAGATGGACCTCAGTTAGCAATTCTTGATGGGTATAAGAGATGAAAAAAAAACACAACATTTGTTTGAACAAGTATATGCTAATGTTTCTGCCCACATTCACACAAATACATGGAAAGAATGTCTAGACAATGAATTAAATATGTCCAAAGGCAAACCTTTGTGGTGTAAGAACCGTCTAAGCTCAGTGTCGAACCAGCAGCTGCCACAACTTCTTTATTGGTTCCTTTAATTTGAAGATAAGGGCTTGGAGCATCTTGGAGATGATCAACCTCGATAAGAATCTAAAGATGATGAGAAATATGCATTGTAAGAGTAATATCCGTTTTGAGAAAACCCAAGCATGGCTGCTCCAGAGCCCTTTAACATCTGAAACACATTCAAACATGATAAAAGGAATGCATATTTTAAGAACCATCTAATTGGTATTTCCAAAATCAAGAACTATTGTAAAGCATCAAAATACCACCCTTCTATCAAGGATATGAAGATGGATCAACACCAACTAAACAATTATATCAACTTTGTAAATCCCTGAGCACAAGTTTTGCAAACACTTCACGGAAGATAAATTAACTGTAGCATGATCTAAAAATGTGACCTGAAAATATTCAAATTAAAAGCATATTGTGCTATTGTTACCCTAAGAAAGGACATATAAAAAAGAGTAATGTAGAATTTTCAATGGCACAATCTAATACCATCTGTAACCAAATTTAGATGGTAAATTAATGTTCATATAAAATGAAGGTCAAATAATATATATAAAGATATCTCCAACCATGCAGTCCTTAGTCTGCAATGAAGTAATTTTAAAGTACTTTTTTTTAACAAGATGAGTCATAATATTTATTACTAATGAGCAGCCTACAAGTTGCAGCCACTAGTGCCCTTCATGAGCCGAAAAATAAACTCGAGTTCTAACCAGGAAAAATACACACAATATGCTAAAATAACCTACAACAGATTAATTTATCTAAACATTTTAAGGACCGCAACTGTATTTTGGAATTGAGCCAATAAAATTCAAATAGATTATCTTTCACTAAGGCGAAGAGAGTGGTCAAATTGCAAACATTGCAAGGTCATCCAATGGGAGAGCTTTATGATGCAACATAGATTGATAATGTTGGATGTTCTGATCAACAGTCAACTGACTAAAAAGATGACAAGGGGCCCCAAAATAAATAGCGAAAATTAATAGAAGACAAAATAACGACCTTTAAAAGGAAAATGAATGACCGAGAAGTATAGTGGTGTGAAGGAGATCCAAATGAGATATGAGAACAAATGATGTAATGTCTTCAACGAGTTGCTAAGGAGGTGCTCAAAGAATCTAAAGGAAGAAAAAGGTGCAAATAAAGAAACATGGTGCTGGAACGCAAACATTCAAAAGTCAATTGCAGAGAAGAAGTGTTTTAAGGAATGACAAAGAACAATAACTTCAGATGATCTTGAAAAATATAAGCTTGTCAAAAGAAAAGCTAAGAAAGCCGTAAGGTTAACTATGAAGCTTACGACAATTTATACACTAGGCTGAGAAATAAAGGAGAGAAGAAATTTATAAACTTGCCAAGATTAAGGAAAAGAACTAGATATCTCGACGAGGTAAGGTGCATTAGAGACGGAAATGAAAGGATCATGGTAAAAGAGGCCAAGAAAAAGAAACGATGGAGAGACTAGTGAGTTCCCTATCGGAGTTGGGCTGCATCAAGGATATGCCCTGAGCCCTTATTTGTTTGCCCTGATCATAGATGCATTAATCATAGACATACAAGAAGAGATTCTATAAATATCACTTGCGGATGATGTGGTATTAATTGCCCAAACATGGAGAGAAATAAATAATAAGCTAGAATTATGGAGAAAAGCCTTGGAGTCAAGAGGTTTGAAAGAAGCAAAAAGAAGACGAAATACATGGAGTGCAAATTTAGTAAGGACGATGACGTAGAAGAGGATTTAGTAAAATAGAAAATCATCTAATACCACATTGCCATAGATTTCGCAATTTAGGCTCTACTTTACAATCAAATGGTGGACTTAAAGAGGAAATCCCAAATAGGATTAATGCAGGTTGGATCAAACGAAAGCAAGCAACCAAAGTATTGTGCGACCCAAAAGTTCCACTTAGATTGAAGGAATGTTTCTAAGTGGCGGTAAGACTTGCCATATTATATGGTGCAGAATGTTGGGCTATGAAAAAGCGACAACAAGAAAGAGTGCATGTGGTTCAGATGGATGCATGTAGTAAAAAGATAGGATAAAATTGGAACCAGTTCATAAGAGGAAACTTGAAAGTGACACCTATAAAGGGGCAAAAAATCATAGAATGTCATTTGAGATGGTTTGGGCATGTCCATCAGAGGTAAGGAGTCGACCTTGTACGAAGAGACGAGATTCTACAACCACAAGGCAGTAGGAGAAGACGAAGACCTGCGAAAAAATGAAGGGAAGCAATGAGAAGGATTGGAAATAACAAAGAGTTTAGGGTTAATCAGAAATGAGTGAACAAATAGGACTCCCAAAGCTAACCCTAAATAGATGGGATAATGAAATTAACTGATAAAAAACAGTTACAAAGTCTTCTAGGGTTATTAAATTATGGAAGAAATTATTTAAAAATTTTAGCAAAAAAAGAAAAACCTTTAATAAATAAACTTTAAAAAAAAATAGAATTTACTTGGATAGAACAAGATAAATGTCTACTAAATCAAATTAAATAAGATAAACAAAATTGTCTGACAGTTTATCTTCCACAAACCGGAGATAAATTAATTCTAGAAACAGATGCCTCGGATAATTGTTGGGGATGTGTCTTAAAAGCAATTCCTGCACAAGAATGGGAAGAGAAAGACTCTTGTCATTCTATTGGAATAAAACCAAGAAAAACACCTTTATCAAAAAAGGTACAAAGCAAAGAAAAATTATGTGGATATAATTCTGAAAAATTTAAACCAAATGAACAGAATTATATTATATTTGAAAAAGAACTATTAACAATAAAACTTGCTCTTAAAAGGTTACATATTTATTTAGCCCCTGAAATCTTCATTGTAAGAACTGATAATCAAGCAGTGCGAGGTTTTTTAATAAATAAACATGATATTCTAGATGGACGAAGGTTTGAATAGTATAATCAAATAGCTCTTTATACTTTTGAAGTCGAACATGTTAAAGGCAGTACTAACGTTTTAGCTGATTTCTTAAGCAGAGATTCAAGTTTAAACCACTAACCAAAGTGGGCTTATTTACTGCACGAAGAAGATTTATGATACCACTAAACCAGTGGATTTCACTTGCTAAAAAAGCAAAAATGGCAGAAGAAGGAAACTCCTCATCTTCCTCCCAACCACAACCATTCATAAGAAAAACTTATGTTGTTTTGAAAGGTTACCAGCCTGGAATTTATACCTCTTGACTAGCTTGCCAAAAACAAGTTACCAATTTCCCAAATGCCTGTTATCAAATCCATGATTCGTTAAGTGAAGCTAAAACAACTTTTACATTATATCAAATATAACAATCGCAACATCTACTAGAACAAACTAGCATTAGTATAAATAATGTCCCAAACTTTTATAATCTCGGAATAAGTGCAAACTTATATCATGATATAAATGGAGCATGGAAAAGCCAACTCCTGAATGATAAAAAATAATTTAGAATACATATGAGCTATTTGGCTCTTAAAATAATAGAAAATGAAAAGAAAGTAAAAAAACTACAAGATAGTTTGAACGCCCTAATTAAAACATTGTCATGGGATTCTGAAAATTTTACAATTGAAAAAATCAATCATTTTCTTGAATTAACTGAACTTTTAGATTCGAACTTTGCAGATCCCATTTTCCACAAATTAAAAAGAATTTGTTTGAAAAAATAAAACATGTTCTACCCATGTAGATGTTTCTACCATTTTACTTGATACTGGTACCTAAAACCTCTTAGAGTATGGTTGGTGCCTAAACCGTTCCCACGTAGACCAAAAGCCGTTAATCTTACAGCCGCCAAAGTCTTTGAAGGGATATGGGCATTACCATACAATAAGTGTATGGGTTTTGTATCAATTAATCTGATAGAAAAATTGTGTAAAGACACTTTATTTTATATGATATATCTAAAAAGAATTGTTAAAGATAAAACTAATAACCTGACTATAAGCATACGAACACTATCTAATTCATAATTCAAAACTAAAAATTGCATTATATACAATAAAGGATTACATACTTACAGATACTCGACCTACTCACCACAAGCTACTACCACCAACTAATACTACTATCTTAGCAACTTGAACTTAGCTTTGATACCATTTACAACTGCAGATTATTTTCTTGACTCGATGTCTCAACAAGGGTGAGAGCATGCCCTTATATAGACTTTCTAAGATTCTAAACACACACTACCCGAATACAACTTTTACAAAGGTAAGATATATCGAATATCTTTATCAAAAGATGCTTTTCTTTTTCAAAAGACGAATCTCACTTTTGCTTTGTTAAAGTCAAATAAGGTTTGAAACGTCATTGCTGACGCTTGCAGGTAGCAACGTGTCCTGGATGAGCTAGAGCCGTCCTTGCTACTGATAGTGGTGGGGTCCACTCGACTTCCATGTGGTTTTCTAAATTGTGATAGAAAACGGAATCTTCCGATGTTGGACTGTGTGGAACATCCATCTCTTGCATCTCATCTTCTTCGAGCATTGTCGTTTTAATATCGAGATTTTCTGGGAGGTCGAGGTCTTTACGAGAATCCATTTTTAGCAACAACGAATTTTCTTCAACTATTTGTTCATGAGTTCTCATATATTCAATTGGAAGATTAGTGCTAAATATTTTTCGACCGTCAGTTATGTTGAACCTGTTCTTGGCAACACGTATTTGTCGAGTCATAGTAGAGAATGTTTTTAAGGATCTAATCCAATAAGATTTCGGATTAATGGATAAAATACTTGCTTTTTCCATAGGATCATCTTCATCGAACTCATAATCTCTAGTTTTTTCTAGAAATCATATATAGAACTTTTCTCTTTCTCTCCAACCGAAGGTGCTTGAGATCCAGAAAGTGTAGTACACTATTCTGTTCAGATTCTTTGTGAGATGATAGACCATGATTTTGATTATCATTGGGAATTCATCAATGGGATATCCTGGAAAAATTAGTTGTTTTACTAATCCCCATTCAATACATTCTTCCAAATTGTAGATGGGATTTTTGGTAAAAATGGATAATTTTAGGAGAAAATCCTCATAACAATGAGCCAGATTATAATTATCTATTAAGATTTGTTTAATCTCAATTTCTTGATCTTCTATTTGTGCTATTAGAGGGTTGCTGAAATCATTAGCTAGAACATGTTTTATTTTTTTAAACATTCTTTTTAATTTGTGGAAAATGGGATCTGGAAAGTTCGAATCTAAAAGTTCAGTTAATTTAAGAAAATGATTGATTTTTTTAATTGTAAAATTTTCAGAATCCCATGACAATGTTTTAATTAGGGCATTCGAACTATCATGTAGTTTTTCTACTTTCTTTTCATTTTCCATTATTTTAAGAGCCAAAGAGCTCATATGTCTTCTAAATTATTTTTTATCATTCAGGAGTTGGCTTTTTCATGCTCCAGGATTATAAAAGTCTGGGACATTATTTATATTAATGCTAGTTTGTTCTAGCAAATGTTGTGGTTATTGTATTTGATGTAAAGTAAAAGTTGTTTTAGCTTCACTTAACGAATCATGAACTTGATAACATGCATTTGGGAAATTGGTAACTTGTTTTTGGCAAGCTAGCCAAGAGGTATAAATTCCAAGCTGGTAACCTTTCAAAACAACATGAGTTTTTTCTTCTGAATGGTTGTGGTTGGGAGGAAGATAAGGAGTTTCCTTCTTCTGCCATTTTTGCTTTTTTAGCAAGTGATATCCACTGGTTTAGTGGTATCATAAATCTTCTTCCTGCAGTAAATAAGCCCACTTTGGTTAGTGGTTTAAACTTGAATTTCTGCTTAAGAAATCAGCCAAAACGTTAGTACTGCTTTAACATGTTCGACTTCAAAAGTATAAAGAGCTATTTGATTATACTATTTAAGTCTTCGTCCATCTAGAATATTACGTTTATTTATTAAAAAATCTCGCACTGCTTGATTATCAGTTCTTACAAAAGATTTAAAGGGCTAAATAAATATGAAACCTTTTAAGAGCAAGTTTTATTGCTAATAATTGCTAATAGTTCTTTTTCAAATATAATATAATTATGTTCATTTAGTTTAAAATTTTCAAAATTATATCCACATAATTTTTCTTTGCTTTGTACCTTTTTTGATAAAGGTGTTTTTCTTGGTATTATTCCAATAGAATGACAAGAGTCTTTCTCTTCACATTCTTATGCAGGAAATGCTTTTAAGATACATCCCCAACAAACTATTCGAGGCATCTGTTTCTAGAATTAATTTATCTCCGGTTTGTTTAATTAACTGTCGGACAATTTTGCATATCTTGTTTAATTTGATTTAGTAGACATTTATCTTGTTCTGTCCAAGTAAATTCTACTTCTTTTTTAAGTTTATTTATTAAAGGTTTTTCTTTTTATGCTAAATTTTTTAAATAATTTCTTCCATAGTTTAATAACCCTAGAAGACTTTGTAACTGTTTTTTATCAGTTAATTCTTCAGGAATTTTTTTTTTTATATTATTATAATATGATTTTGTAGTTTTAAACCATCATGGGTTAAAATAAGACCTAAAAATTCTATTGATTCTTTTTCAACTTCTATTTTTGAAGGTGAAAGGATAATTCCATGTTTTTGGAATATATCACACATTTACTTTAAATGTTTTTTGTGTTCTTTTGTTTTAGAAAACACTAAAATATCATTCATATATACTACACAGAATTCTTTGTAGGGAGAAAAGATTGAATCCATCCATCTTTGATATATTTGTGGAGCAGTATTCAGACCAAATGGCATGACATTTCATTGGTAGTGTCCACAAGGGGTACTGAAAGCAGTTAAAGGTTTTGATTTTTCATCTAACTTTAATCGCCAATATCCCGATTTACAGTCGAATTTACTAAAAAAATTTTATCCTTTGATTTGATTAATCAAAACATCTGTTCTTGGAATAAAGTATCCATCAAATTCTCATTTAATCTTTTATAATTTAAAACCATTATAGTTTTTCCTCTTTTAATTTCAACATGATTTCTGACTAAAAATGCAGGACTAGAATGAGGACTTTTGGTAGATTCAATGAGTTTTTTCTCTAATAAATCTTTTATTTGTATTTCAAATTCATCTATGTCTATTTTTGTATAGACCATAGGTTTTATCCTAATTATGATGTTAGGATCTTTTAAGAATATGTTACAGTATCGAGGATTTTTATGCCATAATTTCAGTGGGTTTTCACTAAAACTTTCTTAGAGAATTGAGAAAAGTCAATGAGTTTGGTTAAGTAAATGAATAGTTTGAACATCACTCAAGCTCCTATTGGTTGCAAGTCATTTCAACTAACTTTGAAAAGTCAAAGGCAGTTGTTGCACCCAATAAGAGGATCATTATATATATATATATATATATATATATATATATATATATATATATATATATATATACACACACACATACACACAAGTCGGGATCACTAGGATGCGGTCGTAGGGTTGAACCCAACGAAAACGCTTTTTGGGCGCCATGTGGGGTACAACGTGGACATGCACATGGTCAATCCACAACCATCCAGAATTAAATGAAAATAAAAAAATCATTGACCACAATGATCAATGGTTGTTAAAACAATTAATGACTTAAAAAATCAAGGCACCTTTAATTTTCACACCATTAGATTAGGCACGGGTGAACATTGGGGGGAACGGCTTGGGGGGGACGGGTGCCACATGGGATTTGGGTGCCACGTGACAAGCTAAAAAGGGCATCGTGTCAGGGTTCAATCTCTAGGATACTGACCTAGGGACCCCTTTCTCTCTCTCTCTCTCTCTCTCTCTCTCTCTCTCCCTCTCCCTCTCTCTCTCTCTCTATATATATATATTACGGTAAAATTAAAGTGAAATCATAGAGAGCTAATTGAGAAACATACTTGATGAAAAGATGAAATAATGTATGTCATGAGCCTAACTTAAAACATTTCTTATTATACAAATGATTTTCATTTATAATTTACTAAATGTTTCACAAAGCTTTTTTATTTATAATCACAAAGTTTTTCCTGAAATGGAAACTCATTTTACCATGTCAAAAAGCAAACTTTGTTACCGGGTGGTATTTTTCCATACATACCTAAAAGTGTGGTGTCGTGTTGAGGAGTGTCCAAGTGCCACCAAGTGTCGACATGACAAGTCTCAAAAATAAAAGTGTCCATGTAATAACACTGTGTTGTTAGTATGGGATTATGCCCTACTGTTATGTGGGCGTATATAGAATATTTGGGCGCAAATGTATTATTTCTCACTAATATAAATGCTAGTAGCATAACAATGTATTATTTCTCACCAATACAAAATTGCGTACCCAAGATTCTAGGCAATCAGAAATCCATGTACCTAGAAACTTTGCTATGCTCATTCATTGATATAATAATTTGTTTCAAGTTGTTTTAAGGTTATGAAACCTCATTAAAACAAATTAATGAACAGCCATCCTTTACTTCTTTTTAATTATATGTACACAAATTTGGGATCTCGTATACTAGGATTTTCCTTTTAACTAAATTATCTAAAAATATTGTGGCGACCTCAGTCTACCATACTAACCCTCTTCTATCCAGAGACCATTGATCCCCGGTTTCATAATCCATCAATGAGGACCCATCAGCTCATCAATACCAAGGTTTGATTCCACTTCCGTACAGTTTTCTTGTATCAATAAATCCATTACACTAGACCTTGATGTAGCGCATTTTTACTTGTAACATATCAAGTTTTGTGGATGACCCATTCAGTACTATTGTCATGAACCACTATTATGACTTTTAACAATTTTACTGAAACCAGCTTTCATCTTTAGTTTATGGTTTTTTTTTTTAGTTCCAAAGCTGTTGACCCAAGTCACTCATTGCAGATTTTTTTATAGTACATGTACTTGATCCCTGCAATTTTTTTTAATGTTCACTGTTCTAACAGTCCTTGATATAAGAATCTAAAGATTTCGAATTGGTGATTTCTACAATCATGCTCTGTTTATCTCTAATATTAAAGTTCCTTCTAAGACCCATTTCGATCCAGTGACTTTTTATAACAAAGAACACAAATTTGGGAGACTAGTATGTCTGTTAACTATTCTATTTGCGTTTTGGGTGACATCTAGGACTTCAAAGTGACTAATATGTCTGTTGTTTGGGTAACATTTGGAATTTCCTAGTGACTAATATGTCTACTGTCATAATAAATGAAAAACCAACTCGTCTACTGTTTCATGGTGGTGGTAGTTGTGGTGTTCGTAGTGGTGGTGGGATGGTGTGGTGATCGTGGTGGTACATGGTAGAGGCAATGGTCGTGGTGGAAATGGTGGTGGTAATGGTTTGATGGTGATGGTAGTGGCAGTGGATAAGGTGGTGGTTGTAGTGGCCATGGTGGAGTCAATAGTGGAGATGGGGTGGTGGTCGTAGTGGCCATGGTGGAGACAGTAGTGGCTGTGGAGGTGAGTGGTGGTCATCGTGTGTTGTTGGTGGTAGTAGTAGTAGTACTGGAGAAGGTGGCGGTGGAGGTAGTCTCGGTGGAGAAGGTGGTAGTAGTCGTGGTGGTGGTCATGGTGGAGGGAGTTAAAATAATAAAAAAACGTCATTAACCTTTTAATCCAGAGGTCCAAAAGGCCCCTTAAAGACCTGTAAATTCAATGCAGCCTAAAATCGGGTTAGCTCTTTTAGCAGTCCCATTGAATAAGTATATATGTGCTAATTGATCATGGTGAGTAATATCTCATTAAATTGAATTATATGCAATGCATTAGTGCTGTTTTTTAAACTAATTTTTAAAATCCACAACTGTGTATCTCCATAGAGCCGATATTACTGTTACATCATTGTTATTAACAGTGACAACTAAATCAGAATTCAAACCACACCAAATAAGTAAATATATGTTGATGCATTAATTCATGAAATATGAAGTATCATTACGTGCAATAGGCATTGCATGAACACATGTTCCTGCTAAGATAAAAAATTGCAGAATGATATGAAAATGGATGTTAAGCATGTTTGTACACATTTTGTAAATTGCAAATGATCACTATGATATAGAATACATGTTAAAACAACTTTGAGTGGGAGTTATATAGATCCTAGTTGACTTTAGAAAGTTGGTCATAGGTTGTTTGTCTTATCCCACCTAATAGGACCTATCCAAACTTTCAGGTATTAATGATAAAAGAGGCAACAAAACAAAACCTTGCCATCTTGGTAGATTAATGCAGATGCCTCAATGTATGCAACAGCCTGATACCTGACATTATGAAGCAAAGACGACACATTAGATAAAATAGCGAGAATGAGAACGTCAATTCAGTATGAAGTAATGGTGCTACAGTATGCATAAAAAATGAGAATGTGCATTAATCGAGTAGCACATCGGTAAATAAAAAAGAAAAAGAACCAGAGTAGGGAAGCATGTTATGGAATTTCTCAATAGTAATACAATAAATATTTGAAGTATTACACGGTTTGGTAGTAATCAGAATATTGAAAAGATATTCGAATATTAGCAATTCAACTAGAAAAGTTCCCATCATTTCTTCAGGGAAATTGTGTAACTGTTGTAAAATGTGAGAATAAAAACATCGTTCTCCATGCTGTTATAAGGGAGATGTAGGGGCTATTACTAAAACCCATCCGGAGATACATAGTGTGATAACTGTTCGTTGCAGTGGCAGAGCCAGGATTTTCTTCCAAGGGGGCGGAAATTATGGTCAACATAGAAATGAGTTAGTATTAGGTAAGCCACGCAAGCGCCAGGTGACTTGATACACGGGTCACTTTGGGGGATATACAGCATGTGAAACTAACATGAGTACTGCCTGAGAGCCGCCATGATCTAAAGATCTTTGGTAGAAAAGATTGGGATGAAAATTGATCTTCATCATTTGATTCAAAACCATAAATTGCAATGGCTACCATGAAAAGCCAACACGCCGGTAATTCTGGATGGCATTTGATTGCATTGAATCAGATAAGAGAGATTATTCTTCAAACCAAATACAAATGGATAGCTCCCCCCCCCCAACAAGGCAGCTGCAGGCAGTACCTGTCTGTGTCACATCTCATACAGTTTATAAATTGTTCAACCAAAAATTTAAACTGCCAGCAGTATAAACATATTGTACTTGTAAGTATCTCGTGAAACCAAAGAAGCTAAACCAAACGTTCAACTATCAAATCATTCAAAATGAAGCTTAAACTATTGAAAAGAAAACACGTTCAAAGTTGGAACTACAAACCAAGAACAAAGTTGAACCATGGAAAGATTTAAAATATTTCAACAAGCGCATTAAAAAATTATTCTGAATTTTGTTTTGCAATAATTGTAATTGAGGAAAACTATCAACTCGCACAGGGGAAGAAAACAAAATCTGCCTTGCATCACACAAAACAGCCATCATCTATCATTTAAGCCATTTCATTTGAAACCATAAATATCAGGCCTTAAATCATTATCGCATTAATACAAGCCAATTTTGTCTCGATCAAAGATTCGGGAATAAATGTCAAATCATCTCAAACTGAGCACTGGAATGCTGACATTAATCTCAATGAGGTAACATATGAAACATTGGCCCAGTTATTTTTGAATATGGTACCCAATTGCATCACAAGAGCATGACATCCAAATATTAATGTCAAACAACTTTAAACACACACCAATCACAAAAGAAAGGAGAGGAGCAAGAGTTAAAAGGTATCATTTCCAGTAATCAAAGTAATGCTCAAATTAACAAGACTAATGCCCAGCTACAGTGGATCAAAATAAATGATGTGTTTATAGGCCACAGATTTACAACAAAGGCATCTACTACCAATCCAGTAATAAGAAGGAAAAAGAAGTAAGACATAAACTAAAGGTTAGGTCTTCTAAAGGACTATGTTACTTACCCAAGGTTAAGAAGGCCAGCAACTGTGCTAACACTGATATCAAAATCCACTTTTGGTTGAACTATAAAATTCCCTTCCCTTATAGGCTAAAATGTATGTATTTCAAAAACAAGTCAGGATTGGCATACACATAAATGACACAATATTTACCTGGGCTAGGAAAGATAGGACTAAAGAAAAAAAACGTAGTGACAACTAACCTCCCGAATTAGTAGTGCAAATCTCCCTTCACATATTCTAACTCGTATACACTCACTTTCAGCCAATTGCCCATTAGAAGGTGATCCTGGAAGCCTTAAATATATATCAGTGAAATTTTGAACAGAACTGCAGACCTTCCCTGGGTCAAGTACTTCCAATATATCTTCATATGCCACCTATGTTTAAAAGGAAAGAGAAGTAAGAGTTAATCACAACAGATAAATCTCCAATATGTCATGATCAGCCACCTAGAGTAGGCTGACAAAATCAGTATGAGTTGAAGAAATCAATATGATTTGACACATTGTACCTGTTTATTACTTTTCAAAACAAACAGTGAACTCTCAGGAGAAAGCACTGGATCAAAGTCATTTCGAATCTTGAGCTGCATTAGGAAAAATAATAGTGTCAATGACAGTTAACCACTACAATCAATTTCCAGGGAAGCAAAAATTGGCAGGCCGCACTAAACCTAAAAAAATAAAAAGTACAAATGGCTTTGAATGGTTTTCATTTACTACATGGGCATGAACGAGATGGGGTTCAATATGCTGCTGGAACATAGGAAAGACTGTTGTCATAATTTCATCCTGAGAAATAGAGCATCCAACTCGGTTCTTGTCCCTTTGAACTCTAGAAATCAGATGTGAATGCACACCTCCAACCTGAAGGATACAGACAAAAAGTTAGACAAGAGAGCTTCTTCTAATATCAAATAAAACTGGCCTTTGAGATATGGAAAGGAAGAACACCAATCTATGAAACAACTGCATTATAAAAAAGCAATGTAGAAATCCTCACAACAGCGATCCACAAATCCAGTGACTTTCGAATATCAGGATGCAATGCATACACCCCTTCAAAAATTACCTGACCAGATTTAAAACAAAAAAGCAAAAGAAGGTTAAAGAGATGAAAAGAATATGCACCAAGAGAGAGTATATATTATCACTTATTCAAAGAACTCATTTATTAAATGGAGTCTTCTGCATAAATATATTCCTTGATGACCAAAGTTGTAATAAGAAAAGATTTGATGAGTGGTAACCTAAAATCTTGGATTGGGCCATTTGGTTGGAAAGGAACTCCAAGGTTTTTAGAAGAGTGGGTAAACCGTGTTATATGGTTATTAAGTCTGCCAGAGATTTCATTCTCAGCTGGTTTATGAGTGGAGACCGCTCTCAGGAGGACCGTCAACTCTTGGCTATTACGGAATGGGAGGGCCTACACCTTTAGTCTCCGGCCTCGCTGCCGCATTCTCTGGGTCCTTTGGGTCTTGGGTTGCCACTGTCTCCTTCAGGTTTACGAAAGCCTTGTGAATCTTTTCTGGGTTTTCTTTTTGTTGTTTCCTTTCGGATAGTTCCTTGCTACCCACCAAGGTACATCCTCTTCTATTTCTCTTTTGTTTCTTCATATACTATTTTGTTACCTTTCAAAAAATAAAAATAACAATAATTCCTTGTTACAATATGGACCATGGATCAAAATATCGGACGATACCGATACGTATCGTCTGATATGTATTGTTTTGGAGGGGGGGCGATACGATAAAAAGGGTTTTTATCGGGTACCCCCTAAAACAGTCAAATTATCTCCCGTATCAGACGATAATTTGGTGGTTTGACATGGACCCATAATTTGAAATTATCGTCCGATAATTTGGTCGTCTGATTTTTAGAGTATTTTTTTGACAAAAAAAAAAATGTATCGGACAATACGCGATATGTATTGTCCTGGAGGTAAGGACGATATGTATTGGAATTCCGATTTTTTGATCCATGATATGGACCGTTTCATGAACAAAACTGTGAGCAGTTGAGAGTGTTTATGAACCATAGCTGATCTGCTGATCACACTACTATTTTCTGAGTACTGCTACTTGTTTTTGAAATCAATATGTTGGAGTTGATGTTTTCATTCGTATGCTGCACCTTTAGTTGTTGTTTGCCTTTTAATATGGATGATGACAGAATTTTGTAGCATTGTGTTGCAAATTTTTTACACATTGAAATGTACCTGGAACATGGTCTTTAACATTCTTGTTGTTTGTCTGTTTAATACCGAGTGGTATCTAGTCAGTTCACTGGGCTCAGTTTATAATTGAATGGAACCCTTCACATTTTATATTAGGCCTGGCCAAAATCCACTGGACTCTGATTTGTTTATAGTATTTCTGGTTAGGCTTGGGCCAAAAATTTGTCATCCGATTGAAATGGGAACGGGCTCAGGCTGGACTTTTAGGCCCGACTAAAATCTATCGATTCCAGGGATGCCCGATAAGCCTTTAAGGAATTGCCTTCTTGACAGAATCAAAATTTCCCCTAGATTCTATTAGGAAATTAATTATTTGTCAAATCAAATTTTGGCCCCGAGAAGGTCTAAAACAGGTCAAATGACGACTTAAGCACCACTAAAACAATGAATTCAGTAACTTCATCATCACTTTGTCCCATCTATTTGGAATCGACGTTGCAAGTACCAGTTCTCCACTCATTTGTGTTTAAAATTAAATGACCCCACTCAGCAATCCTAGATGTCTTTCTCACTACTTCCCTCCAAGTCTTCGCCTATTTTCATGTGCTTGTAACATTTCAATCATTCATACATGGGATTGTTTCCAGTCTCTAATAGACATGTCCAAACCATCTCAAATTCCAATCCTTATATTTTCTCTTTTATTAAGGCTACCCCAAAACTTTCTCTTATGTCTCATTCCTAATTTTTTCCTTTATTGTAACTCCCCCTCCACCTTAGCATACGCATCTCAGCTACATGTGCTCATCTTCTGATCACTTCTTCGTAACCCAACAGTCTAATACCATATAGCAATGCAGGTTTTATCGCTGCCTTATAAAAACATCCCTTGGAAGCGGTACTCTTCAGTCACACAACACACTGCTCACCTATCTTCATTTCACCACCCTACATTAAATAGTTTTCAGATGTGACCGAATCATCCTTTATGCTATCATGGTCACTAAACTTACGTTCCACTTATTCTACTTTAGTCTAACAATTTTGAAGCTCCTAGCTCTGAAGCCTTTCTCCATAGTTTCAACTTTTTTTGTCCAACTAGCCAACATCATCGGTAGAATACTAAACCCATGATTTCTCAAACTAATTACTTAAAATCCCCACTTGTTGCTAAAACCACAACTTTCATAATTTCAAGCTAACTCGGACTTATAGAGACTCATATGCACCTTGCCAAAGCTCTTAAAGAACAAAACCCTTAAAGAGTCTAAGGAACTCTCGCAATCCCTCAATAATCTTCTCCATTAGCAAACTTTGTAGAATTTCCAAAAGATACTGCATAATAAGTGAAATCCAAATGAAACTCTGCCCATATAACCTTCCAACCATTACCTTTACGCTTCCGTCAATCCTAATCTTACACTTACAGGTCCAAAAACAGAATACAACTTGACAATTTCTCCACAATGTCAGCACTCAAAGTGAAGAAAGGTTCCTTGTAAGTTTAGACTTTAGAACCCTTTCTTTCATTGATTTTTAAGTCTTTAAAAAGTTGCCATAAGTCAATTACTCAGCTGAAATTCAGTAATGGCATAGTTGGAGGGGAAAATTGTGTTCGAGCAAGTTGGCGTGCTGCTGAAAATTTGACATGTTTTAAGGACTGTTCAATTTTTTTAAGGAAAAGTTTAGGAACTCCCACTCAAGAAGTAGAGATCGCTTATTGCAGATAAGATCGAGTGCCACATACATTTCAATCTCATCACTAGAGCACTTACACGGCTGCCTTGTAGGGTGAATTTTTTAATATCATGTTTTAAAAGCTAGATCCTAGTTCTGTCCCTGGTTTTTTCATAAAATTTGGGTGGCTACCACATCTCACATAGACTTTAAGCTCCTCCCTCTGGTACGACAGATTACAGCAATCTTTCGGAATACACATAAATTATGGACACCAAATCATGGGTATGAAGGGCACCATCTGTGAGACTGAGGTTAATGAAATTACGAGAAACCATTTTTTTGGTAATAATTATCAATTACAAAAAAAGATTTTAGAGACTACTTTTTTTTGCTTTGACGGTTAATATTTTCTGCATAAAACCCATAATAAAATAATTGTATAAGAATATGCTTTATTAAATCAACTTGTGATAGCCTGAAATTCCACCTTGATTTTCAGATGCAACAAAGTTACCTTCCAATTCCGGACTCTGATTGGAGGTTGGTACTTCCAACACTCCAACTCCTTCAATCGCATGATTAGTCCCCTAAGATCCGTGATTTCTTGTAATTTGCAATTGTCAAAGAAGCCAACGGAGGAGATTCGAAGTTTAAATCAATCAATGAATTCCGGTGGTCGAGTGACTTTGTTCTCCATAAGAACACTGAACCTATGTTACTCAATTCGCTCCTCTAACTTGTGAATGGCGAATTGGTTTGAGCGAATTAGGAGAACTGGTATTCTTATGTAAAATAACTTTTACAAAAGAATGAGAGGTGGGGAGATTCGATCCCACAACCTCTTCTAATGAGGACTAAAGTCGCTGCTTGCCTAACCAACTAAGATAATAGTTGTTTTAGTATATAAATAACTTTAAATATATAATTTCTAGTTATTATTAGTGTGCCAGGAAAAAATAAAAAATAAAATATATTTCCTACCCCTAGTGAATCAGGTTTGCACGAGAGTAGCGAATTGCGAATTACAAACTCGAAAACGAATCAAGCGCATTGCAAATTAAGTAACATAGCACTGAACACACAAGCAAGCCAACCAGCCCAAAGCATAGTGTTGAATCTGGACCTACTGTATGTTCTAACTCTATTGGATCAAGTCAGATACTAAGCCTCATCATTAAGTCAATAATTGATAAGGTGAATACCCAGTTCATTCAATTCAGGCATAATGAGTATTAAGGACCTAAAAATAACCTCTTTTCATCCTATGAACTTTAAGGTGCATGAAGTCTCATGTTTGACTCTTGGAGTAGAGCGATAGAGACTCCATTTCGAGCAGCATGACGAAAGATTTGAGTAGGACCTGTGTCCAAGTAATATCGCCCCCTCCGCTCTTTACCTGATCCAATCATCACTCCTGCGCTGAGGTCCTGGGAAACACAATGGGTTGGAAAAAAGAGCACAACAATTTAGGGATTTGGTTGGTGACTAACAGAAACAGAGTGTGGCCATAGCAACAGACAGAAAAGGAGGACCAGAAAAAACAATATGAGAAAGCTGCCACGTAGTTGTGTAGATCTGCAGAAGGTACTATTTGAGTCCTCAAGATCCAAAGCACCTGGGCCGGAATGATTCCCGACAGCATTCTACCAATTCTTTTGGCATATTATGGGTGATGATGTGGTGGATGTCATTTAGAACTTCTTCAACAGAGGAATCATGCTTTGATCAATGAATTCTATCCACATTACATTGGGTTCCAAAGGAACCTAGAGCTAATACCTTCGACCAGCTGTGCGACATGAACCAAAATGGTTTTTCCTGAGTTCATAAGCATGAGACTCGAGCTGATGTTTGGCTTCATAGAGTTTATTAGCCATGACATAACCAATTCATTGCCAATGCTCCATTCAGCATATCCGTGTAGCGGCTCCCTGCCAGTCGCCTACACTTGCAGCCTCTTGCGATACTCCTTAAACAACCTGACGCGTTGCTTCCAAAATAAGCTTTAGGGTTGCGGCTCACTGCCTACACTTGCTCTATAGCTTGCCCCTCCCTTGATGAGTATGTTTCTCAATCTTGTACATTTCTCTCCCTCAAAAATGAATGCGATCTCGGTCAATCAATTCTTGTACTTTTCGGGGATAATTTTAAGATGCTCTAAAAAACATTATTTTTCTTTTAAAAAGCCTAGATAATCTGCAAGCTTATGTATAATTTGCTTTTGTGGAATGCTTTCGCACACTTTTAGCATAGATCATACTGCATTTATGTAGACTTTCAAAGAACACATTTGTTTCCTACTAAGATCCTGTCGTAGGAAGAATTTTAAATTTCATACCATTTAGGATCTTAGTAAATTTTCACATGATTTAGGTTCTTGTTGTAAACATTAAACACTTCCTATTGCTACAACAGCACTATAAGAAGAAAAAGGAACAAGCAAATACATGAATTAATATGCGTACATATAACAGACATACCACTCCACAATCTTCAGAAACTTGAAGTTCCTTGAACCCACTCCGAGTACAATTCTCAAAATCAAAGAAAGGAACTTTTGTTCTTCGACAATTCCTTATATCATCAATATTCTGCAAGAAACAAAGGAAATAGAATCCTTGTTGGATACAGGAACTCAAATTTGAAGTACAAGAGATGAATGTCAACAAATTTTTAAAAAAGAAAATACTTTACAAAATTGACACAATTTGAGAAGCATAACTATGTTTGGCAAAAAATAATATGACCCATGAACACAACTTCGCATGAACACCTGAGAAACTCTCACTGCTATCGACACCCGTGCTTACCAAGAAGCCAAGATGGACTGACAGCAGCAAGGCCAACATTCCACAAGGAGAGGAGATTTTAGGGTACACATACACACATAGACACAGAGAGAGATTTTCTTAGCGAGAACATCCTTTGTTGTGTTCACAAATCTGTTATTGTCAATAGAAGGTTGCATCGTTGACTTGTTTGCTAAAGTGGAAAGTTCATTATTCAACCGTGTATCGACAAAAACAAATTAGTTAAGACAGGGACTGCTAACATCCATCCATCCATTTATGCGTGTACGTATCAATGGATGGACTGCTAACATCCATTCATTGAGTTTGCATATATATATATATATATATATATATGTCTCATCTTAATGTTTTTAAACATTAAAATTTGTAGAGTTACTATATTGCTATTAATGATGCCCTGACCTATATTTACTTATTTATGGTAATCTTTCTTAACCAATGATACCCAAGGATGAGTACCAGTGCCAAATATGACCCAGGTACAATAAAAAACATGCCAACAGTCTAAAAATAAGGGGATGTGAGGTATAATTAATTTTCTTTAAATCAATTTTCCTCGAGTTCTTTTAAATATGCTTTTATAACTTAAAAACAAATGTCAAACAAAAGAATCTATAAACAAAGGAATCTATGATCATGAATAATAATAAAAATATGGTCTTGCAGCCTAGTATTAGAGTGCAGTATGGGCACACCAAGGTAAGTTGACACTATGGTTGCATTCACAGACATGGTTGACGAAAACCCAAGGTTGTCAAAGAGGTAGATAACAAGGATTCAGTGTATATATTCCCCAAAACAAAAAAATGTGATAAAAATTCTTACAGAAGATAGCAGGTATCAGTGACATTTATTTTCCACAAACCCATGGTATAAGAAAGAGCCCCAACTATAGCAAATAAAGTTGTTCTATATCAATCAAAATTAGAATGTTATTTATAGGAATTTTAACACAACCAAATGTAAAGTTACTAAAGTACCTTTACTCACTAATTAAACCAAAAACTTATAAAACTTAACTCAAACAATAATAGATTCCCAAAATAAATAAGAAATATCAACCCTCCCTCCCCCCACCCTCCTCTCTCAAATACCCCACACCCACCAACATACACCTTTTTCCTTTTTATGTCCCTCTTTCTCTCTTTTTTTCATCTATCCCTACTTATTTTCCTTCATTTCTTGTTACCCTTCTGATCATTTTGAATGAAATTCAACATTTCAGTCTTCTTTTTCTCAAACATGTTTTAGTATATTCATCTTCATGAATTTAAAGTAAATTAATACAACACCTATTGGACTAATGGTAAAATAGCGCCAAACTAAATACTATACTATTGAATGCAGCATACAGCTAAGTTTATATATATATATATATATATATCAGAAAATGGCATACTTATACGCAATTTTGGAGAATCTGATTACCACTGCTCAATAACAGCTAAGTATGTACAGAGTACCAACTAAAGAGGGAAAGAAAAATATACCACAATAACAGTGAATATGGTTTAAAGTATCAGCTAACACTAATACATACTGTCCATACCGACTCACATGTTTATCGCTATCCAACGGTATCATTAAATACTTTTTGGTATCAGTTTGATACATTGGTATTGGCCAATGCCTATAGATATGGCCAATATGCGTAGACTTCTTTCTGCTTGATGTTTTTTGTTGTTATGTTTCAGGTGATTATGACTCTCTAGGGAAAAAAATTGGGGATGAGGTTTAGCTAGCAATTTGTAGTAATATATAATCTGAAAGACATTAAAACCTAAGCAATAGGAACTCAGAAGGCAATGCTGCATTATTTTAATCTAGCTCTCTTATTTGTGAAGTGTTTGCAAGACTTAAAAAATAATTTTTGGTAATTTTTATGAAACTACCAAAAAAAATAATAGTGAAACTTTTATGAAAAGGGCATTATGGTTAATTTTATATGTGAGACATAATGCCCCTAGTATCAAAATCCTTTTGCTTGTTCTTAATTAATTTAGTTTGAATTATAATATGGTTTTTTTGGTTAATTTGAAGTTTTTTCAATAATTAGTATTTTTAGAATTCTAATAATTATCTTTATTCAAATTTTTTACAATAAAATATAATTATTAGGGGATATTTTCTTCCTACAAATTATACATTTTAAAACAACAAGCGTTGCAAGAAGCACTTGTTGCAAGATGTCTACATTTTTTATCAATATGCCTCAGTTGTGCAATGAGATGTTGCTTTAGATATGAACATGAGCCACGAGCTGAGTATTATGGTGGGTCCCACCATAGTATAATAGGAATTTCATTTTGATCGGACTGTTCTGAATCTGAAAAACGACGGTTAGTCGTGTTTTAACTTGGTAATTAAGTTAATAGCCATTTTCTTAATGAATAACGTCTATTCTATTAGATACAAGAAATAAGCAATCTCTCCCAGTTTCAAGGGAGATAGAGGCATTGAAGAGGGAGAAGATAAAAACTGAAAAGTATGTCAAGAAAAATGGAATATCAAGAAGGAAACTTATCAAGTCCTTTTCAAGGGAGATGGAGGCATTGAAGAGGGAGAAGATAAAAACAGGAAAAGTATCTCAAGAAAAATGGAATACAAGAAGGAAAACTATCAAGTCCTCAAAGATCAACATTAAAGAAAGGTAAGTAAATAAGAATTTGTAGTTGATTCCTGAACTAGGATTTGTATTGAGCTACAACTGGTTATATGACCAAGCTACTTCTACTATAGACTCCCACGTGTCTACAATTTCATATGGGACCCCACTCGATTGAAAATGAACTCTAAAATTCATGTTCGCCCCCCCCCCCCCAGAAATCTCAAAATGGAACCACACGATCCATATTTTTTTGTGGTAACCCTACAAATCCATGGTTCATGTAGGAAGTTTTTGTTTTTGGCCTAATTTTTCGTTATGTGCATGATCCCTGCATAACTTGATAGTGACTATTTCAAATAATTAACAAAAATTGCATGTAAATAGCAGATTTCATATACTTACAAATGATATAATAGGAATTATTTAAAGAGAATCCCTTTATAGATACCATCATATCCTTTTTCATTATCATTTCTAGCCACCTAAACAATCAAATCTGACCCTAACGTTTTTAAGCTTATCCTAGACAGTTTTTGAACTAAAATGCCCCACAAACTCAAAGAGAATGGCCAACCTACTCCTAGACATGTCTAGTTCACCATATAATGTAGAAATGTCTTTTTTCACTAAAAAATAGCATCAAATTTCCTAGATCACTGATGGGGTCATCAGATTCAAGCAGCCACCAGTGACGTATCGAAGGCGGAAGAAGAAAAGCAAAAGACAAAAGAAAGAGAAACGGCTCAAATTCGGAGATTTGAAAATTGCTCAATCGATCGATCGACTTTAGGCCTCGATCAATCGAGAATGGACAACGTGCAAATTTGCTGAGGTGTAAAGCTATTACTCAGTCAATCGATCGAGCAGAAAAACTCGATCAATCGATTTAAAGCCATGGCGTCGGGCAATTAATTAATTTCCCAGACGATCAATTGACTTTGGGTTCGATCGATCGAGCTACAGTGCGGAATTTGACGGAATTATGTTTATTTTAGTCAAATTTTCCTTTTAGAATTTTATTAGCATTAGGATTATTCTAATTTTGTATTAGGATTTTTGTTAGCCTATTTAAAGGCTTGTAAACAACTTTCTTATCAGTTTTTGGTTAATTATAATTGTTTTGCAAGCTTGAGAGTTTTAAACTTTCGTGAGGGTGTGATTCTCTCAAAACGGAGAGCGATTCTTCGATTCTCGCGTGCGGTTTGGTGCGAGGCCAACTCTTCTTCCATCTCTATCTTCTTTAGATTTACGGTTTGCGTAAGTAGCGCAACCCTAGTCATTTATTTCTCAATTAAATCTCAGATCTAGCCTATTTATCCATAAAAATCCCAAAAATTAAATTACCCATTCTTTATTAAATCATTATTAGCCTTTTATTTTGTACGGTATCAAGAGAACTGCTTGCGAGTTCATTCAATGCCCTAAAACTATCGGAGATCTAGCCATTCATAAGAACCCTAGTCTAGATCTAATAGGAAACATACACGAAAAATAACACTATTTTGGGCAGGAATTAAATCATCTAATTGAATTTCTAGAATTTTCAGTGATAATTTGTTATAAGAAATTGTTATTTATTAATTGTTTGAATTAATTTTAATCATAATTTCAGCCCTAGCATTGCATTTAATAAGTTCCTGCATCAATCACCTTGCTCATACTGATCTAGATCACCTCTCCCTAAGACTCTCGGATGTATAGAACAACTAACAATAACATAGGGTTTAAGGTAGCATTACTTTTCTGCATGTTTGATAACACCAAATGGAGGTTGATCAACTTTTGACCCTAAAACAAATGTCGTTGACCAGTCGTAGCATCCAAAGAGGCAAAGCAGATCATGGGGATCGATCTAGGATATGTTTACATCCTTAAGAGCAACAATCAAGTTCATAGCGCACTTGAATCAACTTAGTAATTGATGCACATGGCAAGTTTTGCACATGTGTATGATTATGGTTATCAGTGCAACTGTCAAGTATACAAGTTGCCGCCATAGCAGTTTTTTCATACATGTGTGTACACAATTATGGTTACCAGTGCATGGATGCATCATAAATAACACACATCAAATATGCATACATTCACCGTCAATCTAGACTTTCTAAAATGATAATATGCATGTCAAAAAATTGTTGTGAGCATGAGAAAACAGGTGTTTTAATCACATGAAACTTGCATCATACTTTTTAAGATATTTTATTCACAATTTCCAAACTAGAGTCAGAAAAATTTATATTGCACGAGATTCATGATTACATGTTGCATCATTTACGAAATACGAGATATAGATGTTTTAGGTTCATCTAGCGTGTATCACAATAACACAACAGATTATGGAGCTACATATATCCTATCTATTTCCTAGTCACTTCTAAGATTTATAAAGGATTTACAAAGCCATAATCCCAACTAATTTAGAAAATTAGTTACAAATGGATAGATAGTACCTAAATTTTTTTTTTTTTTAAAAAAGTACAAAAAAAAAAAGAAATTAACTTAAAGATCAATTAACAAACAAAATTTGGACCACTTCACCGACATCCAATAGAAATAAGTAAATTCCTACTCTAGATTTTGTGGGATTGTGACGCATCAGTTTTGCCTTTTGTACTCCGACAGTTGACCTAAACTTTTTTATTATTTTTGTATTATTCAGGAAAATATTCCTTCTTGAAAAAAAAAACAATAAAAAGTTACTAAAAAAACAACAACAATACTTAATCTGACTTAATTACTCCAGCACTTGACCCATCATCAATGACCTGTGTCGGGTTGTAGCACCTTTTTCAATTTGCACACCTTTGGCTGCCTTCCCATGAAAAAGAAGAAAGAAAAACTAAAGCATTTAAAAATAAAGTACCTCCTAATCTAACTACATTTAAGATAATTTATTGATTAGAACAATTTCAGGATATCTAATTAAATTCTCTCGTTTTAGTGATTTTTGGATTAAAGATGCCATAATTCAATTGTTGCTTTTATTTTAAGTCATTTATAAATGTTAATCATTTTTTTAAGTTAAAAAACTAGATTTTATACAAATCATTCCCAACCATAGTTATCTCTGCCGTTCCAAGTACTATAACAAACGCCAACCAAACACATCAATAATTTGATATGATAACATTGTCAAAGACGACAATAGTTAAGGTAAATAAGATATCTAACAAGATACCTTTGAAAGCAAAGATAAATCCAGCGCAGTGAAATCATCATATTTAAATTCCTTCACTTGTTCAGATTTGTAGTAACTTTCTAGACAAATGACTTCACACCCAACTATATTCGCCATTTTATGAGCCAGACTAGTTTTCCCCGATCCACTTGGACCTCCTGAAATAATATTATATATAAAAAAAACATTAATGCCTAGCCAAATAATCCGGAATACCACATAGCATAGTTGGCACATGAGGAAAAATAAACCAATGGAAAGGCAAGCTTTATTATTAGTCAACAGACAGAGAAATACTAAATTCAGATTTAATAAATAAAATTACTCAGGAAATTCAATTGCGCACGAGATTCAGGTTCTAGTTGAAAAAATATGTAAATCGTAAGCAAGGAGAAGCAGAATAAGAGATAAACATTGACAGGTAAATCTATGTTAACCAAACCAAGATCACAGTAGTCATCGCAAGAGCAACCAATGGCTACATACACTAAATACTGTCTTAATAGAATGTTAAACATGGGAACCCACTTTCATCATGCTCCCATGTTGGACTATACACATACATTTTCCAGATTTTTAAAAGGTAAATGTGGAATATGAATTCTCAGCACTCCCATTAAATTCATCATGGACGAAGTCAAGAACAATATCCATAATCTTCATTTAATTATCACAAAGAAAGGAGTGGACAAATAGGATTTGCAAAACTGACCCCAAATAGATGGGATAAGGCTATGATGATGATGACAGAGACCATAGAAGTAGACAGACATCTTGTCTTCTTTACTTTTGAGCTTCTACCTCATGTTTCATCCCGAAATATGGGGGCAAGCACAAAATTATTATACCCACTAGAAATCATTTGAAAGGGTTAGGCAAAGAAAGAATGAGTGTCCAATTTTGATTTAATAGTTGAGTATGGTTATCTCCATTGGTCAACCCTTTTCAAATGGTAATTGATGGTTATAGATTTATGTATGGAGCAGTTGTACAACTTAACTGCACAACATGTTACGTCGTATATAATATTTTATACAATTATACAATTAATTAGTTATAATTAACTGTACAATAATATACAAGTAATATAACTATATACATATATGATTATTATACATCATCATCATCACAGCCCTATCCCAACTATTTGGGGCCGGCTTTGTGATTCCTATTTCTCCACTCATTTCTTCAACATTAAGCTCTCTTTAACTTCACAATCCCACATGTCCTTTCTCGTTGCTTCCTTCCAAGTCTTCATTGATCATCCTCTTCTCCTACTTCCTTATGCTTGTAGTGTCTCAATCCTCTGTACAAGGTTGGCTTTTGGCCTTTGATGAACATGTCCAAACCACCTAAAGCAACATTCTTAGTTGTTTTTCCTTTATAGGTGCCATTGTCAAATTTCCTCTTATGCAATCATTTCAAATTTTATCCTTGTATACATCCATCTTAACATACGTGTCTCGGACACATGCTCTCCATCTTCTTGTCTCTTTTTCATAGCCCAACATTCCGTGCCATATAATATGGCAGGTCTAACGCCGACTTATAAAAGCGTCACATCAATCTAAGTGTAACTCTTGGGTGGCACAATAGTCCGCTTGTTTTGCCTCCATTTCTTCTAACGTGCATTAATCTTATTTGAGACATTCTCTTCAAATCCACCATATGATTGTAAAGTAGAGCCTAAATAGCGAGATCTATGGAAATGTGAGCCTAAATGATTTTCTATTTTAACTAAATCCACCTTCAGGCTATCATATTCACTAACTTTGCACTCCATGTATTTCATCTTTGTTTTGCTATTTGTCAAACATCATGAATCCAACAATTTTCTCCATAATTCCTACATATAATTTATCTCCTTCCTTGTTTAGGCAATTAATATTGCATCATCCACAAGCAACATGCACCATCGAATCTCTTCTTCTATATCTATGGTTAACGAATCCATGATCAGAGCAAATAAATAAGGGCTCAAGGCAGATCCTTGACGCAGCTCAGCTCTGACATGGAAATCACTCATCTCTCTACACGTCGTTCTTACACTGGTTGTCGCACTCTCATTCATGTCTTCGACAATCTCAATATATAAGTTCGGGATGCATTTCTTCCTTAGTGTTCACCAGATTATTTGTCTCAGTATTCTATCATAAGCCTTCTCCAAGTCAATAAAGATCATATGCAGGTGGTTACTTCTCTCTTAACTTCTCCATAAGTTGTCGCGACAGGAAAATAGCTTCAGTGGCAGATATGGGTCAGTATCAGCTAATATTGTCTTGGTATTGGCTGATACTGTCATGGAATCTAAGGAAACAGACCAATACAAATTATTTTATTACTTTTTAATTGTTTTCAAAAAATAAAATAAAATGCCAATTTGGTAGCGGCGCTACTGTATCGGTATCGGTGCTACCATATCCGTATCAGCCGATGCGTATCGGTCCAAGATGGACCGATACCCGATACCCCATATAACATCCTTCATGGCCAATGATCATCATGCAAAGTTATAAACTGTAATCAATCAAGTCTGATTCAAAAAATAACAATAAAATCGCGAAGTTAACGATTTATTCAAAGACTCATGACTTTTTAGTAAGTTGTGATTTATTCAGTAGATGAATAATGATTTAAAACGCAACTTATTCAAAAAATATGGTACATGAAGGAAGCCATCAGACATTTCTGGGTGGGAAGCTAATTTACCTGACTATTACCTTTCCTAACATCACCTATGCAGTATAAGTTCATGTATTCTACCAAACTGTCACATCTTGATGTCATCTACAAAATTCTGAGGTATCTTAAGTCTTGCCCAAGCAAACGTATAATATGCTGATCAAGTGCTCTACACTGATGCAACCTAAGTTGGGTTTATATTTGCCAAACGTTCAAACCTTTGTGGGGACAATCTAGTCACATCGAAAAGTAAAAAAAGCAGATTATAGTAATAAAGTCCAATGCAAAATCGAAATATAAAGCCATGTGAAGGGTTATGGCTTCTTACTGATTGGAGTAGTAGAGTCAATTTACCTATGAGACTATATGGAGATAATGGGGTTCTCATCCACATTGTTATAATCCCAGTCTACCATGAAAGGACAGAGCACATTGAAGTTGATTGTCACTTCATATTTACTTGATGTGATATGAGAGGAAGTAGATTAACTAGAAGAGAAATACTCAAGGGTAGAGAAGATGTACTTTAATGCATCAAGGGTAGAGAAGATGTACTTTAATGCTTCAACAATGAATCACCTCCAACAATCGCAATAGAGATATGCTTCAACGACACGATGGGTTTCAAAACCCAAGAGAGTCAATGGTGATAGAAAAAATAAAGTTCACTCATTGAAAAAAAAATATTCAATTACAAATTAATCCATATATAAAAGAAATAGCCTTAAAAAAATCCAAATCTCAAAAGGAACTTACTAAATTAATATTCTTGGAATACGAAATAAGGAAAAGAAAGAAGTCAATTAAGATACTTGCTGGAATCCTCGACCTCCACCTTAGATTTTGTATCACAGCTTTTGCAGGAGTTAACTTTCTTGATGATTCTCGGTGGTGGTATTTTAGGAAGTCCACAAAATCCAGCAGTACCAAATAAGGGAGGAGTCCAAGTCTCTCAGGTTTTTAGCACGGAACACCAAAAACAGAGTTCTCGACCTTTTTTATTTCTCAAGTGATAACTTACAGCTCATGCCCCTTTTAAGTTATAATATGAGCCTTGTTTTAAAGCCCACTTGTGCTTAGAATTAAAAGTCCAGCCTAACTACCTTCAGGTCAGTAGTCAGCCCTCGCATCATAGGAATAATTCTTCTACAACTTGGGTTGCCGATGCCCACAATGGCACATCATTAATAAAGCAGTTACGAGTAAACTTCGATACATGTATCCAAGTTAGGGATGATAGATATCTATGCACCAACTTGAGGGGGAGTGTTGGAGTGTGTATATACTAGTTTCCTACTTTATAATGTCCCATTGTCTACTTGTAATACCTCTAGTCTAGAGGGACAATATTGTAACTTTCTCTTTTATTAAACTTAATAGAAAAGGGAGGTGATCTACAGAGACAAGCTAACCCTAATATTTCCTAAACCTAATATAAAAGGAGGTGATCTACAGAGACAAGCTAACCCTAATATTTCCTAAACCTAATATAAAAGGAGGTGATCTACAGAGACAAGCTAACCCTAAAATTAAACTACACTACACATTTAATGACAACTATCACATGTATTCTCCATGCAACAGTAAGACTGTCATAAGCCAGCGTTGGACACACAAGCAAGAAAAAATAAAATAGCCATGCAACAGAAGTAAATAACACGGTTCTCCATAGCAATTGAAATGTTGATACATGAAGGCTATTGCCACAAATACAATTCAACAATTGACTCCATGAAAAGAAGCATAACTGGTCCTAGTCAACTAATGTTAGATGTGCATGTGGATGTCAGGCTGCTCATTGCATTTGAACAAACAATCAATACAATAGTTTGAGTGTTAGGACCATCAAGAGAAACCATTACTGTTATACATTTGGCTATAGTCAAATAGATGTAAAAAAATTGCCACAAATGCATGCAAGATCAAATGGCAAGTACTCTCATCATTCAATAATAAAAAACTAACATGATGTATTATTTGAAATTGACAATTGAGATATATACATCCATATGCTTCCATGAATTTGTATTAGTTGGTAGATAGATAGATGGAGAGAGGGAGAGAGAGTGACGTTATGTCGATAACGAAATGAGGAGCACATATTACCAATTCCAACAATAACAGGGAGGCCCTTGTTCTCCAACAATGCCTGAAAAGAAAAGGAAAATATGCATGTAGATATGATGGAAATTTTAAACAGTTCCATGTTTAAAAGGAAAAACTTTGGAAAGCAACATCTATCGAATGCCTCCCTAACTTACCTGAATTGCTTGAACAGAAAGAAGCAAGCCCCTATCCAAGTTATATGAATCTGGCATTGGAGCAAGCTGCATAATATCCCTGCAAGCAGAAGAATCTGCAGTTGCTTCATGAGATAGGCCTAAATTATGAAGTTACAGTACTGGATCTTGCAGAATAATCATCTGGCAAATAAATTATTTTATAACATAAACAGCAAACAAGAAATAAACCATCTTCACAGAAGAAACCAAAAATTCTAACCTGTGACAGAATTGTCAGTGTAAGATTGATTTGAAATGAAACGCCAGCTTGCTACAACAGGCTCCATTTCAGATTTTGTTGGAGATCGAGTCCATGGTTGAGCTAGATCCTCGAGCTTATGAAAAAAGTTTGGAGTTACACGAATTGGCTTTGGGGCAACGATAACCCTCTCCTGACTCCCAGACAAAGATGTACCAGATTGAGGCGGCGGTGTGTTAAGACGTGGTACACCTGCAATTGTAAGTAATTGACTGGGTAGAAACCCTCCAAAACAAGAATTAAGATTTAAAACAAAATGTGCAATAAAAGCATCGACAAAAAAATAGTTCGCATGGAGAAGATCTACACTGAAAGAGAATTAGCATGGAAAAGATGTCCATGAACATACCTTTGATTTCTAGAATCATTTCTAGATATGACTTGGTTATCCATGGTCCCTTGATACCCATCTTGGAAGACTCTGCTCCAATTACCTATACATAGACACAGGAAAAGTATTGCAACGATTCCATATCTCATTGTTTTCCACAAAGAACGAAAGATATTTTGCTCATGTTTAGATAAGAAATTTAGCTATTGCGCAGCACAGGAAACAACATAATGCTGTCTCAAAACACAACTATATCAAAAAGATTTTGAGAACAAAACAGAATGCCAATAAAATCACAAATTGTGAGGGTCTACTATAAAAATAAAAATAATAATAATAAACAGGAAATAGAGATAAATAAAGTGTCAGGCAGTGAATCAGGTACGGTTTAAGGAAGGATGGAGCACACAGAGAAGGGATAAAAGTTTTAAAGGAATTTGGGCAGATGGTAATGTTAACTTAAAAATAAATTTATATTTGTCAGTTAATTTTTACATAAAACTCTTGTTCATAAAAAGATAAAAGAATTTGGGAGATATTAATGGCTTTGCTACACATTTATTGGCTTTCTAGAAACACTAGTTAGCATTTTTTGTTGGTGATGCAATTAGTTATACATGTGTGGGTGTGTATAGTAATAGTGGGTGTGTATAGAGTAAGTATATAACTCACACCAGTTTACGTGTCTCCATGTTCATGATATGTGTGATATATTGTAAATAGTAGAAGAGCTATTAATGCATTGGGGAGTGGGCTAAGCTAAGCACCTCAATCCTAATTTTGTTGATGAGTGTAAGGACACGAGACTTGATGCAAGATTCCCATCTTCTCAAGTTAAGAGTTAATGAAGTGTACTCTCCACTTGATGAAGTGCACTCTCCACCATTATCAGAGCAAAGAGACTTAATAGACTTGTCAAACTGCCTTTGGATCATAGTAGAAAAACTGATAAAGGTGGAAAGTACATCCTCCCAAGTCTTAAGCAAATAGACCCAATTACAACGTCAGTGATCATTAATAAAGGTAATAATATCGAAAAACATCAAAAGAAGTAAGCGGGGCAGGGCCCCAAACATTATTATGTACAAGATCAAACAGGTTATCACTACAATGCATATGAGAAGGAATGAAAGTACGAGTACGCTTCGAAAGTTCACAAGTCTTGGCATTGAAATTTTGCAGTATCGCAATTATTTTGAAGGATGGAAACAGCAAACAAAAATGTTGGAGATTGGCATGTCCTAGACGGGCATGCCACAAACCCAAGGAGGTATCTCTGGTAATTTACCATGACTGGATACCGCTAGAAGTAACATTAGAAGCAAGGGCAGAGCCTCTATCATCGCCAAAGTAGTAAAGGTCGTCTCTATCATATTATGTGCCAATGCCCTTCTTAGTCCTTAGGTCCTGAAGAATGCAATGAATGGGGGAAAAGGTCACATAACAATTTAGAGATTAGGTTAGGCGACGCACAAATAACAAATTGACAAGGAGATATTGAGCATCGATAAGGGAGAGATCCGAAGATAAGGGAACAGTACCCATACTGGAAACTGGGATATAAGAGTCATCGACCAAGCATACCTTTCGAAATAAAGTGTAAGGAGCAGATGATGAGAAAAAGTGAGACTCAACAGTCATGATTTGTGGAACCTAAGTCAATAACCTAAGTAGAGGAATGAGGATGATATATGGCAGCGTATGCTGATGAGGCGCATGAGGGCCCAGTAGTAGAAGGCTGAGAAGCAGGTGTCTCTCACTGAGACTAGCAAGCTCGGTGTGCAAAGAACACAAATCTGCCAAATAATTGGAATCCATCTCCAATACGAAATCTTAAGAATCAACCATCACCATGGTGAAATCCAACACAGCAGTGTGGGAAACGCTTCCACATGTATCAATCAATGTGGGAACAGCACAAACAAAGATAAAAAGGAGTAGACTTCTACTCGGGCCTTAACGAGCTAGAAAGACCGATGGATAGAGATCTCACAGCACAAACACACAAACATTACATAAACCATACACCAACTTCCACTAAAACAACCCAAAACTGTACCAATAATACTTCAAGAATGTAACACCATAACAAATAATCTATGACAACATCATACATCATTAGGAAAATGCATACGTATGGCCCTGTGACAGACTTCACCAAAAATGACAAATGAAATAGGAACAAGGAGAAATGATAGATCTCTCCAAAGGAAGCGCCAATGAACATGAAACTTTACGGGGTGATTTGGTACCATAACCGATCTAACAGTTACAAGAATACCCTAGATCTTCAGCCAATCCTCAGAAGATCCCATAAAACCGTGAAAGTGCCTCAAACCCATTGACCAAGTTGATGAAGTAGGGTTTGATTTTTCAAGGATCTAATCGAGCGAGTAGAGTAACCTCTCATTGATTCAGTAAAGTAAGTCGTGATTGGGGCGGAAAGGAAGAGGAAGAAGTTGGAGACTATTTTCAAACTCTAACCATCGCTTCCTGCATGATATCAGCCATATCAAGGAGGAACCACCCCCTGATGGCAAGCTACAAGAACTAGTAGAAAGTGCAAGGGGACAAAGGAGAACACTGGAGAGAGAAGGAAGTGGAAATTAGAGCAATGCAATCGAGTTCTCCCCAAACAAAGGTAATGATGCCATCAGTATTTTTGAACATTAAGAAAATAAATAAAAAATTGATGTCAGGATGGTCGAATGCAGCCAAATGAGGTCAATCAAAGGTGAAACAATGTAAGATATCTTTACTAGGCTTGAGAAGAAGAGAAGCACAAAATCAAGGACTCTTGTGGCCATTATCATTAATGTCACCATGACGTGTGTCCTAGGGATTGATGACATGCACCTTTGAGGTAAATTTTTAAATTTTAGGAAATTTTATTCAAAATTGGAATTTGTCAGTAGGTTTAGGGATTTTATGTGTTATTATTTTAGTAATTTTAAAAATTAAAATAAGAGATATACTACTGTTAAGAGTTTTAGTTAGATATGGATTTTACTTATATAAAAATACTCAAATATGGAGGATGCCCCTATCTCTTGGAAATGATAATTTAATTTGAGAAGAGTCATAAGATTCATTGCTTTTCTTTCATTCACTGTTTTAATTTTGGCCAATTTTGGTAGTTTTTGCTCAAATTTCACCTTTTCGTGTATGTATTTTCCATCATTGCTAAGCCCATCAAATTTCCTAAATTCAACTAAACGCCACAATTAGCCTAATTTTCCCTTGCTTACTAAAACGAATGATTAAACTAGCCATACTTAATAGCAGAACAGTAGACAAAAAAATATAAGAAGGAATGGATGATTTCTACTCTTATACTCTATAAAAAGGAATCACTTACAGTAAGTAGAAAAGATGGAATTTCAGGTATTTGGTCTACTGATATTTAATAAGTGGAAAAAGTGAAGGCACTTTCCAAAAGAAATGGCATCTTTCAACTAGAATTTTGACACTCTTAGTTACATCACAAAATACATCATAGGGTAGTGAAGTAATAATATTTGGGAGTAATATTCATTTCTTCAATAAACTACACTATATTATACCATATAAAGAGCTTGGCCACTTCAATAAACTCAACAATAGGCCAAAAGTTGTGTTCTCCTATAAACTGTAAAGATGACTAGAAAGCAAACTGAAAGCAAGTCTACTCTAAATGCCAGTAGATAAGAAACCTTCCATAACTAAATGAGTGACAAGGCAACTCTAAGCTAATCAAAGAATCAGTAATTTAAAATTTTGGCACATTTTTAATTCATCTAGACACCCAAAAAGTCAAGACTTTAGAAAGTAAAATCATCTGCCAAATAAGATGACTTCAATGTCTACAAACTTTCGGTAGCCACATATAGACAGATGCATACTTTCCTGTCTGTGCCCTTCAAGACCAGGAATGTCTCGCCAAGAGCGTCTATGTTCTCAAACGACATTGTCAGCTGGCCATTATAGACTGATGTAGATGCTCGTTTATAACTGACTACAACATTGTAGCCCAAAGCCAGTAGTCCGCCTAGAGTCATCCTTCCAACCTGTAAAAAGATGAGTAAAGTGGAGGATTAGAAACGCCTTCTGCACATAATATATAGCATGCAAGGACAATGAAGTCTTTAAAACAAATATCATCAGAGATTTTGAATATCATGAGATCAAATTTCTGATATGTCTACATCATTAAAAAGACCTTAAAAGTTGTAAATGAATATGCATGTTCATGTGGACACTATAGTTTTAATTGGGTATCACAGAGAGCAAGAAATAGACAATCCCCACTGTCTACCTTTTGAAAGTAGTATCCTATCAAAAGCTGACATTTATAGATGTCAGACAAATGTGAATGTTAACAGTTGATAGAAAGCCTGGCTTGAATACATGTCGGCAGGCTTCGCCATCCTCTGTGTTCCGTAGGAAAAATCAGTCTTGCAAAAAATAAAATTATTCAAATCAGCCGTATAACTTGTAACGCCTTGCCCTCGTCTTGGCACCTGCATATGTGCAATACTCCAGTACGCAGGCGGTCGTTAACCGAACCTAATAAATATTTCGGAAATACAACTATAACCTTAGGATATCTTTTATGAGCTTCATATTTCTACCGTGCACATGAAGGTAATGGCACATTAAGAAAAAAGGTGCGAAGTCTAGTGTTCCTCCCACAAACATAGCACATATAAACAGACAAGTTTTTTTTTTCTTTTCTTATCAAAAATTTCCAGGACAAGCTCTCAAAAAGTTCACCCCAAGATTAGAGTCATCACTAGACTCTCAAAAAGACTGAGATCCTCCTAGGCCAAATAGGACCTTTTCAGGAAATTTTATATTACATGTCCAAGTTCCAACCAAAGATTCCTAAGAAAAGAAACTAATAATAGAAAAGAAAAGCATTCAGTCATGCCTCCGTCCAATTCCTTAGCAAAAAGAGTAAAACTGTCGTTTGATGCTCGAGAGGGAGACTGTTGTTGATTTCACACTACTGCCGCCTACTATGCCGGCTGCTGAAACTCTGTGGAGTTTATTAATAGAAAGAGCTACAAAGCCCAATAGATAAAATAACTAGTTCTACAAAAAGCCTGTAACATATATATCATAATTTGCAAACATATCCACCTTCTTAAACATATGTGAAAACATTCTTCTTAGCGAGCATGTCAGTCATTTTGATGGAAAAAGAGAAAGAAAACAAAATGATTCATACCGGCAGAGGTCAATGAAATCAATTCAACTATTATACAAAGGTTACATATTGTATTAATGATTTGAAGAGTTTTTATTCGCCCAACCATAAAATCATATCATGGCTACCTAAGTTTTCTTACATATTTTATTTTAATGTTGATACCAAGCATTGACCATGGTCTCAAACGAATACTTCGTCCTTAGCATCCCAAGGAGGTACCTCTACCAACGCAAAAGCAGAGGCGTGGGCACTTCTCACCCGAATGGTCGTTAGATCACTTATGTCCCTTAGGACTATCACTGTATTGCAAAGGCCCATCCTAGGCAATCCCAAACTGGGCCGTTATTTGGAGGTCCACAGTACATCTCAAATAGTTCCACAAAAAGTCACAAATGGTATCTTCTCTCACTTGTTTATAATTTACTATGAGTCTTTAGAGAGGGTTCTTTAAATGATCTATCGTCCGAAAGTTTTTCCAGCTAAATATATATAATTTGTCCAAGTCCCTATCAGGAACTTGATTCAAGGTTAAAAATAGCATTTCTAATTTCTCAAGGTTAGCCAAATCAATATCGGGTGGCTTGGGCAAAATCCAAATGCACATTCAGAAATTTACACAAAGGTCAATATTTATTATCCTAACTAAATAAGAGTTTTCAACCAATGAACTGGCCAGAAAGCACATAAATCAAATAATAATGAGATGGGCATAGGCAAGTAATAACTAGTTGGACAATATATTTTCTTGGGCTCCACAATCGTTATATGAGGCAAAAGAAATGACGATAAAAATATATAGACATGTTATAGGGCAGTGTGTGGTTACACGTGTTGGGCAAGTGAGCTGCAAAATACTAAAAGGATGCTGCTGGTTTTTTAAGGTTCAGATTTCAGTTTTTTTTTTTTTTTTTTGGAGGGGGTGCAAGTCGGCTGCAAGAATACCTTAAGAGATCAGCTGCGTTTCAGTTCAATTTCAGGTTTAATTGGGTTGCATAGTACCTGAGAAGATACATGGCTGGGTTTCAGATTCAAGTTCAGCTTAAGGTGGCTGCATATTACTTAGAGAATCAGCTGGGATTCAGATTAAATTCCTTTTTTTTTTTTTGTGGGTGTATATTGGCTAAAGAAATCTGCTGGAATTCAGGGTCGACTTCAGTTTAAAACTCGGGTGGGTGGCATAGAACTATAAGGCTGCTATGAGATTTCAGATCCCGTTTCAGTTTTAACTTCGGGTTTAAGTTGGGCTGCATAGTTTCCTAGAAGACTGCAGGAATTCGGAGTCAATTTCAGGTTCAGTCGGGCTGTATAGTACCTAAGAAGACTGCTGGAATTCAGATCTGATTTCAGGTTTAGTCGGGCTGTATAGTTCTTAAAGAGGACAGCTGATTTCATATTCAGTTTCGGCTTTAGTTGGGCTGTATGGTACTTAAGGAACTGCTGGATTTCGGGTTCAAATCCGGGTTTAAGTGGGCTGCACAGTACTTAAAAAGGTCGCTACGTTTCAGGTTCAAACTCAGATTTAGGTAGCTGCATAGTTCCTAAGGAAATGGCTGCGTTTTCAGGTTCAAAACTCAGTTTTAGGTGTAAGTGGCTGCAAAATATTAACTAAAAGGAACAGCTGGATTTCAAATTTAACTTCAGGTTTAAATTGGCTGCATATTACCTAAAGAGAACTGCTGAGTTTTGAGTTCAACTTCAGGTTTAACTTGGCTGCATATTACCCAAAGAGAACAGCTGAATTTCGAGTTCAACTTCAGGTTTGGTTGGCTGCACAGTACCTAAAAAGATCAGCCGGATTTGGGGTTTAATTTCAGGTTTAAGGGGCTGCACATTACCTAAAAAGATCAGCTGAGTTTCAAGTTCAATTTCAGGTTTAAGGGGCTGCACCGTACCTAAAAAGATCAGCTGAGTTTCGGGTTTAATTTCAGGTTTAAGTGGGGGTGCACAGTACCTAAAAAAAACAGCTGCATTTCAGGTTTTATTTCTGTTTTTTTTTTTTTAGGTGGCTGCATATTGCCTAAAAAAATCTGCTGGATTTCGGTTTCAACTTCAGTTTTTAGGTGGCTGCAATTTACCAAAAGAAACGGCTGCGTTTCAGGTTCAAACTCAGGTTTTGTTGGCTGCACAGTACCTAAGGAAAACAGCTGGGTTTCAAGTTTCAATCTCAGGTTTAGTTGTTCTCATTAAGAGCAACTGATGAATTCAAATCAAGTTCAAATTTCCAAAACAGATTACGAAGTAGGAGTTCCCGTTCTAATTCACTCTTAAATATTAGAGATAATCGAATTCTCTCTCAAAGCAGAGGAATCACTACAAGGGGATGTTACACACAACGAAATCGGGTATAAAATGTCAATATCAGCAATTGTTATAGATGACTATAGAGTCAAGCATTCTTTTAGTGTTTTCTATGTGTATCTCTTCGTTTAAAATCAGTTGTATACTGTTCAACTAAATTTTATCATGTCATTTAAATTACTGGAGTTGATATGTAACACCAACTGGTTCAATGAGGTTCCCAAGTTTGATTTCCAAACAGGGGAGCGTTGCACATTTAAATACAACTAGATCTGAACCTCGATTGGACCCCCAAATACGATCATCTATAAACATGTTGGTACTATTAAGTTTCTATTAATCGACTAACTTAGACTCGACTAGTCCATATATTTTTAATGAATAAATTTAATCGAACCCAACTGCTCCTTCGACACGTTTAATTAAAACAATTCTAATTTGGGTTTTACTAGTCCATTTCATTAGAATGATTCTGATTTCGACCTTAAGTGGTTTGATAAAATGGTTTGGACCTGAATAAAAGTGGGCTGAAAATGACCCAATATACTTAGACTAAATTGACCTAGCTTGATGCAACCTGGTCTGGCTCCTAACCTAACTGGGCCCAAACCTGCACAGCTTTGACCACACCAATGGCACTAATAAATCTAGCCGGACACCCATTTGTACCTATATGCCAAAAATACTTAAAATAAAGGGTAACTCAAAACCACCCAAATCTTAGAAGGAAGAATTAAAGACTAACCAAATCAGGCAATCGAAAATATATTCCTCTAGATTTGAGGAGGACCAGAGCACTTGCACAGGTTCATGGGCTTACATACAGGCACACCATATCCCAATCGACCACATATAATGGCATAGTTTCAGATTCTAGATGCCATATATGCCACCATAATTCCAGATTTTATTTTTTTCAAGGATCGGTTACTTGCAATTAATATTATGTGAATAGGTATCATACATGCAATCGGTTCAGGAATTTCAACAAACAGGTCATAGGCATCATACTAGTAACCCTGTTATAATTTCAATTGGTAACAGTCAATTTGGGTGGTTGGTGAACGCAACCCACAAGGAATGCTAAAAATACAAAACTACACTAAAATAATATTATATGATGCTATAATTCCAATCACATGTATTAAGAATTTAATCGTATGGTGATTAGGAAACTAACAATTTCACATTCGTTTTCGACAGCATTTTCAAACAATTTATAGACATGTATGAGAGATTTTTGGTAGAGTTAGTTGTATCTACCTCTGTTTTTCTCGGAATTTTCGCGACATCTAGCGCTTCGAGGGCTTCTTCTTACATGCACTTGCTGGCTGAGATGATGAAGAAGGGCTCCAAATCGCCAGTCCCCCTGGCTCCAAGGGTTTAAATGAAGAGGTGAGAAGAGGGTGAGTGTTTGTGGGTATTGGGGGTTCTATATATAGCGCCCCCTCCTGAAATCTAATACACGCAGTCCATGGATCGGTGCCATGCAGCCACCCTTCTTCCCCGAGTCATACCAACAAGCAAGACCCAAGCCGCCCTTTTTCCCCCTTCTTTTCCAGCACCAGCTCATCATGCGTCTCGAGTCAACTCATCCTCACACCTCGTACAACAGTGTTGGCTGGCTTCTCCTTTTTTACACCTTCCTTAAGCTGCAAGGTTAGCTTTTAAGCTCTTGTCTCTTCATGCCTTGTACCATTTGTTTTGTTGTCAACCGAGGGTCTAACATGGGTGAGAGATGGTAGCTAGGGTGTGTTGTTGGGTGGGATTGTCCATGTTTGACACTTTTTAAATGGAAGGCGCTTGGTTAAAGTTTCATCCCTTGTGTAGGATGGTTTAGATTTGTTAGAACTAAAGGGCCATTAGTGTCCAACCATTTTAAGAGTTATTAAGAGTTATCATGACCCAACTGGACTGTTAACCCAACCGGCCCAATTTAGTTTATATGCGACAGACCCGACCAATATGGTCTTGACTAAACCCACAGGACCCGCTTTATTTCCGTTGAACTGAGTTGGCCTATTAGACCAGTCTAGTCCGCAAATTTAACAAGGAAGGAACTGGGTCTGGATCCATCTTGAACCCATCCTAGCCCAAATCATAGTTTTGGGGAAACTCGACGCTCCTGTCTCGACATATTTAATTGAACATATTTTTATTACTAAAGGATCCTGGGTCGTGAGTCGTGGCCAATCATTTAAACTCTGACAAATTTTTATTTTATTTTATATAGACAGTGACACACATGTCGTTCCAATATTTAGACCTTCGAGAATTGTAAATTCGGGTCAAGATAGTTCGGGGTGTTACATTCTCCCCTCCTTAAAATGATTTTCGTCCTTGGAATTCACTAGTAAAATATGTCCCATGTATTATGTAGAATCAACATTTATGTCTTGGCTTATTATCTAAAAATGTATTTGCTCTTCCTAACTCTAATGATATCAAAATATACAAAAACAAAAGATGAGATCAACAATCATAGGGATATAAAAAACAAACAGTCATAAATAATTCAAGATGTGACAAGGGATCAAGAGTTGCAAGAGCATTCGATAAGTTATATAAAAATAGCATAAACATGCACATATAGACTGAAATCAAAACAAGGGGGTGTGCATCATATTACCAGATTCGTAAATCCATCATTCAAATAAAGAAGGGACGCTCTTCATTTTTTCCTCAGTTTCCCAAGTAGCACTTTCTAACCCTTCATTCTTCCATAAGACCTTTACTAATGGGATTGTTTTGGTGCGAAGTCTTTGTTCCTTCCAATCAAGAATTTGCACCAGTTGTTCTTCATACGTGAGGTCCTCTCTAAGTTCTACAGACTCTGGTACAATAACGTGAGAGGGGTCAGAAATATAGCGTCGGAGCATCGAAACATGGAAGACATCATGGACCCTAGACATCTCCGGAGGTAACTCCATCCGATAGGCTACTTCACCCATCATTTCCAATATCCTATAACGTCCAACATATCTCAGGCGCAACTTCCCCTTTTTACCAAATCGGATTACTCCCTTGATCGGAGATATCTTGAGGAATACTTGTTCCTCGGGCGAAAAGACTAATTCCCTCCGCTTCTTGTTAGCGTAACTCTTTTGACGACTTTGAGCGACAATGAGTCGGTTACGAATCACTCCTATCTTCTCTGCAGTTTGTTGTACCAACTCTGGCCCTAAAATCTGTCGTTCCCCTACCTCGCTCCAACACAAAGGCGATCGACAATTTCGCCCATACAATGCTTCGAATGGGGCCATTTGAATGCTAGCTTGGTAGTTATTGTAAGCAAACTCGCATAATGGCAAGTGTTGGTCCCAACTTCCTTTGAATTCCAATGCACATGCCCAGAGCATGTCTTCCAAGGTTTGGATGGTACGTTCCGACTGACCATCTGTTTCAGGGTGGTATGCTATACTCATTTCTATTTTGGTACCCAAAGCTTCTTGAAAACTCTCCCAAAATTTTGATGTAAGGTGAGCGTCGCAATCAGATACAATGGATACGAGTACTCCATGTAGTCTCACAATCTCACCTATGTACAGCTTCGCTAGCTGGTCCATAATCACTGTAACCTTTGTATTTAGGAAGTGGACAGTCTTAGTGAGCCGATCAACGATTACCAAAATCATATCGTGTCCATTTTCGGGTCTTAGGCAGACCTGAAACGAAGTCCATTGTGACATTCTCCCACTTCCACTAGGGAATCTCTAGGGGCTGTAGTAGTCCTGCTGGTCTTTGATGTTCTACTTTGATTCTTTGGCACACCAAGCATTTGGAGACGAACTCAGCTACTTCCCATTTCATCCCTCTCCACCAGTAATGCATCCTCAAGTTGTGATACATTTTGGTACTCCCCGGATGGATGGTATATCACGAGCGGTGAGCTTCATTCGGCAACTCGTTCTTTAACTCAGGGTTGTTTGGTATGCAAAGCCTCCCTCAAAATCGGAGTGCATTGTCGATCGAAATAGAAAAGTCTGGTTCTACCGATCCTCTACCCTTCTTCGAAGTTGAATGAGTTGGGGGTCGTCATTCTGTACAGAAATGATTCGAATTATCAAGTTAGGCTGGAGAGCGATGCTCGCCAAGCATGTCCTTCCTTGAGGACTTTGGACCCGCAAGTCCCAGTCCTTCAAGGCATCTTATCAACAGATGGGCGATCATGCTCACAGACTTCCTGCTCAAGGCATCTACTACTACATTTTCTTTCCCCGCATGGTACTGAATGGTGCAATCATAGTCCTTCAAAAGTTCCATCCAACGTCGTTGTCGCATATTTAACTCCTGTGTGAAAAGGTACTTGAGGCTCTTGTGATTTGTGTATATGACTAACTTTTCCCCATATAAGTAATGTCTCCATATCTTCAAAGCGGAGATAATGGCTGTTGATTCCAGGTCGTGGATGGGACAATTTCGCTTGTGGTTCTTCAGCTGCCGCGATGCATAGGCAATCACCTTACCATGTTGCATCAACACACACCCTAAACATGGGTGAGCGGCGTCACAAAACACCTCGAAACCCCCACTACCCGAAGGTAGTGTCAATACGGGTGCTGAGGTTAGTCTCTTCTTCAACTCTTAAAAACTTCCTTCTCGCGCTTGGGAGTCCATTCGAACTTGACTTCTTTTCTGGTCAACTCGGTCAGTGGCGTTGTGATCTTCGAGAATCCCTCGACGAAACGACGATAATATCCGGCAAGGTCAAGGAAACTTCTAACCTCGGTAGCACTAGTAGGTTGATTCCAACTCAACACCGCCTCAATCTTTGCGGGGTCGACCGAGATCCTATCCTTAGGGATGACATGTCCTAGGAAAGCAACTTCATTTAGCCAAAATTCACACTTAGAAAACTTTCCATACAATTGATGTTCTCGTAAGGTTTGCAGGACAACCCGTAAATGCTCTTCATGTGTTGCCTCATCTGAAGAGTATATCAGGATATCATTAACAAACACTATGACGAACTGATCTAGGTATGGCCGAAATATCCTATTCATGAGGTCCATAAATGTTGTTGGGGCATTAGTTAGGCCAAAGAGCATGACCAAGAACTCGTAGTGTCCACACCGCGTTTGAAAAGTTGCCTTCGGAATGTCCTTTTCCTTGATCTTCAGTTGGTGATATCCTGTACGCAAATCGATCTTTGAGAAGACTCGTGCTCCCTTCAGTTAGTCGAATAGGTCATCAATCCTAGGTAATGGGTACTTATTCTTGATTGTGACTTGATTCAACCTTCGATAATCGATCCACAATCGGAGAGGTCCTTCCTTCTTTACAAACAAGGCAGGTGCTCCCCATGGTGAAGAGCTTTGTCTGATGAAACCCTTGTCTTGTAGTTCCTGAAGTTGCACCTTCAACTTGGCCATTTCCTTGGGTGCCATTCGATAGTGTTAATGGGAGATGGCGGTAGTTCCAAGAATTAACTCAATTTGAAATTCTATTTCCCTAGAAGGTGGAAGACCTGGTAACTCATCGGGAAACATCGGAAAACTCCTTTACTACAGGAATACTTGATAACTCGGGAAATAGCTTTTCTTGTATTTGAGAGGAAGCTAAGTGAAGCATATATCGAGAGCCAAAAGGCTCTTTAAACATGGTGATATAGGTTTCCCGGGGATACGAAATGTGAATGATTTATCAAAACAATTTACTGACGCATGGCAGACAGAAAGCCAATCCATACCGAGAATGACATCAAAATCTTTCATGTCTAAAATTACCAAATCTACTTCTAAAAGTAAGTCTCCTATGGTGATAGGACAAGAAGTGTACATGACGTTTGTTTCTATCGATATCCCAACAGGTGTAGAAATTGATAAGTCATATGGCAATACTACGGGACTTTTATCAAGATAGCATGCAAATGTTGGAGAAACAAAAGAATGTGATGAACCAGGGTCTATTAGAACTTTTGCAAGGTGGTTTGAGATTAGGATCATACCAGTGATTACTACTGGCGAGGTACGTGCGTCCTTCTATGTGAGGGCATAGACGCGTCCTTGTACCATTGGCCTTACTTCTCGGGCCTTCTCTTGTCGTGCTTTGACCATTGGGCAGTCCCTAATCATGTGGCCTTGTTGGCCACAACCAAAAAAAGCTCCACTTGTTTGATAACAATTCGAAGTCGCATGTCCAGATTTTCCACATTTTTGGCAAGCAATGTTTTGAGCCTTCTGTTGTGCGGGTGGGGCTTCAAGAGTTTCTGGTCTTTTCTTCTTTTCTGGGGGTCCATTCTCGTTGCTATTTCTCCTTCTAGGTTCCTGTTCTATATTCTTATCCTTCCTTTTCTTATCCACCTTCTCTCCCTGACTGGCGATAAATTATCGGAGTTCTCCTTCAATCATGAGCGCACGCTCCAATACTTCCGCATATGTTTGAAGTTTGTGAGTGGCCACAAATCGACGAATACTAGGCTTGAGTCCCGCTCAAACCTCCTTACCTTCCATTCTTCGTTTTCTACTAGTCGAGGGGCAAATAGAGATAGCTGGGTAAATAGGGCCTCGTACCTACTTACATTTAGATTTCCTTGTACCAGCTCCAAGAATTCTGTCTCGTTTTTCTGCTTTTGAGTTTCCGTGAAATATTTCTTATAGAATAGGTCAGTGAACCTATCCCATGTTACTGGTTGTTCTGCTGGTGGGATGCTACTCTTTATTGACGACCACCAATCACTTGCCTCTCCATCAAACAAGAAAGTAGTCAATTCTACCCACTCTGCGTTGGGGCAGCTCATGACTTGTAAGACCCGTTCGACTCTCCTCAACCAACTTTTTGCAGCCAATGGTTCACATGTTCCGAAGAAATGAGGGGGTTTCATCTGTTGGAACCTTTCGATGTTGCTCTTATTGGGTCCATTTCCCTGATTGGTTGTGAAAGCTGCAGCGAGGGTTTTGATGGATTGGTAGAGGCCTGTCAACTGCTTCGCAACACTCCCGTGGGCGTTCAAGTTTCTTGGGGGTCTACCTCTTCCACGCGACATTGCCTAGTAGTATCAATTATAAGGTTTATAATTAATTGTAAATTTCAAGAAATAATTTCATTCATAACAACATACAGTTAAAATATAAGGGTTAAATTTTATTACAAAAGTTGCATTCGTACATACCATCGCAGGAAAAGTCACATATCATTAAGATCAGGATACAAACATGATTCTAAACATAAATTTTTAAAAGTACATCAAAATTAAAAAATTGTCAAAAGTTTTTTATGTCTAGTCAATGTAATCCACGAGTTAAGCCTGGCATAGCCCTGTTGACGTCCTCCTAATTAGCGCATCAATTGGTGCGTGAATCCACTCATCATAGAGTGGTGCCCCAAACTCGCCCCACCCATATTCGGGTTTTGCCTCCCACTCGGACAAAATGGAATCAGCCGGTGGTTCTGGTATTACTAGTGTAGCTTCTAAGTGTGGAAAAGGATTGCCCATCTCATCCGGTTTGTCACTCAAACTAATCGTCCCAACTAGTGGCTCAAGTGCTAACGGGGGGCAAAACCAAAATAAGGGGGAAAGTCCTCCAGCTTGTCGGATGGACCATCAACTGCATCCTCCTCGACCGAATTGTCGCTTAGTTCAATGATGGAGACACTCTCAGCGAAGTCTACTACCTCACAAACATAAGAGAAACCATCATCGCCATCTGATTCTTGGATTGGTAGCAGTTGACCAAGCGTTGCCAATTCGTCCACTTCTTCGTTATTAAACATAGATGACTCATCCCAACCAGACTCCACAATAGGGCCCTCATCAGTAGTCAGATCATCTGGGGTATATGAATCCTCCTATCTGAGTCCATGCTTGCAGAGTCCTCAAGCACATGCAACTCTTCATTGATGGTGGGCTCCAGCTTATTGGTCTCTTCCTCTTGTGCGGGTTGATCCACAATTTGGCTGCCTAGTAAGGGCCTTTGAGCACGCCTGCGTGCCCCTGGACCAACGGCCTTGCTAAAGTACGTCTTAATCATATTGGTCTAAGCAAACAACAAAATTTTATTAGTCTCAACTATCACAAAGGGCTCAAGGTCAATACATACTGTGTACCTAAACCTAGACAATAACGACCTTTCCTCACAAGATCAATATTTCTCCGATACCAACTGTAACGCCCCGCCCTCGTCTCAGCACCTGCATATGCACAATACTCCGGTACGCAGGCAGTTGTTAACCGAACCTAATAAACATTTGGAAAATACAACTATAACCTTAGGATATTTTTTATGAGCTTCATATTTCTATTGTGCACATGAAGGAAGTGGCACATTCAAAAAAAAGGTGTGAAGTCTAGTGTTCCTCCCGCAAACATAGCACATATAAAAAGGCAAGTTTTTTTTTTCTTATAAAAAATTTTCAGGACAAGCTCTCAAAACGTTCACCCCAGGATTAGAGTCATCACTAGACTCCCAAAAAGACTGAGATCCTCCTGGGCCGTATTGGACCTTTTCAGGAAATTTTAGATTACATGCCCAACCAAAGATTCCTAAGAAAAGAAACTTATAACAAAAAAGAAAAACATTCAGTCATGCCTCCGTCCAATTCCTTAGTAAAAAGAGCAAAACTGTCGTTTGATGCTCGAGAGGGGGACTGTTGTTGATTTCACGCTACTGCTACCTACTGTGCCGGCTGCTGAAACTCTGTGGAGTTTATTAATAGAAAGAGCTACGAAGCCCAATAGATAAAATAACTAATTCTACAAAAAGTCTGAAACATATATATCATAATTTGTAAACATATCCACCTTCTTAAACATATGTGAAAACATTCTTCTTAGCGAGCATGTCAGTCATTTTGATGGAAAAAGAGAAAGAAAACAAAATATTTTGATGGAAAAAGAGAAAGAAAACAAAATGATTCATACCGGCAGAAGTCAATGAAATCAATTCAACTATTATACAAAGGTTACATACTGTTTTAATGATTTGAAGAGTTTTTATTCGCCCAACCATAAAATCATATCATGGTTACCTAAGTTTTCTTACATATTTTATTTTAATGATGATACCAAGCATTGACCATGGTCTCAAACGAATACTTCGTCCTTAGCATCCCAAGGAGGCTCTATTAGTGTAAAAGCAGAGGCGTGGGCACTTCTCACCCAAATGGTCGTTAGACCCCTACTGTAACGCCCCGCCCTCGTCTTGGGACCTGCATATGTGCAATACTCCGGTACGCAGGCGATTCGTTAACCGAACCTAATAAACATTTCATAAATACAACTATAACCTTAGGATATCTTTTATGAGCTTCATATTTCTACAATGCACATGAAGGTAGTGGCACATTAAAAAAAAAGGTGCGAAGTCTAGTGTTCCTCCCGCAAACATAGCACATATAAAAAGAAAAGTTTTTTTTTTTCTTATAAAAAATTTCTAAGACAAGCTCTCAAAAAGTTCACCCCAGGATTAGAGTCATCACTAGACTCCCAAAAAGATTGAGATCCTCCTGGGCCATATTGGACCTTTTCAGGAAATTTTAGATTACATGCCCAACCAAAGATTCCTAAGAAAAGAAACTTATAACAGGAAAAAAAAAACATTCAGTCATGCCTCTGTCGAATTCCTTAGCAAAAAGAGCAAAACTGTCGTTTGATGCCCGAGAGGGGGACTGTTGTTGATTTCACGCTACTGTCGCCTACTGTGCCGGCTGCTGAAACTCTGTGGAGTTTATTAATAGAAAGAGCTACGAAGCCCAATAGATAAAATAACTAGTTCTACAAAAAGCCTGTAACATATATGTATCATAATTTGCAAAAATATCCACCTTCTTCAACATATGTGAAAACATTCTTCTTAGTGAGCATGTTAGTCATTTTGATGGAAAAAGAGTAAAAGAAAACAAAATGATTCATACCGGCAGAGGTCAATGAAATCAATTCAACTATTGTACAAAGGTTACGTACTGTTTTAATGATTTGAAGAGTTTTCATTCGCCCAATCACAAAATCATATCATGGTTACCTAAGTTTTCTTACATATTTTATTTTAATGTTGATATCAAGCATTGACCATGGTCTCAAACGAATACTTCTTCCTTAGCATCCCAAGGAGGTACCTCTACCAGTGCAAAAGCAAGCGTGGGAACTTCTCTGAAGACTATCATTGTATTGCAAAGGCTCATCCTAAGCAATCCCAAACTGGTCCGCTATTTGGCGGTACACAGTACATCTCAAATAGTTTCACAAAACGTCACAAATGGTATCTTCTTTCACTTGTTTATAATTTACTATGAGTCTCTAGAGAGGGTTCTTTAAATGATCTATTGTCCGAAAGCTTTTCCAGCTAAATATATATAATTTATCCAAGTCCCTATCAGGAACTTGATTCAAGGTTAAAAATAGCATTTCTAATTTCTCAAGGTCAATATAGGGTGGTTTGGGCAAAATCCAAATGCACATTCATAAATTTACACAAAGGTCAATATTTATTATCCTAACTAGATAAGTGTTTTCAACCAATGAACTGACCAGAAAGTACATAAATCAAATAATAATGAGATGGGCATAGGCAAGTAATAACTAGTTGGACAATATATTTTCTTGGGCTCTACAATCGTTATATGAGGCAAAAGAAATGATGACAAAAATATATAGACATGTTATTGGGCAGTGTGTGGTTAAATGGGGGGTATTTTCAGGTTCAGATTTCAGGTTTTTTTTTTTTTTTGGGGGGGGGCGGTTGGTGGTTGCGTATTACGTAGAGAATCTGCTGGGATTCAGATTAAATTCCAGTTTGTTTTTTGGTGGCTGTATTAATGCTAAAGAAATCTGCTGGAATTCAGGGTCGACTTCAGTTTAAAACTCGAGTGGGCGGCATAGAACTATAAGGCTGCTATGAGATTTCAGATCCCGTTTCAGTTTTAACTTCAGGTTTAAGTTGGGCTGCATAGTTTCCTAGAAGACTGCTGGAATTCGGATTCGATTTCAGGTTCAGTCAGGCTGTATAGTACCTAAGAAGACTGCTGGAATTCAGATCTGATTTCAGGCTTAGTCGGGCTGTATAGTTCTTAAAGAGGACAGCTGATTTCAGATTCAGTTTCAGGTTTAGTTGGGCTGTATGGTACTTAAGGAAATGCTGGATTTTGGGTTTAAGTGGGTTGCACAGTACTTAAAGAGGTCGCTGCGTTTCAGGGTCAAACTCAGATTTAGGTAGCTGCATAGTTCCTAAGGAAATGACTGTGTTTTCAGGTTCAAAGCTCAGTTTTAGGTGCAAATGGCTGCAAAATATTAACTACAATGAACAGCTGGATTTCAGATTTATCTTCAGGTTTAAGTTGGCTGCATATTACCTAAAGAGAACAGCTGAGTTTCGAGTTCAACTTCAGGTTTAACTTGGCTGCATAAAGAGAACAGCTGAGTTTCAAGTTCAACTTCAGGTTTGGATGGCTGCACAGTACCTAAAAAGATCAGCTGGATTTCGGGTTTAATTTCAGGTATAAGGGGGCTGCACATTACCTAAAAAGATCAGCTGAGTTTCGAGTTCAACTTCACATTTGGTTGGCTGCACCGTACCTAAAAAGAACAGTTGAATTTCGGGTTTAATTTCAGGTTTAAGTGGGGCTGCACGGTACCTAAAAAAAATGGCTGCGTTTCAGGTTGAATTTCTGTTTTTTTTTTTTTTTTTTTTGGTGGCTGCATATTGCCTAAAGAAATCTGCTGGATTTCGGTTTCAACTTCAGTTTTTAGGTGGCTTCAGATTACCTAAAGAAACGGCTGTGTTTCAGGTTCGAGCTCAGGTTTTGTTGGCTGCACAGTACCTAAGGAAAACAGCTGGGTTTCAAGTTTCAATCTCAGGTTTACTTGTTCATGGATCGGTGTCGTGTAGCCACCCTTCTTCCACGAGTCGTACCAACAAGCAAGACCCAAGCCACCTTTTTTCCCCCTTCTTTTCCAGCACCAGCTCATCATGCGTCTCTAATCAACTCATCCTCACACCTCGTACAACAGTGTTGGCTGGCTTCTCCCCCTTTTACACCTTCCTTAAGCTACAAGGTTAGCTTTTAAGCTCTTGTCTCTTCATGCCTTGTACCATTTGTTTTGTTGTCAACCGAGGGTCTCAAGTGGGTGGGAGATGGTAGCTACGGTGTGTTGTTGGGTTGGGATTGTCCATGTTTGACACCTTTTAAATGGTTAGAGATGAAGTTAGAAAGTCTAAGGTGCTTGGTTAAAGTCTCATCCTCTGTTTAGGATGGCTTAGATTTGTTAGAACTAAAGGGCCATTAGTGTCCAACCATTTTAAGAGTTATCATGACCCAACTAGACTATTGACCCAACTGGACTATTGACCCAACCGGCCCAATTTAGTTTATATGCGACAGACACGACCAATATACTCTGGACTAAACCCACAGGACCCTCTTTATTTCCGTTTGAACTGAATTGGCCTATTAGACCAGTCTAGTCCGCCAAATTTAACAAGGAAGGAGCTGGGTCTGGATCCATCTTGGACCCATCCTGTCCCAAATCATAGTTTGGGCAAACTCGACGCTCCTGTCTCAACATACTTAATTAAACATATTTTTATTACTAAAGGATCTTGGGTCATGAGTCGTGGCCAATTATGTAAACTCTGACAAATTTTTATTTTATTTTATATAGACGGCGACACACATGTTCGTTCCAATATTTAGACCTCTGAGAATTGTAAATTCGGGTTAGGATAGTTCAGGGTGTTACATAACTTACAACCACCGATGGCCCCAAAATAAAATAATAGACGGCATAACATCTCAAAAAAATTGACTGAGTTTCTAGCCATCTAGATCTATTCGGCAAGTGGTTTATAGAGGAAACACCTGAATCTAGATGAATTCCTTCACGGCAAAAATTAAAAGTCTGATTTCTTAAAGCAAATAAAAGATGATCTTGTAGACCCATCTATATCGAACACATGTTGCAGCATCCCTTGCTAGTGACGCATTGCAACAGACCCCAATTGTAGTGAAAATTTGGCAAGGGTTGGCTAGGGTGTCTCTGACTTAAGCGACGTGCCACAACGGACTCGGTTATAGTGAAAAATAAGCAAAGCTTGGCTAGGGCGTTCCCTACAAGAGCCTCGCTACAACAAAACGAGGTTGTAATGAAAAGTATGCAAAGTTGGCTAGGGTGTGTTCCCTGTAAGTGACAGGCTATGACGGAGTCCGGTTGTATGGAGAAGTGGGTAAGGGTTGGCTAGGGTGTTCCTTGTAAGTAACGATATCAAATTGTTGCGAATAGTAGGCTAGGACTCGTACGGGCAAAGCAGGTCTAGAAGCTACGTATGGTTTCTTAGAATGTTGGTACATTAACTGGAAAGAGTGTTGAGTTGCTAAATCGTAAGAGAAGGGGAAGATTAATATAACATGCTTACAAGAGACAAGAGGAAAGGAAGGCTAAGGACTTGGGAGATGGTATCAAGCTTTACCACTTAGGGAAGAGTAACTATCGTAATGGGTAGGCATTATAGAGAGACTTAAAGGATAAGATTGTGGAGGTCAAGAGAAAGAATGATCGGATTATGATAGTTAAAATTATTTTAAATAAAAAATATTAAATGTTATTAGTGCCTATGCACCTCAACTTGGACTATGTGAAAACATCAAAAGGGAATTTTGGAAATCGATGGATAAAGTAACATAAGGCATACTAATAGTGCAAGCATAGCGATTGGAGGTAACTTTAAAGGACACAGGGAGGAATGAGGATAGAAAACAGATAGGAAAGGATACATAGATGATGTGGTTTTGATCAAAAGCTACACATTGTAGTAGCTTTTGACCTGGCAATAGCGAATACCTTTCTTAAGAAGAGAGAAGAACATCTTAGACCTTTCAAGAATGGAGCAAATAAAACTGAAATAGTTTAATTTTTAATTAAGGCGAAGAGATTAAGGTGAAGAGAGTGGGCTAATTGCAAGGATTGCAAGGTGATCCCAAGAGAGAGCCTTATGTCGTAACATCGATTGAGTTAAAAGCCAAATTACTAAAATGATGACAAAGGATCACCCAAAACTAAAATGATGAAAATAAAAATCAAAATGCAACAAAATAATAATATTTAAAGAAAAAAAGAGTGAACGACAAGTATGGTGGTGTGAAGGGGAGCCAAATGAAATGAGGGAACAAACGGCGCAATATCTTAAAAGAGTGGGTAAGGAGGTGCTTGAAGAATCTAAAGGAGGAAAATGTTTACAAAAAGAGACAGTGGCGGAATACACACATTCAAAAGTCAATTTCCAAGGAGAAGTGTTTTAAAGAATGATAAAGAACAAGAACTACCAATTATCTTAAAAGATTTAAGCTTGACAAAAGAGAAGTTAAGAAAGTTGTAATGTCAAGTATGAAGAGTATGACAATTTACGCACTAAGTTGGGAACGAAAGAATGAGAAAGAAATCTATAAACTTACCAAGATTAGTGAAAAGAAAACTAGAGATCTCGATCAGGTACAATGCATTAAGACGAAGATCAAACGGTCTTGGTAAAAGAGGATAAGATAAAAAATGCATGGCAAGAATACTTGAAGGACTTATTTAACACAGAATTCGCGAAGGAAGTAGATCAAGAAGGGGAACTAAATCAAGGGATAATCAACGAAATATTGGAAGTTGAAGTAAAAATAGTCTTCGCAAATATGAGAAAACAAAAGCATAGGACCAAATGGAATATCTATAGAAGTTTGAATTGTGATGGGAGAGAATGGACTGAATTGGTTGACTAAATTGTTCAATAAGATACTAAAGCAAAGAAAAATGACCAAGGAATGGATGAAGAGCATGATAGTCATTATTGTTCTACTATCGAGGCATTAAACTTATGAGCTAGACTAAGAAACTCTTAGAGAGAATAGTAAAACAACGACTAGAACTAGTTTGGATTTATACTTGGAAGATCAACTTAAGCTAGTTTTGTACTGAGGCAACTGATGGAGAAGTTCAATAAGAGAAGGAACTAGCATATGGTTTTTACTGATTTGGAGAAGGCTTATTATAGAGTCCTGATATTATCAAGACATAATGTGGTGAACGTTGAGGAAGAAATGCAA